>CM037879.1:93152720-94452001 GCA_021292165.1 Shinisaurus crocodilurus | reverse complement strand
TCTGCTGCAGCCACGGAGCGTTATCTGATCATACGGCCGCCGGGGGGGGGGGAGCCTGGCGGGCTACTCACCCGCGTTGTAGAAGCGGTCGAGCACGGCCGTCTCGCCGAAGTCCAGCTTGCCGAAGTGCAGCGTCTGCAGGTCAGCGCCGACGGTCTCACACGCCTCCTTCAGGCTCTGCAGGGCCCCGCTCTCCGCTGCCTGCGCAGCAGCCCCGGGCTCGCCTCGTTGATCACGTAAGACACCGTGGTCTTCCTGTTGTGCTACCGCCGCCGCCGCCGCCGCCGCTTTTGGCCCGAGCTGGTCGACGGCGCCGGGGCAGGATGAGCCGTCCTCATTCCAAAAGGTGCCGGGCGGCGGCGTGCCTGGGCCGCCCAGGAAACCCCGGGCCATCGCCTCGCCGGCCGCTGGCGCTCTCCTCCCGAGCCCATCCTCGTAGAGCAGCGGGCAGCCGCCTCCAAGAATGTCCGGCGGGCTGGGCACCGAGAAGCTGATGATCCCCCCCTCGTGCTGTCGCTCATGCCTAGTCGACGCCGCCGACGCGTCCTCCGGGGACGGGACTTTACGCAGATGCCATGCCGCCGCGCGCCTCCTCCTCCTCTTCTGCCGCTCGACCTGTTTTCCTCTGGTGTTGGCGGGTGTTCCTGCAAGCTGCTGCCGCCGAGCTAGAAATCGGGAGCGGGGAAGGAGCCCTGCTTCAGTTCGATCTCAAGCTGCGGAGTCGATGGAGGCGGCGAGGGAAGCGCGACTTCTTTCGGTGCTTGCCAAAGCCACCATGGCGCACTCCTTCCCTGAGCTCTGCCGGCTCGCCAGCTCTCGCAGCCGTGGGATAAGCACCAGCCTCGCTCGCTCTCGTAGTTCCTCCTTCTTTACCAAACCCGCAGCCGCCTGCTTGAGCGCGCTTCTCGCCGGCACGCGGCGTCTTCGACCCGTCTGGAGATCTTTTTGCCGACGGAGAAGGAAAAGGACAAGAGCCCAACCACTTGTTGCATTGCTGCTGTCTAAAACCCTGCAAGCGGCCGGCAGCCTGCCAAGGCAAAGCCCCGCCTTTCTCTCTCAGTCACGCCCCTGCCTTGTAGTAGAAAGAACTGCGCATTCCGGCGCTGGTAATAAACGTTAAGGCGAGTGCCAAGTTTGGTCAGGAGAAGTTGGGTAGTGTAGTGTCCATCAAGCGCCCTCTGCTGTTCAACTCCTAGCCTAGCTACACTCTTCTTGTTTCTTTGCTCTTAAGGCGCAATCCTATGCACATTCATTTCAGACAGGGGAAAAAGTCCTATAACTCCCAGCATTCCCCAGCCAGCCATATGCTGGGAGTTGTAGGACTTTTCTGTCTAAACATGCAGAGGATTGCGCCCTCAGAGGGGCAAAAAGTGCCGCACACTCTCTGCAATTTCCTGAATGATTTTATGTTCTTAATAGCTCTTTCCAGATATAATTCCATCATGGTTTTCTTGCTGGAAGCAAGTGAGATGAACTTTACTGCAGGAATAACTGGATGAAATTTAAGCACTTCTAGGAATTTTTATTCGTTGTACGCCTTTTCAAATGTATCCCTTCTGGGGCTCGTTCTGCTTAATCAAGGGTGGGCAACCACGGCCCAGTTTCATGTAGCCCTCAGCCTAATGTCAAAAGCAGTCTGCATGGGATTAGTTCAGACCTCTGGCAAGAGCAATCTGTCCCTTCCCTGACAGCTTGCTGGGAGGAAAGGAGGTGGCAGAGAGAAAGTGGGGGTGGCAGAAAGAGAAAAAGGATGACCCACCCACTCCTGGCTCTGGCCCTGCCCACTGCTGGATTCTGCCCTGCCCTCTGACCTGCAGCCCCAGATAGATTACCTACAAGGGAATGCAGAAGAAAAAAGGTTACCCAGCCATCCGAAATATTATGGTATATTTAACTTTTGTTTTTAGGGATTAATCCCTTTGGGGAAAGGCCCTAGCTCAGTCATAGAGCACCTGCTTTGCATGCAAAAGGTCTCGGGTTCAATCCCTGGCATCTCCAGGGGCTGGGGGGAAACCCGTTTCTGAAACCCTGGAAAGCTGATGCCAGTCAGTGTATGTACACAAGACTGCACTAGATGGACCAATGGTCTGACTCAGGATCTGCTGGGGTCCTTTGGAAGGGTGAAAACATAGCACGTGGCTGGCTGTGGCATAAGGAAAGGAGGACTTCATAGGACTACAGAGCCCCTGTTCCTGACCTGTCTGCTAGGCAACTAGAAAGAACCTCATGTTTCCACACACACAATGAAAGAAATCTGTGGAGGAAATGTTTATTACACTTTAAATCGCCCAATAACAAAGGTTTTCTGGTTGATGTACAAGTACCTTTAAATACATAAGATGCAAAACAGTAAGATTAGCACATGGTAAAACCAAGATAAAACCAGCTGTGCAGGGTAAAAACCATGCAGCACACAAAACGAAAGTAAGATCAGTGGCAAAATAAAAGAGTGCAAAGATCTAAATGCACTAAAAAGTAGTTCTTTAAAGGTCTAGGAGAATAATAAGATTTTCACCTGGTGCTGAAAGGACCACAACGTACTCACCAGGTAAGCCTCTCTGTGGAGGGAATTCCACAACCTGGGTGCTACAACTAAAAAGGCCCAATCTCTGTAGCCACCTACCTCACCTCATTTGATGGGACCACCTGGAGAAGGGCCTTGGATTTGGGTAGGTAGATATGGGAGGAGATACTCCTTCAGGTAACCTGGTCCTAAACCATTTAGGGCTTTAAAGTAAAAACCAGTACTTTGAATTGGGCACAGAAATGGACTGACAGCCAGTGGAGATGGCAGTACTGGTGTAATGCGATTGTATTGGCCAGACCCATTTAACAGTCTAGCTACCCTGTTCTGGATGAATGGAAGTTTCTGGACCATTTCCAAAGGCAGCCTAATGTATAACTCATTGCAATAATCCAACATGTTACCAGGGCATGAGTAACTGTTACCATGCTGTCTCTGTCCAGGTAGGGTCCTTGTTGCTTTATCAGATTCAGTTGATAACAGAAGCTCCAAGCCACTGGAGCCACTTTCACTAGACTTTCACCTAGAACAGGAGCATGGTGAGGATGAGGAGTTTGTCTTGTAACTGAAAGACAGCTTTTAGAATGAAGTTTAATTCAGAGGTCTGCCTGACATGTCAGGGAATCCTTGAGAAGAATGGTTGTAAGTCATTCTGAAGAGATGGTTGTTCAGACTTTTCTTTAAACTCCAAAAGAAAGGGATTCCTAGCTAGGCAACCTGTTCCATTGCTTACTTGTTCTCAAAAATGTTTTTAAAGTTTTTCCTAATATTTGACTTAGTGCTTTTTAAATGTTGTCATAGTGATTTTCCATGCCTACGCTAAAATTAATTGTTTGAGCCATTCAGGGGGGGTTTGTGTGTCCATTCCACACTGCAGTGACCAGGAGCAGATGGCAATGCTCATTGCAGGTTTCTGAGGAGCCTTTGGCAAGATGCCCCCAGTGGACCTTTTCCCTCCGTGGGACCTTTTCTCCTCACTAGTGTCACCACTGCACATTCACTTGCCCTCCCCATTGGGCCCAATCCACACAACCACCCAAAGGGAGAGGACAAGATGAGTGGATGTTGCTGGTCCTTCTCTTTGCTCCCATCATCACTCAAGGTGCATAGGTAGTGACAGGAAGGCATAGGAACAGCAGGAATAGGGGGTTACAGGGTGGCAGTGAGCATCCTGCTGGGGTGCAGGCCTTAGCAGGTGTTTAACAATGCGGACTCCTGTTGCCTACCCTGGTGGATAGGTTATTACGGGCCAATCAAAAGGGCATAAGACATAAATCAGCTTGACCCTAGTAACTGTCACCGTATTCGGAATTTTACTCTCATCTTGCCCCAACATGTGAGCAAGGAGTGAAACTACTAAGTAGCCTGTCCCCAACATCATATGTTCAGAGCAACCCTGCCCACTAATGTTGAACATTTGCAGGGCGGAGCCTTGCATGGACAGAGGTATGCAAAGGCTTTCACATGACCTGGGTCCTCAGTTGCACTGGGTTTCGGGTCACATGGAAGCCTTTGCATGTGACCACTGTACGCATGAAGGCTTCATTGCGAGTGTTCATGCTGTATGTGTAGGTGCCAGAGGAGTAGGGCTGCGTGGCGCATATGATGTTGGAGGCATTGCTACTTGGGGTGTGTGAATAAATGCCTGAATAGGATATTACGCTTCCACAGCAAGGTCTGCCTCATACTGGTTTAAACATAATGGCTCTTTCTTGAGGTTTCAGCCTATGACTGACTAATTGAAATATTCAGTACATATGATGCCCCTCTTCCTGTGTGTGGGTGTGTTGTGGTGAGTGAGAGTGTGTGAGTGAGAGAGAGAGAGAGAGAGAGAGAGAGAGAGAGAATATATGTATGTATATGTGTAACCACACACACACACAGGAAGAGGAGCATCATATGTACTGAATATTTTAATCACACACAACCCGTCATGTCAAACGTGCTATAACGTGTGGTTCTTCATGCTTTAAACGGTGTGTTTTCAGTGGAATTTCTAATAACATTTGAATTATTGTGAAAACTTAAAAGGACTGAAGAACTAGAAGGAACATTTCCTTGGAAGAAGAGTTTGTTTTCAACATTTTCGTTGCACAGTGTAGTCTCTGAGAGGGCTTTCCCTGCATAAAATAAGTACTGTTGCTGATGACCTCATGGGATATGCTGCCCCAGACATGCCCTTAACTGCCTGTAAATGTAAAACTGGAGATAAACAGACCAGAGATGGGTACTGGAGAAAAGATTGTGGGAAGTTATTTTGCTTTCATAAATTTAGAAACAGAAGCTTGTGATGACAAGGCTGTTTGATATAAAAGTGAGTCTGTGAACATCTCCAATCATTCCATCTTTATAACTTCTACCTAAGAGCATACATATTTGTACGTCACAGCTCTATTTAGGATATGTAGGTGATAGTTGGCAAAATATATATGCGCTTCAGTGCCAGTGACTATAGTCTCAGAACTGGGCTCATGTTCCAGCTCAGCCATAGATAAGTCAGTATATCTCAGCCTCCAGACACCCAACAGTAAAATGGGAACAGCAGTCACGTTTAGTTAGGGAGCCAATCCTATGGCCCCTAGACAGCATCTGAGGGGCCATAGGATATTTTGGATTCCCCAGCTCCAAGTTCGGAGACGCACTCTGACCTTGGAGCTGGGAATCAGAGCTCCACCCCCTCTCCTGCCCCCCCCCTTGCAGCTGGTGCGGAAATAACCACGCTGGCTCCTCTCCGAGGTTGGGAAATCAACCTTGGAGGAGGGGTAAAAAGGGGTGTTTTGCTGGGCGGGAGGGTACTGGAGAGGCCAGGTACGTTAGCCTGAGACCTCTCAAGTCTCCTTCCAAATCCTTCCAACACGCCCCAGCTAGACAGGCAAAAAAGGTCTGTCTAGCAAAAAATGCAAGGTGGGAGGACAGGGAGATGAAGGGATGCCTCCCTGCACCTCCTACTTTGCACAGGATGACCGTAAGCCTCTGAGTTTGGGGGCTTACGATCATTGTAATAGGATTGCGTCCTTAGAGAATTAAAAAGCTCTTTACACCCTAAAAGTGAATACACTGTGTGGAATCTAACAATTTCCTCACAGCTTCCACCTCTTTTGAAATATATTACATTTTCAAGTATGATGTACATTTTCAAGTATAGTTAATTTTATTTATTTATTTACAAGATTTATATCCCACCTTTCGAGTGAATAATCCTTCAGGCGACTTACATTATAATAATACATACACACCCACCCACCCACAACCACACACACAATATATATATAGATATAGGCAGGCAGTCAGGCAGGCACGCGCGTGCCACACACACACAACAGCACACACACACACGTGTATATGCTGTAATTTATTGTAAGCCGCCTTAGGATCATTCAAGTTGAAAGGCAGGATATAAATCGTCTAAGTGATAAAGCAGCAGTATACAACATACACACACACACACACACCACATCAACCATACGATCCAGCAGCCATTAGTCTTCTCTGGCCATGGATGGTGCCAGAGTGTGTTTCTCTTCAGCTCTCTAGTGTTTCGACAACTGGAGCTATGTGTTCTTCCTGGCAAGGAGGGTGGAAGAAAGCTCCCTGCAGCTACTGCTCCTTTGGCGAATGGATGGATCAGGCTGGTCTGCCCACAGACTGGTCTTGCCATGATGTTCTTTTCATAATAGATTCATTCATTTTTAAGATCCACAGTACTCTTGTTTTTGCTGCAACAGACTAACACTGCTACCCTTCCAGAAGGTGTTTACATGTAGACCTTGGCTGCCATCTGCTGTTCTCGTGAGTAACATCCCCCCCCCCCCTTTTAGGATGCTGTTGCATCAGAAAAAGATGCAAATACATTTTTGTTGGGTTGTTAAACTAAAAAATGTTAAGGACCCTCATTAACTTTTAATGATGAAGTGTATGAGTGATTTACAACCACTTTCGCTAGAATAGACAGAAATACTCCTGTTTGCTAGCTGGGCCCTTAGGATTAGGTTTATTTACTTATTATTCATTTGAATTGGCACCTTGCCTTTCTATCAAGAAAAATGGCACTCAAGGCAGCTTACAATCATAAATAAAAGTTGATTAAAACAAACAATGCATTAAAACACAACATTAACAGAATAAAAACAGCATTCAACCCAACAGACCCACTTACACGCCAAAGGCCTCCTTGAATAAAAAGGTCTTTGCCTGCTGGCAGAAGGACAACAAGAGGGAGGGGAGCCTAACCTCCCTGGGCTGGGAGTTCCACAGCCTTGGTGCAGCCACCGAAAAGGCCCTCTTTCACATTGCCACCAAACGTGCCTCTGAAGGCAGTGGTCTCAAAAGAAGAGACTGGCAGTCGGGCAGCCCATTTATATTTGCTCGGATGTAAATCCCACTGAATTCTATTACAAGCACAAAAACAGGCAGGGAAACCAGAAGATTTTCTGAGTGTTAGCTGTCCATCATACATGGCTGGTGGACTGTGCATGGCTTGGCAGGTCCAAGGTTGGCTGTGCCTGTCTTTGGGCCCCTCCAAATAATCAAAATAAATATTTGTTTTGTTTATTGCTGATGGCACTGCTAGCTCCGGTCCAGCATAGTATCCTGTCCCTATGCAGCAGATTGGGGGAGCAATCTTGCAACTATAAAATACCCATGCTCTAGTCTAGATGATAGCCTGTTCATAGGGTTAAAGTTTAAACACACACAGCAAGATGTTATGTATGTTCCAGTAGTGCAGCACAGATGATTGGGAGCATACAGTGTAGAGCTTAAGTTAAAAAGGAAGAGAATGTACCAGCATGGTGAGATATTACTGGGAGCAGGATAATCTTGGTTCACACCCAATTTTTAAATTTAATTTAATTTTTATTTATTTTAGCAGTAAGAACAGTTTGACCATAGATTCAATAACTTGGGAGGGAGTTGGTTTCCCCAATTGAAGAGCCTTTCCTTCTCCAAGCAGAGGCTGGACAGCCATCTGTGCATTGAGTGGGAGGCCAGTAAAGCTTTTATATGAGGTCAAATGATTGCCTATGCTTCTTACCAGATGCCTCTATAGCTCTGAATTTCTTCTATCAGATTCTTGCAGGGGGTTGTACTAATAGTTTATAGGGCCCTACAACTCTTATGATTCTATAAAGCTACATCACACCACGCTGACATGGTACCCCACTCAGCCTCTAATGAAGTCCAAAATTAAGTGACAAAATTAAGTAAACATTCAACATTACGTAAACATTAAACAAAGTTTACAAAATGGCAATGGAAGTAATGTATTGATCATTACAATAATGCCACAGGCATGAAGCCAATAGGGTGCCTGTGACACTGCACTCCATGTTGCAAAAGGCATGAAAGGCCAGGGTATGAATCTGACATTTTCTGTAAGAAATAGGCCCCAATCCTGAGGCTAGGAAAATGACTAGGGGAGTTAACGGTGCTCCACTCTGCCAAGTGGGAGTTATTGTGTCCCTCAAACCTTTTGGTGCTCCAACTTTTGTTCGCCTTTCATGCTCAGTGCTTCTGGATTGCGCTCATGGGTTCCTACTTTCTCCTAGTATTCTTTCCCCCCTGGTCCTTTGCAAATGTGTGCAGATTAGCCTCTGTGCAGTCTCGCCTTGTCAGTTTCCTTGTACCTTACCCTACTCCACTTCAGTGCTCTCTTTGACAGCTGTAATATGCAAGGAAATTGACAAAGTGACTACACATAGCAGGCAGCTGAATCTGAGCTCTTGCGAAAGGCTGGGGGGGGGGATGACACTAAAAAATAAAATAAAAAATGACCCCATTTACATACTCCTGAAGCGGCACTAGGGGGGAAGGCAACATATGTGAAAAAAATGGAAGAGGAAAAAAATCCCAGGTGCCTGTTGAAATATTATTGCCCAATGCGTTTCGGCATATACCTTTGCACCATTTTATTTTTTTTTAACCTGGCGAATGTGGGACAGTCCTTCCAAGTGCTGTTTTGGCTTTGGTGGAGGGGCAGTCACTGGTGAGGGAGGCTGGAGGTGGCACTGGCGAGATCGCGAAGAGCAGCACGGACTTTTTTTTTGCCGATTTTGCCAAGTGGATCTGTAGCCACTTGGCACAAGCCATGCTGCCAGGTTCAGATGTCACGACAAGCTGCCCTGAGAACAAGCTATCCTCAACAACTGTACTACAAGCCATGGGTTCTCAGGGTGGCTCGTTCGTGAAAAACAACCTGCACAGTGTTAAATCGCCTGCACTGGGTTCAGATGTCACTGTAAGCACGCTGAAACTAACATGGCTCACACCCCACCATGGCTTACCGTGACGTGCGACCCAGTCTTTGTGTGTGAATCGTGTATATGGCTGAATACGCAATAGTGAATAGGCTGTTTTACCAGACTATAAATTCAGAATCCTTCCACCAGAGCTCAATAGTCTTCATGTTGAACAGAACTCCTGCATAGGGGAAAGAAGAGGAAGGATTTGTCTTTGTCTTGGACAATTCAACTGTTGAACTGGTCAAGAAGAGACCAGGCAGGCAGAGAAGGCTGGGAACCCCAAACAGGCAGGCAGAAGCAGCCAAACCCAAAATGTCGGAAAGGTTGCATTTTAGGAAAATGATTTTAAAAAATAAACTTGCTGTACTTCCTAAAACTTTGTTGCAATTGAGGAACACGATTTTTTCTAAATGTTTTTAGCCCCCATTCTGGAATGGTGAGGTCTCATCACAATTTCACCCTCACTCTTCGCCGGCGATCACACTCCTCTCCACTACTTCTGGCACAGCCCAGGGATGTTGAAGAGCCCTTGGTCTCGAGTCCCGAGTCCCATTAAAAATATTGGGACTCGAGTAGGACTCGAGTCAGAGGGGGGACTCAGTCCGACTCACGAGTCGAGTCCTGGAGTCCGAGTCCCCATCCCTGGCGCACACACAACCACGTCCTCCCCACCTTTGGGCAACAGCTGCACAAGAGGAGAAAAACCCTGCCCCCTCTCCAGGGATCCAGCAGCACACTCTCCCTCTCTGGCTTTTGCTTGAGAGTCACTGGCCACGCCAACAACTTTGGCCGCACTCCCTCCCCAAAGGAGTTGGCACCAAAATTAGTGCTGCACTGAGTGAAGCTGAATTCTCATAGATTTGCATACAAGACTGCAAAATATATTTCTCCCATACAGAAGAGCCAGCACTTGTTCTGATTCCTGATCATATAAGAACATTCTCACATTTAGCAACACTGCTGTGAGATTTAGGGTTCCCCAGCCTCTCTTTTTATGGAATCCTGAAGAATACTACATAACCCCACCCCTGCCCATTTTTTCCTCAAACCTGCTTGTTCCCATTTCTGGGATCAAGAATAAGCATTGCCCATGCCAGAAAGCTTAAAGATGGCCAACACCCCCCCCCCCACACACACACACCTTTGTTTTAATTACAGAGATTTAGCCTAAATATTTTAGAACTGATCTAATTTGAAAAACGATGCCTCCCTTTTCTCAGTAGCCGGGCCACAACCTGGATTCCCAATACAGATCAAGAGTATATTATAAGTCTCCTGTAAAGATCTTCATGTGACAAGAATGGTCTGGGTCTTTTTTTCAATTGGTGAAAAAAGATCTACGTACTTCCACGATCTCTTTTGTGTGTGCATAAGGTATTTTTTGATAAACCCTGATGCACAAAGAGAACATGTCTAGATGAACAAAACTGTGCTTTTTATACAACTGCTTAATGGTTATGTAACCCCTTTGCAAAATCTCATTGTTCATACTGCTTATCTTTCACTACCTACGCACTGCAGCTTGAAACTGATTGAACCTTTCAGGCTTTTTGATAATGCCAATGATAACTCATCCATGTGGAAAGTGCTATAAGCCAATAAACATGGCCCTGGCCCCTACATGGCATAGCTTTTCATGCCAAGTTCAGTGTTGCAAAAACATATGCCTTGAAACATTTCAATAATTACTGAGTCTTTTGCAAAGCAATGACTGATAAAGCTACACCAAGTAAGTCATTTGATTTCTATCATGCAAAAACTTACTCACATGATAGGATTGCACAGAAAAGAGCTGCAATTCTACATGTGCTAACTTGGGAGTAAGTCCTATTAAAATCTGTTGTACTTTCTTCTGAGTAAGCATGCAAGGGACAAGGCTGCAAAGTTGCCAACCACAAATTATTTGCTCATGAACAGACCCATAGTGATGAGATAACGCAAACATTCGAATGATGAGATTAGTTGATCATCTATCCAATCATTCACTGAGAGGCCCCTAGCAGATACATGGTAGATAAAACAAAGAAGTTGCAATCAAGATGAGGAAAAACATATTGACTTAGGTGAATTTGCAGGCACTGAAGAGTTTTGCTGCTGCAATCGGTTGGCTAACAGCCCACCAATTGGGGATTAGCACATGAACTGAATATGATAGACAAGGAAAGAAGGCATGATCAAGAAATGTAAAGAATGACTCATTGGTGTACTGACTACTGGCACTGAGCCTGAAGAGGTGAGCTGTAGTACTGAGCATGCTCAGACTCACACTTTGTAAGTCTATATAAAGTGAATCAGCTTGTCTGAGCGTGGAAAGCTAAGCAGGGTCAGGCCTGTTATTACTTGGATGGGGAACCCCTCCTCTGGTTTCCTGCACTGAGCAGGGGGTTAGACTCGATAGCCTTGTAGGCTCCTTCCAGCTCTATGATCCATGAAATCTATGAACCGCTGCCTTTGTATGGCAGAGCTGACCTGTCTTGCTTGCTCACTCTCCGATGTGTGTTGTTCTGAATAAGGATGGCTTCCAGTGAACTACCCGTTGTGCCTCTCATCTCTTCTTGAGGGAATTTCTTTAACAATAGAACCCCTAAAAGAAAATAAAGGGTGCCTCCCCCAGAAGATTAAAGGGGCACTATTGAAGAGATCTTTAAACCCGTACCCTGTCAGAACTGAAGCTAAGGTTTTATAGGAGCATGCAAGGAACCAGCCAAAGTTTATTGGAATGTGTTTGGACACTACAGATTAATTGCTTGGAATCAACTGGGGAAGCCACATGTGCTTTTAAAGGGCCGCATAACAAGCAAGATTTGTGGTTTTAGACACTTGCCATTTTTAACCTTGTAAACCACCCTGGTTTTCATTTTGATGAAAAAAGCTGTATAAAATGTTGGTAATAAAATAAATACAAATTCAACAGACACAGCCTCTCCACCGCTGTATCTTTGTGAAGGGGCTGTACCCTGTTGAATTTTCCCCTCAGACTACCTTTAATGGCACAGAAGACCTACCCACCAATAATGTGTGTGTGTATGTGTGTGTGTGTGTGAGAGTGAATTCAGTCATGCCTTGGATTGAGAGCATAATTCGTTCCAGAAATGTGCTTGTAATCCAAAACACTCTTATATCAAAATGAAATCCCCCCAAAAAAATTTGTACAGAGATTTTTTAATTTAAGCCGTACTACAGTACTTGTATTGCAAGACGTTGCTTGTATATCAAGTTAAAAAAAAATTAAATAAATATTTTAAAATTTGCTTGTCTTGCAAAAAGCTCTCAAACCAAGTTACTTGCAATCCAAGGTATTACTATATATATATATATATATATATATACACACACACACACACACTAGCTGTTGCCCGCGGTTTCGCTCGCATGGATTTTAGGATTTGGTACAATTGTTTTTAAAAGAAACATGATGGAATCCCAGCTCCCCCGGGAATCTCAGCTCCCCCAGGATTACACAATGAAATCCCAGCTCCCCTGGGACTGCACAATGAAATTCCAGCCCCCCCCCCGGGGCCACACAACTTGTGGAGGAAGGGGGGGCTGGCTGGCCCGCCACACCCCCACCCTTTCCTACTCCAAAGGAACCAAGACCCCCAGAGATCTCAACGTACCAGATTGCCAGCCTCAGCTGTCTGCAATCCTTCTTGGATCTGTTGAGGGACTCGCCTTTAATTCTGTAACTTAGATTTAGATACTGAACCAAGCAGAGCAATCCACAAACACCATGTGGGGTAAAACCAGGACAAGGTTTATTCTGGTAGCATTTTACAACAAGATTAGGGAAATGAGAGAAGCATATGAAATAAAGAGAGAGACACTTTAGTACACAGTAAAGCTGCAAAACAATAAAACCTGATTCCTTAATATCTCTCAGGCACACACCTGAGGGTGTTCTCTTCAAGGGTTAAATCCAGCACAGCCTCGCTGCCCGAGGGAGATTACCACACCTACCCGAAGGTCCAAGATGGGTAAAACTCCCACAAGGCTTGCCTTTACTAGAGCCCTCAATCCAGCTAATTTCACCAGGAGCTGCCTGGGGTCCTTGGCTTACCGCCATTACCACAGCCGGGTAGAACAAAGACCAAAACCCACGCTTTGGGAAATATACCTTACCCCCCCCTCCCTGTAGCTCTGCTGCCTCTTAGCCAATCATAATGCACTTCACCTGGCCAGGCAGGGGGAAGGGAACTCATGGCTTACTGGGCCTGAACTATTTACATATGAAAGCCCTAGGCCAACTTCTCCAGGCATCTAGGCGTCATTCATTCCATCCGATGCTTTATGTACCTTTCATTTCCTCCCAGCCCCCTCAACTGGCCCCACTTGGTTTACACATGAGGAGGCGTGTGTGTGTGGGGGGGGGGGGTGTCCAAAGGCTCTTTTCTTCACACAACTAAATCCCTGCTCCCCGCCCCCAGGACTACACAATGAAATCCCTGTCGTTGCCCCCCCCCCCAGGACTGCACAGTGAAATCCCTGTTCCCCTGGGACTACACAGTGAAATCCCTGCTCCCCCCCCCCAGCTCCAACAGTGAAATCCCAGCTCCCTCGGGTCCACACAACAATGAAATCCCAGCTCCCTCCCCCCCAGGACTACACAACAATGAATTCCCTGCTCCCCCTCCGGGACTGTACAATGAAATCCCTGCTTTCCTCCCCCCCCCCCCCCAGACTACACAATCAAATCTCTGTCCGCCCCAGGACTGCACAATGAAATCCCTGCTCCCCCCCCCCCCCCGGAGCATATATATATGCGCGCATCTGATGAAGTGGGCTATGTAGTCCATGGAAGTTTATGCAGGAATAAGGATGCAATCCTATGCAAGTTTAGACAGAAAATAAGCCCTACAACTCCCACCATTCCCCAGCCAACATGGCTGGCTCGGGCATGCTGGGAGTTGTAGGGCTTTTAAATATACATAGGATTGTATCATAAATATGTTAAGACTTAAAAGTGCCACAAGAGGCTTTTCTTTGGGGCCTATTCTCTAAATTAAGGATCTTAGAACTAAGCACGGTCTTCAAAGTGCTGTGGAGATTTGTGAGAGTTACAGGCATCTCTAGCCGCTTGTAAGAATTGGTTGTTGTTCCTGGCCCCGCCGTTTTCTCCCCAGTAGGTGGAGGTCATGAATTCCCAATAGAAGCGCCACAAGACTCTTTGTGTTTTTGCTGCAATAGACTAACGCTGCCACACTCCGCAATTTTTTAAAAAATTATGTCCTTTGTTTTCTACGTCTTGGGTTAGAGGGCACGACGATTACTTCAAACCGCAAGAAGGAGAGGAAGTCTCTAACGGGGCTTGCTTTATTTTTACGTATTATTAGTCCCTATGTATTTATTCCCCGCACATGGAGAAAATCCCAGCATCTGTGATCAAGAACCGGAAAGCCATAAAGGACAATTGAGACTATAGCCCCATGGTCCTTTCCCATCCGTCAGAGGCCGGGAGTTTCGGAGACGGCTCTACTGCCCAGACCTAAGATGGTGGCGGGGGTAACGCCTCCTCTCAGTTCCGCCCTTTCGACGGCGACAGGGGGCGTGAATACGAGGAAGGCAGCGGGCGCTTTTAAAGCCGCTCGTGGGGAACCGCTGAGAAGGGCGGGGGCCAGGACTCCTACCCGCAGCCAGCCAGCATAGCTCGGAAGCGGGCGGTGAAGCCATGAGCCACGGCGGAGGTGTGCTGGCGAAGCTCCCGGGGACGCAGGCCTTCCGCTTGCGCAGCCGCCACGGCTACGCAGTCGAATTCTCGCCTTACCTGCCTGGGCGTTTGGCCTGCGCTGCCTCGCAGTACTACGGGATTGCAGGTGAAGCGGCAGGAGGTGGCGCATGCGTAACGGCGGCAGCAGCAGCAGCTTTCTGCCCCCCCCTCCCGCTTTCCTGTTTCCTTGATCCATTGGTTGGAGAATATGGTTTGCTGAGGAAACTTTTAAAGAATAAAATAAAACGGCGACCTGCTTGCATGTTTACACACTTGTTCTCTAGGACCCGCTTCTCTAAGTAAGGGTGCATACGCTTTAACCACCTGATTTACTTAGGCGCATCTCCCACCGATTTCAGTGGGGTTTACTTCCAGATGGGCATAGGATTGCAGCCTTAGCTTGCAATCCTATGCACACTTACCTGGTAGTAAGTCCCATTGAACTTCTTGGGGCTTACCTCTGAATTGACATGGATAGGATCGCACTGTTAGTGGGACTTGCTTCCCAGTAAGATCGGGCTGCAATTGTACTACAAAAAAATTTCCCTGGTGCATAATAGGAAAGTATGTATAATACGTCTATTTTCAAAGGGGTAGCCATGTTAGTATGTTGCAGCAAAAACAACAGCCTTGTGGCACCTTAAATGCTAACACGTTTATTCTGACATAAACGAGTGGGCACAGTCCCCTTCATCAGATGCATCAGGAGCCACAAGACTCTTTGCTGCTTTTATGTACCCTTGAATATAAGATGTGCAGTGGGATCTCTCTTTTTTAAAAGAATCTGATATGAAAAAAACAGTTCAAATAGCTCTTGCTGTTTGTTCAGTGTAAACGCTTTCTACTAAACCATACTTTCAAACATAGATGTTTGTATGGCTGTCTCTCGAGATTTTGAGATACTTGTGCTGGTACTTCGCTTTTCATGTTCATCTTGGGTGCTTCTGTGCTAGTGGGAAATAATCGATATACATGCTGGCATAGTCCTACCAAGATCATATTTCTTTAAAAAATAATAATCAGTGTTCGTTTCCAAACTCTAACATTGAACTACCTGCTTCACTTTAGGTAGGTTTAACAGTCTAAGAGGGATGGGGGACAACCCAGACACCAAGTATTTATAGAATTGTAGCATAACCCTATGCATACTTCACTGGAAGAAAGTTCCATTGAACAATGGCATTTACTTCTTAGTACATATGCATAGGATTGTGCTGTTGGTGTCATTGTTTTGGCCCAGTATTACTGAGGGGATAGAGATTGGCCCCACCTAATCTTCCTCATACCCAACTTCTAGATAGCTAGAACTTGGCACTTGTTGCCATATAATACGTTCAGGTGTGCTTTTAAAGTTTTGTTTACTTATCTGTAAGACTGCTCTAAAACACCCTCTCAATTCATCTTGCACTAAATATGGAAGGAATGCAAATTGCAACATGAATTCTGAACACCATAGTGCACGCTGGTGCTGCTGGGTTTTTGTTTGTTTGTTTGTTTTTTCCATAAAGTTCAAAATGTAGGGAGTTCCATAGAGACCATAAGGATCAAAATCCAGGAGGTTCTGCTCACGTTCCATACAAATGAAAAGACTGGCTGTGATCTTGCATCAATGCCATTCATTTCCATGGGATTTGTGCATGAGAATGTCCTGGTGCACTGACATGGCTTAGTATCTTATCATGATGCATAATGCTTTACATGGTTACTCAGAATTAATTTCCACTGCATTAAGTGGTGCTTATTTCCCAGGTAAGTATGATTGCCTACAACTACCGGTAAGTTTATAGTTCTACAACTTAATGTAATCAATGGAGTTTAAGCTCTGTATCCTTCTGCTGAATTGTGGTCATTATGTGTCTTTTAAGGCTGAAAAGTAGTAGATTCTAAACTCTTTACTATCGATTCCCCTGCCCCCTACTTCTGCTACAGAGTCGGACTTTGCACTTTTACCATCACAGGCTTCCTAACTCACCATAGCATTTGGGATGGTGAGTTCTTTCAGACTGACTCTTATTTTGATCTGTGTAGACAGTAAAAGGTTGCTTCTATATCGGGTGGGCAACTTGAAGGCCAAAACATCTGGAGGGCCACAACTCCCATCACCCCTGACCATTGGCTATGCTAGCTGATGGGAGTTGTAGGCCAAAACATCTGGAGGGCCACAAGTTGCCCACCACTGTTCTATGTAATACTTGTTCCGTTTAAAATCCATACTGCGGGGGCATACACAGAAGTGTTTTTGGTATCTGTGCCTCATCTCTGCAATCCTGTTAATCAGGAGATTCATCAAAGTTTAGTGCTGAGCAGCTACATGTTCCACACATCTTTTGGGAAGAGACCGTAGCTCAGTGGTGGAGCACATCATGATTTGCATGCAGCAGGACTAATCCCTGACATCTCCAGTTAAAAGGATCGTGTAGCAGGTGTTGTGAAAGACCTTTCTGAGACCCTGGAGAACCACTGCCAGTCAGAGTAGACAATACAGAGGTGGGCAACTTATAGGCCAAAACATCTGGAAGGTGACAACTCTTATCAGCCCTAGCCAGCATAACTAATGGTGAGGGATCATGGGAGCAGTAGGCTGGCCAAATAATCTGGAGGCCACTAATTTCCCACCCCTGTCCTAAATACAGCATCCAAAGCACAGCTATCTTCCGGTTGATTCGAGTGCTTCAATCTAGTCTAATCAGTATTATATGAAACTATTTCCTTGGTGTCAAAGAGATGGCTTAGTTTTATTCTCTTCTATTTTAGGTAGTGGAACTCTGGTGGTGTTGGAACAAAATGAAGGTGGAATTCATCTCTCTAGAAGGTAATGTTCTATAATTTATTAACAAAAATAGTTGTCATATTAATTTGGTATTTTGGAATTGAATGTTCTGGTATGGTTTTGTTCTGCAAAAGTAACATAACTATCAAATGAAGTTACATTGGCTGAATCCTTAGAAAGGAATTTAATGAAAGGGTATCAGATAAGGAAGAGACTGCAGGGATCCACACTGCCTAGGCAGGACTTGTGGAGTAATACATACATCTTAGGCTGCAATCCAATACTGTACCCATTTACCTGGGAGTAAGCACCATTGAACTCAGCGGGACTTACTTATGAGTAGACATGTATAGGATTTCACTGTTAGTTTCATTACTTTAAAATGGGTGGGCAACATGGGCCGCATGCAGCTCCCAGCCCGCCACTCCCCAGTGTGGCCCAGGTTGCTCCCTGAAATAAAAACAACAAAATGTGTTTTTTAACCAAAAAATGAAAACACTTCGGGCAGTATCCAGTCCTGCCTGTCCTCACGTGGGGCCACCGCTGTATCTGTTCCACATGTGGCCAGCCCCACCATTGTGTAAACACCATTGTGTACGTGGCCCCCACCACATGCACAATGGTGAATTAGCGCTTGTATGTACAACCCCCAAAACGAGCAGAAACCCCTTGCTTCTGTAAGGGGACATGTCAGCAGAACTCCCTTATTATGCAACCTCCACCGACTTGCCTCTTTCCAGAAACGAGCATTTCCACTTGTGGGGGCTGCTTGCACAACAGAATCGGCGGGACTGGCCACACATGGTAAGAGTATTTTCGGTATGATATAATATGCTCAAATAAGTGGGCAGCGTATAGCCCATACTTTGGCTTATATTTGTAACGAAAGATTTCATTTAAAATAAATTAGTTTCTAGGTTTCATATTTCTAGAGAGGTCTTTGAAAAATATGATGTAGGAAATGTTTCTAAAACTTTAGATTACAGTTGTTTTTTAAAAAATGAAATGGAATTGTTTCACAAATAAAAATTATCTAGGTTTGTTTTTTTTAAAGCATAAATATTGAACCTGTTGAAGATATTAACTTTTTGTGGCTCCTTTTTGGAGCACTGACTGCTGTAGTTACTGCAGATCACTGACAGTTCTAAAAAATATCTTACAGAAATATACGCAAATTTAATGGCTGGGAAATCGGTGCACTTGCAGTAACTGCTCCAAAAAGGAGCCACGAAAAGGGGGCAGAATTAATATCTCCCCTTTCTGGAGTAGCTGGAGACTCAGGGAAGTG
The DNA here is from genome assembly GCA_021292165.1 of Shinisaurus crocodilurus. Taxonomy (NCBI): domain Eukaryota; kingdom Metazoa; phylum Chordata; class Lepidosauria; order Squamata; family Shinisauridae; genus Shinisaurus; species Shinisaurus crocodilurus. The sequence continues at coordinate 94,433,476 of CM037879.1, read as the reverse complement.
TTGAAAAGGTGGAGGGCACTGGGAACTGTCAGTTCAACACTCAAAATTGAGAGGGTTACATTGCTAAGGGGGAGATATTGTTCCTCTCCTTTTTGGTGCTCCTTCTTTTGCCACTTTCCCTCCTTTACTGGTGCTTTTCAATTGGCAATTGGACCCTGGCAACTGTGCACAAATTAGCCTATTTGCAGTCTTGCCGTGTCAGTTTCCTTGTCTGTTACCTGCTCTACTTCTCTGCTCCTTTTGACAGCGGAAACAGACAAGAAAATTGATCAGGCAAGACTACACATAGCTGTAAGTGCACTTGTGAAAGACTAACAAAAATAATAATTTTTAAAAATTACGAACATAGTTGCTCAATTTTCTTGGTCGGAATGTTTTTTTTAAAAAGGCATTGGTGGAGGAGCAGTCACTTGCAGTGGCATGGGTGAGATTGCGAAGAGCTGCAGGGGTTTTTACTGCTCTGGCTGAGCGGCTTGCTGGCCAGTTCCTGCAACCCACGATGAAATTGCTTTCCTGGGTTCGGATGACACGACAACCCATCATGGTATGAACAACCCCTAGAACAAACCATAGGTTGTCAGGGTGGCTTGTGCCCAAAAAATAAGCCACCCTGAGGGAAGCGTTCTGGATTCAGATGATACAACAGCCCACCGTGGCTAGTTACCCATGATGGATTGTCGTGTCGTGCAAACCAGGTCAGTGAGTCAGACATTAGGTATATACAATATCAACCATAGTGGCTGTTGCTTCAGCCCTTAAGAAATCTATTTTGTCACTGATCAAGGGCTGAAAAAAATGAGTTTCCAGTCATTGTTTCTTCAACACATGTTGTCTATGAGACTTTTTTGCAACAGCTGGTCAAAATAAGGAAGAATTTTAAAAATACCAAACATGTTAAAAACGCTACCTCTTCAGAAAGCCAAATTAGGGTGTAGTCCTATCAATTGAGCCCTTGATGCTCATAAGCCTCCGAACTCGGAGGCTTACGAGCATCTTCTGCAGAGCGGGAGGAGTGGTAGAGGTGATCTCTGCTCTGCAAGTCAGCTAGAGGCTGATTTCAGTTGTCTAGCTGCGTCACTTCAGATGGGGAGGGAAGGAGGCTGGAGCACTACATTGTATCCTGGTGGCTCCAGTTTTCTCTCTTCCCTTGCCCCCATTACACCCTCTCTGAGGTCGATTTCCTGACCTCGGAGAGGCAGCTGGCATGGTTCTTTCTGTGCAAGCTGGGGGTGGGGGGTGGGGATCTGAGTGTGGATCCCCAACTACGAGGGTCGGAGCGCTGTTTGTCACCTTGGATCTGGGAATCCAAAGAATCCTATGGCCCCCTAGACCCTGATGGCCCCTTAGATCCTGTCATAGGATCACTCTCTTATTTATTTATCACTTTAAAAAATAGATAACCTACCCTATCTCCAAGGAGTTCAGAGTGGCATGCATTGGGTTTTCCCATCTTTTCCTCACATTACCCCTATGAGGTAGGTGAAGCTGAGAGAATGTGTGTGTCTGATTGGCCATGGAGATCAGTGAAGCTTCATGGCTGACCTGGCATTTCAATCTAGAACTTCCCCCTTCCAAAACTGTCATTCTTTCCGTGGAAGTAAACTAGCTCACAGTATATATATATTTTTTTAAAAAAATCAAACTGAAATCTGGTATCTTTTAATTATGTTGAATTAATGAATATGCTTCTATTTCTCATGGATTAATATGTTGGTTGCTTTTCGGTTTAGTTTTGACTGGAACGATGGCTTGTTCGATGTGACGTGGAGTGAGAACAACGAACATGTGCTGGTTACATCCAGTGGGGATGGATCTTTACAAATCTGGGACACAGAAAAACCCACAGGTCCACTGCAGGTTTATAGAGAGCACAGTCAGGAGGTATAATAAATGTTGCCCCGTATTTTTTTCTTCATCAGGAGATATTTTTAAAAAGGAATCCAAACCTTTAGGCCTACGGTCTTAAAGTTGATAAATCAATGATAAGGGTAGCTATTGACTTTATTGATAGACTTCTGTATCCATCAGTTTTATGAATTGGGATTGGCTATGTGATCTGCATTCTCCTAATTCGTGTCTGCATTGGTTTCTTGCCATTGGTTTTGCTCCAGTTTCTCCTGTTAACATTTTTTAAGGAAAGAAAAGGCATTCTAACATTTAAATAGAAACACTATCTCTTAACTCCTTACTGAAAAGGTAGGGAGTAATTGTAGAGTTAAATTACATCCTCTGGAAATTGCAATGATCTAGCCAGTGATATATTTGTTTAAAATTTCCCAGAGTTGCCCTGTCTAATTAAGCTGCAGTCCTATAAACCTTTACCTGGGAGTAAGTCCCATTGAACCCAATTGAGTAGATACCTCTGTTAGGCTTTTACATGGTAATGATTGTCTATTTAAGTACTGCAGTATGTAGCATAATAGTTGGTTGGTAAGAAAAAATAGGAAAGTTCCCTCTCCCCATCATTCAAAGTGCTATAGTAACCATAAAAAGTTTTCATACTCAGTAAAATCTATTAACGGTACTAAAAAGTCCCGTCCCCCCCGCCTGGGATACAGCAATCGTTAGGTTGCGGTACTCCTATATCATAAGAACTTCTACCTTGTGAAATGAGTTCTTACTTCATGGCTCTCGTAAAAATGGCTAACTTCTTTTTTCTGCAGACTTTGCAGCTGTACGGCTTTCACAGCAGCACACTTGACTCATAACGTTCCGCTAGCCCCCTAATGTCTGAAAAATCTCTCAAGAATTGCAGCAAATTTTGCTGTAGCTACTATTTGCTGAGGATAGTATTGATCATATAATTTATTTACCCAGTGGAAAGGAATTACTAACTGCTAACTGTCAGAGGTTAGGAAGAAATGTGCTGCTTTGGGAAGACTTGTTCTTAAATTGTTCCTGAGCCATGGATTTGTCTCCTTTCTTTAGAAGTATCTGAATTTGGTGACTGCTGGAGGCAGTTGAATAGAATAGAATATGGGCTACTAGATGGAGCCAAATCCAATGTCTTACGTAGCCCTTGTACAGATGTCTTATTGATGGTGTATTCTTTTTTGAAAAAGGAAAGACAGTCAGTCAATATAGGCCTGTGGCTCATGCTGGCTCAGCTTGTCTGAGTGTGGAAAGCTAAGCAGGGTCAGGCCTGGTTATTACTTGGATGGGAGACTCCTCCTCTAGTTTCCTGCATTGAGCAGGGGGTTGGACTTGATGGCCTTGCAGAGGCCCCTTCCAACTCTATAATCTATGATTCCACCTATGATACTTGTGCACACCTCTTACCATCCAATGCAATTCTTTTCTGTGCAGTGACAACAGAGCAAGAGGGTGCATCCTTCCCTTTTGCCTTAGTGCTGTATGCAGCTCCACCTCCTTTGCTAGGCCAGCAGCAGCCACTGGAACTACTGCACAAGTGCGCTGGGGGAAATCTGTTGCACAGATATGTCATGCAAAGGGTTTTGGGGAAAGGGCACAGGAGAGGAGACCTGCTGGCATCCCCTTGGGCTTCAAAGCACAAGCAGAATGTTTCAGCAGCAAGGTACTGTCACTAAGGACACAATCCTATGCATGTTAGACAGAAAAAAGTAGATCTTTTTTCTGTCTAAACATGCATAGGATTGCACCCTAAAAGGTTTAAGGAATCAAGAGCCCTTGCCAGAGATTGGATGCCCCTTTAGTTGCTGTGGCACAATTCTTAAAGCTGTAGTGCAGGCTCAAGCTGCTGAATAAGTACTTCATACTGTTAAAACTAGCTCTGTAGAACAGAGCCCAGGAATGTCCAGCTGATGTCCAGCTGTCTCCTCCCTATGAAAAAAACTTGAATCTGCACTAAGGGGATGGTACCTTTAGTATACAGCATTATCTCTCTCCTTTCCTCTTCCTCCCCCCCCCCCATCGTGTGGTGCTTATGGAGAGACTTTCCCCAGCACCAGCACCAGCAGCACCTCTGATGGCTTTTGCAGCTCTATGTTGTATTGGGCAGAGGCAGTGCAGCATAGGACTGGACAACAGTATAGTAGTGGGAACAGAAGAAGGAAGTGTTGCCTGTTAAGATTGCGCGTATGAGAGGAGACAAAAAGGCCACTACGGGGAAACATCTGTATTATGCAATTATATGCATTTTTATACCAGCTTAACTGTCATCGGCTGAAATCCAGGGTCGTGCAAGCAGACTTCTGGTGGCATGATGAGACTTCCCCTTGTGCTCCTCTCCCGTGTAGCCATATAGATCTGTTCCAGAAGGTCCCTCAGCCCTCTGGAGCAGATTTGTGAGGGCTGCAGTGGGGAGGGGAAAACTGTTCTGCCAGCAGTTTCAGTTATGCTGGCAGACAGTCAGGGGTTGGATACAACCCTTGCCTTCCTCCAAAGGCTCCTGAGAATGGTAGTTTAGTGAAGGTACTAAAATTTCTAGCCCCCATATCTAAACTCTGGTTCTCCAGGAAATAAATTGATAATTTATTTATTTATTTATTATTACATCTATACCCCACCTTTTTTCCTGCAAGGAACTCAAGGCAGCTTACATAATCCTCCTTCTCTCCATTTTATCCTCACAACAACCCTGTGAGGTAGGTTAGGCTGAGAGGCAGTGACTGGCCCAAAGTCACCCAGTGAGTTTCATGGCCAAGTGGCCATTAAATTAAATTAATTAAATCAGTTTTAAGTGTCCAGCATAAAATGACCTCAGAATCAGCTGGACTTTGTTTAGGTCTGCAAAGGGGACACAAATGTTGGCTCATTCACTAGCTTGCCATAATTTGTGGTCACCACTGACCTCTCTCCACTTTTTATCTCCTGCATGGGGAGTGTGGTGTCTCTTAGATGGTGCTGAGCTCTTGACCAGGCAGAAGTGTGTGAACTGCTTCTACCCACTCCAAAGCTCAGTGTGATAAAGCACTAGAAGCCAACAGCTGCTTCAAAGCTCAGCATAATGAGAAGGCCCCCCTCCCCTCCCAGATATTAAAATAACAAACTTAACATACAAAAGGACTGAGTTGTGCATATCCAAAACTCAATGGAATATGAAGTCGGCCTTCTCCCCTCTCCTTAGTTTGTGGGTCGAGGTTTCTTATGTCAGAATTTGTAGAGGCCTGTCTATAAACACGTAAGACGCTTTATGTCAGAATTTGTAGAGGCCTGTCTATAAACACGTAAGACGCAGTCCAACCCTAAAAATAATGTATTATCTTATATTCTGTTTCTGATCTTCAGGGGAGAGTTCCTGCACTTATGTAGCCAAAATATCAGCAGCCATGTACAAGAAGGAGGTATCAGCAGACTCGGGGGATAGGGAGAGGAGGGACCCTGAGGTTTGCAAAACTACAAAAAATCTTTTTTTAAAAAGCAAAGGGGTTCCACCATCCCCCCAGTGAGGACTGAGCAAGCTCAGTGGACACAGAATACTGACCAACTGTTGCAGGGGTGGCCATGAGAGAGAAAGTGGAATGGAGTAGTTGGAAAAGGAGGGAGATGCATAGATATAAAGAAGTGTGGAGATATCCAGAGGTGTAATATCCAGAAAATATTATCTGGGTAGTGTACTTCCTGGTTTACACTAAAAAGCTATTTTTAAATGCCCCCAGAGATAGAAGTGAGAGAGACCCATAGAAATCAATGGTGAATTCCAAGATTTAATGTAGCTGGGACACATCATGTGTCCTCCACCCATTCCCACATGCACACAAACTCCAAATGACCAAAAACAAAGGAACAGCCACCAAATGAAAAGAACCCCAGCAACAGCCCAATGAAGACTGAGAACACTCAGTGAATCTGGCATGCTAACTGACTGTTAGGGGCAAAAAGGTGGGATGGGGGAATGGAATGGCTGGAACCGTGAACAGAAGCACTCCACACTGCAACATTTTGTTGCAGCAGGGCCCCACTTGTTTTTGTATGTACGGTAGTTACTTTGCAACTTTAATCATAGTTTAGGATAGTATTTCTCACTTCTAGACCATTTGTTGCTTAGAAAACAAAAGAACTGAAGACACCAACCATGTATTAGAGATGTTTATTTATTTAAAGCATTTTTACCCCTCTCTTTAGCCCAAAATGCTCCTAGAGCAGCTTACAAATACTGTATCAGTAGTGAGATAGTCCCTCCCCATATGCTTTCAATCTGCTACAGTCCTTTGTATAGCCAAACAGAATGCATTCTGTGAGATATGGAAAAGACTTAATCTAAACACATAACAAAGACTCTGGATTGGAATATAGATATAATAATCTTCCAATAAATGTTGGCACGTGATGCATTTGAAAAATGTATTTAATGCTTAATCCACTTCTGATTAATGCTCATCATGTTCATAGTATTTCTGAAACAGTTGTGTGGAATTGAGAGCTTTCTGCTTTGTTGATAAATCCTAACTTCCCCAACATCAACAGCATAAATAATCTTAATATAAATGCTGTACACGTCTTTATTATCAGAGGAAATGTTGGTTTTAATCCTGCCCTAGCCAACCTTGGCCTCAATGGTTCTCTGAGCAATATCATGTGATAGACTCATTTCAGAGAATGAGGCCATGAATGTCGTGTTTGTTTCTGGAGTTTCTTTTACCTTGCCCTTGTGTTTGGTCTGGATAACCTGTGGCTATACATGAAAATATTGGCATTAAAGCCAGCCTTATAAGTAGTCACTTGCCTGGTTGCCTGTAATTTATTTGCACTTCTTCACAAAGCAGAGCTAAACCACAATCGGCTGATACAAATGAAGGTAGGTTGTGCCATAGTTATTTTAAGGGTTTTCATCTGGTATGCTCACAATGAGCGTGTGAAGCAGGTGTCACATGCCAAGTCAGAGTATTTTTGCACACCTTGTCACGAATAGCACTTGGCAAACACTTACAAGGAGTGTACCACAAGCAGCTTTGTGCATAAATGTAAAGTGCTCACCACCAAGTGCCCCAGGTATCAACCATTTGAGGTGATTGTTCAGTTGCTCAAGCCTGGATATTCTGGTAGGGCTGCTGAAGAATTAGTATTTTTCAGCCTTGTTAACTGATAAAATAACTTGTTAGACATGGGCAGAAACTAGTTTTCATAGATTTCATAGATCATAGAGTTGGAAGGAACCTACAAGGCTATCAAGTCCAACCCCCTGCTCAATGCAGGAAACTAGAGGAGGGGTCTCCCATCCAAGTAGTAACCAGGCCTGACCCTGCTTAGCTTTCCACACTCAGACAAGCTGAGCCAGCGTGAGCCACAGGCCTGTTTGCCATCCTTTATGAATAATGCAGTGCATGGTTTTTCAGGGGGCCCCTTACAACTGCACATTAATGTAGTTGACAATTCTGACATGTCAGAACTAAAATCACTTGGGGCCTGCCTGGTGGTTGCATCCCTCTTGGTGAGATCAAACATAGTCCTTGGGCTTGTGCACTTCTTCCCTTCTGAACATGGAGAAGTGAATATCTAAACAGGGAGATCTGATGGTTATTTGAACTGGTAATTCAAATTGTGTAAGGTAGATACAGTGTTCAGATATCAGTGGTATCTCCTGGTTTGGACATTACCTTCTTTATACAATGAAGGGAGTACAGGAGAGATGAGGAGGAAACATGTGAACCTGAGTAGAACTGGGTAGAGAACAGGTGTGAACAATGTCTGGACAGGTGTTTAGAAAGGCACAGGTTCAGGAGATAGCCATAGAGGGCAACAGAAATGGATCCAATCATCTGGAGCACAAGTGCTTGGAGCACACTCAAAAACAAGCAAACAAACTGTGAAGAGCTCATCTCAGCTTTCTGTGTTAGGAGAAGCCTAAAGCGCACAGTAAAGAGTGCAGTAGTATGCTTCTATAAGTGCAAAGTGTACAAACTTATCATATATTTCCCGTTTCATGTGTGTCATACCATGTAGCTAAACAGATCAGCTGTATCCTGAATCTTTATGAACTGGTTACTGTTACCTTTTGCATCACGAAGTCTGTATATTTCAAACTCTTTAATTCCTGAAGTTAATGGAGAGGGAACATTTGGGAGGTTTGTTGTGCTTTTCCGAGTTTTGTAGACATTTTAGAGGGTTTATGATTTCATTTCTCCAATACCAAATATTCCCATTAGTTTCAGGACAGAAAAAATACTCTATACAACTGATCAAATGTGGGTGTTTTGTGGATTTGTAAACTGAAATTCATCCTGTATTTACAGGTTTACAGTGTTGACTGGAGCCAGACTAGAGGAGAACAGCTAATAGTATCTGGGTCGTGGGATCAAACAGCAAAGTTGGTATGTTTGTACTTATGCTAATTTAGATTGCATATCAATTTAACATTCAGAAAGGAGATCCTCTCAAGCTGTGTTTTTCTATTTGCACTTTGAACTGATGCTGCTTTTGTTGAGATGATCATTTGTCGAAACTGGGTATGAAAATGGAAGAACCTATTAGTTCTTGTAAATGTAACTTGCAGTGAGCTCATTCAGAATCTGGGAAGCTTTACTAGATGTGGTTCTCTGTATAGAAGAAGACAAATTGATCAAAACCTGTCTCTGTGATTTTTGTTTAAGTTGCTTTTAACCCAATGGGTTGATGGCTGAAAGTAAATTTTAGCATACTGTTGTGTGAAGTAGAATTCCTGGGAAGTGAGAGGTGCAGCAAGGTATGAAACGTAACATTCCTACAGGTGCTGCAGTAGAGAGAACTGGAGCTATTGCTCCTACAGTCAGAGTTGAAAAATATGAAAACAACAAAAATGGTGTTATTACTACTATAAAAGGGATATTAGGCCTGGTCTGGACATGCAGCAGAATGAGGTAGTAGAAGTGATAGAGTGGATTGTTCCCCTGCAGCTTTTTTTTTTTTAATGGGGGTGCCATTTTTGAATGTAAAGAACGAGCACACCAGGGAGAAAGGTTCTAGCCCAGCTCACTCCTTGCTGTGCTCATTTTCTACTTGGAGGGGACTATTTGTGCTAGGAAGCATTCAGAAATGTGATCCCTGCATGGAATCTGGATTGGCTTAGTCTGTTTTACCGCTCCTATCTCATTCCCACCACGTTCTGCTGCATATGTAAAGCAGGCCTTATTTATTTATTATATTTATGCCCCACCTTTTTTCCTGCAAGAAACCCAAGGCGGCTTACATAATCCTCCTCCTCTCCATTTTATCTTCACAACAGCCCTGTGAGGCAGGTTAGGCTGAGAGTCAGTGACTGGCCCAAAGTCACCCAGTGAGCTTCGTGGCCGAGCGGGGACTAGAACCCGGATCTCCCAACAGTCCCAGTCCAACCCTCTCACCACTATTCCATGCTGGCTCTCCCACTATTCCATGCTAGCCCTTAGAAGACAGGTGTTAAGACATAACAAGGTGGCTTACATTTTTAAAAAAACTATTTAGTTTTCTTAGTGTTCATTGTCTTAAAAATCAGGCCTAAACTCTTCCACAGCTTCATTGATAGAGAAATCCTAGTGGTTAACTGTGTTTGCAAGAGAGGTAGTCAGTTGGATAGACTGTATAGATTGTCGATCTCCTTAAAACTGATTTCCCCCTCCAAGTTGTGAGTGGTGGAGGAACTGTGTTACTTGCTTGGGTAGTTCTACTGTACGGAGCCTAAACTAAGCACAGGTAGATAATCTGACTTTTTTAATGGCTTTCTGATTAGGGGTGGTAAAGTAGAATGGTGCCCACACAAACTACAGCCAGCTGAGTGTGTAGGAGGGCCATCACTGCGTTGCCTATCTTCAAAAAGTCCATCCCTGTTCTATTTCTTCCAGAGGGAATAGGTTCAAGTTCCACACTGTGATGTATCCCAATTAAAAAGTTCTAGTGAGAAATAAACCCAGAAGTTTAAAACCTGCTGTGATAAGTATCAGAGTGATATTTTTTGCAGCACACACTGGGTAAGGTGGTAACGAGATTGGCCTCCAATATGATTATGTAGGAATATTCAAACACTCAAGTTATATAGAATTCTTCACCCAGCAGGTTGGGAAAATAGCTAATTCTCAGATATATAGCAAATCTCTTTTGTAGGTGCACATTTTTAGCACATTTTAGATTCACACTCCTACACTGAGAAATTGTTCCAATGGAAGATAACACCTTTTTATTTTATTTTATTTTCAGGGAATATAACATGACAACTGTCTACACTTATTTTATTTTATTTTGTTTTGTTTACAATGCCATTTGGGTCCTTATTTTGAAGCAGGCATTTTTCTGTCTTCAAATTGGCTCCATATTTCAAAATAATCCAAAGATATTAAAACAAATATGAAGCTTGACCCATGCATATTTACACAGAAGTATGTTCCTGTGATTCAAATGGGAGTTATTTCCAAGTAAGTGCACCTAGGATTGTAGCCCAGGTTTGAAGAGGTCCACGGCTGACAAGGACTGAGTTTAAAACAAATGCTGAGCTTTAATCAAACTTAGGGTGCAATCCTATGTCCCTCCGACCTTGTCGGGGGGACATAGGATTGGGGCTGGAAGTCCCTGCAACCTTGGAAATCTTTTCCGAGGTCACAGTGCCGTGGAGCGCCCGCCCCTCCCCCCACCTCGTAGCCAGTGTGGTTCTTTCTGTGCCAGCAGGAAACTGAAGATGGTCTTCCGTCTTTGGTTCCCCCATGGGGGGGGGCGTTCCTCGGGGAGGGGAGGATCGAGGCTCCGCTGGAATCCGAGGAATTCAGGCGGCCTTGCAGCCTCTCCTCCTCATGAGGAGAGGAAAAGCATCTGGATGGCTGAAGTCGGCCCCCTAGATGTTTCTGAGGGCGAGGGGAGCACAGCAGATATCCTATCCGCCACACTCCTTCTGCCCTGCATAGGATGCCCACAATCCTCAAGGTTCGGAGGGTTGCGGGCACCCTCATAGGATTGCACTGCCCGACAGCGAAATAACTTTCCTTCACTCAGTTCCCAGTATTACTCAAAAATAGAACATTCTGCCCTGTGTATGAACACCTGATTGAACACATATTAGAAGTAATGTGTACTGCTAAAGTCTACATATTTCCCAGAACAAGCCTATATATATATATATATATATATATTTGGCTGAGTGACTAAAATTTTATCTATTGCCTCCAGCTATTACAGTGTATGAGCAGCTGTTTATTTGTTTACATTTTATCTAGTGGGATCCTGCAGTGGGACAGTCAGTATGCACTTTTAAAGGCCACGAAGGTGTCATTTATAGTACAATATGGTCTCCGCACATCCCAGGCTGCTTTGCATCTGCCTCAGGTAAATATTACAGTGTAGTGGTACTCAAGAGGGGAAACCCTGCCGTTATATTTTATTGTTTTAAAGGTTTGTCCAGCAGGTGGTGGTATAAATGTATACAAATGGAAGACGAAAATGATAAATGTATAGCTATAATTGAAGTGGAGGTTCAGTTATCTGTTAACTCCACTGACCTGGTCTCTCTATATCAGGGGTCCCCAAACTACGGCCCGCGGGACACATGCGGCCCAACGTGTCCCTTCATCCGGCCCGGCAGCCAATCTAGCTGACGCCGCCCTGCAGGGCGGCTTGCGCACCTCCTCCACCGGAGGAGACGCTGACCGCGGCGCTGACCGCCCTGCCGGGCTCCGGGCGGCTTGCGCCCCGCCGCGAGCGCTCTGATTGGTGGCTGCTGGTGAAGGAGGTGGCAGCAGCGGCAGCAGCTCCTCTAACGGGAAGATGGCGGTCTCATGGACACGGAGGTGGCTGGCCTAGCCCCAAAGTAATGGGCGGGGAGGGCTCAGTGTTGGCTCCCTATTCCCTTTTCAGCTCCCTCTGGCCGGCCGGCTTTCTTCCCAGGGCCAGTCCTGAGGAGTTTGCGGGATTCATGGCGGCTGCGGTGACCGTGGCTGCCTGCCAGGGCCCTGCCAGCCAGCCTTTGCCCGCCTCTACCGCCGCGAAGAGGCTGTGCCGTGGCTGCTCGTTGTCGCCTCGTTCTCCTGCTGCTCCCTCGGCTCGGCCAGTCTCTCTCCCTGTCGCCGACTTAGCCGCACCTCCTCCACCGGAGGAGATGCTAGCCGCGGCGCTGCTGCCCACCCTGCCGGGCTCCAGGCGGCTTGCGCCCCGCCGCGAGCGCTCTGGTTGGTGGCTGCTGCCGAAGGAGGTGGCAGCGGCAGCTCGTCTGACGGGAAGAAGGCGGTCTTATGGACACGGAGGTGGCTGGCCTAGCCCCAAAGTAACGGGCGGGGAGCGCTCAGCGCCAGCTCCATATTCCCTTTTTAGCTCCCTCTGGCCGGCCGGCTTTCTTCCCAGGGCCGGTCCTGAGGAGCTTGCATGATTCATGGCGGCAGCGGCGACCATGGCTGCCAGGGCCCTGCCAGCCAGCCTTCACCTGCCTCTACCGCCGCGAAGAGGCTGTGCCGTGGCCGCTCGTTGTCGCCTCTTTCTCCTGCTGCTCCCTCGGCTCAGCCAGTCTCTTTCCCCGCCGCCAACTTAGCTGTACCTCCTCCACTGGAGGAGACGCTGGCCGCGGCGCTGCTGCCCCCCCCCCCCCAGTTTTAAGGTATGAGCTGGGATCCAAAGAATAATGCTGTAACTTGTTCTGTGCACCTGAGGTGGCTAAGTTAGACTTGTGCTTCTCTACTTAGCACCCCTACCAAGTCACATAACAAACTACTTAAACTGAAGAGAGTTTCAGTAGCAAGTGTAATACAGCATGGGGTACTTATCGTTGTTCAGAGGGGAAAAGTTAAAAAAAAATCACACTGTGTGCAATACAAGCATTTTGAGCGTGCCTATAAAGCGCTCTCTCTCTCTCTCTCTCTCTCTCATAAACACCTGATCCAATCAAAGTTAAGCACTTTTAAGCCTTGTTAGTTTATATAGCAGAGATTTAAGCATGCTCTTTATAATTAATTTATTATTAATTTATAATAACTTTCCATTTAATCAAGTAAAAAAAAAGGACCCGGGTCCTTTTTTTTTACTTGATCCATTCGTTCATATTTTTTTCAAACTGTAGTCCGGCCCACCAACAGTCTGAGGGACAATGAACTGGCCCCCTGTTTAAAGAGTTTGAGGACCCCTGCTCTATATGGATCAGCAGTTGTCTCACTTGAGTGAGCTGGTGGCAATTTTTCATGTTGGCATTTCATTGCGGGTATTTTCTCTCTCTCTTGCATCTTTTTCCTTGTCGGCCTGTATGGCAGTGCAAGTGTTTAGTTATAAATACTGGCTTTATGTCTTTTACCTAGTACCTCCACATCCATGTGAGCAAAGTGCAGGTCACTCCCTGAAAACAGCTCAACAACACTTTCGGGCAGCACATTATTATATATTGCAGCGTGTGGTTCTTGGGTATGGAAAATCAATGATTATGTTACTTCAGCTCCTGCTTATTTCTTGTATATCGTGCTGACTGGGGTGGGGATTGTGTTTTTTTAATGACAGGATCTCTTTGGTAAGCTAAAAACATCAGAATGATTTGAGAAGGGATTTGGGGCTATAGTGCAAAGGTTCACTGCAGCAAAGGTTTTTTTTTTTTTTTTTTAAAGACTGGCTGCATCAGCGTATTAGGGTGCTTAAAGTGGGTTGGCCAGGCTGTTGCGCCATCATTTTCTTATACTTTTGTAGGATGGTGACTCTTAAACCTGTGTTGTTGTTGTTGTTGTAGTAGTAGTAGGCTTAATAATACTTAACATTTGTACAGTGCTTTTGAGCGTTCAGAGTGCTTCATATGCATTATCTTGCTGTAGTCCTTGCACGAACTCTGAAAGATATTATCTTAATGTTGCAGAGTGGGGTGGGGCGGCAGAGGCCAAACTTGAGGAACTGTGCCTTGTTCTAACCAAAGTTAGTTGACAAACCAGAAAATGGAACCACATTTTTATCCCGGTTTTGTTTTAATTTCCTTTGGTTAGAACAAATTAGTTCCCTGTGTTAGTATGCAACACGGAATTGTACTTACCGGTAGTCCTAAATTGAAAGTGGCCACTTTCACTATCCTCCTCTCCTATGCAGAGGAGGAAGAAAGGGGAGGGGCTGCAAACAACCCCAAGGCTGAACTGTGCCACTGAATTGCCTTTATTCCTTCCCAACTCACCAGCAGGCATGTTAAACATTTTAACACTGAAAAAATAAGCACAAATAAATAAATAAATAAAAATCAGGATTGTGTTAAAGGGTTGTATATATGTGTGTTTTGTAAGTTCAGGGTGTTGTGGAGCTTCTTTGCCTACTGAAGCAGCATGATGGATCTGTGATTAGTAGCAACATGACCATTTCTCTTCTGTGTACCAAATGAATAGGTCAGCTGGGTTTTTCTTTCAAGTGTAATCCCATTTAACACTTTGGAGTAATGCATCTTCCTTTCTGCTCCTGAACATGCTTATTTGGAAGTGATTCTCATTGAACTTAATAAAAAAGGATAAGAAAACATGCTTTAGGCCTCGGCCATATACGATTTTCCTTGTTGTGCTTGAACTGCAAGATATATCCGTGTTGTTGCAGTTCACGTTCTGTTCTTTGATTAGTCTCCCCACTGGCCCGCCCCCAGTAAGAGCAGACAAGACTCTTGGAGTCAAGGTCCTTGCAAATGTAAAACAGCAGATAAATAAATGCCTTTTCACAAGACAGTAAAGCTGGATTTAAAACTTTAGATAGATCCAAAATTTGACTAGTGAAATGGCTGCATTAAACTAAACTTTTTATTCCTTTTGACTGGCCCTTTAAAGAATATTTAACAAGACATTTTCTCAATCTTTTTGATTAATGAAACACATTATAGAAAGTACAAGATTCAGCACATAAAGGTAGAACACTGGCATCTCGTGGGCAGTGTTTTTATTGTATTTTGTCCTCTTCTGACCTTGGTATTCCAGGCTAGCAGTTGCTATAGCATGTTGGAAAGGAGTGCTTTAAGCTTTGCTAAGCTGCTAGGGCTCTTCGTTTTTGCTACACCGTGTGGTACGGAGCTTCAGGGGTTGGGCTAGTATAGCAACCCAGCTGTATCTACTATGGGCCTTACTTTGAAAAAATGCTATATTGTGTCCTAGCACACAGGTCTGTTTAGGAGGAAAATTCCCGGAGAGATTTATGGGTGTGCAGTAGGAAGAACAATTTCAAACAATGAATTATCTTTTTTTACCTGCTGCAGTTGGCCATCAGCTTAGCTAATATCTGGAATGGATAAACCAGACCAGAAAGGAAAGGAGTATAAAGTGACTACTTTGGTACACTGTGATTGATTAGTCACTACTGGCTAATTAGTCACTAATCTGAAAGGCACAAAATGTATTCTTCCTTCTCTAGACTTTCCTTTTAAGAACAACTGTCTGAGGTCAGAACATTGGGACATCTAACTAGAACTGTATTTGGTCACTGATGTTGACAATGGCTGGGATCCAAATTGCTACCTAAGGCATGCCTGGGGTGATTTTGTTTTACTTTAAGCAGCAGGCTCTTGTTCAATATCTCAAACTGCTTTTTAAACTCCCATCAATTTCAAAAGGGCTGTGCCATGTGGCATGGAGGGTTTTTTATTGCAGCACATATGCCCAAAACATGGAGCTAGTTGTATAGGATTTGGGATCCCAGCCCATATTAAATAATAGTTTGATTTTCAATTTATTATGTGGTCACAGACCCATTAAATAATGGTTCAAAAACAGTATATTCTGACCTTTAAAAACTTTGTAATATATAATAAATAAATAAATAAACATAAATTATGCAACTTAAGCATTTTGCATATATTTCCTTTTGTGCATAACTTATTCCATCTGTCAGGGATGCTTTGACTTGGATTCCTGCATTGAGCAGGGGGTTGGACTCGATGGCCTTATAGGCCCCATCCAACTCTACTATTCTATGATTCTATTTATAAGAAGCCAATTCACTATATGGTCTTGTAGTTTCCCATTTATTTATTTATTTTTCTCCTGTTTGCTCTTTCTCTTATGTCCCTAACTCTGAATATTCCTTTTTCTACCCAGGTCTTATACTGTCTATATTTTTATGGTTCTGTGAACTCTGGATGATATTTATCTGATATCCACAATGTAAGTTGTGCAGTGTGTTGGGAAAAGGTTTCCTTTCCATTTAACCTGAGCCTTTAAAAGGAGTGCTATGGGGTTTTAGTGTTATGTTATGTTATGTTATGTTATAAGGAAAGCAGATTCCCCTATTATCATTTTGAAACTTCATCCTAGTTTTATTCACTTCTGCAGTTTCTTTAGGAGTTCCTTATTCTAAGAAATTTAGTCTTCATATTTTTAGTCTTTCCTGACATGAAAGATGTGCTTTCTAACCTCACTGCAATGCCCTTCCCTTGTGACCTTTTCAGATCTCTTTGAAATCAGTACTGATTTTCTACCTTTTCCCCTAGGATCTTTCCTGAGCTGTGTATAATACTGCATGATACTCTTAGCTTGTTGGACCACAGATTTAAATACAAAAGGGTTAATTATCTTATTTGTTGGGCTGTCATGGTGCTTGACAACATTTTGTCCATTTGGCTCTTGTCAATTAAATCAAAGATATATCTATCCATTTGAAGTCTATTCCTAGCCAGTAGCTACTACTAACTGTTAGCTATTAACTACTGCTAAACTAGTTCTTTTTGTCCTTTGGTTTTTCAGAGCCCTACATACTGATATTTATTTTATTATTTATTCATTTTTTAGATTTATATCCTGCCTTTCCTCCATGGAGCCCAAGGTGGAGTACACAATCCCCCTCCTCTCCATTTTATCCTCACAGCAACCCTGTGTGAGGCTGAGAGTCAGTCTGGCCCAAAGTCACCCAGTGAGCTTCATGGCAGAGTGGGGACCAGAACACGGGTCTCCCGGGTCCCAGTCCAGCACTCTAAACACTACATCACACTGGCTCTCAAATATGTATATATAACATACACGTATGTTCACATGTATGCATATATGCATAAACATATGTATGTATAAACGTGTATGTTTATATGTGAATGAAATCTTAAGCTCTAAAATGGCTGTTCTATATAAACAGTGTGCACAGACAGCTTTAAGTAGCTAATGGACTGCTCCCTGTTTACTGTAGCAGGCACTAAATCAAAATGTCAATAAATTTTGACATTTGTGTATGATCTCTGTATTTATGATCTTAGAAACAGAAATAGAAATGAATAAAAAGTGATTGAATATTTAAGAATCTGCAATTGTGCAAATTATACCCATAAGCACCGATGTGAAGAAAATTAGATTACAGAGCAGAAAAAAATGGTCCTGCCTGAATGACATTTCAATTAATGTGTATTCAGCATTAAATACATTTACCATTTGGAAAGGTGCAAAGCACTTTGCGGAGCTGCTAATATTGCATTTGATCATTTATACTCCTGTGGGTGCTTACCCAGTTGCCTCAGCCCTTGTTTAGAGTTGGTGATCATGATAGCAACCTGGAATGGTTAAACATTATAGTCTATTCTATTCTGCCATGATGTCAATACCAGTTTCTGAACTGATAACATGGGCTGAGAGATCAGGTGGAAGGGACTGCTCTGGCTCAGGGGCCTGATATATATCTGGCTGACAACAAAAGGCTAGTCATGTGGAAAATGTGATTAAAGAAGTGACATAAATAACAAAATTGCCTGATGCCTAAAAGGGTTTAATGAGTCATTGTGCCATTTGTCCAGAAGGTAGGTTTTTCTCTCACTTTCTCTCTTTTTCCCTGGAGAACAAAACTGGGTATCATGTAAAGAAGATCCAAATGTACCAACATTCATGGACAGCCAAAGATAATCAACACGGCTAAACAGGTGCCGGATTAAGGCCAGCTGATGCCCTAAGCACAGCCCAATAATGGTGCCCCCCTGGCCCTTCCATTGCTTAGCTGGCAAGACATTAAGACTCAATAAGTGCTGAAGGTAAAATAAGACATTAAAAACTCAGTTTTCTTCAAGGCCATCCCCCATGCCAGAACACACAACTATATTAAATATAAACTGTTTTTTATTATATTTATTTAACACTAAATAGCAGCAAGCAATATAAGCCAATTACTTACTTATAACTAGGGCAACAGAAAGAAATACAAATTTTCATCACTGGTTTATGCATTTTTTAATAAAACTGTTATAAGGGGAAAATGCAAATGCAAAAATTTGTGGTACTCTGTGGTGCCACTGCCCCCTTCCCTTGGTGCCCTAAGCACATGCTTATATTACTTAATGGTTAATCCAAGGCTGCTGCTAAATGACCCTTGACCATTCACTCTGCAGAGCAAAAGGTTTAAAGATTGTGGTCGGTTCTTCCAGTTCACTGTGAAAGCATCCTAATATTTATTGTATCTTAAATTTTCCAATAAGAAGCACCCCTTACCAATCAGGTCCTTACTTGTAAGAAGCACTATAAATGGAACCTCAGAGCTTCTTCTGCACTGGGCAAAGATGTGTGAAACTTGTTGGCATAACAGCTAACTATCACCTTAATGGCTAGGAGTTTGGATTTAGTGCTGCATTCATTTGGATCTTTAATGTGGTTATTACATTTATTTATTACAGTAAATACAAACTGGATTTATTCCAGCATTTTCAAGCACCAGGACAATAAAATGTGGCCTTCCATCATTGTAGAATTTAGTCATACCAGTATTTTTCATTCATCATAATTAAATTTAGCTTCTTGTAATAAAGTGTTTTTCTTAACATTTTCCCACAACTTTTTTTCCTTTTGAATTTGCACACTGGAGTATCAGCACAGAGAAAAGTTGCAAGCGATTTAGCTCTTGAATAAATTAAATTCCTTTCCCACATTCAGCGCTTAACATTTTATGTTTTGAGTTTGACAGCAGTGTTAATGACCACTATGCATTATGGGAAAATAATTTACACTTGAGGAATCTGGAGCTGCAGATAATATGAGACACTGGCAGTCTCACAAGTGACCTGAGAACCTCTAAATTGTTAGGAAAATGTCTAGGGCTTTCCTTGAACTTCTCTGAGAATCATTCTGATGTGCTGCTCATGTATCATTTTGGGCTGCATTGAATACTCACATTATTTTAGGACAAAAAATGTCATTTTTTGAAAATGTAAAGTGGGAAGAGTTTTAAACATTAACAATTAAAGATGACTAGATGAGTAGAAAATTGGTTTCTGTTTTTATAAGTGGACTCTCATGGCCAACAAGGAATAGACATTCTAATATATCTAATGGCCTGCGTCTAAGATTTGCAGTGCTGACAAGAAAATGCATAGGTTGGGGCATACTGGCTATTCTGCCAGCACATCACAAAATGTGGCATTATGCCAGCATTGCAGGTATGTTCATCCTGAATTTTAGCAGATGCACCAGTATGTTCTTTTAGGGTTGGCTATTTAGATTTCCATGTGAGCCAGCGTATAATATTAGAAGTGATTGAAAGGTAACATAACTGTCTATGTGTTTCTTAATAAAAGGAGTTATAAGAGGGTAACTGCTCTAAAAACTTTAGTCCAAGAAGCTTGTAGACTTTATAATACCCTACACAAATGCAAAATAAGCTAACATTGTACTGGGTGCAATTGTTATCCTGGATGAGCTAATCCAATATAGATTTGCAAAAGTTGGATTTCACATGCTGAGGCAGTGGTTTGAGATTTCAGTATATTTTGGTATGTGTTTGTTTGTTTGTTAGCTACATTAATAAAGATGCTCAAAAATTGTTCTAGAAGCTACTGTTCGAAAGAGTAGAGAGATGTGAACTAAGTGATTTTAATAGACCATATATTTTAACTTAAATATAAATTTGTATTACAGCATGTGTTAACAGCTCTATTGGTAACTAGCTGTCGTGGGGTTAGGTGTGATCTAGTGGAGCATTATCTCTGTTCCCTTCAGACTCTGACCATGGGAAGGCAAGTTAATGTACAGGGGGTAAGAACAGATCTGAATCTGTGTTCGCTTTCACAAGTCCACATATTGTTTAAAAGAAATATAGTGACTTAAGTTAAACCTGGAATTGCACTCCAGGTAATTGCTCTGGGTAGAAAAATCCATGTCTCTCATGTTCCTTGAGCCCTGCAACTGTCCAGCCTCTCAGACTTTCCTTTAACTACTTTAAAGCCACCCAGTAGCATAAGGACAAGCAGTACTGTAAGTCTTACGGCCACTTTATGTGGCAATAGTGTTTACTGTGGGGACAGTGTATTTTAACAGCAAACATGTGTAATGTGAATAACAGACACATGGTTTTAAAAACTTGTGTGCACCCACCTGGGAGGCTTGATTCAGCCATGGTTCCACGACACACTTACATAGGTGTTGAAGGACATGCATCTTTAGTTGCTGCAAGTAAAAAAACAATTGCTGTTTAAAGTGTTACATGACCATTATGAGAGGTATAGGGCACCCTTGGAGCCATCTAGGCAGAAGTCAGAAATCCTTATTTATGAAATTTGTGTCCCAACCTTCTTCCAAGGTGATGTACCAGCTGAGTCCCTAGATGGACAGAGATAGCCTTGCTAATAGTTTTTAAAAAAAATTAATATTATGACATTTCTATCCCGCCTTTTTTCCTCTTGCAAGGAACCTAAGGTGGCTTACATGGTCGTCCTCCTCTCCACTTTATCCTCACAACAACCCTGTGAGGTAGGTTATACTCTGATAACCTCTTCTTTGGATTTCTGCAACATGTGTATTTATTTATTTATTTATTAGATTTATATACTGCCCAGTTGACAAATGCCCTCAAGACAGTTTAAAATATATATATTTAAAAACCCCAAACAACAATACAATAACCGCCAAAACAGTAAGTACAACAATAACAATATCAACATATTGAAACATTAAAAATGTTAATGATCCAGCAGTAAAGTTAATAATTAGAGCAACAGATTAAAGATTAAATGCCTGTTGGAAGAGGAAGGCATTTAGATGCATACAGCGAAGGCAGATCAACCTGGGAAGGGCATTATACAAACAGGGGGGCCACTACAGAGAAGGCTCCTTCCCTAGTAGCCACTTGTTGCACCATTGTGGGCAGTGGCACCGCGAGAAGAGCCTCCAAGAATGATCTTAGCAATAGTGCAGGAACATATTAGTTATACATGAGGCATGTGGGTGGAGTAAGACGGGATGCAGCAATTGCTGCCTTTTTGTCCCTCCCCTCTGCCAGCAAAATGCTGGAAGTTGTGATATCAAACCTCCACACGCATTGATATTTACGCTATTATTCCGTTCCTTGAAAAATTAACAGATTTTCTGAGTAAAGATGGGGAAAGCTTGGGACGATTACAGGCTAATGACTATGTTGTATGGAACCCCTGTAAAACCTTGTGAACAAGGCAAGCCAATAGTACTCTAAAAACCTCATCTAGAAATAACCTGTAAATAAATTTGCATTTGGATTTCTAAATAACAAAAACCCCGAAATGTTTTTGAGACAAAGAGACCCATGAATAAAATACAAAAAATTCTGTCTATAATACAAGTGAAGATTGCTAGCCTTGGCACTAGTAGCCATTTAAAACTGCCATGTGCTTCGTGGCTTTCATATTAACTAGATCTACTTATGTGGTGAAAAGAGGAGGATATTCCATTTTGGAATGTAACATCTCAAATCTTGCCACCTTAGTAGTAAATTCAATCTGTGGGCTGCTATAATTAGGCTTGAATAAATGAGTCTTCCTTTTATGGCTTGTCTGGAATATTACAAAAGAAATTAGTTTGCCCATTTCTGGCTGTCTGCTGCAGAAAAGAATTTAACACAGCACTTACTCTAAATAGTATATTTGACTTATCAACTAGTAAAATGTAATTTAAGATGTTGACCAGGAAAATATATCAACTTTCACTAGCAAGAAACTCACAAATGCAAAACCTTTGTCATGATACAATGCAAAGGTGAATCTTGTATATAAGATTCACACAGAGGAGTTTGAATGGCCCCGCCCCTTTTACCTCTGGATGGGAGACCACTGGAATGTCGCCCCCAAGAGCTTGTATGAAATGGAATTTGACCCTCATGCTGAAAAAGGTTCAACACCCCTGCCCTATAGCCACCTCATGGCAGTAGTCAGATTTCTTTGGCAGTAGCCCCATGAATAGAAATCCAGGATGAAGCAGTGGCTTGCTCCAGACCGGTACCAATCATGTGCTCAGATCCTAAGCAGCCTGAGGGAGGAGCTGTGAAAAACATGCCCCCAAGGCTAGATCACATGGCTGTTCACATATATACAGACCTACATTTTGGTATGGGATAAGGAACTGCTGGCTCAGAATTTCCCAGCCCCTTATAATTTGTCCCTGCAGATAGTG
Organism: Shinisaurus crocodilurus; assembly: GCA_021292165.1. Classification (NCBI taxonomy): domain Eukaryota; kingdom Metazoa; phylum Chordata; class Lepidosauria; order Squamata; family Shinisauridae; genus Shinisaurus; species Shinisaurus crocodilurus. The sequence goes on along the minus strand of CM037879.1, from coordinate 94,411,319 downwards.
CTTTTAGTGTAAGCCAGGGGTCTTCAAACTACGGCCCGCGGGACACACCCGGCCCGGCGGGCCCTTTCATCCGGCCCTCCTCCATCGGAGGAGATGCTGGCCGTGACGCTGCCGGCCGCCCTGCAGGGCTCCGGGAGAGCGCGCCTCCTCCAGCAACTCTATATTGAGCCAGCTATTGGCCGGCTCGGTGAAGGCAGGGCGGGCTCCCTGGGCGCGCTGCGGCCGGCCGCCCGCTCTGTCTCGCGCTCTCTCGGGCGGCGGAGCAGCGGCGGGATGCGGTGGCTGTTGGGGCCGGGCCGGGCCGGGCAGTGCACGCGCGTCGGACTGGCCGTGGCGCTGGTGCTGCAGGGGGCGCGCAGCTGAGCTGCCTCCGCGCGCCGCTTCAAGTTCGATCTGCAGGAGATCGCGTGCCTCGCCAAGCACCACGCCGGTGCGTCCCCCGCGGGCCTCCGTAGGGCAGGCAGGCGGGCTGGGGCAGGCAGGCGGGCTGGGGCAGGCAGGGGCGAAAGGAGGCGATCGGGTGGGTGGGCGGCAGGCGGGCGGGCGGGGTCCTGTGGGCCCTCCGGTGCAAGGCGGCCTCCCCCGGGAGGCGCCCTACCTGCCGCCCTTGCACCCGCTTGGGCGCTCTTGGCGGTGGGCCCCCGCTGCGGCCTGGGAGTTGCCCCACCGTGCTTGCCCGCCCTGCCTGGAGCCTTAGGAAGGGCCTAGGGAAGAGTGGGGCTGCTGGCCATTCCGTCGCCGCCTCTGGAGTCCAGGCATTCCACAGGGAAAGGACGGGGCGTGCCGTCGTTCCTCTGCGGGGCAGTAAAAAAAAAAAAATATTTGCAGGCTAATAGCTTGGGGGGGGGGTCTTTACAAGGCCATTTTGACTTTTTGTTGTAAGACGCCTTCAGCTTTTCAAATGGAAAGGTGGGATACAAATGCTGCTTTATTGGTTATGCCCAGATTCAGCTCTTCCCCCAAGGAGCTGCACAACAGCCCTGCGGGGTGCGGTGGGCTGAGAGTCAGTGACTGGGCCGGGGTCACCCAGGGAGCTTCGTGGCTGGGTCGGGACTGGAGCAGTGACAAATATGGAACCAGACATTGACCATCTCATTAGCCAAAAGCAGCCCCATACTTCCCATTAAAATACTAATAAGCTTATGTTGATTAAAATTGTTCTTCATTTTAAAAATATTGTATTTTTTTTCCTGGTTTTTTTGCACTACAAATAAATATGTTCAGTATGCAAATCAAGCCTTTCTATGCCTTTTTAAAATTTAATGTATTTCAATTTTAGACAGCAAATTAATTTATAATTAATTTATTATTAATTTATAATAACTTTCCATTTAATCAAGTAAAAAAAAAGGACCCGGGTCCTTTTTTTTACTTGAGCCATTCATTCATATTTTTTTCAAACTATAGTCCGGCCCCCCAACAGTCTGAGGGACAATGAACTGGCCCCCCGCTTAAAAAGTTTGAGGACCCCTGGTGTAAGCCTTGTCCAATCTTTTGCGTTGTCATTAGCAGGATTTGTTTTAGTTCTACTGAAACCGTTCTTGGCTTAGGGATGCTTGTTGTTCTCCAGATGTCCTTGAGCCACGAATATCTAAAAATACTTGTATTCCTCCCCTTTTGCACTACATCCAAGTGTGTGCATGTGTGTGTATTAACTGGTTAAAGGGTGACAGCAAAATGTCAGATAACTGGGACAAAGCCATGTAGATTGCCATCAAAATCTGTTGTCTGTAACAAATGTCTATTAAATATAAAATAATCTTTACACCATATTAAGGTTGGTGCTGCCAGTAGACCATCCTGCTGAAAGAAAATGGATCAGTTTTCTTTTACCTCCTTTGAATTGTTCTTCACCTCTCCATTCTCGTAGTTTGCTTGTTACTTTCTTGCTCCAGATAAGCTTGCCAGCCACCACAGTCCTCTCTTTCCTTTTCCAGCTCATGCCTTTGAGTCTCTTGCTGAGTTGCTCCACATGCCTGAAACAGCCTCCCACTTCCATCTGTCAGTCTCACTTCTTTGAACCTTTCTCAACCCTTGTCTACAAAACGTTTCGTGAGCCTCACTTTTCCTAGTTGTTCTGCCACAAATCAACCCTTCATTACATGATCTTATATCTTTTTTTCTTCCTGTTTTTAATTTTTAATCCTTGATATTATTTTTTAAATCGGGGTTGATCTGTGTAACTTAAGATGTTGCCCAGAGGATTTATATCAGGGGCGGGCAACTTTGAGCAGTCTGGAGGCCAGTTCCACCCCCTCACCACCACCACACTGCCCAAAAAGTGTGTGTGTGTGTGTGGGGGGGATAGTTTTTTAAAAAATTGCAGTTTGACACCAAAACAAGCTAAATTTGGCTGTTCTAAGCTTCCATAGCTGCTATGGGAGCTTAGAATGACAAATTTAGCTTGTTTTCTAAGCCTACATAACAGTTTTCTGCTGAATTTCAGTGACAAGTTGAGACTTTTAAAACCTTTTTTCTGCAGGCCATGGTGCACCTATGATTTATATTCTGTACCATCTCACTTATCACACTTTTGAGCACTAAATTAAATCTTAATAGTAGCATTGCAGTACAATAGAATCCAAAAACAGGGTTGGAACTGATCCGGAGGAGCCCTAGCATTATATCACTGGGATCAGATGAAAGCACAAGACAGAATAGATAGGTTTTGAAGAGGCAGCAGGAGTTTTGTGCCATGGAGAAAGGGTGCAGTCCTACAAAGAGAGGGCACGAAGGCAGGTCACTAGCTTGTTTATTAAAGTTTTAACAGTCAGAACAGGTATCTGCCTTGCATTCTTCACCAAGACGTAACAACAGTCATATACATCAGTGTTTGGACATTTGAATGGGTTGGGTTGCCATTGTTAAGTATGCTGTCTTGTATATAGTAAGGGAAAATCCCTTTTTCAAAGCTGTTGCAGCAAAATATGTGTCCCCCTTCCCTATGCTTTTTGGTGGAGAGGAAAAAGCTCTGTACGCCTACATCTGTGCACATTGTAGTTCCGATGGGTTCTCGATCTGGACAATGAATGTTAAATGGTGAAGACAGAAATGAGATATTACACATTTATAAGGCAATTTGAGTAGCCTAGTTTTATCTTTAGGCTGACTGACTGGCAAGTTGTTGATTACTGAGTTCTAATTGAAATTGGATTTTGTTTACATTGCTGATTTTTTTGATACTGCAATTGTGTATTTTACTATGAATCTTTTTGAGAGTCTTTGTTGGGCCAAGGTAGCAGTAGATATGTTTTTAAAAATAAAAATAAATAAATATACAGATAAGTCTAAGCATGTTAGGCAAGTAGGAAGTATTCACCAAATCACATAGCCTTTACAAACAAAAGGCACATAATGAAAAAAAGAATAAGGCAAACAAGGAGAAAGGAAGCTGAATTTTGGCTTGGGGTTGTTAACACAGTTAGAATTACAGCTTATAATTCTGTCTTCAGGTTTTCTTGTTCCTCGCGTTCCTCCTCCTGTTGTTGTTGTTGTTTGTGAAGAAAAGGCACTGCTGTGCCCCCCCAAAAAACATGTAGACTAAGGTAGCCTCAGCCGCTGTGCCCCCCCCCCCCAAACATGTAGACTAAGGTAGCTTCAGCCGGTGGCTGAGAATCTCCCTTTGAACTCTGCATATCACATGTAGAATAAGTGTACCCCTTTGAACTGTGTATATCTTCCCCCACAGTGGTCTTGCATATCTCCACCAGGGCCCCCAGCCTCACCTTAGTGTCTGTTGAGCATTGATATGTAATCAACCGAGCACGCTAGGTATGGTCCAGAATCCTCTTACATGACACCTGAGAGCCACCCCACCCCTCACCTCACCCAGACAGAAGTCATCCTGACTGGCCAAAGGGCTTGTAGGTGATCGAAGGGAGGGGCAGAGGGGGGAAGTTGATATACGAGTGGCGGTGGCATCTGGGCGTTGTTGTTGTCTTGGGAACAAAGGGAACAGTGGACTCTGGCTACTGAAAGTCCGACACAAGCGCAACCCCCAGCTAAAATGTAATTGCCTGGGTGTTTAGCGGGAAGGCTAGTTTCCTTATTCTGTAGCTCTGACTGTTTGCAACAAAGTACATATCTCTATTCTGTCAATTTCCTTCCCTTTTCTCCCAACCAATTTGTAACTGACTAACTTAAATAAACTCTCCCTTTTATTTCACCCCACACTGTGTGTGTACTTTCTCCCTTGGTTTAGTGCTTAACCCAGTGTCTCAAACCTGGGCCAGGCAGCGAGTGCGTGATTTGGCGGCGACAGACTCAAGGCTGGCAGTATGTAGCCTTTGATCTTTCGCCCGGAATCAAAGGATGGGTCCCAGTCCTTCACATTATTATTTATTGCTGCATGTGTTGTTTAAATTCTGTTTTCCTGGGCATGCGCCTGACACCCTTTCCATATCACTACATGAAGAATATAGATTATAAACAGAAAAGGCTTGTGTAAAGCTTGACATATTAGTGCCTCTGTTTCAGGTGACCAGACTTTAAGAATTTGGGATGCAAAGGCACCAAGACTCCCAGTGATCATTCCTGCTCACCAGGCTGAGATTCTAAGTTGCGATTGGTGCAAGTATGATCAGGTAAAGTAGAGGAAACAATATACCGTATTTCTAAAGACTGGAGAAACTGCCTTTATTGAGTATCAGTGTTTTATGATTAGGTAGTCTATAGGTAAATAATAATTCAGGTCACAATCTGTCAGCATTAAGCGATTTTGGACAGATTTCAGTGGAAAAGACCAAAGCATGTACTTAACTATTCCACTGAAATAAGTAGGACTAAACATGTTTAACTTTGCCTGGCCTGTTTCCCCCCTTTTTTTTCTTTTTCAAATTGTATGCCACTATCAATATTCTATTACAAAATTGTCTGTTAACTTATTTACCATTACTCTTCATTTACTACTTGCCAGGCAACGCAATCCTATGGCTGCTAAACAGAGTCTGGACAGCCATAGGATGTTTCGGAGTCCCAGCTCCGACCTCGGAAACTTGCTCTGAGGTCAGAGCTGGAACTCCAAACTTGGAGCGCCCTCCCCCCGCCCTTGCAGCCGTCGCAGAAAGAACTGCATAGGCTCTGGCTCCAAGGTCACAAGAGCAACCTTGGAGATGGGCTTTGGGGGGCGGGAAGGGGAGGAGACAGGCATCACCAGCATACGAAGTATCCTGGTGGTGCCTCACACTCCTTCCTGCCCGCTCCGAGGCCGAACACGTAGATGGCTGAAACTGGCCATCTACAGTAAGTGTTTTGCATGATGGGAGGAGCACGGTGGTGACCTTCGCTTCTGTGCTCCTCCCGCCGTGCATAGGGTGTCTATAATCCTCCAAGTTCGGAGGGTTACAGGCAGCCTCATTGGATTGTGTCCTAAGTGAATTGTGCTTCTGAGAGAGAACCAAGAGAGAACCTTTGTCTTGCAACATTGCTTTTCCAGTAGACAAAGAGGAGTGTGCATATTTTGATTCAGGAATTTCAAGTTTGCATAATTGGCATCTTTATTTCAGTGGAACTCCTGTTGCTCATTGGCTGAATGACAGTGCACATGCATCCAATTTGCATTTTTCTATATAGAATCTGATAGTTTATATTGTAATGTTACTTATAAAGGAGGCCTCAGAAATATTCTCTCATTATTCAACAGTGTTAGCAACTACAGAAGATTCTCACTTAATTTTGTACTTGGGTACAAAAAGTAGATACACGTTCCATAGATTGTGAAGGGAGTGCACATATATAGGGAGAGTTTTCCCATAACGCTAAACCATGGTTTAGTGATACAAGGACGAGGCACAGCAAGCTTTGGACTCATGCACTGTCATCGTCCCGTCCCCCCCGCTGTGAGAAAGGTGTTACGACAGATAATTCTGGGCGCTAGATTCCCTCTAACCCCACACTCTTACGAAAGGTTTAGGATCTTTGGCTGGGGTAAAACCTGCGCTGCTGGGGGGGAAAGTGTGCGCTTTGCTCCTTTTATATTTAAACAAACCTACACACACACACATAGACTCTAGAAACAAAAGGATGGTTTTATTGAAGAAGAATACAGAGTAGGTACAGCGTCTTACTTGTTGGTAAAGCAAACCTAGTGATGTCAGGCAGCAAAATATCTTTACGCTATGGTTCAAACACACTCTGTATTCTGGAGAGGAGAAAGAGTCCCTTTTGCCCTGACAAGCCTGAACAGGAAAAAAGGGGGGGGGGGAGATTCCCGCCTAGAAGGATAGAAAAGCAAAGTCCCAGCTACTACCTGTCTGCTGTGATGAGGTTCCAGCTGTAGCCCTGCAGTTCGCGTTCTAAGGCGACCCCTTCAGCTCTTTCTCCCGACCCACCTTGCTAAAACTTCTTAGTTCTTATAGTCTCTTTCTCACCTTTTTGGAAGGAATGAGAGCAGTGGGGGTGGTCTTTGCCCCACAGATGTCTTCCAACCCTGCTAACGACCTTATTCTTTGTATTTTGATAGCTCTTGATGGGTGTACAAAGGTTTGGGTCTTCTTGCTGATGGGACTGTTTTTGGAGTAAGCTTCTGGTGGTATTCGCCCAGTGGGGGGGCGAGCCATATCTTTTCAGGAGAAATCTTCCTGTGTTTTAGGCGATATGCAATATTCAGGTCTTAATCAATGCAAGCCTGCCACTCATTTGCCTATGCATGCCTCTAGGCTTCACTCACTCTTCCATTCAAGCCTTCAGTCATGACCTTTTGCCTTCTGCCCTGCTGGGGAGGTGGGCAGGCTGCTTCTTTTCTCTTGAACCCTTGCTTACCCAACGCTTCTTATGAGGGCTGTGGACTTCCTTTTGGAAGTGTAGTCCTAACCAAATGATCAGAACTATATCTCATCTTAACAAAGGGATTGGAACTTAGCTTCCATTTTCAATTAACCACAGGTCCACAGCTTAATCCAAACCCTAAACTGGTTAATCTTAATTATGGCTTGTGAAAATAAGTCCCATGGTTTGAAGTTGACTTGTTTCAGAAAAATAGTTAAGATTTAACCATAGTTTTTTTGGTTCAAATGACACAACAAGTTGCTATCAATAAACAATAGAAGCAGGTTTGATATGGAATAAGTATATTGTTTTTAACTAATCAGCTTAATATTTAGCTCTGGATCTCATGTATTAAAAACCTCATATATTTTATTCTCTCAATCACATATATCAGGGGTGGGTAATACATGGCCCTCTGCTGCAGCCCACACAGTCCCATGAATTTACCTGAATTTGGTAAAAGTTAGCAATTGGGGGGGGGGAGTAAATGTGAGAGCTGGACTGACCCGGGTTCAAAAGCTCCCCTAGCCAGTGACCCTCAGTCCCAGTCACGCAGGCGGAAGGAGGAGATAACAGCAGTTAATAAAGATTAAAGAGTTTATTTGTAAGACCCAATTACATGGGATTAAGGCAATCAATGCATCTCTACTCACTACATCATTGCAGACTCAAATCCTATACCCCAGTGGTAAGGCTAGATGAAGTGAAGTCCAGAACAAGTCGAGACGAGAGTGTGAAGAGGAGTGAAGCTATCAGCAAGTGTGTTAGCTTTATACCACCTATAAATAGGATATTACTCACCCCAGTTGTATAACCTATTCATCAACATGTTTACCCCAAATCTGTCCCAAGGTTGCTGAGTCATATCATCTTGAGACTATGTCTCGTGACCAAAGACCTTGTGTACTTGAACTCAAGAGACACCCACCAGGTCAGGTGATAATCTCGATGTCAGGTGGTAATCTCGTTCTGCCTATGCAAAACCCAACAGTAAATGGCATCCATAGTAACTACTACAGGGTGCCAAAAGGGTAAAAATTAGCTTGTTTGTAAGCTAATTTTTACCCTTTTAACACTCTGTGGCTACTATGGAGCACCAAAAGGGTCAAAATTAGGTTTCAAACAAGCTAATGTTGACACTTTTGGCACTCTGTAGCCACACAATTTATTTTTTATTTTATTTATTTTTTAATTTTGATTTTTTGTGTGTGCCCGTGGGGGTGTCTCGGTGGTGCAAATGGCTCTTGAAGTTGCCCACTCCTGACATATATGATCTGTAACTCTAGGCTGATATCAGCATTTCTCTTAGCCATTATTCTTTAAATTTAGCATTTGGAAGCTATTCATTTGTTTACGATAAACTATCCTTGTACATTTTATTACCTTATCAGAACTTGCTTGTAACGGGTGCTGTTGACTGCAGTTTGAAAGGCTGGGATTTGAGAAACATCCGACAGCCAGTATTCAACCTCTTTGGGCATACTTATGCTGTTAGAAGAGTAAAAGTAAGTTTTAAAATTTTCCTCCTCATTACATTTGTAGATTGCTATACATTTATCAGTAATATAATGGAGTAAATGAAAACTGAACAATCAAATAGTGAAACCAAAGATGATTTGGGAATCATTTTCTGACTAAAATTGTACAGTGTTCTGTCAATTGACAGTAGTCTGGATCCATAGACCCACATGACAGATTCTGCACTCTCAAGAGAGCTTTGGACTTGTGTTTCCCAGTTAGCATCCTACCTGTCCCACCCCAAACACCTAGCAAACCTCTTTTGACATGGAGGGGCACTTCAAAAATGGTTTAAGCTTTTTATTTATTAATTTTAAAATATTTATATGCCGCCCTTCATCAAATGTGGTTCAGTTTTTGGTTTACAAAATTAAAATCTCAAGAAATGATAAACCACATAATTAAAAAAAAACCTGCAGATAGAAACAGAGCAGGCAGTAAGTCAAAATGCCTAACAGTGTAATCTTATACATGTCCACTCAAAAGTAGACCTATGGTGCAATCCTATGCCTGTTTAGACAGAGAAAAGCCCTACTGACCCATGCTGACTGGGGAATGCTGGCAGTTTTAGGACTTTTTTCTGTCTAAACAGGCATTGGATGGCACCCTTACTCAATAGTAAATATGTATAGGATTGGTTCTTTCAAAACTTATTAGCCTGGGAGATTATTTTTTTCCCCCTTAGCACAGGAAATAAAATAATGTTGGCATCGGGTGGGCCTCCCTGGGAAGGGCATTCCATAGACATGGCACCTCGGCCCAAAAGGCTGTCTGAATTTGCTCTTCAAAAGATTAAATTATACTTCAATTTATAATTTTAATGTTCCTTAATTTAACAAGGGAAATTGTGTTCAAGGCAGCTCACAATATACAGGGTGAACAAACAATAACAGCACTACATAAAATAATCATGGATTCGGATTGCAATAGCTGACAGAGCACCTCTCCCAACCACAATCTACATGGACACTATGATCTATATCTGAAACTTTCCTCCAAGTTCCACCTTCGAGGGAGGTTTGGAGGGCAGCAACAAGGGGGAAGGCCTTCTCAGTGGTGGCCCCCTGACTTTGGAATGATCTCCCCACTGAGGCCTGCCAGGTGCCAACTTTGTCATCCTTCCGGTGCCATGTTAAGACAGCCCTCTATGCCGAGGCATTTAAAGACATCCAAGGATATTTAATGGCTTGATGGGTGCACCCATGTCAGGTGTTTTTAAAAGATCTACTTTGTATCAAGTATTGTTTTAGCTGTTAAATTGTTTTTAAATTTTGTATTTTGGAAAAAAATATGGTTTTTTAATTGGTCCTGTTTTAGCAACTGTTGTAAACTGCCCAGAGAGCTTCAGCTATTGGGTGGTATAGAAATGAAATAAATAATAATAATAATAATAATAATAATAATAATAATAATAATAATCAATAAGCATTTAAACAGCAGTATATTTCGAACAGAATATCAACATTTCAGTAATCTCAATAATAATTCATAAAAAACACTGTAAAACAAATCAAACCAAAACTGCTACATGGGGCTTTCTCAGAGTATCAACCAATTAACCCTCCCTTCCCAGGGCTAAATGAGAGGCACCTTTACCATCTGTTTTATGGCAGACAGAATGGGCCAGTTCACATGTCACAACAAGCTAATGTTAATTAACCCTTGGGGCACCGGGGTGTGTGCTGGTCACCATTTTGAACATGGAAGCCCCAGCCGACGATTGCTGTCACTTGTCGTATCATGTGAACCTGTGTGGTGGGGGTTGTGCGAGGGCTAAACAAATCTCACATAAACCTAGAACAGACCATGGGCTATGCAAGGGTTGTTTAACCCTAGCACAAACACTGCTGCTTGGGTTCTCATGACATGACAAGCCACGATAACCCCAGGCCAGGGCTTGCATTTTTAAAATGACCGATGGCATGCGCCGCGGCCACCCTGAGGATTAATTAACCCATGGTGGCTTGTCATGACATGAAAACTCAGTCATTGTGTATCTGCACATCCTTCTAGAAGCAGCAGCTTCTTGGCTCCTGAAGCTGAGGGGTGGGGCAAGACAGGTAGAAATCGCTACATCCATGATAGAAGCTGGAGTGTCTTTCTAGACCAGGGGTGGGCAACATGTGGCCCATGGGCCGCATGCGGCTCCTGGGCCTTTAGTTCAACACCAACACCACCCCCGCCGCTGCTGCATCACTGGGGGAAAAAATCAATGGTTTGCCACCGAATTTCACCAATGCAGCTGAGGCTGAAAATGGCCAAAGTATAGCCTTTTTCAGCCTTTGCTGCATCGTGGAAATTTGGCAGCAAACTGTCAATTGCTATGCCACCACTGCCATGCTGCCGAATTTTGGCAGCACGGTACTGGCAGCAGGGGTTTAGCCCCTGGGCAGGTCCATACGGGTGGAAATTGCCCCCCAAAGTTGCCCACCCTGCCATAGACACACTTTTGTTAGGCTTGCCTAGGCCTTACTTAACGGCCGGTGTATTGGTTAGGTGTGCAAAGAAGGCCTTGTGCAACTTAAAATATTTTAAATATGTCCCTTTTTTAAAAAAGTGCTTGCATGTATCCATCATGTGGATAAAGTGGACTTTTTTGTCTTGATACTTTCAGATAGTATGCTAAAGTGGCTGCTATGGTGAAATGTGGGACTTATTGTAGGTATCTGTTAGAAGTTCATCCTGCTTGAGTGCTTCAAAAACAATAAAAAGAAGAAGGGCTATTAAGGTCTATAAACCTTTTGGGGGAGAGTTGTTGTTTTTCACCACTGATGTGCTTGAAAATGCTGAGTTAAAATGTAATTGTGTAGGAGCCAGAAATGAGGTTGACAGAGTTTGGCTCGTGGTCCCTGTCTTTGCCGCAGCTTTTGTTCATCTATACAGTATATGCCAAGATCATAATGATATATCTACTCTTTGTTATGGGTGAAATTATGAGAAACGTTTCTGCTGGCGCTAGTTTTCAAGCTTGACTCAAGTTACCTTAATCACAGTAATTAAATGAAAAGAGAATCTGGGGAGAAATTATGGCCTTGGTTCAACCAGTACAACATATATCTCTCTTAAAATTTCTGTGAAATGATACAGATTTGGAGGCATGTTGCTGCTGCTGAATTGGGGGAGTGTTTTAAACATTTCAACAGGTTTTGTGAGGTGTTTTTTTTTTACCTCAAGTTTCTTTATAAGTTGAGAATTCATGTTCCGTCTGTAGCCCGAAGAAAAATATAATAGCCACCTTGTGTGTCTGTCATGTAAGGTATTTAAAATTGAGTTGAAATCTTAATTTATGACAGGGCTGCTTGGAGCTGCTATAATGAAATAGAAACTTGCAATGTTACGGTGTTCTTTGCACTGAGTAATATTTCCATTTGGATCCTTTATAATGTTGCTGTACAGAACTCTGTTCTTGGTCAGTTCTCTCTTCTCCTGCCTCCCCATTGCCTATATTTTGTGCTGGTAATATTTTTGTATTTCTTTTATCTTTTTGCAGTTTTCACCATTTCATGCCACTCTATTGGCTTCCTGTTCCTACGATTTTACTGTGAGGTACAGTAATTATTTTTTATTGCATACACATAATTCTGTCTTGCACTTTATGAAGCATACACTAATTTTTGCCATCAGTCTGTGGAAACAGAATTTCCAGGGGAAGGTGCTACATTCTGCGTCTGTGGCCTTGCAAAACTGTTGTGAAAGATAACTCGATTCTAACCATTCTAAGGCTACAAGAAAATGCTAGGTTCTTCCCCACTTGTCCGGGAAAAGGCCTTCTGCTTCTGTTGCAAAAACTGGGGATGTCACCTCGCCATCTGGTTACATCAGTGGCAGCACGGCAGAGAAAGTGCTACTGTAGCAGGTTCTTCCTTAACCCCTTTTGAATCAGCTTAATACCTTTTGGATTTAACAGATGGTTTTATAATTTGCCTTTTCTGTATCTTGGTATCGTTCTGCTCTTGTATTTGGATCTGCAAATAGCATATGCCATATGCAAATAAAGGAACTGCAAGCGGTATGTGCAAATACAAATATTGTTTGGAATCAGCCGACATATGTACAGGAAGTGTCTGCAGAGTATGGGATGAACCTGCTCCTGCGGATGTTATTTATAAAAGACGCTTCTAGGTGAAGGCTTTTGTGACTGACAGGCATGCTGCATCAGTGCACCTGGCACTTGTAAGTCTCCCAGGAACTGTGCCAGTGGGCATGCTGACTGCTGCCAGATAATATGGTTAACACAAACTGGTACAAAACCAGCCATATTAGTTCTAAAGCACTGTATTCGTTGGTACCCTTTTTTCTTTGGTAGCATACTACTCCCCTGTTTAGTGCTATTCTTCCATCTAGAAGCACCTCAGGCCTCGTTTTCATAAACCGCAAACGTGGTGGCAAGAGTGCATCTCCACTGTGACCCAAACTACATGTTACCTTTAATACGTCGCATGCAGCTACCTTGGTGCTTTTTTTCTTTCCCAAACGTAAGTCTGGGGGACCCGATCTAGGTGGAGACCCAAGCAATACTTAATTCTATTCATTTTATTTAATTTATATCCTGCCTTTTTTCCTCTTGCAAGGAACCTAAGGTGGCTTACATGGACTTCCTTCTCCATTTTATCCTCACAACAACAACCCTGTGAGGTAGGCTAGGCTAAGAGTCAGTGAATGGTCCAAAGTCACCCAGTGAGCTTCATGGCCAAGTGGGGACTAGAACCCGAATCTCCTGAGTCCCAGTCCAACACTCTAACCACTGTGCCACACTGGCTTCAATCCTTTGCTCCCTGCTGTGGCCCCAATCGGGACTGCCCCCCCGATTGGCCCCCGTGCCTGCAATTTGCAGAGTGGAAAAAAGCTCCCATTGATGCGAATGGGGTCTTTTATCATATGCAAATTGCTGGTGGCGGAGCTGATCTGGATCGAGACCACAAAAGGGAGCAAAGGGTTAAAGTCCCCTTACCCCGATGTGGTCCCCCATCTTTACCGTTGAGGAACAATTTATTTATTTATTAAATGTTTATACCACCCAGTAGCTGAAGCACTCTCTGCAGTTCACAGAACAAACCTGAAAACCATAAAATACAATAACGTACTGATGTAGCTGCATGGCACATTTTAAAGGTAAAGTGTAGTTTGTCTCTGTATCATTTTATTTAGCAGGCAGTGACTCGCATGACCGAACTCTCCTCCATACAAAAACAGAATCACTTCACATAGAAAGCTGAATGTTAGGGCAAAGGATCATAGCCTAGCCTCAATACTGACTTGCTAGCTTTCTATGCATAGTAATTTATGTATTTTGCGGAGGAGCCACCACCTGTTGTCTGAGTGGTACAGCCTGGACACAGGTTTACCACTTCATCTGTGTATGAGAACTAAGCCTAAGAGGAAAAATCCATCTGTTATACTTGTAGATAGTGTTTTCTCATTGGGGAACACAAGGGCTTGTTTTTTAGGTTTAGACTTTCAATTTTTCATTTTCAAGTGCTAACTAAGAATATGTGGTTTTTGGCTGTTCAAAGACTAATTTGGAGGGAGTAGGGTACTGGCCATCTGCCATAACAGATGCTGTTGACAAAATAGCTGTTCAGCTAACCAGTATCCTGGAGTTAACAAGACAGGTTTTTTTTCATAAGCAGAATATACCAGAAATAACTTCGTTAGAACTATTTTAATAACAGCATGCCATTTGTTGTCATTAAATGGATTGTGTGAGAGAACCGTAATCTGTTCCTTTTCATTTTGGGAAGATCAACATTGTGTCTTTTTTTTTTTAGTACTAATAACATCATCAAGGTATTAGTTTTCTTTGTAGTTTGTTCTAAAGGTTTTTCAGAACTGAACACTGCTGTGTTTCTAGTTAGTAATCGGTTAGCTGTAGTAGTGATATTGAGAAACCAATCCATCACAATTTTTGATTAAAGGCAGCTCCTGCAATAATCAAAGCATAGTGACACCTCTAAGGTTGCCAGTTCTTGGTTTTTTTATTAGCCCTACTATTGTGCTTTCAACAGAAATCTGATGTGTTGAAATGAAATTAAACAAGTGATGCTTTCCCCAACATTTGTATTTCCACATGTCAGGCTGTTAAGTGCAGAAAATTCAGAGGTTGGCAAACAGTAAATACCACTGAGAATTGTCTTAGACATATTTCAGACATGAAGAGCCCTCTCTTGATTGTCTAAACTTCTATCATTCAAAAAGAGAGGGGAAAATATGAGACGTGGGGAAATGAAGATGAGGTCGTGCTGTAATGAACTTTGCATATTTTGTAACCAAGCAAATGCTGGTGTGTGTGTGTGTGTGTGTGTTCGTTCATGCGGATAGGAAAACAGATAACTCTAAGGAGCGTTTACTTGTCCCAAACCATCATAAGACAATCTACCGCCCATCTGGTAAGACTTGCCAAACCAGGAAGAGAATGCTGAGCTGCAGAGAATTCATTACTTCCTAGGTTACTGGCTTGTATCCAACTCAGACTGGCATTTCCCAACTCATCCAAGCAGCATTTCTCTGCATGTTCATCAAGAACTAGCTCCTTGTTGAGCGCACTGGTGCTTACTGAATAAGTATAAAATCAGGGCTGTTAATGTCACTGACTGAAGCAAATTACTGGTGTTTGCCTAATTTAATAGACACATGCAATTCCAGATGCATGAAGATGATTGACAGTTTCTTCAAAAAGGAATGATCTCTAAACAGGCGATGAGCAACAAGCACTATCAGGAAGCTTGGTGCAGAGTCATACCCCTCCTATGACTTGAATTCCACCTTATGGTTCTTTCCCTGATGTACCATCTCTCATCTGTCCCAAATAGAATCATTTTGCTATTACAAGGATGTAAACCATTTTAGGATGTTGATTCACTTTACTCTTGTGTTCAGATGCTTTCTGATTTCTATCAGAATGGCTGTTATGGTTTACAGTTGTACTTGGATATTGTTTTGTGACTAAAAATACCCTGCAGACACCCAATATAGAGTGTCATAATGCATGCGGTTTAGAATAGTATGAATGTTGCACAGTGGAAAGAAAATAGCAGATTGCGGCTTCTTGCAGAATCTGGCTAATGGCAAGAAGCTGCAATAATATAATTGCTATGCAGGGAATTTGGAAGACACTTGGTGCATCTAGCAGTTAATGCAAGGGAATGCCATTTAATCCATGATAATAAAACAGTAGAAACCATCTGCAAAGTTGCAACTTGATTTAAGAAAAAGATTTTCTTTTAGAGGCATTGTAGAAACTTCCTATAGACTGGGCCATTCTGCCAAGATGCTTTCTTGGAAGATACAACACAGCAATTTTTCAGATCTAGACTCTGTTTGCTGTCTAAATGAGCCTTCCCAAACGTGGTGCCCTCCAGAAGTGTTGGATTACAACTCCCATCACCCCCAGCCAGCCTGCCATTGGGGAAGACTGATCTAAACCTAGAGCTCTGCCCCACCCCCCCAGCCAGTGCAGAAAGAACCAGGCTGGCTGCTCTCTGAGGTCGGGGAAAACGACCTCGGAGGGGGTTAAAGAGGGCGGGGAGGGGAGGAGACTGGAACGGCCAGGATACGAGGTATACTGAGGCTGCTCCAGCCACCTTCACTCCCCTTCCAAAATGTCATTGCTAGACAGACGAAAATGGCAATCTAGCAAAAATGCAGAGTGGGAGGAGTGGCAGAGGTGAAGATCGCCTCTGCCACTCCTCCTGCTCTGCATTGGATGAGCGTGAGCCTCCGAGTTCAGAGGCTTACACTCATCTCCATAGAATTGCTCCCTAAGAATATTATCACAAAGGCAGATATTATACGGTGGCTTTTCCTAAAGGGTTGTTTATATTGATGGGGGATTTATATTTCCAGTTGTCCTATTATAAAATATTAAAGCTCTGATCCTTCAGTAAAGGAATATTTGTAACTTCTCTCATATAAGTAGTTCTTCTAAAGTAGATGAAGATATGCACACTACTAAGCATTATATTTGGCCTAAGATTTGATTGGATTGACTGACTGATTTTATTTATATCCCACCATTCTACGAAGGTAACAAATCTAAGATTTATATTTATCTATTGAGATTTAGATTTTTGCCTTGCTTTTTGTGCCAAAGGCCTTCAGAGCAGCTTACAATAAAACATAAGCATACAAAATCAAAACATAAAATAGCAAAATGTTATACACAGGTATTAAAATGTTTATCAACTAATACAGTTTTAAAACTTATAAAATTATAGGCATCATCAAAGCAACTAAAATTTCTCTACTCCATAGCCCTAGAAGACTTTGCAGCAAAGAGAAGCTTTCAGTAAAGAGCTTAAAATAGACAACTGAGCAGGCCTCATTATGGAGGGTATTCCAAAGTACTAGCACCACCATGGAAAAAGCTCTATGCTTTGTAAAAGACAGTTTAATTGTTGGCAGTGGTGGCGCCCGAATAGCAACTCCACAGAAGTTATCTGTTCCTTCGAACTCATATCGGGAGGAAGAATTCCCTGAGCTATCTTGAACACTTAGGTTCCAGAATTGCATCAAGAATAGTTATATTTTGAAACACCCTCTTAAGATTCACTTGCATAGTTCTATATGTTCTGATTATTGCAGCAATCTCTTGAAATTAGTGGAACTTAATGAAGGTGACTTGAGTGGAAACCTGCAGTCATTACTCTTGGACTTGCGATTTGTGTTTGGTAAGGCAACAACAGTGCCTCAACATCACTGTAGGACATAGCCCTTCAGCCCAGCCAATAGCACCCAGCCAAAGAATAGGGTACTCAGGCTTCTTGCTCCTGGCTGGGAACTGTTGGATCAGATTCTCTTGGCCACACAGAAGGAACAGGCCCGTGCAGTTCCTGACATCAGGACTGGAATTTGCAGAGCTCGGTGCTTGTACAGCGCCATGTGGTGCTGCATGATACAGTTGTTGATTGTGTCCCAAAACTGTGATCCGGAGGGCTGAGATGAACGCAATGCTTTGCTACCTAGAAATTATATCCATGGAAGAGTGTGCGCAAAACAGTGCCACAGCATGCAAGATATATGTGGATTTCACAGGAAATAACCATGAGCAGGAGGTACCTGTATTCTAGTGCCCTAAAATGGGGGAAACCAAAATGGATTTTACATTCTAATAGGGCATTTCTTTCATGGGAAATAATACTCCTGAACAAAAACATTGTATTGGAATTAAGAGTCCTATGATTTGGGTTAATATTTATAGATTTGGGATATGTCGTGCAAAGAAATTAGAAAAAACATACACTTTGAAATCAAGTTTTTGGGCCAGAAATGTTATCTCTTCCCTGTATCTTTCACATGCACAATCAGTGCACTAATGCTTCTTCTAGTTTTTATGAACTTCTATTGTTCAGCTGGAAGTTATACTGAAGCCAAAGACTTGTATGTATATATAACTCTGCACAAAATATTAGCTTTTGAGGTGAATTCTTCCTTTTTGCATTAGGAATTTCATCCAACAACTAGGATAATTGATTGTAATCAGTTAATTAAAATAGTCTACAGATACTTCATTAGGAGACAAAAGGAGAGAGCGTTATTTCTGATGAAGCAATAGAAACCTTACAAGTTCTGTAAGGAACTGATCAGGTGCGATATGCAATTGTGTGCAAGTTCATCTATTTAGGATGATAGGAAACTTATACTGCTGATAGTGGGCTTGTGCACCACACTTTTAGGTCATGGCTTCTAAAAACAGTGTACTGTTAACCACTGTGCAGTAAAGAGTCTCAGATTCATTGTGAATGAGAATGAGTGCTTTGATATAAGGCCTGTGGCTTATGCTGGCTCAGCTTGTCTGAGCGTGGAAAGCTAAGCAGGGTCGGGCCTGGTTATTACTTGGATGGGAGACCCCTCCTCTAGTTTCCTGCATTGAGCAGGGGATTGGACTCGATGGCCTTGCAGGCTCCTTCCAACTCTATAATCTATGAAATCTATGAAACTTTAATTTTGTTACGGCTGGTCCCTTAATGGTGATGCGTGTATTCAAATGTAAGCAGAATATGTACCGTACCGTAAAAAATGGGGAGGCCTAATTCAGAAGCAGGAGTCTTGAATTGTATCTGTGTAGCTATTAGCAGATCCTTTGAGCTGATTTATCTGTTTAATATTTATACCACTTCTTGCTTCCTCTTTATAAATTCAGCTTATTCAGTCCTTATCAAATCAACCACAGTATTGCATGGAAGTAACTATAGAAGACTCCCTATCCTGTCATTGATTTAATGAAGCAGCACTATTAACTCCTGAAACACTTAAGTTTACTCATTTTCCCCCTTAACTAAAATCCCTCTGCTTGATGCACTTAAAGGGGATAAAGTGCTGCCAGTAATCTATCTCTTTGTTACATGTGCCAAGAGTCTGAGTGCACAGGAAGACCAACAGCTCTACTCTTCCAGTCTGCTGAGTCAAGCATTCTGCCTCATATGAGTTACTTGATTTTACTTGTATCTAAAATATGTCTCCCACATAATCCTGCTCAGAACGTATGGGGTTTCAATATGATTTT
The DNA here is from genome assembly GCA_021292165.1 of Shinisaurus crocodilurus. Lineage (NCBI taxonomy): Eukaryota > Metazoa > Chordata > Lepidosauria > Squamata > Shinisauridae > Shinisaurus > Shinisaurus crocodilurus. The sequence continues at coordinate 94,392,535 of CM037879.1, read as the reverse complement.
TTTAAAGAGTACAATGCCTGTTAATAATAATCAGAGCTTGGTTATTCAGCTTGACTTGCTACAGAATCAAAGGGAATGCAGGACTCTATCCAGAACTGTTGTGTAGCCTACCTAGTATATTATTTACAGTGCAACCCTGTACATGTCTACCCAGAAATAAGTGCCATTGGGTTCACTGGCCTTTCCCCCCAGGTAAGTGGGCATAGGATTGACACCTCAGTTGTATTTCATACAATTTAGTTACTTCATTAATATGTACTTTTAAAAAATGTAAACATAAAGGCCTAGTGCTTTTCGGTTATCTCAGTGCGTTTGCACTCACTGGACAGAACATTGGAAGGTGAGAACTAGTTTACTACTGTCTGAGTGATTGAATAAAACACTGCTTATCTAATTTTCCTTGTATTTCCACAAGTAAAAGTGATAGAACCTTAAGGCGCAATCCAATGCATGTTTAGACAGAAAAAAGCCATACAACTCCCAGCTTTCCCCAGCCAGTCATGCTGGCTGGAGAATGCTGGGAGTTGTATGACTTTTTTTCTGTCTCAACATGCATAGGGTTAAGAACATAAGGGTCCATCTAGTCCAGCATTCTGTTCGCACAGTGGCCAACCACCGTGGGAAACCCACAAGCAGGACTAGAGTGCAACAGTATCCTCCCGCCCATGTTCCCCAGCAACTAGAGTACATAGGCATACTGCCTCTGATACTGGAGGTAGCATATAGCCACCAGGACTAGTAGCCATCGATAGCCTTATCCTCCATGAATTTGTCCAATCCCCTTTTAAAGCCGTCCAAATTGGTGGCCATCACTCCATCTTGTGGAAGTGAATTCCATAATTTAACTGTGCGCTGCATGAAGAAGTACTTCCTTTAATGTGTCCTGAATCTTTCACCGATCAGCTTCATGGGATGACCCTGGGTTCTAGTATGAGAGAAGGAGAAAAATGCCTCTCTATCCATTTTCTCCACATCATGCATAATTTTGTACACCTCTGCCATGTCTCCCCTTACTCTCCTTTTTTTCTAAGATAAGCAGTCCCAGATGTTGTAACCTTTCCTCGTAGGAGAGTTGCTCCAGCTTCCTTGATCATTTTAGTTGCCCTTTTCTGCACTTTTTCCAACTCTACAATATACTTTTTAAGAACATAAGAAGAGCCATGCTGGATCAGACCAAGGGTCCATCTAGTCCAGCATTCTGTTCACACAGTGGCCAACCAGCTCCCCACAGGATCCCACAAGCAGGACATGAGTGCAACAGCACCCTCCTGCCCTTGTTCCCCAGCAACTGGTGTACATAGGCATACTGCCCCTGATACTGGAGGAAGCACATAGCCAATCAGGACTAGTAGCCATTGATCGCCTTCTCCATAGATTTGTCCAATCCCCTTTTAAAGCCATCCAAATAGGTGGCCATCACTACATCCTGTGGAATTGAATTCCATAGTTTATGTGCTGTGTGAAGCAGTACTTCTTTTTATCTGTCATGAATCTCCCACCAATCAGCTTCACGGGATGACCCCGGGTTCTAGTATTATGAGAGTGGGAGAAAAATGTCTCCCTGTCCACTTTCTCCACACCATGCATAATTTTGTACACCTCTGTTATGTCTCCCCTTACTTGCCTTTTTTCTAAACCAAACAATCCCAGCTGCTGTAATCTTCCTCATAGGGGAGTTGCTCCAGCTCCTTGATAATTTTAGTTGCCCTTTTCTGCACTTTTTCCAACTCTACAATGTCCTTTTTTAGGTGCGGTGACCAGAACTGTACACAGTATTCTAAGTGTGGTTGCACTGTAGATTTGTATATGGGCAGTATGATCTTGGCAGTTTTATTTTCAATTCCTTTCTTAACTATGCCTAACATGGAGTTTGCCTTTTTCACAGCAGCCGCACACTGGGTTGACATTTTCATTGATCTGTCCACCACAACCCCAAGATCTTTCTTGGTCAGTCACCGCTAGCTCAGATCCCATCAGATTATACTTGCAGTTGGGATTTTTCACCCCAACATGCATTACTTTACACTTGCTTACATTGAACTGTATTTGCCATTTTGATGCCCTTTCTCCCAGTTTGGAGAGATGCTTCTGGAGCTCCTCACAATCCCTTTTTGTTTTCACCACCTGAAATAATTTGGTGTCCTCAGCAAACTTGGCCACTTCAGTGCTCAACCCTGATTCCAGATTCCAGATCTCTTTCTTGGTCAGTCACTGATAGCTCAGATCCCATCAGCCTATACTTGAAGTTGGGATTTTTTGCCACAACGTGGGTACCCTTAATTGCACCCTTAATTATTAAACGGAAACTGAAAATTTAGAGAAGGCTGGATATCCTTAGGGGACCAGGTTCCCACATGCTATAGCCCGGAGGGAATGTGACTGGTTTGGTCAAATGGTTTTAACAGATACCATTTGACCAAAAAGATAAAGCATGGTAATTTTTCTGTTTAGTTGTGAAAAAACAGTCTCTTGATGATCTTTGAGTTTTGGTACAGACTAGAATTTAAATCTGACTTGAGGCTAATGTATTTTGCTTCCCAGATACTCTAAGTATTTGCTGCTGACATTTTATTGCTGAACTTATCCTGCCATTGAAGATGAAGGGAGTAGCATTTAGCTCATATGCCACGTACCTGGGGATGAGAAGCACAGACCTTTATATTTTGCCATAGGCACTTTATGTCAAAACGTGTTCTTAAGTCTTACCAGGGGCTAATTGATCAAGACTGAAGAGGTGAATCTTCGTTTTATTGCAATCTCTTAAAAGTAACATTTTTTAAAAAATCAGAAAAACATGCCTTCTAAATTTCTGATAAAAAATAAATCATGGTGGCATCAAAGGATTCTGTATGATTCACATTTCCACATATAGACTGGGTTTGCACAACACGACAATCCATCGTGGGTAACTAACAGTGGGTTGTCATGTTGTGCTAACTTGGACCATTTCCTGCAAGGTGGCTTATTTGAGGGCAACAAGACACTCTGATAACCCATGGCTTGTTGTAGGAGTTGTTGAACCCACAGTGTGTTGTCATGTCGTCTGAATCTGGGAGACTGATCTCATTGTGGGTTGTGGGAAGTGGCAAGTGAGTCACTCAGCAAGAGTGGCCAAAATCCCTTGCTGTTCTTGGCAATCTCATCCATGCCACCCACCGCCAGTGACAGCCGCTTCACCGATGCCCAAGCTCCACTCCTGTCAGGCACTCAACCATCCAAGTTTGCTGTTAGAGAAATTACATTAATAACAACTGTGGATCATGGTGAATATGTCATGCTTTTTAAATTGCATTTTGAGTTGCATATATTTTTAAGAAACTGAACAAGATAATTCTGTAATCTCTTGAAAACTTTAGGTAAGCAAAATTTTGGAATATAATGATGAAAGCAACTTGAACATATAGGGTCATAATTAGTCAAAAGTACTGGTTTATTTTGATGGAATATTTTATACTATAAACCTCTTTGATAATTTAGCATTAATTTAGGCATACATCCTTAAAAACATTCTGTTTGCTGGCCCAATACCAGCATAATAGCTTTCTTTATCTATTTACACAGGATAGGAGCAGAGCAGGTGAAAAAGTAGTATTTCATATATTTTCATAATAGACAATTTACTCAATTTTCTTAACATCACCACAGATGGTATCAGACATCAACAGTACCTCAGAGGTACCATATTTTAAATAAATATTTTAAACTTTTTCCTTCCTTGTGACTCAGCAAAACCTTTTTTATCCAGGATTTGAATTTGATTAAGCAATTCTAAATAAGCAGGGTATCCGGTAAGCTATAAACATTTTTATTGTAGGTATTGGAGTTTCTGTTAACCATGGTTAATGTGGGAGCTGGGAAGTGCTGTACGGAGGGAGCATAGTTCCTGATCTTGTAATGGTGGTTAAGGAAGAGCGACTGCTATATCTGCAGTGCACCATCCCAGAGCTCTGTTCTTGAGAAAGCAGAGGCACAATGACATGCCAATGACATACCAAATGTTTAGTCTGATATCATGTAATAATGTTTTCTGTGCTTTATTTCAGTTATTTTATTGTTTGAACAACTGTGGTAGAGTATACCTTAACACACTTTTAGTAGAAAAATCACATATTTATGAAAAAGAATCAGAAGATTTTAAGTCTTAAAATTGTTAATCACAGAAAGTAAACATTTTGTTAGAAACTTTCTAGTACTGATCAACAAGAACCCATTCATAAGTTGTTCCATTGAAATTCCTTCTTTAAAATATTGAAACTGCAGCTTTAACTGGAAACAAAATGTTATGAGTTTTTGGCTTCAACTATTTAAAAGAAATGAACTGGGCATAGGTAGCACACAGAAAAAGTCTTTCTTATACAAACTGAACAGGTAATCTGTAAACTTGTCAATGACCTTGTAAGTATCATCTGTCAAAGGGAGTGAAGTGCAGTATGTAACTTACATGGAAATTGACAAGGCAAGATTGCATATCAGCTAATTTGTGTGCAGTTGCCAGGTGTCAATTGCCTAGCTGTCAATTGAAAAGTAGAAGAAGGAAAGCAGCGAAAGTAGGTGCACCAAAAGGGGGTGGTGACAATATCACTCCCTTAACAATGTAATCCTCTGGCTTTTAAGTGGCACAGGCAAGATCACGAAAAGCAGCAGGAGCTTTTGTCGCTCTTGCCAAGCGGCTCACTAGCTGATCTCCGCAACTCACGAAGGAATTGATCTCCCAGTTCAGTCAATACGACAACTCATTGTAAGTCTAAAAAACCCTAGAACAAGCCATGGGTTGTCAGGGTGGCTTGTTGCCCCAAAGTAAGCCACCCTACAGAAAGCAGTCTAGGTTTGGACAACATGACAACCCACTATGGCTAATTACCCATGATAGGTTGTTGTGTCATGTGAACAAGGTTATTGTGTGAGCAACTGACAGGTCTGGACTGGAAGGCCATGGGCCTCTGCAACAGCCATCTCTGTGATCTTGAGGAAATATCACAGATTACTGTGGCTGAGACAAGTGCAGTTACTGGTTCATATGAATGGGTAACACACTATAAAGAAGAGAAATGGCTTCAAACAAGACAAAACATGAACTATTGCTTAGGAAGAGAATAGATCTAAATTCATTTGTAGCAGGAAGCTTTACAGGACTGATATACAGTGCCTTGCAGAAGTATTCACCACCACCCTTTGATCTTTCCACATTTTGTTGTATTACAACCTGAAACTGGATTTAATTGGCATTGTTACCACTTGATGTACACAAGATACTCAACACTGTGAAGGTGCAAAATATTTTCATTGTTGCACAAAAGTTAAGTAAACAAAAACAAGCTGACACTTGTTGGTTGCATAAGTATTCACCCCCCTGAGTCAATACTTGGTAGAAGCACCTTTGGCAGCAATTACAGCTGTGAGTCTCTTGGCTAAGTCTCTGTCAGCTTTGCACATCTGGGTCCTGCAATGTTTGCTCATTCTTTCTGGCAAAATTGCTCCAGCTCTGTCAGGTTGGATGGGGACCATTGGTGAACAAGTCTTGCCACAGATTCTCAATTGGATTGAGGTCTGGGCTTTGACTGGGCCATTCTAAGACTTTCAGGTTTTTGTTTTTAAACCACTCCAGTGTTACTTTGGCTGTGTGTTTAGGGTCATTGTCCTGCTGAAAGGTGAACCTCCACTCCAGTCCCAGGTCCCTTGCAGACTGAAACAGGTTCTTCTCCCTCAATCCTGACCAGTTTCCCAGCCTCTGCTGAGGAAAAGCATCCCCACAACATGATGCTGCCACCACCATGCTTCACTGTGGGGATGGTGTTCTCAGGGCAATGAGCACTGTTGCTTTGTGCCACACATAGCATTTTGAGGCAAGGCCAAAAAGTTCAATTTGGGTCTCATCAGACCAGAGAACCTTTTCCCACATGTTTGCTGTGTCTCCCACATGCCTTTTTGCAAACTTCAAACAGGCTTGTTGGATATGGGTTTGTTTCAGCAATGGCTTTCTTCTCTCTACTCTTCCATAAAGCCCAATTTTGTGAAGCGTCTGGGTGATAGTTGTCCCATGGACGGTTTCTCCCATCTTGGCTGCAGATCTCTCCAGCTCCCTCAAAGTTACCATTGGGCTCTTGGTTGCTTCTCTGACTAATGCCCTCCTTACCCAGTCACTGAGTTTTGGTGGATGGCCTTCTCTAGGCAGAGTCCGGTTGAGCCATATTCTTTCCATTTTGTAACAATGGATTTAACGGTGCTCTGGGGGATTTTTTTTATAACCCAACCCTGATTGGTGCTTCTGCACAACTTTATCCTGTATCCTGGAGTTGTTTTGATAGCTCCTTGGTCTTTATTTATTTATTTCATTTTTATACCGCCCAATAGCTGAAGCTCTCTGGGTGGTTTACAGCAATTAACAAGACAGTCCCTGCCCGCAGGCTTACAATATAAAAAGACACGACACACAAGGAAAAAGGAATGGGGAGGGAAGAAGGGGGAATATTAATTAATACTCCTGGCAGGGCTGGTGGAATGGCCCTGCGCCCCTCTCTTCTCCCTCTGCACAGCCTGCTGGAATGGCTGGTGGTGGTGGCAGTTGAGGGAGGAGGAGCCTTCAGGAGGGCGGCCTTTCATGATGCTGTTTGTTTAGATATGCTTTCTGACAGACTCTAGGCCTTCCAGAAACAGGTGTATTTAATCTGAGATCATGTGGCAGTGGAATTGCACACAGGTGGACTCAATTCAACTACCGGTACTTACATTATGTGACTTCTGGAGGCAGTGGGTTGTGAGCTTATTTAGGCATGTCACAGCACAGGGGGTGAATACTTATGCAACCAAGGAGTGCCGATTTGTTTTTGTTTACTTAACTTTTGTGCCACAATAAAAATATTTTGTACCTTCACAGTGTTGAGTATCTTGTATACATCAAGTGGTAACAATGCCAATTAAATCCATTTCAGTTCTAGGTTGTAACACAACAAAATGTGGAAAAGTCAAAGGGGGGGTTAATACTTCTGCAAGGCACTGTACAATTTCAACCCAGATTAGCATATAACATTTACTTGTACAATATAGGAATCCCATAGGCATTTACCTGACTACATTTGTTTCTGTACTTTGAGGATCAAAATTAAAACAGTGAATTGCAGCTTATTTTTTTTCTTAAACTTGGAAAATGGTAGCTGTGAGAGTTACTGAAAGGTTTTTATGAGGTATTCACTCAGCGTGTGTATATAGAATATCTAATAGTCATCTGTGAAAATGAAATATCAGTTACAGGAAATGGCCATTAATAAATACCCTATAGAAAACTATAATCTAGAACATTCTTTATACTATATGCACTTCCAGAGGGAAAATGTTTCTTCCTTAAATCCTATTCTTTGATTTTCAATTAAAGCTTGACAGGCGGAAAATGTTATATAAATGGGGTTATTTCTGAACTTTCAGTAGCACCTGAAATAACCTTTCTTCTGGGAAGTGCATGAAGGTTCTTTATACAAGTTCAGCATACATAAGCAGCGGGTAGTGTATTCAAATACATTCTTCTATGGGACCTCTAGGTACTATAGCGACATGAATGTTAATTCACTGGTATTCCATAGAAGAAGATTATATTGAATGAGATTATTTTCTGTGAGTATTCAAGTGCCTAATTAACCATGCAAGATGTCTCGTGCTGTTGGGGCTTCTCTCTCGAATTAGGGTATGTTCAAATAAAGTATGCACAGGTTTCTGCGTAGGTGGAATGATTTGCAATAAAGGGTTTTGCGCGTGTAAGGGCGAGATAAAGAAGAGGCAGACACAGGGTCATCATCATCAGGCGATCACTCGTGACCGAGTAAGATTGTCTTCCGGGATAAGAGGAGGAAATTCTAAAGAAGATTGTGTAGACTCTAGCGATGGGTCCGTAAGTGACTGTGGAGGCCAATTCTAGATCCACACAGCTTCCCACAGTGAGGACACAGGTTACCAGATAGAAGATGGTCCTGTAAAGGATTCATTTGACGTGCTTTTCGCTTAGCACGTTTCTCCCTTTCACCTTGCACTCGGGCTTCTTCAAAGTCCATGGAACCTTTGTGAAAGGCCAACCTCCAGTTAGATCGTTCATGGGCCAGAGCTTCCCAGTTTTCGATGTTTATATTGCATTTTTTTAGATTAGCCTTATGAACATCTTTAAACCTCTTATATTGACCACCGATATTCCGCTTTCCATCCTTGAGTTGTGAGTAAAGTAACTGCTTTGGGAGACGGCAGTCAGGCATTCGAACAACATGACCGGTCCACTGAAGTTGGCGTTGGCGTTCCAGTACACTGACATTTGTTCGCCTATCTTCCCAAGTAATTTGCAGGATTTTCCGGAGGCAACGTTGATGAAATCTTTCAAGGAGGTGGAAGTGACGTTTATAGATAGTCCATGTTTCGCAGGCATACAATAAAGTTGGTAATACAATGGCTTCATAAACCAGTGTTTTGGTCTTCTTACAAATATCCCGATCCTCGAACACTCTATGTTTCATTCGAGAAAATGCGGCACTTGCGGAGCTCAGACGATGCTGGATTTCACTGTCGATGTTAGCTGTAACAGAAAGATAGCTGCCAAGATAGAGGAAATGATCGACATTTTCCAGTATTGTCCCGCCAAGCTGGATAGATGGCATCACCAAAGGATTGGCTTGCACTTGCTGATGAAGCACTTTGGTTTTTTTGATGTTAAGTGAGAGACCAAGTTTTTCGTATGCTTCTGCAAAAGCATTTAGGATAGTTTGGAGATCATCCTCTGAATGTGCGGAGACCACATTATCATCAGCATACTGAAGTTCCACAACGGAGGTTGTAATTACCTTACTTTTTGCTTTCAGCCTGCTGAGATTAAAAAGCTTTCCATCTGTTCGATATATAATTCCCACACCGGTGGGAAGTTTCCCCTTGACAAGATGTAAAACCATGGCGATGAAAATGGCAAATAATGTTGGGGCGATAACACATCCCTGTTTAACACCTGATCCCACTTTAAATGGAGCACCATGAGAGCCGTTGTTGTCCAAAACCGTTGCCGTCATGTTGTCATGGAGAAGTCGCAAGATATTCACAAATTTATTGGGGCATCCAATTTTCATAAGGATAGTCCAGAGAGCTGTACGGTCTACAGTATCAAAGGCCTTAGCCAAATCGATAAATGCCATATAAAGGGGTTGATTTTGCTCCCGGCATTTTTCTTGGAGCTGACGTGCAGTAAAAATCATGTCTACTGTCCCTCTAGAGGGGCGGAAACCATATTGAGTTTCAGGGAGGATCTCTTCTGAAATAGATAGCAGACGGTTTGCGAGAATCCTAGCAAATATTTTACCTGCGGTTGCTAAGAGAGAAATGCCCCGATAGTTTCCACAGTCTGTTCTATCACCCTTCTTAAAGAGGGTGATAATTATGGCATCCCTGAAGTCTTCTGGGATCTCTTCTCTTATCCAGATTTTTTCGATGAGTTTATGAAGATGTTGTAAAAGTTCGGGGGCCCCTTCTTTAAAGATTTCAGCAGGAATCCCATCTGGTCCACTAGCTTTGTTGTTCTTCATTTGATTAATGGCTTTTTTTACTTCATCCAAAGTGGGGAGTATTGCAAGTTCCTCTTTAATTTGTTTTTGCGGGATTTGCGAAAAAATCTCATTATCCACCTTAGACTTACGATTTAAAAGGTCATAATAATGCTCTTTCCAACCCAGTGCAATAGACTCTTTGTCTTTTAAGAGTTTGGTGCCATCTTTTGATTGTAAAGGGTTTGTACCATAGGTTTTTGGTCCATAAATGGCCCTTGTGGCCTTAAAAAAGCCCCGTGCATCATGAGATTCTGCAAGTTGTTGAATTTCTTCAGCTTTCTTTTTCCACCAAGCGTTCTTAAGTTCTCTTGTTCTTCTTTGGACCTCAGCCTTTGCGCTAGCGTAGGTTTTTTTCTTGGCAGCGCAGTTAATATCATTTTGCCATATTTGGAAGGCTTTCCTTTTTTGGTCAATTATATATTTAATCTCATTGTCATTTTCATCAAACCAATCCTGATGTTTCTTAGTTTCATATCCAATAGTTTGTTCACAAGCTGCAGTAATGGAGGTTTTCAGCTTAGACCAATGGTCCTCAATGTTGTCAGGAGGTTCCGTAGGTAGATGTTCCTTAAGAAGTGATTGAAGACGAGTTTGCTTAATAGGATCTTGAAGAACTTGGATGTTCATTTTACGCCTTGGTTTCCTTCCTTGAAGCCTACGTTGGGGAGCAATGTTGATAACCATTGTGGACCGGATTAGTCGGTGGTCTGTCCAGCAGTCGTCGGCACTCACCATGGCCCTAGTAAGAAGTACATCGCGGCGATCTCTAACACGGACAATTACATAATCCAGAAGATGCCAGTGCTTTGACCGTGGGTGCTGCCATGATGTTTTAAACTTATTCTTTTGTCGAAAGAGCGTGTTTGTGATAGTGAGATTATGCTCTGCACATATAGACAAAAGTAAGAGTCCGTTCGGGTTGCTATTACCAACTCCGTCTTTTCCAATAGTTTCTGGCCATAAATCAAAGTCACGCCCGACTCTTGCGTTAAAATCGCCCAGGAGGATAATTTTATCCTCCTTAGGTATCTCTGACAGGAGAGTGTCCAACTGGCTGTAAAAACTTTCCTTGATGTCATCATCAGCATCTAATGTTGGTGCATAAGCGCTCAAAATAGTTACCTGTTGGTTATTGGCGAGCTTTAATCGAAGAGTTATCAGGCGTTCGTTAATGCCAGTAGGAACTTCTGACAAAGAGTTCACTAGTTCATTTTTGATGGCAAAGCCTACACCATGTATTCGTCGGTCCTGCTCAGGTAGTCCTTTCCAGAAGAAGGTATAACCTCCCTTTTCTTCTTTCAGCTGTCCCTCTCCTGCCCTTCGAGTTTCTTGAAGTGCTGCTATGTCAATTTTAAACCGTCTCAGCTCCCTTGCATATGGTTTCAAATCAGGGCCACATTTATTGAATTGAAGATCTGTGGTGAAGTGCGGTTCTAACCTAGCCCGGCCCTTGGCCGGGAAAAAAGACCAATATTTGGCGAATGCATCCTAACTGAACCGGAGGCGGGATTGCCCGCCACCGGCCAGTTGCCCTCCATGTGGAGCTGGAGGGCCTTACCATCGTCACCTTACTTTGGCGCCTCCAGGCTCCCAAAATAGGTGAGAAAGGTAAAACCCCAAAGGCGTCCCAATCTCCCTCATGCCAAGCCTCCTGGCGTTGGCGAGGGCAGCCTTGGGTAAACGTCAGTCACCTTGAAAGGTGCCACTGGATGATCACCATAACCCTAATTGTTCCTGCCTAAACCCGCACTTCCCGCCACAGGGAGAGACAAGCTATCGCTTAGTCGAATCTCCCCCACCTGCACGATAAAAGAGCGAGCAGGGCCCTTCGCAGATCTCCAATAAATATATCATTGCCAATATCGGATAGGTGAACCCCATCCGGCCGATACAGCTCCCTCCGGGCCAAGGTTATATTGGGATGGGGAATACAAAACCCGATCCCACCTATGGCCCTACAAATTTCGCCGTTCACCTTCCTAACCGCCCTATTCAAGGCCTTAGGCCAACTGAGGCGCGGTATGATGAACGACCATAATATCCGAACCCCCGGCCACCGGTGTCGGATGGATGCTATGTCGCATAGCACCTGGAGAATCAGGGCCTTGCCTTTCAGCAAGCCCAAGTCATTCCCCCCCAAATGCAGTACCAGGACATCTGGGGGGGACGAAAACTGGTCAGTCCGGAACAAACTGTGGAGGAGGTGCTGCCATCTCATGCCTCGGTGACCCATCCAGTGGACGTCCGCTGAACGCTCGACCGCCAGGTGAGACCCAAAGTCCGTATTGGCGGCTTGTTTTGCTGCCCAGTACACTATACTGTGCCCGCAAATCAGCACACGGACAGTCCTGCCTCCACTCCGGTGACCTGGAAGAAAAACACAGCCCACAGCAGTACCTTCAAGGCAACTCTCGCACATAGGCCCGGTAAGACCGGGACCTCCAACGACCCATTGCTTGAACCTTTTCCTGAGAAAGCCCCAATTCTGCTGCAGTAGATGCAGCACCGATCCGGAAGGAAGAGGCTGAAGGCGGGAACCCAGGAGCTTAAATAAGCTCTTACCTGGGTCCCCGCCCTTCTGAGCCATTGGCTCTTCCCGTGACCCACCAGACCAGGTGCTTGCCTCCTCTCTCCTCCCCCACGCGCAAGCCTTCTCCCTGTTTCCACATAGGGGCCATTGGAAGTTCTTTCTCTTCACATAGAAATTATAAAATGTTGTCATACTGAGCCTTTCTGGCTCAAGAAAATGGAGACCTGATTGAGAACCAGGATCGCTAGATGGGGAAAAAGCATTCTGCTGCAGACGAGTCCTCAAAAAATAAAGATCACAAAAATAGGTGGTTGCTTCAAGGACCCATAGCTCCTCCCCAAATTATGCTGTATGGATGGTGAGCAACTAAGAAATCCCCTCAGATTCATTATTGGTTGGCATGGTACTTTGGCATTCCATCTCCTGACTAAATCAAGAGAAGGCAAAGAAAAAAGGGGAGAGAGTTCTAAACAGGCAAGTAGATAAGGCACAAGGCACAGGAACCCTAATAAGTGAATGAACAGTCACGAACCGAGGAATTAATTATATAGGTGTTGAATAAAAAGAATTATATCCACAAGTTATATAAATGCTTGTATGTTAAACAACAAAATTCACACCACAATGTACAATAATCAAAGAATACAAATGCCAAATATTGACAAACAATAATCCAAACAGTAATTTAAACAATCAAAAAATATACAATAGTCAACCATTAACGCACATAATATACAAAAATAATACAAACAATATACAAAAATAATACAGACAAGTGTACCGGTTACAAATCTTATTTCATAATCTTCATCAGATAACAAGTTATATTGGTTATCTCTTTCTTCAACACTTGAATCAATCCATCATATGCAAAACTGTATGGTAGACCCCATATCTTGCATGTGAAATCTTAATCCTCAGTCAAAGTGAGTATAAATTGGCTATAATGAAAATATATATGTATTGTAAATCAAGAGAAGTACACATCTGGAAGAGGGGTCGGAAACCAAACTCTTCTACATAAGAGCCCTGGTGGACAAAAGGTCCATCTAGCCCAGCAAGCATCCTGTTTCCCATAGTGATTAACCAGATGCCTGTAGGAAGCCCACAAGTAGGATGTAATGGCAATAGCTTCCTCCATTGTTGTTCCCCAGCAACTGATGCTCAGAGGCATAGTGCCTCTGAACCTGGAGGTTACGTACAACCATCATGACTAATATCCATTGACAGACTTATCCTCCATGGTTCTGCCTAATCCCCTTTTAAGCCATCTAAGCTAGTGTCTATCTTCACATTTTGTGATAGTGAATTCCATAGTTTAACTATGTGCTGTGTGAAGAAGTACTTCCTTATGTCTGCCCTTGATGTGCTGCCACTAATTTTTGGGGATGATCTCAAATTTTAGTATTATGGGAAAGGCAGATACAATTCCCTTCCCACACTTTCTGCACACCATGCATAATTTTACACACCTCTGTCATGCCCCCTTGCTTATCTGTCTAAACTAAAAAATCCCTAAATGTTGCAATGTAACCTTTTTGAGATATGGTGACCAGGACTGTATACAGTATTTGAAGTGCAGCTGCACTTAGTTTATTATTTTTTATTCCTTAATAATCCCTAGTCTATACATATATTGTATTTTAAAGTTATCTTTCCAGTTACCCAGTAAAATACATTTGTGGAGTTCTAGTTTTTAGTTAGGTTAGTCTTAAAGTCAGCTTATTAAAGAAATGGCTGGCCCAAGAACATTTTGACAGAAAAGTGAAATTCTCCCATCCCCAAGCTGTAGAAACATAATACCTTGTCAGTTTTTAAAAATGAACTCATCTGTTGCCTGCTCCTCTGTTGAGCCCATCTGATCAGCTCAAGCTACCTAATGGTAGCTTACCAGTTGTAGTACTGTTACTACAAATGGAATCCTATGCTCTCGACAGAGCACTCTGAGATTGGAGTACTTCTTCATACACCCTGCTGAGTCCTGTTGACAGGGCGGAAGTCAAAAGGGAGGTGGGGCCCATTTTGAGTTGCAACCTTGTAGAGGGAGCCACTGCAGAAACCTCCATGGAGGCTGGGCAGAGCCAAAATGAGGGCTCCAACTGTCAAAACACTGTCTGTGGTCTTCGGAGGGGTTTTCCTGCACAATCTTATGGCCCCTGGGATGCTGTCTAGGGACCATACGATTCCACTGTTAGTATTACTTCTCAAAAATAGGCCTTTCTAAATATTAGTTGAAGAAATGTTGTAGTATTAGCATATGATTGTGATCCCCCCCCCCTTTTAGTAAGTTTAAAACAAATAACTAAGAGAGCAGTCCTATGCTACAATGCTGCAATCTTGGGAGGGGGATTCTGGGTTCTGTTCCTGCCCCCTCACAGCTTCCATGGAAAGAACGACGGCGGCTGCTTCCCAAGGTCGCCAGTGCAACTTCGGGGAGAGAGAAATGGGGCCTTTCTGGTGGGAGGAAAGAGGAGAGGCCAGGATCTGCTCAGTGCCCTGTCTAGATGATAAAATAAAAAATGAGGACAGATGCAAAAATCGCCTCTGTCGCTCCTCCCAAAGGCATAGGATTGTCAGAAGCCTCCAAGATAGGAGGTTTTCTTCTAAGAGGAGGGCAATCCTATAGATTGTCTTGTATATAACTCGTAGGAAGCCTGTCTTCCTCACCAGAAAATATGTACCAAAGCATACTGCATGGGCTAATATAAGGATGAACATGATCTGTGTATGCTTTTGCTCTTTGGAAATGAGCTTGTTGGGAAATGAGCTCTTTTCTTCCTCTCATCATCCTAGGAGAATCTAAAGAGGGCTGTTGCCATAGCACATCCATTGTGTAGCCACCATTCTGGTCAGGTAATTTGCTGAGAAATTAATGAAGACGGCTCAAACAAACGATTGCTGTTGCCTCTAGTGTTTGCAGTGTGCTTGAACTGTTCCTGAATTGAATTCTGCATAGATTGATGTCTTCCTCCGCAACCCCTTCTTGATAACGATACCGCAGTTGTGTATTTTATGAAGAACACTAAACATGACTTTTGTAAGCACCTAAATGTGAAGAGAGAGAAGGGCCGCCCCGGAAGAATAAAAAAATAAAACTACAAAGTTGGTGGAAGTAGACGTTGGTATGATTCAACTGCCAGACCAGCTGGCTTCTGTACGTGGAATGCGGGGGAGGTGCATCTTGCCCTTCACCTCAGAAAGCAAAATGTCTTGGGCTAACCCTGGCCAGACGGGTTCTTGGGCTAAAGATCAGATGACTGGGGAGGATGTTGGGGTTCAATTTGTTTGTTTGTCTGTAGCATTCTCCCCCCCCCCCAACCCTTCAGCCAAAAGGTTCCCAGAATGGCTTACATAAGATTAGTGAAAGCAAGACAGTCTTTGCCTGCAGGCTTACAATCTAGCCATTGATCCTCCATGACTTTAACTACCGGTACATCTTGTGGCAATGAATTGTATAAATTGTCCTGAATTCTAGTGTTATGGGGGGGGGGGAGGAGGAGGAGTCTCTCTGTGTATTCTGTCTAGTCTAGATCATGCATAATTTCATTAACTGTTCTCATATCCCCTCCCCCAACCTTTGTCATCCTGCCTAGTTCCTTGCCCCGTCTGTGACTATTGGAAGCAGAGTGAATCATGCAGAATAGTTAAAATGAAGAGCAAAGTGTGCAGAAATATGCAAATTATCTCAGTCTAGATTTTATTTTTGTTTTTGAGCACAGGATACATATAACTTTGGTTACAGTGCTTAAGAGAAATGATTTGGCTGACATTTAACTTGCCACCTTTAACTTGCCTTACTCGGGGCTCAGTAACAAAGAAGACCCCCCCCCCCCTTCTATGGTGTTTATTTTGTTTTGGTGTAATTCACATTTTAAAAAACTAATAAAAATATTTAAAAAAATAACGAAGAGGCCTGAGCTTTCAATATGACCTTTGGGAATGTATGTATGTATGTATTTATTTATTATATTTATACCCTGCCTTTTTTCCTGCAAGGAACCCAAGGCGGCTTACATAATCCCCCTCCTCCTCTCCATTTTATCCTCACAACAACCCTGTGAGGTAGGTTAGGCCGAGAGTGACTCGCCCAAAGTCACCCAGTGAGTTTCATGGCCGAGTGGGGACTAGAACCCAGATCTTCCAGGTCCCAGCCCAGCACTCTCACCTCTACGCCACACTGTAATCAAGCTAGAAATGGGTAAGAAATTCATTTGGTTTGTATTTTAATGCAAACTGAACAAATTTGCACTTCCTGAATATAAACACAAACCAGAACGCAGTTTCCCTCAAAATCTGTACATTGCCAAAGTTTGAAATGCATTAAAAATGAAAAAACACAAAAAAGTGTACATTTGAAAGTGTTCACAAAAAATGCGTTGAAAAATGTGTATTTTTTTTAAATGCACATGAAAATACACACCCCAAAACACTGTATTACCGTAAATGGAAAAATCACTTCAAATGTATACATCTGAAATAGTGTGCACAGAAATACAAACATTTTGGGGGAAATGTGCATGAAAATACATACACTTTTTAAAGAAATTGTAATTCGAAGTGGAATTGGTATGAAACAAGCCACACACTGAGAGCCAGTGTGGCGTAGTGGTTACAGTGTTAGACTGGGACTCAGGAGATCTGGGTTCTAGTCCCTGCTCTGCCATGAAACTCACTGGGTGACTTTGGGCCAGTCACTGACCCTCAGCCTAACCTACCTCTCAGGGTTGTTGTGAGGATAAAATGGAGAGGAGGAGGACTATGTAAACCGCCTTGGATTCCTTGCAGGAAAAAAGGCGGGGTATAAATAAATAAATAAAAGCTTAGCATTGGAAAAGTTGGAACCTGAGTGAAATCAAGCTTAACAGATTCCCCCATCCGTAAATCAAGCAACTTTTAATTTTGTGTCCCATTGGGGATCCTTTGAGAAGTACCTGCTTCTGCTTAGCCTTTTGTGCTATACATATACAGGTGTGACTAGTAATCTGGATTAGAACAGGAATTAATTACTTCAGTTTTACAGTTGGCTGTACTTTAAATGTTAGCTGCCCCACTTGTGCATTCCCCCCCTCAAGAGCAAGGGGGCTATGAAAAAAATCAGTTGTAAACAGCTCAGCAAATTAGTTAACAACAGAGTTCTCTCTTTCAGTTTTCCAATTTCTTTCAGCGCTACTCCCCCACAAAAATAGGACTGAGCAGCGTTCTCAGATGTTACCGGTATATATTGAGATCAGAGCTATATGTTTGATGGGCCAACATTGTGTTTGCAGTTGATGTGCAAAGCAGGGTTGGAGCTTTTGCAGGGAAAAGAGAGAGTGAGGGGTGTTTTGTCCTTCCCCCACCCCCATTTTCTACTTTTTTTCTACAACCCCACCTCCACCTCAGCTGGGCTTCTAAGTTGTTTGTTGGTTAAATGGGGAAATGAGCCGTGGGTGTGGGGGCAGGTTGCAAAAGAAAACTGGCTACCAGGGTAAAGATTTGGCACCTGCTGTACAAATGCCACCCCCCCCCCCACTGCTTCTCCTGTGTTATCCAGACCAGAATTCAGTTTTCAGTTTTTATTTGAAAACAAGCAACGTTTTATTGGCTACAGCACAGAGGTATGCTCTAATATAGAAATACAAATCAAGCATTGACCAGTACATATCCTAAGTATTACAAGTAGGAGTTAAACCTTTTGTCATTTGTGGGAAAGGTATGATCTAGAATCAGACTTGTTTACATAACCTTCTGAAGGCAATTCTTATTTCTGCTCTCCCAGTTAGAGATAAAGTTCAGGTTGCAGTATATCAGTCAGCCACATAAGCTAATTAAGTCTATAATCTATAGACAATTGACCCTATCTTTATGCAATATCTTATATGATCACAGGAAATGCTGATTTGTGGTCTTGGGAATCAGGAAGGTTTCTCAAGTGGAGGCTACCCATATAACATATCAACTGGATCACCTCGAGATACCTTTTTGAGCATAGTCCATGCATAGTTTTTGCACTCTGAAACCCATATAGAATGAAACATTGAGACTTGTAGGAGCAGGAACATTTGGGATGGTGTTTTGCAGAAGATTAACAGGAAGACAAGCTTCCTTCTTGAACTTTCAGTGACAAGAAACAATAGCTAGAAGGAGCGGTGAGCTATGTGATATGTAGACCCTGCCAATGGGCATCACTTAGGTCCATAAAGAGTGTTCCATTCTCTGTTGTTTGTTGGCAGCCTCACCAGTTTTAAGGTACCGGTATTAGGTAGGCACAGCTTAACCTTTTTGGACTCATATATACAGATCTGAATACCGTAATCCACTGTTGCCCCGTGTTCTTGAATGATTTTTTTAGAGCAGACTTCCCCAACCTGGTGTACTTCAAATGTGTAGAAATATATTTCCAGCATGCTGACTTGGAATGATGGGAGTTATAGTCCAACACATCTGGAGGGTGTCAGGTTGGGGAAGGCTTCCCTAGAGCATCCAGTCTGAGGCTGTTGATAAAACATGGGGAAGGGCACATAGCTCAGCGATAGAGCAAAGGTTTCTCATGCAGAGGTTCCAGGTTGCATCCTTAGCATCTCCACTTTAAAGAATTCAGGAGCTGGATTGTGAAAGGCCTTTGCCTCTGAGCTATTGGAGAGCTGCTGTCAGCTGGGGCAGCCTGTACAAGGCTGGATTGACCAACAGTCTGACTGTAGAACGCAGCTTTTATAGGTTCATGTGTTGTAAAGCTGTACTTATTTAATAAAGAAGCTTCAGATTACTATTTTGCAGATTGTCCCAATGGGAGATCATCATGCCAGCTCTTTTGATCGAAATTTCCATACTGGGCTAAAGGAGATGCTTTTCTTAATGAAGTACTTATTTATGCAGATGAGCCAAGAGACTTGTGGCAATAGGATTAATTGCATTTCTAAAGTGGATGAGTTTGGTTTTTAAAAGCGTCTGGCAGCTTCAAACATATTAGCAATCCAGCATTACATTTAAAAAAAAAACAGCCTTTCAATTACCATAATTGCATTCTTGTTTCCATCTATAGATTCTGGGATTTCTCCAAGCCTGACCCTTTGCTTGAGACGGTGGAGCATCATACAGAGTTTACTTGTGGCCTGGATTTAAGCTTGCATCACCCGGGTCAGGTAAAAGAAAAGAAATCTTTTTTTCTTATGTGATGCAAGCCTAGTAGAACTAGGATTCTATCATGCACAGCAGCTCTTGAGTTGAGAAAGACTCATGTCTCAACTCTTCTAATTTACTTGATTATTTGTACTGGAAGATGAGTGCATTTATGAGATTAAATGTCTCAACTCTTCTAATTCACTTGGTTATTTCTACTGGAAGATGAGGGCATTTGTGAGATTAAGTGCAGTTTTATTTATATATTTATTTATTTATTTATTGCACAAATATGTATCCTGAGTACACTGTCCTGAGCAAAGTAGCACAATGAGAGCTGATAACTCAGCAACGGTCTGGATCTGGGAGAAGACTGAGGGCAGTTACTGATTCAGCAGTTGCAGCTGGGTCTGCTTCTTCAGTGGCTACATGTGGGTCTTCCTCCTTACAAGTAAACCCTGGCTCTTGAGTAGACCCTGGCCAAAAGGGCCTTCTGGCAGCCATCCCAATGACAGTTCTGCATTCCACCTGCTTCACAGCTGCCGGTGCTCTGGTGAGCTGTGGGAAGAGGGAGGAGAGTCAGGAACCATGGCAGGGTTTAGGATGGGGTCCTAAGGCGAGGCATACTTACAAAAGCATTGCTCAGGTTGCCCCATGTCTGTTGTGGGCAGTCCCAATCCTCCTCCTCTAAACAGGCCTCCCCTAGGCTTGGGTTGACTGGGGGCCTGGCAATACATTTTTGCCATCACATTTTCAAAAAAGCTAAATCATCTGGAAACCAGAAGCAAATGAAGTTCAGATTCATGGTCCCTAATTCCATCAATCAAGATTTTTTACAACTTATTCCTCACATATAAGGGTAACAGACTGTCCAATATTCTTCTTGAACAGAGTCTTGAGTGGTGTGTACACAAAATTGTGCCTTTCTGCCTCTGTGAAGTTTATAACATGGTTGTGATATGTTTTGTTTGCCCTTATAACCCTTGTATATTACTGAGAAGTTGGTTCAATCATTGATCTTACCTGTACCTGTTGTCTTTCGATTTTAGCTATGTTTTATAAATTATTTTAATATTTTTAAAATAATGTTTTATAAATTTTATTGTTATGATACTGTTACTTTTACAGTGTAAAATTTGCAGTTCTTTCTTGATCTCTTATTTTTCCCCAGTTTCTATTGGTCAGGAAATTATCTCTCTGGTTTGAATTTAGGTCCAAACCATGCCATTTGCATATATTATACCCGCATATGGAATATAGTGGGCATGAAGGCAGGCAGGGCAGGTACCCTTATTGAGAGAGATTACCATTTCCCCCAGTAGCATTTCCTGGGGGAGAAGATTGTACAATGTTAATGTAAGAATGCAGTAGGATTAGGACTGTCATCTGATCAAATTTTAGGTGATCAATAATCAGATTAAATTTTAGGTGATCAATAATCTAACTTTGCATATTGTTTAAATTTAAATAAATTAAATTCAGTATATATGTATTTGAAGCTATAAACTACTTACCTTGAGATCATGCATTTATTAAGATATATATTCACTGTATTCAGGATGGAGGGACAGATGTTTTCTCCCTATATAGAGGGAAAGGTGTGTGTGTGTGTGTGTGTGTGTGTGTGTGTAGTATGTTCAATCTTTTCCTCTTGATAAAAAAATGTTGGTGAGTCACTTTGCTTTCTGATAGCATTTTCTCTAACAGCTGGAATTAGTTGGAAGGGGATGTTCGTTCTTCGACGGCTGATCTAAAGCCACACTTAATTCATACCTATCCCTGTCTGCTTCCACTATTAAGACGTCACTAGCCCAACTTCAGCCCAAATTGGCCTTTGGGAATTTTTGATCTGTTACGCTTGGATGAGACTTCAGAAGAATCCAGTTATCTTGCAGTGCAACTGCTCTGCAGTAAGATAGCACTACTGAGTGAGCAGGACCAGGAAAGAGCACACAAGTTCAGTAATACATCATGCTATCTCTACGAAACAACATTGTCTCACATGTGGAAGACCCTCATCAACTGGTACAACTTTTAATTACCCCAGTAAACTAAGGGTGCGATCCAATGCCCTCTCTCCTCGATGCATGTAAGCCTCCAAACACAGAAGCTCCATGCCCTGTATTTCATCTAGATGGTCGTTTTTGGCCATCTAGATGAAGCACCGCGGGGGGGGGGGGGGAGGGAAGGAGGCTGGGATGCCTTTTGGATACGGCATAAGCCATTGGCTCCAGTCTCCTCTCCGCCCGCCCCCCCGGCACAGCCCTTTAGCCACCTCTGTGGTCCATTTCTGACCTCAGAGATGCAGCAGGCGCGGTTCTTTCCACACCAGCTGTGAGGTGGGCAAGGTGGGGGCTCCACGGTTGCAGGTCCTTGGTGCTGGGACTCTGAATAATCCTTTGCCGCCGCCCCGACAATGTCGGGAGGCCATAGGATTGTGCCCTAAATATATAATGTATACCAGCTGCAGTTTTGCACCACCTTACTGATGAAAAGTACACGCAGGTACTTTTGCAACTGCAATATGCATCTTTCAGGCTCATCTTATGTTACTAATGTGGTTCTATAGTGTCGCCGTAGGTTATATTAAGTCATCTCATTTCCATAGAAGTGATTGCAATAAAAATGAGTATTAGAAATATTTAAACAATGGGTTGGAACCAGATAAACACGCACATATTGGGGCGGATGGAAGCCGACGTCCTTGCCCCTCTTACCCCCCTGAAAAGGCTCCTCTGAGGGTTGAAGGACCCAGCTGAATTTGAGTGATCTGTGGCACAGGGTTCTCAGGGGGAATGCCTGAAAATTAGGCAGAGGCAGCCTCTATGAGCAAGAGCTCCACTCGTGGAGGTTGCCCCTGCGCAATTTTCTGCACGCCATTCAGCAGGGTCGTCTGACCATCAGAGGAGACGGGGGGGGGTACTGGGGACGAGGAGGAGCAGCAAAATAAGCTTGCTCCAGCCCTGTTACATGCACATTTATCTGGCTCCAACCCAATAATATTTGCTAGTAAGTTTTTAAAAATCTTCAATATGATCTTCAGTGACTTCTGTTCTAAATATTGGAATTGTATTCTTGGAAAATAGCATTATTATCTCTTACTCATTTTGGGGAAGAGATGTACTATCAATTCCATGAATCAGTGCACCTTGGGAAAAATGTAAGAGTTCATTAGGCTATGCATTTGTTATATTCCCTGCAGGGTTTTTGATCCATCTCTAAATATAGCAGTAAAATGAAATCAGATCCCATTTACTATTATACCATTAATACAAGCATTTTAGTGACTCCACTCAAAAAGAACTAAAAGAATCAGCTAGATAATAAATTATGTTCCTCCTTTGTTTAGAATATGCCAGTCCAAAAACTAAGTACAATTTGATAAAAAAAATGCTTGGTACTTCATTATTTGCTTTTGATTAACAAAAATAAAACTTTAAGATAGTCCCTTAATCCTATGCATGTTTAAACTGAAAAAAATCCTACAACTCTTAGCATCCCCCAGTCAGCATTTTGTGCAAGCATTAGCAGAACATCTAGCACAAGCAACACCTTGCCTAATTAAGTTGCAATGAGGTTTGCAATGGCTTGTGCAGCTGGTTGTAGAACACCTGGTGCAACGGCTTGCATAAGAAGAATCAAAGTACTGGATTTGACACTTGTGCAAGGATGAAAACAGGGTTTCCACAAACACTTGCACTAGCAGAATGACACCATTGAATATAATTCCATGTATATATCCTTTGTGTTTGCAATAGATCTTTGTTTCTTTTAAAACCTTTTCAAGCTTTAATCAGGAATGGGATTTCTGTGTTTTGAGTAGCTTGCTGTTCCTCTTTATACCTGTTGTCCTTCCAGTCAACCCATAAACTCTACCATGTTGATCCCAAAGATTTAGATTTCTTCCCAAACTATTTCGTATTAAATTATGAAATGCACACAATTTGTTGTGGGCACCAAAGCTGAGTTCCCTTGGACAGGTCTTTCTACAAGGTCTTTTAGCTTTTAGTCATAAAAATAAGTAGACCGAGTAAAAGCAGCATATTTTAATGAACCATATTTTTCAGGATTGCAGCTTTCCTGCTGCTATTGGAGACATAATTTTAAGATTTGTATAGCATAGATAGTACCCATTTAAATTAGATGGTTGAACACTCCAGTACTTGCTTCAGTGGCCAAATTCATCTTTCTTGGCTGAATATGTTACTTTGAAGATACAAAGAAATGAGGAAGTGTTTCTTTGCTTATCATAAAGGGCTTGAGATGATGGTATTTCAGGACTGCTCTAGTAATAAGGCTGCAGAGCTTTCAACACAAATGTAAGGAAAAGAAATGAAAGTCCTGGGAACTCTTTCTTTAATTCCATACCTAGTTATCGTTAGGCCTTCTCTTACGCTACAGAGAGCGTGGGCGACCATATGTAAATGAATGCTTTCTGTTGAGCAAGGGTTTTTCTATAGCTGTTGTCTTCCTGAAAGCAGGACTAGGCGCTTTGAATGGGGAGAAAGAACATTCTCTTGTAAAAGTTCTGTGAAGTATGAACCATGACTCAGTTTTCTAAATTGCAATTTTTACATTTCTTTTAAAGGCTGTAGTAGTAAGAAGAAAAATAAATTTCAAAGCACTTGACGGGGCTCCGATAGCACTGAAGAATGAGACACCTGCCAAACATGCATTACAGTTTGCAAAGTGTATTGTTGAAAAGCATAAGTTTCAGGTTCGACCCTCTAGAGTACAATTCTGTTCCTACAGACACCACTGATTTTAATGGAGCAAATTTGCAGCCCTGTGTGAGTAATAATTTTCCTGGAGCTTCTCATACTTGGGCCCTGCCTGGAGGGTCCATTTGAGAAGATGTTGATGGAGAAGGGTCCAGGCTTCGATGCCTGTCCCATAAAGTAGCCTGCTGAGAAGTCTTGGTACCACAGCTGCTGCTCTGTCTACTCCCTGGCAACTGTCTGCACAACCCTAGGGAGGCCAACCTTGTACTGCTAGAGCTCCTGCTAGGGCAGTGAATGTTGAATACAGCTGAGAACCTGAAGCAAAAGTACCAACCAGTTTCTAGGTGGGTATTAAAGATGACATAATTTAGATGTGCAGGAGCTTTCTTTCCTTCTCTGCCAAATGGTTGTTATCATTATTAAAACTCATGCATTTGTACTGGAATTTGGGGGGGGGGGGATTTTGTAGAAATAGCAGAAATTATTGGTATTGATTTAGAGGTCTGCCCAAAATTAGCATTGTTATCAATAATGGAGAAAGTTGTTTGTTCTCAAGATATAAAAGGATTAATTGTAAATTTGTTAACGGCAGGAAGATTAATGATAGCAAGGAAATTGAAAGTTCAACATGAATTTTTAATTGTTGATTGGTATAAGGAGGTGTGGGATATTGCTTTAAATGACAAATTAACTTGTAGTATCAAATGTAAAAAGGGACAACTTAAGAAAAATAATTTTAAGGATATTTGGGGATTATTTTTAGATTTTATTTTAATAAAGGGGAAAGGGAACATGCCATGTCAAGATATGTTGTATTTTTGGAATAATGAATAACAATTGACAATAGAGATAGAAAGTACCCTTTGGTCCTGTGTTGATGGGAGCACTATATAAGTTGTATGTATGTTATTTTAGTTGTTTTATATATTGTTTGAAAAACTTTAAATACATATATTTTAAAAAACTCATGCATTGACTTCCGCTGCAAAAAGCAGTCTCGAAGCAAGTTACACACAAATACAGAAATACATATTTAATATAATAGAGCAAACAAAATCAGTATAAACCATAGAACAATAATACAAAATAAGAATAAACAACATAAAACATAATTTAAAAACAATACAATACTAAAAACGCTCATCTGCAATACACAAATCTCTCTCCCCCACCCAGAATGAACACAACAAAAGCAGCCCACAACAACTGGACCATAACTAATGTCCAAATATGTGGGGGGAAAGTACATCTTTGCCTGGCACTGAAAAGATGACACTTTTGGTGCCAGGCAAGCTTTTGAAGAGAGTGTTCCATAAATGTGGCACTATCACAGAAAAAGCCCATCCCCGAACTGTCACCCTCTGAGCTTCTCTTGGAGCAGTCACACAGAGAAGGGGCTTTGAAGCCAACCTCAGAGACTGGGTAGGCTTATATAGGGAGAAGAACTCCATGAGGTCTAGGGGTCCTGAGCTATGTAGGGCTTCATAGAATAAAACCAGTACTTTGAATTTGGCTCAGAAATAAACTGGCAACCAGTGTAGGCAAGCCAGGACCAGAATTTTATGTTCACATCACTTAGTCCCAGTCTACATCCTGGTCGCCAAATTCTGCACTAGCTGCAGTTTTCATACCATTTTCAACGGCAGCCCAACGTACCACACATTGCAGTAATCTATCCTAGTGGTTGCCAGAGTATAGGCCACGAATGCCAAATGCCTCCAGTCATCCTTAGCTGTATTCATTTACATCACCATTATTTGTTGGTTCAACCATTGCTGGCAGTCTTGGGCTTTACTAGAACAAAAGGTGGTAATATGATCACTCCTGCCCTGAGAGTATATATAGCAAAGTGCTCCCACAACTGACTTACGGGGGAGCAATTTAGAGTCTGGCAAAAATAATCAATTTAGAAACTACCCAAAATAAATTTCTTAAATCATTACTTGGTTTACCTTGCTCTACTCCTTCAGCCAATATTAGGGCAGAGACTGGGACCATGCCAGTACAATTTTATATTTTTATAGCTTTGTTCATGTATTATTTTAACCTTCTAAATATGGATGTTTTCAGGTTTCCCAAAAAATGTTTTCTGGAACAGTTGAAACGCCATAGACAGGATACTTGGGTAGCAAATTGTGAGCAGCAAATGTTAGCTTTTGATCTAATATCCTGGGTTCTTAAGAAACGGCTACTAGATCAGATTCGTAGATACATAAAGAATACATTATGGGACATTTACTCCCAACAAGCTCTAGAGGCAATTCAGAAATCATCCCCCCCCCCCCCCCCACGGTTGCATTTTCTAAAACTCCTAACTCATGGGTATGAGAATTATTTACATGAGTTGTTGTCAGTTATTTCATTTAGAAAGGCATTCCTGCCATTGTGTTTCCAGTCTATGCCTTCGCAATATTTAGAGGGATGCTATTCTAAAAAACCTGTAGATCGGCGATTTTGTATATGGGGAGCTCAAGCAGTAGAAGATCTTGAGCATTACTTCTTATAATGTTCTTTGTATTCTGAGCCTAGGATAAAACTTATTCTGAATTTACTAAGGCAGGGCTCTCCAACCCTGTGTCCCCAGATGTTGCTGGCCTACAGCTCCCAGCATACCCAGCCAGCATGGCTAATGGCAAGAGATTCTGGGAGCTGTAGTCCAGCAACTTCTGGGGACCCACGGTTGGAGAGTCCTGTACTAAGGGATATATCTGATGATAATGATAAAGCTGAAATTATATATTTGCTATCTGACTCTGTCAAATTCATGACAGATAGAGTAGCGAGATTTGCAGTGGCTGCCCAAAAGCTGAGGAGAAGCTTTGTTGAGGTCAATATGGTGAACTGTAAGGATTTAATTTGGCGGTTTTAAAGTGGTATTTATTGTATTTCAATTGTATTTTTAAACTAAATATGTATTGTCTTAGTTTTATTTTATTGTTCAGATGTATTCTGTCTGATTTTTAAGGGATGTTCAGAGGTTTCATTTTGATAGACAATCCTGTTTCTATCTTCTTTTATAAGAGTTTGTGCGTATGTGTTTGTATTTTTGGTTGATATAACCATGATGGTCGAAACAACCAATACATCACCATTTGTTTATTGCATGTTGTCATCTCACTCAGCAAACATTTGTATATGGATGAATCTGGATTGAGCCATTGATAGTTGCAACCAAGAAGACTGTTATTCTTAGAACTGGAGATGCAAATACACAAGGGAATATATACACATTTAGATGGGTTTTTGTCAGTGAAACTGGCAAACATCATGTACGGTAGTTCCTGTGAACTAGTAATCAGATCTTTCAAAAACTCTGATTTCTGACAGACTGTTTAATATTATATTTTAGCAGATGCTGACGAATCATAGCACATGCTAACTATTGGCATAACACAGTAGCCATCATGGTTTGTTTATTTTTAAACTATCTTTCCTGGGATATTTTTCCCATCAGGATAATAAGTTTAATTCTCAGTTTCCTTTTTTAAAGTGTTCTTTTTCATTTGCCCACAATAAGTACATATCTTTCAAAAGAGTAGTTTTGAAAAAGTGATCATATTGCATCAATAATTGCTAAAAGGAAATCACAGTATTGGGGCAGGGGAAATAGAACAAGTAATTCTTATTACATAAGCTGTCATCCTATTTTGGTGCCAGTCCTAATTCTGTTTGTTCACAAATAAGTCCAGCTATAACCAGTAATGTACAGGGTACACAGTGTACACAATGTACTTGTGATGTACAGGGCAGTCTTATGTGTGTCTACTCAGAAGTAACCCCCATTGCATTCAATGGTACTTACTCCTGGGTGAGTAAATTTTAAGATTTCAGCCTAAGGTTTAGGATCATAGTTAGTTCTAAAATGCTGATTTTCTTTGCACTTGTGATAAAACTTGTATCAACCATTATGATAAGAGATTGTTCATTCTCTTCCTGAGCAATCAGAAGATAGTATATCATCCAGATAATTTCAAAAGGCTGAACAGATAACTCTAGGGTACTAGAAAAGGTCTGAACTGTAAAGTAAGACTGTAATGATAAATAGCTAATTGGGGAATTCAGACAAGTAAATCATCTGTCAAATCAGTGAAAACTAGCCTCAATTAATGAATGACTACATGCATTGATACTATTGGCGGGAAATAGCATTACAAATACTGACAAAGACAAACATTTTGGGATGACTTTCACCTTAATAAAAACTGAATTTCAGGTGAAGGATAAGGCTTCGCCACAGATTTATGAAATTCGTATTCTTTGGCATTGGAGGTTGTGGGGGAAGGCTTAAATTTATGTGCTGCAGATAGACTTGCCAAATTCCATACCAGCAGATTGGTTGGCATGACGGAGTAGTAATGCTGCAACCTATAAGGTAGCAAGTGCTTCTTTAATTATGAACCAGTACCAGAACTTACCCTTTGAATGAGAACATCAGGAACAGCTTACTAATTAGAGTTCTACAGTACTTATTGCCAGGAATGGGAGAAAAACGTTCCTGGGTAGCTCGTTTTAGTGGAAGGATGTTACTCATCCAATAGTATATTACTGTTTCTATTTCCTATTGTATTCAAGGTCAAGAACAGGGGAAAGAGAGCAGTGGCCCTGGAAGTATATACTTGTCTTTTCTACAGCAGTCTGTTCCTGCTCCAGTTCTGTTAGTGACATGAAAAATGAAAAACACAACACTTTCGTTCCTCCATCCTGAGGCAGGCTTTCATGCACTTGACTTGGGAGGAAGCCCAGGAAAAAAGTTGTCTGAACCTTTTATCATTCCCTCTATTAGCGATGCTTAAGCCTGAGTGCTGATCCTTATGTAGCCAAAATGACACCACCCATGCATAAGAGGGGAGGTATCAGCAGGCTTCAAATGCTAAGGTTTGCAGAAGCTTCCTTACAACTTCCTGTTGTAATTTCTAATTTTCAAATGCTAAGGTTTATATATATATAAATCTTGAAGAACAAACGGACAACCTAGGGGGCAACCTCCCTCCAAAGCAGCCCAATGAAGACTGAGTATGGTCAACCAGCACAAAATGCTGGCTGACTGTTTTGGCAGGCGGGAATGGAATGGAATATCCTGGAAGAGGGTGCAGCTGGCTGGAACCCTGAATAGGAGCACTCCACACAGCAGCATTTTGTTGCAGGTCCCACTTGTATATTTAAATTGCCACTTTTCTTGGCAAGGTGCATAAAAGCAGCAACTGGAGACAGATTGAACCCCAAACTGTATATTTTAATGTGAAAACTGGAAATCTAAACATGTTGGCACAATTTGCAACTGACATTAGAAGCCTGTATTTTATACTCTGGTACATGTGCAAACAGTGTTATTAAGAAGCACTCCTGAGGCAGAATGAAAGACAAATGGGTTACCTGGCAGCTCTCCCTCTTGTATTTCTAAAAGGAAGAGTAATGAACAGGGCTATATGGGCTCACAAAATACAAGAGGATCTCTGTGGACAGGTCTCTTAAAAAGGTAACAAAGGGCACAATCCAGAATGGCTGGCTGGGGAATGCTGGGAGTTGTAGGACTTTTTTCTGTCTAAACATGCATAGGATTGTGCCCTAATAGTGTTAACTTCCTGTTGTAATTTCTAATTTTAAAAAAGCAAATGCTTAGTCCAGATTTCAGAGAAAAAGTAATTACAGGAAAAAATAGATTCATTACAGTTAGTTTGTTTATGATATTATAATCAATTTAAAAATTCCCTAGAGACTCTGTAACTAGAAGTCAGTTAATTTATGATAATTCGTTAAGAAAACAAAGACCCATAATAATGAAACTAATTAATTGCCTTAGCTATTAACTCTAATCCTTAATCAGTTCTTTTAATACTTGATTTTAATCATAAGCTGTTGATACTACAATTCAAAACTTACCATAATTAATTCATCCAACAGTTTTTAAATCACCCTCTTTATTCCAATTGCTTTCCCTTTGATCAGTTTCTTTATACTTTATGAAGCACTTAAGGAGTCTTGGCAACAATTTCCGTGCTCACAGGTAAATGTTGTTTAAATGTATTTGCTAGAGTTAGTCATGAGCAAGACCCATTGAAACTAAAGGAACAAGTTAGACATCACTTAGGTCCACTGCTTTTGGTGGGACTTGGTTGTGACTGACTAGCTGGATCAGGGCCATTGACAACACCAGAATCCTCATAACAAAGCCAGATATCACAATCAATAAAATCAACATGTATGACTGCTTTCAAAGTATCTGCAAAATTCTGCCAGGATATTTGTGCTATAAAGGTATATTTGTTGCATTCTCCAGAGCAGGTTCAACATTCAAATCAAAAGAGCCAGTGTGGCGTAGTGGTGAGAGTGTTGGACTGGGACTCGGGAGATCCGGGTTCTAGTCCCCACTCGGCCATGAAACTCACTGGGTGACTTTGGGCCAGTCACGGACTCTCAGCCTAACCTACCTCACAGGGTTGTTGTGAGGATAAAATGGAGAGGAGAAGGACTATGTGAGCTGCCTTGGGTTCCTTGCAGGAAAAAAGGCGGGTTATAAATATAATAAATAAAATAATAAAAGAGATTCATAGATTTCATAGATCATAGAGTTGGAAGGAGCCTACAAGGCTATCAAGTCCAACCCTCTGCTCAATGCAGGAAACTAGAGGAGGGCTCTCCCATCCAAGTAATAACCAGGCCTGACCCTGCTTAGCTTTCCACACTCAGACAAGCTGAGCCAGCATAAGCCATTCAGTTGAGAGGTGGTTCTAGTTTCTATGAGGATGCCCTAAGCGGCCACTTCTGGTGCAGTTTTGCACCACCACAGAGTGGCAACGCACCATATGAGTACATCATTGCATTGCAGCAACTTATCACCATTACAACAAACCTTTTCAGTCTGGTAGAAGGTGGAACCACCCCAGTCAAGCTGTCTGGGAACAGGGCTCAGACACACACACACACACACACACACACACACACTTGTCAAGAAAGAACCAGGACTCCTGTCTGGAAAAGTTGGTAGGTGCTTCTCCCAGTACAAAACGGACTCCCTAGAAGGTTTCTGCTTTTGTTGGTACTCTTTTCTTCACATTGGGAGGGTCATCTGCAGGACCAGAAGTGAAGCTGCTCATGCCGCTCTGACTAGTTCTCTAATCACTCTACTGAACAGTGCAGATGCACTGGGCCTGTTGGCACAATCAAGCAGTGGCTTATTTAAGTGCAGGTGGGTGGCCATTTTGAATATTCAAGCCACGACCGCAGCTTGTTGTGTCATCCGAACCCAGTGAGAGTGGGTTGTTGGTGTGGTTAACAAACCACCCACAACCCTAAAACAGCCCATGGGTTCTTCTGAGTGGTTTGTTAACTACGCCAACAACCTACCCTCACCAGGTTCAGACAACAGCCAGGCTGTGGCGCAGCTTCAGTATTCAGAAGTCACACACTGTGGCTGCGGTGATCGTACAAACCCAGTCACTATCTGGGAAATCCAAGGTTTGTATTTCAGCTCATCTTTGCTCTTAAGTGGGTTACCTTGGCCAAGTTACTGTCTCTTCTGAATCTGCTGAATAGCGGTGATGAGCTATTACCCCAAAGTCTCCTGAGTTTAGAAATACAGGGGGTTATCAATCTAAAAATGCAAATACCAAATTTTAGAGCTATTAACTGCAATTGGTATGTGATAGAGTGCCAGTCAACAGACTTTATCTCTTCAGATGCATGTATAGCTCCTTTTGTAGCATAGAGATTTCTAGTGGCACATCACAATGCTCTCTCCTGGGGATTGGTTAGTGTCTATCAGACTTCAAGAGCTCAGCTATTTATCAGAATCATTTCCTACTGATGTTTTCTTTGCTATCTTTGCTTAGCTACGCTTAGGCTTTTCCGTGTACTATCAGGAACAGAGCTGGATTCAATTACGCAAAATGGTGCTTGGAAATCTACATTTTTTAGAAACCCTGTTTGCTCTCCCTATGATTCGATGAAATGCTTATTGCTGTATTTGTGTTCAGAAGCTACTGCGTGATGCTAATTAAGTTGATCACAGGTGGGAATTCCCCAGGGATTTTGCAGATGGTGTTTAATGTATTGTTTCCTCTTGGCAATTGAATGTACTAGAGGAGCCTTATTTGCTCTCTCACTTCTGATAGTATGTAGAAGAGAGACCCGCTATGTATGTATTTCAGAGCTATCAGTTTACGGGGTAGGGGGCTGGGGAATCACGAATGGCAGGCTGGGTGGGTGGGTTGTTAGTTACACAGGTCTTGTGTTTTACTATACAGAAAACCTTTTTCCTCAGAAAAATATAGCTCACTGAAGAATTAGGCAGATTCTTGCATTCACAATGTACTCTATGAGTTGGGTTTTTAATTTGGATTTAGAGTAACACAATTTATGGCTAAAGCCTTTTGAGGTTTTTTAAAATGGTGAGTCATTTTTTAGAAGTATACAGATTGGTTTATACTCAAAAGTATGATTGACTTGATCTCTAGAAAGTTCTTTTACAGCTGTAATTTCATTTTTTATTTTTTATTTTGCTCTTCCTAGCAGTGTCCTATGTTAGGTAATACAATTATATGTAACTGTCATTCTTTCATTCTAGGGCTTGGCTACAGAATCTTAACTACATTATCAAATATAATGTATTTTGTACCCTTCTTCTGCACTCCCCTGCAAAAACTTATTCCCGTTTTCTGAAACAGATTCTAATTTGCATTAGGGTAGGTCAGTACAAACCAGTGTTTAATAAGATTTTGTTAATATGATGATGGTTCTTGTGGAGAAACGAGCCTTTGGGGGTACACACACTCACCTCATGTGTGAACTGGCTGGGGTGGGTGGGTTGTGCATAGTTAGCATGTGGAGAAAGGGGCCTTTGGGGGTTCCTGCATGCATGCATGCATGCATGCATGCATGCACATACACACACACACACACACACACACACACACACACGCCTCCTCATGTGTAAACCAAGTGGGGCCAGTTGAGGGGGCTGGGAGGAAACTAGAGAAGTTGGCCTAGGGCTTTCATATGTAAATAGTTTGAGTCATGAGTTCCCTTCCCCCTGCCTGGCCAGGTGAGGTGCATGGTGATTGGCTAAGAGGCAGCAGAGGAGGGGAGGGGGGAAAAAGGTATATTTCCCAAAGCGTGGTTTTTGGTTTGTCTTTGTTCTACCCGGCTGTGGTAATGACGGTAAGCCAAGGACCCCAGGCAGCTCCTGGTGAAATTAGCTGGATTGAGGGCAAGCCTTGTGGGAGTTTTACCCATCTCGGACCTTCGGGTAGGTGTGGTAATCTCCCTCGGGCAGCGAGGCTGTGCTGGATTTAACCCTTGAAGAGAACACCCTCAGGTAACAGGTGTGTGCCTGAGAGATATTAAGGAATCAGGTTTTATTGTTTTGCAGCTTTACTGTGTACTAAAGTGTCTCTCTCTTTATTTTGTGTGCTTCTCTCATTTCCCTAATCTTGTTGTAAAATGCTACCAGAATAAACCTTGTCCTGGTTTTACCCCACATGGGTTTTGTAGTACTCTGTGGCTTCAGTAACTAAATTCAGGTTACAGAATTAAAGGTGAGTCCCTCAACAGAGATCCAAGCAGGATTGCAGACAGCTGAGGCTGGCAATCTGGTACCTTGAGATCTCAGGGGGTCTTGGTTCCCTTGGAGTAGGAAAGGGTGGGGATGTCGCGGGCCAGCCAGCCCCCCACCCTTCCTCCACAGTTCTGGTTGGAACTTCATCACATTCCCTTCAGGCCAGGCCTCCAGCTTTGTATTTTCCTACTAACTTTGTGAAATCATGTGTAGCTAACTGGCCAGAAAATGACCCTAGGCATGCATATTTGAACTGCGGGAATTGTGAGGTGCAAATTTGAAACATGTCTCTGCCAAACCTTATAAATTCTTCTCTACTGTTCATGCATCTCATCTAAACATTCTCAAATCAAAAAGATGCTTATTTATAGCCGTTTTCCGGCCACTTGACAGCGCAATTTCAGTTTTATCTCTATAGGGGATTAGAGTCAGATGAAATTAGTTAGAATACTATTTTATGTTTATTTGTATTGTGCATGAAATTGTTGTCAAGTGTATCTTTTTATCTGTAAAATGTATTTTTATCTATTTTGATCTATGTTGCTTCATGCTCGCATTATTCAGATGTTGTATTAAACCTGTAGGCAGAATTGCCACTTCAAGCATTTAAAAGTTGTGTGCCAGACTATCAAAATATTATATATGGGTTTTCCTTCCAGCTCACAGTACTACAATTTTTTGGTTTTGTCCTCCTCACCCCCACTAGTAGCTCTAAATTGGACTGTGTTTGCTTTTCATAGGTGGCAGACTGTGCTTGGGACGATACCGTGAAGATCTATCGTCCATCTTCAATGGTAATTCCTGCATAGAAACTGATATTCTGTATGGAAGACAACTGTTTGGGAAGAAATCTCTTCCAGTTTCCTAGGGCAGGACAGAGAACGGTCACAAGATGTATTATTTGCCTTGAAAACAACGTTGTTTTAAAATGTGATTTGATAGTTTAAGTTAAGACATGCAGCTAAAAGACAAGTTCATATGGCTTGTTTCACAAGAACTGTAATGGGCCAGCAGAATCATCATGAACTATCACAACAACAACAAAAACCTGGGGGAAGAGAGAAACACTCCTAGACTTGTATAGGGCAGGGGTGGGCAGAAAGTAGATATCAAGATGTTTTGGACTCCCAGCATTCCTGACCATAGGTCATGCCAGCAGGGGATTCTGGGAGCTGAAGTTCAAAACTTCTGGAGAGCTACCTTCTCTCCACACATGGTATAGGGTATATGGCAAGCAATTGTGTAAATATTGGATGGTTGGAACTACGGCCTATATCTACAAATAGAAAAAATGCAAATTGCATTGTA
Organism: Shinisaurus crocodilurus; assembly: GCA_021292165.1. Classification (NCBI taxonomy): domain Eukaryota; kingdom Metazoa; phylum Chordata; class Lepidosauria; order Squamata; family Shinisauridae; genus Shinisaurus; species Shinisaurus crocodilurus. The sequence goes on along the minus strand of CM037879.1, from coordinate 94,357,762 downwards.
ATTTGATTATTCATTATTGTTAAAATGTAGAATTTATTATACAACAATGTAGTATCAATCTGATGTATATAGTATTCATTTGATTTCATTATGGATACATTTTGCAATTGATGTTGCATTATAATATAGTTCATACTGTTAAGGGACAGTAAATGATATACTATTATCTAAGCTTTTGTCTGATGATTCTTCTGTTTTTACATTTTCTTCTTTAATTGGGGGGGCGGGGTTTCCACCAATTTTTTTCACTTTCTTTATGATACGAATATTCAATGAAGGTCATGCTACAGTTATTTTCTGGAGACAAAATACATTACATTTTAGGTTTCAGTTCATGTTCAGCTGTGACTGAAATAGGGTTGCCAACTCCTAAAAGTCAAAATTGTGGTACCAGGACAGGGACCTGGGGGCAGAATCCAGAGGGGCTCGAGGGCAGGGCAGGGCAGACCACCATAGTTAAAGGGCCAGGGCTGGGGCCACAGAAAATGCTGTGTCTATCTAAGATGTATGTCTATGTCCTTATATGTCTCTTGCCACCAAGAAATACATCCATATATGACGCCCTTCACAATTTACATATTTTACAAATGGAAAACACTGAGGCTAAGAGTTTTTCTACTCCAAAGGGAAATCAGTGAGTTTATGGCAAAGAACTCAAAACTCACGCAGACAACTTGACTGAGCCAACTTAGCCATGGACTACAAGTTGTCACAATATGTGTTATAATAGTCCAGGAATTAGGCACCTACAAAACATTTACTCATTACTTATTTTCCCTCCCTCCACATGCCCTGGTCTTCATACTTCATAAGGGTGCAGAAAAGGGCTACCAAAATGATCAAGGGGCTGGAGCAATTTCCCTTTGAGGAAAGATTACAATGTTTGGGGCTTTTTAGCTTTTAAAGGTAGAGGGGCATGATAGAGGATCTGTCTATTCCATTCCTAAAACCATGCACAGGAAAACAACATAGGAATGTTAAAGCAGTAGCCTTTTCCCAAATCACTTTTGAACGTCCATGTCAAGATTCCGCTACTGCAGGGACCCCTTAACCTTCCTTTGGGAGATCTCTGCCTCTTCCCAAAGCCTCTCCATCTCTAGGTTATCAAGTCCTTTGCCTGCTTCCAGTAACGTGGGTGTAGGCTGTAGACGTGGTGAATAAGTCACTCCAAACTCCAGGGTAAACAACAGCACTTTACTTATAATATTAGGGTTTTTACTTAATAGAGTGGTTATAATTCAAAAGCAAGTATGATAAAATAAAACAAACAAACAAACAATCCAATGTTCTCTAGTTTAACTTCAGACTACCTATATCCTATGCAGCCAGTTTCTCTTTCTCTCCTTCTCTCTGCTGTTTCTGTGCTGCTGCTTCCAGCTCTCTCCCAGCACACACTGACTGCTAGCTGACCACACCCCACATATATAGCCTTCCCAGGAATGGAAGGTTATAATCATGTGACCTTGAATAGGAGATCTAGTTCTTAACTTCTATTGGGTAACTTAAACTCTCAAACTCCCCCTCCCATCCAAGTGTTTGGGCCTTCAGGCTTCACTACTCGAGGGAAGTGTTTGGGCCTTCAGGCTTCAACAAACTGAAGCCTGTGTAGGCCTCAACAAACCCAATCCTGTGTAGGCCTCAATCCTTTACAGTCCATCCCCATAAATCCAAGTTGGATGGGTCCTCTGCTATGGGCATTCAGCCCAGCCGGATTTTCTGTTGGAACTTTGCACTTGATTCAGAATGCCCAGCACACCCATGGCTTCCTGCAATAAGTTTGAAAATTCCTGCAATAAAATGTTTGGCAACTGGTTTGATATACCTGAACCGAGTGGTGCAGTTCTGGCTGATGAAATGTGTCACATTACATCGTTGATTATTTACAAAGGTGATACAGTGATCACTGATGAATAGCACTGTGTGATTGTATCACATAGTCCTAGATCTAGGTTAACATCCTAGCTAGAAAAAGTTATAATAACAGAAGGTCTGAACATTATTGGGAAGAGATAGAGAAATAGGGTGATAATCCAAGGAAAATATTATTTGATCTTGGATTATTAGTCTATTAAAACATTAAATATGATGGGGGGGGGATGCTTTAAGTTGAAAAGAGCAACCATGACATAGCTTTGATCAGACACACAGCACCTCACTGCCAGACTCTCGTCCAGGAGTGGGGAATTGGTGGCTCTCTAGATAATGCTGGACTACAGCTTTCATCATTCCTTACCATTAGCCATGGTGGCTGGGGCTGATGAGAGTTTGAGTCCAATAACATCTGGAGGACTGCAGGTTCCCCATCCCTTCTCTGGTCTCTTGAGTTGTGAAACTCTATGTCATAGTGTAAACACTGGAAGGACCTGGTGTTTTGCACTTCTGTAGACCTTGCAAGCCAATTCTGCAGATGAAGCTTCTCATGAAGAGAGCTTGATATTTTAAATAATTATGTATATTTTTAAACATGCATTTTGACGGTTAGCTACAGATTTCAACCATTTAACAGCTACAGCAACTTTTATCTGGCTCTGTTCCACTTCATTTTCAAAACAATTATTCAAGTTGTTTTCGAACCAGTTTGGGAGAAAGAAAGAAAAAGTTTGTGATTTTTTTGTTTGGGCAAGGATTGACTCCTGATTCACTTTTGATCCTGCGTATATCCAGCATTTTCTGATTGTTATGATTATAAAGGGGTCTACTATTTTGAGAAGAGTGGAGATCGTGGGTGGGTGTGCTCATGCACACCCACAAATCTGCTCCCTCCACTGAAATAAAGGGGGAAACTGTTCTGAGGAGAGGTGTTCCATACACGTTTCAGAACTAGAACAGATTTCTGAATTTGTTTACTATTTAAGAAGTCTGTTTACTGTCTTAAAAACAAAAAAATCCATTTTCTGTTTTTCTTGAAAGGATCTTGCGGGAAATCAAAGTGTCACAAACACTTGTAAATTTATCAGCCGAGAAATTACACAGAACCATAACGCGATTGCATATAGCTTTGGGTAATATTCAAGTTAATAAATGCTACTCCTCTGCAATAAAACTGATCATTTCAAGCATTAATAGTTCTTCCTTTTATCTCCTCCTCCTGGTCATTGTGCAAGCAACATGTTGGAAAAAATGGAGGTGATGGAATATCTTGTAAATAGTGTGTGTGTGTGTGAGAGAGAGAGAGAGAGAGAGAGAGAGAGAGAGGATTGGAAAATGAGAACAATATTCAGCAAGATAAAATCTTACGGACTTAAACTAAATAATCATCAAATATGAAGACAGAAATCTCACTATTATAAGCAACTTTGTCACTTTGATGAAAGAGACAGTAGCGCCTGATCTTCTCATTCAACAAATACATTAGACTCTTCTAATTCTGTCAGGCTCCCCATTTGCTATGTCACAAGTTGCTACATTTGGTGCCCTTTTTGAAAAGTAAATCCTGCCCCAAATATGTTGAGTGTTAAATGTAGTGCTGCTTTTAACCTTAACAATTAATTTCTAAAGCAGGAAGGATATAAACAACTTGCAGCATAATGAAAAATATTTCATCAGCAGTAATTGAAAGCCAACTTCTAATTCTTCAAGCGTAATGATTTTTTTTCAAAGAAGTGGCTTTTAAGGTTCACAGCAGTATCTTGGGGTCTTTCAGTAGCTACATTCAGAAGTGGCTTTTTAAGTAGAAATGTCATTAGTGTTTAATCCTTATTTTAAGGGCACATTAAAGTTCTATCATTCCCCCCACCCCTTTTGCATGGCTTTACACATGCTGTGCAAATATGAGATTTCTATGAAACAGCTGTGTGTGTGTGTGTGTGTGTGTGTGTGTGTGTAATAATATACTTTTAAATTATTGCAATTTCACACTAAAATTAGTATGTTCAGAGGACTAATTCAGTCACTACTTATGCCGGTGTGGATCCTTTGAAATCGTGAGAGTTCATCTGTGTAAATGGTCAGTGAATCATCCATCCCCAGGAAAGATTAAAGGGTGTCTCCAGTTTGCTCATCCAATGAGTAGTGCATGATCTAATTCTGGGTCCCCTTTAGGGAATAGAGATTGCTCAGTGGCTCACTGGAATATATTTCCTCAAAACATTGTGGGTAAGATCTTGCATCCATGTTGACTTCGATTCCTCTGAGATGATTGAGGATACGGACAAGGTCCTTAGAACTGTCAAGATAGAAGAGCTTAGAATTTATTTATATCCTGCCTTTCTTCCAAGGAGCTAAAGGAAGTGTACGTGGTTCTCACACCCACCCCAGTGACCCCACTTTTATCCACACAGCAACCCTTTGAGGTAAGCTATGCTGAGAGATATTGACTGGCCTAAGGCCACCCAGTGAACTTAATGGCTATGGGGAGATTTAAACCTGGATCTTCCCAGACCTAGGTTTAGTAAGATCTCAGAAGCTAGGGACTGAGAGAAATTTCCAGTAGTTAAAGGGCCCTGCACCTATGAAATGTGAATAAATGATGATGAAGTCACCTTTTCTTGGTGCACTGTGTGTGTGTGTGTGTGTGTGTGTGTGCATGCATGATTGTCTGTTTGGGTCGCCTTCCTCCAAGATCACCATGAAATTGAGATTTCTGAGGAAAGGAGATTATCAGCCCTTTGGTTTGGTTCCTTAATACAATTTAATGGCAATGATTTAACTGGCAGCCGTGTGGCCTGGTTTCATTCAAGATCTTATCTAGTGTTGTTCTGTTGCTGCTCTTCATTCTATTCTGCATTCAACACAGCCTCCCAGCTCATAATCTACAACATGGCCACAAGAAGACCTGAAAATGAAATCACAGTGAGGAAATTCAGAACGTGTATTAGGGTGATGCTAAGATTATTATTATGTTTTTTGGAAAAGATCAGGTTGGAGAGAGGGGCAATAGACTGTAGCGGATAGAATGCTGAACCTGAAGCAGGAAAAACTGGGTGCAAATCTCCACTCCGCCGTGAAGATCACAGGGTGACAATGGACCAAGTCTCTGACCTGGTTCGCACATAATGGCAGCCCATGGTTTAAACAACCCCACAGGCTATCATGCACAAGTGGGAGAGAGCAAGCATGCTGCCTCTGGTGCACCGGCCACTTCCGCTTTTACTCAGCAACCTACGATCAGCCCATTTGTAGGTTGCTGAGCATGACGTATGAACCCTGAGTGCTGGATTCGCATGTCATGCTCAACAACCTTTGAACGAGCTGATTGTAGGTTGTTGATTAAAAGTGGAAGTGGCAGGCACGTTGCAGGCAGCGCACCCGCTCTCTCCTGCTCATCCCCATGTTTAACCCATGGGTTGTTGTTATGTGCAAACTGGCCCAGTGTTTCTCAGAGGGTAGTTGTGAAGAAGGGCAGGAAACAAACAACTACCTTCAACATACATTTTCAATAGCAATGTTATTATTCGGGATATGCATTGAATCATCATGTTGGAAGTAACACTTAAGTCCTTAGCCACATGGTTGTCCAAAATGCAGTACAACATCTGTGTGATTCTTCCTGCAAGTTCTCAGTGTAATATCCAGAGGACAAGATATAGATTGGCGGTGTTTCTGGGAAGATGGGTATTGCAAAGCCAGGGGAATGAGTTATCTCCCAACTAAAAATGAATTAAAAACAACGGTGGAGGGAGGAAGATGGGGAGGGGTCATTGCTAGTGTAAGCCTTTGTTTGTTTGTTTAAAGGGGATTTGTGAATATTGTCACACTTGTTTAGTAAAGTTCAGCCTCCTAAATATAAAACATTATGATTATGATGATTATTTTTTTAAGTATTTGAAGTTTCTGGGGCTTGGGTGGATAGAATTCTGTAGCTGTTCACTACTGATGTCAGGCCTGTAGCTAGAAATGTGATATTTGGAATGGCAGGTGCCAAGGACACAATGGGAAGGCATAGTAAGACAGTGCAAATCAAAAGCCGCTGTACAAATTGTCTAATATGCCAAACTTTATGTAATATATTAGATAATTAAATTAATTTTCTACCCAATGTCTACCAATTTGTTCTCAAGGGAAGGGTAATACTGTCTTCCCTTCAACTCCAGGAGCCCTGACCAATTTTTTTCATGGGGGTCAGCTGTCTGGCTTCTTTTTCTTCCTTAGTTTCAACAGCCCTGCAGGTATTAAGTATACTCAAGGTATAGAAGAGGCAGTCAGGTGTTTATAAACACTTATAAATAATTTTTGAAAGAAATGAATAATTAACAAGCATATACAATGTTAATCCTCAATCAGCTTAACAGGCCTTTTTCCTTTTTCCACACTCCCCATCAGCTGTCTCGAAACTCTCTCTCCTCCAACTCCCTCACAGTCTTCAACCCCCTTCTCTTGGGAAGGTTCTGGAGCAGCTTTCCCCAACCTGGTGCCCTCTAGATGTGTTGGACTGCAACTCCCAGCATTCCCAGCCAGCGGTAATAGCCATGCTGAGGAATGCTGCTCTGGTGCATTGGAAAATTACAGGGGGCCTCATCACTCCCCCATGCGCACACACACACCCTTTAACATTTGATGTCCCCAGCAAGCTCGCCAAGTACCAGTAACTAATATAACCTCTTAAGAATATGTGACATAGAGACTGGTTTTGCTTGTTTGTTTTTGCTTAACACCTCTTCTATCCCACAGCTTGTGACTGTTGGTCTTCCTAATATCGATTGACAGAAATGGCTTTGTGCACTACATTTCCAGGCCTATCTATTGAGATACCAGCCTGGTTATATGTCAGCTTCACTTCCCGAAAGTAGGTGGCTTTTCCTCTGATGCGATGCACTGTTCTACCTCATTCTCAGCCTCCATTCTGGAGGAAACTGTTCTTGAATCTATGGATTCATGTGCCAGACTGGAGGTTGCGCGACGCCTCCACCTGTCAATGTGGTATCTACATCTGTCTCTGAAAAACATCTTGGTCTCTGATAACTACCATGTTCATCCCCTACCTCTGGTCCCATGACCTGGGTAATGGCCCTTAGGAAAGTCTCTTCTGTCAGAGGACATGAGGGAAGCTCATAACCGCCAAGCAGAGCCTTCAACTCTTTTTCAGTTCTTCCAGTTCTGTGTAGCAACTGATGCACCTCCCGTTGCAAATCCATCCCTTCAGTACTTGGAGTGGAGGTTTTATTGCAACTGCTTGCAATGTCCTTCTGGAGCCACTTTAATCCATGACCATCTAATTAGCTATTCAATATGCATTAAACTTTTAAGGACCCAGAGCACAAAGCATGCCATTTCTGGTCAGCCTCTTGATAAGTTCTGCCATAGTAAGTATTATACCCTAAAATATCCACAATGATTACAGCCTAGACACTCTTTTATAAAAGCTTCCCACAAGCACAGTTTGTCTTGGATCTACTTCACACCTTTCCATAATTTGCCCTCTCTCCATGGTGATCAAAAAAAGGAGGTGATGTAACTTGGGATCCCAGTGCTGCCTCCAAAATTGAATGGTAATACTCGGGGCTGGCCCTATCAGTTGGCAGAATGAGGCAACCGCCTTGAGCAGCAGATGTAGGGGCAGCCACCTGCCTGTTCCTCATGAACTCTGGCTGTTTCCCTCTGTGGGAAGACAGAGCTGCACACACCACACTTGTCCTGGGCTCCCTAAACTAGCCTGCTGCCTCTGGTATGGTGGAGGACACTATCCCATCACCAGAGTTGAAGTAAGATTCAACTGGCAGTTCAGTCAGCTTCTTCATGTAGACTGGGGAGGAGGTGCCATCTTGTCCTTTGCCTCAGGTAGCAAAATCTCCTGGGCCGACCCTGGCAATACTGCCCACTTGGCCCTTCTTGATGGGGATCAACTGCCTCAGTTCTTTTCCTCCCTTAGCAGACATTCAGTATTCTCAAGACGTAGAAAATTCAGAGCCAGCAGGGCAGGTGCTACCATTAGGCCAACTAGGCAGCTGCCTAGGGCGCAGGGCTAAAGGGGGTGCCAGAAATAGGGAGGGAGGGCTCAAGTGGGAAGGGGGGGGGCTAAATATCTGATCTTACCTAGGGCACCAAACTGCCTTGCACCAGCCCTGAGAGCCAGGTGTTTATAACAACTTATAAACAATTACCGGGGGGGGGGGATGAATAATGAACAAATATGGACTCGATGGCCTTATAGGCCCCTTCCAACTCTACTTTTCTATGATTCTATGTAAATGCCCATGTCTGATCAGCTTAGCAGTCCTTTTTACTTTTTTCATTGTCCCCCTCAACTGTCTCAGAACTGCCTTTACCTCCTCCAGTTCCCTTGGGATCTTCATCCCCTTGGGAAGTGGGCTCTGGTGCATTGGATGCCAGGGAGACTGGTCACTTCCATGGGATACATTGCCAAGGAGAATCCATGCCCAACGTGCTAACCAGGAAAAGAATGCAGTCATAGATGACTGGACTGAAAATTATTGTGCAGCATAGCAGAACTAGACACTCCAAATACTAGGGCCACACTGCCAACATCTGCAGCATGGTAGGCAGTGGTGCAGTGCAGCCAGGACTCACAGCATGGAAGGGCTGGGACTTTTTGATGATGTCGTCTGCTACCCTGCTCTGAGCTCAGCTGTTATCTGCACAGTAGCTAATGGAGAAATAGGCTTTACCAGCAACAATATATTTTGAGCAGTGGAGGCTGGTGACTCCAATGTCAGTGGGGCAGTATATTCACTCTGGATTGCAGTCGGAACTTTTAAAGAGCTAAGGTGCTGAACCAATCCTGGTGATAGGGGGCAAGGTTCAGTACCATGGATAGCTCCTTTAAAGTCCAGACTAAAACCCTGAGTGGATACATAGCCCCACTGACATTGGAGCCACCAGGCTCCATTGGCTGTGAGCGCTCCCTGTTGTAAAGCAAATATTGGGGGGTTGGGGGTTGGTCTTGAATGGGCAATTATGACCCATTTAGCTCTACAAACTTCCTGCTCCTAGTGGAGATGAAAACTTCTAGAACTGGCTTGTTGATCTGTGTCAACAGAGCTGCCTGCATTTTTGGACTCTCGTTGGGGGCGTGGCTGTGAGCACTGTCATGGTGAGTGCCTGCACGTCAACATTTACCACTACACCACTGATGGTAGGGAGTACCAAACTCCTCTTCTGTAACCTCTAGTTCAGATTAAGCCAGGCCCTGCCCTCATCACCAATGTGGCCTATCCCTGCTCCACACTGTTGGCATCTGGAATGGGGAAAGCACCAGGACAGGAAGTCAGCCAAACTATAAATACTACACAAGAGGAGGGAGAACTCAGTGTGTGGCCCTGCAAGGTGTGGTTCTACTCTTCTTGACAAAGGAAGGAAATACCAGGAAACATTGCCCTGCTTCACTAGCTTAGACAAAGGGGGTTTGCACAAATTCATGGAGGCTAGTGGGTCTACTGAAGGTCAGGTGAGCCAGGTGCAGTCAGTGGGCCTCTGAAAACCAGTTGCTAGGGGATAAACAATGGAGAAGGGCTGTGTTGTCTTAATAGTGCCCTGTTTGGTGGGCTTCTTGGTTTGGCTGTTGGAAACAGGATGCTGGGACTACACTGACCTTTGGTCTCATCTCATTATCAGAGCTAAAGCCCACTAAAGATAGCGGGACTCTGGAATAAACATGCATCAGATCGGGCTGCAGGTTGCCTAATATGGTCCTAGACTTTAATTAATTGATGCCTATTCATTGTATTTTCACAGAAATCTAGAAAAAAGCAGCTAATCTGTGTAGGACACACACACACACGAGAGAGAGAGAGGAGAGAGAGAGAGAGAGAGAGAGAGATCTATAATTATATATGAATATGTATCTCTCTGTGTGTGAGTGAAATATATATATACATATATATACAAATATATATATATATATATATATATTACAAAAGCTAACTTTATATATATATATATATATATATATATAAGTTAGCTTTTGTAATCTGCCCAGAGAACGCTTCTTATTGGATGGATTAAAATATATTAAATAAATAGCTCAAAAAGCCTGTTCCCCACCTACCTTCTCCCGCCCGGCAGCCATGCGCTCTAAACGGCTCTTTAAAAATCGGTGCATAATCTGCTATTTCCCTTTAGAAGTGTGTTAAAACATACACACAGGAAGAAGGTGGGAGAGAAGGCGAAAAGTTGCCTTTTTCCATTTCTGGGTTTCCCCAGCCGGTGCTTTTGGTGGCGTGTCGAGTTGTTATGTCTGCCACTTGTGGTTGTTTGGGCTGCTGCTGCGGCTGCTGCTGAGAGCTCCATGATGGGTTTACCAACATAATTCTAGTTGGTGTAGTTATATAGCTGACCTTCGGGGCATCTTCAGTCTGTTGCTTCCTTTCACTGTCGATATACTTTTCGACACACAACGCTACCAGTGAGAGAGCAAGAACATATTTCCCCTCCCTATGTTGATTCGCTCTGGTTTCTTTCTTTTAGCTTGCTATTTCAAGGTATGATTTAAACACACACACACACACACACACACACACCACACAGACGAGAGAGAGAGAGAGAGAGAATCCCCTGCAAAAGCCGCTTTAACGTTTCGTAACTTTATGCTTTGGGGTGCATTCATTGATTACCATTTCCCAAAGCATTACATCAAAATCTACACGCGCACACAATTAAACCAACTTCCCCAGAGGGGTTAACTCTGGCTGCTGCTGCTGCTTTCGAAGCACCTGTTTCTGTAGCTTGCAGAAGCCCTGCTGCCAGGCAAGGTTGGATCAATATTTGTATTTCCTTCTAAGGACCCTACCCATGTTCATTTAATAAGGATAGATGCCTATTCCATTACTGAATTCTGCATGGAAAGGTATCACCTATAGACATTGGGATTCGCAGCCCCGAGTGGCGTGCCGCGTTTTTGCTTTGTTAGGAACTGGGAGTGTGTGTGTGTGTGTAGTGGGGGGGGGGGGTCGGTGGATGGTTTGCGCGCATGCAACCGAGTTGTTTCTTTGTGCTTGGAAGGAGAGACAAAACTTGATGTTCTTTCTTTTTTTGTTGTTTTAGATAAATAGTTGCAAGGCGAGGGGATTGCACCTGCCCCCCGACCTTTTGATTTACCCCCTCCTCCTCTTCCTCCTCCTCCTCCTCCCGCTCTTTTCTTCCAGGAACAAAGGCGACCCATGATTCATGCTCAGAACCATCTCGGCGGGTCAAGAGCGACGCGTGGCCCGCGCGCGCTCCTCCAATTGTTCCCATTTCATTAAGGTAATGGGAAGCGCACGGGCACCCAGCCCCCCTCTGCGTCAGCAAGCCGAGCCGGGGGATCTTGTGGGCGGCAGCAGGTTCCCGAGCCTGCAGAGGCATTTCCCAGCGGGTCCGAGCTCCCCTCGCGCCCGCCCCTCCTGATCGCTGTCCCGCGTCCTGTCCTCCTCGGCGCGCCGGGCAGAGCAGCGCGCTCGGCTCCCCGCAAAGTTGCTGCTGCTGCTGCTTCCCGACTCGCAGCTGCTTCGGCGCGGAGCCTGCCTGCGCCCAGGCGCCCCGGCCAGATCCCAGGCAAGTGGAGGGCATCTCCGCCGCCGCCGCCGCCTCAGCAGCAGCAGCAGCAGCCGCCCCGGGTGCGGGCGGGGGGGGGGGGGAGGGGACGCGGCCGGCGCCATGCAGCTGTGCCGGGGCCGCGCGCTGGGCATCTCGGTGGCGGTGGCGCACGGGGTCTTCTCGGGCTCGCTCAACATCCTGCTGAAGTTTCTCATCAGCCGCTACCACTTCGCCTTCCTGACGCTGCTGCAGTGTCTGACCAGCTCCACGGCGGCGCTCAGCCTGGAGGTGCTGCGGCGCCGGGGCGCCCTGGACGTGCCGCCCTTCGGCTTCAGCCTGGCGCGCCTCTTCGCCGGGGTCACGGTGCTCTCCACGCTGCAGTCCAGCCTCACCCTCTGGGCGCTGCGCGGCCTCAGCCTGCCCATGTACGTGGTCTTTAAGCGCTGCCTGCCCCTCGTCACCCTCCTCATCGGGGTCCTGGTGCTCAAGAACGGCATCCCCTCCGTCGGGGTGGCGGTGGCCGTCCTCATCACCACCTGCGGGGCGGCGCTGGCAGGTGAGTGAGTGAGTGAGTGAGAGAGAGAGGAGCTGGCCCGGGCTCCCGAGGCCCACACCGAGCGTTTCACGAGGACCCTTCCGATTCTACCCTGCCCCGCCTCATCCCTTTTCTCACCCCACTCTGACCTTTCCTTGATTCTACCCCCACCCGCGCTCATCATCTACATATTTTCTCACCCCCCCCCCGTGCCTTCACATGCCCACAGTACACCCTCTCCGTTCTTCCATATCTCCTTCCTCTCCTGTCCTCTCATCTCATCAGCATCCCCCAACTCAACAAATCCACCAGCCACCACCATGATGCCCCTGCCACTCTCAGCTCTGCCTGGCCCTTCATTTGGTTTCCATATCTCCCCCCCCCCCCCGCAACTCTTATATCATTCTCCTATTCCTTCCACACTCCCTTCGTTTATTGTTGCATCTCTGATCATCTCTAGCACTTCAGACATGACATTTTTCTTACACAGAGATAACCTCCATAACGGAAAAATCATATCGATCTAAATATACTGCCATGCGTGGAAAACATGGGAGTGTATAGTCTGGCTGAATTAACTTAATATGATTCCACACCACTCCTCAACGCATTACTGTTTTCCACCCCATCAATTTCCAGCACATTGTTCGTCTTTTCATCCTAATGTACTTTCCTAAGTTACCTCCCAATCCTTATAGTCTGTTCTTTATGCCCCTTCAAATTATTTGTCCCAGTTCTGCAAATGCCTTATTCCACTTCTTTAACTGTCTACCAATTTTGCCAACATCTTATCCCAGCCTCACCGTTCTCCAAAAGACTTCCCCCAGTCTTCCCTCTGCCTCAGAAATTCTTCAGCCCACATTACATTAGTAGTAACTCACCCACTGGCTTAACTCCATCCTTTACCATCACTCCTTTTCTCCCATCATCAACAGGGTCTTTCCTGGCTCATCTTGTCTATCCTGCTCTCAGTCCTTCAGCCCCACTCATTATTGCTGCTTGCCTCAGGGCTGCTTCACACATTACAAGAGAGAGAGACACACGCATGAGTGTTTTCAGAGTTAGGAAACGTGGCAGGGAGCCCCCCCAACCTGTCCCCCCCCCCGGAAAATATACATGTCTAGTTTTATATCAATGTATACATCTGTGTGTCATCCTTATATGTTAGCTTAGTATGAGTGCTGTCTAGGCATAAATGGGAAAATGTGTGAAGCTGCTCTACTTCTAATCTTAACTTGGCTACACTCCTTTTTCTTTTTTTAAATTCCACATCAACTCACTACAACCCCTTTCCTTTATGTTTGGGTTGAAGCAAGGCTTGTGGGGTTCTGTGTCCCTTCATGTTCTTCTTCCCCGTCATAAGTATTAATTCATGTCTGAAAGCACAGTCACATTTTTTCCTGAACACTCTCAGATAGATAACCTCTATGTAATGGGGTGGGGATTGTACACTTGTGTTGTGTACACCAGCAGCTTTTAAACATCTGTCATCACAGCAAACTATACACTCCCATGTTTTCCACGCATGGCAGTATATTTAGATCGATATGATTTTTCCGTTATGGAGGTTATCTCTGTGTAAGAAAAATGTCATGTCTGAAGTGGCCCAGCTGGTTATTCCCAATCCTTCTTTTTTCCTCTAGCTCTGTGTTATTTGCAGCTGCCTGGCTTGTCTTTTACACATCAGCTGTTGTCGAGGATGAGAAAAACTCTTGAGAAAATCCACATTGTGGATCCACCAGGCAGTGTCGCTGTCTCTATAATCTATAATTAAAGTCTATTATCAATGCCTTAATAGACAGGGACAAGGAATAATTGGGCTGGCAGAGTTTGCGTGCATGTATGTTTAGGAGTGAGAACTAATTCTGGATCATCATGCTCATCACCCGTTCACTTCTATGTAGAAAGAGATAGTCAGGCTGGGGTGAATCTGACTGGGTAAAACAACCATGATCAAACTCTCTGAAGAATGGAGTAGACAGAACAATTAACTGGCACTTCCAAATGCCTCCCTATTTGGTTATTCAAAAAAAGAAAGGGGAAGGCTGTCATATTTTTGCTGCCTTGGAAATGGGATCCTTACTTAGTTTGGAAGGTTGTGGAAAGATGATGGATACTAGGAACTAAATATCTGATCTACGAAGGATCTGAATATAATCTGAGGCAATGGCAGCAGATAGCATAACTTTTATATTCATCTCTATATAAATATCCGTGGCATTGTTTTATCTTTGTTGTTTGTTTATGAGAAGGTGTTATCTGGAGATAGATAGCTCTAATAAGTGCTAAATTTCCATAGATGGATCCATCACTGACAGCTGTCTGAGTCTACATTTGGGTTACATTTTGGATGATCCATTTGTATCATTCGGATGACCCAGGCTGTTTTTTAAAATATTATTTTAATTGAGTTTTAAATCACATTTCAACATAATTAATGAATATATAAAAACATTACAACTTTTTCAACTAGCAAAACAAATGCATTACATAAAAATCAAATTACATTTAACAAGAATCACAGGGAGTTCAATATATTAAAAACCGTATATTTATCTACAAAAGTTCATCAGGGCTTTAAAATTTAGTTGTAATTACTTAAATGTATATTTCCATATCTGCCCATGACATACTGTGTTCAGATGATTGCTTCTATGGAGTGATAGACACAAGTTTTTCTCTTACTGCCACTTTGGCTCTAGCCCTGATCCAGCATCACTAGCTTGATAATTGTACAAAGTTGGGGGGGGGGCAGGGAGAACCTTGCTACAGGAGGAGAAGCCTGTTCTCTCTTCATTCCTTCATTCTGAATTACTCTCAGAACATAAAAAGAGCCCTGGTGGATCAGAACAAAGGCCTATCTAGTCCAGCAATCTGTTCCCAGAGTGGCCAACCAGATGCCAATGGAAAGCCCACAAGCAGGACATGAATGCAATAGCACCCTCCCACTCATGTTCCCTAGCAACTGATATTAAGAGGCATATTGCCCTCACGACTATTAGCCATTGATAGCCTTATTCTCCATGAATTTATCTCATCCTCTTTTAAAGATGTCCAAGTTGGCAGTCATCACTGCATCTCGTGGTAGCACATTCCATAGTTTTAACTGCGCGCTGTGTGAAGAAATTCTTTTGTCTGTCCTGAATCTCCCACCATTCAGCAGCAATGGATGATCCCAGGTTCTAGTATTATGAGAGAGAAGAAAAACTCTCTACTTTCTCCGCAACATGCATTCATTTGCTGAAGTCCCATGCAAGTCAATGGGATAGTAAAATTCACTAGAGAAAATCCCAAGCATCTTCTGGTGTGGACAGTTTCTAAGGCAAACTTTGTCTGCATGAGTGCATTTATGGACACACACTTTGCCTCTCCCCATCCTCTTCTATTTCTAATCTTTAAAAACAGTTACAAAAGTGCTCTGGGAATTGGAGAGGGTGAAGCTCATTGCTCATCACAGGCAGTAACCAATAAGTGTCCATGATCATTTTACAAAATGTGTATCTGTCTATTGGAGCAGTAGTTGTTACATTTCTCCAGACTAATTTTGGCTTTTTACAAAATTCTACAAAGCTCTGCAAAACTGTTTTGACCATGGTGAAACCCACAAAGAATGAACATAAGTGAAAGAGGCCATGATGACTGCTCTGTCATCATGCCTCCAAGTAAGCTATTGGCAAACCACATGCAGTCAGTCCTTTTGTTTCCCCCAATGTGAATGCCAGCTGATATTTGGATGTGCAAGATTAGCTATCTAGCTGAGTTGATTCAACCTGTTGCTAATCAAAACATTATAGGCATCAATTTAATATGAAGGAGACAAGCAGGTTTGGTACTTGCTTGCTATAAAAGTGATATAACTGAGGACAGAATATGAAAATTAGAGAATCCCTGGGAAATTTTGCATTTGCATTTGGGACAAATGGACCCAGTTTCAAAACACTGCTCTTTGCTATTGCTGCAATTGCTCTGTGACTAACCATATTGAGAGCTCTAGGAGAAGAATGCTCCTGCAGAACTGAACTCTTGATCACTCCAAAATGTTTGCTGTAGGGAGAATTCCTATGTCCTGTGTTGTTAAAATGATGGCACCCTTCAGTTCCATTGTACCCCCTATTTATGACCATTCTAGTAACAATGAAGTGGGTATTTTGATAAAATTTCTTTCCTTCTTTCTTTCCCTGCTTCCCCATAAACTCCAGCCTTTGAAGTTAGGTAGAATCTATCTTTGTTCTTTATTTAGACTGGCTCCCCCCCCCCGGTAATCCACTAAACTGGGGAGTGAAAGGTGGGATGGAATCCACACAGAAATTAGAACAGCCGTGTAGTTTCTGCACTGTGTTAAAGTGTAAGCATGGTGAAGGTTTTATAACCTGTGTGTAAGCAGGCAACCCTTCTCCTTCCAAACCTTGATGCTCAGTGCAGCAGACTGATGGCTTTTGGTGATTTCCCCAAAATGTTGCTGCTGGTAGGTTTGACTAAGGGGTGCAAAATTCTTTACAAACTATTGAGTGAGATCCAAACCACAATCCCTTTAAAGCACCTGTTCAGCAAGTAAGGAATCTTATTATGAAAGTCACTTGAGACAAATCTGGTTTCAGATCCTAAACTGAATACTGAAATTCTGAAAGCCAACTGGATTCACATTGAGGCCTTAAACTGGAGAAATTTTGCATCACTCTCTAACACCAGTAAAATGGCCAGGTTCACATTAGAAACCATGATAAGTTCACCTAATGATCAAGGGACAACAGCAGCAGCAGCAGCAGCAGCAGCAGCAGCAACAACATAATTGTATAAATACTTGAAAAAGGTGATGACAATAACTATCTATGGAAGGATACAATAAAGGCTGTAACTGAATACAGCAATCTAACTTCATACACTTAAAAAAATTAAAATAAGTATAAATACAGAGTCAGGTGCACATACAAATGCACAATTCGAAACAGCTGTGCTGAAGTCACTGACCAAATCCATTTTGGGCTTGGGAAGATACAGAACTGCAGTCTAGTTCTGACAGAAGTCCAATGTAATTGCTTATTTGGTTTTCTCTTTCATCATGGCTCATCAGTATCCAGTTTTGTTAAGTTTACTGAGATTCCACTTAATTTGGATATATAGTGAAATCCAATATAGAGGGAATGTTTTCTGCTAACTGTTTCCTTCAAAGAAGTTCACATAGGATGTCAGAGTAGGGGACTGTATAGAGTAGTCTTCCATCCAAGACATATTTAGATGGGACAAAGTGGAAAGAATCCATCAGTGTCTGGCTGCTAGTGCTATTTGTATTGCACTAGTGGAAACCAATGCGTGTGCAATGCCAATTAAAAACTCATCACACTAGCACAAGCATTGGTTTCTGCTAGCACTAGCAGTCAGACACCTTTGGATCCTTCCCAGTATGTTGAAGGCCAGACCCATCTCTTTTAAGGAATATGAGAATTGCCTTGATCCAAATTGCCTTGCCGGATCTATCCAGCATCCAACTGGTTCAGCATTTTCTCCAGCAGTAGCCAGTTATCTGCCTCTGGAAGCCCACAAGGAGTGCCAAGTGGTGATGGCTGTTCCTTTTTGTTTGTTCCAAGTTCCCTTTACCTATCATTGGCTAAAGCCCCCTGATAAACCTGTCCTCTGTTAATATAGCGGATGCAAGAACAGCAAATAATAAGTAAATGCATGTTTCTTTCTTCTTCTGCTTCTTTTTCAAAATTGGCAGGTGCAGGTGACCTGACCGGTGATCCCATTGGGTATGTGACTGGTGTGCTGGCTGTGTTGGTGCATGCGGCATATTTGGTCCTTATTCAGAAGACGAGTGCAGATAGTGACTATGGGCCCTTGACAGCCCAGTATGTCATTGCTGTTTCAGCCACACCCTTTCTCATTATCTGCTCCTTTGCCAGCATGGATGCCATCAACGTCTGGTCCTTCCCAGGATGGAAAGATCCCGCCATGACATGCATCTTTATTGCATGTGTCTTGATTGGCTGCGCCATGAATTTTACCACCCTTCACTGCACCTACATCAATTCAGCTGTAACCACCAGTTTTGTCGGGGTAGTGAAGAGCATTGCAACCATCACTGTCGGTATGGTGGCTTTCAGTGACGTAGAGCCCACAAAACTGTTCATAGCAGGTGTGGTGGTCAATACTGTGGGCTCTGTCATTTACTGCGTGGCCAAGTACATTGAAACCAGAAAACAGAGTAATTATGAAGACCTGGAGAAGGAAAGTAGGGAGGAGGAGAAGAAAGAATGTGATGGAAGCCAGCCACCATTTCTAATGGAGCAGATATCCAAGGAGGCAGAGCCTGGAGATACAATGACAGAGGAGCCAGCAAATGGAAGCAACCAGCAAAGCATGGAGGAGAAGGACAGCACTATGGGAGACGCAAATGCACCTGTCATCCCTGAAGGTGGCAGCACTGAAGGACTTACCAAAAGCTCATTAAAGGATGCCTATCTTGGAGTATGGAGATTGGTTAGGGGGGCTAATTACATGAAGAAAGATTATCTAGTAGAGAATGAGGAGCTACCAAGTCCTTGAATAGTAATTTCTTAGCAAATAATAATAACCAAGGATACATGTATTGTATTCCTTATGGCAGGAGTACAGATGGACGGATGCTTTCATATGTTCACAGACAAATCTTAATTGTTTATTAGGGAGATATTACCTCATTCTGATGGAACAAACACATGTGGTTCATGCTTTGGGTCAGTGAAATTCAGTTTTTCAGTGGGCTTACCTCTGATTTTCAAATCAGAATCAGGCCTGGACCAGCAAAGATAAGCACCCCCCCCAAAAAAGTTTCGTCATTTATTCACAGAAGTCAACTGGATTAGACTAATTAGTGTGTTCTTCAGTGAGTAGCCCTTGGAGGACCAATGGAATTGCTCATAGCTGTTAAAAGCATGATACTCATAAGCAAAAGCTAAACATATTTGTTCCTAAGGTAATTCAAGTCATGCATTATTACTTTTGAAAACATATGTGAAATGCAGGATTATCATAAGAACTCAAGAGCATATGAAGAGCCCTGCTGGATCAGGCCAAAGGTCTGTCTAGTTCAGCACCCTGCTTCCCATAGTGGCCACCAGATGCCTCCAGAAAGCCCACAAGCAGAACTTGAAGGCAATAGCTTTCTCTCTTGGCTGCTGCCTGGCCGCTTACATCCAAGGGCATGCTGCTTCTGAACATGGAAGCTCCATGTACCCACTGACAAAACTATCCTCCATTAATTTGTCTAAGCCCCACTTTAAAGCCATCTAAGCTAGTGCTCAGGGGTGTTGCTAGGCCAGCTCCAGATCTATTTCACAGAGCCCTGAGTGTCCACTAATGCCAATAGAAAGTCCCCCCCCCTTCTGCTTAATGCCAGATTGCAGCTGGGGAGGGAAGGCTTAACTCAACACCCTTCAAAACATCTCCCTGTGTGGCAATTAAAGTTAGAAAAAGAACTTTTTATATTGGTTTGGGATAACCTGGGGCAGGATGCAAATTAACTGAAGAATGTATTTTATTTCAGATGATTTCATTGAGAAATTAACTGGCTGACTTTGCCGCCTGTGAAATCTAAATAAATCATTGTAATCATTTCTAAATTTGTATATATAGATATAAATTAGCACATGCAAATTTGCTAATTATGCAGATTTGTGTCCTATGGGCCTGGTTCTGAATCTTTTACACATCTTGTGGCAGTGAATTCTATACATTAATTATGCATTGTGTGAAGAAGTACTTGATTTTGTCTTAAACCAGAATCATGGGAAGAATGGGGGTAAGGCAATATTCTAATGTCAGGGAAAATCTGTGGAAAGTAGTTGCTGAGAATCCAGAGGTGAGGTGTTCAGGTGGGTACCCAAACAAATTATAAATCAAGTTAGCTTCTTCTCAAGTCCCAATAACCTCAACCTAAATTAAGTTCCTCTTACCCATCCTGCTGGTGCTATTCAAGAACCAATTTGGATGCAGAAAATGGCAAATACATATAACGTATATGACCGCTAGAAACAAAACTTTTATTTTGTAGATATATGAGAAGAAAATTAGTTTCTAGGGCATGTGATCTAAGGCCTCATGGATCTTAGCAATGACCACTTTCATGACATTTGAAGCAGCAAAATACACCTTTCCACATCTTCAAATTTGCCACAGTCGGTATCTGTGAGCTTAAAGCTTACATGTGCCAACCAAAGTGCTGCGATAAGGAGGAAAATGCCAACGATTAATCTCGAACAAGGCAAACATACCTATGCTCTTTTATTTCTTACATATAAGTCCTCACATAATTCTCTATGCAGCATTCCCAAATCCACTACCATGTACATACAGGCAACCCTTCTCCTCTTCCTCACATATGGTAGACTGGGTAAGGGATGAGGAACATGTGGTCATCCAGGTATTGTTAGACTGTAACTCCCATCATCCCTCACCATTGGCTATGCTGGCTTAGATAGGATGGACAGAGGACAGTCCTCTATTTCAGTGTTCTCCAACCTTGGGTCCCCAGATGTTTTTGGCCTACAACTCCCAGCATGCCCCAGCCAGTGTAGCTGGCTGGGGCATGCTGGGAGTTGTAGGCCAAAAACATCTGGGGACCCAAGGTTGGAGAACACTGCTCTATTTGAAAGGCTGTCCAGTCCAAGTCTGTGTTAAAGATAAAGGACCATGAGAAGGGAGAGGTGGGCCTTGAAGTTGTCCATCCAAAGTTGGCAGCACCTGGACAGTAGACTGAGGAGCAGCCACACAGAGACACAGGTCACCTGCTCACAGTCTTCCCCACTATGACGAGATGTATTGTATTTCTATTTAAATGACACTCACTATTTTGAAATGTGCATCAATGGGTATAAAATAGCATATGCAAATGTTTTGCAAATCCGTGTCATTTTTTGTCTTTTTTTTTTTTGGTGATATGATTCCTCTTTTTGGACAATGCACAAGTGGTCACCCTAGCTGCCTAGGACCCCTGCCCTAGGTAACTAGTGTTCTTTGGTCAAGACTAGCACCGCATGGCTAGGACTGATTTAAACCAGTGCTAGCCATATTTCTAGTGGAGGCTGGTGGCTCCATTGTCAGCGAGGCTGTGTATCTGCTCTGGATTTTACCCTGAACTTTTAAGGAGCTATCCATGTTGCTGAACCCCATGCCCAAATTAGGTTTGGCACTGCATGTTTCTGCTGTAAACACTGAGTGATAAAACTGGATTTGGGAAAATTTAGTGAGATCTCAGTCTGTTCAGATGAGTGAACCCTATTGAGCCTGACTCCAGTTGGTGCAAATCATTACAATCTACTAATAATATTTCTGCTAGACAGGATGACAAGAGACCTAAAAGAAAACATGGTTTCAGAGTAAGAGCTTTTTTCATACATTTATTTATTTATTTATTTGAAACATGCTAATGTCACTCCCTAGCCAAAAAGGCTTCCAGAGCGGCTTACATATAACCAATTAACAAGACAGTCCCTGCCTGCAGGCTTACAATCTAAAAAGACATGACACACAAGGAAAAAGGAATGGGGAGGGAAGAAGGGGAAAAATGATTAATACTTCTGGCAGGGCTGGTGGGATGGCCCTGCACTCTCTCTCATCTCCCTCTGCACAGCCTGCTGGAATGGCTGCTGCTGCTGGTGACAGTTGAGAGAGGAGGAGCCTTCATGAGGGAGGCCTTTCAGCAGGGCTGGTGGAATGGCCCTGCACTCCCTCTCTTTTCCATCTGTCCAGCCCACTGGAATGGCTGCTGCTGGTGACATGAAGCCTGTTTCCCCTTTGAGCTCTTGAACACTGCTTATGTGGTGTGTGGTTGTTGGTAATGTGGAACAAAAAGCGGAAAAGACACATTTGTGATTCAAATGTGCTTTGCAGCCAATATAGACTTAAAAAGCAACAACACCACACATTTTCATTGCAAGAATTTTATGCTTCCTTAAGCCTCAGGTGTGAAAACATGCTAAGTCTAGTTTGTATGGTTTCATGGTTTAGGTATTGCAATCAGGGGAAGATGGGAAAGCAAGGTATTGGGGCTGGTGAGTTTATTTGCCTCCACCCAACCCACCTGAATGATAGACAACCCCTTTCCTTGAGATGCCACTGAGAACAAACCAAGGTGCCAAGATAGAGACTGTAGGCACAACCCACCTACAGCTTCATTGAAGCTCAGGCCTGTTCCATTTATTACAGTTCCACTGTAATACTGAAGCCATACTGAAATGGAGCAAGTAGTGTTTACATGATATCTGTGCCTGTTAGATTTGTATAATTGTTAAATGGTTGCAGCAGGTGTGATAGCAAGAAAAATTGTTGTGCTATGGAACACACTGTGGTTGAGTGTAACGCTGAACTGAAATCAAGAGAGCATTTGACTATGACCTGAGTGATCCTCTATATCACACAGCCTTCCCCAACTTGGGGTCTGCCAGATGTGTTGGGGTACAATTGCCATCATCCCCAGCCAGAGCAGCAAACAGTCTTACTTGTTGGGGATGATAGGAGCTGTACTCTGTCACATCTAGAGGGTGCCAGGTTGGGGGAGTCTTCTTTATATCATATTAATAGCTTGGTAGGCCATAGTTCGGTGGCAGAGTGCATTTTTGCATGCAGAAGGTTCCAGTTTCTATCCCTGGCACCTCCAGTTAAAGGATCTCTCATAGCAGGTCTGGGAAAGACATCCCCAAGGCTTTGGAGAGTTGCTGGCAGCCAGAGTGCACCAGTGGCTTTCAAATTCTGTTCCAGGGAACCTTGTCGTTGCTCAGCTTATCTATCAGGTATTCCTCAATAAGATCAGAGTAATAGAAGGAGAACTTACAGGCCTGTGGCTCATGCTGGCTCAGCTTGTCTGAGCGTGGAAAGCTAAGCAGGGTCAGGCCTGGTTGTTACTTGGATGGGAGACCCCTCCTCTAGTTTACTGCATTGAGCAGGGGGTTGGACTCGATGGCCTAGTAGGCCCCTTCCAACTCTATAATCTATGAATCTAAGACACACCAGGCAGGAAGCAAAACAAGAAGTTTAATGTCCTCTTTCAGACCAGAACAGAAGAAACTCTTGACTCCAGCCACATATAACTAAGTCCAGTGCCACCTAGTAACTGAACCATGTCATGATTCTATGACACTACCCACATTATCAGTAATGGGGTGGACTAATTTTCCTGAAAGATAGCTAGCCCACCATTACCAATCCTCCCAAGCCGTGCCCAGCCACAGGAGAATGTTGAGTGTGTTGATGAAATGACAATGACACTCAACAGGCCTGGTCAGTGCACTACATGAACTGATTATATGCCCCAAACAATTTCCCAGAATTCTCTTTAACATGCAAGGGTTCCATAGCAAACAGCTCTGCAGACAACCAAGTCACTGTGGAAAGGATTTCCTGAAGTTAGAAGGTTAGAACCACTG
Organism: Shinisaurus crocodilurus; assembly: GCA_021292165.1. NCBI lineage: Eukaryota > Metazoa > Chordata > Lepidosauria > Squamata > Shinisauridae > Shinisaurus > Shinisaurus crocodilurus. Next base: position 94,334,419 of record CM037879.1, on the reverse strand, counting down.
GTATAGCCTATACAGTACTGGGCAATATGAATTAATGGTCTGATTTGATATAACGTAGCTTCATATGTTCATAGATTTGCCTTCTAGTAAAGTTATTGCTTTATCATTAGTTAAGTCAGTTTAAATATGTATTTATTTATGTATTTATTTAACAGATCACCTGTTCTGCAGCATTAAAAGTGGTCCATACCATTATCTGTAGGCAGGCGTGGTTCAGTAAATTAGAAGGCTTCCCATTATTTTGTAATCTGTGTAGGCCAATGCACACAACAGTAATTCCATGTCACTTTTTAACTGTGTTCAACATACTGTGGAGCAGTATATTGTACTAACCTGAGTTCCAACCATAAAGATCTGTTAACGGGATAGCACAGTAGAATGTGCTATGAATTGCTAGCTATCTGCCTATATCACATGCTTTGTGGGAAAGTCCTGGTTTGTGCTTCTACAAGTGCTAGTAGAAACACACAGAAATACTATATATGTGTGCGTGTACGTGTACATGTGCGTGTGTGTGTGTGTGTATATATATATATATATATATATATAGTTATTCTTTATCTCTGTTCATAGGTTAATGTGGCTGTTTAAGAATTTCCTGCTTTAAAAATGGGGATTTGGTAAATGCTGCATGTTCCCCCCCTCCCAATGAAGGAGATTTTTGTAAAGGAAAATAATAAAACTATTGCCTTGTGCTGAGGCATTTTAATTGGAAAAATATAAGACTTCAATTAACCTGGAGAATTTCATAGGCATTGTAATAAAAGGCATTGCTTTTCAGAACCCTTAAGAAGTTTTTATTGTACCTGGGGTGAGAGGATTTAGAAATAATGCTGAAAGTTTAGTTATACTTGTCAGATGTGTGTGTGTGTGTGTGTTTTGTACATTTATGTATATATGTGCATTTTGGGGTGTTGCTTGGATCCAGCAAAGGAGACTAGTGTGTCAAAACAGGCTTAGGGCACAATCCTATGCAAGTTTAAAGAGAGAAAGGCCTACAACTCCCAGCATGCCCCAGCCAGCATAGGTGGCTGGGGCATGCTGGGAGTTGTAGGCTCCCCCCCCCTAACCTTGCATAGGATTGTGCCTTTACGTGCCCAGCCAACCGTGATACAGAAGTTTATTTCCATTGACTTCATGATGCTCATCTAAGCCCTATTCAACTGGCTGGCTGGATGCATCTTTTGATGTGAATGGGAATATGCCTTGTTGTTAGCAACTAGTTGCACATGAGTTGGAGTTGGTTGGATCCCACATCTATAAATATTTGACATGATCAATTGTGCAGTAATTTTAAAAAAGAAAGAAATACAATTCCAGAAGCTGCAATCTGAAGAGGGTTTTCACAGGACAAAAATCAGGCCCTGACTGGCTTGGCATGGGACTAATGCCCTACTGTGATCAATTTCATGCCACATGTATTCAGTAATCACGTGGTAAGCATAAGGCAAGATATCAGTCAGGTAGTGGCTGGGAGTAGATGACCCCTTTGTAAAAATTACAGCTTCTTACATCTATCCCCCATTACTTAGTCACCATCTTGTGCATTTGCTATGTGATTATTGGATGCTCTTGGCCTGAAATTGTCCTCCACCTTGGCTGATCTCAACCAATGTGAAAACATACAGCTTTGTTCATACACTAGGCAGTGGTTTCTTGGAACAATTTTGCCCAGTTGTGTTGTTTGGCAGAAGAAATGTCAATCAGCCGCCATTGAGACATTCATTTCTATTAATAACTGTGACTATAGATCATAGTGCTCAGTACAGCTTTCCCACTCTTTAATATGTATCAAATAGTTAATGTTATTCTCTTCTGTGCAATGAATAGGAGTTGCCAGCTATTTCTTTAGACCAAAGACACAGACAGGCAATTTAACATGAAAATATTAGATGCAAGCACTGTATTCGTTCTGGTATTATAGGAGATCGAGTGTCTCTCATAATTCTCAATGTCTGCAGGAAAAAAAGGCATATAGGACAGTAGAGAGAAAGAGAAATTCTCCTTTTGCTTCAATAATAAATGCATGGTTGTGGTGCACAATGGCATTCTTCTAAATAAACATTAATTTTTGTGTCAATATGCTATTGAGCAGCACCTGCTGTAGCTCCACAAAGCTGGCCATTAACAGAACCCAGGCAAGGAAACCGGCCTTGCTATCGCTTTGTGTTTTAAAAGGGCATTTTACAAAAGGCATACAGATGTCCATGTGTCTCTGGCTAAGTATCTTGCAACCATTGTAGGACCATCATTTTGGAGAGAGAGAGACAAATGGAACAAGCACAGTACTTTTTGTCTGGTAAAAGAATGGCTGCTACTGCAAGCTCAGTGGTCACAATCTAGCACAGAATTAAACATGTTTAAGCCCATTGAAACAAACTTTGGATGGGATTGTGGCTACTAATGCCTGATTTCCTACCCCCCCCCCCACTTTCTACCAGAAGGGAAGTAAATATATAAAATCAAAGGAAGAAACACAACATAGATTTCATAGATCATAGAGTTGGAAGGAGCCTACAAGGCTATCGAGTCCAACCCCCCGCACAATGCAGTAAACTAGAGGAGGGGTCTCCCATCCAAGTAATAACCAGGCCTGACCCTGCTTAGCTTTCCACACTCAGACAAGCTGAGCCAGCGTGAGCCACAGGCCTGTGTGTGATACTGTGTGTGATCTGTGTAAGATACCGAATATTACTGTATTTATTCTATGGTGCCTTTTTAAAAAATAGCCATCATTCTAGCACGCTTATGGACCCTACTTGCCACTTGCCTCCACCTGCCATGCCCCTGATTCTCAGTCTCCTCCCTCCCATCTTTTGCCACCAGTGTCTGCTGTTACCAATTTATAGTGGCCGATAGTCACTTAAAATCAGGGAGGAGGAAGACGACAGACTTTGGAATCCTCCGGTGCTATTTTTCTGACTGTAATGAACAAACACAGCCGGGACTATCTTCACTGCCTCTCCCTGTTTTGGGAAGTCAAGAACAGGCAGCCTGGAGAGCGCATGGAGCGAGGATGGCAGAGGTTATACATGGGCATGCGCCATCCTATGAGAGCATGAATCCTGGGTACAATAGCATGCCTCTCCATCTAGCCCATAGGTGTAACTAGCTATAGTATAGCCTTCTCCAACCTGGCACCTTTTAGATTTGTTGGCTCATAGTTCCCATCTTCCCCAGCCAGGATGTCCAATGGGTGCTGTCTGAGGATGCTGGGAATTGTAGTCCAACACATCTGGAAGGCACCCAGTTGCTGGGGAAGTCTGGTTTAAAAAAAATGTCATAGGGTTGTTGGTATCACCTCTGAATTTAGATTTTGGTATTACAGAATGTATAATAGTAAATATTTTACATACCAGTAATACTCCACCCCCCATGTTTTTTTTTAAATAGCCATCTGTCTAACTAGTTGTGCTTTTCATGTTGCTGCCTCTGGTTTTGACCATAAGCTGCTACAAGGGCAGAAGAGGAGGAAGTAATCAACTCTGCCCACCAATTAGTCACTGTGTTCATGCCTGGTGAGTTTGCTGGAGGTCATGCGAAAGCTGTTCATTCAGAGCGGGCATCGCGACCATCCATGCGTGTGTGTCCTGTTTCCCTCCCACTCTCTGGAAGGATGTTAGGAAGGGGTGGGTGACCGAGAGTGATACTGACTCATCCACACAAACACAGCTCATACTGGTGGGCAGAGTCAACCCTCCCCTCCCCTGCTGCAACCCTTTCCACCCAATCGCCTCCAACAGTGAAATTAGGCTTAGGGAAGGCCTTCTATTGAAGTCAACGGAAGGCCTTTCCTAGGCCTAATTGCTGTGCAAGATGTGAGGAGGGGGATTGCGAGAGGTTACCGTTCCCCTCCTCAGCGGTGACCCCCCCCCCAGATAACCCCTCACACTGAAATTAGGGTTGGGGGAGGCTTTCCGTTGGCTTCAATGGAAGGTTTTTCCCCAAGCCTAATTGCAGGGTGGGGGGTGGGGGAATCTTCATGCGTGGGTGTGGGTGTGAAAATGTGACTGTGGTGTATATACAAATGTGTTATGTGCAAGGAAGTGTGTTGTGTGTGTGTGTGTGTGTATCAATGTGCGTGAGAATGGGTGTGGATGTGAATGGAAGGCTGTGTGTTATGGGCGAGCATGGGTGTATGTGTGCGTGTTTGTGTTATGTGTGGATGTGTATGATTGCATGTATGTGTGGATGTGTGGATGACTGAGAGAGTGAGTAGCCCCACCCACTTCAGCTTTGATTCTGCCCACTTTTTGCCCTGCCCAACTCTGGTATGTGCCCCCTGGAAGCTTCCCTGGAATGTGGCCCTTGGACCCTATTAAGGTCGTTTACATAGGGTTAAGCCAAAGTAGTTGCTTGATCATCCTTGCTAATTAGGCACAGGGACCCTCTGGAGATGTTTTTGACTCTCATGGCATCTTTGAAGGACAGTGCAAAATATGAAGTTCTGCTGTGCTGGCCCATCAATACCCTTTCACTGGGGACAGGGTCACGTCCCATATTGTGGTTTCTCCTGCTCCAGCAAAACAGAAATTAACCAAGAACAGTTTCATAGCCTGTCTCTGAATTTGGGTAGGTTCTTGGGATGTCATGGGAACCCAGTGATCATGTTATAAAGACCTTTTCCATTTTATGAAATCATTTACTTGTGTTTACTTGCTCATTCTTTTATTGCTTCCAGACAGCTAAGTGCAACATATTCTTCTGCTCTCCCATTTTGGCAAACATCAGCCTGTTCAAAATATGTCTTCTATTTACAAAATGGCTGAAACTTGGTTCAGGCTTTGTGGCAAGCTGGGTGTTGACAATGGGTAACATATCCTCTCCTTTGAGACCTTTCTAACAGCAATGGCTTTTGTCCCAGAATACACGTCACCATCCACCTAACCTTACAGTAACAATAAATAGTAACACAAACGATGAAAATCTGCAAACCTGGAGAGTAATAATAGGCCATTATATATAAAAAAGCTGCTGCAATAGAAGACCAGCCCAAGAGTTGGGTATGCTGGTCTATGCTGGGTAGCATCTTCCACTTACTTCAAAGATTTATGAATATCTTCATTATTTTTGTATAACACTGAACACAATGGGCTGGATCCAGATTTAGTCATACTTAGAGTAGATCCATTGAAATCAATGGGACTTAAGTTAGTCATACTCTAAGTATGACTAATTTGGATCCTACACAATATTTCCCACTTTTTGCTGTAATTCTACCAATTGTTTATGACATTATGGATGTATTAATTTCAGAGCAAACCTGTTCATCAGAGCCCAACTTAAGGCAACAATTGCAAATATACCTGCCAGCCTGCAGTCAAGAGGTACTGCCTCCAGGGATGGGTCCTAGAAATGGGCATTTACAATTCGATTTAATATAATTTTAGTACTGAGATGGGCATGTTGGATTTAAGGAATATTCAGTCAAAATACCTAGCACATAACACAGAATGGAATATGGAAATGATATCAATACAATGCTTCAGCGGAACCTACCAAAACGATACTGTTACGTTACGTTACGTATTTCTAAAGCAGCCTTCCCCAACCTGACGCCCTCTGCATGTGTTGGACTACAACTCCTATCTAGTGGAGGTTGGTGGCTCCAATGTCAGTGGGGCGGTGTAGCCACTCCAGATTGTAGTCTGGACTTTTAAGGAGATATCCATGGTCCTGCACCAACAATTTGGGGTGTGCGCGGGTGGGATTCAGCACCATGGATAGCTCCTTTAAAGTTCCGACTGCAACCCGGAGTGGATACACTTCCCCACTGACATTGGAGCCACCACCAGCCTCCACTCCTCCTATCATCCCCAGCCAGCATGGCCCACACATCTGGAGGGCACCAGGTCAGGGAAGGCTGTATCCAATGCATCTTTTTTAAAAAATTCAATTTTTATTACATTTCCAAAAAAACAAAAAACAAAAACAAAATACATACATACAACAACAGCAGCAGCAGCAGCAGCAGCAGCAGCAACAACAAATAAAACATAACAATATTAATACATAAACCCACCCCAATCCCTCCCCACTCAATCCACATTAGATTATTATATTTCACTTCTTTATAAACTACTGTACTTTTCATGAATCCCACAATTTTTTTATACACTTCCATCAACATCCAATGAATCTTTTATGCAATTTATGTATACAAATATACAAACTACTTACACATTTCTCAGAATTTGAAATATACTGTAATCTCTTCCAATAAGTACTGTACTGGTTCATGATCCAGCTCTGTTTCCTCCCTCATAAAACTTTACAACTCCTAGCATGCCCACTGTGGAAGTAAAGGCACCATAAGAAAACAATGAGCACATCAGTGCAATCTATCACATGGAAGATAAGCATCACAAGCCAAGGAATGCCATCTTCATTAGCACTGCACACACACAAATATGAACACAAAACTGTTATTAAGGAGAAGAAATGATGTAATATGCAGTCATGGTACCACTTGCATAGACTCACAAGCAACCAAAGCCAAAGAGGAATATCTGTCTGTAAGCTTGTGCACACAGCATGGTACAACTACCTTTATGAGAAAAATGCTGGATCCACAATCTGCTGGATTGCAGCCATATGAACATTATATATATAAGGGCTTAAGAACTGTGTTGATGGATGAGACCAAAGCTGCACCCAGTCCAGCATTCTGTGTCTAGTATTGGTCAGCTAGCTGCTTAGAACAGCCTTCCCCAAGATGGTGCGCTGCATCTGGGGCTGATGGGACAACTCCCATTAACCCCATCCAGCATGGCCAATGGTCAGGGATGATGGGAGTTGCAATCCAAAACATCTGGAGGGCACCAGTTTGGGGAAGACTAGCTTAGACATTCACAGTCAAGGCAACAAGATGATGGCCAACCCTTGTTGCTTATTCAACATCTGGCACACGGAGGTGCCATGTCCTCTGAACACGGAAGCTCCCTTATAGCTATCACACATAATAGCCATTCATTGACCCATCTTCCATTCATTGGTTTATTTAATCCCTTTAAAAGCCATCTAAGCTAGTGGTCATCAGGACATCACTACAGATATATCTAACTTATGCTTATGTACATATGGGCTTCCCCAGTCATTTCCATGGAGGAACCAGCTTTACGCTCGCAAAGGGAAGTGAGTACACTGTGTTGCATTGATGTTGCTACTTCTGTGCTGCTTTCTGAGCCTTATGCATGTGAGTCATATCCCAACAGCAGAGCTGGTCCTACCATTCTGCAAACTGAGGCAGTCATCTCAGGCAGCAGATGCTGAGAGGCGGCAGAAAAGGGGGGGGGCACTGTACCATTGTATTTGTCAGTGCTGAAGAAAGATTCAACTGCCAGCCCAGTTGACCTTTGTACATGGCCTGCAGCAGGGTGTATCATCCTGTTCTTCACATCAGGCAGCAAAATGTCTTGGGCCAGCCCTGTTCAACAGTGGCAGCGGTTTTCAGTGTGCACAGCACACCGAACCACCATCTTAAGCCTCCTGTGGGTCTCATGGGATCCACTCCCTGCTTGCCCCTACAGATTAGATATGAGCAATACACTGCCAGGAGGAGGGCAGCAGGGTCCTATGGTTTGTCACAAGCATGCGGTATTCATAAGCATAATGCTGCTGCCTCTGAAGATGGAGGTTTCATTTAGCTATCATGGCAGAGAGAAGAGTCTTCTGTGGGCAGAGTTGGAGTAGAGCAGGTAGGAAGAGCTCCCAGTGGGCAGAATCAAGGGAAAGTGTGGTGGGAGTGGCTTAGAAGGGGTGGGACTTGTAGGTGCCACTGGTTGTCTTGTTCCCGGCTGGGAATCCATGGGGTGCCCATGATGAAACTCTGCAAGAGGGCAGGGAGATCAGGACTCTGGTCAGCTCCCCATGGAGCAAGACTATCTGGACGAAAACTGGATTAAAGGCAACTCCAAGCTATTATTTATTTATTTTATTTTATAAATGTATAGGATACCTTTTCTGGCAAATGCCTTCACAAGGATATTGCTCAGGGGATTGTCTGAAGCCAGCTGTGGCTTTTGGAAGCCAAACTGTGGACTTTTGCTTTCCCCCTCTGAGGGAAGCTCTTGCATTAGCTCTGGTGGAACTGGAGTGCTTCCTGCTGATCTAAGTTGTATGCTGGGTGGTAATGGCGGGAAGCTGTGCCCCCACTATTATCTTCAGAGGAGAAGGTAGGGAAACAAAGGTGTTAGCAGTGCGGGCTCCTAGGGCAGAAAGTAGATCTCCAGATGGTTTGGACCTCAACTCCCAGCATTCCTGACCATTGGCTATGCTGGCAGGGGTTTCTGGGAGTTGAAGTCCCAAACATCTTGAGATCTGCCTTCTTCCCACCCTTGTCCTAGGGCTCCTCTCTTGTGCAAGTCTCTGTCAAGGGGACAATTCTAGGGCTCCGCTGTGTGTCTTTCCTGCCCTTGTCTTCCCCATTGTCTGTGCCATCAGAATCTGAATTCATGACACTGATCCCCCATCATCCTCATCCTGCTATGTACTATGTCATCCTTCCCCAACCTGGGGCCACTCCAGATGTGTTGGACTACAACCCCCATCATGCCCCAGACAGCATGCCCAGATTTGTAATCCTACCCATCTGGAGGACCAGATTGAAGAAGCCTGTACTATGCAATAGTACAGTGTGGTGTAGTGGTAAGAGTGTTGGACTGGGACTCATGAGATCTGGGTTCTAGTTCCCACTTGGCCATGAAGCTCACCGGGTGACTTGGGGCCAGTCACTGACTCTCAGCCTAACCCACCTCACAGGGTTGTTGTGGAGATAAAATGGAGAGGAGGAGGATCATGTATGCTGCTTTGGGTTCTTTGGAAGAAAGGCGGTGATACAAATGTAACAAACAAATCAGTGCCATTGCTCCACCAGATATTGGGGTCATGTAGTCAGTCAAACACATATGGCGGGCGCCATGTTGGGGAAGGCTGGTGTATATGCTGTTGCACCAACTTATACAATTTGGTGGTTAGTTTCAGAGTGGGGGGAAACAAACTATAACCTAGTTTCCCACAGATAATAAAATATCAGGTGAGGTTTTTAAAAAATACTGTGGCAGATGTGTGGTTGCTACCAGGAGAGCTGCTTTGTTAATGTTTTATACTCTCACTTAAAAAGGCAAGGGAGCAGCTCTTTGAGCGGGTTAGGCAAATGAAGATCTAGAAGGCAAACAGTGTAATAAATCGGGAGCTCAGTGACCCTACTTGAGTACACTTAACGTTAAAAACCATTTGGGAATGCCTCTGAAGGACTATACTGCTTCTCAGCTGACTCGACAATTTAATTTGGCTTCTTTACAATGCACAGCCTTTAGAATATAAAATGCCATAAATTGAATATTTTCCTGAATAAGCAATAACGGGCGAAGCCCAGCGGATGGGAAACTGGCGTTTGTACCATATTGGAGCAGTCTGCAGTGGGGGATATCTAATCTGGAAGAGTGCTTTTGCAGTAGCTTAGCTCACACACAATGTTCCTGTGGGTAATTGCTAGTGGATCCATATGCAATCAACTCCATATATTCATCTAGAAACTTTCTTTGTTTTTAAAAAAACCCCACCCCCGCTAAGATTCTCTGCCTAGGTAATGATTTTAAGCCATTATAACTTAACAAGACAGTGGATAAATTATCTGAGCTGCATAAGCCGCAACGACATTCCAAAGCTTTTCTTCCAAAACTGCTTTAAGAGGTTGAACTAAATGATTTCAAGCATATTATCACCTGTGGTTTCTGTGGGCCCAGAAGGCCCAGTTAGGGATGCTATGCAGGCAAGTAGAAGGAAGCCTTGCTATCCACCCTGCCTTTGGTAAAACAGCTGCTAGCTCGGGGCCAAAGCTAGCATTAGGCCAGGTGCCTCTTGTGGGAAGCGGATCACCATTCCCACAGGCCTGCTAGGATGGTGTATGCTTTAACAACAGGGTAGCATGGCAGCCAATGTTCACACCCAAATGTGTAACAGTGGGATCAAGGACTTGTATTCATTGTCATTGCTTAAGAGTTAGTAGTGATGCCAACACAATGTTTGAGAATGAGGCTTCAAAGCTGTGGTTCCCAGTTAATAACTCAGAGAATTTTGGGATACTGTTACCCAGGGACTAATGTTGTATACATCTCTTTCTGCAGAAGTTTCTCTCTCTGTCTCTGTCTGCATTCTTGTGTATGGAGCACACATGAAGAAATGAAAAGAAATGCCTTTGATGAAATTTGATTCACTATTGCAGCCTTCCCCAATCAATTCCCATCAGCCCCAGCCAGCATGGCCAGTGGTCAGGAATGCTGGGAGTTGTAGTCAAAGCAGCTGGAGGGCATCAGGTCGGGGAAGGCTGCACTATTGATTCTTAAGCATAGGCTGAATGCCCGCCTTTCAGGGATACTGTAGCAGCAGAGTTCCTGCATTAGCAGGCCATTGGATTAGATGACCTTTGAGGTCCCTTCCAACTCTGTGATTCTATGATTTTGGCTCTGGTTTTGGACCGGCACACTGTGGCCACCTGGTCTGGATCCAGTTAGCACAGGACACAGCAGGAGGGCCTAAGCCTGCCAATCTAGCTGCTGCCTCCTTTCCAGTTTCCAGCCCTGATACGGTAAAAAATGCCTGAGAAACACTAGAGACAAACGAGCTACCTGAAATAGTGTTAGAAGATGCTGGTTACTACAGAACTGATTGCACATGGGAAATCTGCCTTGATAAATGGCTGACTTATTGGCTCCATTGTTGGACTCTCCCTACTTTTTACAAGATGGGAGATCTTACAGCATAGTAATGTTTTATCTTCCCACGGCTTTCCTGTGCTTGCTTACTTGGGAATAAATCTGAATGAAATTGGCAGGACTTGCTTTTAAGAGATTTGCACTAGTAACAATAACGTAGCTCATACACCCTGCCCCGTACAAATTGGTGCTTGGGGAACTCCATAAATTACAGTGTTATTCAATAAAACTCATTACAATGTTAAAAATTAGAAAAAGAAAGGTTGGGGGAAAGGAAAATTAGAGAAAATGCAACGGGAGGCAAGAAATTGGAGATTGCCTAAGAACTCTTGGAAAAATGAAAAAAAATGTGGTTTTTAAAGGTGAAAGGGAGGGAAACACAGATATCTGACAGGTCAGAATATGAATCTTAAATCCTTTGACAGTACGTATTTACTCAGAGGTCAGTCCCACTGTGTTCAGTGAGGCTTACTCCGAGGAAAGCATGCATAGAACTGCAGCCTATGCCTCATACCATTTATGTTAAGGTCTGATCTGATGCTGCTTTCATGTGGAACAGAAAGCCAAGAGAAAGTGTTTGTAATGTCAGTGAGCATTCTGATCAAAATAGATTTTGGATTCGCATTAAAATTCTGAATGACACAAGAGCAGCCTTAAGTCTCCAATAAATGCCATGTTGGGCCCACAACAGGTAAGGGCACAGGAACATAGGAAGCTGCCTTATACCAAGTCAGACCTTTGGTGCAGCTGTTCTTTATCTCCCGATTAAACATTGATAATAATAATAAACCCATTAACCCTGCTACTGTTATACCCTGGTTACATAATATTATATCCTAATAAAGAAAGAGAGAGAAAAATGGAATTAAAAGGAATTAAAAATTATTAATAACAAAGATATTAATATTATCGAGTAAATCTTAAATCATAATTCTTTCTTCTTAAATATTCTTCTTCTTCCATGCCAATTGTCTCTTCTCTCTAGCTTTGCTTCCATCCCGACACATAATCCTTAACCAAGCTCGCCATCAACTGCTCCTTGCTCTGCCTGCTTGTGGTCCATCTCCATCTTCTTCCAAAAGCCCCTTTTCACGCAGTAGTTCCATACCTTGACTCCAAGATGTAGGTAATCCTGTGCCTTTTCCCATCAAACATAAAAGTTAAATATACTGGGTAACCCCAGCTATATGTGATTCCCCTCTTCTTCTTCAGTACAGTGGTGCAAGGTCTCACACTGCGCCTCCAGTTAATTGTTTGTGGACAAAGATCATTAAAAATTTGCACGGGGGCTCCTTGATACATCAACTGATCAGATTTCTGCCTAATTGCTTTTATAAAAGACTAACTTTTGCCCGCGGCTTCGCTCGCGTGATGAAGGGTGACCGTGCGTGCCAAGTTTGCACGGGTCATCATTTTCCTATAGGCACTATTTGTTCAAAATTCCTTAAGGTCGCTGACCGCTGTTTTGAATTGCTCCATAGGAAAGGTCCCCCGGGACTACATAATGGAATCCTAGCTCCCCCAGGACTACCAGCTCCCCTGGGACTTCCAGCTCCCCCGGGACTACACAATGAAATTCCTGCTCCCTCCCGGGATTACACAATGAAATCCCTGCTTCCCTCCCTGGACTACACAATGAAATCCCTGGCCCCCTGGGACTACACAATGAAATCCCAGCTCCCCTGGGAATACCTACTCCCCCGGGACTACACAATGAAATTCCTGCTCCCCCTCGGGACTACACAATGAAATCCCTGCTTCCCTCCCTGGACTACACAATGAAATCCCAGCTCCCCCGGGACTACACAGTGAAATCCCTGTTCCTCCCCCGGGACTGCACAATGAAATCTCTGCTTCCCCCCCGCCCTGGGGCTGCACAATGAAATTCCTGTTCCCTTTCCCCCGGGACTGCACAATGAAATCCCTGCTCCCCCAGGACTACACAGTGAAATCCCTGTCCCTCCCCAGACTGCACAATGAAATCCCAGCTCCCCCCCCCCGGGACTGCACAATGAAATCCCTGCCCCCCCCAGGACTACGCAATGAAATCGCAGCTTCCCCCCCTCCAGGACTATGCAACAATGAAATCCCTGCTACCCCCCCCCCCGGGACTACACAATCAAATCTCTGTGTCCCCCCCCTGTGACCACACAATGAAATCCCTGCTCCCCCCCGGACTACACAATGAAATCCCTGCTCTCCCCGCCCCGACTACCCAACAATGTAATGTAATCCCAGCTTGCTCCCCCTGGGACTACCCAACAATTAAATCTCAGCTCCGCCCCGGCTGTGGTTCATATGAACATTCTGTTTTGACGCAGGAGAGATTTGCATATCCGCTCCTGATTGGCCCCTGTGGCAGTTCATACGAACATTCTATATGCCGTTGGAGCGATTTGCATAACCGCTCCTGAATGGCCCCTGCGAACATTCCAAGTGACGCCATTGGCTCTCATCTATTTTGGGCCGTACAGGCGCAGCGAGGGTTTTTCGGAGATTTGAACCACCAGGCTTTGCCCTTGGGTGATGGAGAGTATGCGTGCCAGGTTTGGGGTGGATCCGTCAAAATGTGATGGAGCCTATGCAATGACGCCCCGCACACAGCAGTCATTCAGTCATTTAAAAAGTTTCCCTCCCTTTTCACCCCCTCAGAGAACATTCTAAATGGCCTAGGGGAGATTTGCATACCCAGCCCTATTGGCCCCTGCAGGAATTCATACGAACATTCTAAGTGTTGTATGGGCTATTTGCATAACTGCAGCAATTCTGCAGCAATTGGCTCCTGCAGCAATTCTGAGGTGAGGCCAATTTGCATAGCTGCTGCCCTGTTGTTTTGCCCATAGGAGATATGAGTGTGGGTGGGGTGATTTTGCCCCCTTTTTTCACCCCCTTAGGGATGGAATTTCCAAAAATCCTTCTTTAGTGGGGTTCTACGTCATAAAAGCAATGTTCCTTCAAAAGTTCACGTTCCTAGATTAAACAGTTTGAGCTGGCGTTTATGAGTCAGTCAGTCAGGACACTTTCTTTTATATATATAGATTCCTTTTTATAATAGCTGGCAAATCTCATAACTACGTCTCTGGGGGTTCTTCCTCCCCTTTTGAAAGCCACTCTGTGCACATGTTCAATATCTTCTTTCTTCCATTGCAACTCGGAGGCCAATGATTTAAGCTAGTCCAGAATCATATCTCTCAAATTCCTACCACTTTCTGCACCCCATGTAGAACTCCATGTAGAACTTTTGACTCAGGCTTAGACACTGCGAAGGGCAAGCAAAGCTGACCTGTTTGCCCTCAGAGTCACATAGTCAAATCTGATTGGCTACATAGCAAAGTCACTGGTCCTGTGAAAAAGCAGATTATTATTCATTTTTTAAAAACATGGTGCTGGAACAGTTGCCCACTGCGGCTACAAACGAGCCGCAACTAGGCACAAAGAACATTAGCAAGGGGGTTTGGAAGACACCCCCCCCCGCAAGCCTTATCAGTGAACATTCAGGACAGACTGAGATTATACAACATCTGATTGTTATCCGGTTATATGAGATATCTGATTTACTGGAGCAAAGTGGTTAATTCCTGCTAATTCATAAACTTGAAGGAAAGTGTGTAGTGGGGCAATCCTGCCAGGACCATCGCAGATGTTAAAATGCCGACTGGACAGCATTATGTGAATGCTGACTAATATTAAAAAGTGATTTTAGTTTTTATTGTTTGTACTCCAATTGGATCTGGGAGCATTAACCCAAATTAAGTTTTATTTTTGCATGTGCTTTACTCATAGAAATGTATAAGATAGCCCTTGCTTGGGTCTTGGGTCTGCCTTGCTGCAAGGGGGCAGACCCAAGACCCTTCCTGCTTGCAAGCTAAATAAAACTCAAATTCTACGGCTGTGTTTCATATTTTTGTATAAACATAGCTTAGCACATGTTTATATTATATGAAGCATAGTGCAAGGAGTCTACAAGAAACTGCTAAATGATATTACTATATGCTTCCCCCAGAATGGTATTATAGTATGTGTAATATGTCATCCTTTCAATATCTTCGGTAACAATATTCATTACGATACTCATTTTGTATTAGTACTTATCAAAGACAGAGAGGTGAAGTTAATGGAAAAGGTAACAGCTGTACATGTGAGATAAGAACAACTACAACAAACCCCATGGAGAGTTCTGTAGAGAATAAAATGGCTGCTGAGAAGCTCTTTAAATCTTAAAGCCAATGTTTTAAAAATCTATTTTGTGATGTTTAAAGTGACTCTCATATGGGATTATAGGTTCTGGAGTTCACATCACAATCAAATGGATTATTGCAGAAGAGGAAACTAGTCTATTCAACCAATCCCCCCACCTCTCACTTTGGTAGAAAAAGTCACCTTCCCATATATGCAAAATATGGACTAAATTGCATGATGTCTTGAATTTTCCCAATGGTGCACTGTGGACACAGTCCATCTTCCTGCAAAACTGTGTATGTGGCAGGAGATCCCCATAGATTTTAAGGGAGCCTTTTCCCCCTATTGTTTTTCCCCGTTGACCTGACCTGGCTGTGCATGCACCAAAGTGCATCAGCCATGACCTTTCCTGCACTGGAAACCTTTGCTCTTTCCATAGGACAATACATACAGGATGTTCTCTTGGAGCATGCGTAGCATGTGCATCAAGTCCTGGGGCTAGATCTGAGATGTCATGCACGCTGGGAAAACACAGTTGTCCTAGGAAGAAATATGTGGCAATCCCACATCTGATCTGAGTGTGTGTGTGTGTGTGTGTGTGTGTGTCTTCTTACTTCTTCTGAGAGTGTTGTTGAACAGTTGCTTGGAGAGAGAGGGCTGGCCCAAGGTCTTTTGCTACCTGAGGCAAAGGACAAGATGGTGCCACCCTCCCATTCCAGGTACAGAAGCCGACTGGACTAGGAGCTGAGTCTTACTTCAATGCCAGCAACAGAACAACTTCTTCCACTGCCCCTGAAGGCTAGCTTCAAGGATGCGGGGCAGGCCACTGCATGGCACACAACTCCAACATCTTGCTGCTGCTGCTCCCTGCTCCTTGCTCCCTGCCCCCAAGCAACTACTGCCTGAGGTAGCTGCCTCACTCAGCCTAATGGTAGGGCCAGCCCCATGGAGAGACAAGAGAAGAAAGACATGTTTTATTGATTTGTTATATGTCTTTACTACCTTTCATGGCTATACAGGGCTAGCCAGGCCCTGTGCCTTGGGGCTCATTTTAGGGTTGGCAAGTGTGTGTTCAAGAAAAAGTGCTGCCTAAAGCTGCTCTGAGCCTTTTGGCCCCAGCTTTTCATGGGGGGAAGGGTGAAAAGAAAACACCCCTGAACATTGAGGGTGTGGAGGCAAATTTCTCAGAAACTTTAAAGGTGTGTGTGTGTGCGCGCGCGCGTGCGTGCGTGCGTGCGTGCGCGCGCCTTAGTTTAGATGAGATGGCCAAGGAGTTTCATTTCTTCTTTTCCACTTTTCTTTTTTTTAAGTCTCAACATCACTTGTAGCACTGTTCCCGTGGTGGGCATGGTGGTGGTAGGGAGGAGGTATACCTTTTACCAAAATGGCTCTCACCTTCCAAAGGTGTTTCCAGCTATTTCTGAGTCACTGGGCTGGATCCAGATTTAGTCATACTTAGACTAGACCCATTGAACTCAATGGGACTTAAATTAGTCATGACCAACTTGTCCCAATGGGTCTAGTCTATGTATGACTAAATCTGGACCCAGCCCAATGACTAACTTAAATCCCATTGATTTCAGTGGGTCCACTCAAAGAGCTTTTCTACATGAGGCATTTATTGTGCATGCGTGATTCTTCACTCTCATGGTTGCTTATGGGTTCTTTAGACGACATTGTGATCCTCCAGTTTTGCTTCTGCTTTTTAACAGCACTTTCCTAGTTTTTTCTTTAGAGCAGGGAAAATGGGGTATTATTTCTGAAAGTGAAAGAAAAGGCATTTCCCTACTTCTGTACTTGTGATATTCTGCTATAGCACAGTGCCACCTAGAAGTTATGTAGGGGGGAAACAGGGAAGGAAAAGCTCTTTGTGTAGAGCTCTGATCTCAATTCTGTGACGAAACCAAAAAGTAGATACAGTGATTAACAGCCTCATGTAGAAACGCTCTAAGTATGACTTAATCTGTATCCAACTCATTGTGGTCCATTTACTTATAGTTTCCCTTGCAAAGGAGATTTTTGACACCTTTCAGGGCCATTAAAGCAGTCTCCGAACAGTACTTCTGGCCCCATTAACTCTCTTCTCTCCAAACCCCCAACCTTACAACACTTAAGTCCAGCTGTGCGCTCAGCATTCATCAGCCACCAGGGCTATGCACCCTGTAGCATTTCCCATTGCATGCTGGGACCTTGCCTAGATTTCGGAGCTTATGTACAACAGGGAACCCTGTGTGCACAGCGCATATTTAATGTGTGTCCTCTGAGCTTAGGAAGCTTTGGGCAGGAGAGAGATGGGGTATGGTGAGAGGAGTCATTCTCTCCCAACCTCAGCTCCCTTTCTTTTTTTTTTCTTTCTTTTTTTAATAATATTTTTTATTTAAAATTTTTAAACAATACAAAGAAAATACACACATATAACTAATATAGTGCTCCCATCACCATGGGACCAAATAATACAATGACTCTATAATTGTTCATTATTCCAAAAATACAACATATCTTGACAGGGTAAACTCCCTTTCCCCTTTTTTTAACACATATTCCAGAAATAAACCCCAAATATCCTTGAAAATATTTTTCTTTAATTGACCCCTTTTGCATTTGATATTACAAGTCAACATATCATTCAATGCCATATCCCATACTTCTTTATACCAATCAGTAATAGTGAAAACTTGCTGAATTTTCCATTTCCTTGCTATCATTAGTCTACCTGCCGTTAACAAATTTATAATTAATTCTTTAACATTTTGAGGACCGATCACCTTTTCCGTTATTGATAGCAAAGCTAGTTTAGGACAAACCTCTAAATCAGCTCCATCAATTTCTGATATTTCCTCAAAAATCATTTTCCAAAAATCCATTACATTTTTACAACTCCATCACATATGAGCATATGTACCCAACTCCTGACATCCTCGCCAACACATTGGAGAACATTTATTATCTATTCTATTTAATCTCACCGGAGTCAAATACCATCTCCAAATTAGCTTATAAAAATTCTCTTTAATTCTTATAGACATATTTTTCAATATTCGCCTATCCCAAATCTTGTTCCACTCATCCTTTGATATTTCCTCTTCAAACTCTGTATCCCAAACTATTTTAAGATTTTCTGCTTGCTCTTCTGATTTCTGCAACATTTTATGTAACATCTTTGTAAGACCCCTAGCTGATGCATTTCCTTCTATGAGTTCTCTGGACATAACCAACTGCTCAAATGCGGTGAAATCCCTTTCATGCTCATGTCTCCTCTTCCATTTCTTACCCCATTGTACTAATTGAATTAAATTTAACCACGAAATTCTTCCTGCCCCAACCCTATATTATTTGCTGTCTTGTCTCCATTTTTTCCAGCCAATCCATTAAACTTATCACCTCTTTCTCTCTAAAAATTTGTTCTAAATGTCTAACATTCTCGGGAAAATCCTCCATAACCACCACTGGAGTAAGCGGGGATATACCTGGAAAAAATATTTCCTTATTTCTACCCCAAATTTCTAACATATTTTTTAAAAGGGGATTTTCTAATCTTTTTGTCATAATATGTCCTTGTTTTGTAAATAAAAATTTCTTCACCCTATTACCCAATTCAAATGCTTCTATTTCCCACCACATAAAATCTTTTCTAACAATAATATCCATAATATATCTAAGTTGATTAGCTATATAATACCATTTTAAATTAGGGAGACCAAGTCCCCCTATTTTTTGAGCTTTATACCATCTGTTCTTAGTAATCCTTGATCTTTTCCCCCCATTGCAATAGCTATTTAACATTACTTGCCAATCTTTGATTTCTTTCTCTGATATCTTATATGGTATCATTCTAAATAAAAAATTAAACTTCGGTAAAATCTTCATTTTAATCAAAGCTATCCTACCGAACCATGATAGTCCCAATTTTTTATAATCCTCTATTTTATTTTTAACTTCATCTTTTAATTTTTTAAAATTCCATTCCCCTATTTTATCCATATCTTTTAATATATCAATACCTAAATATTTAATTATATTTTTTATCTTTATATCAACTTTCCTTTGTTTAAATCCCCTTTCCTCCAGTTTACTATAATTAAATGTCATTATCTCCGATTTATCCCAATTAACTTTTAACCCCGTTACTTCTCTAAATTCATCTAAATGTTTCTCTATCCAATCCCAATTTTCCATAGGCCTTTCTAATGTTAACAATATATCATCTGCAAAAAGGTTTATCTTACATTTAGCCTCTATCCCTATCCCCAGTAATTTCCTCTCCTGTCTTATCGCATTCGCTAACAATTCCATAACTAACACAAATAATACTGGGGAAAGGGGACAACCCTGTCTAGTTCCCCGGCCTAGGCTAATCGTTTCTGTTATTCCATCATTTACAATTACCGACGTAACATTATGAGTATATAATTGATTAGTAATACCTATAAATTTTTCTCCAAACCCCATAGTTTTTATTAACATCTTTAATGCAGGCCATTCCACACAATCAAAGGCTTTAAAAATATCCAATGCAAGAACCCCCGCTTTCAAATTATTTTTCTTTATTAAATATATTATATTCAGAACCCTTCTTGTTAAGTCTGCCATTTGTCTTCCTTGAATGAAACCACATTGATCTATCCCTATATACTTATTTAGAAAACTATTCATTCTTCTAGCTAAAATTGCTGTCAATAGTTTAGCATCTTGATTAATTAATGATATTGGTCTATAAGAACCTGGTTCTGCTAAATCCTTCCTTGGTTTCGGGATTAAAATAGTCAAGGACTGTTTCCACGACGGGGGGATCTCTCCCCCCTGTAAAATATCATTAAACAACCGTTTTAACTTTGGAATTAACATTTTTAAAAAAACTTTATAATATTCCGCCCCTAGACCATCCAATCCTGGCGTTTTCCCCTGTTTCAATTTATTTATAGCATTTTCTATTTCGATTTCTGTGAATGGTTGCTCCATTTTCTCTCTATCTTCTTCCTGGATTTTTATTTTTAATTTTTTTTCGATATATTTTCTACTCTCAGCTTCCGACCATTTTCCTGCCTTATATAACTCCATGTAATATTCATGGAAAATTTTCAGTTTATCCTTTAATAGATTATATTCTTTGCCCCTCTTATCTTTAATCACCCCCACTAAGCTTTTTTTTTTTTTGTGCTAATCTAGCCAACATTTTAGAATTTTTATTACTATTCTCAAAATACTCCCTTTTTGTATAAATCAAATTCCTTTGTACCCTGTCCAATTCTTTATTCTCCAATTCTTTCCTTTTACCCTGTAATTCTGCAAAAATCTTTTTATCCCTCTTCTCTAAATACTTATTTTCCAAATCCCTAATCTCCCCCTCTAGCTTTTGATAAAAAACTTCTTGTTGTTTCCTCAAATTTATTGCCTCTCTCAATCCTATTCCTCTCATTACACTCTTCATTGTATCCCATATTATCGCTTCAGTACATTCTTCTGTTTGATTAAATTCCCAAATTTCCCTCAATTCCTTCTCTATTTTTTCTGTTAAATGTTTAAAACGAAAAATATTACAATTCAATCTCCATCTTTTCGCTTCTCTATAATCCTTATGTATCTTCAAATCCATATTAACCAATGCATGATCTGTAACTTTTATCACTCCTATCTCTGTGCCCAAGACCCTTGAAAACAGTGTCCTGGACACAAATATAAAATCTATCCTAGAATAATTCTTAGTTGCTGTTGAGTAAAATGTATATCTTTCCTCGTTCCCCTTGACCCCTCTCCAAACATCTAGCAACCCTTCCTTACTAATTAACTTATTCAAAATCATTAAATTATTTCTCTGATCTTCTCTCGTCGGATTTGATTTGTCTTTTCTTCTATCCAATACCATGTTAAAGTCCCCAGCCATAATAACCCTTTGATTTTGAAAATTACCCATTTCTTTAAACACATGTTGATAAAATTCTCCTTGATTTTGATTGGGAGCATAAACATTAACTATAACATATTCTTCTCCTCCCAAGGTCCCATACATTATAATATATCTACCTGTACCGTCCTTTTTCACCTTTAAAACATTAAAACCACAATTCTTTGAAATTATGATTGCTACTCCTCTTGATTTAGATGATCCACATGCTATCTCATATATTCTAGACCACCTCAGTTTCAATTCATTGACTCCTTTCCTTGCCTGGTGCGTTTCTTGCAAGAATATAATATCTGCCTTATCCTTCTTAAGAAGTGCTTCTATTCGCCTCCTCTTGGTAACTGAACCTAGCCCCTTAACATTTAAAGTTGAAATTCTTAACTTATAATCCATCTATTAACATCATTTTTTCTTTTTTGGTCCCTAAAAGTGAAAATACTAAACAATAACAAGCCCATTAACCCACCCCCACATTCATCTAAACTATCCCCCCTGCTAAGCCAGGGCATCTTGCCCCACCCTAAACCTACCCACCTATCCCAGGGGGGGGGGAAGGAACCATCACCCACCCGAACAGCAGCCCCTCATTCCCTCCCGGATAACTTCTTTATAAAACATTTTCTCTTTCTTTTTTCTTCTCGTGTTGAAACGACCTCTTATACAATTCCTCTGCTTGCTCCTTCTTCTTCCAGTTGACCCATCGATTCTGGACCCTCCGCATCATCATGAAGCCCCAACTCTCCCAGCAGGCCCATGCCTTGGACACACGATGAGATCTTGTATCTCTTACTGTTCCACAAAAAAGTAAGAAAGACAGGATAACCCCAGTTTTATTGTATTCCCTTTCTGATCAAGACTGCTGTACACGGTTTAACACTTCGCCTCCAATTAATTGTTTGCTGACAGAGATCATTGTAGATTTGCAAAGTAGCTCCCTTAAAAGCTACTTGACCTTGTTTCTAATCGCTTTCATGAAGACATCCTTCTTGTATAAATTTGCAAATTTCATTACAATATCTCTGGATGTCATGCCACGCCTTAATGTTCCCACTCTATGCACTATCTCAATGTCCATATCATCCCAGAGATCTGTATCTCCAGAGACAGCTTCATTCATCCATTCCAAAATACTGCCTCTTAACTTATATCCAGTCTCCCCCATCTCCATGGGGAAGCCTCTGATCCGGATGTTAGAACGGCGTTGCCTGTCTTGCATGTTGATCATCTGTATTTCCATCTCATTAAATTTCATTTCATACTTTTCAAAACTTTTTTCATCCTTCGCCTGGAGTTTTTCCACCTTATCAACTCTGACTTGCAGCTCTTGAATTTGAACCCCCATCTGATCCATCGTTTCTCTCATCTGCTTCATATCCTCCTTATGTTCTTTTCGAAATTTCTCAATTGCTTCTGTATGTTTCTGCTGCCCTGATTCAATAGAGCTTTGAAACTGTAATAAAATCTTCTCCCAGTCTGGTGCTGCCCCTTTAAGCTTAGCTGGAGATATTGTCTTTGGCTTGGCACCAGCAGGGACTT
This sequence comes from Shinisaurus crocodilurus, assembly GCA_021292165.1. NCBI lineage: Eukaryota > Metazoa > Chordata > Lepidosauria > Squamata > Shinisauridae > Shinisaurus > Shinisaurus crocodilurus. The sequence goes on along the minus strand of CM037879.1, from coordinate 94,312,087 downwards.
TGCCAGCTGAATCTGCCATTTTTCCGCCCTTCCCCCTCGCTGTCTCGAAACTTTCACTACCTCGTAGCTTCTTATCAGGACCCTGTTGCTCAGATTGATAAGAAAGTTCAGTACCTCTCGTATCAAGGATCCTAATTAGCCTTTTCAAACTGTTATCCGAGGGATGCGCCCGATCGCGTTTCCAAAGAGGGGGTAGGGACTTTTTCACCCGTCTGGAGCTCATAAACAATCCAGGGCAAGCACAGCAAAAGAAAACTGTTCTTTTTATTTCCTTTTTAACTCTGCATCTGCATATACCTTCCAGAAAGCAAACAGCAAAGGAATTTCAACTCACGATTTGTCTTTCCTGTGTATTTTGATATTATCAAATCATCCGGGAGCTCAGTAGAAAGCTACTGTTCCATAGCTGGCGAAGCTCCTCCCCCCTCAGCTCCCTTTCTGCAATGTGGGGACAGTGGGTTGGATCCAGCTCATGGAAGAGTGGTAGCAGCAGCACAGTTGTATGAAAACGTTGCAAAAGTGGTAGCGCGACATGCACAGATTGAAATCTGGCCTTCAAGTAAGAGCACACAATATCTTGTGTAACATTGCACAAGAGCCTAGCACTCATGGAACCCAGAATGCCTGGATCAGGATCCTAGCACTAGCAGAACAACATCGTGCAATGGGGGGAAAAGGTTGTTGTGCTTGCACAACATGGGTTGGATCCAGACATAATCATACTTATAGTAGACCCATTGAAATCACTGGGACTTTAGTGGGTCTGCTCTCAGTATGACTAACTCAAGTCCCATTGATTTCAGTGAGTCTACTCTAAGTATGACTAAGTCTGGATCCAACCCCATGTATTCCACTCGCATAGGACAGAATCTGGATCCAACCTATTAATAGTAGTTCACCATTCAAAGTTGTTGAAAGGATAACTGAGATAATGGCTGGGTTCAGACAACACGATAACCTACACTCAAAGGTTGAGTATAGGTTTATTTATAGGTTGTCATTGAACTGTGGGGTATTGTTGAAACATGGGTTATCATGTTGTCTGAACCCAGCCAAGATAACAGACCATGGTGAACAACCCACAGTTCACAACCCAACAACAAACCATGGGCTCTCTTCATGGGTTGTTCATGGTTAACAAGCCATGGGTTGTTCATAGATTCCACAGATTTCATAGATAGAGTTGGAAGGAGCCTACAAGGCTATTGAGTCCAACCTCCTGCTCAATGCAGGAAACTAGAGGAGGGGTCTCCCATCCAAGTAATAACCAGACCTGACCCTGCTTAGCTTTCCACACTCAGACAAGCTGAGCCAACGTGAGCCACAGGCCTGTATCTTGTTAGTGTGACTGGGTTCAGTCACACTAACATGATAACCCATGTTTCAGCAACAACCCGGTTCAACGACAACCCATACTCAACCCATGCTCAACCCTTGAATGTGGATTATTGTGTTGTCTGAACCCAGTCAATGTATAAACCCCATAGAGCTAGGTGCTGACCTGGAATCATATGCTTACAACCTCTACCCTTTTACAGCTTATGCTACGTTAAAGATTCCTTGCATTTTGGTACATCTGGGAGACCACACAAGGTTGCCCACCACCCTCAGAATAATACTGTTGTACAAACAGTAGACTTAAATTACTCAAAAGCCACAAAGCTCTACATGTAAATTAAATTAGCAGAGTATATCAAATGTACAAACATGGATCAGAATTAAATGTAGCCTTTGAAAGAGAAAGTACAATAGGTAATTTATTTTCCTACTATTCCTTCCTTTTGAGAGATGCTGAAGAAGACAGCTCTGAGTACTGAGGCAGATCACACATCCAACAATAGCCTGGAGATGAAAAATATTGATATGATGCACAAGAAGAATACAACATTTCCGGACTGTAATTAGAATTAATTTTGCCAGAGCTTTTCTCCCCTTTGAATCCACTGAACGATAGAGTGAGGATGTACTGCTGCTGTCCTCCCATCCCTTCCATGTGAAATTGCTCTACCAGGATAACAATCTCAACCCTGCATTAGACGGGGGTGATTGAAGTTGGCTTTCCTGCTCTTATAGGAGGCTCTTGAGTTGCTTGGAATTTAAATGGCACCTTTCATCTGCTCAGATGGATGACAGGCTGGAAGATGATACATGCACCAAAACAATTTATACTGAGGCTCATGTAGAAGTACATGTTAACCAGCAACCAGGCAGGGCCAGTGCTACCATTAGGCCAACTAGGCAGCTGCCTAGGGCGCAAGGCTAAAGGGGGCACCAGAAACGCCTTGAAAAAAAATACAGCGCTCTCAAGTGGGAAGGGGGCGCGCTAAATATCTGATCTTGCCTAGGGCACCAAACTGCCCTGCACAGGTCCTGCAACCAGGGCTTCTCTAGTTCTGTCGTATCTATTTATGTATTATTTATTTGTTTGATTCATATCCCACCCTTCCTCACACAGAGCCCAGAGCAGCTAATAACCTACGTATATAAAACACAGCACACCACATAAAGCACATTAAAATCATGACTCCAAAATCACAAATATATAATAAAGTACAATAGAACCAGCAACACAATCTATCAATCAAAAAACAGATGGCGCTCTGCCATGTGTGGTAGCCCCACGGGCCACATTTCTCAAGGGCACCTCAAGGACTCCCTGGCCAATCTTAAGTCCTGGGATGGTCAGTACTGGGGAAGGCAGTCCGTCAAGAACCTGGGTCCTGAGCCATATAGTGCTTTGTATACTAGTACTAATGCCTTGAATTGAGCAATATATGTTGGGCAGACATTATGCGTGTACAACAATGAGTTGTACACACAACTGGCTGCGTGTGTATATGTACTACATGGCCTGTGGCTCACGCTGGCTCAGCTTGTCTGAGCGTGGAAAGCTAAGCAGGGTCAGGCCTGGTTATTACTTGGATGGGAGACCCCTCCTCTAGTTTCCTGCATTGAGCAGGGGGTTGGACTTGATAGCCTTGTAGGCTCCTTCCAACTCTATGGTCTATGAAAATATATATGAAGCTATCAACAAAGTGTCCATAGTATACTAAAATCACTTTTTTTTTTTTAATTAAAGAAAAATCCAAAATCCATGGGATAAAATCCAAAATCCACAGCTGGGCAATACCTTTATTAGGACCAACCAAAATGCCACAAAAGATTGCGCAAGCTTTTGGGTTCTGCTGAACTCTTCATCAGGCTACATGGTATAAGAGGCAAGGGATGGGGAAGAGATTTGGGATTTATTTACTCATGGGCCAGCACAGTTATCTTTGTTTTTTCTAATCTTTTAGAGACCTGTAGTCTGACCCCAGAAGCACATTATTTTCCTAATAGATGTGTCTCTGTTCACAGAAGTATAAGTTTCTTCGATCACCACCCACCACCCTTCGCCAAGACTCTTTTGCCAGTCTTGTGATGACATCCACTAGGTGGCAGCATTACCTTCTTGAAAATGGAATAGTTTCTTTATCCCTAGAGCCCTACTACCCACGGAGGAAAGGGTTGCCTGCTAGGCCTTTATACAATAAATTGGAAAAGTCCTGCTGTGCTGAGTGGTGGCACTTTAAATCTCACTTGGAAGAAATACAAGGTGTCCTTTCCAGTTAGTTTGGGGAAGGGCTTGGTTGGTGGGAAAGAAAACCTAAGCCATTGTTTTTCCTTCCACCCACATTAGCTGTTTCTGCAAGCACAGCTATTTGAGCACCAGGAAAGTGTGACTATGTGAGGCTGGCAAGTGCAATGATCCATTTTTGTTGCAGCGATTGTGGTTGCATGATGTTCAGGTTGCCAGTTTTTGAACCGGGCCTTGTAGCTGTCTCTTTAAAAGAAGTTTAATCAGAAGCAATTAGCAAGCAATCAGGTTAAGGAAAGTGATGACAGGGAAAACTTTGCCTGCTGATGTCTGCAGATCAAAGCTCTGGTAAGGGGCCAGGAACAGGCTGGGGGTGGTTCCACGCCATCCCCGCAAGCCAGTTGGCCACCTCAGGTGAGTACCTCAGGCGCCTTTCTGTTCACATCATTAGGCCCTTCCCAAACTAGCTGTGCCATTTCAAATGCTTGGGAATCCCCCCCCCCCCCCCGTGGTATGTGTCCTTTTGTAGTCTACCATCTCTGTCTCCAGCACAGTACAAACAAAATGCTCTGGCAACCTTCCAATATCAGGATTCCCACGCAGTGGTCCAGTGGAAACAGAGCTCACGGGGAGGCAGCAGCGCCGGCACTTCTTTTTATTAGCCAGGGACACTGAACTCATCTGCAGTACACTGGGGGAAAATGAATTTTCCCAGCAACAGTATATTGTTCCCTGTTGTAATGCATAGTGTTTTGGAGGGGCTTGATCCTGCATGGGCAGTGAGGACCCATTCGCTTGACAAAAGAGCGGCTCCTGGTAGATGAAAACGGCTAGAACCGGTTTGTTGACATTGGATCAATATGGCTGCCTGCATTTTTGGCCTCTAGTTGAGGGTGTGGCTCTGGGGACTGTCATGATGAGCGCCTGCACTTCAAAATGTACCACCGCACCACTGTTTCTACCGCGCACCCCACACCCCAGTGGTAAGGATAGCTCTCCACTTGTCCATTACATTGATGCAGGGATGGTGTTGCAGGCGGCTAGTGGCCAGTTCCGGCACAGCCCTAGCTGACTGCAGCATTGCTGTCAGGAGAAGCCAAGGTTAATTTCTTGGAAACAGAAATGAAATCTGGAAAACCTGGTGCAAGGAAGAAATTCCAGGTGGAACATCTAGCATTGTTAACATCTCTTTATGGCACGGTACTCCAACTCCGCAGAACTCCACGCAGGTTGGCTGCGGATGATGAGAGTTGTATTCCAACATTTCTGGAGGCCACCCAGTTGGGGAAGGCTGCTGTAGAGGTGCAAGACACCTGGAGAAGGAACACCAGAGCAATTCCTGAGTGAAATAGGACCCAAAGAGCCTTTCCTTGCCATGGGTCTAGTATTGGCATCATGAAAATGGTTATGCTAATGGAAGACACTGCAGAAAGAAGGGAGACACGCAGGAGCTTCCAGCCACAGCAGTTCCTTCCTGTCCCTCTTGCTTCCTTCTCCTTTTTAGAAGAAGTCTGAGATGTCCAGTTCTAGAGACCTTTTGTAATGCTAGGGTGCCTCAGTCCACAGATCCTTATATGCACACAGTAATGGGTTGCTAACCTGCAGTTTTGTGCAACTTGGACTCTCTTCACTTGCCTGCCACCAACGGTGTGGTGGAGCTCAAAAGGCAGAGGGAGTTTAGAAGGGGGACCAAGTTCAAGAAATTTGGGGATCACTGGCTTAGGCAGACCTCCCTGAGAAGCGAGTTTCCTAAGAAAGAGACTACCACAGAACAAAACAATGCTTGAACTATAACAACTACCTCTAGGTGCTACTGTGGCTAAGCTGGCTACAGAAATAGTGATGTAGTGGTAAATTTTGAAATGCAAGGGGACTTCATCAGGACAGACCAAGGACAGACCATACATGCCGACAGCTGAGTTGATCCATACACACACACACCTAGCAATTTTCACCAGGAGAAGGTCTTTTATAATAATGGGCCACAAAGCCACACCAAAACACTTTGCATTACAATAGGGATAGCTCAGAACAATATATTGTTGCTAGGATCCCCCTCCCTCCCACCTGCTACTGTGAGGACTGCGGCTGGACTCAGAGGGAACAGGGGAATATGGGGATGGGTGGTGCAGATGATGCAATTGCCCCTGCTAATTTAAAAATAAATAAATACTGGTGTTTGACCCTGCAAGCCCTGGGTCCACTGCAACATTGTGCAGAAATTTCTTACTTTAGTCAGAGCAGAATGTAAGAAAGGAGAAAATGGATAATAGAGTCATGCTTTGCATTATTAGGCTTCCTATTTGCCTCAATTTTATGTTTATGTTCATTTGTACTTTGAAGAGAGATCTGGCAGGTTTTGGTGCATGAGTGTGTTATGCTTTGCAGCTTGACTGGGTTCTAAGAAAATGACCAGGGCTGGCCTTCCCATGAAGTGGTAAGGCGCTTACATCAGGTGGGCAAAGCAGGAGGGACAGTGAATTTCATCACTCCCCTCTGCAGGAGGGCCCACCCCTGCCACCCCTGCCCCAATGCCTCCAACGGGTGCTCTGGGGACCCCTGCCAGCCACTCTCCTGCTGTGGCATTTGCTGCAGCAAGAGAGCAGACACCCACCCTCTGTTTGCCCTGTCACATGGAGAGCTGCATGCTGGAACTGGAAGAATCGGCTGCAGGGGTCTCTCAAGAGCTTGCCTGGGTCTTGAGATCAGGGGAAGCTCTCACGAGATCCCCACAGCCGCTTCTTCCAGCTGCGCGGCTTTCCACGCGACAAGGCAAACAGACAGAGGGTGGGCTGTGGCAAAGGTCAGGGGTGTGTGATGTGGCAGCAGTGAGAGAGCTTGCGCCAGGGCTGAAAAATGACTCTGTTTAGTAACCTGATACCAGTTTAGACTCAGCCAACTTTCTACATCGCAAGATGTAATGGTCTAAAATATATACTGCTATTCTGACTCTCTTACTGTGTATGTTGACTCGGAAGCAGAACCTCTATGCGTTGCTGCCTTCTCTATATTCTCTTCCAGGTGACATGTTGCAAAGGAGAGGAGTTGTTGTGAGTTTTTCTGTAAATAGTTGAGTGGAAGGGGAGATTTCAGTAGGGGTGCTGTTCTCTCCCTACAGTGACAAGCTTCAACTTGTGGAAGTAATCCTCTAAGCGACTAGTCAATGTACAAGAGCCCAATCCCCCTTTGAATCCTATTTCTCCCGCTCCCCCACCCAAAAGCCCCTGATATGTAACACTGATACAAACATAAACAGACATAAACACAAATAGATGCACCCAAACCTTCAAATTGCTCTGGGCGCTACAGAGCTGAAGGGCAGCGCGATCTGGCCTTTGCCATCAGCCAGGGGACAAAAGGCCACTGGGAGGCTGCACCCCCTATCTCAAAGGAGGAACATAGTGGCAAGTGGAAGAGCAGTCTCTCCGCCAGAAGAGGAGCAGCTGCAGGGAGCTTGTCTCCCCCTCTCCCTGCCAGAAAGAACATTCAGCCCCAGCCTGTCAGTTGCCCTCAGCTTGCAGAAGTGAGGGGAAGTACACCCTGGCCTCTGCCACCAACGAGAGGGGAAAGGGCTACTGGATCGGTTGCAGTACTTCTGTACAAGCAAGGCCACCAGCAAGGGAAGAGATCAGCCTGGCCCCAGCCAGATAGAAATGCTTGTTTCCATCTCGCGGCTTTGTCTTCTAGCATTGTCAAACTGAAATCGGTCCTCTGCCTTTTCCCTTCACTTCCCTTATTTATTGATTTTAACATTTTATATGCCACTCCTTCTTCATCACCAGTGGTAATCCCAGGGTAGTTTGTAGGCCTGAGGGCAAGGCCTGTCTCTCATCATTAAAATAAATAAATAAATAAATAAATAAATAAATAAATAAATTATATGAGCTGCTTGGAGACAATATTTGTCTAGAAAGTGGAAGAAAAGACAATGAATTAATTAAATAATGAAAGAAATTAAGGGTGCAACCCTATTGGGAAGCCCTTGATCTTGGAGGCTTCCAAGATGCCGCTGGGCTGCTGCCCACAAGGTGGGATTGGCGACGGAGGCAATTTTCACCCTGCTGTCCTCCTTTTAAATTTCCCCCACTACATGGGTTTTTGAACCTGTCTAGTGGAGTCGTGCTGGTGGGAGCGGGCTCAAAGCCAGATCCTGGCCTCTCCTCCCCCCTCCCCCCCACTGGCATCACCCTTTCCCCTCTCCCTGCCCTCATCCAAGGTCATGACACTGACCTCGGAAGAGGAGCTGCCACGGACCTTTTTGTGGCAGATGAAGATCCAAATGGGGACTTTCAGTTCCGAGGTCATCACTCTGACTAAGGCCTTGGAGGTGAAAACCCCCACTATGCTTTGGCCCCTCAGACAATGTCTAGGGGTCATAGGATTACACTCTAATAAATAAAACAAGTGGATTGCTCCCAGGAGGCCACTGGAGTCAGCCAAAGCCATGGCATCAGCTCAGTACGTATCTGCCCTCTGCTTTTGTGTCCGTTGTGACACCAAAGGCAAAGGAAGTGTTACTTTGGGGGTGGTATCAGGAAGCCTGCGGTGTTGTACCCTTTGCACAATGGCTAAAGTAAAGGGAACTGAGAAGGAAAATGCCATTTTCCTTTCGTTAAAGTGAAATACTGCTGATGAGAATCCATGTCAGCAGTTACTGGCTCACACTGGTCTTGTTGAGGAAGAATAAACCCCGAGGGGGCAGCTCTGTGGTGCATGTATGAGTAATCTCAAGAAGGAAAAAGAAATCTGAACAGAATGGCCAGAGGCAGCCTCAGATAACCTAGCTCTCCAATCGGAGGGACTGCAGCTCAAGCTCCAGACATGTGTTTTTTTAATTGTATAAAGAAGTTTGGTGTAGATGCAAAGATGCACTTCAAAGTGTGGTATGAGCAGAGATCAGCCATGCCCAGAATTGGGGGGGGGGCACAGTGACGATGGGACAAGCTGCATTTGCTACTCTGCTGTCTGTTGTGCAGGCTTCAAAGACACAGGAGTCCTGCTAGAACAGTCGTCCCCAATCTGGTGGTACGGGCTGAGGCATGCTGGGAGTTGCAGTCCAGTGCATCTGGAGGGCACCAGGTTGGGGAAGACTGTGCTAGAAACAGCAACAAAAGACTGGGCAGCCCCATTCCTCCATGCTGCTTTCAGAATTCACTTCACAACTGCTGCATTTCAATAAAGTGCCACAATCGATATTAGAGTAATACTTTTATTAGGACAACCCAAGGTCATTAAAAATGTGCAAGTTTTCGAGATTTCCAGATCTCTTTATCCGGCAAGATGTTACAAAAAGTAGGTTGTTGTGCGTGTGGGGGAGAGGAGGGAAAAAGAAGGCTGGCTTGATGTTGAAGTCATGAAGACTGCATGGTCAGAGGAAATGTGGGAGGAGGAGGATGCTGATATTAGAAATTGGCTCTCCCAGGTGACATGAGGTTTCACGTTGCACCTGGCACTACCCCATGGCTGCTGGGCGGGGAGATACAAGCAGCGGTTGTGATGGAAATTGTAATATTGCCTGCTTAAATCCACGAGGTAATGCAACCACCAGTTACAGTAGGAGGGAAGGGTTAATTGAATAATCCCCAGGGTGCATGTTTTGTAACCCTCCTCCCTTCTTCCGGCCTGGCCTCTCTCTCCGTGGCCAGCCCTCTCTCTCTCTGCCTCTCCAACCTGATGGATGCATGGTCTGAGCTGGCTTCCAGCCAGTGATCTCCAATGAAGCGGACTCTTCACACCCAAGACTCTAACCTGCCTATATGCATAAATGGACTGTAAGTAAAACTAATAAATGTCTTTATTAGTTTTAAACCGTGTTTGGACAATCTGTTTCCTTTTAAGAGCCTTTTAGCAGGGTTTAGCAACCCACGTGGTGATAACCAGTTTCAATAACCAGGCTGCACATAAGGGGGGAAACTCTGCTTTGTCCTAACCAGTATAGGACCGACTCCTTCCCATATCCTCTAACAGGATATGTTTGATCCCCAATTTTGAAAATATAAAGTAGCGACTGTTTCAGCTCCGCCAGCCACCTGCTTCAGCTTTCTCCAGGATGGGACAGGCAATGGGAGGCAGGAGAGAAGGGGCTCATCACCACCACTGCACCTCACCAGGACTGAAGGTCTACCTTTTTCTCCCATAGTCTATTACAGACACTGCGGCAGCAGCAAAGGTGAGTGGGGAGCAGGCCTTAGGAGCTCACTTGTCTTCCTGACTTGTCACCTCCCCATGCTGGGGTAGCAAACCATGCACAGGAGCTGCATAAAGTGGGCAGTTGCTGAAGCGAGTCAGTTGGTCCTTGCATCACTCACTCTGTTTGACCAGAGCAGGACACTACCACAGGTAGGGGTGTGTGTGTGCGTGAGCGTGAGCGAGAGTTGTGTGTCCTCCCAGCCTCTCTCATGCTAGTTTGCAACAAGGGATTGAGTGAGAGCACAATCCCATGCATGTTTAGACAGTAAAAAGTCCTGCAGTTCTCAGCATGCCCCTGCCAGCATGACAAGCTGGAGGGATGCTGGGAATTGTAGGAATTGTTTTCTATCTAAACATGCATAGGATTGTGCCCTAAATCTGGACTCCTTTTTCTGCTAAACTTGTACTGTTCCACTGAACTGCAGCTTCACAGAGGCCCTTTAATGTCTGCCTGTCTATTTTAGGGGGAAATCCTATGCCCGAGTTTGGGGAGGGGAGAAGGAAGCATGCTAGGGCTGGGAGACTACAAAAGCTCCATCCTCTCTACTCCTGTGGTGGTGTGGCCAGAGCAGAGGGCTTCTCTACATGAAGATGTTAACCCGCCAAGGTTTCTGCTTCCAGATTCTTTGTGGGATTAAGATCAGCTCCTTTACACGTGTTCTTTGTTCTGGGTTTTTTTTTTTTTCTTTTTCTGCTTTTCTATATGTTCCATTACACAACCACAAGGTGGCACTGCAGTATAGCAGAATTGCAAAAATACATGCGCTCTTTAAACTCAGTTTCATTCCACTATTTTCAGATAATACCAGACTTTCCAGGCAGAAATGCTTGGAAACGACAGGAGAGGCCCTGGAGGATGAAGACATCATGTAAAGAAGCACCTGCAAACTGCTGTGAGTGAGGAATCATGAGCACACAATAAATGCCTCATGGAGAGAAGCCTGCTGTGTTGCTGCTGCGTTGAATGGGAGCTTTCTCCTTTTCAGTCTAATTTTTTTTCCAGATGTTGCCTTGTACAGGGCAACTTTTTCTGTCTTCCTGAGGTTGGGGTGGACCTTCCCCTGCTGTTTCCCATTATACTGTTATTTCCCATTGATCCGTATCTAGCAAACCAAGGACTTTCCTTCTGTAGTCCTTGCCCGTTGCAAAAAGCTTGTTCCCATGTTGTGTGTACAGTGTGATTAACATTGTCTGTGTGAAATCTTTGTTCCTAAACCATTCCCCGGTGCTGGGGAGTGGTGGTGGTGGTGGGAAGCTGTCACCTATGTCTTCCTCCCAGCAGCCAAGCTATGGAGTTGTCCAACTATTTTGACTGGAATGGCAGTTTCCCCATCTCTGTGTGGCTCTGGTGTTTCTCCTGGCAAAAGGGCTGGTGCTTGAAAGCTTCTGATGTTTGCGGGGTGTGTGTGATAATTTGAACCCCCGCCCTGCCTGATGGGAGGTTGGAGTCTGTGGCTACAGGCATCCCCCCCCCTGTTGTCCCTCCTAATGAGCCGTGCTGAAGGTGGTGCTGAAGACTTCCTGTCAGCACAGAAACTGTATGGCATAAATAGATTCTATGATGTCATCACAGCATTCCTTCCATCGCTGCACACTGATTGGCTCCTTCCACACACGGCGAATGTGAGGGCATCATTCTGAGCAATGCTGGTTAATAGTGACAGAGTTGCTAGGGACTTTGTGGGAGTGGCCTTCATAGTTGACTCTTCTCTCCCCCCCTCCCCCCCCACTACTATCATGTGGTTTCCAGCATTGCTGGGAGAATGTAGGGTGGAACCAGCTGGCCATGCTGCTGTAAACTCTGGCATCGGAGTAGCTAGCTGTCCTAGATGGACTGCAGAATTGCATCCGCGGCTATTCTTTCTTTCTCTTTCATAGATTTATAGTCCACTTTTCAGGGTAAAAACCCTCACAATTTTACAGAGTTCTGAAGAAAGCCCAAAGGGCATCTCTTCCTTGCAAAACATTAACAAGAATGGGTCTTGTGGCACCGTAAACTAAAGGCATATTTACTGTGGCATAACATTAGGAATGAGTATAAAGTAGATACTAAGTACGGTATGTGTTCCTTCATTTCACATACGGTATACAGAATTATCTTTGAATTCAGCCACCAGCTTGACGGAAAGGCTTCTACAGCTTGCCTTATAACGGGAGATATCCCTCTCCTTATCTTGCTTGCATTCTCTTTCCACACTGACAAAGTGTTTGAAATGCTGTGGGACACTCTTATCAACTGAGTTTCTGAAGAGCTGATGTGCAAAATGTAATAAAAATTTTTTTTAGCATTGCTGCTGGCAGTATTGCAGCCAACTCCTGTGGCTGGGCTCCAAGTATTAATTAACACAGTTCCCATGGCTGCATCTTGGAAGAAGCCATTCTGTGTTTTGGCAAAAGAAGCACCACCTTTTAATTTGATTGTTGACTCTTGCAACTATTCAAAGTTACTCTTTTCTCTCACTGGGTTACAAAGCTGGCTTTGTAACCACCTCTCTCCATAGCTCTGTCACACATAATACAGTGTGAAAACAGTGCAGAAGAAGATGCAATGGGAAATTAGCAGGTTTGAATGTTTATATGGAGCATTAGAACTACAAAACCCATGATGCAGTGTGATCCAGAACAAAACACACATGTGAAACTTCCACTTTTGTTACCAGTGTGGATTATATAGATATGTGTCATGCTGCTGATGCCTGCCTGATTAGCTGCCTTAAACTGAACATTGTGGAAGGGAGTATGATCTAGTCAAAACTTTTAAGTCAAACTGATTTCAGTGGGAGAGATTTAAAACACTTGCTTTACTATCCCGTTGAAATCATGAGGCTTAAAAGTGCTTAACATTGATTGGATCTTTCCCCAAATGTTTGACTTATTTCTTTAACCTAGGTGCATATTTAACTTGCACAAATGAGTGAATGACATAGATTCATAGATCAGTAGAGTTGGAAGGGGCCTACAAGGCCATCGAGCCCAACCCCCTGCTCAATGCAGGAAACCAGAGGCGGGATCTCCCATCCAAGTAATAACCAGGCCTGACCCTGCTTAGCTTTCCACGCTCAGACAAGCTGAGCCAGCATGAGCCACAGTAGTATTGAGCTGGAGCACAACCACTCTTAGTTTCCTCTCATGGAGAGCCTGCATTCCTGGTTCTGTCTGCACTAGTTCAAAAGTAGTTGTGTTTCCTAAAGAATCACATCAGCCAGCCTAATTTGTACATCAAGGACATGTTTGCATATGATTTTTTTTTTAAAAAATCAACTAAATTAACTTCATCAAAATCAATAGACTTATTTCAGAGAAAATATGTTTAAGATTGGAGTGTAAATATGAGATATGCTGCTGTTTCTCTTTCAGAAATGTGGGACACAGCATGGCCACCCAGAAATATATTTTGCCCCTTCTGTTCCCCCCACATCCCATCTTTGTTTTTGGTGCCATCAATCCAACTTATAAAGCTTTTCTACATCAAGAAATAACTATGTGGCAGTCATAAATTGAGGTGGATGAGGCCTGGCAGGGCTGGCCCTACCATTAGGCCAAGCAAGGTTTTCACTTTGGGCAGCCAGGGCTGGCCCAAGGCATTTTACTATGTGAGGCAAAGGACAAGATGGTGCCCTCTCCCATGCCATGTACAAAAGCTGACTGGAGTGGTAATTGATACTTTATTCAATACTGGCCATGGCACAGTATTGTCCACCACACCTGAAGGCAACAGGCTCACTTACGGGGCACAGGGCAGGCTGAGGGGCCCACAGCTTTCTCCGCCAACACCTTGCTGCCAACTCCCAGCATTTGCCACCTGAGGCGACTGCCTCACTCTGTCTAATGGCAGGGCCAGCCCTGCAGGCAGCAGATGCTGGGAGGCAGAGAGTCACAGCGAAGTGCAAGAGGACAGACCTGTGTGTGCCATGCAGCCTGCCCAGTACTCCCTAAGCTAGCTTGCTGTTGCCTTCAGGAGCAGTGAAGGAAACTGTGTCATCACCAGTGTTGCAGTAAGATTCAACTTGCAGTTGATCAGCTTCTGTACATGGAAACAAATCAAGTGCAGGTCCAAGTTGCGATATTTGTGAACTTTCTCACAACCTTTCTTCAGATGGTCCTCGGTATGAGAACCTCCGCTTTAAAGTATGGTAAGTTAAAAAAAGAAGAAGAGGCAATGGAGTTCTTGGAGATGAAGACTACTCTAATGCAAATAATCAACTGGAGACATGAGATCATTTCTCATGGTGAACTACTTTCTAGAACATGATATTATGCCTGAGCTGAAAACCAGACATGGAATTTCTGCTGCAAGTTGTTTTTAACGGCACTTCCCATTGCTATTTTTATCCTGCAGTTCTTAGTTTTGTGGCTTGTTTTTTAAATCCTTCCCTCCACTGTTAGGATATTGTTGCGTTATTTCTTGATTGACTATAAGCTGCTTTGAACTCTTTTTTGAGGAAAGGTGGGATAGGCGTGTGTGTGTGTGTGTGTGTGTGTGTGTATGAGGGAGGCTGAAAAACCTTCTGTAGGAAGAAAACATATTGTCCAAATTGAATACCAACCACCCTTTAAAAAAAAAAGAAGTGGCTACAAAACCTTTCCAGGGTTCCAGCCAGAGTGGTTGATTGTTCTACCCTGCTGTTTTCAGACCTGTGGATACTTTGGGTCAGGGCCGATCAAAGTTGTAGTCCAAAATATCTAGAAAGCACCAGGTTGCAGAAGGGTGCTTTGGGATAGCCATGTGTCCTACTTTACAGAGGGCAGTCCTCCATTTCAAGGACTGTCCAACCCAAGTCCAGTTTAAAGATAGAGAACCACCAGAAGGGAGAGCCCAGGTGCCTTGAGGCAGCCCATGCCCATCAACAACTGGCACCTGGACAGCAGACTGAGCAGCTACACAAAGCAACTGATGACAGCCTTCCACTCTGTGGTGAGTTGTATCATATTTCCATTTAAATCATAGCCATTATTTCTAAATCTGCATCTATATCTTTAAATTAACACAAGCACATTTTATGCACATCTGTATCCTTTTGTTCATTTTGCTGATGAATGTCCCCCTTTTTGGTAAAATGTAAGTGGCCACCCTTGGACACTTTGAAGAACAATCCCACAGTGCCCTATTCTGGAAAATGAAGGTTTCCTGCCCAGATATCAGAAACCCAATATCACATGTGGCTCATGTTGGCTCAGCTGGTCTGAGCATGGAAAGCTAAGCAGGGTCAGGCCTGGTTATTACTTGGATGGGAGACCCCTCCTCTGGTTTCCTGCATTGAGCAGGGGGTTGGGCTCGATGGCCTTGTAGGCCCCTTCCAACTCTATGATCTATGAATCTGAAGAAGCAGCAGAAGCAAAAACAGAGTTAAAGTGGAGGGTCGTGAGTTATGTTCTTGGTTGCTCTAATGAACCTGGGCTGTGGAGGCCACCTTGTGCTCAACCTATACAGATAGACTAGTTGAGTTCTATGATTCATAGTTGTCTATGGCAACTGCAAAAGTCAGTGCATGTTGATGGGAGCAGAGAGAGGGTGGGGGAAGCCCTTTTTGTTCAAATCAACCTGCTGTGAAAGCTAAAATCTTTTCTGGCTCAGCAACAAGCTTAATTTAGGTCATTTCAACACATCTGCAAAAGCAAAGTACCAAGTAACAGTAACAATTGTTCCACTAATAATTTCTTAGTGAATGTACACCTTCAAACCCAATTGAGGCACAATCCTATCATGTTTAGACAGAAATAAGTCCTACAGTTCCCAGCGTTCCCCAGCCAGCCATGCTAAATACGCATAGGATTACGCCCTTAATGGAAGACGTTAAGTGAACACCCCCTCTTCTCTTTTAGCCATCAAATGCACTTTGCTGGAATGACAGGGGCATTTCTTCTTGTAAAGGCTGTAAATAGAGGAGATGACACAGTCATGAGTTGCTGTCGATTTTTTTTTCACTTCGTTCTCACTGGTGGGATTACTGATATGGTAAAACAAATAGGTTCCTTAATGTGGTTAGCATGTATCTTCACATCAGCTTTTGCTGCATTGGCATCAAGCTGCATATACCCTAGCCTGTTGGTTCAATTGCAGCTAAGTCATTACGGAGTTCAGAGCAACACTTTCTTTGGGGAACTGGCGGTAACTGGATGAGCTTGAAGATCTCACACTCAAAACACAAGAAACAACAGCATCAACTACAGACAGGGTTGAGCCTTCCACTCCTGGCTCTGTGCAGCTTCTCACGTATGCTGTTGGAGAGCATGCAGAGAAGTAACCAATAATCAAATCAAACTGAACACAACAGAGCCATCTGCTGCATTATCGCAGCCATCAGAAGTTCAAGAAGAAGCTAAATTTACAAAAAGCAGCGTTAACGAGGCTGCTTGTTTGATTCCCTAAATAAATCTCTCGAGAACTCTGATGTCAATGCAACAAAAGCTGATGTGGAGATACATGCTAACCACATTAAGAAACCAGATTTGTTTTTCCATATCAAAAATCCCAGCAGTGAGAACCAAGTGGAAAAAAATGGAAAAAACAAAAACACAGCAAGTCAGTACTACCATGCCATCCTCTCAAATGACTCTGATTGCTAAGCCTTTCAGTTTACAGGGATATTTGGCTTGGAAGCAGAAATGTAATTTTGGCCATTTTGCCTTATTCAGTTGACCGGTTCACCACTGAAAATTTATAATATTTTTTCTTTATATCAATTTTTTCTTTATATCAATTTTCATATATATAGAAGAATGGTCTCTCTCTCTCTCTCTCTCTCTCTCTCTCTCTATATATATATATATATATATATACCACTATATATATATATATATATATATATATAGAGAGAGAGAGAGAGAGAGACCATTCTTCTATATATATGAAAATTGATATAAAGAAAAAATTGATATAAATTTTCAGTGGTGAACCGGTCAACTATATATATATAGTTATATAGTGGTCTATATAGCTCCTGAGGAAGACTATTCCTAGTCAAAATGGTATCACACTGGCATTCCATTTGAGTTATATCTTTGGCGTGATGTTCCTGCCAGGAAAGAGCATTTGGCGACCAGACTGGGGAGCCATTGTCACTTTAAAGAGGCCAATAATTGTGTTAACTGACCAAGCTATAAGGCTATGCCAGCTATCCCCAACCTGGTGCTGTCCAGATGTGTTGGACTACAGCTCCCACTACAGAGGTGTGGGGTGGCAAACCGGGATGACTGCAGTACATTTACATTATGAGAGTGTGCCCTGTGAGTAGTGGCTGCGGAACGTGAATATAGCAGTACCGCTCTGCTAACCTGATCATATACAGTGTAATGTGGATGTGGATCCAGCCTTGGTTGTGCTTAAATTGGTGGGATAGCAACGATATTTGGGAAGTGGAGAGTTGACCGTTGTTGCCTCAGGATATTTTTCTAATTCCAAATGCCCACATTTAATAGCATTTAGATTTGAATGCCTTGCCTCATCAACAATAACATCATCGTCATCATTTTACAAAACCATATTATAGCAGCTCCCAGCTGAAATATCACTGGACACTTGGGAATCGTTCATTGCCCAGTGATGGGGATCCATGCACAGACTGATACAGGTTTCTACATGTGTGAGAATGCTTCTGATGGTGGTATGCCATTTCAGCTCTTTTCATGCTAATAATGCATTGCCTTCAAAGACTAAATTGGCACTCCTGTTCCAATACACATAAATTAATGCCATTACACAGTTCTGTTTTAATTAAAACAAGCGCACTGCCAATTGATGCTACCCTATGGCAAACTTTGCCAGTACCAAGAAGAAAAGGTGCTGTGGCATAAATAAAGTATTTAAAGTGTTCTTATTAGAGCTCAGGTCTTTGCTCTACTGAT
Organism: Shinisaurus crocodilurus; assembly: GCA_021292165.1. Lineage (NCBI taxonomy): Eukaryota > Metazoa > Chordata > Lepidosauria > Squamata > Shinisauridae > Shinisaurus > Shinisaurus crocodilurus. Next base: position 94,294,476 of record CM037879.1, on the reverse strand, counting down.
GGAGTAGGGGTTTTCCCCTCCAGCCTGGGGCAGGTTGTGTACTTTGGATTTACAATTTTGGCTCAGGCGCGCATCTATGTCGGGAATAAATGTTGGTGCTGATCATTAGCACATATTTAGGAGGGGGAAGGCTGTCTAGTAGTGATGGGTGAAATCCGTTAAATAAGGAGTGAAAGGCAATGGTCCATCAGAGCAGGCTGGAGTCCAGCCTGGGCCGATGCTACCATTAGGCCAACTAGGCGGCTGCCTAGGGCACCGGGATAAATGGGGCGCCAGAAAGCCTTGAAAAAAACACTTCACATATATCTACAGAAGAAAAGTTTTTTTTTTTTTTAAGAGTCTTTCTGGGTTGTTTGAACTGCGCGTCGCTGGCTGCTCTCCACCTCTTCCTCCTCTTCCTCTCCCCCCTGCGCCTCTCTCTCTCGCTCTGCCTTTGCAGTGGCAGCGGCGGCGGCAGCAGCAGGAAAAGAGGGGGGGGTCGGTGGGTTTGTCGTTGGTTTGTTAGTTACAAAGACGAAGAAATAAGAGGGGAGGGTGGAGGGGAGTTTCTTTTTTAAAAAAAATCGAGCAGCAGAAAGAAAAGAAAAAGGAGTACCAAGCCAGCCTTCCCCCCACACCCCATTTTCAAAATCCCGCCAAAAGACACATACTTATATTAAAGTGATTCCTTTCATGGACAATTCACTCCCGCAGCCCCTGATAATGCCTACTGTTTGGGGAAGCCCCCCCCCTTCTCGTCCCCTTGGTACCTTCATATGAAAGTGAAAATCTGTACAATGGATCTTCGCTTTATCCAACGGGATAACTGAGGATATCTTGATAGAAGATTTCAAGAAATGTAGCAAATTGGTACTACATCAACATATATTTTATGTATGTTTGTCAATGTTTATGATAATAATTTTTTTAGGTTTTGCCAATTGACTTTTAATGTGCATAGGGCTGGAGGGAGGGAGGGCTCAAGTGGGAAGGCGGGGGGGGGCGCTAAATATCTGATCTTGCCTAGGGCACCAAACTGCCTTGCACCGGCCCTGCTCTGCCATCCTCCCATGCGGTGAAACCAATTTCCCAAATCAACCCCCCCCCCCCCGGCTAAGGTTCTCAAGCACTAGCTCCATTGAAATCAATGTGATTTGCCTGGGAGCAAAGCCAGTGAAGAGAATGTGATTTATTTCTGAGTAGACATGCCTTTTGGTCCTGCCCCGTGCCCACCGCAAAACAACAAATGGCGGACACACATCACGCCACATTTCTCCCGCCCCTAGAAAACTACTGGCTAACTCCAGTGATGACACTTTCATGGCCACACCTCAGGTGGGCAATGACAGTGCAACTGTAGCACATACTAGCTGCATACTGTGGTAGCTAACCGCAATAACTGAAAAAACCATGATAAACCTAGTCTGGGAAATTCCAGAACAAGGAATGATTACGCAGGACTAGCAAGACTGGCGGCACTGAAAGCTGCATGTGTTGTCGTGAGCCTGCAAGTCATGGCAGCAATACAGTACGGCAATAAACCTTATGTGTGGATCCGGCCTAAGCTTACTTCAGTGGGTGTTTTCATCATGTTCTTGAATCATTATGAAATTGCCTTATTGGGTGAGATCATTTGACCATATTACATAGTTTTGTCTAGGGATGGGACAGGCATTCTGTTACTCATCCCAAAAAGTGGTTGAGCTTGAGCCTTCTTGGGGGTTTGATCTGAACACTTTGGAAAAAACTTGAAGGGTGCTTGCCAAGTGCTTGCCTCCTGCTGTCCCTGTCCCAAGGACCCAGAAACATATCTTGGGGCAAGAATCAGATGATGGCTGCTTTCTAGACCCAAGCAGAGCTTCTTTTCCCTTGGGACCTTCACCCTGGTAGAAATGATGTATGTAGCATCAGTTTCACTTTGGGGATTCTGGGAATGGTAGTCCCAGTACCATTATTTCATAGATTTCATAGATCATAGAGTTGGAAGGAGCCTACAAGGCTATCGAGTCCAACCCCCTGCTCAATGCAGGAAACTAGAGGAAGGGTCTCCCATCCAAGTAATATTATCAATGAGGATCACAAAAGATGGCTGTAGGGCTGGAAATTGGAATTAAAAAAGACAGCTACGTGATATAATGTTCCCAACACATTTTGACTATGTCTTTATCAAGGGAAACTAAAAGTACAAAATATATAATACATATAATGTAAATAAATAAAAATTCACTTATTTTTGAATTGTATAATTAAAATTAAAACTTAGTTTTAATTTTTATAGTTGGACAAACTCAGCCAATTATATACTAGATCTCTGGATATTATACATTCCCTAAATTAAAGGCTATAAAACATATCAAATAAGTTGAATTAATGATAGTAAGACTTACATGATTATCATCTCTCTCTCTCTCTCTCTCTCTATATATATATATATATATATAATTTCAGCATGAAACAGTTTAAATAAAAAATAACTAAACATTTAATTAATTGAGATTAAAACTAAATTATAGTTTTTTATAATTAAATAATCTCAAGCAGTTGTATACTAGATCCCTGGATATTATAAATTCCCTGAAGTTGGAGGATATAAAACATATCAAATGAGTTGAATAAAAAATAATGAAACTTAAAATACTTGGTTATCATATCACACAGATGTAAAAAGTTTCTCTTATCATCTCAATAGTTGGACAATCCCAAACAGTTATATACCAGGTCCTTGAATAATGTAAATTCCCTGAATTAGAGGATATAAAACATATCAAGTAGGTTGAATTAAAGATAATAAGACTACAATATATAGTCATCATATCACTTAGATGTAAAGGTTTTTCTTATATAATTTCAGTATAAAAGGTTTAAAAGTTTTCTTACTGAAAAATGTATTCCCTCTCCACTCCTTATCCGAAATGAACGAAACTCACTCAATCAGCCAACATATTTGTAGAGTACCTTTGTGCACCTGTTTCTTACTTAATTACATTAAACGTAGTCATTTTGAAAATGCTGCTAAGTCTCACTGTCCTGGAAAGTAAGAATCCTATTAAAATCTATTACCCTTTGGCCTAATTTCTATTACAAAGCATTATCTTTAATCCAACTTATTTTATATGTTTTATAGCCTTTACTTTAGTGAATTTAAAATATCCAGAGACCTAGTATATAATTGGCTGAGTTTGTCCAACTATAAAAACTATAACGAAGTTTTAATTTTAATTAAAAATTCACTTATTTTTGAATTGTATATTTATTTACATTATACTTATTATGTATTTTGTACTTTTAGTTTCCCTTGATAAAGACATAGTCGAAACTGGGTGACTTTGGGCCAGTCACTGACTCTCAGCCTCACCTACCTCACAGGGTTGTTGTTGTGAGGATAAAATGGAGAGGAGGAGGAGGATTATGTAAGCCGTCTTGGGTTCCTTGCAGGAAAAAAGGCGGGGTATAAATATAATAAATAAATAAACGCATTGGGAACATTATATTGTGTAGCTGTCTTTTTTTATTCTAGTCCCAGTACCATCCCTAGCAGGGAAAATTGCTCAGGCAGGGTTCGGGGAGCACCTTCTGCCACTTCTCCCTGCCCCAGTGTAACTTGCTGGGCCCTTGAGGTGGGACGTACACATAACTGAGGTGATCTGGGCCCTGTTTGAATGTTGGTTATGTTATCCCCACTTTTGACTTCTGTGATTAGCAGCAAATCTCTAGACCTTAAGTAAGAGTCTAGGGGTTGAGGCAGGGGTCTTTCCTAGCTCTTCTACCTGTGGTCCTTAGGAATTAATCAAAAACCTTCTGCATACAAAGCATGTGCATCACTGAGCTATGCACCCTCCTCTGAAAAGAAGGCCTCATGTGGATACCTAGGTTAATTAATTTAATTCTCGTTGAAATTGATGGGGCTTTGAAGTGTTCACTTTGGCCAGATTGTGCTCTAAGATATTTGCCAAAATGAAGAGAGCTAGGAACTTAAAAAATAAATAAATGAAAGATCCAGTTCACCCTCAGGGCTTATCTGCATTTATCTGTGTCTTGGGTAAGTTATTACTGCTTAATTACTCCAGGGCTCCTCCAGACATATTCCCTCCAGACAGTACTCCAGGTTAATTAACCTGTGCATTGGCCACCATTTTTAATATGCAAGCCATAATGGGTTTGCGCTGTGGCTTGTCATGTTGTGTGAACAGTGAACCTGAGCAGCATGGGTTATCCACAATGTGGTTGCTGAGGATATGTGATCCCCTCTCCCTGTGGCTGACACCACTGTCATTTCTAGTGTGATTGCCATGTGCAGGATGGTTTCCTGAGTGTCACAGGCAGGCACCTATTAGGAACATAGGAAGCTGCCTTGGTCCATCTAGCCCAGGACTGTCCACACTGACTGGCAGCAGCTCTCCAGGGTATCTGGCTGGAATATTTCCAGCCCTATCTAGAGATGCCAAGATTAGAAGTCACAGGCTGTTGTAAAGTGCCTGTGACACCAATGCTGGACAAGTGAATAAATCCTCCCCTACAATGGTCATGAGCTTGTTGTTGTTGTTGTTGTTATTATTATTATTATTATTATTATTACCATAATGATCATTATTAATTTGCTCTTGTTCTTGTTGTTGCTAATAGTTATACTTTTAAAACATTTTACTGTTTTTAATGTTCTTATTTTTATTGTTGCAGGGTTTTATTGTTTGAAATTGTTGTACCCTGCCATGATGGCTTATTAGCACATAAGGCAGTATATAAATGTTATTAAATAAATAAATAAATAACAACAACAACGATGACGATGATGATTATGATGATTTTATTCTGCATTTGCTGGATGAGCATTGCCCCCGTTAATAGGTGAGGCATGGAAGTGCTCATGTAGCCCTCCTGAGCAATGCCCCACCATTTCATGGCACATTTCTCCTCTTCTTAGACAGCAGCAAATGTGGCTGTCTCCCCAGTATAAAGGCCTGGCAGGTTGGATAGATACTCCCTTCCATTAGAGGGGCGCGCGATATAACCAGTGGTGCAGTGGTATATTTTGAAGTGACGGTCCCCATAGCCACACACTGAAGGAAAGTCCAAAAATACAGGCAAGATGTGTTGTTCCATATCAACAAACTACTTCTAGCAGTTTCTATGTCCACTAGGAGCAGGTCTTTTATAAAGCAAACTAGCTTTTTTTACCAGGCGTTGCACAGGTCGTTCTTTTCCTACAGGCAGGCACTATTTGTTCGAAATTCCTTCAGGTAGCTGTCCGCTGTTTGGAATCCCTTGGAATCCCAGCTCCCCCGGGACTACCAGCTCTCCCAGGATTACACAATGAAATCCCTGCTCTCCCAGGACTACACAATGAAATCCCTGCTCCCCCCCCCCCCGGGACTACACAATGAAATCCCTGCTCCCCCTCCCCCTAGCCTACACAATGAAATCCCTGCTCCCTTTCCCCCCAGTACTGCACAATGAAATCCCTGCTGTCCCGGGACTACACAATGAAGTCCCTGTTTCCTCCCCCCCCCCCGGGACTATGCAACAATGAATTCCCTGTGTGTCGTCATCCCCCGGACTGGACCGCACAATGAAATCCCTGTGCCCCCCCTGGACCACACAATGAAATCCCTGCTTCCCTCCCCCCTGGGACTGCACAACAATGAATTCCCTGTTCTCCCCCCCCCCCCCGGTACTACACAATGAAATCCCTGCTTCCCTCCCTCCCGGGACTATGCAACAATGAATTCGCTGTGTGTGTCCCCGGACCACACAGTGAAATCCTTGCTCCCCCCCCCCCCGCTGGGACGACGCAATGAAATCCCTGCTTCCCCCCCGCGACTGCACAACAATGAATTCCCTGCCCCCCCCCCCGGGACCACACAATGAAATCCCTGCTGCCCCCCCCCGGGACCACACAATGAAATCCCTGCTCCCCCCCCGGGACCACACAACAATGAATTCCCTGCACCCCCCCCCACAGGACCACACAATGAAATCCCTGTCCCCCCCCCCAGGACTACACAATGGCATATTCCCCCTCCATGTAGTCCCCAGCTGTGGTTCATGTGAATTCTGTTTGGACGTAGGAGAGATTTGTATATCTGCCTCTGATTGGGCCCCTGTGGTGGCAGTGCATACCAGTATTCTATATGCTGGTGGAGCTATTTGCATAACCGCTTCTGAATGGCCCCTGAGAACATTCCAAGTGACGCCATTGACTCTAATCTATTTTGGGCCGTACAGGTGCGGCGAGGGTTTTTCAGAGATTTTAACCCACCAGTCTTTGTCCTTCGGTGATGGGGAGTATGCGTGCCAAGTTCGGGGCGGATCCAGTCCAACCGGGTAGGAGCTAGTGCGACACACGCGAGCCAAAACCCCGCGCGGACATACGTACAAACATTCACATTTATATAGTGGATAGGACTTAATTTCCTATTCAAGCCACCACAAAATATTTTGAATTACAACAGGGATAGATTACAATGGGCCAGTTTGCAAGATCACTGCAGCCACGGTGGGTTGTGGCATATGCGGGTGGCCATTTTGAATATTCATCCCCCAGCAGGCAGTTGCCATGGTTAGTCGTTCCATCTGAACCCAGGCGGACTGGGTTGTTTGAGGGTTAATAGGTGGCCTGTGGGCGCCACAACTCATTGTGGCTTAAATAAGCCACAGTGGGCTGTGGTGACTGTGTGAACCAGGTCAATGACCTGGTTCACATGATCACCGCAGCCCACTGTGGCTTTATTTATTCAAGCCATGGTGGGTTGTGGCACATGCCAGGAGACTTTTGTATATTCAAGCCAGAACCACGGCTTGTCATGTTGTGCAAACGCAGCTAGGATTGGTTGTTGGCGTAGTTAACAAACCACCCACAGCCCTAAAACTGCCCATGGGTTGTGGGTGGTTTGTTAACCACACTAACCCACCCTCGCTGAGTTCACATGACAACAAGCTGTAGTCATGACTTGAATATGCAAAAGGGCCACATGCGTGCACCACTAAGCCCCAGGGGTTAATTAACCCACCATGGCTTAGAGCAGTGTTTCTCAACCTTGGGTCCCCAGATGTTTTTGGCCTACAACTCCCAGCATGCCCCAGCCAGCATAGCTGGCTGGGGCATGCTGGGAGTTGTAGGCCAAAAACATCTGGGGACCCAAGGTTGAGAAACACTGGCTTAGAGTGACATGTGAAGAGGCCAAAATATATTGTTGCCCAGAAAATCCCAGTCCCACCCCCTCCAGCTACTGTGAGGATTACAGCTAAAACCAAAGAGAACAGGGAAGCCTGAAGTAGGTGATGAGTGATGTCAGCATCACTGCTAATGAAGAAGTGCCTGTGCTGCATTCCTGTGAGCCCTGGCTCCTCTACACCACTAGATATAATGCAAATGGTGCTGGGTTGGGCCATTTCAGGACAATGTTATAAAAAGGTGTCTGGGTCATGCTTTGGCTATCTTTAACCACAGTCTCCAGAAGGCTGTGGAAAACTGGAGACGTCATTGCCATTGCTCAACAGCATCTAGAAGAATGCAGCAAAACCTATGGGCACAACCTAGTGGTTATGTATATCATGGGGTGTGTCAAGAAACACAGTATACTTTTCTCACCGCATGATCTTGCGCTGATGAAATCTTTAAGTAGAAATATCATTTTCCCACCCTCCCAACACACTCTTGCCTTATCTCTCCTGTGATATTTGAATATTAGCAGATGATTATTGCACATTCCTTATAATTACCTGGCATCAAAGCTAGCTGTGGATGTAAACATATTACAGAACAACCCTATTTAATGATTTTGATCAATTATGTCTTCAGTGAACACAGCAGGAAACCAGTTTAAGTGTATACTATATATGTATTGCGATGAAATGTGGGGTTTGTTTATATCATAGAATAGTAGAGTTGGAAGGGGCCTATAAGGCCATCAAGTCCAACCCCCTGCTCAATGCAGGAGAACAGATGTGTGCAACCCAGGCAGTCATTGACCCGGCTCGTACCTGCTTAGTTTCAGCATGTGGGTCTTCCCCCAGCCTGGTGCCCTCCAGATGTTTTGGACTTCAACTCCTATCAACCCCAGTCATTAGGGCCAATGTTAGGAATGTTGGGAGTTATAGCTCAAAACATCTGGAGGCACCAGGTTGGAGAAGACCGGTCTGAATGATCTCTTGGACGTCTCTTCCATCCCAGTGGTTCTGTGCTTGTAACAAAGAAATGGTTAACTGATTAAAGTTGGTCAAACATGGACAGGTCTGACGTGGCAACCTCTCTTGTTAAATGGAAATCTGAACTGGCGGCCTCTTCCTGTTCCTCCTAAGGAACATGATTTAGACAGCCCTTGGCTTGCCTTGCTAGATCCAAGGATAGTTATCAGCACAGCTGCAATGGGCCAAAAAAGAGGAAAGTTGAGTTAGGTTCTCCTCCCCTAAGGAATTGAGTCTTGGGTAATAACAAAAACAGCTTGAGTTAGTTGCAATTTTGGGAGAGATTTGGAAAAAACTCAGCTGGAGGCGGGGGAGCTTGGCTGGACTGGAAGCATCTTTAGGGTACCAGAGCCAACTTTCACAAAAACACAGCAAGCTGCCAGTGACTTCATTCCAAGGAAGCAAAATCCTGGGTAATGCTCACATCCCTGGAGTTCTCAGCACTTGGAGAATTGATGTGTGAGGGCATAACAATACGTTAGGATATGCCACAATTAGAAATAAATGTTTATGAAACAGCATACAAACCACTGTGGCAGCTTTGCATCAGAAACCATGCTAACATTATAGGAAACACATCTGGATACTATATGCCAGGGGTGGGGAAACTTTTTCTGCTAGAGGGTCACATTTGCTTGAATGTAACCATTGGGGTAGCGAAGGATATGCCAGTGTGGGTGGGGCCAAAGCCATACATTATTCATTGGTTGGTGTTTTAGGAGACCCAGACTCTGCTATACAAGTCTTGGTTAACTTACTTATTTGTATAATCATTATATTCCAGAACAATTTTGGGATATTTTGAAATTAGTCATGCCTTGGATTGAGAGCATAATTCGTTCCGGAAACGTGCTTGTAATCCAAACACTCTTATAGCAAAATGAAATTCCCCCCAAAAAAATTTGTACAGAGATTTTTAATTTAAGCCGTACTACAGTACTTGTATTGCAAGACGTCGCTTGTATATCAAGTCAAAATAATAATAATAAATATTTAAAAATTTGCTTGTCTTGCAAAACGCTCTCAAACCAAGTTACTTGCAATCCAAGGTCTTACTGTATTTATTATGCTCCTAGAGATGACTGTCTGCTGTACTGCCATGGCTTAAGGGAGTCCAAATGTCCTTAATGCTCTGCTTATATCCCCTTCCCTCCACTTTCTCTCTTGCCCCATCTTCCCTTCTCTCTGTCTCTTTTCCTCTATATCTCCTCTTCTCCCCTGCCCCCTTCTTCTTTCTCAGCTCACAGCAAGGAATCCAAACAAGCTGGTGATGCACTTTGTGCATCACCAACTCACCCAGCCGCTATGCAGCTGTTTTCACTTATTCTCAGCTGTTTCCTGGGGATCAGCTGAGTAGTGGAGTGGGGAGATTGTCGGGAGGGAAGGTTGAATCCTCCTGTCCTCCATGATCTCCTCCGTTGCTGCTCAGCTGACCCAGGCAAAAAAAGTGCTGCAGATGGGGGGTGGGGCCAAGGAGAGTGGGCAGGGTTAGGGAAAAGCTTGGTGGGCTACATTTGGCCCGTGGGCCAGGTGTTTCCCACCCTGTTATATGCCATCATAGATACTCTGGTCTAGTTGCCAAGGTTTAATTATGAGAAACATGTTGATACATCGTTGAATGATGCTCAATTATATGGATGGAGTTGGACATAGACTGAAGTTCTTTCCTCAGTCAGGGCATAATCTATTTTCTCTGATGGGAGCCCTGCTGAGGTTATTGCCCTCTCCTGAAATTGGGTGACGAGGTCTATGGTCCTAGACTTGCATTGTAGTTCATGTTTTATTGGATGCACACTACTATCAATTGATGGGTTCTTCTCTAAGAAATGGCTTTTTTTGGTTTCACCATCTCTAGTACCATTACAATAGAATTTACTGCATTAGTCACACTGAACAGATAGTTTCACCTTCATTCTGTTAGATAGCATTTTTAAGTCTTGGCACTGGCCCACACAGGCATGCTCATCACTCGATGACTAGAGAATCCAGTGGTGACTTGTGGAAATGAGCCAAAGACAGAACTTTTGCATCATCTCAAACACAATGATTTTTCATGGAATAAAATGAACCATCAAATTATGAGCAATCTAGTATGTACATGCATGTATGACCTGGCTCTTGTATGTCCCATATAATTTCTCTCTCTTCATATTCTTAAAATTCACATTTAAGAAAGTCATGTAGAGAAGTGTTTGAACACTCAGAGAAGTTTCAAGCAGCTTTGCCAGACACATGTCTCAGCCACAATCTGATTGTTCATAAAAGATGCTCCTGTTCAGCCATTTTTCTAGGCACTTCCCATCTGCATTTTAAAAATGCAAGTAGGAAAAAGTAAAGCTACAGCATTAAACTGAGAGCTTATTTGCAAATTCTCACAATGGAATTTCAAAGCCAGAAGCATGTATAGCATGCACTCATTCTTCCTAGATTTGTGACCTTGCATTTGAGTGTGTTAAAAGCCAATTACATGTAATCAAACTGTCAGGCTCCAGCTAGTGAATTCTTCCATTAGTTTGAATTGTCCATGTAATTGATTATTCAAAATTGTTCAAAACACTGAATGCAACTATGCTTTCCTATGGAGAGCTTCTTACCACTGCCAATTCCTCAGGTTGGATGAAAGTGTCAGGCCTGATTAATTTAAGGTGATCAGAATGCGTTAGGCTAATAGAGGTGACTTCCTTCAGGATGTTACAAGTGTCAACAATGATTTACTCATGCTGCATTGATGGAAAAATGGAATATATTTTACTTTTTTAGCTTGCTCCAGAATTACACTGCATGATAAAGGCATTTCACAAGAGAGACAAAATACTAATTTCACTGCTCACAGCAAACTCCCATGTTTCTTCTAAAGGCCTTCAGTTCAATCCAAAGGACTTCAGTTTGCAAAGACTGTGGGTGTGTTTTCACATGCTTGACACACATCAATATCTGTCGGGTTTGTTATTTATTTCCTATGCATGCTATATCCCTCAGCATACATACCAGTGTCATTGCATGTTGGTTGTTGCTGTGCGAATGTGGTAGCAAACAAACATTTGGGAAAATGGGGCATATTGTTATTAAGAATGTAAAAGCAGCCCTGCTAGATCAGACCAAATGCCTGTCATGTCCAGCCTCCTGTTTCCCACAATGATCATCCAGAGGGCTATGGGAAGCCCGGCCACAACAGGACATGAGGGCAATAGCCCTCTCCCACTGTTGTCCACCAGCAACTGGTATTCAGGCAGGTGCCTCTGATCCTGTAAGTAGCTTACAGCCATCATGACACTCATAGATCAATGAAGATATATTTTATCCACTGGGTGCTGTTAGCTGCCCTCTACCAAGCAATAAAATACTTTGATTTGTTGATTTACAGCCAGCCCAGTTCACATTGTCACTCTCTTCCAAGTCTAGCTAACTTTTCCTCTACCTGGACAGTGACATACTTGGGGCAAATACCGTAAGTTATCTTAAAGCTGATAACTTTATTTCCTGAAATCTGTTCAAGATTGAACAGATGTGTGGAACCACAGTAGTCTAATGTTCTTGCAAATAGCCAAGGTTTTCAGCTTAAGTCAGGACTGAAATTCAGCAAGCATGCAATGTCCTTTCTGATCCGTATTTAACCACAAAACTTTAGAACAAGCTATTTTGGTTTGAATCAACATGATTCTCAAATACTTGCACTGGCACAAGATTACATTGAATGAAAGGGGATTCCTTTGTTGCAGCTAACTGAAGACTGGAAGCAATGGGCTTTGTTGATGGTCACCAGTTTGAACCATTGATATTAACTACTGAAGTAATTTTCTACTTCAGTAGTAAACTAAAATAAGGAAGTGAAAGAAAGATGGTTAGGCTGGTATTTCTATATGTAGTCCCCACTGTTCTTTAAGTTGTAGAAGGTACATTTCCTCATATCCCGCTAATAGCTCATCGGAGCACTGCCTCTCATAAAGCCTGGACAAGAGTCCTTCCTCCACAGATTCTTCATACTCTTTATTCTCAGTTATTTCTTCATGTATGTCATCTGTTAAATTGGACAGAGAGGGTAAATAAAGCCTCCCAGTCTGGGGATTCCAGTCTACTATTATGCTCTCTTCTTCTGCATCCTTTGCTGCCTCTTTTGCAGTTGCAAAAGTGTGTGGTTCTTCGAGTACAGTTCCTTTGTTAGCCAACAAGGGCTCTTTTTGATCAGGTACCAAACAAATGTCTGCAATCACATCACACTCAGGACAAAAAGCCTGGTTTAGCTCATCATTCACCAGGCTTATCAAGGAAACTTGGAGGTCATCATGTAATTCTGTATGGGAAACATCTCTCTCATTCAAAAGGAGTTCTCTTAATTGCTGCACTGAAGAGATTTCTGGAGCTCCCACATCAAATCGGGGACAGTAGGTCTTTTCTGTTTCATCAGTCACTAAGTCTGATAGCGCTTTTTGTGAGTCGTGTAGCAGTTCCTCCAGTGCACAAGTAGCATTTTTTAAGCTAAGCTTTTCTTGTTCCTCTTGAATTGGAGTCCCATGTTCAGCCCTCACATCAAACGCATATACCACAACCTCATCATTGTGTCTCTCTCCTGGAGCCCAGCAAGATCCAGGCTTCATGATTGGTAGCCTGTTCCCATCTTGCTCATTTTCAAATACAACTTCCTTGTCTAGAAAGTTCTTGTCTATTAGTCCTTTTTCTGAAGTGCTTTCCTCAAGATGGTTTCCATCACAAATTCCAGCACTGCTGCAGCCATTGTCTAGTAAGTGACTGTCCTCCTGAAGAGTCTTGCTCTCATCAACATTATTCACAGCAATGAAGTTAAACACGATGTTTTCAGAAGGAACAAAATCGTCTCTTTTACATGTGTTATTGTAGTTCAGAACCTGAAACGGAAAAGAGCTACACTTTGAAAAAAGAAAATGGAGAAACATGTTAATTGCAATCTCTACTTTAAGTTAGGGCCCCAATTCAACTGAAGTGAATCATTACTAAGTTCCACTGAACTCAATGGAACAAGTTAATCACTAATTAGGGCTGTGTGGAATTTTCACCCTCAAACATTTTCTGGGCAAAATTAATCCTACCCTTTGACATGGCTGATCACAGCCACTGTTTCCCTTCTTTGCTGTTGGGTTCAGCATCCACTGCCCTGCCAGTGATCCCAACCAACCAGGGATCATGCAGTGAATGAAATGTCAAAAACACAATGTAGCCAATCTATATTGACTACATAGCACTGAGCACAGATGTGGAGATCATGTATCTCACTCTGAATGAAGGCCAAGAGGGAAGGGAATGCATCTCCTATTGCTGAGGCAACCAGGTGGTTGCTCCTTGTCTTGCTTCACTGTGCTTCATTGGAGAACAATGAAACCCATACAATACAGTGTAGACGAAAGAGAGCACTGCCCTGGTTGTTTTGGCAATGAGTACTTCTCTCCACCCTCCCCTGGCATCCATGGCCACACACTTTCATTCCCCTTTGCAAGAGCCCACAAAAAATAAGCAAGGGGGGACTTTTTGCAGTGGGCAGTAGTATCACCTGTATCAGCTCAGCTCTCCTAGTTGCCATTAAGTTAAGTCTCATTGCTTTTAATGGGACTTAGTCTCTGAGTAATTTTAGTTGGATTGGGCCTATGTAGAGAATTCAGGTGTTTTCACACCACAACTTATGGACATTAGGGGGCACTGTATACACTACTTTTCCATACTATTGACCATATTTTGGAGCAAGCTAAGATCACCTATACTATTTATTTATTTATTATATTTATACCCCGCCCTTTTTCCTGCAAGGAACCCAAGGCGGCTTACATTTTATCCTCACAACAACCCTGTGAGGTAGGTTAGGCTGAGAGTCAGCGACTGGCCCAAAGTCACCCAGTGAGCTTCATGGCCGAGCAGGGACTAGAACCCGGATCTCCCGAGTCCCAGCCCGACACTCTCACCACTACGCCACACTGGCTCTTTTATTTCCTTCACTGCACTAACCATAACTAGGAACTTGGAAACGACAGCAGCTCTCCAGGGTATCAAACAGGAGTCCTTAGCCCTACCTGGAGATACCAGGGATTGAACTTGGACCTTTTGCATGCAGAGAAAGTACTCTACCACTGAACTACAGATAACACAGATATATTATATAGCTATAGCTCCTCCTAGAGGTTAGGTTACTCCCAGGCCATCCATGGGACCTTATTCTACGTAACATAATCTGTTAGAATATATCTATGCTACCACCTAAGAAATGAAAAGAGATACTATATGCTGAACTAAGGAATTGTTTGTACGGTTCAATATCCTGTGATAATAGCAAGTTAACTCATTTCAAACTCTTAGTAATTTACATCATCAAGAGGTGAAAGAGAAGGAACAGCCCTGGTGATACCAAGGGCTCTGGACTTACCACTCATTCCAGGACAAGTGATTATTCAAATAACAGCAGAGTTACTGCCTGTCCTAGAGAGGTACCGTAAGTAGAGTGTGAAACAAATACAAATGACCTATATTTGTATAGTGTATACTCACTATCCAAGACCAAGATAGTGAGTAAGGTTATGTAGCTAAAAACATCATTTAATTCTTTGGCTGCACAGATCAGTACCATTGGTTCAGCATACATAGGGCAGTTGCCTGGGCCCGAAACCTCTGGAACTTTCTCAGGTATCCCTGACTTTGGAAACATGATTTGGTTGACCAAGTTCAGACTTAAGTTTGAAGGAAGATTAGTGGTTAATGGATCTAGTCATGAACTACCAAGTCAGATACCTTCAAAACGTTTTGCAAGGACAATTCAAGTGAAGCCCTCTGAGAATTTTGGGATTGGCTGTGAATGACTGTATGGATTGCCTTCAACCTTTTCAGAACTGAGACACACCTCTAAGAAGTGGGTTCCCAAACATACATTTGGGGACCCACTTCTTATTTTTTTTAACCATATATTTATATGATGGTAGTGTTTCTGTTGTGACACACCTTAGATCACCATGACTCCTTAATGGGATCCCAGTAGCTGAAGATCAATGGCCTAGAGGGGCATTGACATCTCTCTGCACCATCTTCACACTTTCCCCTCATAGGGATGGAACTGATCTACTGCAACCTCTTCCTTGATCATTTTTTTGTTTCCATCTTTTCCCCTCAGTCTGTACAGAGCACCTTTACTCCAACTTATCTTTCTCTTCCTCTGCTGGGATTGTTACTTTGTTCCGTAAGTTTCTACATTGTTTCCCTGTAACTTTCCTTATCCATCTAATTCTTAAATGGCTCACTTTGTGGTTTTACTTGATTCTCTAGTCACATCATACTTAGCCTTCACTTTTTAGTGATTAACATTATTACATCTGCTGCTGCAAGTTTTCTTTGACATAGCATATCAGTGCTATTCAACCTTGCCTAGATAAGGAAGACCAATTATGAGCAGGTAAAAAGGAAAACAATTATCCCAGCCAACATTGCATTTATCCTTTTTGGGTCAGATTTCAAGGTGTTTGTAAATGGGGGTGGGGTTATTAGCTTTTCTAATTAGTTGAACAGGCTAGTCCCTATACTTGGCTGCTAGCTGGATAAAATAGTAGTACATTTAAAACAGTAGAACCCAAAGCTAAGTAATTTGTTCTGTGTATAAATCCTTCTGAAACATCACTAAACCAGATGAGTGTTTAGGGTTGCTGGGGGCACTCTAAATCCAGCTCAGTTTAGAGCTTTTGCATTTCTTAATTATTTCCTTTTCTTAGTGATTAATCCAAGCATTAGTAATTTGTGGCCATTGACTTCTTCTTTTTATGAATCTTTGTGTGTAAATATAGCCTTGCTGTTGGCTTCCTCGAGCTTTTTTGCCCAAGAATACTTTAGTCCTTGCTTATGGCAAAGACCCTTTGCAAGAATGTTCATTTTGATGCTCATTAACTTTGAGCAACTAGTTTGGGGAAGAGTGCTGCAGATCAGCCTGTTAGATGACATAAGAAAATGCAGCACAGTACACAGTGTTAGGACAAAAGTTTGTAAATGTGTCTAGAAGAGCACATGCGGTAACAACGGGGAACGGCTCCAAGACTCCTGAGAGCCACAGCTAGTCAGGACAGATAGTCCTCACACATTTTCCTTGTATGCAGTTGTGGAGAAACAGCATCACAATGTTTCAAACTAGATATGATGCGGACACAACACGACAGCTCCATTTTTGGTCCTTTCAGTGTCTTCTGCTTTTTGAAAAAGCAGGCCTCTTGATATGGACTGGATCATGGTGCTGGTGGTCTAGCCTTTTGCCCCTGTATCCTGGCCTCCAGTCCAAGTCACTTTGCCCTGAAGCTGCTATTAACCACAGAAAAGAAAACATATGGGCTTGAGCTATTAAGCCCTAGGTTTCTCCCCTTCTTGGCTTATAGCAGTTTTGTGTTTGGGTGTGTGCGTGTGTGTGTGTGTGTGTGTGAGGGGAGGGAGATTTAGACTGGGGCCAAGGTAGAAGGACAAAGGATTAGACACTCCCTTTGCCAATTCAAAGTTTCCCCTCTACCAACATCTGCTTTTTTTTTTTTTTTTTAAAGAAGAACTCTAAACCATGCCTTGTCATGCCTAGTTTCACAGGAGCTGCTGCTGGCAGGCCTTTTCACCCTTGCCTGCCATAGCTTTCTCTCATGTGGCTAATCTTCTCTGATCTTCTACCTCCCAACAGCTTGCAGTAACAAAGATTACTGCAGGAGATATAGCAGTAACAACAATAAAAGCTCCTTCTTTTCTGTGAATACAAATTGGTTGTGACTCAGTGGGTGGGTTCGAACGCCATGACAACCCACACTGTGGCACATGCCACACAGTGTGGGTTGTCTGCCCGAGGGCCCACGATTTGCCCAACAGATGATCAGGCACATTGTGGGTCCTTGCCCACTTCCTCCCCGCTTGGTCCTTCCACAGGGATCCCAGGGGACCCCGCGGGAGCAATGAGGTTCCACTGCCTTCTCAAAAGGGCTCGCTACTGAGGCGGGCAGTGAGGGAGCAGGCATCGCTGCCGCTGACTCACAAGTCAAACATCTCCAACTACAAGCCATGGGTTGTCAGGGTGGCTTATAAGCCAAAAATAAGCCTCTTTGACAAACCTATCCTGGGTTCGCATGACATGGCAATCCACCATGGCTTATAAGCCATGGTGGGTTGTCGTGTTGTACAAACCCAGTCAGTCTTTGCTGGGAGTACAGGCAGTGGGGAAAATGCCTGTACTCCCTGAGTACTTCCAGGTTTCCTTATCTGAAAGGACCAGGCTATTTCCCTTGTGGTCACTGTAACGCATAGCCTGGCTCCAGTATAGTTCATAGTTCTATGAAACTGCATGTACATTGGGCACTTCTGAGCAGTTGCACAGACGAAAGTGTGAAGACAGAGGGAGACATTTCACTGCAAGCAGGTCTGCCACTGTCCACCACCAGTGTGTGAAGGATCCTTGGACATCTGCTACCTTGAAAGGATTGTTCTACCCTTCATGAGATTCTACTCTTCAGCAAAACCTGGCATGAAGTGGCCCTGTCAGCACAACTATGTGGGATAAATAATAACCAAATTCCCATTCTTGCACTCTCTCAAAATGAATGTTGGAAGAAATCATGACAATGGTACTTCTCATGATTGGGCATCTGCATTAATGTCTCAGCTAAAAGGTTACTTCTTCTATGTGTAGCTGAAACAAAGAGAGCTTCTTCATATGGGAAAATTTTGAATTTATGAACTGGGCTTAACCATATGGTACATTATAAACTACAGGGGTGTAGCATTAAGAGATAATGAAGAGCCCTTACCAAGTTCATAGGGTACTTTTGCTTCGTGATATGAATATACCTGTATACACAACAGCTTGACACAATAGCAATAAGGACGATTAAAAGAACCGGCAAAATATATCCAAATATGATTGTTGCGGTCTGCTTGAAAGCTGGGTCTGTTGAGAAAAAAAATACGTTAGATGCTGTTCACTTCTCCAAACATCCAGTAGTTTTCATGAGATTCCATTGATATTTCTGTATGGGAGTTTAAATAGGGTCCATTTAAAAGGGGAAAAGAATAAAAAAGGATATTGATGGGATTTAAAAACAATACAAAAAATACAAAAAAACCCAACTATATTTTAGAGCTGCTTGTGATGTGATGTGATTCAGTGTTTTTTCCTAAACCATAGCATAAGATTTGTTAATAACAATGAAAATCATGGAAACCAGCCAGAAGTGAAGAAGAGTTGCCTACAGTTTCAATCATGGCATTTTGACACCATCCTTTCCCCAAGATTTGTCCACACATAATCCAGCGTTTTGTGAAATATTATCCTTTCCAGAATATGTATGCATGCAGTGAAATAATTACTCTTTTTAACTTCTTACTTGTAACAGCAGCTGGGTTAGAGTCTTTTAAAGTCTATATTTAGGCTGTTCTACCATAGCAGGTCCCTTCCAGCAGCTTCTTTCTTTGCTCAATTTACCCCATTTATTAGGATACATAGACTACTAAAAAGGGCTGACTTGCTTGTTTCTAATAAAAGATTTAAAATTATGCTCTTCAGAATCAAATGAAACTAGAAAGGCATTCACTTAGTACTGCAAAACTGAAAGTGAAAAGCTGCAAAAGCAGGCCTATTTCTGTAACTCTAACCTGAAATGGATGCATCAGAGAAAAAATTAGAGGAATACTTTATTATCAGCTTTATTCTTCCTTTCCTGAACAGTGGGAATCCCAGGTCAGCTCTCTTTGGAGGAAGGAACACCTGGATTAATACAGTGTAATTTACAGACTGAGAATGAGTAGGTGGGGAGATGAGAACTCAATGTGCTTCTCCTAAGCCAGGGATGAAGATGACTCTACACTTACCCAGCCCTCCATGGGCCATATGATGTCAGGTAGGGACAGGATCCACGGAGGTGGTGCAAGCCTCTGTGGGCCAGGTGCAGAGCCTCCATGAACTGGATTAGGCTTGTGGATGGGAGGTTCTGCACCCCTGTTTTAAGAAGTCCTATAGTCAGAAAGTTTGTGGTGGTGGTGCTGGGCCAATGGAGAGGCACTGTAAGTCAGTGACTGGGTTCAGACAACAAGATAACTACACTCAAGGCTCGAGTATGAATTGTCATTGAACCGTGGGTTATTGTTGAAACATGGGTTATCATGTTGTTTGAACCCAGCTGCGCTAACAAGCTATGGTTGGTTAACCACGAACAACTGACAGTTCAAAACCCAACAATAAACCATGGGTTCTCTTCATGGGTTGTTCATGGTTAATCAACCATGGTTTGTTAGCACAGCTGGGTTCAGACAACACGATAACAAACGATTCAACACAACCACAGTTAACCCATACTCAACCCTTGAGTGTGGGTTATCATGCTGCCTGAACCCAGTCATTGTGAAAAAACAAACTCTAAAGACAAGCAGGCTAATATGTTTAATGCTATTGAATTTATTATACCATTTTGTAACCTTCTGGTGGCCTTTGCAATCACAGAATAGATCATTGGAAGACTTCTGTCTTAGCAGTTTGGAGGGTCTGGCTATGGTTGAGTTGCAATGACAATTGCTTCCAAGTTCCAGCCCCCGGACCGAGACTCTTGCTTTCTTGACTTCGGAACGACCCTGACCACGCTTCAGCCTGCTTTCTTGACTTCGGAATGACCCTGACCACGCTTCAGCCTGCTCCTACACTGCTTTGTCTTATCTTGGTTTCAGACATATCTCTTGGCTTTCAACCTTGGACTGTGTTAACCACAACGGCTTATCTGTGGACTGGACTGATTTACGACAGCTTGCTTCCAGCATCCGATGTGTATTTGGGGCCTTTAAAAAACAGGCGCTGATTGGCAAAGCAGTACAGCTGGGCCAGGCTGCAGATGACACATGCCTGGCCCCTCCCCAAACACACTCTGGCTCGGCTGCCCTGTGTCCTCCTTCTCCATCTCAAACGGAGGCACAACAGTTACCTTCTGTTGAATCAGACCACTGGTCCATCTAGGCCACTATTGTCAACACAGACTGGCAGCAGCAATCTAGTGTTTCAGACAGGGATCTTTCACAGCCTTACCTGGAGATGCTGAGGATTAAACCTGGGACCTTCTGCTTGCAAAAAATGTGCTCTACCACTGAACTATGACTCCTCCCCTTTCCCTAGACCAGACTCAAACCTGCAGCTCCAGCCTTAGTTTCTCACCTAAGTCAATGTGATTGTTCTATAAGACTCACCAGTTGGACTGGTTTGGATGGTCCCTTGCCTCTGAGCAGCTACTTATATAGCTGGAGTATCTGAGGAGCTACTTATATAGGTGGAGTCTCCACTGATTAGTAGGTTCTTTAATGAATGGCTAGAACTCTAAGGGAGTGGTAATGGCCGCCATGGCAGAACTGGCCTGACCTTGACAAAAAGCAATCAGGGTTGCATGAAGATATGATTGGATGGGGGAGGGTCTTCAGTTGACTAGGTTATATAGAAAGAGGTCTAGTTAAGAAACAAGGTTATATGCCTTTTAAAAGTCAAGGGTTTCATCTCAGGAAGAGGAAAGGGAAGGCAGTTCCCCTCCCCTAAACTGCTTTTATATATTGGTAGAATTGACTCTGATATAAAAGCAAAACTTCTGCACACACTTCTTGGTGTGTTTTATAATCTTTTTATTTTATTTTATTATTAATTAATTAATTAATTAATTATATTTATACCCTGCCTTTTTTCCTGCGAGGAACCCAAGGCGGCTTACATAATCCTCCTCTCCATTTTATCCACACAACAACCCTGTGAGGTAGGTTAGGCTGAGAGTCAGTGACTGGCCCAAAGTCACCCAGTGAGCTTCATGGCCGAGCGGGGACTAGAACCTGGATCTCCCGAGTCCCAGTCCAACACTCTCACCACTACGCCACACTGCTTACCTTTCAGAGTAGCAATGCAATGATTTTTGGAAAATCCACTAAGCAGAAGTGGAGTAATATATATCTGCACCATGACACAGTACGCTGTATTTGACTCTAACTGGAGTACATCCAGTCTGTTGTTTTTAATGCAGAACATCCACTAGGAGAAAGAAGGCAATTTCACATTTTGGAATTGAACTATAACAACTCACTGAAGAATCACAGAAAGCCAGCAAGATTTTTAACAATGGGCTCATTAGAGAACAACCATGGAGTGAAGAGAAATGCTCACCTCTACAGTAACATTACTGCCCTTAACCTCACATAAATGGGAAAAACACATTTGGGAATGAAGCGAGTTTGCTGAAAGCATGGTGTTTTAAAGATGTCATATAATTTCTTCTACTTTTTCAGTGCATTTGAAGAAACAATGGCTAGCTCAGCTAGATGCTCACCTTTTACCAGCATGTCACAACTCACAAGCCCATGTACTGAGTCAATAATTATAATCACAATGACCCTTGCCTGACCACGTCCTACCAGTAGCACACAACCCTCTCAGCTGGTTTCTTTGCTAGTCCCATGAAAAATTCTGCTCCCGCCCTTCTGTTTTTTTAGTTTATGACTCCAGTACTCACCTCTTCCTTAGGTCACTGCTTTTGGGCCCATGAGGGCCCACAGGCTCAGGTTCCATTCCCCCTTTCTTGAGGCTCTCCCCAGTGAAGCAGATAGAGAGATAGGCTATATATGATGTATGTTAAGAGTAGTTCCAGGTTACAACATCTGGATACTCCATTCTCCGTGTCTATGGCCTGTCTCATGGCTGCTTCACAGCTACCATCATGGTAGAGATGACTGGCAAGTGGAAGAACAGGATCTCCTTGCTTTCTTACTTTTGCTTCTAGTTTGTACTGCTGGCACTCTTCCCTCCCTGCACAACTTCAATCCCTTTAATCCCCAGCTGCTGCAGCCATCACATATTTGAGGCAACTGGGTGGATGGCAGGCATCTGTTTCACATGGTGCCCGGGAGTCCCAGCCCTGGAGTCCCAGGGATGTCTTTCTTTGCTAGGCATTCTCAGCCCCAGCTAGACCCAGGCTTCTCCACTTAACTGGGCAAAAAGCAACTTGGAAGAGGGGAAGGATTTTGAAAAACAAAAACCACCAGCCCACAGAGAATGATTTAAGGATCCCCTCCTCATACATAATCTTCTGCTCCAGACTGCAACTTTGCACAACAGTTTTCCGTTGTTTGTTGTTGTTGTTTTAAAAGAGCTGGGGGGAACATTTACAGGACTGAGCATCACTTGTAGTTTAACTCTTCCTTTGCCTACCATTAAGCTCCCAAGAGCCACTTAAATATTCATACAGCAGCAGAACACCCCTCTTAGCACCCATATAAGTGGCCACATCTGGCTAATCAACAAGCAGTTTTAATT
The DNA here is from genome assembly GCA_021292165.1 of Shinisaurus crocodilurus. Classification (NCBI taxonomy): domain Eukaryota; kingdom Metazoa; phylum Chordata; class Lepidosauria; order Squamata; family Shinisauridae; genus Shinisaurus; species Shinisaurus crocodilurus. The sequence continues at coordinate 94,272,029 of CM037879.1, read as the reverse complement.
GTTTAACAGCCCTTTCTACAGCAGTTTCAATCTTACCTTTTTCTTTAGTTTTTTGTTGAACACAGACACATTATATTGCAGACTAGGATATATTTGATGCAAATACTCAGGTTTCTCTCTGGGGCTTCCCTTCCATTTCTCAGGTGGAGCCACAACGACCGAAATAGATTTTTCAGTAGAAGACAAGGAAAATGCAGGTGGATCGATTTTAGCTGGGAAAGCAAGCATACATAACTGTGTTAAACCAACAAGCAACCAGAGCCAATTGTGATAGTATTCCCTCCTGGGTCCATTATTTGGGGCTATTTTTATTGCGAGTGTAGGTGGAAATAAAGAGTCGAGACAAGTTGCTGGAGTTTAAAATGGGCCACATTTATTGATAATCAAAGACCTGCAAAGGGATGGAGTGCGGGTTATCTAAACCCGGCCTACTCTGGCCGGTGGTTCTGTGCAATGGGCAATGCATCCAAATTAGAAGGGTGGCGCTGCATTTCGCCACCACCCCATTTTACACCATCACAGTGTTGGGAAGCCTTTGCTGAGTCGCTTCCTCTCAGAGTCTCATGACAACAAGCTTGCAAGGAGCAAAGGCGTCACATGCGATCCTGATCCCCATCAGACTGAGTCTAAGGACCCAGCAACGTGAGGCCTCAGAAATTGCCTGTCACCTGAATGGTGCCAGGGATGCTCACCGAACCCTATCAATTCCCTAACCCACACTTACTGCCTAACTCGCCAAATGTGACCGAATTGAATTGACCATGAACCATGTGGGAAAAACAACACCCTGATCCTGCTACAGTGTGGAGTAGACGAAACATGTACACCTCCCCTAAGGCCAATTGAATCAGGGAGATGAGCCAAAATTCCTACTCAGCCCCTTAACAGGCGACCAGAGGAGCCCACACTATATACAGGGAGGGAGGGAGCTGCAAAAATTGGACAAAGAGGGAGGAGCCTTCGCCGGCTATGGAGCAGTAGCTTTTCTGCCGAGCTCCCGGAATGATTTGAAAACATCTGCAAAATACACAGGAGAGACAAAGCGTGAGTTTAAATTCCTTTGCTGTTTGCTTTCTGGAAGGTATGCAGATGTAGAGCTAATAAAGAAATAAAAAGAATAGCTTTTCTTCGATGTGCTTTGCCCTGGATTGTTTATGAGCTCCAGACGGGTGAAAAAGTCCCTACCCCCTCTTTGGAAACGTGATCGGGCGCATCCCTCGGATAACAGTTTGAAAAGGCTAATTAGGATCCTTGACACGAAAGATATTGAATTGTCTTATCAATTTGAGCAACTGGGTCCTGATAAGAAGCTACGAGGTAGTGAAAGTTCCGAGACAGCGAGGGGGAAGGGCGGAAAAATGGCGGACTCAGCTGGCAAATTCCCTGCTGGTGCCAAGCCAAAAACAACATCTCCAGCTAAGCTTAAAGGGGCAGAACCAGATTGGGAGAAAATTTTATTACAGTTTCAAAGCTCTATGGAAGCAGGCCAGCAGAAACATACAGAAGCAATTGAGAAATTTCAAAAACTGCATCAAGATGATATGAAGCACATGAGAGAGACCATAGATCATTTGGGGGTTCAAGTTAAAGAGCTGCAAGTTAGAGTGGATAAGGTGGAAAAACTCCAGGTGAAGGATGAAAAAAGTTTTGAAAAGTATGAAATGAAATTTAATGAGATGGAAATACAGATGATCAACATGCAAGACAGGCAACGTCGTTCCAACATTCGGATCAGAGGCTTCCCTATGGAGATGGGGGAGACTGGATATAAGTTAAGAGGCAGTATTTTGGAATGGATGAATGAAGTTGTCTCTGGAGAAACAATTCTTTGGGATGATATGGACATTGAGATTGTGCATAGAGTGGGAGCATTAAGGCGTGGTATGACATCCAGAGATGTTGTACTGAAATTTGCAAATTTATACAAGAAGGATGTCTTCATGAAAGCGATCAGAAAGAAAGGTCAAGTAGCTTTTAAGGGGGCTACTTTGCAAATCTACAATGATCTTTGTCAGCAAACAATTAAGTGGAGGCGAAGTGTTAAACCGTGTACAGCAGTCTTGATCAGAAAGGGATTACAATACAATTGGGGTTATCCAGTTTTTCTTACTTTTGTGTGGAACAGTAAGAGATACAAGATCTCATCATGTGATCAAGGCATGGGCCTGCTGGGAGAGTTGGGGCTTCATGATGATGTGGAGGGTCCAGAATTGATGGGTCAACTGGAAGAAGAAGGAGCCAGCGGAGGAATTGTATAAGAGGTCGTTTCAACACGAGAAGAAAAAAGAAATAGAAAATGTTTTATAAAGAAGTTATCCGGGAGGGAATGAGGGGCTGCTGTTCGGGTTGGTGATGGGTCCTTCCCCCCCCCCTGGGATAGGTGGGTAGGTTTAGGGTGGGGCAAGTTTCCCTGGCTTAGCAGGGGGGATAGTTTAGATGAATGTGGGGGTGGGTTAAGGGGTATGTTATTGTGTATTATTTTCACTTTTGGGGACCAAAAAAGAAAAAATGATGTTAATAGATGGATTATAAGTTAAGAATTTCAACTTTAAATGTTAAGGGGCTAGGTTCAGTTACTAAGAGGAGGCGAATAGAAGCACTTCTTAAGAAGGATAAGGCAGATATTATATTCTTGCAAGAAACGCACCAGGCAAGGAAAGGAGTCAATGAATTGAAATTGAGGTGGTCTAGAATATATGAGATAGCATGTGGATCATCTAAATCACGAGGAGTAGCAATTATAATTTCAAAGAATTGTGGTTTTAATGTTTTAAAGGTGAAAAAGGATGATACAGGTAGATATATTATAATGTATGGGACCTTGGGAGGGGAAGAATATGTTATTGTTAATGTTTATGCTCCCAATCAAAATCAAGGAGAATTTTATCAACATGTGTTTAAAGAAATGGGTAATTTTCAAAATCAAAGGGTTATTATGGCTGGGGACTTTAACATGGTATTGGATAAAAGAAAAGACAAATCCAATCCGACGAGAGAAGATCAGAGAAATAATTTAATGATTTTGAATAAGTTAATTAGTAAGGAAGGGTTGCTAGATGTTTGGAGAGGGGTCAAGGGGAACGAGGAAAGATATACATTTTACTCAACAGCAACTAAGAATTATTCTAGGATAGATTTTATATTTGTGTCCAGGACACTGTTTTCAAGGGTCTTGGGCACAGAGATAGGAGTGATAAAAGTTACAGATCATGCATTGGTTAATATGGATTTGAAGATACATAAGGATTATAGAGAAGCGAAAAGATGGAGATTGAATTGTAATATTTTTCGTTTTAAACATTTAACAGAAAAAATAGAGAAGGAATTGAGGGAAATTTGGGAATTTAATCAAACAGAAGAATGCACTGAAGCGATAATATGGGATACAATGAAGATGTAATGAGAGGAATAGGATTGAGAGAGGCAATAAATTTGAGGAAACAACAAGAAGTTTTTTATCAAAAGCTAGAGGGGGAGATTAGGGATTTGGAAGAGAAGTATTTAGAGAAGAGGGATAAAAAGATTTTTGCAGAATTACAGGGTAAAAGGAAAGAATTGGAGAATAAAGAACTGGATAGGGTACAAAGGAATTTGATTTATACAAAAAGGGAGTATTTTGAGAATAGTAATAAAAATTCTAAAATGTTGGCTAGATTAGCACAAAAAAAAAAAGAAAAAAGCTTAGTGGGGGTGATTAAAGATAAGAGGGGTAAAGAATATAATCTAGTAAAGGATAAATTGAAAATTTTTCATGAATATTATACGGAGTTATATAAGGCAGGAAAATGGTCGGAAGCTGAGAGTAGAAAATATATCGAGAAAAATTTAAAAATAAAAATCCAGGATGAAGATAGAGAGAAAATGGAGCAACCATTCACAGAAATTGAAATAGAAAGTGCTATAAATAAATTAAAACAGGGGAAAACGCCAGGACTGGATGGTCTGGGGGCGGAATATTATAAAGTCTTTAAAAAAATGTTAGTTCCAAAGTTAAAACGGTTGTTTAATGATATTTTACAGGGGGGAGAGATCCCCCCGTCATGGAAACAGTCCTTGACTATTTTAATCCCGAAACCAAGGAAGGATTTAGCAGAACCAGGTTCTTATAGACCAATATCATTAATTAATCAAGATGCTAAACTATTGACAGCAATTTTAGCTAGAAGAATGAATAGTTTTCTAAATAAGTATATAGGGATAGATCAATGTGGTTTTATTCAAGGAAGACAAATGGCAGATTTAACAAGAAGGGTTCTGAATATAATTTATTTAATAAAGAAAAATAATTTGAAAGCGGGGGTTCTTGCATTGGATATTTTTAAAGCCTTTGATTGTGTGGAATGGCCTGCATTAAAGATGTTAATAAAAACTATGGGGTTTGGAGAAAAATTTATAGGTATTACTAACCAATTATATACTCATAATGTCACGTCGGTAATTGTAAATGATGGAATAACAGAAACTATTAGCCTAGGCCGGGGAACTAGACAGGGTTGTCCCCTTTCCCCAGTATTATTTGTGTTAGTTATGGAATTGTTAGCGAATTCGATAAGACAGGAGAAGAAATGACTGGGGATAGGAATAGAGACCAAATGTAAGATAAACCTTTTTGCAGATGATATCTTGTTAACATTAGAAAGGCCTATAGAAAATTGGGATTGGATAGAGAAACATTTAGATGAATTTAGAGAAGTAACAGGGTTAAAAATTAATTGGGATAAATCGGAGATAATGACATTTAATTATAGTAAAGTGGAGGAAAGGGGATTTAAACAAAGGAAAGTGGATATAAAGATAAAAAACATAATTAAATATTTAGGTATTGATATATTAAAAGATATGGATAAAATAGGGGAATGTAATTTTAAAAAACTAAAAGATGAAGTTAAAAATCAAATAGAGGATTATAAAAAATTGGGATTATCGTGGTTTGGTAGGATAGCTTTGATTAAAATGAAGATTTTACCGAAGTTTAATTTTTTATTTAGAATGATACCATATAAGATATCAGAGAAAGAAATTAAAGAGTGGCAAGTAATGTTAAATAGCTATTGTAATGGGGGAAAAAAAATCAAGGATTACTAAGAATAGATGGTATAAAGCTCAAAAAAAAGGGGGACTTGGTCTCCCTAATTTAAAATGGTATTATATAGCTAATCAACTTAGATATATTATGGATATTATTGTTAGAAAAGATTTTATGTGGTGGGAAATAGAAGCATTTGAATTGGGTAATAGGGTGGATAAATTCTTATTTACAAAACAAGGACATATTATGACAAAAAGATTAGAAAATCCCTTTTTAAAAAATATGTTAGAAATTTGGGGTAGAAATAAGGAAATATTTTTACCAGGTATATCCCCGCTTACTCCAGTGGTGGTTATGGAAGATTTTCCCGAGAATGTTAGACATTTAGAACGAATTTTTAGAGAGAAAAAGGTGATAACTTTAATGGATTGGCTGGAAAAAATGGAGACAAGACAGCAAATAATTGATAGGGTTGGGGCAGGAAGAATTTCTTGGTTAAATTTAATTCAATTAGTACAATGGGGTAAGAAATGGAAGAGGAGACATGAGCATGAAAGGGATTTCACTGCATTTGAGCAGGTGGTTATGTCTAGAGAACTTGTAGAAGGAAATGCATCAGCTAGGGGTCTTACAAAGATGTTATATAAAATGTTGCAGAAATCAGTAGAGCAAGCAGAAAATCTTAAAATAGTTTGGGATACAGAGTTTGAAGAGGAAATATCAAAGGATGAGTGGAATAAGATTTGGGATAGGCGAATATTGAAAAATATGTCTATAAGAATTAAAGAGAATTTTTATAAGCTAATTTGGAGATGGTATTTGACTCCAGTGAGATTAAATAGAATAGACAATAAATGTTCTCCAATGTGTTGGCGAGGATGTCAGGAATTGGGTACATATGCTCATATGTGGTGGAGTTGTAAAAATGTAATGGATTTTTGGAAAATGATTTTGAGGAAATATCAGAAATTGTTGGAGCTGATTTAGAGGTATGCCCTAAACTAGCTTTGCTAACAATAACGGAAAAGGTGATCGGTTCTCAAAATGTTAAAGAATTAATCATAAATTTGTTAACGGCAGGTAGACTAATGATAGCAAGGAAATGGAAAATCCAGCAAGTTTTCACTATTACTGAATGGTATAACGAAGTATGGGATATGGCTTTGAATGATATGTTGACTTGTAATATTAAATGCAAAAGGGGTCAATTAAAGAAAAATAATTTTAAGGATATTTGGGGTTTATTTTTGGAATATGTGTTTAAAAGGGGGAAAGGGAGTTTACCCTGTCAAGATATGTTGTATTTTTGGAATAATGAACAATTATAGAGTTATTGGATTGTTTGGTCCCATGGTGATGGGAGCACAATATTAGTTATGTGTGTGTGTTATTTTCTTTGTATTGTTTTAAAATTTAATAAAAAAAAAAATTAAAAAAAAAAAAATTGGACAAAGAGGCTGTGGGTGGGGCTGCCAGGCCTAATATTGGCCCGTGCCGCCCCATCCATTATACCTGTCGTGGCCCCTAAGTGGCCAGGTAAGTCTCTCCTCATTCCCCCCACTAGCAAAATTCTCCCCGCCCACAGCTGCGCGTGTTGCGGGGGAAGACACATGTGAACACTTTAAGAGACATCAACCTGTATAATTAATAATTCCTCTTACCTTCCCTTAAACCTTATAATTAACTAACATTTACCTAGAAAATGAAATGCATTGACCAGTGTCCAGAAAACTGACAGTAGTTTCATGAGCCCAAAGAAGCTTTAGACTTGTTTTTCATAAACAGCAACCCTTGCCATGCACCATGACATATGGCCAACTGGTTTTGAACTTAGGGAAGATTCAAAACCAGTTTGTGATATGACATGAAGGTCTGCTAATCAAACAGAAAAAGTCAAAAATTATATTCAGTGAGTGTAGACCTTCTATGTGAGCCTTAGCACCTGTTTTAGATCCCAGCCAAAGCCACGGACTGGAGTGAGCTTCTTTAAAAGCTTTTTTAAAAAGCTATATGAATGTTGTGCTATCAATGTGCATATAATGAGGACCCAATGCAGTGAAATGGGATCTATCATCAGAACTTTTGTTGGAGGGAACAGATTGAAAAATATATACAACGATGACTACGATATAGTCTTAAAGGCTGCATGCAGAAATCTTTATACAACCAAGAGCCACATGACCCCAGATGTTGTTGTTTCTCTATTGCAGCTAAGTAAGGACAAACTGCACACTCAGTCTTCGGTACTGGCAAATGAAAAGTTAGATCAGGGGCGAAGGTGTTCTAGTGGGCAGTGTGTTCTCCACTCTATGATGCATTTCAAACTAATTTGTACAATTACTGCATGCAAGGACAGTTAGATTTGTGTGTGTGCATGGGGGGGGGGAGGAGAAAGAGAAGAGAGGACAGAGAGTAGGAACTTGACAAGTTGTGACTTGTTCTCATGAGGAATGGTTCACATTGTCAGTTAGCCATGAACATGGTGTAAAAACACAGGGGTCATGTGAATTTGCCTAGTCTTATGCATCCTCTGGGCCAAACTAGATGTGACATTAATTGCATGAATGCGATTAATGTGCACATTTTTGTTATGCAAAGAGGAGGTTGGGGGAGTAGTTGAGCTCTTCTCCCTGCCATGGCCGCCCCTCCAAAAATCACTTCTGTGAAGCTGCTATTCGTACTTAAAAGGGAAGCGCTCATTTGGCGCTAATGGGATCTTCCTTGAAATGCAAGTAGCAGCTTAGGAGATTTTTTTGTTCGGACCATGACAGGAGAGAAATGCCCCCTCCTCATTCCCACCTTCCACAGTTCTGAGATTGCTCAGGTGTCCCCATGGCTTGTTATTTACATAACAAAAAATATGCATATTAATTGCATTCATGCAATTAATGTCACATCTAGTTTGGTTCCCCAAGAAGATGGACAAGGAGCTGTCCATATACATACATGGCAGTCATGAAAAAGTGTGATTTAAATCCTACACATGATTTCTGTCCCTAGCTCCAGTGTCATTGCTATGCTTCACATATATTCAAACACACTTCACATGGATGCATTTTATAAATATTTTATCAGACATATTTTAATTGAATCTATTAAACAATATTAGATTTGAGTTGCATGCTTTGAAATAAGGAAATATCCCATGCTAATGACTCTCCTCCAGAGTCTTACAACACTATTATGAACACATGACATTGCATAGGTTTCTCCTTACTGTCTCTTAATGGATTAAATCGTGCAGATTCTGCCCAGCTGGAACAGTTTCCATATAAAAGCGCTTTCACTCTGGCATGATATAGCTCTTTGTGGTCATATGTGCGATGTGAGAGGTCACACCAGGTTCGACTGATATTTTTGCATTCTGTTATTTTAATCCATTTATCTGTGCCATATCTGAATTTCAAATGGTAAAAGGAAAGGGAAAAATTAGCATTCATATAGTTAATCTTCGTCCATAAATATGAGACCAAAATCACTTGAGTATTTCTCTGTAATGTTCCCATGATATATATTTTTTAATTGAGCTACCATATCTTTTCTTCTGTTGAAACTCTGCAATGTAGGTCAATACCTCTTACAGCTAAGCGTACATTAAATTATTCATTTAATGGTAAGAACCATTGTTGGTTTTCTATTTTCTGATCTGGCAGGGAGTGGGTAAGACAGGCAGTGAGGGCAGGAGCTCATGAGCACCATATTCCCAGAGACCCAGAATTTTGTTTTAAAAGGCCAACCCACTGAGCATGGTTGCACCAGCTTCAACTTCTCATGTGTCTATATAATGACTCTGCCATGGCCAACTGGTTTTGAACTTAGGGAAGATTCAAAACCAGTTTGTGATATGACATGAAGGTCTGCTAATCAAACAGAAAAAGTCAAAAATTATATTCAGTGAGTGTAGACCTTCTATGTGAGCCTTAGCACCTGTTTTAGATCCCAGCCAAAGCCACGGGTGACCGGCCAGGTGGGCTGATTAATAAATATAAGAAATAAATATAAGAAATGACCATTCTTTCCAAGTTGTTGCAAAAGCAAGCACAATGAAGTGTTTTGTAGAGTGAAAGTGCTATAACAATATAACCACACGTTATTATAGTGTAGCACAAGTCTTCCCAAATTGGGTGTCCTCCACATGTGTTGGACTACAACTCCCAGCTGAGAGATGTTGGGAGTTATAGTCCAACACATCTGGAGGGTACCTGGTTTGGGAAGGCTGGTGTAGAAAAATCAACAGTCAATCAACAAATCAATCAAACAAACATACATTAAATACTTCACTGTATAAATTAATTCATCCTCTGCTATCCCTTCTGGTGGCAACCAGTGTAAGACATTCCTCATGTTTTTGGAGACAAAATGGACATTCCTTGGGCTGGGCAGAGTACAATGTGATGCTGTTGGGAAAGAAAGCAAACAAGTAACAATACTGTCTGTACAATCAGAAAAATACATGTGAATTAATAAGAGGCCATTGTGTTCCGCACAACCCACAGGACTTAGAAAATCTGGTAGGCACTGAAAGCAAAAGAAATAGCCAACTGGGAGTTGTGCAACACTATCAAACTTTCCTTCCTAGTCACTAGAATAATTCCTAAGCCCTTACCAAGTGTTTAGCTTCTTTACAGGAGTCTACCATTTTTGGCTGGCCTTTTTGGCCAAGCCAAGAATTGTTGTCACCTGTCTTCCACCACCACCAAGCCTCCTGACCTTTCTTGAAGGAAAGGCTGGGCAGGGAGTGTGTGTTGTTGGATGCCATTGCCTGAAGGCACCCTATGCATCTTCAGGTAGCAGCAGCCAATGATCTCCATAGCTTCCCTTGACAGAGAGACCAAGTGGAGAGTATATACTGTTGAGCTCCACCACCTCCAGTGTAACTTCAGGCAGTAGCGACCAATGCTCCTTTCCCACTGCCTGACTTATCTGCTCTGGCACAGGAAAGGCAAGCAAGGAGAGGGATTTTGTCAGTTCGGTCCTGAACAGCTGACGCTCTGGTCTTTGGTCAAGCAGCTTCCAAACAATCCCCAGCCTTCTCCACCACCTTAGAACTAGGGAGGTAGCAGGGATGGGCAGATGATCCTAGCACACCCTGCAGCTTCGAAGATCTTCACATTTGCCAGAGGATGGTGCCACACCCACCATGGCTAGCAGATTAGTTGTGGCCTGCTTCTTAACAGGGGCGGCTTTCCCGCAAAGCAGAATGAGACCCGCGCCTCACTGCTGGATCAGGAGAGGCAGCCAACTGTGTTCCTCCCATCCAGAAGGCCACTTACCATCACTGGCTGCATTTTTCTGGCTGGCTGTAGCTGCTGTTGTCTGCCTGCTGACAAATGCCTCTCACTGCCAACCAGATCCAATGCCTCACACTGAGGAAGGACCCGTCAGAGCAAGGAATTGGGTGGGCATTCTAGAGAGCCCCACTAGCCACCTTCACTGCAGCTCTCCGAAGCACCTGCTGTGCCCAATACCTCACTGTGAAGGCTCCTTCCTCAGAGCAAGGCATTGTTATTGGTGAGATGGCCCTGGAGACCATCTGAGCCACAGCAGCACAGGAAGTCTTCATGCCCACCTCATCCACAGAGACCCCTCAGAGCAGGGCATTTATGGGTAAGATTGCCCAGATTGCCAGCCCTACAAGCTCCTCCCATGGGGGGGTGGGGGGTGGGAAGGAAGAAGCAGGCCCTCCTGCCTCAGGTGGCATGACATCTTGTCCTTGTCCATGCTTTTCTCCACAATCATTAGGCTTAGAGGGAAAGAAAGAACTCCCATGTCATAACAGTTTGACCCTATTGAACTCCCATTTCATAATAATTTGATGAGCATGGAGAATATTCTCAGCTTTGAATACAAGACAAACAGAAGGAGACTGCTTACGGTGTCATAGTCAGAGACAAACTGCACCTATTTATCATGTAGTTTTGAGAACAGTTTGAGTGCTTTTTTAGATCTTTGCACTATTTTGTTTTTGCTGGTGGTTTTACTTTGTTTTATTATGTACTGCACTGCTTTTACCCCTTGCTGCTGGTTTCATTTTGTGTTGTTTTTATTATCATTGTTTTATTGTGATGTTATATATATTTTTTAATTTACCCATACAAACATGGTAGGCTATTAGGTGGTCTAAAAGTATTATGAATGAATGTATGAATGAATATATAGCTGTACAGGATATATCTGGCATATTTTTTAATCTGAAGTTGTACATTGGAGATGGTCATGATCAGGGATGAAGTGAATGCAATTATATTATTACAGCTGCCATAGAGCAATGCCAAGAATAGCAGGAGAAAGGCATATAAGAATTGTGGGAAAGATATGTACTTTCCCACAAGTATGCACTCTGTAGTAGAGGTATGAAGGTGTAGGAGCGGGAAGAGCAATGAAGAATTAGATTAGACAGAAAGGAATAATTCCATTGGAAAGGAAGATTGGTAAGAGGACAGTGGTACTGAAGTAATATAACTAAATCTAACTGGCAGAATGAAAAATAAAATTGAAGCTGTACTGCTCCCAAACCAACATATGAGTGCCTGTGCAATAAATATTTCTAGATGGGGGACAAAAACTACTGGACACCAAGTACAATTAAGGGACTGTGGCACACTACTTTTCCTGCATCAAACAGTGGGGTGGGCTAGGTGGCCTACACTACAAGCTCTTCCAACTCTATGATGTTACCTACTTAAAGGCACAATCCTATGCAAGTTTAGACAGAAAAAAGGCCTACCACTCCCAGCAGGCCCCAGCCAGTTATGCTGGGAGTTGTAGTAGGCTTTTTAAATGTCTAAACTTGCATAAGATTGCGACCTAAGAATAGGAAACCTTTGGCTATATAATGTCATAGAATCATAGAAAAGTAGAGTTGGAAGGGGCCTGTAAGGCCATCGAGTCCAACCCCCTGCTCAATGCAGGAATCCAAGTCAAAGCATTCCTGACAGATGGCTGTCCAGCTGCACCTTGAATGCCTCCAGAGTGGAAGAGCCCACCACCTCCCTAGGTAGTTGGTTCCATTGTCTTATTGCTCTAACAGTCAGGAATTTTTTTCTGATGTTTAGGTGGAATCTGGGTTCCTCTAACTTGAGCCCATTATTCCGTGTCCTGCAAACTGGGATGATCGAGAAGAGATCCTGGCCCTCCTCTGTGTGACAACCCTTCAAGTACTGGAAAAGTGCTATCATACCTCCCCTCAGTGTCCTGAAGGCTAAACATGCCCAGTTCTTGCAGTCTCTCATAGGGCCTTGTTTCCAGTCCCTTTATCATCTTTGTTGCCCTCCTCTGAACCCTCTCCAGTTTGTCTACGTCCTTCTTAAAGTGTGGTGCCCAGAACTGGATGTGATACAAACAAGCTCACACTATTTATGTGATCAAAGACTTTTGAATAACTACCCAAAAACTATACAGGGAGAAAATGAAATTAAATACTCCCTGAATTTCAAGATACCATGTTCTTTTTCAGAGTACAAAGTAAAGTAAACTTCTAATGCAATCAATTTCTGAAAATTTGGTCAAATTGAATTTTCTACATCATCCTTGTGACTTAATTTATTCTTAATCAAATGCTAAGACATTAACCACAGAACAATATATCAGTTGCAGAATCTACATAGGAAGACAACACCCAGTTATGATAATAACAATGCTTGTTGTGAAATCACATAGTGGTAAGGCTCCTATTAAACTCTTGTATAATGAAAGGTACTTTCTACTGCTACCAATCTTCGTCTTGGAGCCAAAAACAGGCTCCAGGTTTGGTAGAATACAGTACTGTATCGAGAAAGCAGAACTAAAATGTCCTCTGCATAAAATGCTGGTATACACCCTAAGTGCTTTGTAAATGTTAAACAGCGACTGTGATAGTAAAACTTGCAATTGTGCATTAAGTAACAAAAGTCCAATTATAATAGAGTAATTGCCTGAAAACCTTTGCTGACTTGGTTCTCAGTGTTATTAAGAAGTGTTGTGTCTAGACTGGATTATACTCCTATCTATGTAATTCTGATTAATTCCTTCCTTCTCATGATGATGATGATGATGATGATGATGATGAATGCATCGCTTCCCACCAGCACAGACACAAATCCATAATTAATATAATAGAGAAAACAAAATCATTATAAGCCATAATCAGCACAATAACACAAATAAGAACAACATAAAAGCATAATCTATAAACAATACAATAATAAAAGTGTTCATCAAAAATACACCCCCGCCCCGGCCCAGAATGAACACCACAAAAACAGCCCACAACAATTGGGCCATAACTAATGTCCAAATGCCTAGGAAAACAAGTAGGTAAGTCTTTACCTGGTGCTGAAAAGATGACAGTGTTGGCATTAGGTGAGCTTCCTTGGGGAGAGTGTTCCATAAACACAGGATTATCCCAGAAAAGGCCTGTTCCCCAACTGCCACCCCCTGAGCTTCTCTTGGAGGGAGTAGACACTAGACAGAGAAGGGCCTCTGATGCCAACTTCAGGGACCAGGTAGGTTCACATATGGGGAGGTTCAAAACACTACTAATGTTGACCAACTTGCTTGAAAAAAGCTTCCAAACAGTAGTTACAACCTAGAACGGTTTAGGTGCAATAACTGTTCAATTCTATACATGTCTACTCAGAAGTATGTCCCATTGAAGTCAGTGGAGCTTACTCCCAGGTAGGCAGGTAGAGGATTATAGCTTTAAATGCTTAAATTCTGGGCTATTGATTTGAATGAGGCATAGATATGCCTCATTTTCTCCAGCAACAAACGTTTCAGTGTAAATCTCCAATGTTACGTGCTGATTAAAAAGAGCTTTGGAAGTAGAAATTTGAGACCTCCCACAGCTAAAAATCGACTAGAATGAAAATTATTTTTGCCAGGACCCTTTTCCACTCTCTCTTTCTGACCTAGACAGCCACCATTGCCTTCAGCTAGCAACATTTGTTTGTTCATTTAATCAATTTATAGACTGCTTGACTATATCTAAAAAGACATCTTGAAGCAGTTTAGTTCATCAACACATGGCTCAGTATTTAGAGTTTGGCATTTGGGTAAGATAAATTTTCTTAGCCTGAGTTCCTCATCTGTAAAATGGGAGGAGAGGAATAGTAAGGTACTTCATAAGGAAGATGTGGAGTAAGGATTGCAAAAGCAGAAGGTGTACATTTATATTAAAATGATAATCGTATTCTCATGGAGAGAGAAAACACTACTTCAGTTTGATGTATAATGCAAAACTGGAGGGTCATTGAAGATATTGGGACAGACTCAAGGCAACAATAATTTGAGTGTCCAAATCTAAACCATCTTTATTATTTATTTATTTATTATATTTATACCCCACCTTTTTTCCTGCAAGGAACCCAAGGCTGCTTACATAATCTTCCTCCTCCTCTACCATTTTATCCTCACAACAACCCTGTGAGGTAGGTTAGGCTGAGAGTCAGTGACTGGCCCAAAGTCACCCAGTGAGTTTCATGGCCGAGTGGGGACTAGAACCCAGATCTCCCATGTCCCAGTCCAACACTCTCACCACTATGCCACACTGGCTCACACACTGGGAAATCTTCTTTTCTCTTTACTGTATTCCTGATACAAACCATCTCCCCTCCACCTTGGGCCTGTAGCCAGGGGTGGGCTTCACGGGCCTTGCACCCCCTAAATTTTCTCTGCCTCCCCCTAAAATCTTTAACAAACAAATAATTAAAAAATAATTTAAAAACTGGTTTACAATTTTGCCTTTAAAAGGCCTGCAAACCAGATGAATGCCCCCCTACTTTTTTGGCAGCCCCCCCCCCCAGCTTTGGGCCTATCCCTACCTACTCATGACCTACCCATCATTTTTTTTACTACCTACTCATCATTTTTTAAATAGAGTGACTTAACACAATCACATTTAGCAAAGCCAGAGTCCATGTCCCAAATCTATTCTCCCTTTTTCCAGTAGTTTGTCTGAACAAGTTCTACTTCGTAGAACAGTAAAAGAGAATTGTGTGGGAAGACTTGGAATACCTTGTAAGCCTCAAGGATAGGAGGATTGCAATATCAGTGTGTTGCATAACTGTCCCCTAATAACACCTTGCAAAATAAAACACTGAGATGTTCCAAAGCACCCAGGTTGCAGGGTTTGGTGTCCCCCACTCCAAGTATTGTGATTAGGATGCCAATACCTGATTTTTTATTTGAAACAATAATGAAGCTACAAGCAGTATTCTTGATGAGCCTGTGGTGAAAGTACAAAAATAGAGTTTAATCTACCTTTAGGTGCAATCATATGCCAGCAATGGCTGGGGCATGCTGGAAGTTGTAGGCCTTTCTTCTGTCTAAACTTGCATAGGATTGCATCCTTTAACTCTTACACTCACTTGCTAGATTTCATACCTGAAGAGCAGGGATGGGAATATGTGACCCTCCAGATGTTGTTGGACTACATCTCTCATCATCCCTCACCATTGGCTATGCTGTATAGGGCTGATGAGAGTTGCAGTCCACCTGTGGGGATTGGGCCCATTAGTTCTGCAGAGGAGCTTCAAAGAGACATGGGAGTAGATTCTGATTCAGATGAAGAGGAGGGGGAAGTGGAGAATGAAGAGCCAAGGACAGGGGAGATAGAGATAAGGGAGCAGGGAGTAGAAAGTCAAGGTGTTCCTGAAACTGTAGGAAACCAGAGCTTTTCTGAGGAGGAGCAGCACGGGGGAAATGGGCATGACAGATCCAAGGGTGAGACACCAATTAAGGGGAGGGGGAGGGGGAGGAGAACAACAACAACAAATAAGGCATTCTAAGCAGTTGGCTCACCTTGAAGGCTTAGTTTTGTGATTCTGTTTACTGGGAAGGAGAGGGCATTAATCAATCCTAATTAGCCTGGAATCAACTTTCAATCTGGTCATGTTGCCTTGCCCCTGGTGAACTGATTTTATAGAATTCTAACACAGCTTATTTCTTTTGTTACTGACCTTGGCAAACTGCCTTAATCTGTAATTTAAAGCCAACTTCACTTGTTTGCAGTTTTACATAATAAAAGTTAGTTGATTAAAATAACAGTTTCTTTGCTTCACTCCAGAGGGGGAGAAAGAGAGGCAGGCCTAGACACTACCAATATTTGGAGGACCATGCATTCCCCACTCCTACTATGGAACCTTGATGGTTGGCAGGATGTGAAGGTATTCATTACTGTACATAGTATTCTAAGTGCAGTTGCACCATAGGTTTCTATAAGGGGAATATGATCTTGGAAGTTTTATTTTCAATTCCTTTCCTAATTATGCCTAAGATGGTGTTTGCCTTTTTCACAGCAGCCGCACACTGCGTTGACATTTTCAATTAGTTGTCCACCACAACCCCAAGATCTCTTTCTTGAAGGAGCTGTTGGAGTCAGGAGATTTATAATCCTATCTGTGTGCTAACAGATGCCTGAAATTCCACACACAGACTTTAACAGATCTCACCCCCTTGCGCAGCTTGCAGCGTCGGTACCAGTCTGGAGGCCCAGCCTGCCCCTTGTAATGACACTTGCTTCCAGCTTCCCCGTTGCAGATTAATCCATGGAGTCAGGAAACACTCTGGAACGCCACAGGTTCTAATTCTACCTGTTTATTTACTTAGCAAGTAAAGTTCTACAGAATATACATTTCCTAGTTACAGTCCATGTGCAGAGTATAAATGCATAGCAAGCATTAAATCCAGTGGAGTAAGTTGAGATTCACTCCACCTCAGCAAAGACGTTACATTGTTGCAGGAACAAAGTAATACAAGAAGAAGAACAGAGAATGCAGTAAACCTTCTCCTTAAAATGGCCTCTGACTGAACAAGTTAACACGTCATCAGAGCATACAAACCATGTGACCAGTTTGTAGCATTCCCACAGTCCTGACTCTAAAGCCTGAGAATGGATCCTGTGGCCTAGTCATAACAAACCTATTTACAGAGCCATGCTGTCCCTTTCATGTGTAAACAATGTGCTGCAGCTGGTAAAGTGATACATATCACAACATCCCCCCACAAGCCGAGTACATCTTGTTTAATATTTACTCAATGAGGCCTAGCGCCTCATTTTTGTCAGTTACCGCTAGCTCAGATCCCATCAGTTTATATTTGAAGTTGGAATTTTTGCCCCAACATGCATCACTTTACACTTGCTTACATTGAACTGCATTTGCCATTTTGATGCCCATTCTCCCAGTTGGGAGAGATCCTTTTAGAGCTCCCCACAATTCCTTTTTGTTTTAACCACCCTAACATGGCCACTTCACTGCAGTGCTCACTCCTAATTCCAGATCATTAATGAATCAGTGGAAAAGCACTGGTCCCAGTGCAGATCCCTGTGGAACCCCACTGTTTACATCCCTCCATTGGGAGAATTTACCATTTATTCCTGCTCTCTGCTTCTTGTTCTTTAACCAGTTACTGATCCATAAGAGGACCTCCCCTCTTATTCCATGACTGCCAAGTTTGTTCAGGAGTCTTTGGTAGGGGGCTTTGTCAAAAGCCTTTTGGAAGTCCAAGTAAGCAGTGTCTACCGGATCACCCTTGTCCACATGTTTACTGACACTTTAATCAAAGAACTTTAAAAGGTTAGTGAGACAGGACTTCCCTTGGCAGAAGCCATGCTTGTCCTTCTATATCAGTGTTCTCCAACCTTGGATCCCCAGATGTTTTGGTCCTACAACTCCCAGCATACCCCAGCCAGCTACTGCTGGCTGGGGCATGCTGGGAGTTGTAGGCCAAAAACATCTGGGGACCCAAGGTTGGAGAACACTGTTCTATATGCTTACTAATTTTATAATGTTTTAATAATGTTTTCAACCAATCTTATACCTTTGCAGTTTAAATACCTATTTATACTGGGAAGCCTGAGGAAGAAGGCTTGAGCTGAGCTAGAAATGATATCACTAGTGCTGGTCTAGGCCTGGGTGAGACCCATATTCAAATCTGCACTCAGCCATGAAGCTCACTGAGTAACCTAGGGCCAGTCTCCATCTCTTAGCCTAACCCATCTCACAGGGTTGTTGTGAGGATAAAATGGGGTTGTTCTGAGCTCCTTGGAGAGGAGGATTTACATACAATTTTGAAAAACGAAAAACTGAATGATTCTTTGAAATAACCCACATATTCCTAAGGATTATTTTATAATATTGAGAAACCCTTTTAAATATTGAGAAACCTCTTATGCTTTGAAATCTGTGCACTAGATGAATTCGGCTTGGTTCAGTCTTGTGTCTTTGACTTGCTTAGAAACCCAGTGATATCACAAGCTTGCATGCTGCAGTTTTGGAACTACAGCAGAGCCAGCTTGACATCTACCAAGGAAAAGTTGTTTAACTACGGGACTGAAATTCTTCTACAGAACAGAAGGTAAACCAAGTTTTGCGCCTGGGCTTTGGAAAACCCCATTGATGCCAGTTTAACTTAGGAAGTCAATAAAGAAAGCTAGCTTTTGTTTTCTCTTAATTCTGTGTCTATGTATCTATTTTCTTAATAAAATATATAATTTATTTAAAGTAAACCTGGAGTGTATTAACTATATCCTATGCCTTCTAAACTTTAAAATACCGTAGGCCTCATATGAATAGGTGGTTTTATAGGACTGGCAGAGCAGTTTGCCCACGTGAGGAATCCTATATACTTGCATGGCTGAAGGGGTCAGAAGTGAGAGACAAACTCCTGCTGAGTAGTTTCCCTGCTTGTAACTTCAGGTTGTGCCTCTCTTCATGGCAATGCTACCAGAGTGTCAGCTCGGAATCCTTATCTAAGAGCATTAGAATTCCTTGGAAATATATCACAGAGTCTTCAGTGATAATAATGGTGGACAAGCTTCCCTAAAAGATGGTTTGCTTACCACTACCAATCTCCCCTGGTGTTGTGGAGAAAGGAGTGTCGAAGCTAGTCTGCACTTTACATTCACAAACAATGGAGCCAAAGAGTCCTGGCAAGCCTGTGTGTGAACTAAGGGCCAACTTAGCAGTTATGTCTCTCTCTCCCCCCCCCCATCTTTTATTTTACTCTAGTGCAATGGTGGGGAACCTTAGGCCCACGGGCCAAATTTTTCCTTTGCCCACCACTAGAATGCAGCCCTTGAGAATTTCTCCAGAATTGAATTTGGCTCTTGACCCCTGCTCTAGATTAAGTGCAGCTAGCATGGGGGGGGGGGCTTTAACTTTCCTCCACTCCCTGCTGTGGCCCTGAACTAGATTGGCCTCCCACACCTTGCAATATATATTAGTGATCTATTTGCTTTAATGGATCACTACTTGGCAATACAGGAAGACCTTGGATTGCAAGTAACTTGGTTTGAGAGCGTTTTGCAAGACAAGCAAATTTTTAAATATTAATTTAATTTTTTTTACTTGATATACAAGCGACGTCTTGCAATACAAGTACTGTAGTACGGCTTAAATTAAAAATCTCTGTACAAATTTTTTTGGGGGGATTTCGTTTTGATATAAGAGTGTTTTGCATTACAAGCACGTTTCTGGAATGAATTATGCTCTCAATCCAAGGCATGACTGTATAAACTACAGGGGGTCCCTACCCCCAATATGGACCAGAGTGTGTATGGGGGGAAAGGGTTAAAGGCTCCCCACGCCCTGCACTTACTATAGAGTAACAAAGAAAAGAAAAGATGTAGCTGCTAGTTATGTCTTTAAACTAACATGTGCCTTGGTTCTGATTGTGTGCCCTAGTGGAACAGTGGGCAACTTGTGGCCCTCCAAATGTTTTGGCTTACAACTCCCATCAGAGCATAGCCAATAGTGAGGGATGATTAGAGTTGTAGGCCAAAACATCTGAAGGGCCACAAGTTGCCCTAGAGCATGCACCAGAATCATCTGCATCTGCTACTCATAAGGGTCCCATGGGGCGGGGGGCGTTAATGTAGAAAGGGTTCCCCATAGGTAGAAAGTTCTCAGCCTCAGAGTGCCCTAGAAACCTGGGACAAGTAAGAGCAGGTTGGAACACAGAAGAAACACGATTTTGTTACTTAAAATGAGAGCTGCTTTATACTGGGAACAGAGCTCAAGAAACTTCTTCAGTTATAGAACTACAGACCTTCAATGTTGTGTTCCTCCTTCTTAAAATATACATTGAGCCCACAAAAGTAGCAAGATGGCAAGTATTCAATACTGTGTTACCGAGATAAAAATAAGCAGCCAAACTACAGTTAATTCAATGCTATCCCATTGAAACAAATATAATTAAAGCCACAAAATCCTCTTGAATTGAGTTTCTTGTGGAATTAAGAATAGCAATTATGTTATAGAACAATGCCAGACGGAAGATAAAGTTAAAAGGGAAGGGAAATTGAATATTGGCATTTTGACATTTACAAATCCCAAACCAGTATTGGGCTTTATTCCAAATCCCATGCTGCAACGGGGTGTTCAGTTTCCTGTGCAATTAATTACCTTGCCTCACAATATTACTTTTAATTCAGCAGGTAAATTATAATCAGCTTTTGTAGTCAGTTTTGAAAATCAGGTAACTCAGCTTAGTATAAAAACATGAATTGTATGAAAGCAACTCACTTAAAAGACTGAAGCCAATATATTACAAGATAATGAAGGTCAGATTGATTGTGGAAATTTGTAGTTCCAAAAGGAAGGAGACTGCACACTGAAAATTTTCAGGTTTGGTTCTTCTATGATGTATCTGTTTCTCATTGCTTTGAAGAAATTCATGAAAATATGATGGTATAGATAGTGCCAGATTCAAGGAATAGGAAATAATCTCAATTGTTTTGTATTTTCCAATCATATGATATCTAGGGAACTCTTACAGTTTTGTACCCTGATCTAGAAGCCTGGCTTTAATAACACCATTGCAACCACAAATGCAAAAGTACCACACACTCAAAAGTTCCACAGCATGAACTCTGCTGTACATTAAGGATCTTCCTTGCTGAATGAAGATCCCTTTATTCCTCCCTTGTGACTGCCAGGAAAGAAAACAGTGAAAACAGCATGAGATTGTCTCACTTGCTTTCATCAAATCCTGCAGGTGGTGCAACAGGATAGTGTGAACTACTATGCATGGGCAAGTGAGAAGCATGGATGCAGCTGGAGCTGTTTTGAAATTCTTTATCGTAGCTGATCATCTGGATGAAATGACTAGTTGGTTTTAAACAACTCTGCCTACAGATGTAGCTGTCTAGGATTCTGGCTGAAGATCACAACCAAAGCTGCTTCAGTTTTATAACTAAGTAGGTCCATCCTAGGATGATGTTAGTTTATCTAAGTACAACTGGAGCTGTGGTGTCATGACTCTTGCTACCACTTTGCTCAAGGAAGAAGCTGAGCACTGGCTCTGGCTAGCTAAACATGATCTCTTTAACAAAGAGCTGGTAAGCAACTCTTTTAGTAGAACAGACTTCTTTGGTGTAGATGGCGTTTGCATTCTCAGCATCCTTAGCATCTACTGAACCAAAATTTGTGAGTTATATAGGACAAGGTTTTCCAATGCTTTTTTTTTTTTTTGGCTTGCTCAAGTTCAATTCCCCCACCCCAACTTAAAGGGACTATCTACAGCTGACTTCTTGTTGCACAAATGATGCTAGGTCTAGTTGAGCCATACGTCTTAGCATAAAGTATAATCAAAGGTGAGGATGAACCAAATAAATGTGATGTTTTAAACTGCAATTTGCATGTGCTCTACTGGCTATTCATTTAAATGGGGCTTTTGCCGTCTCAGTACAAAGGGACAACACCTGGAAAAGCTATTCTCTAAAATGGCTGAAGTGCTGCATTTCAAAAAGACACACAGAGGTAGCTATGTTGGCCAAAAGAAAATGTCCCAAAGTAACTGTAATGCCGTTATTGAACATCAGCCACATTGCCCCCGCCCTGCCCCGCCTGCCACTTTTGCTTTGCTTATGATCTTGCCTGATGAAGAGTTCTGGAGAATTTGACAGCTTGCACAATATTTTGTGACCTTTGATTTGGCTTAAGAAAGGTATTGTGGTGATATGGATTTGGGACATTTTCTTTTGCATTTTTAAAAACATTAACTGAGTGAATAATTAAATTATAATTTAACCAAAGAATGGCTACTTGATCTTTTTGCCAAGTTTTAGTCTGTAACTGTATTTCTAAGGTGAGTTTTATGAGCTTCTTGAAATTTGGAGTTGATTAATACTTTTGACAGCTCAAGTACCAATTTATCAAAGTATATACTTTTTTCAATTTTCTTGACTTGAACAAAACAACACACTACATAATGTCACAATCAGACAGTAACTAACACATTGCTCTTTCAGCAGAAAAGTAAATCCTATGAAATCCATTTTTAATTAATTTTAAAAGCTATAAAGTTAAGTAAATGCAATTAACTGAGGATAGGAAGGTAATATGGAGGATGAACACATGCAAGCTGAATTCTTCTTAATACAGAATGTCATAATGCTTCATCTTTTTTTCCTGAGTGCTCAAATAATTTCACAGAATATTATCTCTCTAATTCATACAACAACCCTGTAAGTTAGGCCAATATCATTTTCTCCATATACAGATGAACGATTAGGGTAGAGTGGCTTGCCTAAGGCTACCTGGTGAGATTTTAATCGGGGATTTCTATTTATAGCTCATGCATTTAATACTACACTAGCTAGAATCTGAAAAACTCTAACCGGCAAGAAAATAAGTAACAGCAAATACATATGCCTCCAATGGTCTCAACTGATTAGGGACAAGCACCTACTTTCTAGACCTATCCATGGTAAATCAGTGTCCCTATTTTTATTTATTACTAGCAAATAGACTCGGATTGGATTCGCACATGTTGGAACAGCCCTGCATTTGATACACAGCAAAGCTTTCAAGCAAAGTTACAAAGCTGTCAGAGTTGGACACATTGTGTTTGCCCTGTCTGAGTGAAGCCATGCCTATTGCTGCCCCATAATGCACCTCTATGGCCCCTGAGGGACGGGTTTGTCCACTCCATTCCACTGAGGGGGGGCCCTGCCCCACAGCAGGGGGAGGGGCAGCCATATAATTCTGTCCCCCTGGCTTCAAACTGTGTAATCGAGTGCAAAACTATGTGCCGCCGCCGGTTAGGGAAGTCTTCCACTTAGTGACTGAAGATGGTGCTGTAGGCTTCAAACACACAGACACATTAAAATTAATTAACAGTCCAATCCTATGGCTGCAAGACAGCATCTAGATGGCCATAGGATTTTTTGGAGAACCAGCTACAAAGTTGGAAAATCGCTCTGACCTCATAGCTGGGTCTCCGCACTTGAAGCGCCCTCTCCCCATTCGTGGAAAGAACTGTGCCGGCTGTGTCTCCAAGATCGCAAGAGCAATTTGGAGGTGGGGCTTAGCCTTAGGGGGCTTTCCGAGGGGAGGGGAGGAGACAGGTGCTGCCAAGATACTACGTATCCTGGTGGCACCTCAGCCTCCTTCCCTCCCACTCCAAAGAGCCTCAGCTAGGACGGCCGAAACTGGCCATCTAGTTGAGTTGCAGGGTGGGAGGAGTGAGTGTGGTGGTGACCTTTGCTTCCACGCTCCTCCCACCCTACATAGGATGCCTGTAATCCTCTGAGTTCAGAAGGCTATGGGCATCCCAATTGGATTGTGCCGTAATGCACTTTAAAAACCAAATAACTCTGCAGTGCACACCATAGGGTCCCCATACTATGCATGCCAAAATTCAGGTGTCTAGGTTTCACACTCTTGGCGCTATGGCGCTGACCAATCCTCTTTTATTTTGTTATAGATTATTATATTTACCTTTGAGGAATGTTCACTTTTTTAATGTGAGTTGCTAGGTTGTCAGTTTCAGGGCTCCTACTACCCCAATTCCTGATTCAGATGTAAGAGGAAACTATGGATAATTAATTCAGGAAGTTTTCAATCATGGTGCACTGAGAAGGAAGGAGCAGCACAAAGATGGAGCATGCAGGGATGGCTCAACAAGCTGAAATATGTATGTCTAAACCAGGGCAGAGTTTCTTGAAGTTAAATCTTGGAGTAGGGAGTAGCTACATTTTGTCTCTAGCGCATATGAATGTAAGTCAGGGTTGGAAATGTGTGGCCCTTCAGATATTGTTGGACTGCACCTCCTATCATGCCTCACCATTGTCTATGCTGGCTAGGGCTGATGGAAGCTGCAGTCCAACAACATCTGGAGAGCCACATGTTTTTCACCCCTGATGTAAATGCACATATGAACACTAAGGTACCATCCAATGCCACTACACACCCTGCAATTGCTGAGGTATGTTTTGGTAACCTACGATAAGACCATTACGTTTTTCTTGCATATCTTTAGCCAAAATAACAAACATCGACTTGCTTTTAAATTTGTAGAAGACAGGTCATTGCTGAAGAAATGAATACACCATAAATCAGACAGCGTAGTAGAGCCTTCAGCAGTGAGCTCCTGACATGGTAGAACAACAATGGTGGACAACAATTGTTGATTTTTTTCATATTTGTGGTTAGTTAAAACAAACCAGGATCAAAGTGCAGTTTGATATTCTGGTCTGTTAGCTAACCAGAGTTAGAATAAAGCAAATTCAATTTCAGAGAATCTCTCAGGGATTCTAGTGGTGAGTGGGGCCAAAAGCAAAAGGAGGGCATGGCCAAAGGCAAAAGAGATGGAGTCAAAATACAAGCATATTTTGACTTAAAGTTCTTGCTGCCAGTAACAAAGCCTTAGGAGAGGCATTTCAACATTTTAGAGTGGGGGGGGGCATGCAAAAGCCAGAAAACCATCAACTGATCAGGAGTCGGGGAAAGGTGTGTGGCCTTCGGGGGAACCCCAGAGGGCTGGATTTAGCCTGCAGGTCTGAGGTTCGACACCCCTGGGTTAACCCCTGCACCCACTGATTGTTGCCTGCAAATCTCCGCACCTCTAGCTGTTTCCCACAGCCAATCTCCTTCCTGGTTTTGGAGCCTGGCTGGGGGAAAAAATGGTGGGGACATTTGCAGATGAGCACAGGCTATTGGGGGAAGAATTAAGTACTCCTCCAGCATGCCAATTCTCCCATGCAAGTTCCCCCAGCCTATACATTAGTGTTACAGGAGAAACACAGCACTGGGAGCCCTGTATTTCCTACATAATGTCTAGTTCCAATCTGAGCCTTGGAAGTTATGAAGAAATACTAAAGAGAGGCTCTCTATGCATGTACAAAGCAAGTGTATTATCTGGATAAATAAGAGGCACAAATTATTTGTGCCTTTGACATACATACCATGTACTAACTTTGGCCTATTAAGGCTGCAATCCTACACACTCAGTGAGGCTTACCTCTGAGTAGAAATGCAAAGGAGGATTGCACTGTAAATTATATAAAAGAATAGGCAGTGCTTAGAACCAGTGAGCTGTCCAGCAACGTAGCCCTGTTCCAGTGATCTTAAACCCACTTACCTCCACACACGGAAGCAGCAGTGACTGGTGGCTCCAATGTCAGTGGGGCACTGTATCCACTCTGGGTTTCAGTCTGAACTTTAATGGACTATCGTTTAAAGAACTATCCATGGTGCTGGACGTAGATTGGGGATCTGGTTCAGCACCATGGATAGCTCTTCAAAAGTTCAGGCTTATACTGGGAGTGGATACACTGCTCCACTGACACTAGAGCCACCAGCCTCCACTGCACTGAGGTAAGAGTGTGGAGCAGTGCCGGGCTGCATAGCCCGACCCCATGATGTCGTGCACGGCATGGTCATGCATACAGCACACACATTTGGAGTGAAGATGCCTACTGTGCAAATGCCTCCTGGGAGGATGTGCCATGCGTGATACTGGGGGTGTGGCTACCCAATGCAGCCCCGGTCACATGTGAAGGTAAGTGGGTTTAAGAGTGCCCAAATAGCGGCTCATAAGTGATCCTGAGGAATTATCATGAGCCATATACAGGCCTGTGGCTTACGCTGGCTCAGCTTGTCTGAGCGTGGAAAGCTAAGCAGGGTCAGGCCTGGTTATTACTTGGATGGGAGACCCCTCCTCTAGTTTCCTGCATTGAGCAGGGGGTTGGACTCGATAGCCTTGTAGGCTCCTTCCAACTCTATGATCTATGAATATTAAAGACTGGGAAGGGGGATGCCTTCCGGGTCATCCCTAAATTGTACCTCTCTCTGATCAGGGCTCAACTATGCATTGAAGCCTTCCACGGTATCTGTAACTGTGCTGCTTTAAAAAGATGGACTTGGTTTTCTCCATAGCAATGGATGCACTCTGCATGTGTTCAGAGGCACTCTTGTTTATCAGTACCTCAACTGTTCCAGGTCTGAATTGTGGCAATTCAAGCAGGTTCCAGGCCAGAATGAAATTAAGCCCCATCCTTACTCCACAATGCCACAGCCCCAATAGTTCCTAAGGAGAGTCTCTTATTTTTGAAAACTGCACTTCCACTCAATGCTCCTTATTTATTTATTTATTTATTTTTGCAACTTGACTTGGCAACCCTCCCCAAGATTCCTGAGAACGCCCGCGAGGAGCACAAAGAAAAACAAAGGGAACAGTTAAGTCCAAAGCCTGTGGGAGAAAGTGGTCACCAGCAGGGGCCCGCTTCTTCTTGCATAACCTACCTGACGCCGCTGGAGGAGGAGCGGGAACGACTAGCCGCGGCAGCAGCAGCAGCAGCAGCAGGAGGAGCCACAGAGCTGACACCCATTTCAGTGCTTGGGGGTCACACATTGAGAGGGGACGGAGTGTATGTGGGTCACATGACCGCTTCCTTCCTGAAGGGGCTCGCGTGCCCGCGCTGGCGACCGTCTCCTGCGGCAGCAACAAACCCGGCTGAGGCGCTTCTTGTCTGCAGCAACTGCCGGTGCTGTGCGCGTTTCGAGCTTCTCAACTGTTTGCTTCCTCCTCCGCCCCGGCAGGTGGAGCAGAAAAAAACAACACCCGGGACGAGGAAAAACAGCCGCGAACTCTTGCTGAAGTAGTAAACGCCGTATCTTTGTGCATATCTACACCGTGTATCCAAATCGTGCAAGCGCTCTCATTCGCTTCTTTTCTAAATTCAAGCCTGCAAAAGCCACGCCTATTTGAGTTGAGTAATGGCAAGGTGGGACCTGCCTAGTTTCAGCTCCTTTAATCATGTTGCAACGCCTTCTGGCCTAACGCTACTCCTCCATCAGACTGCCTGGGGTTATTAGTACAGTCTGCATTTTCTCAGAGGTACTCTTTTTCTTAGTTACTGCTTCCCACGTCTGGGTGATACGTTGCAGGGTGTAAGGTTCTGGGAAACCTTGAAAAAAAATATCAACCCCGTTCCTCTCCCCCCCCCCCCCTTACCAATGGCAACTTTACACATGAGGACATTCCTACACAGAAGTTATTTCCAAGTGGCATTTGATAGCAAGATGTGAACGCTGCATAGGTTTAATTGGCTGTATGTACAGATGCTCTGAAGATGTACAGCAAGTGTACAAGATCATCGGACCTTGCAATCCATACACAATTCATAAACAAAAAAATTGTGGACAAAGCCAATCCAATTCCCTTGCACTGGAGCCACATAGTAACTAGTTACCTTGTGCTAGTGCATGGCTATTAGGTATAGCCTTAGCCAATAGCTAGGTACAGTCCTAGTTATTAGATACAGTCCTAGCCAACCTAGGCATTTCTTGCTGGAAGATAGGATTGGGACCATGAATATTTATTACCTGTTTTTGCTTTAAATTATCCGTATCCATCCTGAAGGCTCAGGGTGGATACTAGTAATTTAGAATAAAAGTTTACAGTCTGAGAATATAAACAGATAGCATGTAGACTATAACGTTTGCAGTGCAATCTTATTCATGTCTACTGGGAGGAAAGTCCCACCGAATTCAACGGAATTTAGGCAAGGGTGTATAGGATTGCAGCCTTAAGCTGCAATTCTGGACCTACTGTAAGCCCTATTGAACTCATTGGGATTTACTTCCCAGTAGACATGCATAGGGTTGCACCATTAGTTGAGTAACCGATTGGATAAATTGATTAAAAACATTTTGACTGACTAAAAAGGCATCTCTGATTTATCAGTCAGCAGATGTTTTGATATATTTTTTAAAGCAAATGCCTATGAATTAAAAACTGTTGATGGCAACCACCATCTTCAAAACCAAACATTCCCTCCTATGAATGAAGGAAGCATGAATGCCTCTAAGATGACATCTGCTGTGATACTTGTGCATCATTTAAAAGCAAAAGTATGGTTATTCTTTAGAACTCTTATTTTGATCTCATGAGCTACTATGGTGTAGTTAGAGTGCTGGACTGGAACTCAGGAGACTTGGGTTCTAGTCCCCACCCGGCCATGAAGCTCACTGGGTGACTTTGGGCCAGTCACTGACTCTCAGCCTAACCTACTTGGCAGGGTTGCTGTGAGGATAAAATAGAGAGGAGGAGGAAGATCATGTATGCCACTTTGGGGTCTTCAGAGGAAAGATGGGATATAAATGTAACAAAAAATAAATGTGATTTATGCATAGTTAATTGTTTTGATCAATTAATACACTAAATTTTAGTGTTAGTGTATTTAGTGGGTTAAGAAATCTTGGATAATTAGTCTCATGTTTTAGTGATTAAAACATGAGACTAATTGGCCAAGATTTCTTAATAGCACAACCAAAAGTAAGTCCCACTAAGCTCAATAGGGCTTGCTCCCATATAAGTGTGTAAGTGCAGGGCTTCAATACCTGGAAGCAAGCCCCATTGAACTTAATTAAGTTTACTCCTGAGTAGACATGTACCGAATCTTGTCGATAGTCATGTAATACCAATAGCTGGAGGGCAAGCAACATTGGCTTCTCCTACTGAATCATTCCGCACAAGCTGAGACACTGCTTGGGGAGTGCCCTTCCTTTGGGCATGTCAGTTGCTCATTACCATTTTGCCAGTGTGTTGGCACATAGGACCAAGGAGTTGAGAAGGGGAGAGCGTTTATGGAACTCCTGTTGCTGTTCATGCTTTGGGAAAGAGGGTAAAGAAAGAGCCCTGTCTGTGTGTCTCAGCTTGGAAGAGAGTGGCTGAGGTGAAAAATAGTGTGTACATTTGAGGGGAGGGCGTCCTTGGGGTCAGGGACTGTGCTTGTGGCTGGATGGGAAACATTTGTCGCAGCCGGTCATGTCATGATTTCAGTGTGTTTTTCTATTCTGGGCTGGACGAGGGTGATCTGAGGGTGAGGTAGGCCGATGTGGTTCCATTGTCATAGACAATTTACTTACTACCTGGTTAGATTTAGGCTAGTGATGGCCTCTACTCTCCACAGGAATAGGGGACCAATTAAAACGGTCTACCATGTGAGGTGCATGGATTTGGATGGTTTCCTGATGTGTCTCATAGGTATTTCCTGCTGAATTGGGTTCCATCTGGTTAGTTTTTCTTGGGTACCTCTCAGATTGTGCAACCTGAGAATGTTAACAAGATACTTGGAGAGATGAGACCAACCATGTGTACACCACCCTGATCCCTGTTCATCCTGGCTTACATAGCTAGGTCAGGGCTGGGAGGTAGGCTCACAGAACTAATAAATGCCTCATTGAGGGAAGGTGAAGTTCCAGCAGCTCTTAAGGAAGCCATGGTAAAACCCATTCTGAAAACAACAACAAAATCAACAAGCTTTTTAATCTCAGCAGGCTGAAAGCAAAAAGTAAGGTAATTACAACCTCCGTTGTGGAACTTCAGTATGCTGATGATAATGTGGTCTCCGCACATTCAGAGGATGATCTCCAAACTATCCTAAATGCTTTTGCAGAAGCATACGAAAAACTTGGTCTCTCACTTAACATCAAAAAACCCAAAGTGCTTCATCAGCAAGTGCAAGCTAACCCTTCGGTGATGCCATCTATCCAGCTTGGCGGGACAATACTGGAAAATGTCGATCATTTTCCCTATCTTGGCAGCTATCTTTCTGTTACAGCTAACATTAACAGTGAAATCCAGCATCGTTTGAGCTCCGCAAGTGCCGCGTTTTCTCGAATAAAACATAGAGTGTTCGAGGATCGGGATATTTGTAAGAAGACCAAAACACTGGTTTATGAAGCCATTGTATATATTGCCAACCTTATTGTTTGCCTGCGAAACATGGACTATCTATAAACGTCATTTCCACCTCCTTGAAAGATTTCATCAACGTTGCCTCCGGAAAATCCTGCAAATTACTTGGGAAGATAGGCGAACAAATGTCAGTGTACTGGAAGAAGCAAAGACTACTAGCGTTGAAAAAATGATCCTTCAACGCCAACTTCAGTGGACTGGTCATGTTGTTCGAATGCCTGACTGCCGTCTCCCAAAGCAGCTACTTTACTCCCAACTCAAGGATGGAAAGCGGAATATCGGTGGTCAATATAAGAGGTTTAAAGATGTTCATAAGGCTAATCTAAAAAAATGCAATATAAACATCGAAAACTGGGAAGCTCTGGCCCATGAACGTTCTAACTGGAGGTTGGCCTCTCACAAAGGTTCTATGGACTTTGAAGAAGCCCGAGTGCAAGGTGAAAGGGAGAAATGTGCTAGGCGAAAAGCACGTCAAACGAATCCTTTACAGGACCATCTTCCATCTGGTAACCTGTGTCCTCACTGTGGGAAGCTGTGTGGATCTAGAATTGGCCTCCACAGTCACTTACGGACCCATCGCTAGAGTCTAGTACACAATTTACTTTAGAATTTCCTCCTTTTAAAATTTCCTTTTTGTAATTTTTTTTTTATCCTGGAAGACAATCTTACTCAGTCACGAGTGATCGCCTGATAATGATTCTTCGATAAAATAGATTGCTTAGATTCTTTCCAATCTAGTTTGCACTTGCAGCCTCACTTCAGAACTGAAACTGCCCTTGTCCTGATGGATGATCAACACTGGGAGATGAACAGGGAGAATGCGGCCCTCTTAATTCTTTTGGATCTCTCAATGGCTTGTGATACCATGGTATACTTCTGGGTTGTCTATCCAGGATGGCATTGGGGCATTTGTATTACCTTGTTGATTGTTTTGAGGTGGCTGTCATCCTTCTTCATGTGTAGGTCTCAGAAGACAGTGCTGGAAAAAGTGCTATTCAACCCTGTGGCCTTTGGCATCTGGGGTGCTGCAACATTTTATCCTACATGAAATTGCTGGGGGAGCTAATCTGGAGATTTGGAC
This sequence comes from Shinisaurus crocodilurus, assembly GCA_021292165.1. NCBI lineage: Eukaryota > Metazoa > Chordata > Lepidosauria > Squamata > Shinisauridae > Shinisaurus > Shinisaurus crocodilurus. Next base: position 94,240,953 of record CM037879.1, on the reverse strand, counting down.
TTGGGTGTGACCAGTATCTGGATCGCATCCAACTCTGTATTGTGTTTCCATCCTCTGCTCCTGGGGAGGCAGTGGAAGTTCTGAACCAATGTCTGACAGCAGACTTAATCTGAACAAGACAGAGGTACTGTTGGTTGAGGGTTCCAGTAATCCAGGAGTGGGTATCCAGGTTGTTCATTTGGATGGGGTGCACTTCCCTGAATCAGTAGGTTTGCAGTTTGGGAGTAGTCCTGGATCTGGCCCTGCTCCTGGATGTCCAGGTAGCAAAGGAATCTAGGAGCTCTTTTTGACAGGTTTGTCTTATACATCAACTATTATGTCCTGTCCTCGAGAAACTAACCTGCCCTCAATCATTCATGCTCTCTTCACTTCCAGGCTAGATTACTGTAATGTGCTATAAGTGAGCTGGCCCATTATGACAGTCCAGAAGCTTCAATTAGTTTAGAATGCTGTTTCCAGGGTTGATGTAGCTTGATTTGTTGGAGGATATGGGAAGGAGTCAGTCCTATACTGGCTAGGACAAAGCAGAGTTTTCCCCCTTATGCACAGCCTGGTTATTGAAACTGGTTATCACCATGTGGGTTGCTAAACCCTTGTTAAAAGGCTCTTTAAAAGGAAATGGATTGTCCATACAAGGCTTAAAACTAATAAAGACATTTATTAGTTTTACTTACAGGCCGTATTCATATATGCAGTATGCATATAGGCAGATTAGTCTTCATTGGAGATCACTGGCTGGAAGACAGCTCAGACCGTGTGTCCATCTTGGTTGGAGAGGTAGGGAGAGAGAGCTGGCCACGGAGAAGCCGGAAGTAAGGAGGAGGGGTTACAAAGGCATGCACCCTGGGATCTTTCAATTAACCCTTTCCTTCCACTCTAACTAGTGGTTGTATTACCTTGTTGATTTAAGCAGGCAACATTACAATTTCCAACATGATTGGTTCACATTTCACTGATCTTTTTACCCGCTCCCGCTTCATTGGTTACCAATTTGCTTCTGGGCACAGTTCAAGGAACTGTTTTTGACCTGTTAAAGGCCCAAATAGCCTGAGACTAGAGTATCTCAAGGACTGCCTCTCCCTGTATGAGCTTGCCCAAGAACCCCATTCCAGTTTGAAGGTCTCCTTGGGTCCACTTACCCTTGGGTGTTCAGTGGGTGGGTACGTAGGAGAGGGCCTTTTCAGTTGTGTTGCCCAAGATCTGGAATGGTCTCTCATGAGAAGGGGTGCTTAGGTGGCTTCATCATTGCCTGCTTTTTGATGGGCCGTAAAGACAATTTTCTTTTTCCAGGCCTTTTAAGAATGTGGTTAGTAATCAGGATTTACTGCTACTGTTGTATTTAGTCTTGTTTTAGACTTTTAGCATGTTTTAAGATATGGCTGAGATTTATTTAGGTTATTGTTATCCTGATATTATCTTGTTGCTTTTATTATTGTAAGCCAACTTGAACACTTCTGTAGAAAGGCAGGGTAGAAATGAACAACTACAATTAACAATAATAGGGCCCTGAACTTCTCCCCTAGACCTCCAGCTGCCTATCTTTAGTGTATGACCAAAGATACCTCCTAACTTTCTTTACACTGTATTACAGTGACATAGATCCCCAACATCATATAAAATCCTGCATGACTACTAGGCTATTGGACTTGGACATGGAAAAATCAGGTTCAGATCCTTGCTCAGCTGTGAAGCTCACTGGGTAGTCTTGGTCAAGTCATAAGATGACCAGAGGCAAAAAAGGACAAGATTCCTGTATCTTTATTTTTTTTAATAATTATTTTGTTTATTAACAAAGAAAAAACAAACAATACAAAAACATAACAAACAAAAAAGGACTTCCGATTTTCTCCACAACAATTCTTTCTCTTACTCTATAATTACAAAAAAGTTCTCTTTTTTTCCATTGTCCCAAATTTTTCTTCTTATTCATCAAACCCACAAATATACACATAATTTTTTTCTAAATTCTGAAAAAAGTCAATTAGAGGTTTCCATTTGGCCATAAACGTAATTGTTGACCTTTCTCTAATTAATATAGTAAGTTTAGCCATCTCCGCCAATTCCATCATCTTCACCATCCATTCTTCTACTGAAGGTAAAGCTGGACATTTCCACTTCTGTGCAATAATCTCGCTGCCGTTGTCATATATAGACAAAGTTCCATGATCTCTTTCCAGCTGATTGTCCATTATTCCCAGAAGAAATGACTCTGGTTTCAATTGTATATTAATCTTTAAATGTGTGGCGTAGTGGTGAGAGTGTTGGACTGAGACTCGGGAGATCCGGGTTCTATTCCCCGCTCGGCCATAAAACTCACTGGGTGACTTTGGGCCAGTCACTGACTCTCAGCCTAACCTACCTCACAGGGTTGTTGTGAGGATAAAGTGGAGAGCAGGAAGATTATGTAAGCCGCCTTGGGTTCCTTACAGGAAGAAAGGCGGGGTATAAATATAATAAATAAATAAATAAAAATCTTTTGCATTAATGAATGTATTTGTATCCAATTTTTTTCGCTTTCTTACATGTCCACCATATATGATAAAATATTCCTTCTGTTGTTCACTTTCCAGCACACACCCGAAGTGCCCTTATACATTTTAGCCAATTTCTCTGGCGACATATACCAACAATCCATCATCTTATAAAAGTTCTCTTTCAAATTAAAACATAATGTAAATTTCAAACCTTTTAACCACATATTTTCCACTGCACCATTAATATACTGTAACCAAAATTTTGAGCCCATTTTATCATACATTCCTTCACTTGTTCTTTTTCTCTCTCAAATTTCAACAAAAGTTTATACATTTTAGAGATAATACGCTCATCATTTGCACATAAATCCCTTTCAAATTCGGACTTATTTTGTTCAAAGTTATAAAGCCTTTATCTACTTTAAACCTTTCTACCAATTGTAAGTAAGAAAACCATTGGCATGTATGATCTTCCTTTATCAAATCCTCTCTTGATTTTATCTTGTATTCACCTTGTAAAAATTCTAACATATCACGATACGTCAACCAGTTATACAAACTCATCATTTCTCTTCTATAATGTGCTCCTTGTGCAGATAACCACAGTGGTATTTTCTGACAAAACCTAGGTTTATATTTATTCCATATTCTCAAAATGGCATGTCTAACATAATGATTATTAAATTCTGCATTAACCTTAGCTTTGCCATACCACAAATACCCATGCCATCCGAATCTCAATTCATGTCCTTATGACTCCGGTAATCTATTTTTAATCAGCAACATCCAGTCCTTCATCCAAATTAAACAAGAAGTTGCAAAATATAATTTCAAATCAGGTAGACCCGGTCCTCCTCTTTCTTTTGCGTCCTGTAATACCTTATATTTAACTCGTGGTTTTACCCCTTGCCATATAAATTTAGGTATCTTTCTGCCATTGTTTAAATGGCAAGTCCGTTGTCAAAATAGGAATTGTCTGAAACAAAAATAACATTCTAGGTAATACATTCGACTTATAAATTGATTTTATCCACTTTATAAAATTTTCCCCCAAAGTCCATGTCCTCCAAGACTTTAAATAAGAATTTCCAGTTCAAATTATCAAAGGCCTTCTCTGCACCTAAAAAAATCAGTGCAGCTTGCTTTTCATTATGTTTTTCCAAATATTCCAAAATATCCAAGACAGTTCTAACGTTATCTCTCAACTGTCTCTTAGGTAAAAAAACCCCACTTTGGTCCTCATGAATAATTTCTTGAAGAATTTTTTAAGTCTTTCAGCCAATATCATTGTAAACAAAGTCATTATTCAGTAATGATATTGGTCTATAAGTTCTTGTCAAAGTCAAATCTTGCCCATCTTTAGCCAGTAATGCTATATTTGCCTCTTTCCATGTCCCGGGCATCTTTCCCCCATGTAAAATATAGTTAGTTCATCATATTTTTAAAGGTTGTAAAAGCTCATTCTCAAAACTCTTATAATATATGCCTGGGAGTCCATCTGGTCCAGGAGCTTTTCCTGGTTTAATTTTTTTTTATAGCATCTACCAATTCTCTTGTTGTTATAGGGCCATTCAAAATTTGTCTCTGTTCCTTTGTAATCTTAAATAATTTTTGTTTTTTTATATATTCATCCATTCTTTCTGATGGAACATCATAGTCTTGATATAAATTCAAGTAATACTGATAAAATACTTTTCTATTGCCTTATTATCCGTTAATACAGTATCACCCTCTTGTATTTTTAATATAATTTTCTTTTCTCTTTCTTTTCGCAGTTTATAAGCCAACCATCTCCCTGGTTTATTTGCAGGTTCAAAGCTCCTTTGTTTCATATAACTCAATTTTATTTCCATTTCTCTTATTGTTGACATAGATAGCTATTGGTATAAGATCTTGATTTGTTGGAGAGTATTTGTATTTCCTGGAGAGTTTTTTAATTCTTCTTTTCTTTTTATCTCCTCCAAGATCTTTCGTATTTTCTCTTGCCTCTTTCTCTTAAGCTGGGTATTCTATTGTATAAAATAACCTCAGATAAAAGCTTTACTTGCATCCCATACCATTGTCAAGTCTCTATCTTTATTTAAATTAGTTTCAAAGAATTCTTTTAATTTTCTTTTACATTCTTCAACAATATCTGTCTTCTGCAATAGTGTTTCATTTAATCTCCATCTAAAAGTGTTGACTTTTCTTTTATAAACCATAGTGAACAACAGCTGCAAAGATACAATATATGTTTTATTACAGTTAACAACTGTATAAAAATATATCAGTCAGTGAGTGGTTAAGTGTGATAAAATTCTTACTCTAATTGAAGGGTCCTTTGAATTTGTAATTCATTTAATTAAAGCAGTTCCCTTCTTCCTGATCTTCCAGCCATTGATCTAGTAGTATTTCCCCCCCTACTCCACCAGAAGCATTAATTGGAAAGATGCATATAGAAGGTGAAGCCACACAAATGCTGCTGGAAATCCTCTAATTAGAAATGTAAATAACATTCTCAGATTTGGTCCAAAGAGCATTGCACATTGCCATATGGACTAAACTGGAAGCATGCAAGAGTTTGGAAGGAAATGGCATCAAGAGACATTAAAAAATCACAGCCAGATCTGCAAATATTTTTTTTAAAGGGAAAGAATAAGGAATGCAATTAAGTTTGGATAGATGGAGGCCAGTGGGTAATTTAAACACTCACTCAAGAGTATTATACTGTCAAACAAGCAGAAAAACATCCATCTTTTAAAAGTTATTGAGTACTCTAGCTTTAAAAAAAATGAATTAGTATCTTTAAACATTATGTTCAGAACTATGGATAAATATTTTATGTTCAGCAAAGTCCCTATCGACAGCAGAACTCTTCTCATGCGGAGGAGGGAGCCTTGCTTGTTTAGCCCCTACAAGGGGTCAAAGCTGACCACAAAATCCAGTTGCAGAGCTGGAACTGGTTAAGAGGAGGCCCACAAGGTGGATGAGCAGCTCATTGGCTTGGCCTGTGAAGTACAGTAAAACCTTGGATTGCAAGTAACTTGGTCTGCAAGTGTTTTGCAAGACAAGCAAATTTTTAAAATAAATTTTAACTTGATAAACAAGCGACATCTTGCAATACAAGTACTGTAGTACGGTCAAGAAAAATGAAGACTTTACACTATCATTCTTTATTGCAGCTTAAATTAAAAATATGTGTACAAATTTCTTATGGGGAATTTCACTTTGATATACAAGTGCTTTGGATTACAAGCACGTTTCCGGAACGAATTATGCTTGCAATCCAAGGTATTACTGTATTACAGTCAGTTAGGGTGGCCACTTATCAATCCCCCCCCCCAAGGAAGTGCATCACCAAAAAGGGGGCATTGATTTGCATAAAATTTGCATTTGCTAATTTATATGTATAGATGCAAATTTTGAAATGGTTATTATAATTTAAATAGAAATACAGTACAGGTGCTGTTGATGGGCAACTTCAAGGTCCAGCTCTTCCTTCTGATGGTTCTTTATCTTTAACCTGGACTTGGACTGAACAGCCCTTCAAATAGAAGATGTCTTCAAAATAGAGGACAGTCCTCTGGTAGCCCTTCAAATACAGGATTCTCTTCTGTCAAAGAGGATACAAGGCCACTATGTCACTAAGAGGACACTATGTCAGTGGCTGAGACTTGCCATAACTATATATATAGGCCCCATATGGGGGGGTGGGATACCACAGAGGCAGCCCTGTACAGTAGGAATAATTTAGGGATGGCCAGATGCAAAAGAGGACAGGGCTCCTGCACCTTTAATAGTTGTGCAGAAGAGAGAATTTCAGCAGGTGTAGTTGTCCCACCCCTAGAATGCCCCCATTTTGGTGACTTTTGCCGCCCACTGCTGGTGGGAATACTGCCGCAGTCGAGTTATGCCCACAGAGCTTTCCGTAGATATAAATTGGGTGGTTGCCCCCCTTCCGGCAGGGCTCTTCTCTGCCAGTAGAAAGAGACTTTTGCCCCGTCCTACTAACCCCCCTTGAAAGGTCTGCAGTGGTGGTGGTTAGGCTTGCTCTGCCCATTGATCTAATAGTATGGGATTAAGATTAAAGAATTGTCATTTATTGTTGGTCATATATTCATCATGTTTAGCATATTTATTATTGTATGCTGTACAATAATATTGTACAGTATACAGTATTGTAAATATTGTAATATTTTTGGTTGATTTGTGATACATTTGGAAATAAATTTAAAGAAAGAAGAAAAATAGTACAGGGTAGCAAATAAGGAAGAAAGAAAGAAAAGAAAAGTTAATAAGCTAAAAAAACCCATCACTCAACACGCCGGTCCTTTTATATTATGTCTGCTGGTGGGTCGTGTCCTAATAATGGATTTCACATTTGGGAAAAATATGGCCACTGACACCAGGGACCTTAAATTACTTTATCTTCCTATTTTACCAACTAACCTGAATTTTCCAGAGATTTCAAGAGGGAAAAGAGCTGAATAGGCATAACCAAAATTGTTCTTCAGCTTGGCCAAGAGATGTGATTGATGACTAGGATTCTGTCTGTTAGACATGCATTTATAGGTTCAGTATCACACACTATTAGATTCTATTTAACAATAGTGATTTCAGCCTTATTTCATAAAGCAAAGCTGGCAGCTCCACAAGACAGTTTTGTCATCTATTATAAACATACTGCTTGGATAAGAAATAGGACATATACAGCCTGAGATGAACCCAAACACCTACACACACACACACACACACACACACTGCTTCCCAGCTTGAGTAGGGGGAACAGCACTGATTTTGGGGGTGTGGTGTGGGGAGAAACTCAGTGGGTTGTATCCAATTGTGTTAGTGGAAGGCAACTCACACAATTGATCTTCCTCTTCCTCTCCTCCTGCCCCCCCTGCAGCCCCCTGTACCACTCAAAAACCCTCTCCAAAAGGGCAGGGACCCTCATGAACAGTGGGGGCTGTGTTGTATGTGGCTGCAGTGCTGATGAAGGTTGTTAAAATGCAAGAGGCAGAAACTAGCCCACACATATTACTGTACATTGTGGAAGCATGTTTGGCCCAGAAGTCATGAGACCAGAGTCTGATTTTAGTATCCTGCCCAGTTGTGGACATTGGGGATAATCCAGTGCAGGGTGCTAAGATGGTTTCACTTCAGGGTTGTGGGATTAAAATCAACATGAGAACCAGTGTAGTGTAATGGCTGGTGTGTTGGTCTGGGACTCAGGAGATCTGGGTTCTAGTCCCCACTCGGCCATGAAGCTCACTGGGTGACTTTGGGCCAGTCACTGACTCTCAGCCAGGGATGTTGAAGAGTCTTGGTCCCGAGTCCCGAGTCGAGTCCCGAGTCCCTCCCAAAGCGGCGGCCCATGGAGGGAGCAGGAGGGTCTCCGCGAGAGGAAGAAGAGCTGCCCTTCCTCCCGCGGAGACCCTCCTGCTCCCTCCATGGGCCGCTGCCGCTGCCGCCCTCACCTCCACCTCCGCCGTCCTCACCTCACCGCTGCGCCGCCCTCACCTCACCACCGCCGCCGCCCTCACCTCGCCGCCGCCGCCGCCTCTGCCACCGCCGCCGCTGCCGCCGCTGCTGCCCTCGCCGCCGCTGCCCTCGCCGCCGCCACCGCCGCCGCCCTCACCTCCACCTCGCCGCCTCACCTCACCGCCGCCGCCGCCGCTGCCCTCGCCGCCGCCCTCGCCTCTGCCGCCTCTGCCGCCGCCGCCCTCACCTCCTCCTCCTCCTCCTCTCCTCCTCCTCCTCCTCCGCTGCCGCCGTCGACCTCGTCGCCATTGCCGTAGCACACAGCACGCCGCGTCACGCCGCCAGCGCCGTCGCTCTGTTTTTGGCGGGGTTGCTGTGGTTCAAAAACAGAGTGCCGTCGCTAGCGGCGTGACGCGGCATGCTACGACGGCGCTCTGTTTTTGAACCACAGCAACCCCGCCAAAAACAGAGCGACGGCGCTGGCGGCGTGACGCAGCGTGCGATGGCGACGGCGATGGCGATGGCGACGGAGGAGGAGGAGGAGGAGGAGGTGAGGGCGGCGGCGGCAGAGGCGAGGGCGGAGGCGGAGGCGGAGGAGTCCTTGGGCTCGAGTCCCGAGTCGAGTCTCGAGTCCCACATAAATTATTGGGACTCGAGTGGGACTCGAGTCAGAGGGGGGACTCAGTCGGACTCACGAGTCGAGTCCCCGAGTCCGAGTCCCCATCCCTGCTCTCAGCCTAACCTACCTCACAGGGAGAGGACGACAACGATTATGTAAATCGTCTTTGGTTCCTTGCAGGAAAAACGGTGAGATATAAATATAATAAATAAACGTAACAGATAGTGAGAGATGTTTGTTTCTGAGGGGAGATACTGAACTTCCCCATCTGTTTCCAGAGGGCTTGCCCTATACTAAAATGGCTTCCACTCTGCTCAGAAAAGAGAGATACAGGTTAGAGCTCCCCAATACAGTTTCACAGATCCAGGTGTGTGCAACTGTGTCTTCTCAAATTAAGGTAGGATGCAGCTGTGAGCAACAGGTTTGGAAACTATTGTACAAAGAAGAATCAGAATAACTTTTGAAGAGCGCTATCAGCAAACTCAGTTGCCTGCCCCCATATGCTGACTATACAGAAAATCCAATTCACTGATAAACAATATCGGGAGAGATGTGTGGGAAGATGCACAGCCATCAGCAGCATTCTATCAGCTTCACCATTGGCCTGTTAGCTGCTCTCTGTTGTTTTAATTGTTTTGAAAATAGTTTTACTTTATTGTTTTGTTCCTACTGTATTTTATTCTGGTATGATTAGTTCTAGTATGAGAACTTACTGTATTTATTCTGGTATGAGATCTAGGGTGATGTTACTGTAGTGGTTAGACTGTCAGACTAGGACTGGGGAGACCTGGGTTCAAATCCCCATTCAGCCAAGAAGCTCACTGGGTGACCATGGGCTAGTCACTGTCTGGTAGTCTAACCAACTACAGTCATGCCTTGGATTGAGAGCATAATTCGTTCCGGAAACGTGCTTGTAATCCAAAACACTCTTATATCAAAACGAAATCCCTCCCAAAAAAATTGTACAGAGATTTTTAATTTAAGCCGTACTACAGTACTTGTATTGCAAGACATCGCTTGTATATCAAGTCCAAAAAAATTAAATAAATATTTAAAAATTTGCTTGTCTTGCAAAACGCTCTCAAACCAAGTTACTTGCAATCCAAGGTATTTAATAGGGTTGTGCTGAGCATAATGCTGCCTTGAGCTTTGTGAAGGAAATATGGTCTATATATACAGGCCTCTGGCTAACGCTGGCTCAGCTTGTCTGAGCGTGGAAAGCTAAGCAGGGTCAGGCCTGGTTGTTACTTGGATGGGAGACCCCTCCTCTAGTTTCCTGCATTGAGCAGGGGGTTGGACTCGATAGCCTTGTAGGCTCCTTCCAACTCTATCTATGAAATCTAACTAGCTAACTAGTGTAAACTAGCAGATGCTTCTAGGACAGCCACAGGGAGGAGCCCTCTTTCTAGAAATGGCCATGCTGTCTATAGAATTCTTGTTCACAGGAAATGGGCTGTTCTGTCATCTGTACTAAAGTGATAGGTACATGCCTCAGTGCTGTGCTGGGGACCTGGGACAGACCCCAAGTTATGAGCCGCCAGGAATCCCTTTTATTTATTTATTTTAATTTTAATTTTAAAAGTTTTCAAAGCAATATATAAAACAACTAAATAACAAACATACAACTTATATAGTGCTCCCATCACCACGGGACCATATAATACATTCTATCTCTATAATCTATAGTTATTCATTATTCCAAAAATACAACATATCTTGACACGGCATACTCCCTTTCCCCTTATTTAATACAAAATCCAAAAATAAACCCCAAATATCCTTAAAATTGTTTTTCTTTAATTGTCCCCTTTTATATTTGATATTACAAGTTAACATATCATTTAAAGCCATATCCCACACTTCTTTATACCAGTCAGTAATAGAGAAAACTTGCTGAACTTTCCATTTTCTTGCTATCATTAATCTACCTGCCGTTAACAAATTTACAATTAACTCTTTAACATTTTGGGGACCAGCCACCTTTTCAGTTATTGATAACAATGCTAATTTAGGACAAACTTCTAAATCAACACCAACAATTTCTGATATTTCTTCAAAAATCATTTCCCAAAAATCCATTACATTTTTACAACTCCACCACATATGAGCATACGTACCCAGCTCCTGACAGCCTCTCCAACACATTGGAGAACATTTATTATCTATTCTGTTTATTCTCACCGGAGTCAGGTACTAGCTCCAGGAATCCCTTTTAATGTGAGCATTTAAAACATGTGACAGCCACGTCCCTTCGCAATGAGCTCCACGGGAGCTCAGTCTGAAGTTGAACTGCAGTCATTTTCAATATGGAGCTATTTTAGTTTGCAGGGGCACCTGTACATAAACTTTACTTTGAATGCTGAATGGAACATAAAGGATTGCATGGGATAAATTAAATTAAGTAGAGGACTTTCATTAATCAGGACATGACACAAGCTCCAGAAAATGAGCCCAGCTGCTACTCAGTTTATTTTACAATCAAAACGAGAATGAAAGGAATGGTTAGGCCATACCTACCCATTACCTATTGCTCCAGTGGAAAGTAATTTTCCCTCCTGCCCACTATATTCTGCAGCATAAAAGTGTATCCTGAAGACAAGTAAAAAAGAAGGGAATCAATGGTAAACATGAACAAAAATGGATCAGAAATACATTTTACCCACACTAATCACTGGATTTAAGAGTATAAAGTTCTGTTAGTTCTGTGGGGTGTGTGAGTGTAAGGAAAACATACACTCTTTTAATTATGGCTGGAAATAGTATGCATTGATAAGCCTTCAATGTATTCTTGAGACACTCTAGTAAAAAAAAAGCCATTCATTTATAATACAGTCACCATACATGGATTTTATAGAGGAATTTTTGGAGGATATAATAAACCCTGGGGATGGGAAATTTCTCCACAAAGTAAGACCATAATTCATTAAAAATAATTTGAACCAGATCCAGAAAGATAGATGTGTTCTAAAAAGTCCAGTGGTGCAGTTGAGCTAATCTAGTTCTAGTTGTTTTGATGAACATAAACTTGCAGTGTGGGCCCATAATGTGGTTCTTCTCCATAAAATCTAAGACTTTATGACTTGGAGGCATAAATTCATATTTTGGCTACATTCTTTCCTGATTATTATAATTCTTAGTGCATTTCCTTACCATCTGCTTATCTATAAAAATTACAGTCCCATTGAATTTGTTTGTCAGAATCCCAAATCGTACAAAGAAATATGAGAATACTCTGCAATCTTTTCTATTTCTTTGGTGACGGGATTCTTTTTTTTAAAGAGGTAGCTGAAACAATAAATCACTCTGAACTGACTTAATTTGTAGTTCCTTGCCTTGTACACTGTCAGAGAATAACAATGCCAACATGCATGGTGGCAACTGGCAACAAGAACTTTGGCACTGAATATCAGTGAAAGCCAAAGCATTTCCTAAATGCAGCCCCCCAGCTAATTACAGGATTATGGATGTTAGTTCTAGAAAAATATATAGCACAGTAATTATATTAGACATATATTTAACTGCAAGGTATGGCTCTTAGAGCTTGTTGACTATACAAGTGAGCATATTGGGAGCATGTGGCTTGCTGGCAAGCTTCGGGTTGAGCAGTGCTCATGTGCAGGCCCTGTTTGTGTGAACTGGCACCATCTCACGGGGACTATATAGTTAGCTAGCTGTGTAAAACAGCTTCTCTTGTGACTATAGTGATTTGAACAGTGGGTCCTTTGGAAAATCCCCATAGTCTTGGCTGTATATCACAACACCCCACCAGAGGAGGCTGACACTGAGATGAAGTCTCTCTCTCTCTCTCTACACACGCGTGGATCAGACCAAAGCCCTCTCTACCCCAGCAATCTGTTCCTACAGTGGCCAACCAGATGCCCATGGGAAGCCCATAAAATAAATAGGACATGAGTGCAATAGCACCTTCATGTTCCCCAGCAACTGGTATTGAGAGAGGTATATTGTCTCTGATACATGACTACAGCCATCGATAGCCTTATGCTCCATGAATTTGTCTAATCTTCCTTTAAAGCAGTCCATGTTGGTGGCCATCAGTACATACTGTGGTAGTGAACTACCGTACCTGCTGTGTGAAGTACTTTCTTTTATCTGTCCTGAATCTCCAACTGTTCAGCTTCATTGGATGACCCTGAGTTCCAGTATTATGAGAGAGAGAAGAAAAACTTCTCCCAACCCGCTTTTTCCACCCCATGCATAATTGTATACATCTCTATGTCCCCACCCCCTTACTCACCTTTTTCCTAAGCTAAAAAGCCCGAAACTTTGTAACCATTCCTCATAGGGGAGTTGCACTAACCCCTTCATAATTTTAGTTGCCCTTTTCTGTACCTTTCCCAGCTATACAATACCCTTTTCGAGGTGTGGTGATCAGAGCTGTACATAGTATTCCAGGTGTGGTTGCACCATAGATTTGTATGGGCGTTACGATTTTGGCAGTTTTATTTTTGATTCCTTTCCTTATGATCCCCTATATGTAACTTGCCTTTTCCACAGCAGCTGCACAAATAGATCAACATTTTAATTGAACTATCCATCATAACCCAAGATCCCTGTCTTGGTCAGACACCAGCAGTTCAGACCCCATCAGCATATATGTGAAGTTAGGATACACCCCAAGGTGTGCATCCTTGCTTAAACTGTACTTTACTCTTGCTTAAATTGATCCACATTTGCCATTTTAATGGCTGATCTCTCTCTCTCTCTCTCTCTCTCTCTCTCTCTCTCTCTCTCTGCCTATTTGGGTCATGGCCTTCCTACTAGCAATACCCCAAATAGCAGCCACTTGAACAAGTATTGGCATTTTGCCCGAGACTTCTCCCAAACATGATGAACATCATCATACTGGATTACCAACCAGACACTCAACATTGTGTTAACATTTGTCCCAACCAAGTAGGCCAATGAAAATCAGTGAGATGAGATGCAAAATAGATTATTTGGGATGTTTTGCACCAGACTTTCCCAAACTGGTGCTTTCCAGCACTTTTGGACTACAACTCCCAGCATTCCTAACCATTGTCCACCCTGGTTGGGGCTGATGGGAGTTGAAGTCCAAAACATCTGGAAGGTACTAGGTTGGGGAAGGCTGCTTTGGACAGTTGGCAGGCACTGATGCCTGCGCCAGTGCTTTTAATCAGGTTATTATGCAGCTCTGCTGTGATTGTGGAAAGGATATCTGAAGGTAATCTACAAGATAACGTGGCAATGAAATCTATGCTGCAGTGACGTTGTTTTCTTATTTAAACTGGATTAGCTGTTGTTGACATACACTTGGACTGTAGGAAAGCAGGCTTTTTGGATCAATCTTATCTATAGATCTTTGATGAGCATTGCCTCTTAAAGCAGAGTGTATATACAATTGGCTAGGGCCAAAATTTTCACGAGTACAAAAGTGTCTTGACCTCAATTTATTTTCAAAAATATCATAGACATTTAGGAGCCTAATGGAGCGATCTTAACCATGTTTACTACACCTGCTTTGGATCCTGCCCACTGCATGCAGCCCCTGACAGATTACCTCCCAAGGGAATGTGGCTCTCAGCAGAAAAAAGGTTACTATGACTTACTCAGACATACTGAAAGAAGTTTGGATTGGAACACATTACTTCCTTCTGTTACAATGACCATTCGTAAGGAACTAATGCATCCCAATGGTCATTTGGTGCCCTTCCTTTTAATACGTTCCCTTAAATGACAAACATATTAACATAGACTGAGAGGATACCTTTTACTGGATTGGCTATTATTTAAAATGACCAGAAGTATGTTTTCAGATTACATGTTCATTGTCAGGTACTGTCATCCAGTGAGAAACTATTAAAAAGAAAAAGTAAAATTAAATTTGCATGAACACACTTCTTTTAGCTGGGCTGCATCTGATGCTTTTTAGAGCAAAGGAGTAGCAGTTCTCTATCAGGCTGACTCTGTACCTTCTTGGAAAGACAAGAAGGCTGGATCCAGGCTCACAGTGTCCCCTGCCCCCCTAATCGGGGTAGATTAAATCCCCAGTGCTGCACACACAGTGCACAGCCTCGAGTGCTGGTTGCAACATGACCCATGCTCTGGATCTGAACACACAGCATGAGCAAACTTTTTTCTCTGTGTTCTTGTGCATCACCTTATCTGGATTGGGACACATATGACTCCCTTTCCTTCCCCCCATACACATCCAGCAAGGTCAGCTTCAGGTTTGAGAAGGCCAGCATCAAAGTGCCCTCTGGTGGCCCTGCTCCTATCTCCCCAGGCTCCCACGGGCTTACCTGGTGGCAGCGGCAACAGCACTCTGACGCAGTGCCGTGTGGCTGGAAGCCACCATTTAAATTCCCAGAATGCCCCGGAGTGACAAATTAAAATGGCAGTTCCTAGACTGAACTGCTTTTAAAAGGGGGTGCAGCTCAAGCATCAGCAGTGGGCCCCGGCAGTTGCCAGAGGAAGCTGTGTGCGAATGCTGGGCCTGATACCATGTTCCAAAAATGCAATGTGGAGTGGGATAGAGAGGATGAACCAGCATCCAGCCTACAGAGTCTTTGGCCCTGACCCAAAAGTCATCCTGTGCCGGAGCAGTTTTTGAGCCCAAGGAACTGCCCTTCTCCCACTTCCCACCTTCAACCTACGACTAGCACTGTCCTCCCTTACAGTGCGATCATCTGCTTGGGGGCAGGGCAGGCAGATGAATGCAATGCAGTGAACAGTACAATAAGTGAACAGTCATAGAGGAGGACACCAATTATAAATTGGGTGGGGGACGGGAAGATATGCAGCACTTATTTGCTGTATCATTACAATTTGGTTTATGTTAATATGTTTGAAAAGTAAAAGGATTAAAGTGGGTGTACTACAATCCTGCCATTGTTTGTTTGTTTAAAGCACTTTTATTCCACTCATCAGCTGAAAAGAGTGGCTTACAAAGATTAATAATAAGATATTTATTTATTGATTTTGGTTTGGTTTGGTTTGGTTTGGTTTGGTTTGTACCCTCGCCTTTCAATCAAGAAAAATGGCACTCAAGGCGGCTTACAATCATAAATAAAACTTGATTAAAAAATAATAAAACAAATGCATTAAAATACAATTAAAAACACAACAATAACAGAATAAAAACACCATCCAACCCAACAGACCCTAATCTTTAACAAATGTTTATTGCTTCTATTTTTCTGTGTATCATTTGTTTTATTGCCCGTGTAGTACTGGCATTTAGTTGAAAGAATGACAGTGTAATCCTATACATGTCTACTCAAAATTAAATCCCATTGCATTCAATGGGGTTTACTCCCAGGTAAGTGGGTATATCCTTTATAGGAATGTAGCCTAAAACATTTGGTTCTAAAAAGGAAGTTAAAAAAAAATAGAAGCATCATTTTGTAATTCACCTAGCTCAGTGTTTCTCAACCTCGATTAAATTGTATTATTTATTTATTTATTTATTATATTTATACCCCGCCTTTTTTCCTGCAAGGAACCCAAGGCGGCTTACATAATCCTCCTCCTCCTCTCCATTTTATCCTCACAACAACCCTGTGAGGTAGGTTAGGCTAAGAGTCAGTGACTGGCCCACAGTCACCCAGTGAGTTTCATGTCCGAGCGGGGACTAGAACCCAGATCTCCCGAGTCCCAGTCCAATACTCTAACCACTATGCCACACTGGCTCCTGAACTTTCTCCTGAACTTTTGAATATAGTGTGGAGGATGGGAACAGAGAATTCTGAGGCTTGAATGGCACCTTGGCAACTGCAGCAAGGGGGTAGTGGTATGAAACTGGTGCACATGTGAGTGGCTGTACATGGAGTTACGGTAGGTGAGATGGGTCTGTGTTCAGGACACTGAGGCACTAGAGGATCCACTGTTTTAAAAGCCTGAAGTACTCAAACTCACCTGTATCTATTTAAACACATGAAGGTAAAAGGCAACCATTAAAGAAAAGCCGACCATCTACAGAATTTCTTGCTGCTATGAAATGGGTACATTACTTCTGTCTTGCCACTGAGTGTCACTCATATGGCAAGGCATGTAAGCAGACACGACTGTAGGAATGTACGAGAATTTCATTTCTGTACACAAATCATGGGAACATGTCCCATTCAGAATCCCAAATGCGAACGTGAGAAAAAGCACTTTCTTTGGAGGAATATTTGCAAATTAATTCCTGAATTGGCGATTGCATTTGAAAAATGCACATTTTCACACTTTTCTCAATGGGGGGAAAGTGCGCACTTTTGAAAAACACACACAGAAATGTGCACTTTCTCCTTTTGAAATGCACACTTTCCCCATTCTAATGAGATGAAAAACAGGTCAAAAACAAAAATGGGAGTGATTTGAAATGAGCTTCGATGTGATTTTTGGAGAATTAAGGCAAACTCGAAAATCTCTGGTTCTTCTCCTAAGACACAAGCTTAATTCTTATGTTTTTAAACCACTTAATTAGAAAATGTGACAGGGCTACACTAGTCTATCTAGCACTTGTATATTGAATTATACTAATTTGTAACTAGTAAAATTACATCTGGCTAGGAACAAAATCCAGGAAAAGTATAAAGTTTCTAATTTAAAACAAAAACATTTACGGGGAACCTTCCATTCTTATATTGAAAGCAACATTGTTAGTACACAGTGGGCGTGCTCCAGGGCCAGTGCAAGGCAGTTTGGTGCCCTAGGCAAGATCAGATATTTAGCGCCTTCCCACTTGAGCCCTCCCTCCCTCCAGCCCTATGCCCATTATGAAATAAAAGTCAATTGGCAAAACCTAAAAAATTTATTATCATAAACATTGACAAACATACATAAAATACATGTTGATGTAGTACCAATTTGCTATATAGAAAAATTCCTGGTGAAGTGTGACAGAAACTACATTTAATGTTTAAAACTTCATTTTCCTTGCCTTTTTCTTGGCAAACTGGCAAACCATTTCTTTAATGTCTAAAGAAGATGCTAACTGAGATTCAATTGAAATGGTTGCCAAGCCAACCAGTCTTTCTTGGCACATTCTTGAACGCAGATAATTTTTTATTAATTTTAATTTGGAAAAACTTATTTCTCTACTGGCCACTGAAACTGGTAATGTTAATAGTATTCTGAGTGTCACTGAAACATTGGGAAAACTTTCAAGCAATTTATGCTGCAGTAGAAAATGCAGGACCTCCTGGGGATGCATAGTTTTGGGAAGCCTCCTGGCATGCCCAGGGGTTCCCGCTTCATCGTCCGTTGCCAGACTAACACCTGACACTAAAACAAAAGAGAGAGGGGGGGAGAGAGACAGAGAGCATTCATGGCTCAGGTCCCCACACCCCACCCCACCCCAAGCTCCAGAGGATGCACAGCAGCAGCAGCAGCAGCAGCAGCAGCAGCAGCAGCAGCAGCAGCAGGACAAGGAGAGACTCCCCTTGAGATCCCTGGTGCGGCTCCCTGGCAGGAGAGGCGTACAGGTGAGGAAGGTGGCGAGGGCGGAGCGGACTCCAAGCGGGGCTCCCCTTCGCAGCTCACCTTCCCAGGCTCGCCGCCGCAGCCTCTTGAGGGTGAAGAAAGTGGCGAGTGAGCAGAAAGTTTGGCAATCCCCACTTCCCCAAAGGACTAGGGAGGGGGGAGGGGTCACGTGTCCGCGGCGTGGCCCCTCCCTTGGCGGGCATCCTCGCCGTGCCGCGGCCAAGCAAGCCGGGCGCGCCTCGTGCTGGGGAGAGGACGGCTGTGCTGGCGCGCCAGTGTGCCGAAGAGCAGTGCGTAGGCTCGCCAGGAGGACGCTGTGGAAGAGGAGGCGGCCTGGCTCCTGGCAGGCGTTTTTGGGCGCACCTGGTGCGGGAAGAGGTTGCCTCGTGGGCCTGGGGGAGCAGACGCGCTCTCCATCGTGCCGAGCAGAAAATAGCTCCCCCAGCCAGCTCTTCCTTTCCCAGGCAATTCTGGAGGGAAAAGGAGGAGGATGGAACCCAGAAAGTTGGTTAGCTCAAACCCTGAGGCCACCGGCCAATCTTGCAGTTTCCATTATGGTTACATAAATGTTTTAGTATTGTTTATTCACTTTTCAATGCAGAAAAAATTGTGAAATTCCGTCTACTACAAGTCAAGATATGATTGGTAAAATAACAAACTTGGTAAAATACGCATTTTAGCACTGTATTTCCCCCCCCCAAGGCATTTCTGGCGCCCCTTTAGCCCTGCGCCCTAGGCAGCTGCCTAGTTGGCCTAATGGTAGCACCGGCCCTGGCATGCTCACATGTCACACCAACCCATCCTGGTAATAAGCCACAGTGGGTTAGTTGTTCTGCAAGCAACCCATGGTGCACATGACAGACGATTGGGCTCACCGTGGGTTGTTGGCTCCCCCTCCACCCTTCATCCTTGGTCCTTCTGCGGGTGTCCTAGGGGACACCCTGGTGGGTCCAACTTGTCTCCCTTCCTCCCTGCCATGATTGTGAGCCATTTTTGGCTTGCCATGGCTTTCCCCCCCTTTCCCCTTCCCCACTGCCTAGATTGCAAAAGCCAGCGTGACAGCCAGATTTTGTGATTCCTGTTTTGACAGACACTGACAGCCCCTTCAAAATGCCCAAGCAGCACCTTGGAGGAACTGTCAGTGGCTGACCATAAAAAAAAAAATTTTTTTTTGCGCACACAATGTACACAAATAGGGTTGTTCTTTTTTCTTTTTAAATTTTTTTAGCTGTACTTGCACAACTGTGGAGGTTTGCAGTTGCACGAGTGCAGAAATTTGAACCCTGGCTGGGGCAATGTCGGGGGGGGGCTGCTACCAAAGCAGCTTCAAATAGTTGCCCCAAAGAGGCTTCACATAGTTTTTGCCCCCTTTGCTTTCTCTTGACAGCTGTCAAAAGGTGAGCTGTCAAGAGAAAGCAAAAGTGCAAGTGATCTTTGCTCGCGGAAACTGGGTGGTGTACCGGTAATTTATACCCCCTTCGTGGCAAGATCCTCATCTTTTTTTTCTTTTTCTTTTTTGCCCTGAGAGTGCTCAGGGTGACATTTTGCACTTTTCCCTGAGACTCTTGTTGCTCTCAAATATACCACCCTGCAGGAATTGGTTTGGATTCACGTGACATGACAACTGATCATGCGTAGCAACCCACGATGGGTTGTCGAGTCATGCAAACCCAGTCAGTGTTTCTAAAGTAGTGTCACATGCTGGTACTGGGCAAATGGTCAAGGGGAAGACTAAGGCTGGCCATGATGTATATAACAGAATATTGAATTCATCTGAAGTGTGAATGGTCGCAGAATGATAAAGCTTGAGGGGGTCTTTGTAGGCCATCAAGTTCAACCCCCTGCTTGATGCAGGAAATCCAGAGCTAGAGCATCCCCAACAGTTGGCTGCCCAGGTTTTGGTTGACTTCCAGCAAGGGAGAGCCCACCCCACCCCCCTAGGTAATTGGTTCCATTGTTGAAGTGCTCTTACTATCAAAATGTTTTTCCTAATGTTCAACCAAAATCTACCCTTCTGAAATGTAAGCCCATTTGATTTAGTCCTGTGCTCTGGTGCAGCAGAGAACAAGACCTTTCCCTCTTCTATGTGACAGCCCTTAAGTATTTGAAGAGTGCTATCATGTCGTCCCTCGGTCTTGTCTTCTCAGTCCAGGCTAAAAATACCCAGTTCCTTCAGCCTTTCCTCACAGGATTTGTTTGTCATATACCACTGACCATCTTCGTTGCTGTCCCCTGATCCCGTTCCAGTTTGTCTATTTCCTTCTTAAAGTGTGGCACCCAGAAATGGACACAGTACTCCCGATGAGGTCTGACTAGTGTAGAATAAAGTGGAACTATTACTTCTCATGATTTGGAAATTATGGTTCTCTTAATGCAGCCTAAAATTGCATTAGACTTCTGGTTAGATGTGTTGCCTATAATAATTGTATTGGAGCTTAAAACCAGACTGTCTTGTGCTAACTCTTTGAGAACTGGAATTCTACATCTCCTTGGCCAGTTACCCTGTTTGTAGCTCTGCCTAGGCAGTGGTGGTGTGAGGTTATATACCAGTGTAGCCAGTATTAGGCAGTGTAGCCAATGGTGAGGACTGATGGGAGTTGTATGCCAAAACATCTGGAGGGAAACAAATTAACCCAGTATAAAACTACTCTTGTGTTTTCACTGACTCTACATATTATGTTTCTTGCTATGAAAAAGACTCTGGGGCTCAGAAATGGGACAGTCAGAAGATTTGCATCTGTTAGGGATTCCTATTGTTGCAGAAGAGGAGTTCCACATTCCTATAGGAGTATTTATGGGTCATCTTCAACAGCATAAGATATAAATGCCTGCCTTGATTTCACCTTACATGAGCCAACAGATAGGAAGAACACTTTTCTTTTTATTTATTTATTAATATTATTATTACTATTATTATTCTTTCCTTTTGACTTGTTTTATAGGTCACTCCATCCCAAGGGCTCGGGTAAGGTACCATATGTTCATTAACATGAGAACATAAGAAGAGCCATGTTGGGTAAGACCAAGGGTCCATGTAGTCCAGCATTCTTTTTACACAGTGGCAAAACAGTTGCCTGTGGGAAACCCACAAGTAGGACATGAGTGCAATAGCACCCTCCCGCGTGTGTTCTCTGGCAACTGGTGTTCATAGGCATACTGCATCTGATACTGTAGGTAGGGTATAACTATGATGATTCGTAGCCATTGACAGCTTTATTCTCCATAATTTTGTCAAATTTTTAAAGTCATTCAAATTGGTGACCATCACCACAGCTTGTGGAAGTGAATTCCATAGTTTAACTATGTGCAAAGAAGTACTATTTATTTATTTATTTATTTTATTTCTATACTGCCCAATAGCTGAAGCTCTCTGGGCAGTGTACAACAATCAATTAAGAAGTACAATAGAGTACAATTAAATATAAGCAATAAAATAAATTGTTTTATTTAAAATAAAATAAAATAAATAAATAAATAAAATAAAAACATCATAAAAATTTTAAACCAATTTTTAAAAAGTCACAAAAACTAAAAACAAGTTAATAAAACATTACCTCTAAAAGAATTTACCACCCCACCATGTACCATTTAGTTGTTAAAAGCCTCAACGTAGAGGGCAGTCTTAACCTGGCATCGAAAATTAGGGTTGGCGCCAGGCAGGCCTCAGGGAGGAGCTTGCCCCACAGTTGGGGGGCTACCACAGAAAAGGCCCCCCACTTGTTGCCACCCTCCGAGCCTCCCTCAGAGGTAGCAGTCAGAGGAAAGCCCCAGATGTTGAACGTAGTGTCCGGGTAGACTGTGGTTGGGAGAGGCATTCCATCAAGTATTGTGGTCCGAAGCCATGTAGGACTTTATAGGTTAAAAGCAGCACCTTGAATCGGGCTCAGAAGCATACAGGCAGCCAGTGCAAGTGGGCCAGAACAGGTGTTATATGTTTTGACCTTTTGGTCCCAGTGATTAGTCTGACTGCTGCATTTTGCACAAGCTGCAGCTTCTGAACAGTCTTCAAGGGCAGCCCCATGTAGTGTGCATTGCAGTAATCTAACTTTGAGATTACCAGAGCGTGGATTACTGAAACCAGGCTATCCCTGTCCAAATAGGGGTGTAGCTGGGCAACCAGCCGAAGCTGGTTGAAGGCACTCCGTGCCACTGAGGCCACCCGAGCCTCAAGTGACAAAGATGGCTCAAGGAGAACCCCCAAGCTACGAACCTGCTCCTTCAAAGGGAGTGCAACCCCATCCAAAGCAGGTTGAACACCCTCCATCTGATCAGAGGAACCACCCACTAACAGCATCTCAGTCTTGTCTGAATTGAGCCTCAGTTTGTTAGCCCTCATCCAGTCCATTGTCGCAGCCAGGCACCGGTTTAGCACATCCACAGCCTCACCTGCTGAAGATGAAAAGGAGAAATAGAGCTGCGTGTCATCAGCATACTGATGGCAATGCACTCCAAAACTCCAGATGACCCCACTCAACGGTTTCATGTATATGTTGAATAGCATGGGGGATAAGACCGACCCCTGTGGAACTCCATAGTGGAGAGTCCATGGGGCCGAGCAGTATTCCCCAAGCACCACCTTCTGGAGCCGGCCATCCAAATAGGAGCGGAACCACTGCAATGCAGTGCCCCCCACTCCCAACTCAGACAGCCACCCCAGAAGGATACCATGGTCGATGGTATCGAAAGCTGCTGAGAGATCCAGGAGTATCAACAGGGTCACACTCCCCCTGTCTCTCTTCAGACATAGGTCATCATACAGGGTGACCAAAGCTGTTTCTGTCCCCAAACCAGGCCTGAACCCCGACTGAAATGCATACAGATAATCAGTGTCATCCAAGAGCGCCTGGAGCTGGTTGGCCACCACCTGCTCAAGGACCTTGCCCAGGAAAGGAACATTTGCTACCTGCCTAAAGTTATTAAGATCTTCTGGGTTCAGGGAGGGTTTCTTCAGGAGTGGCCTCATCACTGCTTCTTTCAAGCAGCGAGGCACTGATCACCTCCCTGGCCCAGCCAGCTGTTCCCTCCCTGCTGGTTTTTAAGAGCCAAAGGGGCAAGGATTCAGTACAGAAGTGGTTGCACGAACCTGTCCAAGCACCTTGTCAACATCCTCGAGCTCTACCAACTGAAACTCATCCATGAAAATTTGACCAGACTCTGCTGTAGGAACCTCACCTGATTCAACTGCCATAACATTGGAGTCCAAGTCCCGGCAGTTGCAAGAGATTTTTTTCCTGAAAGTGTCTAGCAAAAATATTACAGCAGGCCTCAGAGGGGTCCAGAATGTCCTTGGGGCAAGCATATAATAGCCCCTGGACAATCCTAAAAAGCTCCGCTGGGTGGCAAACAGAAGATTGAATAGAGGCAGTGAGATGTTATTTCTTTACCACCCCCACTGCCTCTAAATATACCCAATTGTTGGCACAAACCAGGGCTCGATTGCATCCACTAGGAGTTTTCCTCCATCTGCACTCCAGCCATCTCCTGTTTTGTTTCATCGCTCTCAGCTCCGGGCTATACCACGGAGCCGTATGAGCTCTACTACAGAGAGGGCGTTCAGGAGCAATTGTGTCAACCGCCCTGGTCATCTCTGTATTCCAGAGAACGACCAGGGATTCAACAGTACCGCCAGCCGTATCAGCCAGAAACCCCCCAAGGGCCCTCTGGAAGCCATCCAGATCCATTAGCCTCCAGGGGTGGACCATCTTAATAGGTCCCCCACCCTTGCAGAGGGGAAAAGTTGTCGTTAGTCTAAATCTCAGCAGGCAGTGATCTGACCATGACAAAGGAACCAATTCAAAGTCCCCCACCTTCAGATCACTATCCCCATGCCCAGCTGAAAAAAAACAGATCCAGAGTGTGCCCTGCTACATGCGTTGGGCTGATGACATGTTGGGACAGTCCCATAGTCGCCATGAAGTCCATTAAATCCTCAGCCACCCCAGATAGGGTGCCCTTGGCATGGATGTTAACGTCTTCCAGGACCAAGAGCCTGTGGGACCTCAACATCACAATCGAGACCACCTCCATCAGCTCAGATAGGGACTCTGTTGAGCAGCAGGCTGGGCGGTACACCAACAGAATCCCCAATCTGTCCTGCTGGCCCAACACAAGGTGCAAACACTCCAGACCAGTAGTCAGACGGACAGGGAGCCTGGAGAGAGAGAGACAGAGACAGAGACAGAGACAGAGACAGAGAGAGAGAGAGAGTTTCCTATAGACCATGGTAACCCTTCTCTCCGCCCTCAGGTCTACCCTGATGCTGCACCAAGTGTCCCGGTGGGCATAACTGGGAGAGACTAACTCGCCCTCCCAGGTCTCGGTAATGCATGCCAGATCAGCTGCCTCATCCACTATTAGGTCATGGATGAGGGAGGTCTTATTTTGGTCCAATCTGGCATTTAAAAGCAGCATCTGAAGGCCCGAGGACAGGCTGATAGGGCAACCACCAATCCTGCGGGGGAGGGCCAGAACATGGCACAGCCATTAACTGCCTGGGCCCTGTTCCCCTTACCTGGCCAGCCCTCCTTCCAACACTGCATCTCCCTCTACCTGTCACTACACCGATTGGAGCCCCCACAGATCCCCCACTAGGCCCCACATCTGTCCTCCATGGCACATCCCCAGGGAATTCCACCAAGGAAACTAAATAGATGGTATTAGGGAGGTGGCCCTTGCAGCTCCGCCAAAAGGGCATCCCCTTTGGTGGTGCCGCTGCTGCCCCGCTCCTCGGGCCAGCAGGTGAAAACCTCCCCAAGGGAGAGCAGCCGGCACAGGTTTGCAATCAGTCCCCGGGGCAGCTCCTTCAATGTTGCTTGCAGCCTTCAGGGGAAGCAGGCCCCCAGTCCAGCAAGGAACAGCCAGGGAGGGGGAAAAGCTGGCTGGAAGATGAAGTTACCAGTTTACCTTCCTCCCTGGAAAAGTGTCCCAGTTGCTGAATCTCCCACCAATCAGCTTCATTGGATGACCACGGGTTCTAGTATTACTATTCACTTTCTCCACACCATGCATAATTTTGTACACCTCTATCATGTCAACCTGTTACGCACCCTTTTCCTAAGCTCAGCAGTCCCAGACTTTGTAACTTTTCCTCATATGGGATTTTCTCCAGCCCCTTGATCATTTTAGTTGCCCTTTTCTGCATCTTTTCCAACTCTACAATATCCTTTTTTAGGTTCAGTGAGCAGAACTGTACACAGTATTCCAAGTGTGGTTGCAGGAACTGCAGACGGTTGACATTTTCATCAAGCTGTCCACCGCAACCCCAAGATCTCTTTCTTGGTCAGTTACCGCTAGCTCAGATCCCATCAGTGTATATGTGAACTCGGTGGGGCTCGCTTCCTTGTAGACATATGCGGGATTGCATTGCACATCTCTATGCAACAAGCCTATGCTGGCTTGAGATTAATCTCCGACTCTGTGACACAGAAACTGTGCTCACAAGCTAAATTACTCAGTCTAAATGTGTTTCCATTTGTAAACACATGCATTGAGCCTTCATGCTTTATGTAGCAATTTAAAGCTGACAAATGGAGGCACACAAATGTATTTTTTAGTGGGGGAAAATGGTTCTCTTTCATTCTTTACTGAGCAAAATTTGAACAAGTATGGAACTGATGGTCAGTTGATTGGCTGAAACGACCCAAATGCTTCATTGTTTGTCTGTCTGTCTGTCTGTCTGTCTCTCTCTCTCTCTCTTCTCTCTCTCTCTCACACACACACACACCTTTCTCATGTCATACTGGGGCAAAGAAAAATATGCAAACATTGCCTGCCTCTGTACATTTTGGTCACCTTGCTGGTAAGGAAGAGAGATAGAACCCAAGCAAAGGCAAAAGGAAGTGCTTTAATGGAAATGCACTGAAAATTTATCTAGGTTTTCATTTTGTGTGCTGAACCCCCAAATATTGGAATCTTTCTCTTTCTCCTAGGTCTATGCTGGTGATCATGTAGTGCAAAGATTAATGATTCCAGATGTATTTATTTATTTATTTACTTATTTACTTTAAGGACTTCTTTTTAATATGTCTCATTGCTGTGCTACTCTGGTTTTTCTCCTCTGGAAAGAAATTTACCAATAGCAACTACATTTTTTTTAGTGTTTATTTGGCACCCATCTGGTTATGATGCCTTCCCTCTTAGTTCACAATTGTTCACCAACACCCCCCTCCTCCAGTTTCATACAACTCTGAGAAAGCAAAGTCCTAGACATGGTTTCAGTCTTTGGTGCTAAGCAATAGCTTGGCTGTCAGCGCAGTAATCACAGTGTAATCTCTATTATGGGACTTTAATTTCTTTCCCACAGTGTTCCTAAACTTTACACGCCTGTGTGATCACAGGGTGTGTCAGGTTAACTAAAGACACCAAGGTAACGAGAGGTTACTTAAACCACAGAGCTTACTGAAAAACAAATACAGCTCTTTGTTTTAAAGCTGGGGAGAAACGCCTTAGCCGTTCCACCCAATTTGAGCAGACTCACACTGCAGCAGCTGAAGTAGCTTCCTCTGTATGGCAATTATGGGACAGAGTCATCATGCTGAACCTTGCAAAGGCCCTAAACTCCCTTATGCTACAGTGCTTTGTAGCCTGAATTCTGCACAGGTGACACACATGAAAGGGATGAATCCTAGTGGACCACTTGTATAAGACTAAGCTATCACTGCCAGCCCAAGAAGCTTTTAAAATTCTATGCCCCATCTCAGATGTAGATGCTAACAACAATGGGCAGGTGGTGATAATCTCTCTTGCCTATTGTATCTCATGAGACAATGCCATGCCCCAAGTGTAGCAGCAAGATAAGATATGAAGGAGCTTGCCAGAAAGTGGGAAAGTGCAAGTGTTGGCAGGAATGGGGAGTGGGGACACAATTCTTTTCTTGGGCATACTCCTTAATAGAGTGGAAAGAGCGCCAACATAAAAATTGTGTTTTTTCTTCTTGTCTTTGTCTTCTGCTTCACATCACGGTGAAGAGATTTTGAAGACTTGATGCATCAAGATAAAATATTCTAAAACAACGGTGGGGACCAAGTGGCCCTCCAGATGTTGTTAGACTTCAACTCCCATCAGCCCTAGCCAGCATAGCCAATGGTGAGGGATGCTGGGAGTTGCAGTCTAACAACTTCTAGAGGGCCACACATTTCCCATCTCTGATCTATAATGAACATTCAGTATGGGAAACCAATATGCATGCATCAAATTCATCATAACACCACCAAATCCAGGCAAATGTTTACTGTAGGCCTGATATGTTAATTGGACCAGTAATAATCAAAATCTATAGGACAAGAAGTTAATTCCCCACAGTGCTCAAA
The DNA here is from genome assembly GCA_021292165.1 of Shinisaurus crocodilurus. Lineage (NCBI taxonomy): Eukaryota > Metazoa > Chordata > Lepidosauria > Squamata > Shinisauridae > Shinisaurus > Shinisaurus crocodilurus. The sequence goes on along the minus strand of CM037879.1, from coordinate 94,213,645 downwards.
ATTCCAATGTAGCTATTGAAGAGGTTAATGCCTTAACTGCTCTTACTGTGACAGTCGATGACATCACTTTGCTGAAATGAGTTATGTCACAATCAGTTTTTGAGGCTTATCCCTTTTTTAAAAATTTTATTTTATTTTTATTAAAAACAAAACAAGCACCACAAAAACATGTAGCATCCAAAACAAACTAACTAAAATGGACTTCCAATTATCTCCACAACAAATACAAGTACTGTAACAACAATTTACTATTTATTTAACATCTACCTGAAGCCGCTGGGAGCTATGATCAGGAGGTTTGGGGTGCGCTGTCATCAAAGATGCGGATGACACACAGCTCTACCTCTCCTTCAAGTCCTCACCAAGGTTGGCTGTTGAAACCCTGTCCAAGTGCCTGGAGGCAGTGGGTGGCTGGATGGGAAGGAACATGCTGAAACTGAACCCCGACAAGACCGAGGTACTTCTGGTGGGAGACAAGGGAAGGTTAGGGGATGTTGACCTGGTGCTGAATGGGGTACATCTACCCCTGAAGGACCAAGTCCGCAGCTTGGGGGTCATTCTAGACTCCCAGCTGTCCATGGAGGCTCAGGTGTCAGCTGTGAGCTGGGCGGCGCTGTATCAGCTCCATCTGATACGGCAGTTGCGCCCCCACCTTCCTAATCACCTGCTCCCATCAGTGGTTCATGCCTTGGTCTCCTCTCGCCTAGACTACTGTAATGCGCTCTATGTGGGGTTACCCTGGAAGACGGTTCAGAAGTTGCAGCTGGTACAGAATGCAGCTGCTCGCCTGATTTAAGGCTGCCGCTAGCGTGATCACATCACTCCAGTGCTCAAAGAGTTGCACTGGCTACCAGTTGTTTGCCGAGCCGAATTCAAGGTGTTGGCGTTGACCTTTAAAACCCTGTACGGCTCCGGTCCAATATATCTCAAGGAATGCCTCCAGCAACATCAAGTAGGCCGCTCAACAAGATCTGCCACAGACGGCCTTCTCCCTGTCCCATCAGCCAGAGAAACCAGGCTGGTGGGGACTAGGAGGAAGGCCTTTTCTGTGGCAGCCCCCAATTTATGGAACTCTCCCCAGTGACCTCCGCCATGCCCCTTCCTTGATTAGCTTCCGCCGTGCATTAAAAACGTAGCTTTTCAGGCAGGAATATGGGGTGGGTTAGGATTTTAAAGTTTTGTTCTGTTTTTAATTGTGTTTTATACTGTGTGTGTGTGTGTGTGTGTGTCCCCTTGTATTTTATTGGATTGTAAATCGCTCAGAGTGGCCGGATGTCTGGCCAGATGGGCGATTCATAAATATAATAATAAATAAATAAATAAATAAAATAAACAATTTCTCTTACTCTATAATTACAAAGAAAATTCACTTTTTTCTATTGTCTAAAATTTTCCTTTCAACAAACCCACAGATAAATAAATCATTTTTAATTCTTAATTCTAGCCCCTGCAAAAAGTCTATTTAAGAATTCCACTCAACAATAAGCAAAAAAGTTGTCCTTTTTCTAATTAATGACATGTTAGCTATCTCTACCAGTTCCAACATCTTCCCTAATCACTCTGCTATTATAGACAATAATCCCATGTCTTCTTTCCAGCTAGTTGTTCATTGGCCCCAAAAGAAACAATTCAGCTTCAATTGTATATTAATCTTTAGGATCTTTTAAATTAGTAGATAAATTTATGTCCAATCCTCCGCCCCCCCCAATCTCTTTTAAATCTTTCAGCTAAGCTGCCCATCTTTTAAATGAAATTCGATTAAAATCTTTGTCCCTTGAAAGTAAAGGTCACACTGTCCAAAATAATCCATCACGATTATATCTATATCATCTGTTTTCATTCTTGTAATAAAATGCTGTTGGAGAATTTGATCCTTTGTCTTCTTTCTAACACAATGAACCAATATATCTCTTAGATCTCTTCTTGATCTAGAAAACATAAAATTTATTCTGCAGACATTATCAATTTGCATATCTTCCTCTTCCAGTCCAAGCAATTTGCCAAACTTTTAATATTTCTTTCTCTAATGTCTTCATCAGACTCTAAGATAGGTCTAGGTATCAAGCCATAATCTTTCTCCGTCAGCTCCAATATAACCAAATTGTGCCCTGAAATTTCAACCTTGTCATTGATCTGTTTCACGCACCTCACCAGATGTTTGCTTTGTAAAGCTGTCCAACTTCTTATCTTCTATCATCTCCAATTTTATTTTTGCAAGCCTGTCATCCATTCTTTTCTCAACAAGTACCATTTTATTTTCAAGATCTTCCAGTTTATTTTCCATTTGTACAAATAATTTCTGGAGCAACTCAGGTGTGACCATTTTTTCTTTAGGTAGGTTTATTGAGTCACTTCTGCCTTTTATAGTCTTCCTGGAATTAACCATGATTCAGTACAATCCAAAAAAGAAACACATCCCAGATCCTAGAAACTCTTTATAAGCCCAGCAATTTCCAGCCTTTTCATCAGCATAACAGTGAAGGTCACAGACCGATCCTTACAATATCTTTTTTGTTGTATAAAATCCTCCAATCACAGGCAGTCTGTTAGCATAAACAACAAACAATCCCATGGCCGTCCGGTCTCTTTATCTAGCAATTCCCATATGCACTTTCGTAAAAAAATAAGAATCTTTTAGAAAAAATAAGAGGATTAAAAAACCTCTTTTCCATTTCAATCTTACAAATCTTCCCTTTATAGAGACTTTTTGCACAAAGATTTTAAATCATTAAATCCTTCCCGTATTTTTTTTCTTTCCTTTTTTATAGTCCCAAGAAAAAAGTCTTAACTCACTGTAAGAAAACTCATCTTTGCTGTAGAGAAAATCTCTCTTTGCTCATAAACAGATGTAAACCATAAATCTTAAGAAATGAGGGTGGCAGACTTAATGTCCTTGAAAAGGTACCAACACGACCAAGAAGCTGTGAATTCCCACGCCCCAGGACTTACTCCACCTGCGAGCTAATTGTAAAAACCCTTGTTTCTGCAAAAAACAACAACAAAAAAACACAACCTCAAAAGTAGAAGCCTTTAGGGTAATTAGGGGATAGCTCTTGATCATCCCTTTGATCCAGGGAGATTTTTGCCATCTGGGATCTCTTCCTAGCTGGTTTACAAGCCACGCTGTATCTCCACTTCTTTATGAAGACATCAGCCTGCCATAACCCTCACCGAAAGTCTCACAATAAGCAATTTGTGAGACAGAAAATGCTGTCCAGTCTCAACAACAACAACAACAACATCAACACCAGTTGTATTATTATTGTCTGGATGTTACAGTACTTTGTTAAAAAATGAATAGGGCAGCCTTCCCCAACTTGGTGGCCTCCAGACGTTTTGGACAACAACTCCCAGTATTCCTGACCATTCGCAATGCTAGCCAAAACATCTGGAGAGCACCAGGTTGACAAAGGCTGGAATAAAGTTACAGCGAGTATTCCAATAAGAAATAGCTTAAGTCAGTGTTCAACCAATCCATTTCTCCTGCAATCCTTGTCTGTTAACCTGTCCATTTCTGCAGTGTCTAGAAGTAACTCAATAAAGCATTCCATAATGGTTGGAGTCAAAACAGATCTCCCAAACAAGTTTTACAGCAAGCATAAGATTTTGCAACAGCAACTTAGTTCTCTTTTGCTAATCTTTTTCCAAATAGCTCAGTTGATTAAACCTCAATCTGTTGCTGAACATCAAATAGATTAGATACGTGAATCTGATAAATTTGTTCACAGAAACATCTCATCACAAATGAAAGGCATCTTGATATTCCCAGCACTTAAATAGCAGTTTGAAAGTCCTTATTTGACCTAGCCATTGGTATACAAACTTGTATTGACTGAATTTCTTTTAATTATGAGCACACAGAGATCTAACACAAGTGTCAATTTTACCCATCTCCTCAGTCACAGCATTGCCAAGATGTGGAGCCCAAAGTTGCTTACCTGAGTCTCTTCTAACACGTTCGTTATAACATACCCTTTTGGCTGCACACTTTCCCAATTAATTCCTCACAAGCATTATCCTATGACCGTAAGTTCTGATATGACAAAATGTCATACCAAAGTACTGAAAATGTTGGGAGGGGGAACCATGTAATTTCCTCCTGATCGCTTCCCATGTAATGGATTTGTTATTAATAGCCACAAGTGAACTTTGCTGACATTATTGTTCTCCAACAGAGAGAAAATTCCAAGTCTATTTTCCGAACTAAATTTATGTTCTCTTATGATCAATGTTAATGGAGAGATTTCAAGGCTTAATTTATGGGAAGGATACAGATATAATTTCAGGATATGAGGTGGAATAATTTGCCCATGAAAATTTCCCACTTAAAAATAAAAATAAAAATCCAACCAAGATAACAAATCCAAATGGATGGAAATCAGTTCTTACTTTCTTTATGCTGACTTGTTCTGAGGGAGCTAACTATGGAGCCCCATAATACAGTGAAAGATTCGGAACTACTAGTTCTTTCCTTAGAGGGTTTAACACTGGGGGGGTTTTCTTGTCCATAGGAAGTTATTCATCATTGAATGCCATCTATTTAAAGCTCCTATTTGTGATATTAATAGACATGGTTGCTCTATATAATGCCGTAATCATGAAATTGTGGTTGAAATCTCTCCCTAAGAAATGCTCGCTAAGCTTCCCAGTTTTTAAACTGCCCTTTTGTGCTTGATAATTTTTTTTTACTGAACATTTCACTTCTAGTAGCTATTTTCATGGTATTTTCTTCTCCAGCCATAGACCTGGGCCGGATCCACATTATACTGTATATCGTCAAGTTAGCAGAACATTACTGCTATATTCATGTTCCACAGTCACTACTCACAGGTCTCGTTAAATGTACTGCAGTCATCCCAGTTTGCCACCCCACACCTATCTCTGTAGCGGTAGCACTAGGCGTTGTCTTGAACATGCAGGGGAAATGGCCCTTTCAGGGAAATTGGTTTTTTGTTTTTTGTTTTTGCTTCATCAGCAATGTGAAGGAGCAAACTTGCGGAAGGAGCAAAATTTTAAAACAAAAAGAAAAAAAAGCTTTTCCTGCCCTCTCACAAAACAAGAGGAGGAGGAGGAGAGGGAAGAGACCCTCCTCCGCCATCCTCCCGTGGGGTGAAGCCAGCAGGATCAGCAGCACGCCCTTTCCCCTCCACCCAAAACCAATTTCTCAAAGCAATCTTCCTCCCTTGCTATGTTTCCCAAGCACAAGCTCCTTTGAAATCAATGTGATGATTTACCTGGGAGCAAGGCCGTTGAAGAGAATGTGATTTACTTCTGAGTAGACATGCCTTTTGGCTAATTTACACCTTCTTGTTCTTTGGGCGGGGGTGGGAGAAAGCGACTGTTAAAATAAGGGGGGGACTGCCTCTCGCCCATGGCCCCTCTCAAACTCCATAGCGGTTGTACTGGGGGCGTTGCCTTGAACTCGCAGAGGAAATGGTCCTTTAAGAGGAAGGTTTTTTTGGGTAGGGGGTGCGTCATGTATGTGAAGGTGCGGACGAGCACAGGAGGAAAACTGTTTAAAAAATCCTCTCCCTGCCCCTGCTTGTGGGGTCGGAGTGAAGCCAGCACAGAGAGAAGCTGTGAGGGGAGAGGGAGAGAGGTGGGAAAGCAATCTCTGCTTTGCCGAACCCCCGATACAGGCTGGGGAGACAAACACAGAATGTTCCCCGCCCCTCAGGCAGTTTGAAATTTCTTCTGCTCGGAGGTGTGCAGGAATGTTTTCAAACAAAATAAATAAATAACAAGCTTCCAAGGACGAAGTCGAACTTCTGCACAACAACAAATGATGGATTGGATACCTCTCTTCCCCACCAGTTTAGGAGACACACGTAATGCCTCATTTCCCCTGCTCCCTGAAAACAATTAGCTACCTCCGGTGACAACACTTTTGCGGACGTACAGGTGGGAAATGAAGAATCGAGACACTCAGTTGGTGTTTAACTGGGCCACGTTTATTTACATATTTACATACAATGAACTGCAAAGGGATCGAGTGCGGGTTATTCTATTCTGGCCTCGTAGGCCGCTCTGTTATGCATTTGGGCGGAGCATCAAAACCGGGAGGTGGCGAGGAAATCCGCCACCTCCCCATTTTTGCACTTTCCAGTGTTGGGTGCCTTTGTTGCGTCGCTCCCTCTCGGAGTCTCACGACAACAAGCTTGGCGAGAACAAAGGCCTCACAGGCGTTCCTGACCCCCAGCTGTCTGAGCCTACTGACCCATCCATCTGAGGCATCCTGAAACCGCCTGTCACCTGAATGGTGCCATGGATGCTCACCTCACCCTATCAATCCCCTAACCCGCACTTACCTGCCAACTATCTATCTGTGACCATTTTTCTTGCTATGTGCCCTAACTATAATACTCCCAACCCTGCAGTAGTATGGAGTAGGCGAAACGCGCCCACCCCCCTAATAGGGATAAGCCAAAATTCCTACTCGGCCTCTTAACGGCGACCAGAGGAGCCCATACTGAATACAGGGCGGGAGGGAGGGAGCTGCGAAGAACAAAGAGGGTGTGGGGCGGGGCTGCAGGTCCTAATATTGGCTCCTGTAACCCCGCCCCCCCTACCTGAGGCGTACCTGTGAGAACTGGTAAGTCTCGCTTCTCCTCCCCCCACGTCCGCAAAATTTCTCCCCGCCCACAGCTGCATGTGATGCGGGGGAAGGTCATTGTGGCCACACCTTGGGTGGGCAATGACAGCGCCAGTTTAGCACACACTAGCTGCGTACTGTGACAGTGAACCGCAATAACTAAAAAAGCCATGATAAAAGTACCCCAGGAAATTCTGGAAGAAAGAAAGAATGATTACGCAAGACTAGCGCAACCAGCACTGAAAAATGAGTGTGTCGTGTACCCCACAAGTCACAGCAGTGATACAGTACTGCAATAAACCTTAGGTGTGGATCCAGCCCTGATTGGTTTCTCATTAAAATTAATGGTGGAGGGACATCTCAAATTGGCTTCATAAGTAGCAACTGAAGGTGTAGACCAAGGAAGGGCAACTTGTAGCCCTTCAGAGGTTTTGGCTTAGTTACAACTTCCATCAGCCCTAGACAGTATAGCCAGTGGTGAAGGATGATGGGAGTCGTACACCAAAACCTCTGGAGGGCCACAAGCTATCCACCCCTGGTGTAGACAGATATGGACAGCCAAGGAATGGTGAAACATATTAAAGGACAGAATCACATTTCCCAAAAGCATCTCAGAAAAGGAGATATAGGCTGCAATACTATATGCACCTGCCTGAGAGTAAGTTTCATTGAATTCAGTGTGACTTACTTCTGAGTAGACATGCATAGAGCTATGCTGCAAGGCTACAATCCTATATACTGAATTACCTGGGAGTAAGTACCATTGAGATCTGAGTAGATATGTGTAGTTTTGTGCTGTAGAAGAGGTAGTGATAAGCCAATTTTTCTGTAAAGGCCGTTAGAAGAATGCCTGGTAAAATTGCAGAGGGATAGTATTACTGTCTAGTTTCCCAAAAGATAAGCAACAGAAAAAGGCATGATAACCAAGATTACACGCACTTATTGGGTGGGTTCACATGTAACGCTAACCCACCCTGGCAATAAGCCACAGTGGGTTGGTTGTTTCGAGAACAACCTTTGGTGCGCCTGACAGACGATTGGGCTTACCGTGGGTTGTTCGCCCCTCCCACCCCTTCAGTCCTCCAGCTGGGATCCCAGGGGACACCATAGCAGGACCAACGTGTCTTCCCCTCCCTGCTGTGAACGTGAGTCTTTTTTTTTTTTTTTTAACTTGCTGCAGCTTTTCCCCCTTTAAACTTCCCCTTTTTTCAGAGATTGTCTTTCACGATTTCTGATTTAACAGCCAGTGACAGCCCCTCCGAAGTGCCCAAGTGGCACATCACTGGTTGGCCACCACCCCCTTTTAAAAAAAGTGCCCCAAATATGTAGAATTTTTTTGGGGGGGGTATTTTTAAAGAACACTTTATAGTTGGACTTGTGGAAGTGTGGAGGTGTGCACTGGCGTGGGTGCAAAAAAGGGAAGCCTCGCCTCGGCAATGTCCTTGGGCATCCGGGGTGGGGGTGGGGAGGACCTGCTGTCAAAAGTACAGCAGGTACCAGCCCTGGACATTGACCCAGAGAGGGTCCAAATCTGGTTTTCCCCCCCCCTTTTGCTTTCCCCTGACAGCTAAAATGGCAAAAGCAAAGTTGTGAGTAATCTTTGCCTGCGAAAAGGGGGTGGGGTGGGCTTTACACCCCCCCTTCATGGTGAGATCCTCATGTTTTTCTTTTTTGCCTCAATAGTCTTCAGGGAGATGCACATTTTGCACATTTTGCACTTTTCCCCAAGACACTAGCTGCCTGACAGATATGTCCCTAACAAACAACAACAACAAACCCATTGCCATGTCAAAAACCCCTTTTAAAGGGGACCCAGAGTTTTGACAACTAGCTGTCAAAATTCCTTTTCCCCAGAAAAGGGGGGTGGGATGCACATTTGCACTTTCCCGAGCAGCTTGAGTCTTGGGAAAAAGTGCAAAATGTGCATCACCCTGAGGACTATCAGGGCAAAAAAGAGAAACACCAGGATCTCACCGTGAAGGGGGTGTAAAGCCCACCATCCCCTTTTTGCGAGCAAAGATCACTCTTGCCTTTACTATCTGTTCATGAGTACCTGGAAGATAAAACATGTCTAATGTATAGATGTCTAAAGGCCTTTTAATGTGCTGTGCACTGGAAAAACCTGAGCAGATAGGCACCACACATTCTATGTAAACAGTCATTTTGCATTTATTTTTAAAAAGCTAGTTGTGTTGGTCTATACAAAGGTGGTAGGGGAGGGGCGGGCAAGAAAAGGCTGTGCGTGGTTTTGGCTGTGGGTTTTTTTCCTGATACATCAGTATGGCTATCTACCTATGATTTTTGCATGTTTTAGAGAATACCAAATTTAGCTGTACAGGAGGAGGAGGATGAGTTTCTACCACTTGAAAATGGGAGTTAATTTTTGTCATACAATCCAATTTGGCTTCTATTGACTCTTAACCCCAGTGTGCCACCTTACATTAATTTCCAGTTTTTCAAATTCAAAGACTACCACATTACTCTGTGCTTCTGCTCTCTACCTCACAACACACCCGTATACTTTGCTTAGTGCTGGAGACAGATCTAATTTAGAGAATTTTTTTATTTTTAAAAAATGAGGAACAGCTATTTTGTTTCTTTTCCCATCAGCCCTCTGTATAGCCTCGAATGTTTCATTCCTATCAGTTTAATCTAACAGTGCAATCCTATCCATGTCTACTTTGAAGTAAACCCCATTGAGTTCAATGAGACTCACTCCCAGATACGTGTGTGTAGGATTGCAGCTACTTAACTATTATACTCCCATTTGAAGACTGTTACAAACCACAGAGGTTTGGCTTCTTCATCATACCCGGTGTTTTCTTTTCCCTTCCCCTGTTGTTGTTTTGCTTAATATCCAGCCTTGAGAAGACTTATGTAGAACTCAGAGCTTACTGTTCTGTGACATTTTAGTTGGTCCTAATAAAAGTATTACCTACTGTGGCTTTGGAGCCATTTTATGTTTCCAGCAGCCCATCCACACCAGGCTGGGGGTGGGGTGAGGTCTCTCCTTTCTTCAGTGGACAAGAAGTATACTAGCCAGATTGGAGCAGTTCCACTTCTCCTTAGTAAACAGCTGAATTGGTTCATCTACTTCATGTGCTCTTTCTCCATGCAAGATTTTGCTGGCCTCTGTAAACATCAGCAAGGCAAATGTTCTTGGCCACTGAGGCAGCCCATCTGATAATGCTCCAGTGAACGGAAGTTCTCCTTTATCAGCAGAGAAAGGAAATCCGTTTTTGATGAGGAGAATGTACACCAAGGTCCTCACTGAGTGAACTTACAGCATCCTCACTTCACATCAATTTGTTCTTGAATGTTTGTGGGGTTCACCGTTTGAGAGGGGGTTGAGTGGGAACACACCTAACACATGGCTGTGTATTCACACATTAAAATGTTGGGGTATAGGTGGTATACTCTCAGAGAAGGCCTTGACATCTATGATGATAAACATGAATAAGACATTAAGCATTTGCTGTAACTCAGCCTAAACACTGTGGGGAAGCTCTCCCCTCTTGAGCAAGTAAGTTCTGATATTTACCGTAATCTCTGTTGCTTCTGCCCTAATTGGGACCTGTGTGGCATCACTATTTGCCTCCACATCTATCTTTATACTGCAGTGGTAGCGACTGCCAGTTTGGGCTCAGAGCCCATGCCTGTATGGGGCATGGAGACCTGAGAAGGGTGGTGGTGGTGGTGGTGGTGTGTGCATGTGTGTGCGCGCGCGCATGGAAGAGAGAACAGGTTGCCTAACTTCTCTCAAGTATGGGGAGGTGCAGCCTCTGATATTTCATTTTTGCCAAATATCTATGAATTGCCTGCCATTGTATTTTGATACACTGTGATGACCATCAGAATAATTACATTTAAAGTCCTGTAGGTTAGAAAATGCTTCAGAAATGGAACCTAGAGGTTTAGGAGTTCGGCTGCACACAGTCTGGGCCTCTCTGTATGCAAAAGGGTGCTTTTTAAAATTTATTTAACAAATGCTCTCAGAGAGCTGACGAGGAAAGCTTTTGCCATTTCATTTTTTGTGACAGCTCAGAAGGCTTACATGGAAAATAAAATGACAAAAGAAAATGGACAAAATACATAGGGCTGCATTTACTTTCAAGTACAATTTAAAAAACAAATACTGACTGAACACATTTCTCAATTCTGCAGTTTACTGCAGACAAATTTTAGTGTATGTATGTTATTAGATAAATGTCATATTTTAATAAGGTAGATACAGTTAAGAACAAAAGTTAATCAGATTCTCAGCCTTAGCTGGAATCCACCACTGTCCAGATGCTGCTTTTCAAGTGCTGCAGAATACAGAGCAAGAGTGCCATCTACTGACAATATTTGATTATGATTTGGCTACGGAACTTGCACATCCAAACACTTTCAAAGTTAGTGAACTTCTCTTTAGGCTGCTTAATTGTCCCATAAACTTACTCATGCTATTTGAAGGGCTGTCATCAGCAAGTTTCCTTTTCTCATTAACAATACAACAAGAGTATGTGGTTTTCTTCCTTTCTGTTGTCTGTATTTTAACTTTATTTCAAAATAAAATTCCATATAGGGAATAAAAAATCCAGAAGCAAATTTCAGTGTTTTCTAAGGGGTAGTCTTCTATCCACTAGTCACTTATAGGTAAAAACAAAATACCAGAACTAAAATATATTATGATGTCCCTAAAACAAGATACTATACAAAAGTGTTGTGAAAGTAGGATGTTTTAGGAATAGAATAGAATGACCTAGTTTGCACCACATAAGCCACAGTGGGTTGCCATCGTGAGTTGTTTCAGGGTAGCTTGTGACATCTGAACCTGGTGCGTTTTTTTCATCATGGGTTGTTTTCTATGAACAAGCCACCCTGAGAACCCATGGCTTATACAGTAATACCTTGGATTTCAAGTAACTTGGTTTGAGAGCGTTTTGCAAGACAAGCAAATTTTTAAATATTTATTTTTAAAAAATTGACTTGATATACAAGCGACGTCTTGCAATACAAGTACTGTAGTACAGCTTAAATTAAAAATCTCTGTACAAATTTTTTTGGGGGAATTTCGTTTTGATATGAGTGTTTTGGATTACAAGCACGTTTCCGGAATGAATTATGCTCTCAATCCAAGGCATGACTGTAGTTGGTTTGTTCATGGTGGCTTGTTTTCAGGGTTGCTTGTCATCATGTCTGAACCGGCAAAGTAGCTTGTGAGTTGGTTGTCAGGAACAGCTAGAGAGCTGCCTGGCAAGAGTGGTGAAAACCCCTGACATTCCTCACAATCTCGCTAGTGCCGCAGCCATCCTTCCTCATCCCTTGTCAGTGTCCTCCATCCTGCACTCCAAAAAATCGAGGACACCAGAGTGTGTCCCAAATGTATTCACAAACCTTTAAAAAAAATGGGGGGGGGGCTTGCAAAAGTGAGCACATTCAATAGTCTGCTGCTATGAAATTTGTGTATAGTTACCAATCCCACTCACTGCTCCACCTTGAAATTTGCATATATTTACTGATCCTCTCACTGCTTTGTAACCCATATGTATATCTGATAGTTAACAACAGAAGACCAGTGGAGGGAAGCAACAAGCCCGAAGGGTGGGGGGAGCTGAAAGTGTCTGCCAGCTGCAGAAGGAGCTTTTGGGGTGAGTGCAATTACTTTGGGAGTAGGTGAAACAGCTTCTTTTTTTTTAAAAAAGTGTTCGCTAGGGAGGGAAGTGCCGAAGTGGAGCATGAAATTTAAAAGGACAGTGACAAGAAGAGACATATTGGTATGCTGGGTTAAATAGCGGACAGGTGGTCTTATGCTCCTGTGCAAGACCCCCCCCAATAGAAACAGTTGTGAATGCATTCCCATGTTCATAAGTCAGTGATGGCGAACCTTTTTGAGCCCGAGTGCCCAAACTGCAACACAAAACCAACTTATTTATTTCAAAGTGCCAACACTGCAATTAAACCTGAATACTGAGGTTTTAGTTTTAGAAAAACAACTCATACAGTTGTCCAAACTAATTAACATATTTTGTCTTTAAAGAAAAACACAATAACAGTGCTTTCAATGATAGTTTTTTGTTGGAAAAAAAAAACAACTCAAAAAATTATTATAGTACTACATTGTACACATAGCCTGAAGGGAATTTATACAAACTTTTTAAATAATTAGGCACATGTATTTTTGGATAAGGGATTCTCAACTTGTAATATGATTACATGCCAGACTGAAATTGTATGGGGCAAGCTTTACCCCGGGTCCTTTCCCTGCTTCTACAGGTGTCGGATTAGTAAAAGTAAAAGTCAGCCTGTACTAGGATGAGCAAGATAAACAAGAAAACTAAACGTGCTTAACACATTTTAAACACTTTATGTCTTGGACTGCAAACACTGCATTAGGTAAAAGTTTGCATTGGGCATGCTTTTGCACAATTAATGTGATTGTTGCTATTGCATGCATGCTGATAATTTGTCAAACCTTGGCTCATACTCCGTTAGTTTGAGAGCAACACATGCAGCACTCAGGTCAACTGTTAGGGCTTTACATCCAAGCCATGCTCTGTGCATCATTCTTCAAAATCTTTTAAATGTGACAACAATGTAGAAAAGAATTCTGTAACAGGAATTCTAGAATAAAATCATTCTGTTCCACACTGTGAGAAAGAACAAAATCATTAGTGTTTTGCAGAAGGGGACAGTCTTTTCGCGATCTGGTGACCAACGGCTTGAGTGCCCACAGAGAGGTCCCTGCGTGCCAGCTGTGGCACCCGTGCCATAGGTTCGCCATCACCATCATAAGTGTTCAGGAAATTATTCCCATTTAGCAATCTGATGGGAGGGGGGGCTTTCCCTCAGGAAGTGCCGGATGAAATTGACAAGAGCGGGGGTAGCAGTATGCTGGGCTAAATAGCGGACAGGTGGTCTCATGCTTTGGCACAAGGCCCCCCCATATATATATATTTAAAAGGTAGTGAATGAATTGCCACGTTCATCAGTGCTCAGAAAATTTGGTGATCTGATGTGGGGGAGTTTCCCTCCGGAGCTGGCAACCCCTGCGAACCAATTACAGAAAGGGGGCTGATGCAGTGAATGAGAAAATGAGTTTTGCTGCAAAGGTGCCTGGGATGCATGCTGGGAGTGGGTGGAAGGACTGAGGGAGGAACTCATGATAAGCCAGAATCTGTCGGGAGTAACGTTGGTTGGCGAGTGAACAACCAACCCGCTGAGACTTATTCTCAGGGTGGTTTAGGGTGATGCATGAACTCGCCCAATGAGTTAACCTTCACCCAAACCCAGCTTTTAGAACTTTGTGGCTAACACAATTGTTCAAGACATTGGGCAGAAAGCCTATATATAGATCCATGGGAGGGGTGAAGATGGAGAATTTTATTACCCCTGCTACAGATTAGTGCTAAACCGTAGTTGGCTAATATGTGATTCTCATATTAATAAAAGGAACACCACCAGTGAAAAGGGGCAATTCTGAGCATGCAGCTTCAGTGGGAGCACCAAGTTGAACACCCACCTGTGAAAAAAATTGAGGGCTGTATCAAATGTTCTCTGAAGAACATGTTTGGTGCTAAAAGGTGTCCCCCCATGTTCTCTGAAAGATCTTTCAAAACTTACCCCTTTGGCCCTATTTACTCCATTCACTTCACTAGTGGCAGTTGCTTTGACACCTTTTCTTTTAGCAACTGGGGCCACTTCCGATCAGGGAACATGTTGTGAATGTGCATGATGGCCTCCCAACATCAAATTGATCAGTTTGATTTGGAATGGTGATGTCATTGAGGGCAAATGAATCCAATTCAGAGTAAGTCACTTGATTCCTGCATCATATGTTTCTTGCTCTGGATGGTTGGCATGAGGGGGTGGTGGTGGGAGGAGAATGGAGATGAATGTGTATCAGGAGAGGAAAAGGAGTGCACCAGCTGTTGTGGCCTGTGAGAGTTGCCTGCCACACCCCAAATGTAGGCACTCCCCATCTGTGGCTCCATCTCCTATGCCGTTACTGGTAGGATCCAGAATTCACCCGTTTGCAGACCACTCCAAAATGCAAAACTAGATGGGAGACTGGGAGTTATTCAGTTTGAGAACCAACACTCTTGAGAGCGTGCCGTGTTGAAGTAGAAGTTATACGTCTGCTCCACTGAGTTTAATACTTTCTCCATTTGGCACCAGTTTATGGTTTGCTAATCCTTTTTGCTTTCTTGCCTTTTTTGGTGCTGTACTTACTTTCCTTTCTCAGCATCAGGACACATCATGTCTTACTAGTCTAAAAAAAAAAACAAGCTGGGAAAAAGCCCTGAACATTAATAATAATAAAAAATCATGCCTGATTACAGCAGATATATAGGAGGTGGACTGGGCTGACCAGATGCTAGACCATATGATAAACACCAAGAGACATGGTGCAGTATAAAAAACTGGGCATTTATATGGTACAGCTGGCTATGCATAATCCTTTCCTAATTTATGAGGCTGGAGCATCTGGTGTGTTGCTGTCATTCTATCAGGGATTCCCCCCCCCCCCCCAAGTGAGCTGTATCTTTGATCAGATTTTAAAAGGCTGCCCTTCCTGTCAATGAAATAAAAATGTAATTTGGTAGATGCGTTATTACTAACCTATTGCTCATAATACCTTTCAGCAGTGGACACACAATTTTAAGAAAAAACAAGAAGGCCTTGTGCAATAGATGATGGTTGCAGGTCCTAGTTGTTGCAATCGCAAAGCACACAAGCATATGGCAAGGCAAGTTTCATTGGTCACAACAAACAATCCAAGAGGAGGATGGCTGACCCACACTGGACCAGAAAATATCATTACATGATACCCAGATAGAGGTGTTAAATCGACCTACCATAAGGTAAGAAGATATGCAGAGAAGATACATGACTGAATGAAAACAAGGAACACAGCTCTCTAAAGAAGTGCACAGTTGCTAGCCTGCAATATTTTTTTTACTAGCCTGCTTTTTACTCCGGGGGGGGGGGGGGGCTGGTGGAAGAAGGGATGAAGCACTCTTTTCCTCCTCCATCAGCCTACTCATTCACCTAGACAGAATTCCTGCCTGAATGTGTGGAAAGAATACAATCCTCTAATATTCAGGAAATCTATATACATTATTGATTTATTGATGACAATTATTTATATGCTGCCTTTCAGGATAATCTTACCAAATTCACTTACAAGTAACATAAACATAATAAAATAACAATAAACTATATTAAAATAATTCATCAGATCCTTCCCACAGGACAGCAGTTGTTGGAAGATGGCTCTGGGGGAAGTGAGAGTCCAGCTGGAAAAGGAGCAAGTGTCATCGTCATTTACCTCTCTCTCCTGGAATCCTTCTCGTAGGGCAGCTGATAGTAGATGGCCCTGGTGTGTGTGTGTGTGTATGTAAATCCAGCTGGAGCAGGCCCTGAGGTTTTCTTTGCCTGTCCTGGAATTCTCTCCACAGGGCAGTTGATGGTAAATGGCCTTGGTGGTGGTGTATGCATTGAGTCCATCGAGCAGGCCCTGTTATCTTTTTCGATGTACTGGCACATTTTGGACAAGAGTGTCTATTTCTGGTTACTGAGTGAGAAATCTGAAGGATTTTTTTTAGTCCATCTGAATTTCAGGTCTTAGCATGGAATGGGATCCTCAAATCTGACAGGTCATTTCAAATGTCATGATTGACATTGCTGGCAAACTCTTCAAATCACAGTGTCCACTAATTCCTCATGTGGCAAAATGTATAAATTGAGACAATTTACAAATGGTAAAAGTATTGATACTGCTTAATTAAATGTAATCTATTATATGTTGGAAAAGTCTTTTTCCTGAGTATGTTAAGATTTTTCCAATGAACTCTGAAAGGGTCACATATTTTACTATGAATGCCTAATACAGGAGAAAACAGGAAGCTTCCTTATACTAAGACCCATCTCACTTAGTATTATCTACACTGACAGGCAGCTGCTCTCCAAGGTTTTGGACAGGAGTCTTCCAAATCCTACCTGAAGATGCCAGGGATGAAAAGGATGTGCATTACCACTGTCTTTTTTTTTTTTTTTTTAAGAGTTGCCTTTTTAATGAGCTTTACATATTCTCCATCCAGCAAAAGGTGAACTACTACCACACACACAATAGTGCAGGGGTCCCAAACACAGCAGCTTCCGCGCACACCTCCAATGGTGCCCGCAAATATGTCCACTCACTACCCCCTTCAAAAATTTATTTTTAATTAAAAAAAAAAAAAAACTTGTAAAATGTTAGGATGCCATGTTCTCCTTACTGTTTCTGAACCTGATGCTGATCAACTGTTCGTAGGGCAGGAAGAGAAGGAAAGAGTTGCTTCCTGGCCCCGCCCAATCTTCTTCCACCCACACCTTTCCCCTTTGCTCTCTCCCCACTCCCAGCTGCTAGCCTCTCCCAAATCCCTTTGCCTTGCTCTTTCTTTCCCCTGTACCCCTTTGCCTTGCTATTTCCCCCTCCCTCCCAGCATCTAGTCTAGCGATTTCTCTCTCCATCACTTCTTTACCTCACTGTTTCTCCCATCCCAAGCCTCTAGCCTTGCTCTTTCTCTCACTATTTCTTCTTCCTCTTCCCAGTCCCTAGCCTTGTGCTTTCTCTCCCTTCCCAGCCCTTCTTGTTCACACACATGCACGCGTGCACACACACACACACACCAGCCTTTCTGGGTGGGGGCTCTGATGGCAGAAGAGGAGCCAGGCATGCCAAGTGGGGAACAGAGTGGCTTAGCCTGGGTTTGAGGTAGGGAAAATGTTTTCTTTCCTTTTGGGGCTGGGGAAAGGTGTATGTGGATAGGATGAGCAGAGCAATTCTCTGTGGGCCTACTCAGAAGTAATTCCCATTGAGTGCATGTAAGCATGCACAGGATTGCAACCTTAAATGGGTATTTTGTTGTGCTTCTGTGGGGTCAAATATGTGGATTGGCTTTGGAGTTCAGACCCTTCCTGTTTGTACTCAGTTTCTTGGGTGAATTACTTGTGTAATTTAACTAGCCAGCCCCCAACAGCAGCCATTATGTGACTAGCCACCACATCCTCTGTGGGAACCATTTTGCGGAGGTGCCCACAGGAGTCTCAAATACCCAAATGTGCCCACGGGTCCAAAAAGGCTGGGGACCCTTGCAGTAGTGCATACACTGAGAGCTCCAACCTGGAGATTCACAAATACAGCAGCAGATTGTGCACCTGCTGCAGCACTCAGAGAGACCCCACACTGCCTAATGTTGAGAAAGTTCTGTATATCACATCCCCCCACACTTCAGAAGAACCATCCATTTAGCAGAAAGGAATGGCTCAGAAAGTTAATGGGATGTCTTTGGTTACATGTCTACGGAGAAGTAAATCTGAATTCAATAAAACTTACTCCTGGCTAACCATAGGACTGTAGCCACAGTTACTTCTTTGGAAGCAGAATGTGCTAGTCTCAGTTTTTATGAGCCAATTTGAAGTCTCAGTGGTTCTCCTATTAGGCTTAAAGTGCTAACAAACGCTGGCAAAGGATGCTTGTGATAAACAAAGAGCTGCTTGTGATAAACAAATAACTGCTTACAGTTTTTGATAATATTCTTTCATAAGAGAAATGTATCTCTTAGGCTTCTGGTTCATCACTGGGATTCTGTGCAATTAGTAATTCTTCTCCAGAGTCTGAGCTTTTCCAATGGGGCTTGTCATACCCAGATACCTTTATGCAGCTTCCTAGGACTGTGGGTTGTTGCATATCAGCTCTGGGAAGATCCAGAATTGGAAGATTGTTACACATATCTTCTTGGCCACTAACAGATTTAAAATAATTGACATTGTCTTCAGGGTTTTGTTCACCCTCAGGAATTTCCACAACCATGCCTTCCTGGTTACTAAACTCTCCTGCCTTACTTAAAGTTCCTTGGGAATCATCAACATTTTCTTCTTTGACGTCAGTGGTCTTAACCTCTGCTATGGGGTCTATCAATTTGTCATCTTCATATTCTGGTGATTCCGGTTTTTCGGATGATGTTACAACAGAGATATATTTGCCTTCTGATTTTGTGTCAAAAATGCTGACATTGTTCACCTTAGCAACCTTAAAAAATGTAAAGCAAAAAAGGAACAATTAGCTTCTGGTTACATCCTCTGAAAATAGATAACCCACAAATTATTCCTCATCAGATTCAAAATATGACCATGTAGAAGTACATTGATTTGCTAATTTTCCTGTTTCCTTTTCTCTTTGACATCCTCACTACTAGATTTTAAGCCATTACGGCAAGGACCTATCTATTCAACTTTTTGTACAGCACTTAAATGCTAAATAAAAAGCAGGTTTGGTTTTGGTCCCTATAAGCAAAAGTTTAGACAGGGGAAGGACTTACTTTAAGACATAGACCACTATGCATCTCAGAACATCTGAAATTACCGTATGTATAAAATTGAAGGAAGAATTCAGTGATAATTTGGGGTTGGATTGCGTAATGAGAGTGGTAGTGGGGAGGGTGGTCCTCCCACCAAAAACTCAGCTCAAGAAAGTTCTGAACAATTATCTGTGCAGGCAAGAACTCTATCCTATCCACACTCTATATTGGTATTTGGGATAGCATTAGATGCTTTGTTTAGAGGAGTGCTGCAGTGTGAAGGAACATTCAACTGAACGTCTACTTCCATATGTTAATCACACTACTTGCTGGACTAGAGTGAAAAGCTAGACATCTCACAAATCTGGATCCAGTATTGCATGATACATTTCCCTTGCCTTTTGTTCATTTCTGTCTTAAGATTGAATGCACTTCTGTGTGTGTCAACATGTTTGAAATAGATTCTATAATAAAGAATGTCTATGCAGCCTCAAGGAAGCGAGCAGCAGAAAAGGAGTACCTCAACAGAAGTGGTTAAAAATACTCTGCTTAAGCTGACTTATCTGGCAACTAACTTAAACCTAAATTACCACAACTGACATCACCCGCAAAATTCTAAAGCAGTTTACAGTAGTGGAATTAGAGCAACCAGTTAACACAAGGCTGAACTGATGTAGCAAACAGTACATTTGAACATCCAGATGCAATAGAATATGCAAGCGCTATTAGGGTCCCTCTCTAAATGAATGATAAAACGGCCCCAAAAGAAAAACGGAATGACACAATGAATAGTGTTTTTAGCAGTAACATTAGTGATCATCTTATTCTAATAACTACTATCGGTTCATATTTACAGCCACAGAACATCAGTTGTGTCCAGTCATAACAGTGTTAGCTGTTTATGTTTGTATGTGATGGTTGTATCAATATCAGCAAGGCTGGTGCCAGGTTTCAGGGAGCCGTGGGCAAATTGTCCTTGGTGTCTCTCCCATACCACCCCAATTCACAACAGGCATGGCCTCCCAGGACTGCAAAGCTTACCAGATGGCAGTGGTAGCTGCACTGACAGGAACGCATGCCTGGACTCACCAGCACAGCTGCCATTTTAATTCCTCACAATGCAATGCGCACAACACATATATGGCAGGCATCGCATTGTGGGAAAATTAAAATGGCAGTTGCGCCAGCAAGTCTAGCCACATGAGCCTGATGATGCTGTTAGCACCACTACCAGACAGCCCCCACCATTGCTAACTCAGGAGGAAGCCCAGCAGCAATGTCACGGGCATTGCATTGTGGGAAAATTAAAATGGCAGCTGTGCCATCCATCCAGCTGCCCTGGCTCAGCACTCATGTTAGTGTAGGGCAATTTTTTAAAAAAAATTAAATGTGGGGAGTGTAGGGCCCTCCCAGCACCCTAGCATTTGCTTGAGATAGTCATATGCTGGCACTAAGCCTGAATAGCAGAGCTGCTTGTGGAGCAGCTTTCTTCACTTAGTATGTTCTACTGAATTCTGCCTAGTTCCTGATACTACAATTGAATGTGATTAAATTTTACAAATCTTTTGTAAGCCACATTGAGAGTGGCTATAAAGCAGGATATAAGTATAAATAAGATTAAACCTGTTAGATATTAAAACATTATAGAATGAAAGAACTTACCAGAGATTTGGGAAGATTAATCTTTTTCTTATGTAATCTTTTGTAGAGTATTGCAAGGATTACTACCAAAACAGCCAAGGCAACAACGCCACAAATTATAGCCACTGTTAAATCTACAAAATTAAAAATAATTGTTTTATTTATCAACAGGACATTGTATGACTGCTACCCTTATTTGATCTATCTAGATTTGCTCCACATTTCAAAGCAGCAAGAATATTTTTCAGCAAGTTAACAAGCCCTTTCTCGGTAGTACATAGCTAATTTGTATAGCACCCTGGAGCTCAGTCGGGATACAAAGGTACATGCACATGTTATGAATGAAAGCATGTGGTAAGTTTCAAATAAACTGCCATCTATAAAACACCTCTAGTTTGCAATGGATAGACTTCTACCAGGAAAGAATTCTACAGAGGTGGATGGGTAGGGCACTAAGGAAGCTAGTCCAGGCATCGTAGGTTCATGGCATCCTAATCTTTCCTCTCCCTCAAATTAGAAGACAGAAAGCTATGTTCCGAAAACACAGAAACCCCTGAACACTTTCATGGGCAGCCCCACAGTATGTTGCTGTAGTTTGAGCTGGAGGTTACAGAGACATAGCAGTCAGTTGCTAGCTAGCTCTACAGTAGACAGAAGAAGCTAAAGTGTCCATTGCCAGCACTTAAGAATCTAGGCACAAACATGATTATGCAAGTACCGTGGACTACTACCCACCTGAGCGACCAGAGTGACTGATGCCATCAGGAAGCCCCCACACCAAGTTATGAGATCTACCCACCACCATTATTGTGTTGGGATTCAAGATGGTTCCATTACAAATTTGAAAAAGATTTCACAGCCACTGCAGTAGCCATGAAGGTAAGCCAGAATTCCAGAGGCAGCCTCGGCACCAACACTGAAAAGCTTATGCTACTTTAACCCCAACCAGTCTGCTGAATGGTGGTGGTATCCCAGCTAGTCTCTGGATTTCAACACAAGGCACACATTCCATCTTTGAAATGGCTGGCACTAAATATCTATGCATGGCCAATTCCAGATAATTGCTGTTCTGCCACTTGCCTTCACTCCCCACAGGCTTCATTTCTAATATGTTGCTGCAATCTTATCAGGCTGAAAGTAACTGGGCCAAAGATCTTGAAACTTTGCCAGTCCAAGGTTGACGACCTTATCCAATAAATAGTCATGTACTATTTATTGATGGCTCACCAAATTTAAACTGAAGGTGCTTTTAACTCCACAGAAGGTATCACCTCGGTTAAACAAAGAACGGGACAGCACAGAAACGGTCTACCACTCCCACTGGCCCTCCAATGCCATAGCTTTTCTTTCAGAGAGTTCTTTGTGGGGCCCTAACCTACCCTTATCCCAATTGGCCTTTGGCCCATAATCCTGGAGGCTTTATTCTTGACCAGGCTATATAAGCAAACAGAGAGAAACAGCTTGAACAAGAAACCTCACAAAGTGAATAAGGCAGCTGAGTTGAACGAAACCAAAATATACCCTATGCCATAGTAGTAATGATATGTAATAAGTAGGAATTACACTCTCAATCTAATGTCTCAGTTTTAGTGCTTATATTTTAAGTTGTGCACAGTTGTAGAAAGGCAGCTATACATATTTTATATAAAAGTTAAAGAACAACTCAGAATAGAACTGGCAAATCCTGAAAAACATACTTAGGACTCCAGTAAATTATAATAAAATATCCATACTATATTGGGCTATTTGCCATACCTTTATTGTGTTTAAAAATTGTAAATTACTGGCAGGAATTTGTTGTTATTTAATCTGTAAAATGCTCAGTGCAACATTGGGAACTTCATAAATAATAGCAGCATTTAACAGCAGCTGTATTTCAGCAATAAGCCCTGCTAAATCATTACTGTTCCACTGAGAATTTGAATAAATCCTTACTTGTAACACACTGAAAAGACCCTGCCAACTGAAGCTCAGTAGGAAACCAGTCCCAGGTGTCCACCAATTATGGTTGGGGCTCAGTAGCCAACACTAGTTTGTACTAGCCAGCAGTGAAGTTCAGTCTCATCACAATAATGCACAATATTATATGCAATACACAGATATTGGTGAATGAAACTGATTAAATTATAGAAACAGGTTTTATCTAGGATTTTTAATGCTCAATCTGCAATTCATTCCACAACTTTCTCCCTTTGAATTTTTTAAACTATTCCTCTCTGATATAAGTGCTTTATGTTGTTGTTTTCTGGTACAGAACCCAAAATGTGGAGAAAGTGTGGATTTTGGCAAGTAAGATGCTTATTTTAATTTTTTCTGTCCAAGAAATGACTAGTCTTTCAAGGAGTCCTGAGGCACCAACAACTCCTTCATGGTGCAAGTTTTCATATGCTGGAGTCTACTTCTCCGATGCAGTTTTTTCTCTGTCTAAATCACTGAAACTCTGCCTATGGGGATTTGTGCACTGGATTTTATTTTTTCTAATCAGATTTCATGATGAAACTAGGTATTTGGCATGCAAGTTTCTTTATTTAGGGCCATTAGAATGCTGAAGATCAATTTGTTTCCACTTTCAACAGTCTGCAAGACAAATAATACGATACAATCTTGCTATCGTAAGCAAATACCACTTTGCTCTTAATGCTAAGAAAGAAAATACAAAATTTGGCAAGACACAAAACATATTTACATGGCTTGCATGTCAGGGTTTGTTTGCACTTGCATAAGCCCTGCTTAATGGAGTCAAGGAGGAGGGAAATCTGTTGTTTTCCAATTATAAAACACTGAACTTAGTGGTGCTTACTTCCAAGTAAACATACATAGGCTCAACCTATAAGAACAAACTGAGCCTGTGTAAAGCAAGCTGAAATGAGAACTTTGCATTTCTAATTAAATACAAAGGTGTTTTACATTTCAAAAGAATTGCTATTTTCTTCTAGCAATGCTGGTCTGAACTAGGAAACCCATTTTAAAAAAGGCAAGGAGATCTAGCCTCTGCTGGTCTGCTCTTTCCCCCTCCCCCTTCCCATTATCTTTGTGAATAAATAATCATTTGCAACATCATTCATCAAAAAACTCTTTCTTGTGGGCATTCGAGAGAGTGAAGCAGTCTGCCAATAGAATCAGGCTGGAACACAGGCCTAAGATGCCTTGGTATGATCCCCTGCCTTCGGTTTAAATCTAGTATTAACTTCTTGAAAGGTTGCCACACAACCTTTCAAGGAGGGCGGCCAAGATCTATTCTGAATCATTCCAGATTGCAGGACACGAAATAATGGGCTCAAGCTACAGGAAGCCAAGATTCCGCCTGGACATCAGGAAAAATTTCCTGACTGTTAAGAGCAATATGCCAATGGAAACAACTACCTAGGGAGGTCGTGGGCTCTCCCACACTGGAGGCATTTAAGGTCAGCTGGACAGCCATCTGTCAGGGATCATTTGACTTGGGTTCCTGCATTGAGCAGGGGGTTGGACTCGATGGTCTTGTAGGCCCCTTCCAACTCTACTATATGATTCTATGATTCTTTACCTAATGAAGATTTCAGTGGAATCGCAATACAGTTTTCTTCTGATTCTTCACCAATAATTGAATACATTCTTGAAATGCCCTTAGCTGAAACACAGTACGAAGTATTCCAAAAACCAATGTGAAGATTTATGGTACATATTTTCGGTGTGCAGTTGTCTGAGTCTGGTTGAAATTCTTGACGCTATAAGAAAGGAGAGTTTTATATTTAGAGTTTCCTTTAAAAAACACACTTGTATTTACATAAAATAAATAGAAGTAAACAGGGAGGGCTCCTAGCTGATTAAAACCCTCAAAAACAACTTTATTCCCCACAAGATTATCAACTGAAGATCAGGGCCAGACTGGTTTTTCTATGCATTTTGTTCTCTCTGAATTATTCAGGTATCCAACTCTTTGTTCATCACTGCATGGTTTATACTGTGTTTGTTTACATAATGATCTATGTTTTGTTTCCTTACTTCTAATATGATGAAATTGATCCATTTTCTCATGTTTTCTTTTTTCATTTCCCACGTTACTACTTTGTGCCAGTGAAGTTTCTCCAAATCAAATTCCTGGCCCACATTCTTCTTTTCATCCTAACCTCTTTCTCAGTTCATACACTGTGCCCTTCTCTGCTTGTGCACTTCTAGCTGCTGTTCTTTGGATAACAAAACGACCCTCCCTGATCTCTTTGCTTGTCATCAACTATGCCTTTTACGAAAAATACTGATTATCCCTCTCAATACTAAAAACAACATAGTCTTATGGCATCTTAAACATTTAACACATTTATTGTGGTATAAACTTCCATGTTGTTTCAGAAAAAATCTTTTTCTTTCCTCAGGGGTCGTTTATCTTTCTTCAAATGTATCAAAAAAGAATCCTTCCAATTCCAATGCCTCTTCTCTGTTGCAGCATTCCAACAGAGAAGACACATTGGAAGGATTCTTTTTTGATACATTTTAAGAAAGATAAGTGGCCCCCAAGGAAGGAAAAATATTTTTTCGTGAAATGCATTCCTCAGAGTAAATATTTTCTTCAGGCACCTGAGAACTTTCTTTTGTTTCATGACACACAAGTGCTTTCCCCTCGTGTTGTTTCTTCCATAAACTTTCATGGCCCAGAGCCCACTTTGTCAGACGCTTGAAACGCACCTGGATTTCCTCTTATTGTTTCACAGTAAAATTGCTCAAAAATCTAACTTCTGGTTCATCCTCTTCATCAGCTCAATCCTATTATTTAAACCAACGTTCTTCTACTATTGACTGGGTTCACAAGAAACGACAACCCATCGTGGCTGAAAAGCCACAGTGGCTTGTTGTATTGTGCGAACCTGGGCCATTTCCCGCAGGGTGGCTTGTTTGTGGGCAATAAGCCACCCTGACAACTCATGGCTTGTGCTAGGGGTTGTTGTACCCACGATGGGTTGTCATGTCACCCAAACCCGGGAGACTGACCCAATCGTGGGTACCAGGAAGCGGCTAGCGACTCTCTTGGCAAGAGAAGCAAAAAACTCTTGTGCCTGCCAAGCATGCCCGGGTCGCCTCCAGTGCCCGCCACCCCACAAGTGCCCAAGTGGCACTTTGGGGCGACTGGCACTGACTGAGTGTCTTCCGCCGCGATTGCTCACCCTTTTAGCTCGCTGCAGCTTTTTTGTACCTTTAACCATTTCCCCCCCAGAGATCGCGATCTCCAGCTTGACAGCCAGTGTTTGCAATCACCGTTTTGACAGCCCCTTCAAAGTACCCAAGTGGCACATTGGAGGGGCCATCAGTGGTTGGTAAACAATTAAAAAAAATTTGTGCCCACAATGTGCACAATTCTTTTCTTTTTTAAAATATCTTTAGCTGCACTTGCGCAACTGTGGAGGTGCACAATTCCACGAGTGCAGAAATTGGAAACCTCAGCTGGATCGATGTCCTGGGGAGTACCTGCCATCAAAGTGCAGCAGGTACCAACGCTGCACATTGAACCAAAGAGGCTTCAAATAGGGTTTGTCTTTACTTTGCTTTCTATTGACAGCTGTCAAAAGGTGGGCTGTCAAAGGAAAGCAAAGGCATGAGTGATCTTTGCTTGCGAAAGGGGGTGGCCAGTAGAATCACTCTCTTCATGGCGAGATCCTCATCTTTTTCTTTTTTGTCGACTGTGCTCAGGGTACTGCACATTTTGCACACTTCCCCCGAGACTCTAGCTGCTCAGGAAAGTGCAAAATTGCATCCCACCCCTTCTCAGATTCACATTCATTGATCTCACATTCATTTTAAAGTGTTGCTCCTTGCTTTTAACTGCTTACATCAGGAGTGGGCAACTGCAGGAGGTCTGGGGGCCATTTTTGCCCACTGTACCCCCTCCATGGGGTACCATACAGTCCATGGGGTACCCCAGAAAAAAAAAGTTAATACAAAAAGGGTTATATTTAGCTTGGAAACAAGCTAAATTTAACCCTTTGGGTGCTCCGTAATGCTAAAAGTGCGATTTCTTTCTGGGAAAATGTCCTCCCTCTCCACCACATGTGGTGGGGCAGCATGGGGCTATACCAGGGGCAACAGGGGCCACATATAACCCATAGGCACATGTGGCCCACTTCTGGCTTACTTACTGTTGCTCTTCATGCTGTCTTTTCTCTCACTACATGACCTTTCATGTTCTCACTAGCACTCTTGAACTCGCCACGCCTATGGTTTCTTCTTCTATATGGTTTCTTCTTCTATCTCTCATCTCCATTCTTTGCCACTCACTATTCTATTCCTGTGGAAAAGCATGCCTCCTGACAGAGGCATTGGGTCCCCATGTTTAAATTGCGTCTGGACCCTCATCTTTCCTCAGACTTTTCCTCCCCGATCATCTCTTCATCTGCTCCTATATTCTTGTAAAAGACTCCCCTTCCCTAATTTCTGTGTCATAAAAATTGTAAACTAGTAAGCTGGGCTTGTCATTTAAAAATATCTATGTAAAGCATGTAGGTGGGGTTTTTTTTAAGGAAGCACTATACACCACTATTATTGTCACTGCTGTATCAAAACAAAGTTATCAATACTAAAAAGGATGGCAGGTTCTTTTTAAAAAAGAAGGCACTGAACCTTCAGCTGTATTAGAACATAGAAAAGGCTTAGAAACCTCTCTCTTTGTTTTTAGGATATGCCTTGCTGTTATGATCAGCAGTTTTTTCTGAGAGCACATTGGTTTGCTAGTTAAAAGTTCCATTTAATACTTCTGGTACAAAGATAAATGGGGATTTTGACCACAATTAAAAACAACACATAGCTGTCTTGGGTAAAAAAATCCAATGGTCAATTGCAAGCACTTCAATGTTGTTTTATGGGAAACCTCCTCAATATAAAGAAGCATGTCAGTCATATGAATTTGTTTTGTAGATTCACCACACTTACAAACATTTATGATCAAGTATTCCCTTATGGTGGAATGCTCACATCTAGGTTGAGAGATGCAAACTATCACTTGGAAAGAAAGTTTCTCCACATTTACCTTCTCCACACTAATGTCAAGGAGAAAGACAGGCCACCCCCACATCTCCGGAGTCTGAAGTGTACAGTAGGGAAGCAGACAACGGTGATATCAGTAATCCTTCAAAGCGTGCCCCAATGTCCAGTCATCAAGCAACTTCTAATTTCCTACAGAATGTGTGGGGAACACTTCACAGGCCCAGTGGAGAAATGAAGTTCACTAGACTATGTGAAAGTCAGTTTCTGAGTATTGCTTCAAAAACAGCCTTTACATTGGGGAGAGAATTAAGAGACTTAAATATACCTTTTTTTGACTTCCACGTTCCCAAAGGAACACTTTGTAGGTGAAGTCTTCCAGCTTTGTTATTACAGTACGTGGGGACTTCTTGTGATATGGAATGAGAGGATGTTCAATATCAACTTGGATTTCATGATCTTTAATGATGGGGTAAAGCTTCGGCGGTCCTATTCGGACTGAAACAGTTGAATACTTCCTATAAATATTAAAGGCTCACAGTACAATACTGCAATAGAATAAGAAAGCTAGCACAGCCAATTTTCACATATTGAAAAATTATCAATATGATTGAAACAGTTATGGATCAATCGTGGTCTTTTCTGGGACAAATTTGTGGGTGGAAAGTGTAGCCAGGAGCCTCCAATGGGTAATATGTCCAGAATTCAGAGTCTGGTCTAGAAAAGGCATTCTATGAAGCCTGGAGAGCACAAGGATAATATTGAGATGAGAGGCTACTGCCTGCACCCCTTACCTGGAAGAAAGTAAAAGCAGCAGGAGCCAGCCCCAACAACTCCCAGTTCTAATGGAATCCTGTCACAGCAGCCTTACACATAGCTTAACAAGACAGTTAAATGCAAAAGGCAGTGGCCAGATTGTTTTCTGGCATGTGCTTTGTTGACCATATTACACCATTTTTGTATCATCTGCACTGGCTGCCAATCTGTTTCTGGGCACAATGTAAGATGCAGGTGCTTGCCTATAAAGCTCTAAACAGCTTGGGGCCAGGATATCTGAAAGACATTCATTATTTATTTATTTATTATATTTATACCCCACCTTTTTTCCTGCAAGGAACCCAAGGCGGCTTACATGATCCTCCTCCTTCTCCTCTCCATGTTATCCTCACAACAACCCTGTGAGGTAGGTTAGGCTGAGAGGCTGTGACTGGCCCAAAGTCACCCAGTGAGCTTCATGGCCGAGTGGGGACTAGAACCCAGATCTCCCGAGTCCCAGTCCAACACTCTCACCACTACGCCACACTGGCACACTGACATAATCCTCCCTATGAACCTGCCCATAGTTTAAGATCTTCTTTGGATGCTCTTCTTCATGTCCCACCATGAAGAGCGGTTAGGTTGGTGGGAACACAGGATAGAACCTTCTCTGTGGCAGCAGCCTTCCTGTGGAACTCTCTCCTAAAAGAAGTTAGGCTGGCCCCTTCTTTGTTCAGCCTCAGGGCAGGCTGGTAAAACCTTTCTGTTTTCATACTCCTTTTTATTATTTTCACAGTGCAGTCCTATGCATGTCTACTCAGAAGTAAATCCTACTGAGTTGTAAGAGGCTTATTCCCAGGTAACTGGGTATAGGACTGCACCATAAATGTATTAGCTCTGCACCCTGTTTTTAAGATCCTCTCCTTCTCTTAATTCTGCAGTTGGTGATGTTTTTAAAG
Source organism: Shinisaurus crocodilurus (assembly GCA_021292165.1). Classification (NCBI taxonomy): domain Eukaryota; kingdom Metazoa; phylum Chordata; class Lepidosauria; order Squamata; family Shinisauridae; genus Shinisaurus; species Shinisaurus crocodilurus. The sequence goes on along the minus strand of CM037879.1, from coordinate 94,184,423 downwards.
TTTTAAAATTGCTTGTAAACTGTTTTAAGTTTTAATTGTAAGTCGCCTTGGAGGCTCTATTTGGGCCAAAAGCCGACTCATAAATTCATATGCCGTGGACATCATATATCTGGACTTCAGCAAAGCTTTCGACAAAGTGCCTCATGATATCCTGATTAGCAAGCTAGCTAAAAGTGGGCTAGATGGAACAACTATCAGGTGGATCCACAATTGGCTACAGAATCGGACTCAAAGAGTGCTTATCAATGGTTCCTTTTCAAACTGGGGAAGGGTAACGAGCGGGGTACCGCAGGGCTCAATCCTGGGCCCAGTGCTCTTCAACATTTTTATTAATGACTTGGATGAGGAGGTGCAGGGAATGCTTATCAAATGTGCAGATGACACAAAGTTGGGTGGAACAGCTAATACTCTGGAAGACAGAAACAAAATTCAAAGTGATCTCAATAGGCTGGAGCGCTGGGCCGAAAACAACAGAATGAAATTTAATAGGGATAAATGCCAAGTGCTGCACCTAGGGAGAGGAAACCAAATGCAGAGTTACAGAATGGGGGACACTTGGCTCAACAATACTACAAGTGAGAAGGATCTTGGAATTGTTGTAGATCACAAACTGAATATGAGCCAGCAATGCGATGTGGCTGCAAAGAAGGCAAATGCTATTTTGGGCTGCATTAATAGAAGTATAGCTTCAAAATCGCGGGAAGTGATAATTCCCCTTTGCTCTGCACTGGTTAGGCCTCATCTTGAGTACTGCGTCCAGTTCTGGGCACCACACTTGAAGAAGGAAGTAGACAAACTGGAGAGGGTTCAGAGAAGGGCAACAAGGATGATAAAGGGACTGGAAACAAGGCCCTATGAGGAGAGACTAAAAGAACTGGGCATGTTTAGCCTTCAGAAGAGGAGACTGAGGGGAGATATGATAGCACTCTTCCAGTACTTAAAGGGTTGTCACACAGAGGAGGGCCAGGATCTCTTCTCAGTCATCCCAGTTTGCAGGAACCGGAATAATGGGCTCAAGTTACAGGAACCCAGATTCCACCTAAACATCAGGAAAAATTTCCTGACTGTCAGAGCAATAAGACAATGGAACCAACTACCTAGGGAGGTGGTGGGCTCTCCCAATCTGGAGGCATTCAAGGTGCAGCTGGACAGCCATCTGTCAGGGATGCTTTGACCTGGATTCCTGCATTGAGCAGGGGGCTGGACTCGATGGCCTTGTAGGCCCCTTTCAACTCTACTTTTCTATGATTCTATGATATCTATATCTTTTTAAAAGACTGTAGTAGCCAGTGTTTCCAAATTATATTTCCACCAAAAGTTATTTTCAGATATATATATCCGCCCTACCCATGGCTGTAGTGATATCAAACTTCTCACATCTCAACTTAAGTGTCCCTGCTCAATGTTTTAAAATCTGCTTTGACCACACTTTCTTAAATGGTAGTTTCCCTGGAGATATCCTCTGAATACATCTTCTGTGTAAGACTGGGGACAAAGAAAGCTGCCACCAACGCTACAGTCCTGCTAAGACTGCCTTGCCTAACTAGAAAGTCCCTGGTGTGCTGCCCAGATGTCCTATAGCTGCACTTCAGGCACACAGCAAGGAAGCAGCAGCATGCAGCTCTTTCTCACAGGGAAAGAGAATTAGCCAGGCCTAAAGGACCGTGAGAGGCGCTACCTCTTACCTCCAAAATGCCTCTCAAATTGGAACAGAAGAAGTGTTTACAGGTGACTGTAGGGGAACCTGGCAGACAAGAAGCAGCAGACAACTTTCTCACATACTGTTTTTGGCCTGGCCAGCACCATTTCCCAAGTGACTTCTGGCAAGAGTACTAAGTTTTGACATGGAAGGACTGAGGCTGAAAATACCTGCTCTTCCATGAAGCTCATGAGGTTGCCTTGAACATGCCACCCACACCTGTCTCTCACTCACCTAAACTACCTTACAGGACTGTTGTGTTGCAAGGATAACAACTGTACAGGGTAGGTTCTTTTATGTTGCAAAATGCTACAGAAGTGATTAAAATGATAATACAGAAAAGAGACAATACACGAGGATATTCAGCATTAACAGTGGAGATCAAAATTGGAGGCCCTACTCGTGTGTCTGCCCTAAGAACAATCAAGCTGGTGGGCATGGTGGATAGAGCCTTGGTAGTGGCCCCTGCTTGTGGAACTCTGTTCTAATTTATGTCTGCCAGACCCCATCATTACAGGCCTTCAAGCAGGCCCTACAGAATTCTCTGTTTACCCTGTCCTATAATTGAGTTAGGACTTTATTGGTGCTGTTGTGTACATGGCGCTATCTGTTTTAACTGTTAATTTTGATCTTTTATTCTTATCACTGTTTGTGGTTTTGAATTGTTTTACATCACCTTGGGAGAGTTTATACTAAAAGGCAGCTTATAAACCTTTTAAACACACAAATACATTCATTCACTATAGAAACTTTAAAGTGATCCCCATAAGCTACCACAAGAACATTCACAAGGTTATGTTATAACTTATCACTGATTATGCAAAAATAATTTCTATATCTGATGTTATTAACCAATCACCACCACATTAAACTACACATCATAAACTCTACAGATATAGCAAAAGTACTGTAATACCTCATCCTAAAAAGTGGCAAATATTCACAATTTAAAAGCTTACATTTCAGTAGCAACTTACCATGCGTGTAGATATGAAAAGGTCCATTAGATACATATTCTGATTCATGCAGTCCAGCAACAGCTTTAACTCTCACCCAAAAATTGCGATGTGGGTCAATCTTGCGGGTGAGGTCACAATAGCATTGTGATATATTCACACAGGTATCAACTTCCATGTAATCCTTTCCGCTAAAATGATAAAGAAAAATATTCAAATATTTCATACTAAAAACAGATGAGGACAAAATTGCAAAGGAAGTTTGTTATCCTACTGATTCATTATAAGGCAACAACTAACAATGAATGTGCAAAAATTTAAGACAAGACACAGTTCAAAATCAAGATATTCTTACCCATAGCGCTTGAGTTCCACAATAAAGAGAGGCTTTGAGGGTATGTTTGTATAATTCCAATGTACAGAGGTATAGAAGTTATATGATTCTATGACAACATTCATTGGTTGAGGCACTAAAGAGAGAAAAAATATTAATGCTTTGATGCAACAGAATTAAATGGGAGTTTGAAAATAGCCAACAAGATGTCTATTTACATGTATACCAAGAGGCTATAAACTGAGTATATTGGGTGGGGTGAGGGGGTGCATGCATGTGTATGAGCATTACACTGTAGAATTGCATTCTGCTTGCTCCTGCAGCCTCCACATGATATGTCACATCTAAATGCATTGTACACCCCAAATGTGCAATCTTTACATCTCAAAGTTAGAGGGAGAAGAATTGCACTTACATCTTACTTAGACCTTATATCACACAGATGGAAGAAAAGGTGGCCTGACGCACTATCCTGCATCCCACATTTTAAACATGTTAGGATACACATCTAATGAGTCAGAAGACAACACTTCATCTGAGGATGATAACAAATATATTTACTGCAGCTCGCAGATACAACAGCCCCCCAAAATCTTACCTGCCTACCTGAACCAAGATGGCACAGACAACTTGAGCATCAGGTTGGTAAGCTACTTGCCTCAAAATAGTTAACTGTTCTGAACATGGTCTTTAGTAGTGGGACCCATCTGGGTATTCCCTTCTTTATCTGTAACTAAATCATGAGGGTTTTCTAAGGTAAAGCCTTGCATTTTCATATCATTTTCTTCTATGTGTGCTCATTATTTTTTTTACAATTTCAATCATATTCTCCTTGTTCTTCCCCTTCCTCTCTCCAATTTCCCTACATTTATGTTCTCTACATAATCTTCTATATTTCCCCATTTTTTCCAGTTTCTCTCCACAAAACTTTCTGTACCTTACTACAAACGTCTTTCCCTCTTAACCCAAGCAAACCTTACAAAAGGACAGCTATGACAACACACTCCCACTTCTCCATAAGTAACTGTAGCCCATCTTGTTGACGTAGTTCTTGAAAAAGAAGAATTGCACACACCAAGACAAGAAGTTACAAGGGTAGAAGCAGATGCAATCTTCCAGTTCTTCTACTAAGCACTGGGCTATGGCAAGGATTGCAAATATTGTTAACTTTTAATGTCTGCACAGCACTTAGAAAATTTTAGGCACTTTATAAGCAAAAAATCTTTGATCAACTGAAGTTAACCTTCCAAATAGGCAGCAGGGAAAGCTGTACATGGTTTCCTTAAGAAGGAGGCAGTAAAGGCTGTAATATTTCCCCAATCCAAATAATGTTTTTATAATGGAAACTCTGCAAATAAATCATATTTGTGACAAGATACAAGTCCCGACACTTGAAATACAAATGCATTTTTTCTTTGAACCTCTGTTTTGCTCTACTAAGGAGAATAGGCTCTCAACATTAATTCCAAAAGCTTTAGAGAATAGTTCTAGTGGAATTTACCCAAGACTCAGTGTCAGAATTTGCAACTCCTCTTCAAAATATGTTTTAGGTAGATGAGAGTCATTCAGATGATAAAGCTTCAACCAATAAGAAGCTAGTGCAGAGTGAACATGAGTTTCAAAGGAACTACAATTACCGTAGTTCCTTCCTTAGAAGAGCAGCTAGATGTACCCTAGGGAACAACTAACAGGTCTCAGAACAGTGTTCTGCATCACAATTGAACATGTTGGAATACATCCATGTCTTGGCCCCACGCACTAACTGGAGGATAGTTACTGATTTTAGGACTATAGAAACAACTGACTAGGCTTAAGGTGGTGCAGTTGTAGCAGATTTATTGAATCTCCTGTCTGGAGAAGTGGGGAGGAAGACAGGAAAAAGATTGCTTAAGTACAGGAGAGATGCTCAAGAGGCAGCTAGGTTCTGGACCTCAGGCATTTACAGGCTAACCTTGACTGGAACCAGAAAGAAACTTCCTCTTTTAATCACTTTATTGGATGCTTGGGATTTTAGCATTCTAGCTTTGCTTTCAGTAAACCCTCAGATTGTCAAACCAGTTTGCTGACTGCAACAGTCAATGTGTGCTCGTTATGATATGGATTATAAAAATATTTAAATAAAATAACTCAAGATTTGCAAAAAGGTGTTCACTGGTTACAAACCATTCTCCTTGTCTCATGGTTTTATCACTAAGAGATACAGTGTCATTGCCACAGCACTACATCCCACCAGCTAGAAAAACAATGGGCAGCACTACAATTGCTTTCCTTTTTTATTCTCTCCATCTTCTGGCAATAGAATAGAGAAAATCTGATTGGGGCCCACCGTAGTTACCGTAGTTCTCAGCTTTACTGGAGCTGACAGTGCACTCTTTCCCTTTCTCAAGCCCATTAAGCATGCCACATTAACCTTAATAATAGTAGTATGAAGGTCCTAATCCCATAAGTCAGTGCTATGGCGACAGCAGAATAATGGGCAGGTACACAGGTTGGCATTTGAATGTTTGACCTGGGGCAACTGCTATTCACCCCAGGCAAGTTGCAAACTGCATGACTGATTATTTAGAATTTGACTGTAGGGGTGGAGTTTGATAACTTTTTTCTTTCCAAATTACAGATAAAGAAGGCAATACCCAGATGGGTCACACTACTAAAGAAATATGGAATAGCACATACTGCAGGCCCACAGCCAAAACCTTTGAGGCAAAGGGACATGAAATAATTGCAAAACAGACAGAATATGAATGAATATGAGTAGCCTAATATGTTTAAAGCTATTCAGTCATATTAAATATTAATAAAAGCACATGGGACCTGAAACAAAATGTCCAGCCAGCCGTGCCCTCCTCTAGGATACACCATTCCATTCTCCCTCGGTTTTACGCTCCCCCACCCCAACAGCCAGTCAACATTCCATGGCCACTGAGCATGCTCAGTCCTCATTGAGCTGTTTTAAGTTTCCCACTCCTTAGGATCCCCCCCTACTTTTGCTGTTACCTTGTGTGTGGATGGTTCCATTTTGGCTATGTAAGGATGCATACTCACCTCTGAACTTTAGAAACAGAGGGAATAATTTAACAATAAGGGTTTAGTGCAGGGGCAGGCAACTTCAGCAGGTCCAGGGGCAATTTCCACTCCCTGGACCCTGCTGCGGGCTGCACTCCTGCTGCCACTGTGTCATCAAAATTTGATGGTACAGTGGTGGCAAAACACACACACAACCACTACAGAAGCCGAAAAGGGACACATTTGGCTTGTTTTCAAGCTAAATTTGTCCTTTTTAAGCTTCTGTAGTGGTTTGCTACCAAAATTTGGTGGCAAACAGATTTGGGAGGGTTGCAACAGAGGAAGGGGAGGGGTAGGTGCATACAACCTGCGTGTTGCACACCCCTGGTCTAGTGCTGATCAGTGCCTTTCCATTCACAGGCCAGAACACTGAAAGGCAGGAGTAAGATTTGTTCTTTGCAAGCAATTAAGGAGAATACCGTCTCTGTGCCTTTCTTCATATCGCCACAAGTAAACTGCCTAGAGATTTACTTCTGTTTACTGTTTTAATGAAAGCTGAATGATTAGGATAGGACTCTGGAACAGAATATCCCTTTGAGACTATAACCCTGGCAGCCTGAATGGAGGAGGACCATCTCAGGTATGGGGTCGCTCATCTAGCAGGATGATTTGATATTGAAGAGGGAATGGGTGGGGCATCTGGCCTAGGGTGAAGTGAGGAGGTTGCTGTTATCTACACAAACTGGCTAGCCCACCCAGAGTAACCCTCTATGGCTGTAAAAGAAACTCAGGACTTCCTCCTGCACTGGCATCCACAAGTTATGCTTTTACTCATATTATGCAAGAACACGGTGACATTTTAAGCTCCAAATGCGTACTTTGTATCTTTCTTTGCTTCATCTTAGTCAAAGAAAATTGTGCATAGCTGTACAGAATATCACATTTCATTAAAAGATTGAAATGACTACTCAAGTTGCTGCCTGTCTCTGTTGCTCAACTCTCCTTGCCTTCAATTAGAAAAGCATTATCTTAGGCAGAAGAGCTGCATAGGACCACTTCTAGGCAAAATGTTATTGGTTAACTTGGGCCTTACTTACATCTAGCTGTTCCACCAAAACATAACAATATAAATCTTTATGTTTACATATATGCTCAATAACAAACACCTTGTAGGATATTATCATAAACAGGTTCAAACCAAAAAGAAAAAGACTGTTTACCATGCAGACCATATCTTCCTCAAATGCAATATTAACTTTTGCATAGCTAGAATTTCCGAGCATTTAGTAAAACCACTGTTTCTTGAAGAGGCCTTTCAAACTTTAGCTTTGCAAATTTTCTCTGCTACGAAAAAAAATACCAAGTGGTTCTCTATGGGTATGCAGAATGATCTTGGTCAAATGGAAGTAATCATTTGGGATTTAATTTAATTCAATGTTTTAGTAGTTTCTCCACTAATTTTCCAACATAGGACCAGAATATCTGAATCATTATCACCAAAGGGGTGGATGGGGGGGAGAATGACTGCCCATACTGTTTCCAGCAGACATGCCCTGTCAATTAAACACAACTTTCCCAGGGTAAGATACTACTGCTAAAAATATGAAACTGGGGCTCTCTTAACATATGTATGTTATAGAAAGTATGTAATTAGCATTCCAAGTGGAATCTCAAGTACCTCTTCAAATGCCTCCTCCAAGTGTACTTCCTGTGCCTTCACTATAAAGAGGCTGTGCGGAAATCTTACTAGAAATAATCAACTGGTGTAACACTGATAATAATATCTTTAGAATTGGGAAGTACTGTAGCAAGAAAGAGCTTACACTCATTTTCATGTACTTGAGAGTACTTCAGGGCCAGCTGATTTTAACTAATCTTCAGGCACAAATTGGTTTAGCACCAAAGTGTGCTTAATTTACACTGAGCAAGATGAATTAATTTTCATTGTCTGGGTCAACTGCAAACTTCACTTAAGGCTGGGGTCTCCAATGCAGGCAGCCACAGGCCCCACTGCACCCGTAAGGCCAGACTGAGGTGCCTGCCCAGCTATTTCCCTCCTCTCCAAATGAATGGAGTGATTTCTCTATTCACTTGTATAGCAGGGGAGGTGCCCTGTTAAAAAAATGGCTGGAGGAGGGTGAAGTCCACCCCACACCAAGGAACTTTGGGGCAACAGGGTCCCTGGTGGGAGTGGGCTTTGCACCCCTCCAGCCAGTTTTTGGCAGGGCAGCTTGTCCATGCCCCAGGTTAATGAATGGAGAACTGGTGCATTCACTTGCCTGGGAAGGGGGGTGGGGAGAGAGGGCCCAGTGAGCACACTCAGAGGGTGCACATTCATGCACACCCACTCACAAAAAAACACAGAAGAGGGGGTACTCCCAACATTTTCGTGATTGCCCTCCCACATCAGCCAATTTATGGTAAAGCCCAGGGCACTTTTTCAAAATTCCCAAAGTGCCCACAGGCTCACAAAGGAAGGGGACCCCCGACGTAAGGCCTCTTAGAATCACAGAATAGTAGAGTTGGAAGGGGCGTATAAGGCCATCAAGTCCAACCCCCGCTGAACGCAGGAATCCAAGTCAAAGCATCCCTGACAAATGGCTGTCCAGCTGCACCTTAAATGCCTCCAGTATGGGAGAGCCCTCCCTAGGTAGTTGGTTCCATGTATTGCTCTAACAGTCAAGAAATTTTTTCCTGATGTTACAGGCAGATTCTGCCTGTAACTTGAGGCAGGAAGAAATTTTTTCCTGCCTCAAGTTACAGGCAGAATCTGGCTTCCTGTAACTTGAGCCCATTATTTTGTGTTCTGCAATCTGGGATGATTGAGAAGAGATCCTGGCACTCCTCTGTGTGACAACCTTTCAAGTACAGTACTTGAAGAGTGCTATCATATCTCCCCTCAGCCTTCTCTTCTGAAGGCTACACATGCCCAGTTCTTTCAGTCTCTCCTCATAGGGCTTTGTTTCCAGTCCCCTTATCATCTTTGTTGCACTCCTCTGAACCCTTTCCAGTTTGTCTACATCCTTCTTCAAGTGTGGTACTCAGAACTGGACCAGTACTCAAGATAAGGCCTAACCAGTGCTGAGTAGAGGGGAACTAGTATTTCACATGATTTGGAAGCTATACTTCTATTATTGCAGCCCAAAATAGCATTTGCCTTTTTTGCAGCCACATCGCATTGCTGGCTCATATTCAGCTTGTGATCTACAACAATTCCAAGATCCTTCTCACTTGTAGTATTGTTGAGCCAAGTATCCCCCATCCTGTAACTGTGCATTTGATTTCTTTTTCCTAGCAGTAGCACTTGGCATTTATCCCTATTAAATTTCATTCTGTTGTTTTCAGTCCAGTGCTCCAGCCTGTCAAGATCACTTTGAATTTTGTTTCTGTCTTCCAGAGCATTAGCTGTTCCACCCAATTTTGTGTCATCTGCAAATTTGAAAAGCATTCCCTACACCTCCTCATCCAAGTCATTAATAAAAATGTTGAAGAGCACTGGGCCCAGGACCGAGCCCTGCAGTACCCCGCTCATTACCTCCCCAGTTTGAGAAGGTACCATTGATAAGCAAGGTTGGCAGAATATTTACTGGTCAAATCAAAGTAAGATATTTTGCATAGGTAGATGCCAACCCTCCACCTATAAAATGATTAAACCATCTTACTTTACAGGCAGGCTTACCATGGCAAGTGGACAGCCTTCCTCTGGTTTTTGAAACTGCATAGGTGGGTGGGGAACATTCAAGCAGTTGTGCGGTAATTCTTACTACCTCCCCAGCTCCTAAGTTATTTGGAGGCACGTTGCAGGGAGGCTGGGGATTGTTTGGTAGCATTGGGGTCAAGGCATCTGAAGAGCGTTGGCTACACAGGACCAAACCATCAACCCTGCTGGCCTTTCCTGTTCCATGGGCAAGGGTTGGATGCTGCTGCTGAACATGTGTGAGTACATGTGAATGTGCACGCACACAAGAAGTGCTTTGAGCAATTAGGAAAAGCACCATATACAAGTATCAATACTGTTATTAATATGGTTAGAGATTACTAATTCATACTTGGCAGAGCAATCCTACCTTCCTGGGTGGTGGAGATAAGTGAGGCAGCCACCCCCATATCCCAAGTCCTGCTAGATGTTGCGGGGCAGCTATTGCTGCTTTCCCCCTTTGAACATTTCCCCTCCCATTGACCACAACTGGAGGGAAGTAAGTATACCAGCTCCAGGCCTGATACACGTTTTCAGCCTATTTGAGGGCACATGCAGGAAACAAAGTGACTTTGGACCCTGTGAATTCAGGGCCTCTCCTGACATGCCCGTAGAATATCTTGTCCCTGGCCCCTTCATGTGCAGAGAACTGATAGCAGGTGAACACTCTGCAATGCAACATTTTGTTGCAGGTCCTACTTTTCTGTATTCTATTTTTTAGTGTATTCTGAACTATTTCCAAGGACAAAAGTTGGAGGGCTAGGCAGTGCAAGAGGTATGGTACAGACCCACTATAGTTGCAGAAAAATAGTGGAATGCCATATGACACCACCCCCAATCCTACTAAAAGATGTTTAGGCATCACGTGCTGAGTGCTTATGTGTACCAAGTTGGGTTTGGTTTAGGATACACAGTTGATTACCAAGGCAATAAGCTAGCAATTTTAACATCCATTCTGTTTCATATATCTGCCAGCTCTCCTCTGCTCCCCTCTTTACCTCTCTCACTGCTACCTCAGCTACAGAAAAGGTAAAGGGAAGAAAACAGATGGGCTAGAGAGAGAGAGAGAGAGAGAGAGAGAGAGAGCACACGCACACACATGCGCGCACATGCGTGCACACACACACACACACACACACACACAGAAGGCAAGAGAGATGCTTTCTTTCTATCCTGTCCACTTCAGCAGTAGTGTGTTTCTGTGTAATGCTTGGCATGTATAAAGAGTGTGTGTATGTTGTTCAAGGTGGATGGAGAGCACAGGTTTTTGTCTACTCTTGTGCCCTGCTCCCCACTACCTTGAATTACTCCACAGCCCCATCTAAATTTGCTTCAAATCCTGGAATGATTTATGTGATCCGGGGATAGGTCATGGACTGAAGCAAAACCAGAGATTACTCTTGTTAATCAAAGGCTCTCTTTATGTCTAATATCCCTAATATACCCAAGCACAAACCATACAGTGCATGACCAGATTTGGGTGCAAGCAATGCACAGCAAATACAGTTGTTAAAGGTGGCATCAACACCAAGTATACTGTATATGGCTGTATCACATATATATGGTTGCACAATCTAGGACTCAGGGCATTTGTAAATCAATCAAATGATATAGATCTACTTATGTTCTCCCATATAAGTTAATGGCTGTCATTCACTCTGATGAGGACTGTATTTACAAGCCACAGAAGGCTTGGGTGAACAAGTGTGTTTTCAGGAGGTGTTTGAAACATACATTTTCTGCCTCCCGAACTGCACAGGGGAGGGTTTTCCAGAGGGTGGGCACCGGCACCAAGAAGGCCCACCTTCGAGATAGTACATGGTGACATTGTTGGTTGTGGCAAGGTCTCCTCAGAAGATCTTAAAGGTCGGCTGGGTATATATAAAGGAAGGCGGTCTGCTAGGTATCCTGGTCCCAACTTGTTTAGGGTTTTATATGTCAATAACATAACCCTGAGCATGGACTGGTAGCTAATAGGCAGCCAGTGCAGTTTTTTGTTTTTTTTTAACAAAGGTGTTATGTGAATATAGCTGGGTGTCCCACTGAGCACCCTAGCTGCTTCTGAACCAGGTACAAGGGCAGCCCTACATATAGTACATTACAGGTGTCTAATTGTGAAGTTATCAGTGCATGGATCAACATGGCTAGGCTGCCCCTATCCAGGAACAGATGTAGTTGGCACATCAACCGGTTGTCAATGGGTGCTCTAGTCTAGGCCTCTGAGGTCACCTAATGACAAAGATGAATCCAGGAGCACCTCGAAATTACGTACCTGGCTCTTTCAGAGGGAGTACAACCCCATCCAGAACAGGCAAACAGCCCAATTCTCGGACCTAGGAACCACCCACCTATAAGGTCTCTGTCTTATCAGGATTCAGCTTCAGTTTATTAGCCCTCATCCAAACCGTAACTGCATCCAGGCACTGGTTCAGAATGTGCATGGCTTTCTCTTGATTCAGATGTCACAGAGAAATAGACCTGGGTGTCATCAGCATACTGGTGACACCTTGCCACAAATCTCCTAACGACCGCTCCCAACAGCATCATATAGTTATTAAATAACATTGGGGACAAGATAGTGCGCTGTGGCACCCCACAGTTCAACTGCCAAGGGGCCGAGGCACAGTAACCCAATGTTATTCTCTGGAATCGACCATGCAAGTAAGAGCCAAACCACCGTAAGATAGTTCCTCCAACTCCCAACTCATGGAGACAGTCCAGGATTATACTGTGATCAATGGTATTAAAAGCTGCTGAGAGATCAAGAAGAAGTAACAGCGTCACTCTCCCGTTGTTCCTCTCCCAAAGAAGGTAAATGTTTGTACTTTGTTTTTAATGTATTGTACAACACCCAGAGAACTTTAGTTATTGAGCAGTTTAAAAGTACAGTCAATAAATAAAGGAGGATTGCTAGGATGGAGTAAGACTTGGGGCCTGCTTAAAGGAGACCACACCTAACATTCTAGAACAGAACAGCCTCTTGGTTTTAAGTTTCCTGCTATGATTGACTTGTCTTCCAAAGATTCCCTGCATGTCAGCCACCCAACCCCTGCTCCTTGCAGACAATTCTGAGAAGTGCTCTAGAACGCATACAACTAACAAGTCAGATCCTTTGGCCCTCACCATCATGAACTGGGTGTGTACCACAGAGCATTTCCCTGTGGCTGTACATCTCCCACTCAGATCTCATACATGGATCATAGAGTTGGAAGGAGCCTACAAGGCTATGGAGTCCAACCCCCTGCTCAATGCAGGAAACTAGAGGAGGGGTCTCCCATCCAAGTAATAACCAGGCTTGACCCTGCTTAGCTTTCCACGCTCAGACAAGCTGAGCCAGCATAAGCCACAGGCTTGTAATTAAGTTACTGAAAATGGGCACAGTTAAGATTCCAAGAAGTGCTGTTGGGCAAACAACTGTGCCATACAGCATACTTATTATGACATAATAAACAACTGCAGCAATCCTGCACATAGCCAGGCAGCATTAGTCTTATCTACTTCCTTGTGTGAATAAGCACTAAGGGCACAATCCAATGCATGTTTACACAGGAAAAAGGTCCTACAATGCCCTGGCTGGTACATCTGGGAGCTGTAGGATTTTTTTCTGTCTAAACATAACTAGGAATGCACCCTAAGAAACTTTTCCTGTATGATATGACAGAGGAAGAAGAAATTACATTTCCCCTAAATCATGAAGTTTTACAAGTATCAAAACACAAGCAATACACATTAACTTGTAATAAAATGACTCCAAACCCAGTGAAGCAGAAGCACATACTTCCGGATACATGGGCACTAGCTCCTCACTGGAGTGGGGTTGGGAGGCGACAAGACATTGGATGTGACACCAGGACACATACACCCAAATTAATCTAACACGGATATATCAGTGCTGTTTCTCCATCCCATCAAAATCAGAGTAGAGTCCATTGACACCATTGAACTGGGGGGGGGGGGATAACTCATCTGAATTCATTAACTCATAGGATGTGTTCATCATGCGGTTCTTGGACGAAAACTCAAGAAAGGGAAGCAGGGATGGGGGGTGGAGGTAATAATCACCTTCTGTATATCCCTGCCTAGAGAAATGAGCAAAAAACCCGACAAGAGCTGAACCAATCAAGCCTGGGTATACCGGAAGGGCAAATTAGCTCATCTTAAAAGGAAACAATGCCATGAAAAATAAAGAAAGGAAGCAGGGTTGGTTGCTTGGGTGGGTGCATTTTCTTCTTCGTTGTTGTTAACGATTTAACCCAGCCTTCCCCAACCTGATGCCCTCCAGATGTGTTGGCCTACGACTCTCAGCCTCGCTGGCCGGGGTATGCCGGGAGTTGCAGTCCAACACATCTGGAGGGCACCAGGTTGGGGAAGGCCGAGTGAATCAGATTTAAAGGATTAGAGGAGACGAGCCCACCCGCTTCTCCCAAGTGTACAGGTTCTCTGCGTCATGCTCTCCTGCAACAAGGAACAAGGAGAGGAGGGAGGGGAAGGAGCGGGGAACAAGCAGCCAAGCGGACGAGGCCTCCTCATCCAAGCAATTCCAGGCCGCCGCCACCACTTCCGCCCAGCGAGCGAACTCCTCCGCAGAACGCGCCGGCCCCGCCAGCCCCCGACGGTCGCTTCCTTGCCTCCTTCCCTATTCGCCTACCTTCTGGCGGCGCTCCCGACGCGTTCGGCTCGCTGAGGAGGCCCAACGGCAAGAACGCGAGGACGACGACGATGACGCTGACCAAGGGCCCCTCGAGCCCCATCTTCTCCCGAGCCCGGACAAAAACAAGGGGGAAGGGGCGCGCGCACGAGGCGGTGAGAGAACTCAGCCCCAGCCAGCCAGCCAGCCCCTCTTTCTCGCCCTCCCTCTCACCCACGCTTCCGCCGCGCGAGCCGCCCGAGGCAGGGAAGAGTTCCCTCAACCAGAGCCACACCCAGTAAGAGGCGGGCGGACGACCCCTGGAGTCCTGGACTTTAATCCGGAGAGTCCCAATTCGCTGAAACTTGAGCGCAAGCGCTTCCGCGGTGGTTACGAGAGCGGGTTACTTCAGACGTTGCTTGAAAGACGGGGCGAGCGGCTACGTCAAGAGTAGGGGCGGGGGAGGGGGCGCTGTAGCGAATTTGGGGTTTTATTTAAACCCTTTCCGCTGCTGCTATAGATCCATGCAACCCGGGCTTGCAATTTCTATTGCAAAATAGCGCTCCACAAAGAATTCAGGGAAAGCAAAATAAATAAATAAATAAAATCTGATGTTTGGGGCAGAACCCAGAACTAATCTTGTGACAGAGCCTAGCCTAGCCTGTTTTGGGGAGGGTAGGTATAGGAGCAGGGCCCAGTGCAAAAGTGGTCTATTAAGTAACAGCTACAAAAACCCCATTTTCTATGGCCTTATTCCCGGTTTTTCTGGCAACTAGCCCTAAAACAAACAAACCAGTCAATTTGTTTTGTTCTTTGTTGTTCTAGTCAGCTGGCAACCCTAGAACTGATTTAATATCATCCCATGTAGCTAAGCTAGGCATAAGGGTCACTGGGTGACTTTGGGCCAGTCACTGCCTCTCAGCCTAACCTACCTCACAGGGTTGTTGTGAGGATAAAATGGAGAGGAGGGGGAGGATTATGTAAACCGCCTTGGGTTCCTTGCAGGAAAAAAGGTGGGGTATAAATATAAGTAATAAAATAAATAAATAAGGGTGCATGTTTGTTGTCCATGTGTCTCCCGCATTCACATAGAAAGTGAATTTACATTAATAAAAATGTAAAGTGAATTTACATGTACACAGCCCTATACTAATTTTTACATTAAAAGGACTTCTTGAATGAGGGAACCCTCCCTCTTTTCCACCTTACAGTTCTCTGTATCCCTGGCAGTTTTCTCCCAGCTCAGTTCCAATACCAGTCCAGAAGTGAGCTGGACTGTGAGAAAAATGCCCAAAGCAAGGGTAGGAAACTTGCCCTCCAGATGCGGTTGGACTCCCAATTCCCATCAGTCCCAGCCAGCATGATGAGTGGTCAGGGATGATGGGAGTTACAGTCGAACAGCATCTGGAGAGCCACAGATTATCTATCTCTGGCCTAAAGCAACAGAACACAGACATGAATGAAACTTCAAACTTCTATGCCAAAGAAGGTAAGCACTTGCCACCCAGAAAAGATGCTCCTGATAACACTGCTTCACAGAAAACAAAATGCTTCCAAAGAAGTCATGCCAATCCAATACAGGAATTTGCAAGTATCCCACATGTTGAGTCAAACTAAATATGATAGGGACAACAACCCGAATATTTTTAAATAAAAAACAAACGTTCTTGCATGTGGCTATCCTGAACTTCTGGTGAATGGATCTTCTTCACCCTTTAGAGCAGGGGTGGGCAACACATGGCCAATGAGCCACATGCAGCCTCTGCTACCCCCAATGCTGCCCCTGCCCCTGTCACCCCCCCCCCAAAAAGGCCAAAAAAGGTGGGGCGAATCAGCAGTTTGTTGCCAAAATTCGGCAGCAAGCCACCATGAAGGCTTACTAGGGACAAATTTAGGTTGTTTTACAGACCATCATGGACCTCCAGAATTGTACATGAAGATCCCACAAATAGATAGCTCACATCTATCTCTACTGATAGCTTCTCAAGCCCAGATACTCATGGATCTCATAATTAAATCTAACTTGTGTGGAGTGATCTCCAAATTGACCTTGTGCAAATGGATCCTATCAGACCTTTTTAAAGGAGTGGAGCAATTGCCCTGGGCCTTGCATATGAAGGGGGCCACATGAACATTGACACAAACAGTACACTCTTCATTGAAGAGGAGAAAGAAGCGGGGCCTCAACTAAATGTTTAGTGCCTGGGCCTCACAGTCTTAGAAGTGTCCTTCCTTACTTGGAAGTAAGTCTCATTGAGTTTAATCAGACTTCCTCTAAAGTAAGTGTGCATAGGACTTAAGTCTTAAATTCATATTACATCTAGCCCGCTAAATTTAATAAGTGCATATCACTGATTCCGTGTGAGTATTGTGACTAGTAACCACAGTTATATTCAACCCAATATCCTGCTGAATCCATATAGTTCTTACATTATGCCTTGCCTCAAGACAAGACCATCTACTCTAGGGATGTTGGAACAGAGTCAAATGAGTTCGGATTTCTATAAATCCGCCCTGCAGATTCCGCAGAGGAACAGCTTTTTCTGAGTCGTGTGGATCATGCAGACTTGCAGAACAGTTTTTCACTTTTTGGGGGAGATTTGCGATATTCGCATTCTGGTTTTTTAAAAATTCTGGTTTTAAAAAATCTGATTCTGTCAGGCCTTCTCTACATGAGGCATTTATTGTGTGCTCGTGATTCCTCACTCATGGTAGTTTGCAGGTGCTTTACATGACAACGTCATCCTCCAGGGCCTTTCCCATCCTTTCCAAGCATTTCCGCAGCTTTTTTTAGAGTGAGGAAAGTGAGGTATTATCTAAAAATGGTGGAATGAACCGGAATGAAAGGCTCATGTATTTTCACATTTGCGCTATACCGCAGCACCACCTTGTGGTTGTGTAATGGAGCAGATAGAAAGACAGAGAAAGAAAGAAACCCCAGAAAACCCCCGGAAAAACACACACGTGTAAAGGAGCCGATCTTAATCCCACAAAGAATCCAGAAGCAAAAGCCTTGGTAAAGTGACAGGTTAAAAGCCTCATATAGAGAAGTCCTCAATGAGCAGATGATGGAATAAAAGATGCCTGACAATCTGCAAAACACAGACGGAATGGATGTAACAAAATCCGTACATCCCTGCTAGAAGAACTAAAGCCACTGGTGTCACAGATGTGGAGCAGCTACATGGTAGAAGGAGGAGGATGCAAGCAAAGGAGACAAGGAGTCTTATGAGCCTTCATTCATTTGAAGCAAATACCTTCATTAAAAAAAAACAAACCCAAAACTTACCGCAGCACAGGAAACACTTACCTCATAGTGAAAGTGTAATGAGAAAGTGTTAACCTAATTTCTTTAACTTTTTTTTGGTGGTTTTAACAGTTAATGTAGATGCCTACCCTTATGTCAAATTAAGGGCTTCTCTACCTGAGGCATTTATTGTGCTCTCATGGTCCCACACTCATGGAAGCTTGTGGGTCCTTTTCACGACATTGTCATCCTCCAGGGCCTCTCCCGTATTTTCCAGCCATTTTTGTGGCTTTTTTTTTTTTTTTGAGCAAGGGAAGTAAGCTATTAAATTTTAAAGCAGAACCAAGGCGTGTATAGTCAAAAATTCGCTATACTGCAGCTATACCACAGCGCTGCCTTGGGGTTGGTTAATAGAATATATAGAAAGCCAGTATATATATATATATATATATAGAGAGAGAGAGAGAGAGAGAGAGAGAATATATAGTGAGCCTTGTGGTTGGTTAATAGAATATATAGAAAGCCAGTATATATATATATATAGAGAGAGAGAGAGAGAGAGAGAGAAGAGAGAGAGAGCCAGTGGTGAGAGTGTTGGACTGGGACTCGGGATATCCGGGTTCTATTCCCCGCTCAGCCATGAAACTCACTGGGTGACTTTGGGCCAGTCACTGACTCTCAGCCTAACCTACCTCACAGGGTTGTTGCGAGGATAAAATGGAGAGGAGGAGGATTATGTAAGCCGCCTTGGGTTCCTTGCAGGAAAAAAGGTGGGGTATAAATATAATAAATAAATAAATAAAAGGCAGAGAAAGACACCAAAAGCCACATGTAACCAAGGCAGTCTTGCTCCAGCAAAGAAAACAGAAACAGCCTTGGAAAAGCAGCAGGGTAAGCGCCTCATGTAAAGAAGCCCCTAATACTTCTGTGGTACATACAGCTTTCAAGGTCTTGTATTTATGTAACAAATGACATGCATTTTGTGGATTACACTTAAATGTGCTTCTCTTTAAAACAGCTTTCTTGCTTTTGTTTCATTGGTTCATTGAAGTCTTTTAGATGATCTGGTAGTATGGATTATGTCCGGATATGGATATACTAGAAAGAGCTTAAAAATTTCAGCTCTAGGATAAAATAGCCATGCCACTGTATGGGCTCATGAGTTGTCTTACACCTGGGATGGGGAACGTGTGACCCTCCAGATGTTGTTGGATTGCAGCTCCCATCAGCCCTAGCCAGCATAGCCAATGATGAGGGATGATGGGACTTGTTGTGCAACAACATCTGGAAGACAGCACATTCCACTTCCCTCTTTTACACATTACACATGTCATTGATTAAATGGGACTTAGGGTGATTTTTACATTTACTTCACCATGTTTCCATTTGCAGGTTCATTATGTATGTGAAGCTGATTATATATATTCGCTTGCTTGTTTAGATAATTTCTATACCACCCTTCAGTAAAAGCTCTCAGGGTAGCTTCTCGGGTGAACTGCATATGGAAGCACATGTTCAAATGTTATTAACAGTGAAACAGCTCCAAAAACATGTTACCCAAATACCATGGCAATCTTTTGATGGGAGTGCCACTGAAACCATGTTACAATTAATGACACATTCAGCTGTGTTGCCCATGCTTTGCTGTTAGGTTAACTCTTGGTTGTTTAACCCATAAACCACCCAAGGTTTCTGGGTTCGAATGTCATGAAACAACCTAGGAACAGATAGAACATTTTCCATTGAAAATGGAAATGGCCCATGCATAGCTCTTGTGCTCTGCTCATGCCCGGTAGTTCCTGGGTTAATCAAAGTGGGTCTCTGTGTGATAGGGCCAGAAGTCACCCTCAGTGCAATGCTACAGAAAAAGCTCCCCTGAAGCATGTCAGGGGGAGGGTAACCTTGCTTTTGTTTGTAACTTATTGTTTCTTTTAAAGGGCTACAAGAATGTTCCAGCAGAATGATATACTTAGCAGGAATACTCAGTCTCTAAATAATTTCAGAAAAGAAAAGGAGGACACTTCAAAAAGGGAAGAAGGACTTGGATCACTTACCAAGTGATGTCATGGGTACCACTTCTAACAGGTAGCTGAGACACTTCTGTACAGTGGTGCACCTAGGTAATTTTAGATCTTGGAGTTAATGGTCTTGTGGGGGGCCCTTTTAGATTGCTCTGTGTATTCCTTCGATTGGGAAGCACACAGCTAATATTTTTCTTTGCCGCCCAACTGCCACTCCATGCTTTACAATTGCTTCTACGTTCCCAATATGTTCGAACAACACAACTATTGGCCAACTCTGATTAAACCATCACCACCATCCTCTAAGCATGTGCAGTTTCGCATTTTAAACATACTTAAGTTATACCACCATCATGACTACAGGAATAAAGTGGGGTTTGCTTCTGATGCCCTTATCCACTGTCACTGTCTGGGTGGATCACTTTTGGGGGGGCTGTGGGGCCCTGGACCTTGGCCCCAAGGTCCAGTCCTAGCTGCACCACTGTTTCTGTAACCTACTGATATGGACCATTGTCATGTTGCATGGGCCAGCCTGGAGGGATAAAAACCACATTTTCCCATCAGCAAGTCATTAAGGCCATCATTGCCCTGTTCTGCTCTGCTTCAAGGCCCTGTCCCTACTTGGGCTAGGCAACTGCAGCCTGCTATCTTCGTTATCTCTTATGCCTCTGGGCCCGAGTACCTCAGGGATGGAGCTTAGGGGAATCAGAGATCAGGGGTTGGTGATGGCAGCTGCAGCTGCAGCTGCCTCATCTGGTAATGTAAAAACAGACCGAGGCGGCTTCAACTAGCACCATCATCCCCCTGATCTCCAGTGCCTCTGGGCCCGGGCCTGGCATGAATGTTGGGAGCACACCCTGGAAGCATTGGAGATTAGGAAGATAGCAGTGGCTGCAGCTGCCTTCCTCACCCAGTGCTTCTCTTTACAGCTACAGCTGCCTCCATGCTCCCAATATTGCCTTGGAGGAGGAGCCATGGCCCACTGGTAGAGCACATGCTTTGCATGGAGAAGGCCCCGGGTTTGTTTATTTTTATTTATTATATTTATACCCCGCTGTTTTTCCTGCAAGGAACCCAAGGCGGCTTACATAATCCTCCTCCTCTCCATTTTATCCTCACAACAACCCTGTGAGGTAGGTTAGGCTGAGGGTCAGTGACTGGCCCAAAGTCACCCAGTGAGTTTCATGGCTGAGTGGGGACTTGAACCTGGATCTCCCGAGTCCCAGTCCAACACTCTCACCACTACGCTGCACTGGCTCTCTTCAATCCCTGCACTTCAATCCCCAGCATCTCCATGTAGGCTAGGAGAGACTCCTGCCTGAATCCCCGGAGAGCTGCTGCCAGTGTCACAAGACTGGGCTAGATGGACCAATGATCTGACTCCGTATAAGGCAGCTTCCTATATTCCCATGTTCACAGAAAGCCTCACGGGTGACATGGCACCTCTCCATGGGCACCATGCTGCCCACAGATGCTGCATAGGGGAACACACAGCAAAAGACACTGTTGTGGGGATAAATACTTTTGAATCCTTTGCAAAAACAGAGTAATGTCAATACTTTTAAAATGTTAATCTGGAAAGGTCCTCAATACTATGGAGCCTTTTGTCAAGGAATTATTTTAGGAAGTAATGCAACTGCAATCCTGTACTCACTTCTCTGGGAGAAAGTGCCGTTGAATTTAATGATGTTTACTTCTAAGTAGATATTGATAGGGTTGCATTGTCAAGGCACAATCCTACCCGTGTTTAGATAGAAAAAAAGTCCTACAACTCCCAGCATGCCTCAGCCAGCACCCCCCCCCCCAAGACTTATATGAATTCTTTGAATTTGCAAGTAATAGTTCACCAGTTACAGGCAAGATCTGGAGGGGCCAAACTATAAAAGTTGTAATTACATCCTAAACAGATAGTCTTATTGGGCTAATATTCAGACATCCTCCATAAAAGTATAAACAACTTGGCCTTGATCCAGAGAGGGCAATCTGTATGTGGAAACTGGGTCATGTGCTTGGATTGTTCTCCGTATTGGGTCCTTCACATGCAAAAGAGTACTCCTAATTAGCGTTGCTTATTGTTGTCAGCTGACTTTCTAAGACATTGTCATTACTTTGTAAATCCACTTGGTGTCACTGTAACACAGCAACTAGCCTGGTCCTGACATTTCATGAGCTGTAATATATTGTGCAAAATGAGGGCCTTTCAGAAAGGAAGGGCGGAAAACCCAAAGTAAGGTCTCAATGTTGATGGTAATGATAATTTCAAAATGCACAAATCTGTACACATTCATTTAAGGTTGTGAAATATTCAACTGGAAATTACACTGAAAAGAGGAACACTCGTGTTTTACTGGTAGTAATGAAACCAAGCTGTATTAGCCTGTAGCTCTAAAAAGGCAAAACTGTAAGGCTATTTAATTTTTTTATATTCTGGCAAGTTTTTTTTGTATTTTTTTGCTATGCTGAAACATTAGTATACATTGAAGTATGGAATGGTATATTTTTGGTATATAAAAATATGGTATGTTTTTGATACTGTGATTGATCGATTTGGTTTTATTGATGGTTTGTGTTGTTTTAGAACTTAACTTTGTGTGTGCAGTGTGTGTCTTAACAAGCAAGATGAACTTAATAAATAAATAAATAAATAAATGTGTGGCACCACTTTAACTGGTTTACAGCACAATCCTATACACAACTATTCAGAAATAAGACCCACTGAGTTCAACAGAGCTTACTTCCAGGTAAGTGGGTCTGTATAGATAAGGCTGTAATCCTATACCCTCATACCTGGGAGCGAACCCTGTAGGATTGCATTGTTATTGTGGCATGACCATTGTTAGCTAATGATGGCATCCTTTATCAGATGCATGAACAACTTTTCATCAGACGTTATTTCTTACCTTGTCGTAGGGGTGTATCATTTGGTTGAAGCAATCAATAAGATAACAGATACTGAAAATATTTTACAATATTCTCATGTTCAAAACTTTTCAGAATAAAATCTTAGATTATTTATCTGCGGTGCATGATGAAAACCCGTTTTTCCTGGCATGATATTTTATGTGTTGGACATTGTGTCTTGACAGAATATGTAAATATGAGACACAATTAAACTGGAGAAGCAGCTTTAGCTTGGTGGCATAAAGCATGTGAGTTCTGGGTACATTTATGTTTCATTGGTTTTAGAAAGAACCTTAATTCTGAAGATAAATTATGTTCAGAGAATTTTATGCGATGAAATGTACATGAATTTTATCACTTATTGGAATAATATTAAACTAATTTATATGTATATAATGTTAAACATGTTCTTTCTGTGATGCCCTAAAAATCTATTTTTTATGTGCAACCTGCGGGATTACAATCAAACTGTATCCTAAATCAGATTTTAAGTTCTTGTGATGTTTATGAAATTGTTCTTAAACCAGCATAAAAATGAGAAGAACAATTCTTTAAAAAATATTTAGTTGGGGGGGAAACCCTATAGAAAATACTGAATGTTCTGATGATGATGAACCGTTAACTAGATAGGTGACTAAATTTTAGCTGGAAAATGATTCCAGAAACATCATTCAAATGAGCATTTCATAGCTATTGAAAAATAAACATTAGACATGGGATAATAACAGTCTAAATTCATGAACATGGTCTTGTTGTTAGCACTTTTTTGTGGGGTGAAAATGTGAATTTGTCCCAGTGCTGGATAGTATGGTTTTTGGTGCGTGGATACATAAAAAATAAATCACACATACACATGTCCCTACGCTGCTTTAACTTTATACATATTACCAGTTGCCAAAACAATGTATACTAAATTTGACACTTGTGTGGGAATTGAAGGATCAATGGTTATTGCTGGCAATTTAAAAATTTTCTTTGGAGAAAGTAAAGGATTTAAATTAAATGGATATAATTTAAAACTCAAGGTACCAGCTGTGTCAGTGTACTGACAAAAATAACAATAAGACAATTCATTGGATATTTATTATTAACTGTTGACTCTACTTTTAATGCTTGAATTTTATGGAATAATTTAAATATGGCAGAATGTATTATGAGGCGATATTATAATACAGATGTCTATGGAGTCTTGCAGGACTTTCAATTTGACTCTGGAAGGGTGAATAAAGGAAAGGCACCTAAGACTTGAAGGGCCCAACCTATGCATGTTTAGACAGACCAAAGGTCCCGCTAGTCCCAGCATGGCTGGCTGGGAAATGCTGGGAGTTGTAGGCTTTTTTTGTCTAAAAAAAAACATGCATAGAATTGTGCCCTAAGTGAACATTTAAAATGGACACTGCGAATAGGGCAATGAGATGTTTGAAAACGTGTGTGATACAGAGAGCATGATTGGCTGTGGTTCCCTGATGAGAATGACTCAGTGTCATTCTCGTTGCTGTATAATGTATGAAATGGCTACAATCTTGTGCACTGTTACCTATGAATAAGTCCCATTGGCGTGACGGGCTCTTATTTCTGAGTAAATGTGTTTAGGACTGAACTATAAATCCCTCCATAGTCTCCCTTAATACCTTCTAGGGGGTGTTCACACATATAACTGCTTTTATATAGCTCTTATACTTCATGAGTTTATTTATTTATTGTTTATTTAGAAGATTTATATTTTTTTGCCTTTCCATCAAATGACCCTTAAGGCACATTGCAATAGTTTTTTTAAAATAATAATAATAATAATAATAATAATAATAATAATAATAATAATAATTATTATTTAATTTATTATATTTATTATATTTATATCCCGCCTTTTTTCCTGCAAGGAACCCAAGGCGGCTTACATAGTCCTCCTCCTCCTCTCCATTTTATCCTCACAACAACCCTTTGAGGTAGGTGAGGCTGAGAGTCAGTGACTGGCCCAAAGTCACCCAGTGAGTTTCATGGCCGAGCGGGGACTAGAGCCTGGATCTCCTGACTCCTAGTCCAACACTCTCACCACTACGCCACACTGGCCACACATTTTAGTAGTAAACCCCCCCCCACACACACAATCCAGCAGACCGTAGTCCTCTGGCCGATGGATGGAGCCAGAGTGAACTTCTGTTCATTTCTGCAGTCCCAGGGTAACTGACAGAGCTGAGCGTTCTTTCTGGCAGGAAGGAGGAAAGCAAGCTTCCTGGCTGCAGCTGCTGCTTCTTTCACCAGGTTGGTCTCCCCCTGTGAGGTTAAGGGCTTCTCTACGCAAGGCATTTATTGTGTGTTCCTGATTCCTCACTCATGGTAGTTTGCGGGTGCTTTACACGACATCCTCCTCCAGGGCCTCTCCCGCGCTTTCCAAGTTTTTCTGCTGATTTTTTTTAGAGGGAGGAAAGTCCGGTATTATTTGGAAATCTTGCTATGAAAGGCTCATGTATTTCACAATTCTGCTATACCTCAGCACCACCTAGTGGTTGTGTAATGGAGCATATAGAAAGGCAGAGAAAGAAAACCCCGGGGGGGGGGGCACACCACACATGTGTAGAAGAGCTGATCTTAAACCAGCAAAGCATCTGGAAGCAGAAGCCTCAGTAAAGTGACAGGTTAAAAGCCTCATGTAGAGTAGCCTTAAGACTCCCGTAAGAGAGAGAAAAACAGTCAGAAATAGATTAGGAGTGAGGTAGGGCCAGCTGTAGAAAGGGACTGGAACAGAGAGGTACTTGCAGACAAGGCTTTTTCTGTGCGATCACCATGCCTTGTTTATGCAGTTTTAAAGAGGTTCAAGACGTTGTTGTTAGGTTATAATCCTCCTGTATTTTCCAACCGCTCCTTCTGCCTTCCTCTCTCTCTCTCTCTTTCTCTTCTACTGTAGAAAATCCATTGAGGAAGAAAACGGCAGAATAGGAGTGCAATCTTTTTGAATAGGAAAATGTGTGACTGAGGCACAGTGGCATAAGGCATTGTCTCTGAAGAAGGAGGATTACACATTGGGGAGTCAGAGTCCACTCCTTTTTCTAGAGCTTACTACAGGTTTCTGAGTCAACTAACAAGAAGGGGAAATCAAGCTGACTGGGGGTTGTTGTTTTTTGGTTAGGTTGTGAAACTGACTAGATCAGGTTGTCCAATTAGATCTGATTGTGCAATTGACTAGACTAGAGATCCGGCATTCTCAGGTTAAATTGATGGGACATACAGCCTGATTTGTAGCCATGTTTACTCAGAAGTAAGCTTAGCTGCAATTCTCAAGCCCTATGCTGCAGGCACTGTTTAACACCCCATCCCCACCCAAGTGTACCATGTTAGAATAGCACAACTAACAAGCAGAGAAAATCAAGCCAGTAAGTTTTCTTGTTGGGTTATGAAACTGACTAGATCAGGCTGTCTGGTTAAATCTGGTTGTGAAATACTGTCTAGACTAGAGATTGGGCATTCTCTAGTAAAATTCATGGGAATTACAGACCAATTTGTAACCATGTTTACTCAGAAGTAAGTTTAGCTGCAATCCTCATGCCCTATGCTGAAGGCACTATTTAAAAAAACACTTTAATTTCCACCACCTCCTTCATTTTCACTATATCAAAAACCATAAAACACACACAGACACACAAAACAGGGTGCTGAAATGGCACTCAGAAGCACACATGTCAAAATATTGGCAGAAGGATGTGTGCCGGGAATAGTGAGATGCACACATCAAAAAAGAAAAGAAAAGAAAAAGTGCTGGACCTCTGAAGTGTGGCGGGTTGATCGCAATTGTGCTTGTAGCTAACAGCAGGCCAGGGCTTGCAGGGTTGAAGCATAGGACTTTTAGATTAGCAGGGAGAATGGCATCATCTGCCACTCCTATCAAGCTTCCCTGTTTTCTCTGAGTGTAGCTGCAATCTTCAAAGTAGCTGTGGGTGGTGGTGGTGGTGGTGGTGGGAGATTTTCCCAGCAGCATATTGTTGTGAGCTATCCCTGTTGTAATGCAAAGTATTTTGGGGGTGGTTTGGTCTCAAGGAGGCAATTAAGACCCATCTACAAAAGATCTGCCCTTGGTGGAGGTGAAAACTTCTTGAATTGGCTTGGTGATATGGGTCAACAACACCACTGTCTGCATTTTTTGACTCTCCTTTGGGATGTGGCTATGGGGACTGGCATGATGAGTGCCTGTGCTTCATAATGTCCCATTATGCCACTGGCAATGTTTGGTAGCACCTGGAGCCCTCCATCTTGGAGTATCACAGAACAACAACACATGGAACCAGCCAGGGGTGGAGCCCATATCTACAGAGTGATTGTGAAGCCTGAACGAATAAGAAGAAAGATAGAACCTCTTAGGGTCCCAGACATGTTAGACCTCTCCCGCCAGGCTGCAGACAACCAGTTTTGAACAGCAGTTTGACTGGTTCATGATGGAAGCCAGTGGAGCCGAGCAGAAAGCAGGTAAGAGGAAGGTAGCCCTTCTATTGAATCTTGCAGGACCTCAAGACCATTCACAAAACATGACATTAAGGTGGCAATCCTATGCCCATTTACCTGGGAGACAGCCCCATTGAATTCAATGGGACTTACTTCTGAGTAGACATGTATAGGATTGCACTGTAAGCCAACATGTCAGGGACGTTACTCTGATAACAAAGGCAGACAGACTGGCACAGATAGTTCCGATGTTATTGCCAGGGGGAACAGTCATTTAGTTAGACCTAAACTTTCATCTGTTGCATACATTTTTGTTGCAAGATAAGGCTAAGCAACTTCCCTGTTTCATTGCCTCAGATGGGAGGGGTACGTGGTCATGAGACAGAACTGTGCACTCAGTTTTCATGCTGAGCTGTGAAGTGATCCCATGGTCAGTTGGTGACATTTTAAGTAAGGGCTGGGGGTGGGAGGGGAGAGCAAAAGCAAGCTACGGTAATTCATTCTCTGTCTCCTCTTGCTTGCTTGCTCTGTCCAGGCTCCTTTCAGCCTTATTCATGAGCTGATCAGTGGGAGAAGAGAGGAGGGAAAACTTATTTGCATTATATCTTTCCATTTAAAAGCTATAAATTACAGGCAACTATAAATGTTCCTCCTTAGTAAATGTTACTGCTCATAAAAATCTGCGTTTGCATCTGTGTCCCTACTGATATTTTGCCCTGGCTCAATAGATGCAATAACATTATTAAAAGTTCTGGATTCTAATACCATGTAGTAGGATGACCAATCTTTTGTTTCCAGCCTTCTCATTGATGTATTGTTGTTCCTTGGCATGGGATCAGCACAGACCTTAAATTAGCAGGAAAGAATTTTGAATATTTGTGTGAGTTTTAGAGATGTCATGAGAAATCGAGCAGCGAATTGCTCTGCTGGAGTTCTGTGAGGAGAATCAGGGTGAGAAACCTGGCCTACCTTTTGCAGGCTGCCACCCAGTGCTGCTCACTACATTGCAGCAGTGATGGAGAAGGGCTTTGGTAGCACTGTCACTTCCCTATCAGTGTGCTCTGTTCATATTGACCAGCAAGCCTGGTTGTTCCTTCCTACTTCATAATGTGGAAAATATTTTCCCCACTCCATAGGAATTAATGGCTCCATTATTTCCTATGGGGGTGGGGGAGAAGGAAACATCGGTGGCAAAATTGGAAGCCACCCCACCATAGATGACCCATGGGAGGGGCAGCTTTCAGCCCCCATCCTCCAATTCCCCCCCAGCTTCTTTTTTCTTCCTGCTTAGCGATTAAAGTCATTAGTTCCTTAATAGGGGTGGGGGAAATCCCCCGCAAGGGCAGAATTGAAAGTGGGGGCAGCAAGAATCCCCCTTGGGTCATTTGCAGTGGGGTGGCTTTAAACCCCACCTCTGCTTTCACCCCCGCCAAAAAAACCCAGCCTTCCTGGCTAGGAAGTATAAACAGAGATGGCTCCTTCGGCTTCAAGCAACCCTTTGATGGGTTTCAGTCTCCAAGGTGGCTGCTCAAAGCGGCCCAATTGTGTTCTGAGTCAAGCTGCACTGGCTACCAGTTGCTTGCCGAGCCGAATTCAAGGGGTTGGTTTTGACCTTTAAAACCCTATATGGCTCTGGTCCAGTCTATCTCAAGGAGCGTCTCCAGCAACACCAAGTAGGCCGCTCAACAAGATCTGCCACAGACAGCCTTCTCCTTGTCCCTTCAGCCAGAGCAGCTAGACTGGTGGGGATTAGGAAGAGGGCCTTTTCTGTGGTGGCCCCCGTACTGTGGAACTCTCTCCCGAGTGACCTCCGCCATGCCCCCTCTCTGCTGAGCTTCTGCCGCTCACTAAAAACTTGGCTGTTCAGGCGGGAATATGGGGTGGGCTAAGATTTTAAAATTTTATACTGTTTTAAATGTATTTTATCCTGTTTTTATCTTATGTACATCGCCCAGGGTGGCTGGTTTGCCGGCAAGATGGGTGATAAATAAATGAAATAAATAAATAAATAAATAAATAAATAAATAAGCTGCCGGCTGCTTGTGCATCCCTATGTGACCTATACTAAACATCTGAAGTGCAAGATGCATTGAAACCAGCCACTGTGTGCATTCAGCAGAATGACTAGCAGTTATGCACATTAACTACATGGAGACTTTGCATTTCAACTGGCCAATGTAAGAAATCCCTATTTTTAGTAGTTTATGTACATAATCCACTGGTTTTGGTGATGCATACATTCCTGAACAATGCACATTCATTGTGATATAGATACACACACACACACACACACACACACACACCACTGGGGTCATAGTTCAGCAATACAGCTCATGCTTTGGATTCAGAAGGTTCCAAACTGAATCCTTGGCATCACCAAGTAAGGCTGGGAAAGAACATAGCAACACAGTGACAGGAAGCTGCCTTATACGGAGTCAGACCATTGGTCCATCTAGCCCAGTATTGTCAACATTGACTGGCAGAGACTCTGAACGTCTCTGAACTCTCAGAAAGCTACTGCCAGCCAGTGTAGCTAGCCTTCCCCAAGCTGGTGCCCTCCGGAAGTGTTGGACCACAACTCCCAGTTTCCCCAGCCAACATGGCCAGAGGCTGGTGTAGGCAATACTGAGATAGATAGAGCAATGATATAGCTCAGTATAAGGCAGGTTTGTAGGGTTCCTAACTAAGGCAGTCCAGAATGGTACTGTTACAGCTGATGGTGAATGGTTGGTTGTTCCACTGGTCAGCAGGTCGGCTGCTGCCTAGCCAGCTAGCCAGAGAGCTCAACCTTTACCTGAGAAACAAATTCCTCCGCCTGAGAAGCTCTGTCATAGTAAGTAAGCAGCTTTTTAGGAGGAATGGAGCCCTATTGCCCCCTAATGCTTGCTGAGCTTTAATGCCTTCCTTTGGTGTTCCATGGCAATGGGACTGAAAGGAAGCAGAGATCAGGCAGCTTGGGGCAGAAACTCCCCCACCCCCTGCAGCCGGTTTGGACATTTGGGCCTCTTTGAAGTCCAGGCTGTTACTTCAGCACCTGCACCAACCCTTCCTGCTGCGAGAGGCACCCGCTTCCCTTTCCTACCGAAACTCATCTGGGGACAGTGGCAGCGATGACAATGACTGGTGCAGCGGCCTTTGCTGGGTAGCAGCACTATGAGGTCCAAGGCCGCTTGGAAATGTAGTTTCCCTGCAGTGCTGGCTCATGATATTTGTTGTAATGTTTGAATCATCCCCCGCCCTCCTCCCATGCCTGCTAGGGCCAACACTTTAAATCAGGCTCAGGTGACCCAGTGCCCTCCAGCTGCTTTGGACTACAACTCCCATAATCCATGTCCACCAGCCATGCTGACTGGGGCTGATGGGGATTGTAATCCAAAGTATCTGGAGGGCAGCAGGTTGCCTACTTTGATTTTAAATAGTCCTGCTACACTGTTCAGACACCAGTTCCGGCCTTCATTTATACCTCCCACCCCCATGATGCTGCCTGAAGCAGGTTGCTTCACCCTGCTACGTAGCAGGGCTGGCCATGCTTCCCTGACATCCTAGGTGCCTTGAGTGCTGTTCCTGCAATGCTCCAGGGCTTAATAAAGGCTACCATGACCCTTCTTGTTGCTTCAGTTTTTGGTCAGATTTGGGGGAAAGGGGTGGGGTGGGGTGGGGGCATTCAGATAATGCTGCTGGGGAGGTCTTCAGACCTCCTTGTGTTCCCCAACTGGTGTGATGGGGGCTCATGAGAGGATTGGGAGACCTTCAGGCCTCGTTGAGTTTTAAGATGATCCATATTCCCAATATACATGTATTATTTGGATCACTTGATTTCATGCACCCCCAAAATCAAGGAAATTACAGGGGTCTTGACCTTCCTATTTTTGTGAACATCTGTTATGTCTTCATGAAGCT
This sequence comes from Shinisaurus crocodilurus, assembly GCA_021292165.1. Classification (NCBI taxonomy): domain Eukaryota; kingdom Metazoa; phylum Chordata; class Lepidosauria; order Squamata; family Shinisauridae; genus Shinisaurus; species Shinisaurus crocodilurus. The sequence goes on along the minus strand of CM037879.1, from coordinate 94,153,601 downwards.
ATTCGGTTTTAAAGTCCCCGTTGTTATAAATAAGTAGGGCAAATCTTGTAACCCATGCTCAGTTCCTGATTTGTCCCTTTTCACAACAAAGATGGCTCCTGTCAGAGTGAAGAAGGAGGTTTGTATCTGGTGCTATAGCTATAAGTAGACTGTGGAAGGGGAAGGGAAGGGGAGAGACAGAACCAGGTAAAATGGGGTGGGGTGGGGGGAGAGAAAGGACTTTGTAAACACCAGGGAGGTCAGAGAAAGAACTTCATAAATATGGGATGTAAGAAAGAATCCTGTAAAAAAAAAAAAAAGTACTATTATGGACTTGCAATGAAGTTAAATTTTGCTGCCCCCTCCCATATGATTCATGTAAGTCGTTGGTTTCCCTTAAAAAAGGAAAAAAGGAAAAGAGGAAGTTCTACAATTAAAAACCCTTCTGTTGAGAGAAGAGTTCAGCTGCTGTAACTTTTAATGTCCCTGCTTCTTGGTGCATGAGTACATTTGTAAGCACCTAAATTCTTCCCTTAAATCAAAGGGTTTTAAAAAAATCCTAGATTCTGTTTCAGATTAGAACACCTTTAATATTATGCAAAATATGAGAAACAGCTATGTTCAGAAAAGTGTTCCAAGTGTGAGATTTCTTAGAGAAATCTAGACTGGAACTAGTTTGCAATTATCCTAATTTAGAGGAGCACACAGAGTACAATAAAGCAGGAACCAGCAAAACTACTAGGCATCCAAGCATCTGTGGACAGGATACCTATAACATGAATAGTTTCAAAAGGTGTTTTTAATATATCACAAAAACTGCTCAACCTAACCAAGAAGTGATATTTGTGAGGTAATTTGGGAAGCAATGGCAAAATGGCTGTCCATGGGATGTGCTGGCATGTCACTTTCTGAAAAACTCTTGTTAGCAGTACTCAAGTCCACTGTTCTTCTTTCCACAACATCAAGCTCTCCCTTCTAAGGATAAATTTTAATTGCTTAAATGTAGAGTCATGTGCTATTTTTTCATTCTTTCTGAAGGCTCTTTTCCTGGAAGGAAGACGGTATTTGGCTGAATAGTAACATTTGTATGAGAATTCCTAGGACAACACAACTTTGTGCATCAGAGCATGAAATGAAATTTCAAGGGTCAGGCAGGACAAGCAGTTTATCCTGCTATTGGTGTTTTTTCATGCCTCTTCAAAATAAGGGGTCATTTCCTACAACCTAGTGAGTTTTGGTGACTTTATTTTCATAACATGTTTGAACTATCTAAAGCTCAATACTGTTTTTTCTGTTTTTATAGATTCATATTTAGGCCTACTTCACACATAACTGCCTCACTAACCTTTTAGAGTTCTTTGAGAGTGTCAATAAACATGTGGACAGCTGATCCAGTAGACATTGTTTACTTGGACTTCCAAAAGGCTTTTGACAAGGTCCCTCACCAAAGACTCACTCCGGAGCAAACTTAGCAGTCATGGAATCAGTAACTGGTTAAAGAGGAAGAAGTGGAGTAGGAATAAATGGTAAATTCTCCCAATGGAGGGATGTAAACAGTGGGGTCCCACAGGGATCTGCATTGGGGCCAGTGCTTTTCAATTTATTCATAAATGATCTGGAATTAGGAATGAGCAGTGAAGTGGCCAAGTTTCTGATGATACTAAATTATTTAGGGTGGCTTCTGATTCTGGTTTGGTGGGAAAGTACTAACGATCATTCGTTGACTCTGACATAGCTAAGTATGGTTTGTGCTAAACAGGAAATTAAAAAAAGGAAACTGCAGAAGGGAAGGGAAAAGTGGGAAGGAGGGAATGTATGAGCCCACCGCTCATTTCTGATCCTTCAGAACTTGATTTAGAGCTGAGGTAGGCAACCCTGTTCCCTCCATATGTTTTGGACTACAACTCCCATAAGCCTTAGTCAGCAGGGACAATGGTCAGGGATTATGTGAGTTGTCGTCCAAAACATCTGGAGGACACCAGGTTGTCTACTCCTGATTTAGAGGAATATCTGAACTGAATGGGTAAATAAAAGCAAATAATGAAACAAACCTCAATTATTTTAACCTCAAATGCCTCTAGTGTTCATTTCAACACAAGAAGAGAGAGCATACTCCTGTTATACTCAAGGCACACCAGCTAAACTCTGATTTGGGATTATGTATTTACTATTTATTTACTTACAACATTTATATACTGCTCCACATCTAAACAGATTGCGGAGCAGTGAACAATAAAAAGATAAAAAGAATAAAACACTATATTAAAACAGAATGTCAATATAAACCGTGGCTGGTCAGTCAAGGAAGGCTTTCCGGAACAAAGATGTCTTCAGCAGGAGCCGCAAGCTATACAATGTCAGAGCCAGCCTGACCTCCAGAGGCAAGGAGTTCCATATTGATCCGCCTGGGCGCCACACTGAAGGATCTCCTCCTGGTGGACTCCAATTGGGACATAGGTCCATATGGAACCACCAGGAACATGCCTTCCAATGACTTCAGTGACTGTGCAGGTTGGTAAGGGAGAAGGCACTCTCTCAGGTTTCCTGGTCCCAAGTTGTTTAGGGCTTTATACACTAGTACCAAAACCTTAAACCTGGCACAATAGCGAATAGGCAGCCCGTGCAGATCCCTCAGCAAAGGAGTTGCATGTAGAAAGGGGACAGCTCCTGACAACAGCCAAGCTGCTGCACTCTCCACTAGCTCCAGCTTCCAGACCAGCCTCAAGGGCAGTCCCACATAGAGTGCATTGTAGTAATCCAGTCTTGAGGATGCTAGTGCCAGTACCACTGTGGCCAGCCTATCCCTGTCCAGGAGATAGTAAAGCTGGTAAAAGGCATTGCGTAGGGATGTACATGTCCCTCTTGGAGTGCTCGCTGGGTGCTTGGTGAGCACCCCTGCCGCTCGATACCCCTCGTGGCAGCAGCGAGGCTCCTGGCAGACTTTCCGGAGCCCGGAAGTGATGCAATGGGTCCTGGTGCTGTGCCAGGAAGTGATGCGACGGAACCCCAGCGTAGTGATGTAACCATTTGCCTCGCATGGGCGTAGCGGGCCGAAATCGGCCCCGCTCACGCCTGCGCGAAGCTCGTGCGGGCCTACCTCCGTACAGTGGTGGCTCACCTCTCTGCGGCGAGCCGCCCGCGCTGGTCCTGTTGCGTCACTTCTGGTGCGGCAGAAGTGACGCGATGGGACCTGTGCGCCAGTCAGTGGCAGCTCGAGCAGCGTGGAGGACGCTCTGCGCCGCTCAGAAGAACGAGACGGGGGGGCGCCGCCGCGGAGAATTGTGGCAGCGGAGAGGCGAGCCCCCCCACAGGTACACGAACACCGCTGCCCCAGCGCAGCATTTTTCACTTAAATACCATAGAAAACCACCTTAAAATGGCCGTGAATAGCAAATTGCGGCCATTTAAGGTGGTTTTCTATGGTACTTACATTAAAACCGCAGTGCCGGGGACCCAGAAGTACCTCTCCCCAGCTCCTCCCCGGGGAGATGTGCCGAGCCAGGAAAAAGGTAAGTTCCACGGGGCTTGGGGGGGCGAGTGGGGTGAGTTTGCCCCACTTCCACCCCCCAATCGAGTCACGCGTACATCCCTAATTGCAAGCTGCCATGGTCACTTGGGACTCCAGCAACAATGATGGATCTAGGAGTACCCCCCAGACTACAAACCTGATCTTTCAATGGGAGTGCATCTGTCGTAGCCTTAGATCCCATATAAAATAGACTGTGGAAATGAAGGTGAAATAATGTGGCAGGTTCTTTCCCAAAAGAAAACCTATGGTTTGACTGAAAGCTTGGGATGCAGATCTCATGTATGAGCTGCTCCCATGTGGGGTGAGTGCAAGAGTGGCCCAGACATCCTTTGATTAAAATATGAAGCAGCAGCGGTGGCGGCAGCTCCTTGCCAGCTCTTTCCTGATCAAGGGGGAGAGACCAACCCCTATAGATGTTCATGAGAAGCGCCACTCTCTCGGCAGGGAGAATGAAACGGGCCTGGGCCTGCAGTTCACACCTCCTTTGTTCCTGGCATCCAGCCTCTGGCCTTGGGAACTGACTGACGGCAGTTTGCAAATGTATGTGCGTTGCTGGGAGCCTGCCGTTTCCTTTGTCCAGGCTGTGTCGGGGGTCTAATAGGGAAGCCGGAGCATGTCATCCCTGACCGCCAGAGCTTCCAAGCAGTAACATGATGGGCAACCTTTCAGACAATATCCAACATGAACATTCAAGGCTTGATCTATTCTTTTTCTAGACACTGGGAGTGACTGATTCCTCAGGCCAATTTCCAGGCATTACTTACTGCCGAGGGGAGCCAAGTAGACTGAAGAAGGCCGTTGCCATTTAAAGAGAAAACCTGTGGAACATAAAAGGGATGCCATTTAATAAGATGCTGAAAAAATTAGTTGGAAACGTACCTATGTGGCGATAAATGGCGATAAATAAAAGTTTAGTGTTTTTAATCTACTAGAATCTACAGAGCAGCCTTCCCCAACCTGGTGCCATCCTGATGTGTTGGGCTACAACTCCAAGAATCCCCCAGCTTGCATGGCTAGCTGGGGAATGCTGGGAGTTGTAGTCCAGCACATCCGGAGGACACCAGGTTGGAAAAAGTGGCTCTAGATAACGGAATCCTGAATGTAGCCTGCAGGATGATGGATTGGATCATACCTCAGTTTTGTGGTGCAACTGCAGCTCTGCACATTTTGCCTTTTGAACCAGATACGTGCGGTGGGTGTATCAGACATAGCGCTGGTTCTCAGTGTAAGCCCATGTATTGAAGTAGAGCATCATGTAGCAAAGCGACTGTCTGATCACAGAAAGAAAAGGATTTTCTGCCTTCACATCATCGGGATCAAATTAAGTAAGCTTCCTTCTATCGTTGGGAAAATTTGAGAGGACTTGCCACCCTCTTTCATTGTAAGGGGACAGAAAAAATACCATCACGTAAGAGATGTTCCTCAGGAAAGCTTATTCCATAATAAGCTAATAACAATTTGCTTCAGCAAATGTATAAAGCAGCCTGTGTCCGAGGTGTGTACATGTAGACATAACTCACGAGTTGGGACGGATGAGAATTTAGTTTGGTTCTTTTTTCTTTTCTTTTCTTTTATAAAAATATACTGAAATTCACAAATTTCTCTGTAAATGGGAAGGAAAGATTTTTAAAAATTCAACTGTGGGAGAAAGTGAAACTGACAGATTCATCCAGTCAGCCAGAGGACTTTGAGTGTTTAACTCTTAAAAGTCTGGCTTTGAATCCCTGTGAATTCAGCCATGTTTGTGGTGCTGAATTAGGGTTGCCACCTCTTTTTTTTTCTTTCCGACAGGCTCCTCATCTTTAATAGGTACATGACAGGCAGGTACAACACGGTCCTCTGGGAATAGCTGCCTCTGTTGAATTTGGCCAGTGCAGATGCATGATAAACTGACAGATTCTTCCATCTGTCACACATATACAAATACTATACACACACACACACACACACACACACATATTCATATACACACAGCACACACATATAGTCACTCAAAGAAAGGTATGGGTTCCCCCCCCCCCCGCCAGCAATTCTGCTTTATTATTTCCCCCGTCACTGCACTTCCCCTTCCCACCCTGCACAAGAATTGAAAGGTCTTTTCACTAGTTTTTAGTAACAATCCAGGGAAAGAAAATAGTTGGAAGAGCAGAGGAAAAGGCGAGTGCAACTCTGCAAAATTCTCTCTTCTGCAGCTTTTCTCACAGCATAGACCTTTCGCCTGGGGATGAGCCTCGCCGCCTCCTGTTTGCCCCCAGAGGTGTGTGTGTGTTTGCTGCCATGTCGCCTCCTCCCAGCCTCCAAGTTCCCGAGCTGAGCAGAACAGAGTAGCTGCTGGGATGGCTGGAGGGAACATGGTCTGAGGAGAGGGGGCGAGGCTTGGAGAGGGTGCCAAGGTCCTGACAAAACTGCTTTCAGGTCCGTGTTCGGAGGCTCCCCACTCCTGATCAAACACTTTGCACTTAAGTTCTGGCACACTTGCTATAAAGGTCAACCACCAATGGAAAAGGCTGAAGTACAATAGGGAACCTGCCACTTTTCGGGGACAATCCTATGCATGTTTAGACAGAAGAAAGCCTACAACGCCCAGCTTTCCCCAGCCAACATGCATAGGATTGTGCCCTTAGTAACTTCATCTTACCACCAGCTTGGCTGAATGTTGTATCATTACATTATTACATTATGTACATAACCAGTGTAAGCAAATATAAAGTGATGCACGTTGGCGCAAAAAATCCCAACTTCAAGTATAAGCTGATGGGATCTGAGCTAGCAGTGACTGACCAAGAAAGAGATCTTGGGGTTGTGGTGGACAGCTTGATGAAAAGTGTGCAGCTGCTGTGAAAAAGGCAAACTCCATGTCATTCCCGGACTAGATGGACCTTTGGTCTGATCTAGCATGGCTCTTCTTATGTTCTATTAGTATAGTAGTAGTTAGTAATAGTAGTAGTTCTCCACCACCACCAAATTAGTGTATATGCGACCACAATGAGTTTTATGAGTATTAGTTGTTCTATTTTATAAATGTTTTAGCAATGATTATTTGTTTTAATGTATATCATGATGTATTTTAATGTATTTAATATATTTTAATCTCCCAGTAAAAGGCTTAGAGATTTTTTTAAAAATATGGTAAGATAATAATAATAATAATAATAATAACAACAACAACAACAACAACAACAACAGAGAGGTTCCAACCTTTCTCTGTTGATAGGACTTTGTGCTTGTAAAGTTAAGCAAAGACCTGCTTTGACTTGTGAAATGAACAGAATAAACATTCTGCCAAACTACATGAATTAATGTAGGAGCATCAATGATATTTATAGGATTTAGAAAGGCATATAGTTGTGCTTTACTAGGCCCACTATTTCCTAAATTAATGACTGGGAAAATGACAGAACCAGTACAAACAAACAGAGACTGCCTGCCTGTTCACACAACTTCCTTGGAAACAGATGCAGTTTTGTGTCTATGGCTCTAAGTACTGCCAGGTGACAGGAAAGACAGACATTTCAGAGTGCTGCAGTTACAGCTTCCTGTCCCCCATGCCAGCAGCGAAGGGTTTGATTTGCAAGTCTGCTACATAGGCATCCGCCCAACTGAAAAAAAGCCCAACAGAAGCAATTTCCTCTGTGCAAGTAAGTATACTAGCATGGGTTGACAAATCGGTCTGTATACTTTTTTAAAGAGAGGCTGGATCTCATTCACCAGGAGCACAAAAAGTAAAGTTGCTAGATCAAAATGCCAGACGTAAGGGATACTCTGCCGTTCGTTCTGTAGAGTTTTTACATTTTGGAGTTTAAGAAACAAAAATATAAAATAATGAAATACCTACACTGAATATTTTTCCATTTTGATTTTGGGGGTGATTTTTATAGTGATGTTGGGGTAAAAATATTTCCCAAAAAATTGCTTTAGAGAGCAATCCTATGCTCTTGATGGGGCACTCTGAGATTGGAGCACTTCATTCCTTCCAATGTCCTTTCAGGTCTTGCTGAGAGGGCAGAAGTCAAGAGGGAGACGGGGCTTACAATATTTTTTTCCCCATCCATGGTCGGAAGAAAAATAATTCCCTTGTATTGCTGACAATGGAAGGGAAACATTTAGATATGTTCTTGAGTGCATCTAAATGTTCCCTGGGAATGGGGGGCAGGGTCGAGTCAGGAGCTGGGCTTAGTATCCCACAGATCCTCAGCCACTCCCTCCCTGCCCACCAACACACTCCTAAAACATCCATTTCCACGCCAGCATTCCGGTCTTATAGAGGGAGCCAGCAGAGAAACCTCTGCCAGAAGGAGCCAAAATGAGGGCTCTTGCATTGGGAAAACTCTTCAAGGATTGGAGCTCTGTCAATGACCTTGGAGGAGTTTGTATGGGCCTTGAGCAGCCATCTAGAGACCGTAGGATTGCATTCTTAACTATGTAATATTCATCTTTTAAAATCCTGTTTAGTACTATTGTTTCCCTCATGTGTTGCTGGTAAATATATAAGAGTGATCCCAGACAATCAGGGATTACAGAGTGAAAGGATGATGTCACAATGCTATATAGCCAATTAAATTTGGCTACATGTTGATATCACTGAGGACAAAGCCAATTAATAATAATAATAATAATAATAATTCAAAATGAGGACAGTGCTTCCTGGATTATCCACATTGATGATTCCAGCCAATCAGGGATCATAAAGTGAACAGGATGATGTTACTACACAACATAGCCTACTACACTGCTGCATTGATGCAGTAGTACTGCATTGTTCAGCTGTCTAGCTTAAACCCTTACAAGAAACAAGAGAAGCAGTGGTCATCTTTGCTGGACCATAGAATTTTAAAATACAGTTCTTAATGGACAACATTATTTTTATTTTGGTCAAAGTGCATATTAAACATACTGGTTCTGATCCAAGCATCTGTTTACATCCTGATGTGCGTGCACGCACGCTGCTGCTGCTGCTGCTGCTGCTGCTGCTGCAGGAGCTGGTTTTGGCTTTAATGTTAAGAGCAACCCCTGATGCAATGCATGAATAGAGCTGCTCCCAATGTTGAAACCAAGAGGGAAGCCAGGACCATCTCAAAATATTTTGGTGCCCTGGGCAAAATGATATTTTGGCTCCCCCGCAGGCAGACACGCTGCTGCCCTCTCTTCTCTCTTGCTTGCCCTCCCAGCAGCTGCCTCCACTGCCATCTCCACCACTTCCTCCTCCTCTTCGCCTTCTCCCACACAAACACCACTACCCCACCACCACCTCCCTCCTCCTCCTCCTCCTCCTCCTCCTCCTCCTCCTCTTCTCTTTTCCTTTGACATGCCTCTTGGCAGTGCTGCCACCATTGCCTCCTTGCCTCCTGTTTTCATTCCCTTCCCCATGCATCCCTCTCCTCTTCTTTTCCTCTTCTCCCCATTCCCCCTGGCCACTGCCATCCTCCACTTCTGTCTCCCCCCTCCCGCTGGCCACTGCCTCGCTTGCTGTGTGAAGGGTCCTTCCTAGTGAGGCATTCTGGGTGAGGTAGCCTTGGAGATTGCCTATGCTGCAGCAGCTCAGACAATCTCTGAGACCACCTCACCCAGAATGCCTTGCTCTTATAATCCAATAACCCATGTCAAAAACACCTACGTCAAAAGGTACAAGACGTGTGACTATCTGGACATCTGGCAAAAGTTGTGGCATCTCCAAAACTGCCATCTTTTTTTTTTTTAATCAACTTTTTATTTTATTCATAATAAAACAAACAAACACAAACACAATAATGGACTTCCAATCTTCTCCACAGCTTAATCAACCACAGTTAATCTTAAAATCTTTTTTGTTAACAAAAAATCACTTCCAGTTATGGCAAAAAAGAACCCTAAAAGGAACAAACACCAGAGGTCTCCACTCTCCCCCAATAAACATCAACTATTTAATCTATTAAATTCAACATTTATGGATACTCCAAAAAAGAAAACCTATAGTTTCATTAAATAGTGTTTTCAATTCCCAAATACAGTATATTAAGAATCCCAAAAGTAAAAAGTAACTATAAACTAATTAGCAAATGACCACATACCAAAAGCATTTTGTATTTCCACCGCTCCTGCACTCTCTAGTACCTAACCATCGAATCAACACATTTGTATTATTACAATTACTCATTATTCCTTTCTATCTAAGCAGAAATTCCTTCACATTTAATCTCCAAGATATATTTTTTTAAAAGGAAAGAAAAGAAAGATAAGTCTAAAAAAATTAAGAAATAAGTGACGTCTGACAGAACAGCAGAAGCACATAAGCCATCATGCTACTTATAGAACAAAAAAAAACAAAAGACCTTCCCCTTTAATACTTCAAAGCCTCCACAAAACAACACCCCCAACAACAACAAATTATTATTATTATTTTTTAAATAAATGTTTCCAAACAGACCAAATATAATTATACCTTAATTATAATAATTTCTCTTACATCACCATTAATATTTAAAATTCAAATAAGTCATATAAGCAATCCCTTTACCTTTGCCATTAATATTTAAAATCAAAAGATTATTTATATTCCAACTGGACATGTAGTTCAGTATACATCAACCCTTTATCTTTTGCCAATAAAAGACCATGAAGATAGTCCCTTTCATTGCTTTCCTCTGTCAAAGGGATAATCCTTAAGTTCCAGGTTTTGAACCAAGAATGAAATCAGCTTGTTCTTTTGTTTTGTGGACTCCTGCATACCAATCAGCTTGTTCTGTTGTTTTGTGGTCTCCTGCATACCGATCTCCAGCTCCGCCATCTTAGATTTTAAAAAGTGCGTCACAACTTCTTCCTGAACTGTCTTCTCATGCCACTTCAACCCAATTAAAACTTCAAAGTCTCTGTGAATTTCTGGTAAGTTTCCCAAGTCCTTATTTACTTCTTCTGTCTTCTCCTCTGCCGGTCCTGTAAAGAAATCCGTCTTACGTTGTTCTTCTGATTGATCCACTTTCAGATTTACGTTCCAAGCCTGGATTCTTATTTCCAATCTGTTTAGAATTTCTCTCTCCATTTCGTTCCACAGGTTTAAGAATGCTGCAACTGCAAACATCTTGCCTTGCGTATAGATATTTCCAAGACGCTTCCAAACATATAAGATTTATAGACCTCCTTTCAGGTTTCCTCTCTTATCTTTTTCGCCTCCCAGATAAACATAGTCTACTTACAGTTAATTATAAATCCCACTCTGCTGCCGAAAGATTCCAATTAGCCACTCCAGATGTACTCCTTTATTTTGGAAGCGAACATGCAAACTTCTGATGATCGGTAAAACCGGTCTCTGGAAGCAGCGCTGTTTTCCCCCACCTCAGGTCACCAACCGCATTTATCCGTCATAAGACACACAAAAAGCGATTTATGACCCTATGAGATAATTTGGGGGTAACCTCAGATCTTCGCTTCTCTAATGAGAAGTAGATCCCCCAGCCTGAGACATTCTCTGGCCAGGAAACGCTGTGCCAGCTGCCCACAGAATTTCTGTGCGGCTTTCAAAGCTCCATGTTCACCCGGAAGCCCAAAACTGCCATCTTATGTGCAAACCTTTTGTACATGATGATGATGATGATGATGATGATGATGATAATAATAATTTATTTCTTACCCGCCTCTCCACTCAGATCGAGGCGGGGATCAACCGTAAATATAAAATACATAACTAGTTAAAAACATAGTAAATATTATTAAAATATTCTTTAAAACCTTTAAAAGTATCCTAAAAACTCTTAAAATTCCACTGGGTAGGCCTGTTGGAAGAGGTCAGTCTTTATGGCCTTTTTAAAAGCCAAGAGACTATCTAGTTGACGAGTCTCCTCCGACAGGCCATTCCACAGTCTGGGAGCAGCAGAAGAGAAGGTCCTCTCTGGGTAGTACCCGCCAGCCTAGTCTTGGCTGACTGGAGTAAATTCCTCCCAGAGGACCTAAGTGTGCGAGGCGGATTGTACGGGAGAAGGTGATCCTGCAGGTAACCCGGACCCAAACCATGTAGGGCTTTAAAGGTAATAACAAACACTTTGCACTTCGCCCAGAAAGTATGTATGCCAACATGGGCTCTTGGACTATGAGGAAGGGAACCCTCATAGTAAGGTATTGGGGCTGCTGCCAGGTGGGCTGTCTGGAGAGCCTTGCCAGCTGCTTTCCTGCTATGGAATTTGCCGTAGCAGGGAAGCAGCTGGCATGGCATCCAGAGAGTCTGCCCCACCTCATGCCTGGCTCTGAGGGTTTTCAGAGTTAGGCACTGGGTGGGTTGTGTGCCAGGCACAGTCCTCCTGGTGGCAGAGATGGGAGGCTGCAGCTTCTGGCACTGACTGCGACCTTCAGAGGGTTGTTTGACGCTCCCGGAGTTTGGCGCCCATGGCAGTTGCTCCATTCGCCACCCCAAAGAAATGGCCCTGAGAGAAGCCATTATGCAGCAGGTCCAGTGCATATCTGAATTTCTGAGTGTGTGTGGAGCCCCTCTTGATCATATGGAGCCCCTTGATCATGCTGTATGTGTGCACGGTAAAGGGCCGTACTATTGGTGGACGGCTGGACGCATCATTACATTGACAATTTGATCATACGCGGATCATACACGGAGAAGCCTCATCGTCACTTCAGTTAAAGTCCTGATTAAGAATTCATTGAGCGGTTTAATGTTGCATTATTCATAATCTGCCACAAAGGGCAAATCATTGCATGGTTATATGCAAGCGCAGAAATGCAGTATGAAGCTCTTGGGACACCACGGTCTGTTGCAAGAGTTTCTAAGAGTTTCTTGTCATTTTTTTAAATGACAAGAAAGCGACTAGTTACTCTCCTCTGACCAAAGATTGCTAACTATTTATTTACACATTTATTATCTGTTCTATTCTGAGGGTAAAGAATGACTTTGGACTATAAAAGCTGAGCCCACAGGAAGCCCCATCAGTCTCTCCACACTTCTGCTGTCACCCCTATTGTACAGGAGACATTATTCAAACGGCAGGCTCCGAACTCCCAGGTAACTGGGGACAGCAGGACATCAAGTATATTCTTCATCAACCTTTTTGTTGCGATGGGAAGAAATGCACTAACTTCACTTTCATCTTGCTGTGTCCTCACATCACCCAGTAGGTGAATTGGCCTTGGCCAAATGCTTTGATGGAACACTGCCCTTTGCGGTCATAAATTTTCCATCTCTCAGACAAGGGTTGTTGTTTTTTTCTTTCAATACTTTGTTCCTCTAGCCATTAAAAGATGTGGTACACTTTCTAAAATGGAAAACACCACCACCACCACCAATATAGCCATATGCCGAAACCCCTTGCTCTTCGTTTGGCCCCATGGAACAACCACAATGTGACCACAGCATGTTCGCACATTTTCACTACCTGAAATGTAGGATTGATGAACAACATTCAGTGGCACTTGTCATTGCCATCAACCTCTACGCAAGCAAGACCCCGATGCTAAATGGGAAACATTGTCTTATTGTCTAGGAGTACTTTCAGAGGGCTTTCTGTATAAGGTAGGTCTTTATTAGTATCCCTGTATCACAGATGCAATAGTAACTTGCCTAAGGCCATCTAGCACATTCATGGCTGAGATGAAATGTGGAGCTGGGAGTCCCACATTCATAGCACAGTCCCTGAGCCACTATAGGCAAAATCCAATATGGAACGTGAGCGGACGTTTTCTTGTGCAACCAGGCTTTCCCCCTCCTCTCCTTCCCTCTACAGCCCCTTCAAATCTGATCTGGAGGGTCCCCCAATCCTCTGCAGCAGATTTTGAGAGTGTGCAGGTATCTGCAGGGGGAGAGGGAATTTCTCCCCTTCCCATTCCACTGATGAAAGCTGTTCTGTCAGTGGGAGGGGCTATTTGGACCCCCCCACCCATTGCCCCAAAGTAGTCCCTTTGGGCTGCTGCATGTACTTGGTAGAATACACGTAGTATGTGCTACTTCTATATCTCTTGAGAATATACCTACCATAGGGGGATGGTCTTATCTATTTAAGAGTAGTTTCTGCTGGTAAAGTTTTCTTCTAATCTATCAAGCACTTTACAAAAGCATCTGGCCAAGATATTTCAGTCTGCCTTCAGTTCCATGATGGAAGAAAAGTGGGATATAAATGTATCATCAATAAACAAACTAATAGTATGGCTTTATTACAATGCTTAGTATAATTTGATAGCAAACTTGGGACATTTCTGGCTTCTCTCAACATTGCAGCTTCTTTCTGCTCAATCCTGCATGGTGATTGATTTTATTTTTATTTATTTATTATATTTATACCCCGCCTTTTTTCCTTCATGGAACCCAAGGTGGCTTACATAATCCTTCTCCTCCTCCCCTCCATTTTATCCTCACTGCAACCCTGTGAGGTAGGTTAGTCTGAGAGTCAGTGGCTGGCCCAAAGTCACCCAGTGGGTTTCATGGCCGAGCGGGGACTAGAACCCAAATCTCCTGAGTCCCAGTCCAACACTCTCACCACTACGCCACACTGGCTCTCACTGATATGTCATAAGACTTTTAACTACAGTCACAGATGTTTATACATACACTGAATTAGAAGCCAACCTTGTATTGACAAAGTAATGGGTATAAAACATAGGCATTTCCCATACAGTTGTCTCCTATCACTTCCTTAGGGCTTCTCTACATGTGACATTTATTGTGAGTTCATGATCCCTCACTCATGAAAGTTTGGGCCATTACACAACATCATCATCCTCTAGGGCCTTTTCCGTGTTTTCCTGCCATTTTCACGGGGTTTTTTTAGAGCAAGGAAAGTCAGCTATTAAATTCCAAATGCAGAACAAACTGGAATGAAAGTCTTGTGTATTGTTGCAATTCCACTATCTGCAGCTATACCACAGTGCCACCTTGTGGTTGGGTAATGGAATTTATAGAAAGGCAGAGAAAGACAAACCCCAGGGAAAAAAAATCTGTGTAAAGGACACACTCTACCTCCTGCAAAGAAAACAGAAGAAGAAGCCTCAGTAAAGTGGTGGGTTAAATGCCTTGTGTAGAGAAGCCCTTAGTGTGACTTACGCTTCTCTTTCATCCTAAATTGTTTTTTGTTTTTTCAATTAACAGGGTGCTTCAAGATGAGGCTTTTATTATGCAATTGTCCTGCTTCAGCCACAGAATTTTGCAGGGGGTCCACACTTCCATTTGTAAACAGCCTTATTTTAGAGCCATTTTCACATAATCTCCCTGAACTAAAGCATTTTGGCACTTCATTGTCAATGTTTTCAAATCAGGAATTTAGAACTTTCCCCCATTTGAATAGGTTAAAAACAAAAGGCATTCTCTTTCATCAGTTTCTAGGACAATCCTCTGTGCCAGCCAAGAAAACCATTTTGTTTACTTCACTAATAGAAATATCCCTTAATGTAGGGATAGCCTTTTCTTGTGGTTTCGTCTGTTTCTGGTTTTTTGCATAGTGATCTGTAATGCTATGTGTGGAATTCAGTGGAGCAGTACTGATGATGTTAATACCAAAGAGGAGTACATAGCCTATTCCCAAACTAACTAAAAGGTATACAGGCAAAGCGACAGCCCAGAACTTTTGGAGCCAGTATGTTAACCCCAGTGAGAACAGCCAAGATTCAGGTATGTAGGCCCACACAAGGTACAAATAAAGACATGTGTAACCCTCCTGTGAGTTCCCACAGTTTCTTCTGACCTTTTTCTTACTGGGAAGAAAAAACTGTTTAGGAGGAAAAGATGGAATAGCTGCACAATGCTTTTTGATCTGTAGTGCTTGGAGCCCTCCATCTGAAAGTACCCTTAGAAAACATACCACAAAGAAATGATCAGTTGTGCAAAACCCATCTTACAGAAGATTTGTATGGAACAAACAAAACAAAACAACAAACTAGGAGTGAAACAGTGGGCTTTTCTACATGAGGTGTTTATCATGCGCTCATCATTCCCTACTCATGGTTTTTTTACAGCTTGTTTAGACAACGTCGTGACCCTCCAGTTTCGCTTTTGTGTCTAACCAGCACTTTTGACGAGGTTTTTTTAGAGCAGTGAAAATGTGGCATTTAATTGTGAAAGCAAAAGAAAGCAAGATTTCCTCTTGTGTATTTGCACTATTCTGCTATACCACAGTGCCACCTGGAGGTTATGTTGTGGAAAAGCAGAAAAGGAAACACTCCACGTGTAGTGCTCAGATCTCAATTCTGCAACAAAACCAAAAGTAGACACAGCGGATTAAGAGCCGATTAACAGCCTCATGTAGAAAAGCTCAGTTTCAGCTAGCTTTTTGGAGAGGAGCCATAGTTCAGAGGTAGAGCATGTGGCTTGTGTATATAATGCCATTGCACATATTACAAACCTGGGTTTGCCACTGAATATTGACTCATAAGGGAGCTGTACTGTAGCCAATCACAGTTTCTGGCTAGTTACCTGCATGATACATATGTTTGAAAATGTGTTTATTGTGTTCACACTTTACATTTTAAGATGTACACTAAACATCATAGGTGTTACTCCTAAAAATGTGTGAAGTGGCCCTAACCAGTAATGTGGTTTTCTGGTAGGAATCACCTGCTGCTGATGCAGGCTGATCAAGGGGAATCCCACCCTGACTAGCAGTCACTGGGAGGCAGCGGTGGAGGAGGCAGGTGATGCGGGCTGGCTGACTGGTTAGCAGAATGTGCTGATGAGAGCAGCCAGAGCCTACACTGGGGACTGCCTTACACCTGTACATGGTTACATGTACAGGCATGGTAATGACTCACACATTTTTGTATGGGGCAAAGCAGAAAAAAAAGTCCTATAACTCCCAGCATGGCTGACTGGGGAATGCTGGGAGTTGTAGGACCTTTTTCTGCCTAAACATGCATAGGATGGCGCCCTTAATCAACTTAAGTCTTGTTGATTTCAATGACTCTACTCTAAATGGTCTGGTTAGGAATTCTGGGAGTTGTAGTCCAAAATATCTGGGGTGCACCAGGTTGGGGAAGGAAGATTTATGGGGTGTGTAGCAGGGATGGAGACTCGGACTCCAGGTACTCGACTCGTGAGTCGGACTGAGTCCCCCCTCTGACTCGAGTCCCACTCGAGTCCCAATATTTTTAATGGGACTCGAGACTTGACTCGGGACTCGAGACCAAGGACTCTTCAACATCCCTGGGCTGTGCCAGAAGGAGTGGAGAGAAGTGCGATTGCTGGCGAAGATTTTATTTTTAAAATCATTTTCCTAAAATGCAACCTTTCAGACATTTTGGGTTTGGCTGCCTCTGCCTGCCTGTTTGGGGTTCCCTGCCTCCTCTGCCTGCCTGGTCTCTTCTTAACCAGTTCCACAGTTTGAATTGTCCAAGACAAAGGCCTCTGCCTGCCTGCTTTGGGGTTCCCTGCCTCCTCTGCCTGCCTGGTTATTTTGGGTTTGTCTGCCTGGTCTGTTCTTGTCAAAATCAGTGGCAGAGTTTTGAAATAAAAAGGCACACTTGTACCTAGAATTTATTTAAGCCACACATCTGAAGTAGCCTTATTTTGTTGGAGAAAACCCCCATTGATTTTTATAGGGACTCGTGGAGTCAGCTTTGGGAGTGACTCGGGACTCGGGAGTCACCATTTTGGACCAAGGACTTGGACTCGGACTCGGACTCAAGTCCAAAGACTCGTGACTCGACCCGGGAGTCGAGACCAAGGATTCTTCAACATCCCTGGTGTGTAGCATTTTTTTTTTAATAAGCAGACTGCTCTACAATCCTTATTCCAATCATGTCACCAACTTTCAAATATTCTGTGACAACCTGTGGCAGAGAGCTAGTATAATAACAGATATAATAATTATCTTCTGAGTTCAAGGTTGTTCTGAAATGTGAATCCAAAGATATGGTTCTACACATGCTCATTCATAAATGGAATATCAAATTAAATTAGTTTAGGATTTAATAATTTCAGATACTAGATCATCATCCCCTCCACCCTCCACCATTTCTAGTCTTTGGAAAGTTGAATTAGAAACAACAACAACAACAACAACAACACCTTGCCATGAAATAATAAGATTCAATACTGCCTACAGTGTTCAAAGAACTTAACACACATTATCTTCCTATAATCCTGACAACATTCCGGTAAGGTAGGTCAGTATCATTACGCTCATACTGCAGATCAGGGTCAGTTGAGGAGAAATGGCTTGCCCAAGGCCACCTACTGAGTTAAGGACTTCCTGGGTTTCATTCTACATCACGCTAGTGGACTTCTGCTCATGCAATGGGTCTTCCCCTTCCTATCCTCCTCGCTGTGATCCTGCTTCAGATCACAGCGAGGAGGTTGCCCTCCACCCCACCCCCCGCAGGGTTTGCAAGGGGCAGGGGAAATCCACTCCATCAGAGGTGTCCGTTCCCCTAGTGAATGGACCCAGGAGGATTCAAGCCCTTGAGTCATAGCTCAAGAATTTAGCCACTAGCTCTACACCTTAAGGTTTGTAGAAGTTTCTTAGATGGGGAGGCTGGTGACTCCTATTTCGGTGGGGCAGGTTTTATTGGGAGCTTCATAGGAACTATCCGTGGTGCTCCATGGTGGCGAACCTATTTTGGGGGTGGAGTTCAGCACCACGGATAGCTCCTATGAAGCTCCAAATAAAGCCTGAAAAACCTGTAATGGAAAAGGAGCCCCACCGAAATAGGAGTCATCAGCCTTTTATTCTAGTCACCAAGGCTGCAATCCACTGAAATAATGAGCTGTGCACACAAGTACTTTTAAGCGTATATTTTTTTCTCTAGATGAGGGATGTAGAGCTTCAGGGCCAGAGGCCAAATCCGGCCCTCCTGGGGTTCCAATGTGACCCTCCAAGTTTCCCCAGGTTGCCACACCCGCTCCCCCGGCCCCAGCCCTTTCCCCCATAGTTTGGTGGTTTCCCAGCTTTTGTGCAGTTTTCTCCCATTCTAAAAGGCTGAAATGCCTCTCCTAAGGCTTAGTGACTGGCAGCAAGAGCTTTAAGCTAAAATATGCTGGTATTTTTGGGCCTGCCCCTTTTGCTTTTGGCCCCTCCCCTTTTGCCTTCAGCCCCTCCCACCACTGGAATGCAGCCCCCGAGAGCTTCTCTGAAATGGAATTCGGCCCTCAGGATGAAAGAGGTTTCATAGATTTCATAGATCATAGAGTTGGAAGGGGCCTACAAGGCCATCGAGTCCAACCCCCTGCTCAATGCAGGAAACTAGAGGAGGGGTCTCCCATCCAAGTAACAACCAGGCTTGACCCTGCTTAGCTTTCCACGCTCAGACAAGCTGAGCCAGCGTGAGCCACAGGCCACAGGTTCTGCACTCATGCTCTGGTTCGTGTCACCCATGTAGCTGTTACTATTGGGCTGTATTCTGCTGTAACTGGTATTAGATTGGACTGTCTCCTGTTAATTTGTGGGAATGTCTTGGATGCAAAATAAGTGTGAGATCAGAATCTAGCCTGGAGTTTAAAAATAGGCAAGGGCAAACACTAGATTAATAAAAGGTAATGGTCTAGACAGGCCAGCTGGCTCATCCCTTCATGCCCTAACTCTTCATTTGTTGTGACCTGAGGAATATTTCTAGGACTTGATTGAGAGGCTGGCCAGGGTGCAAGTGGCACCCAGGATAGGTGTCTCCAGCCACACCTGTTAAGAATGGAGTATGCTCTTCAAAATGAGAGCAACCTTCGACCTGCAGCCATCGTTTTGACCATCAGGTCAACAGTTCTTTCCCAGAACATCAGCAATTGTCTTTCTCCTTATGTCAGGAGACTCTTGAAACATTATACGAGGATAATTAAGTGGTGAATAAGGGTCAGCCTGGACAAATAAATCAATTGGATAGTTTGAACACAGACTGATTGAGCAAAAACAAGGAATTCCGCCATGCCTGTTACAGTGGCTCTTGATGTTAACTGACTTTGTTAACATTATGTCCAAAGGCGGCAAGTGGGAATGCTTTGTGGGGAATCAAAAGCTGAGCAAAGAGACATGGGCTTTAATTGTTCAGCTTTATTTCTGAAATAAAGACATGCAGGGCATCAATTTAGCTGACTTTAATGGAGCACAAAACTGAAGCCAGTCTTTAGAATGCTAATTGAGTTAGAAGATTTTTTTTATGCCTCTCAGAGAACAAGGAGGCAAAATTGCACTTGCCATAATCAAGTGTAAACTTGTGGCAATTGTAGGTGATGAATTCTGTGTACAGGATAAGGTAAACTTAGCACTAGGTGGGAAAATATTGTTGTACAAATTCACCAGATGGCCTGCCTTAAAGCTTTCATGTTCAAACACTACAGAAATCAAGGTCATTAACTTAGGCAGAAGATTCTGTTGTACACAAGGGGCAGCAAAACAATACTTAAAAAAACAAACAAACGCACTGTAGAGGCCACCGTTTACTCAGACATCAAAGTCTTCCTAAGAGGAAAAATGCTTTTGAAATATAGTACATGTGTTACAAAAGCACCTACATTTTACATAGACATCAGTGAAAAATAAAATAGTATGGGTGATAAAAGACTTCTTTGTTCAAGCTGTCTACCCATAGATGCCCCAGAGCAAGTAGCATTGTTTATTTGTTGGTATTATGTTGAAAGTTGCTAGTTTTGAAAGACTATCGTGATAAAGAGACTATTTGTGCTTCTAGTTTTGAAGGTACCATATATTCTGTAGATCAATTTAAAGGCATCCTCCCTCCCCGTGGGGCAAAACTACAAGATGTTACTCCTGTGTTCATAGCAATAGGATTCATTGGCCTATTTGATGAACACAGAATAGTGTTCATCAGCCAATACTATATGGTCCTTCTTTAAAAACTCCAATACTCTGTAATTGGAGTTTTTGAGAAGGAACAATTCTATTGGCTGGTGGCACAATCCTCCCAGATGTTATTCTGCATAAGCCCTTATGCAGCTCTAATGCATTTCAGCAGGGCTTGTGCAGGAGAAACTCCCAGAGGATTATGTTTAGATTTGTTAGAGGCATCATAATAATCTATAACTAGATGCTCAAATGGCATTGTCTTTTTAATAAGAACATTAAAAAAGCTGTGCTGGTTCATTCCAAAGGCCTATCTAGTCCAGCATTCTGTTCCCACAGTGGCCCACCAGATGCCAATGGAAAGCCCCCAAGTAGGGCACATGCACAATACCACCCTCAGATTAGTGTTCCCTAGCTACTGGTACTGGGAGGCATGCTGCCTCTGATATGTGGGATAATATATAGTCATAATCACTAGTAGCCATCAATTGCCTTATCCTCCATCTGGATTCTTAATGGGCTAAATCCATGAGCCATGTAAATTGATGTAGTACCATCTTAATCCTGTTTCAAACTCCCCCCCCCCTCAGGGTGCAGACAGTGCTGAGTTCGTATATGGTAGAGACCCCCTAGACTTGCTTTATTGGGGGTGGGGGGCAAAGCAGGGCTGACCCAAGACATTTTGCTGCCTGAGGTGAAGGCAAGATGATGCCTTCCCCATTCCACATATAGAAGTCAACCAGACTGGGAGTTGAATCATACTTCAGCGTTAGCAATAGGACAGCATCCTCCACCATGCTTGAGGGCAGCAGACTATCTTACAGGGCAAAGGGCAGGCCTTGTGGCATGCACAACTCTGTTCTCCAACAACTCATCATCACTCCTCACGCCCAGCATCTGCTGCCTGAGGTGTCTGCCTCACTCTGCTTAATGGTAGGGCTGGCCCTGGGGCAACCAGTTCTCCCAATCCTTGCAAGCCCCCCATGGAAACTCCTGACCCAAGGCTGGTAAGTGCTTGCTCGCCGGATCGTCACCTTGAAGTGGTGAGTGGGCTTGCGTGTTCCGATGAATCCTGTGAGCAATGCCGTCGGGAGCTATGTACTCCCAGTAGGGTCACCCATGGCGGTAAGGTCCGGGGAGAGGAACCAGACAAAGAACGATCCAAAACATAAAGTCCTCAACGGCAGAACAGGCGGAAGATAATTAAACCTAAATTACAACGGCTGTGAAGGCGGATGAAGGCTGCAGCAGAGAATGGTTTTCCAATCGTCAGGGTAACCGTGCCATTGGATCTCTGCCATACTCTGTCAAGTTTGTGTGGTGATTCGTTGTGCACCGATCTCCCCACATAAAACAGTTTCACGCACAGGCGTCTTCCAACCCAACCCATCCAACCCAACCCAACCCAACCCAAACAAACAAACAAACAAAAAAAGTCCCATGGCGACTGGCGAATGGCAACGGGGGCAGGACTGTGAATCTGGAAGCCCCTAGTCATGGACCAGCACATGGGCGGTGGATGCAGACTCAGTCGCCCTGTTCAAGGAACGAGGTAGTCGAGCAGCTCGGCAGCTGTATCCATGACTGAGCAGCCCTATTTAGGATCCACTCTGCTCACCCCGTATGGGGAGGGGGCTAGAAAAGGTGCCCTAAACATAGTCTACCTCTTTCTCCCCTGACTGGATTACCGCGTCCAGTGGGGTCACCATTTTAGCGGTCGAAAAAGACATTTGAATTTTGGAACATGGAATATACGGACATTGCTGGATAACATAGATAGTGAACGCCCTGAGCGTAGGACTGCTATTATTGCAAGGGAGCTGAGACGGTTTAAAATTGACATAGCAGCACTTCAAGAAACTCGAAGGGCAGGAGAGGGACAGCTGAAAGAAGAAAAAGGAGGTTATACCTTCTTCTGGAAAGGACTACCTGAGCAGGACCGACGAATACATGGTGTAGGCTTTGCCATCAAAAATGAACTAGTGAACTCTTTGTCAGAAGTTCCTACTGGCATTAACGAACGCCTGATAACTCTTCGATTAAAGCTCGCCAATAACCAACAGGTAACTATTTTGAGCGCTTATGCACCAACATTAGATGCTGATGATGACATCAAGGAAAGTTTTTACAGCCAGTTGGACACTCTCCTGTCAGAGATACCTAAGGAGGATAAAATTATCCTCCTGGGCGATTTTAACGCAAGAGTTGGGCGTGACTTTGATTTATGGCCAGAAACTATTGGAAAAGACGGAGTTGGTAATAGCAACCCGAACGGACTCTTACTTTTGTCTATATGTGCAGAGCATAATCTCACTATCACAAACACGCTCTTTCGACAAAGGAATAAGTTTAAAACATCATGGCAGCACCCACGGTCAAAGCACTGGCATCTTCTGGATTATGTAATTGTCCGTGTTAGAGATCGCCGCGATGTACTTCTTACTAGGGCCATGGTGAGTGCCGACGACTGCTGGACAGACCACCGACTAATCCGGTCCACAATGGTTATCAACATTGCTCCCCAACGTAGGCTTCAAGGAAGGAAACCAAGGCGTAAAATGAACATCCAAGTCCTTCAAGATCCTATTAAGCAAACTCGTCTTCAATCACTTCTTAAGGAACATCTACCTACGGAACCTCCTGACAACATTGAGGACCATTGGTCTAAGCTGAAAACCTCCATTACTGCAGCTTGTGAACAAACTATTGGATATGAAACTAAGAAACATCAGGATTGGTTTGATGAAAATGACAATGAGATTAAATATATAATTGACCAAAAAAGGAAAGCCTTCCAATATGGCAAAATGATATTAACTGCGCTGCCAAGAAAAAAACCTACGCTAGCGCAAAGGCTGAGGTCCAAAGAAGAACAAGAGAACTTAAGAACGCTTGGTGGAAAAAGAAAGCTGAAGAAATTCAACAACTTGCAGAATCTCATGATGCACGGGGCTTTTTTAAGGCCACAAGGGCCATTTATGGACCAAAAACCTATGGTACAAACCCTTTACAATCAAAAGATGGCACCAAACTCTTAAAAGACAAAGAGTCTATTGCACTGCGTTGGAAAGAGCATTATTATGACCTTTTAAATCGTAAATCTAAGGTGGATAATGAGATTTTCTCGCAAATCCCGCAAAAACAAATTAAAGAGGAACTTGCAATACTCCCCACTTTGGATGAAGTAAAAAAAGCCATTAATCAAATGAAGAACAACAAAGCTAGTGGACCAGATGGGATTCCTGCTGAAATCTTTAAAGAAGGGGGCCCCGAACTTGTACAACATCTTCATAAACTCATCGAAAAAATCTGGATAAGAGAAGAGATCCCAGAAGACTTCAGGGATGCCATAATTATCACCCTCTTTAAGAAGGGTGATAGAACAGACTGTGGAAACTATCGGGGCATTTCTCTCTTAGCAACCGCAGGTAAAATATTTGCTAGGATTCTCGCAAACCGTCTTCTATCTATTTCAGAAGAGATCCTCCCTGAAACTCAATATGGTTTCCGCCCCTCTAGAGGGACAGTAGACATGATTTTTACTGCACGCCAGCTCCAAGAAAAATGCCGGGAGCAAAATCAACCCCTTTATATGGCATTTATCGATCTGGCTAAGGCCTTTGATACTGTAGACCGTACAGCTCTCTGGACTATCCTTATGAAAATTGGATGCCCCAATAAATTTGTGAATATCTTGCGACTTCTCCATGACAACATGACGGCAACGGTTTTGGTCAACAACGGCTCTCATGGTGCTCCATTTAAAGTGGGATCAGGTGTTAAACAGGGATGTGTTATCGCCCCAACATTATTTGCCATTTTCATCGCCATGGTTTTACATCTTGTCAAGGGGAAACTTCCCACCGGTGTGGGAATTATATATCGAACAGATGGAAAGCTTTTTAATCTCAGCAGGCTGAAAGCAAAAAGTAAGGTAATTACAACCTCCGTTGTGGAACTTCAGTATGCTGATGATAATGTGGTCTCCGCACATTCAGAGGATGATCTCCAAACTATCCTAAATGCTTTTGCAGAAGCATACGAAAAACTTGGTCTCTCACTTAACATCAAAAAAACCAAAGTGCTTCATCAGCAAGTGCAAGCCAATCCTTTGGTGATGCCATCTATCCAGCTTGGCGGGACAATACTGGAAAATGTCGATCATTTTCTCTATCTTGGCAGCTATCTTTCTGTTACAGCTAACATCGACAGTGAAATCCAGCATCGTTTGAGCTCCGCAAGTGCCGCATTTTCTCGAATGAAACATAGAGTGTTCGAGGATCGGGATATTTGTAAGAAGACCAAAACACTGGTTTATGAAGCCATTGTATTACCAACTTTATTGTATGCCTGCGAAACATGGACTATCTATAAACGTCACTTCCACCTCCTTGAAAGGTTTCATCAACGTTGCCTCCGGAAAATCCTGCAAATTACTTGGGAAGATAGGCGAACAAATGTCAGTGTACTGGAAGAAGCAAAGACTACTAGCATTGAAAAAATGATCCTTCAACGCCAACTTCAGTGGACCGGTCATGTTGTTCGAATGCCTGACTGCCGTCTCCCAAAGCAGTTACTTTACTCCCAACTCAAGGATGGAAAGCGGAATATCGGTGGTCAATATAAGAGGTTTAAAGATGTTCATAAGGCAAATCTAAAAAAATGCAATATAAACATCGAAAACTGGGAAGCTCTGGCCCATGAACGATCTAAATGGAGGTTGGCCTTTCACAAAGGTTCCATGGACTTTGAAGAAGCCCGAGTGCAAGGTGAAAGGGAGAAACGTGCTAGGCGAAAAGCACGTCAAATGAATCCTTTACAGGACCATCTTCTATCTGGTAACCTGTGTCCTCACTGTGGGAAGCTGTGTGGATCTAGAATTGGCCTCCACAGTCACTTACGGACCCATCGCTAGAGTCTACACAATCTTCTTTAGAATTTCCTCCTTTTATCCCGGAAGACAATCTTACTCGGTCACGAGTGATCGCCTGATGATGATGCTATGAGCCTTCTTTAGTAGGAAAAGAGAAAGCCAATCTGCAGGCCAGTTCCCACCCTGATGTCCCACTGTTCCTGCCTTTTCCATGGAAGCAGCAAGGCAGTGATCACTGCAATAAGCAGAAAAGTGAATTAATTGTTCTTCTTCCAAACCTTTTCTGCCTTCTTTTATCTCACTATCTTTGGTAGTAAAAGCAATTCTGTAATTCATTCTATGAAGCAAGCCCACATTCTTGGAGTTATAGGATTGGATCCAGACTCGGTCATGCTTAGAACAGACGCACTGAAATCAATGGGGCATATGTCATGACTAACTTAAGTCCCATTGATTTCAATGGG
Source organism: Shinisaurus crocodilurus (assembly GCA_021292165.1). NCBI lineage: Eukaryota > Metazoa > Chordata > Lepidosauria > Squamata > Shinisauridae > Shinisaurus > Shinisaurus crocodilurus. Next base: position 94,128,068 of record CM037879.1, on the reverse strand, counting down.
TCTACTCTAAGCATGACTAAGTTTGGATCCAACCTGGTGTTAGCAGGGTTTTTCCTCTTCTTTTTGTTTCCTCAGCTCTGGTTAAAGTGTATTGGGTTTTTCTTCACAGTATTTCCAAAACCTGTCCATTTTAAACTATCAATTTCACCTAAAGCACTTGTTCAATCTCTTATTGTTTCTACAGCTGATTGTTGCAGTACTGTTATATGGTTTTCCTATTATGCTCATGTCCAGCTTGTGAATTTCCCATAGGTGTCTGGTTGGCCACTGTGGTAACAGAATGCTGGATTAGATAGGACTTTGGTTGCTATTACGTTGTTATATTCTTAGGATTCTATCTAATGTTAATCTTACTTAGAGCAGACCCATTGAAATGAATGGAACTTAAGTTAGACAAACATTGGATACAACCAATTGGATACAACACTTAGGTTGTAATATCTGTCAAAATGTTCTCACTTAATTTTTCCTTCCTCTCTTTTTGATCACTTTCTCCTTTATGTATTTCTTTGCATTTGCTTCCTTTTCCTTCCCAGAAGAAGGAAGCTTTGAACAAAAGCCTTTTCATTTGTTTTTAAGTGTATCCATAGTCTTACTCTTTGTTATATCTCATCTCTGCTTTCTCTATATACCGTACTCCTCCTTCACTCTTCTGATATTAATCTTTCAAAACCTTGTCTCTCATGTGCTATTTCTCAGTGTAATTCTTTTTATCTCACTATCTCTGTGTGCAGCCTGGAATGCTCTTCCACCATCAATTCAATGCTTTTTATCCTCCTTTATTTAAGAAGGAATTGCAAAGTTATTTTTTTTACTCTAGCGTTTCCTTCATGAACCTGATTGTTTTTTTTCTGGAGTGACATGTAGTACATTATTTCTCTTTTCGCCTAATTTCCTGTGCTTGTTTGTGTTTTTATTTTATTGTAAGCCTGTGGGTAGTGCCATGCCTCTTTTAATATTTATATAGCACCTGTCATAATGAGAGGCACATAATAAATGATGCTAGTGATGTTCATGATGATGATGCCTATGACTTCCACTACCATGAGCACATCCCACACAAAGTTTTCCTGGAAATAAATACGTAGCCTCACAGAAGTGGTGAACACAGGGGTGGCAAATCATTAGGAGACTTGGGAGGGCAAAGAAGGATATCGACAGTCTCCTTCTCCTCTCTTTGCAACCCCTTCTGCCCCACTGTGCATTAGCACAGGTCCCGAACTGTTATTATCTGGTGTTTATAGCTGTTGAAAGTCTAGTTTATTTGTAAAATACTTCCTTCATGTTAAATAATCCTTCCTTCCAAAAAATGACATATTTATTAAGCAACTAATTTCAAAAATATTTGTCTGCTATAATGCAAGGATGATGATAATAATGACAAAAATTATTGTTGTATTAATTTGCTATCTATTTATTAATATATGATACCCGATCCTTTCAGCGAAGCATAGTAATAATGTTTTTTATTAAAAGTAACAATAGGTTTCTGTTTTATTTATCATCATCACCATTTATTCCATTTCTATACCACCCAATAGCCGAAGCTCTCTGGGCGGTTTACAACAATTATAAAAATTACATAATAAAATACAATTTTACAATAAAATACAGTATATAAAAAATACAAACAATAAAAACATCAAAAAATTTACAGAAACATTTTAAAGACGGTACATTACCTTCAGCAAATAATCTTAATGCTATCCTTTACGTTTTAGAAAGCATGATATATAATGTCTGGAACAAAATTTTCATAAATCTAGATCAGACAATGACAAATGAAGACAACAACAACAACAATAGTAATAGTGATGATGATGATGATGATGATGATGATGATGATGATGATGATGATGCTCATGGCTTTTATCTGGCTTAACTTGGTTCTTTTTCCACTGTGGTTATAATAATATATTTGGATATATCTTCTTTCTTTCTTTTCCCATTGTGGAAATGTTTTGTTGGACCAGTTAGCCAAAAATTTATTCTTGGGTGCATTTACATTAGAACTCACTGATTCATATCCCAAGTCAGTTAAAATGCGATCATAAGAATGTATAAGTATGCATAAGTATTAAAAAATAAAAGAATGTGAATATAACATATTTAAAATAATTATACCTAAGATATTATATGATATATGGAGTCGTTTCCCTGATGAATGCGTAAAGAATCTATGGGAAACATATCTATGCGTCCTCATAAATTACTAGCATTTGCTAAGAAAGGTGTAATGGATTATGTTGAAAGATGAAGAGAAGCTTATATACCATAACCAATCAGCTTTTTTCTTAAAGGTCAGGACATTCTGTCTGGGTCCACTTGAGTTTTTGATTCTGCCTTTGCACTATTCATCGGCACAATGTAACTGTCAGTCTCAACAACGGCCTCCAGATCCACTGGCTCCACTGCTCACAGGGTAACACACAATATTTCACATCCACAAACAATTCAGCGTCTGCATAGGCAAACCATATGATTACCATGGGGAGCAATATTATTGACACACCCTACCGAGCTCTCTTAAGGAGACACTTAAAAGAGTTGGGCTTAAAAAAAAAAAAAGAGTGTGGCCTTGCCATTCTTCTCTATTACTAAGTTACCAAATAGCATTTTAATGTTTGGTCTTCATCGGACAACGTCTGATGCAAATGTCCCCATCTCCCACGCTCCCCCCCCCCGTTTCTCATTTTACTGGTTGGTGACAGTTTTACTGCTTTACAAAATGTCCCAGGTCAGTATGAAGGTAGCTTGATAGATATTAGGAAGAATTTAGCTGCACGACGGATAGCCTGTTTAGATTCCCCTGTTTAGTGAGTGTTTATCATAGTGTATATGTTATTCATTTATATTTCCAAGATAAATCCAAAGACTGGAGTGAATTTATATGCATATGAGACTGTGCTGGTTGCCTTTGGGGGACTTCTCAGCACTGAGGTCCAAGCTGAAGCAGGATGAGTTGAATACAGGGAATACCTTTTGCTATGGGAAGCCTGAACAGGCGCAGTGTTCAGCAGTTACAAAAAACTAATTTCAGTTATGCGGAGAGAAGACAGGGCAATGGTAGGAAATGGAGAAACTGAGGCCTGGGTAACACATACATGGACATCACTTGATCTCTCTTCCCTTGTTTACTCAATATATGATGATATATGAGTCTGAGTAACATCCAATGATATGAACACTCCGTCTGTGTGAACATTCTTCAAGTGTGATGATGGGACATTCATACATCGAAGACATCACCTGGTGAAACATCTCCAAGTTAACAAGGAAGAACATAAGAAGAGCTGTGCTGGATCAGACCAAAAGCCTATCTAGTTCAGCATTCTGTCCCCACAATGGCCAGCCAGTTGCCTATGGAAACACTGCAAGCAGGACATGTACACAATAGCACCGTCCTGCTCTTGTTTTCCAGCAACAGGTATTCAAAACCATACTGTCTCTGACACTGGAAGTAATATATAGCCATCATGAATAGTAGCCATTGATAGCCTTCTCCTCCATGAATTTGCATATCCAATTTTAAAGCTGTCCAAGCTGGCAGCCATCACTACATCTTGTGGTATCAAAGACCACGGTTCAGCTATGAACGTATGTGTGAGAGGAGGCCCTAAGTGCAATCCTACCCATGTCAATGGGATCAGGAACCTCAGGAATGACTAAGACCCCAAGTGTAATCTTATCCATGTCATCATTACCAAAGACCCCCAAGTGGTGCAACACGGTGACCATGAAGATATGAATGTTATATTAAAAAAATGAATAAATACCAAAACTTTTAGGGCCAACAGTCCCTACAGAGCTAGGGTGGATGCACAAGTGTAAGAACCCTGTAATTATACAAATGAAGTGGCAACAGCAGGCGCTGCTATGTACCTCAGCCCACTGGCACTGCGTCGGTCCACAGAACACAAAGGGAAGAGGACAGGGAAAGAAGAGTGTGAAGTAAGCTGAATAAATGGCCCACACAGCAAATCCCAGGCCATCATTACAGATCACAGCATGCTGACTAAGAAGATGATGCCAACTAACTTCTACCAGTGCGACAGCAACCTTTTTTAGATACCTTGTCAGCCAGAGGGAAATGGGGTGGTGGTGGTGAAGTGACATCCCCCCTCCCCATTCAGCTGATTAAGAGACAATTTCACATTGGCCATGTTTGCACATAACAATAAACCAGGACAATCCTGGCTTCTTAAATCACAATATGAATGAGCAGTGTGCTCATACCCACAGTCAATTTGCTTGGTAAACAAACCAGAGAGGACTAGTTTAGGATGATGTCCAAACCCTGGGATTATGGTTTATTGCACCCAAAAAAGCCATGATAGTAAACTAGCTTTAAACCAAAGAACCTGTGTTATGGGACTGCTACATAAATGCAGCAAATAAATGAATGAATAAATAAATAACATGTTTGGAAGCAGTTACTATTTTCAAACACTTTTTCTAGGCAGCCTGATGTATACAGGCATGTGGCTTATGCTGGCTCAGGTTGTCTGTGGAAAGCTAAGCAGGGTCAAGCCTGGTTATTACTTGGATGGGAGGGAGACCCCCTCCTCTAGTTTCCTGCATTGAGCAGGGGATTGGACTTGATAGCCTTGTAGGCTCCTTCCAACTCTATGATCTATGAAATATCTATGAAATAAAGCACATTACAGTAATCCTGGATATTATTAAGGCAGGATCATGTTTTTTCCTGTAAAGATGGCAGCGGGCATAGTAAGTAAAGCTGGCAAGATATAAATACATTTCTTTATTGCATATTTATGGATACTGTTTCCAATTTTTCTTTCTTCTTCCATTTTGTCTTCTTTTGGTTCTTGTTTTCTTTTTTGCTTTAATGGTAGAGAACAGGAAAAAATCGATTTAAGAATTCTATTATATTATGCTGGGAAAGATTCCCGGTGATACTATTTCCAAGCAATGCTCTCTCCTTATACTGTGAGAAATCCAACATAGGAGCCTTGAATTCAATGTTGTGATGTCTAAAATGTGTAACATTAATTTCCTTTGAGGCTAGTATACTTAAACTAATAATAAAAATGCAGTGACAGTATAAAGCAGAATCTGGATATGTGAAATGGATATTACAGATTACCTATCATGGGTAACACTTGATAGTGTTACCCATGCATGTAAACACCATAATTCCACGATGAAGGAAAATGTATTGTTATTGCCTGATAATTGCTTGAGCGAAAGTTTACCCACACAGGTAAACTTGAGGCTTATTTTGCTGCAGAACTTGCTAGTTCTGCAGAACTTTGCTAGTTACCAAATGGCAAATAGTGTAATTGTGTTAATGCAGAATTACGGTAAGTTTAAATGCTTAGATTGGTGTTCTACAGTTCCGCTCCCACAAATGTTAGCAAATAGACTGATTCACAAATACCAACTCAAAAATGATTAGGATTAGTCATAGGTAGATTTTGCAGTTTTTATTTCAAGTTGATGCATTGATTTATCCATAGGCAAGCTGTGATGAATTCACTTGTGAAATATTTACTGAGTCTCAAAAGATTTTGCATAAATAATCTGACACTATGCTCAATGCAAATGCATCCATTTTCTTAACAGATTGTAAATAGACATGTTTCTTGTCAGAAGCAACTGCTCAAATTCCCCCTCCAAGATGGGCGTTCAGCCGTCCATGTCAAGCACATGTCAGACCAGGCAACTCTGAAGTGAAACACTGCTTGTCTGATAGACAAGCCATTAGAGTTATTTGTGATGCTAAAGGCTGCCTTTGTCATATCTGAGGTGCAATAAGGAGAGAAAGATTGAGAAACTCCTATGATAATTCTATCCCATGCTTGTTGAAAGTAACTTTAAATACACTCTTTTCATTTGTGTTATCTGACTTAGATGCAGAGCTAAAACATTATATACATATTTAGATCTATCTATATCGTTTGAAGGCATTTTTTATTTATTTATTTATTATATTTATACCCCGCCTTTTTTCCTGCAAGGAACCCAAGGCGGCTTATATAATCCTTCTCCTCCTCCCCATTTTATCCTCACAACAACCCTGTGAGGTAGGTTAGGCTGAGAGACAGTGACTGGCCCAAAGTCACCCAGTGAGTTTCATGGCCGAGCGAGGAATAGAACCTGGATCTCCCGAGTCCCAGTCCAGCACTCTCACCACTACGCCACACTGGCTCTTCCTAAAAAGGCTATGCATATGCTGTGATTCCACCTGAGTGCATACAATGTAGAACATGATTTTGGTCACAGAATTCAGTATTGTAAGAATCTCAGAGTTAATTAGAGTTAATTTTGACAATGCCTCAATATTTCTGAGAAGTTAAAATAAAAGGTTAACTCTAGAAATGATGGCTCTCATATATGCGTGTACACATTGGGGGCTCTTAACGTTTTAAAAAGCAACTCTACTGATCTACAGCCGAAGCTACGGGCACTTGGGAGGCTTTTCAGAAACTGGTTATGATGAGACATGGGGAACTACTATTTTAAAAGGTCCACAGTTAATGCCTGCCCAACAATCTTGGTCCATTTTAAGTGGAAGAATCTGAAGAATAATGTCGCAGTTTTGCTGTTACGCTCCAGATTCCCCACTATCCCTTGTGATTTATTTCACTAACACAAAGGTTTTCAAATTGTGTTCCAGGAAACTCTGGGATTCTTCAGAAGCTCATAGGGAATTCCTTGGTGAATAAAAAGAAAGACATGGATGGTAAGACTGACAGTATAACCACAGTACAAACTTGAACTGCTTGGCAGTCATTCTCTAATCCCAGAGAATCTAAACATTGTGTCTTTTTGAAAGGATACATGTGTGTATGCGTGTTTGCACATGATAGGGATTGCTAAAAGAGAATTCGCCACACATCACCAAACTACAGTTCACAAGGCCAACCCAAGACATCATGTTCCTCCTGAATTCCACAGCTTGTTCCATGTGCAGAAGCCAACTGGACTGGCAGTTGAATCTTACTTCAGCCGTGGCAATGGGACAGTGTCTTCCACTACACCTGAGGGCAACAGGCTAACCTATGGGGTGCATAGCAGGCTGCATGGAACATGCAACTCTGTCCTCCCAACAGAAGGAAACAGCTGTGGAATTCAGGTGGAACAGCTGAGGGGCTGCCACAGCTGCCTCACACACTCCTCAGCACCTGCCAACTCACTCTGGTCAAGGGTAGGGCTATTATTCACATCATGATTCTTTGGGGGAAAGCAATGAAAGTTAAAGAGATATAAAACCAATAAATGTTGGTTTACGTGGATGGTTTACACAGTAAACCAAATCTTACATGTAGTGTAGATATGGTCAGAGTCTAAGAAGAACATTGGTGTTCTGTCCTCAAACACGTTGGGCACTGTATCTATCCAGGTTTGCTTAAGCGTAGTAGTTATTGCGAATAAGTGCAGTAGTTACTGCGAATCTGCGCAGATCTCCACAAAAGTAAAAAAAAACCAACCAAACGTTAAATTTGTGGAAATCTCCCTTGAAGGTTCAAAAAACCAAATTTGCACAAATCTTCCTGAAGCTGGATAAAAAAGGTGTCACTGTATAGGGAGGCGACAAAGTGGAGGAGTAAACTGACAAGGGTCATTTCTTATCAACGTATCAGAGGAGGGGCGGATGGTGAGGGAGGATGGAAGAAGTAGCACAGATTGCAAGGAATGACCAAGTTTTTTGCCACTTTTGCCAGGCGGCTCTATAGCCCTTTCCAACAAGCCATACATAACCCACTTTGCCGGGTTTGCATGTGTCATGACAAGCCGCTCTGAAAACAAGGCACCCTGAATAACCAACAAGAATCCATGGGTTCTGACGATGGCTTATGCATGATTAACAAACCACACTGAATCATGCCGGGTTTGGATGTCATGGCAAGCCATCCTGAAACAAAGAAGGATGACAACCCACCGTGGTTTGTCGTGTCGTGCAAACCATGTCAATACAAGGCCAGGTTTTCCAGGCTGCAACACAGGAGAGCTGCAGCAGAGAACCAAGCTAGAGAAGGGCTTATCCCTTCTGAAAAAATAAACTGGTTTGAACTGGAGTAAAGTTCTCCCTAGGAATAACCAATCAATGTATGACAGCAGATAATAAGGCCTGATCAGTTGCTGACACATCTAGACAGGGAAAATTAGAGTAGTTCTAAATGCAAAACCTAGGAGGCAATAGACAATTGCTGTTTCAGTACTTCTCTGCATATATAAGATCCCAGTGTGATGAACTGGGCTTATATTGGCCAGTTTGACATGACTTGCTTACATTTTTAAAAGGGGCTATGCCCCATTTTATGGAGTCAGCAACTCTAGCTAGTTCTCTTAGGTTGATTCCTTTTTGCTGTCATTTGTGAAATCTCTGTCTCCTCTCCTTTCCCATTTAATTGCCCTGAACAGAGATTCCATCTAAAAAATATTGTTCAGTTCTTCCAAGAAAGTAATTATAATTCACCATGTTGTTGTTTTTTGGCCCCTTCCAACTCTATGATCCTGTGAAATCCTATGAAATCATTTCTGAAAGCTCCAATTTGGCCATGCTCCCCAAAAAAGGCAGGAGCAAGACCAAGAGGGGCTGTGCCATGACGTCTCACAGGCCTGTCTTTCTTTGAGGCCTGGTTGTTGTGCATGCAGAGTGAAGTTTCCTGTAATAATATTACCAAAAACAACCGCGATTTTGCAAAATCCAGAAGGTACAAATGGTGTATAGTGCCATTGTGAAAGAGCACAACGAAAAGCACACCGGACAAAATATTTGTGTGTGTTCCTATGGAAAAGAAGTGATGCCGCTGGAAAGCACGGGTAGATGCTACAAGATAAGAATACTTGTTTGGTGAGAAGTCTGTGTTGACTGCGTGTTGGGACCATTTTAATGTTAGCATAAATTATATATAAAATGATGATTATTCTCCAATATTCTCATGTATATTTTTATGTTATTATACTCCCCCTTTTTTTAAAAAAAGGAGTGACTGAATGAATGGAGAAGGGAGGGTGGGTGAACAGTGGCTGGTCAGCGCTTCCCTGCTTTTTGCCTTTAGCCCTGAAAATGAGAGCCAGTGTGGTGTAGCGGTTGTTGTGAGGATAAAATGGAGAGAGGGAGGAGGACGATTATGTAAGCTGCCTTGGGTTCCTTGCAGGAAAAAAGGCAGGATAAAAATATAAATAAATAAATAGTGAGAAGGGCTTCTGTGAGTACTGGTGAAATCTGCTGCCCACCAAGGTAAGGAGAAATGCCTTGAAAATACGTAACAGGCAACCATTGTACTTCAATGGCATAATAACTCATGTGTCTCAGGTAGATAAGGTCTGTTCCCCACATAGGCCTCATCTCTTAGCAGTAGTAATGTGACTGCCCTTATGTGAGAGTTTGCTTCTTTTAATCTCAAAATTGCTAAACCTCAAAAGGTAAAGCTGCATGTATTTAATTTCTTTTCTCAGGCACCTGGTAAGAGTCCTGGCCTTCTGCCCCTTACAAAGAACTCAGCTGCCCCTTCCCTTTATGTAAGGTGACCATATGTACTGGTTTTACCAGTACAGTACTAGTTTTGGGGACATTGTTCTGGTTAGTCGTGAGATGTAACCAGTACAGTTTAGGACTACAAAATCAAAAATTATTAATTTATCAAAAGATTGAGTACATCAAATCAATCCTTGATAAACCAGCCTAAATCAATTTTATTAATTTATCCTAGTTTTAGTTTTATTTTACACAACGGTTCTCGTTGTTGGATCTCAGCAATACTCGGCATTCAGCACACGCACTCTCACTATATTGTGGCCGCGGCGACTCTTTGATAATACTGCTGCGCAGTACATACAGCCCGACTGTGGGAACTCGATGATAACGTCATCACACAGAGCCTGCCAAAATCGACCAATTTGATGTTAGCTTCGGAATATAAAAGGTCCTCCACAGCACAAGACAGGCACCAGTGATCTGGCATCTTCGGACTGTGATACTGGCCCTCAGAGCTCCACACTCTCTCGGCTACTCGAGCTTTTCGCTCCGCTGTTTTCATGGCGCACCTCGCTGCTTCGCCAGGACTAGGCTGACCATACGTACCGTTTTAAAAGGGACAATCCCGTTTTTTTCATATTTCCTGACCGTCCCTTCTTTTTAATATAAATGTCAATTTTGTCCCATTTTTAGTAAACTACCATATTTTTCGCTCCATAAGACGCATCTGGTCATAAGACGCATTTAGGTTTTAAAGGAAGAAAACAAGGAAAAAAATATTCTGAAAATTTATGCAAATTTAATCAATTAAAGCTCCCCCAAATTGATCACTACCAAGGCAATGCAAATGTTTAGTGACTACTGAAATTAGTAATTTTATTTAGAATTTGAGGGAATATTAATTGTACTGTGCATGTTGGAAAAGTCCTATATGTATTTATGCAGAAGTCCCATTTTACTCATTGGTGCTTCTGTGTAAATTGCATAGGATTGTAGTCTTAGACAGAAAAAAAAAACTCTTACAACTCCCAGCATTCCCCAGCCAGCTATGCTGGGAATGGTAAACTGTTTTTCTGTCTAAACATGTATAGGAGTGTGCCTTTAGTCATTGATCCTTGATGAACTTGCCTTTAGCCCTTTAAAAATAATTATTTTACACAAGAATAAAATTGCATGCACTGTGCCTTTTACGGAGCAGCAAAGCTCATCTATTAATAATAATCTATGTGACTTGGGGGGGATATTGCTTGTTTAAAAAAAAAAAAAAAAACCGGTTCTAAGAGATGGTTCCAGCAAATTGTTTTAAAAATAAAAGCAACATCACTGCTGTAGCCAATTACAAAGATGTAAGATGTTGTCTTACAACAGCTGATTTTCTACTTTGTCTGTACTGCATTCATGTTTCATTTTAAGCTCCTGTAATGGTACAAAAATGTGTGATCTTGGAACAAGGGTTTTTATGCATAGTGCAATCCTACCTGTGCGGGCTCGGCGGCAATAAGAGAAGTGGAAATGCACTATAGTACTGTGCAAAGATAGAAAAGGCGAAATGAGCAGCAAATAACCAGCAGCTATGACTAGGAATTAAAGGAGAGTAAAACTGGTTGACTGGCAGCCCAGGAGCCCTCTGCTCTTCCCCTGGACCAGAAGAAGGAAGTAAAAAATAAAAAAAATAAAAAAATTGAATCAGCTGTTCCGCAGGGAATCAGCTGAGAGGCGGGGCTTGCCCCGCCTGCCCAGGAGCCCTCCGCTCTTCCCCCGGACCAGAAGAAGGGAGTAATAAATAAATAAATAAATAAATAATTAAAAAAAAAAAAAAAAAAAACAATATTTGCTCCATAAGACGCACAGACATTTCCCCCTATTGGGGGGGGGGGGGGAGTGCATCTTATGGAGCGAAAAATACGGTATATATAGTTTTTAATTTTTAGTAAAAAACTGAACGCGACTTGTTTATTTCTCATAAGACTCTCCGCGTTAAGAAACCTTGGGGGGGGTGAGCCAAGCCCCATGTGGAGCTGCTCCCGCGCTCTCCTTAGCCCTTAGACAGGGCGACTACTGACATAGTCTAGAGCGCCGTGTGAGCCACGCCGAAGAAAGGGAACTTCACGGCGATGGGCCACAGCCCGGAGCCGTTGTTGTCTTGCTGCGGGGCAGCCGCATCCCCCTGCGCAAGCCTGAAGGGGTAGAAATCAGGCAGGGGCACAGCACCCTTCGCCCGCAGCCGGAGCCAGCTGCCGAGCGCCAGCAGCACCATCCAGCCAGACAGGCCCTGCATTTCTCTGGCGGGTGCCGAACCCCGGGCAAGCAGGCGAGACGGCGGAGCTGACACACGGGTGGGTGGCAAGAGGCAGCGCGGAGACGGGCCAGGCTGGGCAGCAGCGCGCCGGGTGGGAGCATGAAGACCCGGGCAGGCACCGAAGGGACACAGCCCCCCGCACGCTCTGTGGCAGGACCACCCTTGGAACGCGAGACAGGGGTCTGCCGGTGGTGGCGATGGCGGAGGCAGCTGAGAGGAGACCCACATGCACACTGAGCCTCTCTGCATGGCAGCAAGGGAGGGGACAGCAGCGCATTCACACAGGTGAGGGCATACATATTCATGCCCTGGTCAGCCAATAAGGGCGGGACCTGATTGGCGGGCCGTGGTTAGGGGCGGGCTTAGGAGGATCAGCCTTTTCTTAAAGTGCTAAGAAGACTGGATGGGGAGAGCAAAGCTGTGCAGCTCGCACTAAGGAGGAGGCGCAGTGTGTGGCAGACGGCCGGACGAGCAGGCGAGCACAGGGCACATCGGACTGCAGGCAAAGCTAAGACATGCTTGTCGCTAGCGCAGCCGTTCTCAACCTCTGGATATGTCGGACTACAACTCCCAGCATCCCCAACCAGCCAGATGGCTGTGGATGCTGGGAGTTGTAGTCCAGTATATCTGGAGGGCACTAGGTTGGAGAAGGCTGTAGTAAAGAGTTAGTTAGCCCTATTGAAGCCAGTGGGAGTCACTTTCCAGTACAAACCCCTATCAGATCCCTCTGCAAGCCACTGAGTGCTCTTTCCTTCTGGATTAATACACTGACTAGGTTCAGACAACATGATAACCCACACTCAGGACTGAGTAAGGGTTGTTGTTGAACCGTGGGTTGTTGTTGAACCGTGGGTAGTCGTCTGAACCCAGCTGAGATAAGAGTGAACAACCCACAGTTCACAGCCCAATGACAACCATGGGTTCTCTTCGTGGGTTGGTTGTGGTTAAGAAGCCATGGCTTGTTAGTGCAGGTGGGTTCAGACAACACGATAACCCACGTTTCAGCAACAACCCACACTCAACCCATAGTCAACCCCTGAGTGTGGGTTATCATGTTGCCTGAACCCAGTCATTGCGGATAACCATCAGTCCCCACCATGGTCTTTAGGCCATTGTCCCCATGATCCACTCTGGCTGTGTGCAGGCCTAGCTGTGGGGTTACAGAGTGGCAAGGGAACGGCGCTGTGTGTGTAGCCAGTGATAACTTCCTCCTTATTAGTACCCAGTACTACTTAATGGTAGTTCAGTACTAAATTTTGAAGTGCAGGCGCTCATCATTACAGCCCCAATGACCATACCCCAAGGACAACCCAAAATGCAGGCAGCTGTGTTGATCCATTATAGATAGATACCCCCAAAGAAAATCAGTCCATAGCATACTAGCTAATTTATTAGGATCAGCTGAAAAAAGTGCCAGAGCTCTGGGACCCAGTGTTCCCACTCCACTACACCATGGCTTCTTTATCAGAGGGGAGGGGGGCTTTGCTCAATGGCGGAGCACCCACCTTGCGTGCAAAAGGTCCTGGGTTTCATCCCTGGTATCTCCAGGTGAGACTGGGAAAGACTCCTGTGTAAACCCCTGGAGAGCCAGTCAATGTGTAGCGTAGGTAACAATGAGCTAGATCAAGTGTGGGGAACCTATGACCCTCCAGATCTTGTTGGACTACTGTGAAGGATTGAGGCCTACCCAGGCTTGAGTTAGGTTGAAGCCTGAAGGCCCAAATATCTCCTGATGGGAGGGGGCATTTGTGACTTCGGGGGTGCCACAAGGGTAAGGGCCATCCCCCTAACCCTGCTATTTTTTGCTCGTTGCCCTTGGTGGGGGGGATTGTTTTTCCTTGTCTAGGGCCTGAACATGTGCCTTCAAGGGGAGTCATGGAGCCAAGTGGGGGGTTCTGTGGGGGCCCCAATTAGTGTAGTGACAGGTAGAGGGAGATATGGCATTGGGAGGAGGACTAGCCAGGTAAGGGGAACACAGCCCAGACACTTAATGGCTGTGCCTTGTTCCGGTCCTCCTCGCACCTGCAGGTTTGGTGGTTGCCCTATCAGCCTGCCCTCAGGTCTCTGGATGCTGCTTCTAAATGCCAGATTGGTTTAATCCACGATTTAATAGTGGATGAGGCGGCCGATCTGGCATGCATTATCGAGACCTGGGTGGGAGAACAGGGAGGAGTTAGTCTCTCCCAGCTTTGCCCACCGGGGTACTTGGCGCAGCATCAGGGTACACCTGAGAGCTGGGGAGGGGGGGCTGCCGTGGTCTATAGGAATTCTCTCTCTCTCTCCAGGCTCCCTGTCCATCTGACTACTGGTCTGGAGTGTTTGCACCTTTTGTTGGGCCAGCAGGACACATTAGGGATTCTGTTGGTGTACCGCCCACTCCACTGCTCAACAGACTCCCTGGCTGAGCTGACGGAGGTGGTCTCGCTGGCGATGCTGAGGTCCCCCAGGCTGTTGGTCCTGGGGGATGTTAACATCCATGCTGAGGGCACCTTGTCTGGTGTGGCTCAGGAATTCATGGACTCCATGACAACCATGGGACTGTCCCAACATGTCATTGGCCCAACACATGTAGCAGGGCACACTCTAGACCTGGTTTTTTCAGCCGAGCATGGAGATGGTGATCTGAAGGTGGGGGACTTTGAATCGGTCCCCTTGTTATGGTCAGATCACTACCTGCTGAGATTTAGGCTAACGGCAGCTTTCCCCCTCTGCAAGGGTGGGGGACCTATTAAGATGGTCTGCCCCCAGAGGCTGATGAATCCAGATGGTTTCCAGAGGGCCCTTGGGGGGCTTCCGGCTGATATGGCTGGCAGTCCTGTCAAATCCCTGGTTGATCTCTGGAATAGAGAGATGACCCGGGCGGTTGACACGATCGCTCCTGAGCTCCCACTCTGTAGTAGAGCTCGTACGACTCTGTGGTATACCCCAGAGCTGAGAGTGATGAAGCAAAACAGGAGACAGCTTGAGTGCAGGTGGAAGAAAACTCCTAGTGGATGCAATCGAGCCCTGGTACATGCCTATAGCCAGGTATACCTAGAGGCAGTGAGGGTGGCAAAGAGACAACATCTCTCACTACCTCTATCCAATCATCTCTTTGCTGCCCAGCTGAGCTCTTTAGGGTCTCCCGGGACCTGTTATACGCTGGCCCCAGGGACATCATCGATCCATCTGATGCCCGCTGCAATATATTTGCTAGGCACTTCTAGGAAAAAATCTCTGCAGGGACTTAGACTCCAATGTTATAGCAGTAGAATCAGGAGAGGTACCCAGAGCACAGCCTGGTCTAGTTATTTTGGATGAGTTTCAGTTGGTACAGTTCAAGGATGTTGACAAGGTGCTTGGACAGGTTCGTGTAACCACGTCTGTTCTGGATCCTTGCCCCTCTTGGCTTATAAAAACTAGCAGGGAGGGAACGGCCGGCTGGGCCAGAGAGGTGATCAATGCCTCCTTGGGAGAGGGAGTGGTCCCATGCCACCTGAAACAGGCGGTGGTGAGACCACTCCTGAAGAAACCCTCTCTGGACCCGGAAGATCTTAACAACTTTAGGCCGGTGGCGAATGTTCCTTTCCTGGGCAAAGTCCTTGAGCGGGTGGTGGCCAACCAGCTCCAGGCGCTCTTGGATGAGACTGATTACCTGGATCCATTTCAGTCGGGGTTCAGGCCTGGTTTTGGCACAGAAACAGCTTTGGTCGCCCTGTATGATGACCTATGTCGGGGGAGAGACAGGTGGAGTGCGACCCTGTTGATACTGCTGGATCTCTCGGCGGCTTTCGATACCATCAACCATGGTATCCTTCTGGAGTGGCTGTCTGAGTTGGGTGTGGGGGGCACTGCATTGCAGTGGTTCCGCTCCTACTTGGATGGCCGGCTCCAGAGGGTGGTGCTTGGGGAATGTTGCTCGGCCCCATGGACTCTCCAGTACAGGGTTCCTCAGGGGTCGGTCGTATCCCCCATGCTACATCTACATGAAACCACTGAGTGGGGTCATCCAGAGTTTTGGAGTGTGTTGCCATCAGTACGCTGATGACACACAGCTCTATTTCTCCTTTTCATCTTCAGCAGGTGAGGCTGTGGGTGTGCTGAACCGGTTCCTGGCTGCGACAATGGACTGGATGAGGGCTAACAAACTGAAGCTCAATCCAGACAAGACTGAGATGCCGTTAGTGGGTGGTTCCTTTGACCGGATGGAGGGTGTTCAACCTGTTCTGGATGGGGTTGCACTCCCCTTGAAGGAGAAGGTTCGTAGCTTGGTGGTGCTCCTGGAGCCATCTTTGTCACTTGAGGCTCAAGTGGCCTCAGTGGCAAGGAGTGCCTTCTACCAGCTCCGGCTGGTGGCCCAGCTATGCCCCTATCTGGACAGGGATAGCCTGGTCTCAGTAATCTATGCTCTGGTGATCTCTAAACTAGACTACTGCAATGCACTCTATGTGGGGCTGCCCTTGAAGACTGTTTGGAAGCTGCAGCTTGTGCAAAATGCGGCAGCCAGGCTTATTGCGGGGACTGGAAGGTCTGAGCACATTACACCAGTTCTGGCCCATTTGCACTGGCTGCCAATATGCTTCCGAGCCGAATTTAAGGTGCTGGTTCTAACCTATAAAGCCCTACACAGCTTAGGACCACAATACCTGACAGAACGTCTCATCTCTCCCAACCGCAATCTACCCGGACACTACACTCAACATCTGGGGCCCTCCTCCAACTGCCACCTCCAAGAGAGGCTCGGTTGGTAGCAACAAGGAGGAGGGTCTTCTCAGTGGTAGCCCCCCCCCCCCCAATTATGGAATAAGCTCCCCACTGAGATCCGCCTGGCGCCAACCTTACTATCTTTTCGGTGCCAGGTTAAGACTTCCCTCTATGCCAAGGCATTCAATAGTTAAGAGCTCAAAATAGCACGGGGGGGGGGGATTGTCACCTGTAGACTTAGTTTTATTAACTTTTGGATTGTATTTTAAACTGTGCTTTCTAATTTGGTTTTTAATCTTTTTAACTATTTTGTATGTTTTTATTGTTGTTTTATGTACAAACTGTTGTGAACCGCCCAGAGAGCTTCGGCTGTGGGGCAGTATAGAAATTAATTAATTAAATAAATGTCCTGGTTTTAAATTTGAAAAAAATGGTCACCTTACCTTTATGATGTACAAAGTTGTGGGTGATCAATCAATCAAATCTTTATTACGGTCCAAGATCAGCATAAAAGTTGTGGGTGATAAAAGCTAAGCAGTAGCACTGAGGCCTAACAGTTTTGAGGTAAACTCAAAATTTACCTGGGAGTAAGCCCCATTGAATTAAATGGGGCTTACTTCTGTGTAGACATTTATACGATTGCACTGTAAAAAGTACAACTTTATGGAAATGCTTTATTAAAATATTTGTTCCCTCTCTGTGTTGTAGACCTCCCATTTTCTTAACCTTGATTTTCTAACAGCACAATCCTATACTTACTCAGAAGTAAGCCTCATTGAGTTCAAAGGGGCTTACTTCCTGGTAAGTGGTACCTACCCACTTCAGTAAGCCTTACTTAAATCAGTGGGCCTTACCGGTGGTGCAGCTAGGTAATTTTAGACCCTGGACTTATAATATAAGCACAGTTACAAGAGAGCTGCAATTGGCTGCCTGCAGCTTTCTGTCGAGTGCATACACATGGTGGTAAACCTGAATTGTGCATCTGCATAATATATGGAATGGCCTTAAGGGCATTAGTTGTTGTTCTCTTTTTAAGCTACTAACCATAAACATTTAGTGAAAAACATGTATTATTTTTATGTGTCAGGAATATTTAATGTGTCATTGGTTTAAAAAACAAACAGTTCAATCAAGCCTTTAAAAATATTACCAAATTGGAGGGGGGGGGTGCGGGGAGGAGAAGTGTTGTCTGTTATTATCAGCCGATGTTAAATCCTGCATCATTATATGGGAGAAAGCAAAAGAGAAGTTAAATTTAGAACACAACACTATCCACGAAAGAATTTCTCCCTGGGGTGCTTCTACAATAGACTACGGAGTACCATTCTTGTATTCTAACAGATGCCCGACAGAGAAGTTCCAGGCCCTAAACCTCACTGTAGTCTCTTGTGTTAATGAGGACTCTTGATGCAGTTTAAGGTACACTGGTGAGCAGCTTTAAATCAGAACGCATCCTGCTGCAGGAGACTTTACAATGGATGCAGAGGCCAGTCTGTTAGCATTCCAGATGTGGCGCCTGTACCTTGCCTATGGCCAGCATTCATTTCTGCACTCCACAGCTGGTCCATGTAAATGTGCCATATTGCAGCCCATCTGCTCAGAGAGTGCACAGTGGCACATCTCTCTCTGACAGTGGACCATTTTATTGAATGCTATAAATATTGAAATTCATAGGCATGAAGCAGCAGATTTTTAATGTTACTTAGAGAGACATTTGAGCCACAACCTTTGGCAGAAGCAGACACTGTTACTATCTCTGTACACTGTGCACCATTTGGTTCAGACTCATGAACAACTTTTCCAGAGATTTCATGGCTCTCCAATCCCAGGTAAAATGGAGTACAGACCCTGTGGGATGATATTTAGTGTGAATGTCACCCTGCATACAATGCGCATTTGGGATATGGACTTTCCAGCCCTGTGCTGCGTTAAACCATATGTTAATGTTTTTATACTCAGAAAAGATTAGACTGGGGACCAATAAAGTTTCAAAACTACAAATAATAGTCTAACCATTATGAAATGTGAGGTATTCCTTTGCCTGCCTTCCCCCCACCCCTGCTCTGCTTCCCAAAGTCTCTGCAGTTATTCTTTATTTTTAAATGGCAAGCCTGCATTGTGCTGCAGGAAAGCAGCTTATCCATATTTTATAAGTTAATATGGGCACATTTTGTAATAAAGAATAAACATCCCCATTAATTTGAAATTGCTGGCAAAACTGATCTGGAACAAGAACAAATAGAGACTGCTTTGCACATTTGTTCTGTCAAACAACCTCTAGAAAGTGTGCATTTAGGTGGCAAAGTCTATACTGAAGTTTACATTAGTATTATTAGCAGTAATGGTAGTATTTTGCAGGCTTTCCTCTTTTACAACCTGAACCTGTAGCCATGGTGATGAACCTGACCCTAAAGGCAGTTAAGCCTTTTAGAATGCTTACTTTAGTACAGCCTGCCCCAGCCTGGTGGGCTCCAGATATGTTGGGCTACAACTCCCATCATCCCCAGACAGCCACACCCATGCTGACTGGGGATGATGGGTGTTGTGGTCCAACACTTCTGGAGGGTGCCAGCCAGGTTGGGGAAGCCTGCTACAGTGTAAGCATCTTCAGATACGAAGGACTGACACAGAACTGCCTTTGCAATCACAGTTGCCGCTCTTCATAGCTGTACAGTACAATATTTCCCCTTCTGAAACTAAGGCCAATTTGAGCTGCTGGGGTTTAATTTAGCACAGGATTTGACCCTTTAAAACATGGAGGTTGTTTTAAAGGAGATAATAATGATGCATTGAGATATTTAATACACTTTAAATAGCCTTCCCAATTTGGCGCCTTCCAGATGTGTTGGACTGCAACTCCCATAATTCCCAGCCAGCATGAAAATGTTGTGTGTGATATAATGTAAAGGAAAGAAAATCTGAAGGCAAGGCCCCAAATGCAATGGGGGAGTGGGGGAAGCAGGCTGGGGGGGGGGGGGGGGGAAGAAGTCTGTTTATTGACCCCAACATGTGTCCAATGTTGATCTTTCTTCAGAAGCACTCTTAGAAACAACCAAATTGTATCTTTGGCTTCTAACTCTGTTGCAAAAGATTCTGTGATCATACTGTCCAATTGCCCCGAATTTGCCGACAGTCCCGCAAACACTTAAGCCATCACAGCTTCCTACTTTGTTATGCAGAGTCCCAATTTGTTATGCAGATCCCGGAATTCCCCTGCCTCCTCCCCCTCCCACGATAGCTTCGATTTTGCCCATGGACCCTTTAAGCAGGAAGGGAACAGACCGAGTGTGTGTGTGTGTGTGTGTGTGTGTGTGTGTGTGTGTTTTACCTGCTGCCTCTGACCAGGCCCCCTGGTAAGTAAGTAAGACCGATTGAAGATGAAGACATTTGTACTTACTCTTGAGTAACTGTGCATAGGATTGCACTGTTTGTTTTAACTTAATTCAAGTTAGTTAAATTCTGTAAGATTATTCCAGTTTAAGTGTTTCTTTAAATCTAAATTGTGTGAATAGAACACAAAAGGTGCTTTAAACTGGGCCTTTCCACAATAACAAACAACAACAAAGCTGTTCAGCCCCTCAAAGTTACTCCTTGTGCTTAAAAAACAGAGCTGTAGAGGTGTTGGAGCAAAATGCTGAAGGGGCTCAAAACCCCAATGTGTCTTTTTGTATTTTCCCCCACCCAAAAGCTCCCCCTCCTCTGCATCTCCTTTTCTTCTCCTTCTCCAACTGCCCTGAAAATGCGGGACCAATCCTGACAATGTTAAAACAAAAAGAGATTGCCCTGCAAGCACTGACACCCCCCCCCATGAAAAACACCAGATATCAACAATTAAGGGTTTAAGTAAGGTTAAAAAAATTACAAAAGCCACTAATAAAATATTATAAAATAATATATAATATAATAATGTAATAATTATAATATATAAGATTTTTTGTGTTTCCTCTAATAACGTTTGTACTTGGCCATGCCCTTTGGTTGCCTGGCCATACCCTTGGCCACGCCCTCATGTTGCCTGGCCACGCCCTCTCGATCACACCTTCATGTTGCTTAACCATACCTCTTACAAATTCACATGTGTGTCCCTATTTTCATCTGTGAAATGTTGGAGGGTATGTGTGACATATTGCAGAAGATTTTTTTTGATAATTACCTTTATAAGCTCAGCCCTAGCCATGTTTACTTGGAAGTCCATCCTACTGAGTTCGATAGGATTTATTTCCAAGTGAGTATGTACAGGATTGCAGATATGCTTCCAGGTGGGTGTGTATAGGATTGCTGCCTCTGCTATTAGAAGCAGAGCATTTGCCTATGGAATTGCATCAAAAATAAGAAACAGTAGAGCCCTGTTAGGTGTTACTGAAACCAGTAATTTGCAGCACATGAGTCGCAGCTAGGCCAGGAACGATCAGGGTTCCAAACTGCATGGAAGTGTACACATATACAGCTGTACACGTGAAGGCCTCCCTGCTGCAAGCGTTCATGCTGTACATATGGATGCCTTTGGGTGGAGCTACGTGGTGATGCAATGTTGGTCGGGGGCGCAGCAGCCCTGTTCCTGCTCACGTGGCGAGTAGTACTAGTTTAAGTAATGCCTGAATACTGTTTTGTTTGTTTTTGTGTTGAATTAGGTGCTAGAGTTCTCAGGGTAAAATCCAACATTCCGCTCATGCAACAAGACATTCTCTTCCCCCCTCCAACCCCTGTACGGTTCCCCAACCCTCTGGAGCAGATTTTGATGGTGGCTTGCAGCGGGGAGCGGAAATTGCCCACCTCCCTATTCTGCTGACGGAAGCCATTCCGTCAGTGGGAGGACTTAAGTCAGTGTTCTCCAACCTTGGGTCCCCAGATGTTTTTGGCCTACAACTCCCAGCATAATAACCCAAGGTTGGAGAACACTGACTTAACTGGATACCACTCTCAGCGTGGTATTTGTTCTGTTCACAGTTATGTCTAACAGTTAATGTGACAACTAGCTTTCAAAGTTTTTCTGTCTATTTGTTGATGTGAAGTACAAAACAGAGAGATTTTAATAAATGAGCTTGGAATAGCCCTCTGGCATGTACATTTCCCAGCACTGCTGGTGATTCTAGTCAGTTGCATTATAATCCCCCCCCCCCCGTTTTCTTTGTTGCATTTTTTTTCTTCCCCCCCCCTTTTTTTCTTTTTTTAAAAAGGCATCCTTAACAGCAACAAAGTTGTAACATTTGAACAATAAGCTGTGTCATTGTTCAAACCGTTCCCTGAGTTCCCAATCAGCGGCAGTGTTATGTAAGGTGGCAGGTTAATAAATGCGACACACTGAAATCATTTGTACCAGATTATCTCTCCTTCCAAACTCTGACAGATGCTAAGTCCAGCTGGTAAAGAAAAGTTTATAGGCGAGCTGGATCTGGGGCCTTCACACACTCCACAATGTTGGCTACCAATGCTGGTTTTAATGAGTCACGAATTGCCTGTTTATCTTCTGCTCCCTGCTGTTTCTGCATTTTCTCTTCCAGAACAATCCTAGAAACACATGCTGCTACAGACGCTGGAGCAATGTGTGTAGACATTTGAGCCAAATTATTATAAAGAACTCTTTCTTCTCTGATATTAAAAAAAGGGGGAGGGGGCAGAATAGCACATTGCCTAGCAAATCGTTATCTCAGATGTTCACTCTGACATGCTCAATATGGCCTACCAGAGAAAGTTGGAGACATTTGAAACCTTAACAACTACCGAAAATGACAGTGTAATTGGCGGGTTTTGTTGTTCATGTTCTGGCTCAGCTAAAAACTGCTCTAAACACTTTGTTTAATGATGTTACATTATGACAACACATGGCTACTATACAGCAAGTCATCATGTTTAACATGCGTCTACACAGGAACGGTAGCAAATAGCCAGAAAATAGTAACAGATACAGGAAAACAAAGCCTAACAATGTGATGAAGAGCTGCCGCATCCAATCTCTTCCTATCAGGCTGGATACAGATTATTGGGGTTGTTTTTCCCCAGAGTGTTGAAGGTGGCATGAGAGAGCCATCATTGCCTGTGGTATGTTTTCCCCACTATCGCTAATGGTAAACAGGTTTTCGTAGTGCTTTGAAAATCTGAAAAACCTGCTTGGTCAGAGATAAGGGCCGAACCAAAGAGTTGTGCATACTTGTAGGGCAATGATGCCTTTATCATACCATTTTCAGTCCCCTTAGAAACTATTTTCAGTTGAAACAGAAACTCCAGGTTGTGTCACCACTCTAGAGTGTCACCTTCAGGAGGAGGGACGGCATTACAAAGCTTGTTTGTGAATGTCCCAGCTACATACTGAAACTGAACCCCGACAAGACCGAGGTACTTCTGGTGGGGGACAAGGGGAGGTTAGGGGATGTTGACCTGGTGCTGAATGGGGTACATCTCCCCCTGAAGGACCAGGTCCGCAGCTTGGGGGTCATTCTAGACTCCCAGCTGTCCATGGAGACTCAGGTGGCAGGTGTGAGCCGGGCGGCGCTGTATCAACTCCATCTGATACGGCAGCTGCGCCCCTACCTTCCTAATCACCTGCTCCCATCAGTGGTTCATGCCTTGGTCTCCTCTCGCCTAGACTACTGTAATGCGCTCTACGTGGCGTTACCCTTGAAGACGGTTCGGAAGCTACAGCTGGTACAGAAAGGCAGCCGCCGGCGGGATCACATCACGCCAGTGCTGAAGGATTTGCACTGGCTACCAGTTGCTTGCCGAGCTGAATTCAAGGTGTTGGTTTTGACCTTTAAAACCCTATACGGCTCCGGTCCAGTCTATCTGAAGGAGCGTCTCCAGCAACACCAATTGGGCCGCTCAACAAGATCTGCCACGGATGGCCTTCTCCTTGTCCCTTCAGCCAGAGCAGCTAGACTGGTGGGGACGAGGAAGAGGGCCTTTTCTGTGGTGGCCCCCTTACTGTGGAACTCTCTCCCGAGTAACCTCCGCCATGCCCCCTCTCTGCTGAGCTTCCGTCGCTCATTAAAAACCTGGTTATTCAGGCGGGAATATGGGGTGGGTTAAGATTTTAAAAATTTTATATTGTTTTAAATGTATTTTATTGTTTTTGTTCTATGTACATCGCCCAGGGTGGCCGGTTGCCGGCCAGATGGGCGATAAATAAATATTAATATTAATATTAATAATAATAATAATAATAATAATAATAATACTGCGATTTGAGATCTGGAACTACTTTTACTAGGCTAATTGTACACTGGCTTGGACCAGAGGTCATTGATACACCTGAGTCAAATCAAAGTCTGCCAACCAGGGATGGAATCTAATAGCTGCCTAGGCACAAGCAAGGGGCTTCTGCTAGCTTTGAATTTTTGACTTCTCTCCCATTGAATAGTTGAATTCCCCATGCTGGTTCACAAATTGTTTTTGAACTCCTTCAGTTTCAAAAAGAACTTGCCATGTAGCATAAGGAGATTTTTTTAATTTTTTTTTTAAGTCATGGATTTCTACTCAAATGTACTGAGTTCAATAGGACTTACTCCCAGAATAAGTGTCCATAACAGGGGTGGGCAACTTGTGGTCTTCCAGTTGTTTTAGCCTATAACTCTCATCATCCCTCACCATTGGCTATGCTGGATAGGGCTGATGGGAGCTGTAGCCCAAAACATCTGGAAAGATTGCTGTTTAAAGTCACCTTGGACTCATGGAACTAGCTGCATGGTTCTTTGGATCCTAGCCCAGATTTCCAATGTCCTAATGCAAAACCCAGCATAATGTAGTACAGGAGCTGGCAACCAGGTGACCTCCAGATGTTTTGGACACAACCTCCATAATCTCTGACCATTAGCCATGCTGGCTAGTGTTGATGGAAGTTATATAGACCAAAACATCTCGAGGTCACCAGGTTGCCTATCCCAGTTGTAGTGAATACAATATTGGACATGAACTGTGGAAGTCTTGTTTAAAATTCCTGCCTAGCAATGAAGCATAGTGGTCAGCCTTAGCTGAGCCACTGTCTCTCAGCCAGACAGACTACCTCTCAGGAGTGTTGTGAGGATAAAATGGGATAACCCTGTTATGCCTCTCTGAGTTTCTTGGGGGAAGGTCACTAGGAAGAAAGTCCTGAAAGAATATCTCTCTATATGTCAGTCATACCAGATGTATTGAGAAATGTATCAATACGACTATTTTTGGCAGACTGTAAGGCTTTTAATGGTTCATACAGCCATCTTCTTCCCTGTTTCTTCTTAATTTCCCATTTATTTCTGTAATTTACTTCATACATTTGGTGGAAGGATAACTGAGAGGGAGTAGCATACCTTCCCTGTCACAATACAGCTGGAATATTCCAGCTAACACTTTGTGCTGATATTCCCCATGGTTCAGTTGGTAAAGGTTCAGTTGGTAAAGGTCTGTGGCTTATGCTGGCTCAGCTTGTCTGAGTGTGGAAAGCTAAGCAGGGTCAGGCCTGGTTGTTACTTGGATGGGAGACCCCTCCTCTAGTTTCCTGCATTGAGCAGGGGGTTGGACTCGATAGCCTTGTAGGCTCCTTCCAACTCTATGAAATCTATGAAATCTATGGAACATTCTCTAATTTCCCTAAGCCACATTGGAACTAATGAAGTAATCCAGAACATAGGCTCTGAAGCCACTTGTGTGTATGGCTGGAGTACTGTGGCATTATTTGGTGAAGCAGAATAAAATTCAGGTATTCTGGCTGTGTTAATTTGGCCAAGCTAAGCCAAAGTATTTTTTTTAAACCTTAAATGTATGTACCGTATCTTGATTAACATGAACTCCCCTCTCCTCCCCAATTATATATCATGTGCTATATTTTTCTGTGATAATAGAACAACAGTTGCCCCATTCTTAGGTTTCCCAAGGTTCCATTTTGTATCTGCTTACTGGTTGAATACAGGTTTTGATGTCCTCATTAAGAAATGGCAAAGAGAACATTTTCCCCTGTGTCCCCAATTATTAACAGAATGTTTTGAATTTGCCTATTCTTTGCACATGGGAAACTGTATGGTCATTAGACAGATGTTGAAACTCACCAATTTTATATCCAGCAGCTGGAGAAGACAATGGATGTCATATGAAATATATGCCAGGGAAAGAGCCCATAATCTGCACCGGTATACTGAAAAATCACCACTTGTAATTATTCACAGTCGTTCTATAAAAGGCAACGCCATTGTGTTGTGAAATTGTACTATTTGCAGCATTTGTTAAGGTCAATGTTATTCTAAAGCACATACAGGTATGGTTGTTAACAGAAGTATATGATCTCTGTGTTTGTCTACTACATTTGTCTATTTTAAGGCTATGATAATGATGGGAAGAAGGCATACAGATTAAATATTGTCAACATCAAGATGTGGAAGGAGACAGTACGTTTGGCTCCCAACCATGAAATTTTATTCTGCAGTTGCCTTCTTAATGGCATCTCTTGAGGTCAGTGGCTTTGAATTCTCCCAATTGTATAGGGTCACTCGGGCAGCATTGGCCAAGGAGAAAAGCTTCAGACAGGGGAAACAATGGCAGAAGTCACCATTTAAGTGCTGTGCCTTCTATATCATCCAATTGATTCCTTGGCCCCCCACTATGATGTCACTGTTTGACCAGTTTGCTTTAAAACAGCTTAATTGGCTGAAAGGAAAGCTATGTCTGACCATGTTTGTGAGTTTATAAAAAAAGGAAAAAAAGAAACAAGCCAAAGCTCTGCCTTTCAGAATGCTCATTGTCTGTCTTGTCAGAAATCTTAGATCTAAAATGAAACAACATTCTTTTCATACAGAAATAAGGCCTTGACAACAAATTTCTCTGCATTGGGGAAATATTTTTATTTTATTTATTTAAGATCATTTTTAGCCCACCTTTAAGTGTGTAAATAACAGGTTCTGAAAATGGTTAGTGTTGAAATATGTATTGTATCCTATATCTTGCCTTTGCATCATTGCTAGCAAAAATTCATATAACCCATAAAAGCAGCCTATTTTTTCAGACAGGTGAAGGACATTTAGGTACAAATGCTTAGGACATTTTTACATGTAAGCTTAAGCCAGTTTTCCCCTTAAATATGTCTATAAGGTAGGTGTTAATCATGCAATTAAGAATAAAATGCATTCAGTTTCTGCACATTGTCTGTACATGTTAAATGCTGATGGACTGAAACAGAAGTACTTCTACTTTTGACTTGCCAGTTCATGTACGGACATGGGGCAATATCCTATTGTGCCTGTATGCCACTGAGACCCACTGCTAGAACAACAGGGAGCCAGCAGTTCTTAAACAGAAATGAGTGGAAATGCTCATTTCTGGATAGGGCAGGTCAGTGGAGCTTGCAGAACGGAGTTCTGTTGAGCTGCCCCAACAGGAACGGTGCAGGGCTGTTTGGCGCCCTAGGCCGAATTATATTTAGCGCCCCCCCTCGTGCCGTGGGGGGGGCTCCGGAGCAAAGCAGCCCTGCTCTGCAACGCCCCCCCCGCGCCGCCGCCGCCGCCGCCACCACCACCACAACCTACCAACTCCTCCGCAAGGGCCACCAGCCGGCCCTGCAGCTTGGAGGTCTTGGCGCTGAGCAAAAAGCAGGCGCCCACCGAGAGGAGCGAGAAGAGCAGCGAGAGGATGACGGGGGCCCTGCCCGCGCCTCCGGCGCACCAGCAGCCGCCTTGGGGCGAAGCCGCAGGCTTCTTCTTCTCCCGAGGCTCGCTCATTGCGCGCGCGCGCTCTCTGCGGGGGGGAAGACGCCGCCGACGCCGCCAGCGCTCAGGTTCGCCCCTAGGGAGCGAGGGGGTGGGTGGCGGCTCCTGCAGCGCTCCCTCCGTCCCTCTGGCTCCGGAGGGAGGTGCGGCGGCGGCGGCAGCAGGCAGGGCAGGAGCGCGCCGTAGGCGAGGAAGGGGCGCAGAAACTAGCGGTAGCGCCGGCCCTGTGCCCCAATCTGGAAATGAGCATTTCTGCTAGTTTCTGGAATTACTTTAGGAAGCACTATCTTCCCATTGTGCTAGCAATCGGTCCTGCTGGCACAATGGAACAATCAGGAGTGCAGTGGCACTGTTGGATACTGCCCATGGTGTTCAACCACTTATTGATTGTAAACACTTCCTTCAGGTGTTTAATTAGAGAGCATACTCTATGGATGTTGCCAAAAATATTTGATCAAGAAGTGCTCCCCAGCACCAAAAAATGGCACCACTACTCCGACATTCCAGACTGCCAGTTCCATGCCCTGACTTGTGTGTTTTCAGCACGTGCCTTCAGATGAGGACGATGGAATCTGGATGAACATTTTTAAAAATGTATTTATAATTATTTTTTAGGCCACCTTTAAGGGTAGAACCCTCTCAAGGCAGCATACAAGGTAAAAGCAATACAAAAATGTGCAAAACCAAATAGAAAGGCAATAAATACTCAATAAATTCCTATAAAAACAAGTACCGGTAACAGCCATAAAGCCTGCCGTCCACAGATTATGGAAAGGCCAATGAAAGCAAGTTGGTCTCTAGAGCCTTCCTGAAGATCTGCAAAGAAGGGACCTGATGAAATCCTGATGGGAATTGATTCCAGAGGTGCGGGGCCACCACTGAAAAGGCCCTCTCCCTTGTACTCACAAGCTTAAGTACCCTTGGTGGTGGGCAGGTGAGAAGGACCTCTGCTGATGACCTCAGAGTGTGGGCAGGCAGGAGAAGGCGGTTCTTCAAGTAACTTGAGCCCAAACCATTTACTTTAAAGATTAAAACCAGCACTTTAAATTGAGCTTGGAAACTCACTGGCAACAATGTAGCTGGTGCAGTATTGGTGTAACATGAGCAGGCCACCCAGCTGCATTCTGCACCAGCTGACGTTTCCAAACTGGCTTTAAAGGCAGCCTTATATAGTAGTCAAGTATACAGTAGTCTGTATACTTGACTACTATATAAGTAGTCTGTATACAGTAGTCTTACAGTAGTCAAGCCTGAATGTCACCAGAGCACAAATAACCAAGGCAAGATCTGCCCTTACTAGATACGGTTGCAGTTGGCATACTGGCCTAAGCCGGTAAAAAAAATAATACTCCTGGCCTTCACCACTACCTGAGCTTCCCCAGTTAGCTGAGTCCAAGAGCACTCCCAAACTGTACACTTGGTCTTTCAAGCGAGTGCAACCCCATCTAAGACCAAATATATTCCTCTATCCAGATTGGTTGGTTTTCCTACCCACAGTACCTCCATCTTGTCTGGATTAAGTCTCAGCTTGTTTGCTTTCATCCATCCCAAAACAGCCTCCCTCCAGGCACCAATTCCGGGCATTCAGCAGCTTCCCTTGGATCATTAGATGGAAACAGGAGATAGAGCTGAGTGTCATCCGCATAACTGATGACACTTGAGTCCAAACCTCTGAATGACATCCCCTTTCTGCCTTCTCCTGCAGTGCGGGGAACATGAAGAAGGGAGAGGTGTAGGGTGCTTCTCTTTCCACATTAGATGTTTACTCTGGAATTGCCAACCTTTGGACAGTCACTTTTCTTTAACGGTGCACATGAAATAACTTGTTTTCCAGTGTTTCCCCCACTGTTCTTCCATCCCCTTTGAGAGCTTGTTTATCCCAACTTTTTAAATATATGGATACAAAACTCAGAAGAGTAGAGTAAACCTGACAGTGTGGATCTACAATAGCGGTACAGTGATGTTTCCTAGAGGAAATGCCATGCTTCTTCACTTCTGTGCTTGAGTACACTTGGAACATTTCTATTCTTGTAACTTTAGGGTGCCATTACAGCAGTCTTTAAAAAAAAAAGTGCTCGATCACATGGTTGTGTTTATATTTTTAAATTATTAAAATATTCACACAATAGTGTGTGATTGCTTAATCACCAGGGCTACCTTGTGTGTGTCTGTGTCCTGGGTTACTCAAGAATGCCTGGAAACAAATGCTGCACTAAACGCTGGTGAGCGCTAACTATAATCGACTTATTTTTATGGAATTCTATTTTTATCTTCAAAAGCTCACATTTATAATGATCAAAGACAATTTTTTAAAACCTACATTTTGAATTCCATGAGTCATTATAAATAATCCATATAAACGTTCATTGTTAATTTCCAAATATTCATTTAAAATGCTTAAAAAAAAAAAAAGTAATAATGCAGAATATATTTCTTTTCTCTCTAAGATTAAGGCTTTTCATAATGTGATATTTTTGTAGGAACCCCTCTCTGCTCACATTTTTTGAAAGGTGAAGCAAAGGGTGATTAAATCAGAAACAAAGTCAGTAATTAGCAGTATAAATCTCCGAGTGATTTTAGTAGGTCACGAAATTAACGGGTACAGACTTTGGACACATCTGCTCTTTTGGCAACTACTTCCCTTTCTACACATTCTGATTGGATAGCTCTAATCATGTGATAGATCTCCTGGAACTTATTTGTGTTCCCAAAGCTAAAGACAAGCAAGTGATGAAATCCAGCATGCCTAAAATGCTAAAACACTTTGCTCTATGAAAAGTACAGAACTCTTAGCAACCAAAACCACAGCGTTACTGGAACACTCTGCAGTCTTTTCAAAGGGCATATGAAGGAGAGAAAACATAAGGCTTTATAGCATATAGATAAACTGCAGCACATTGCTTGCCATTTTCTCAAGGGGTGGAGAGACAATTTTAGCTAAGAGGACCACATACACAAGATGACTAAAGACATTCTCACTTTTGTCTTATCTGCTGCTTGAGTAGCGAAAAGCACAGGGCCTGTCTTCGCTCTAGCTCGCTTGTTCCTGTCTGATGCAGTGTATTCATTCCTTTGAGCATATTGCTATGTGGCCATCTGCTTCCTCCATATTATTTATTTGTTATAGTTGTATCCTGCACTTCCTCTGAGAAACTCAGAACAGCAGTTTAGCTTCGTAACAACCTTATAAGTTCAGCTTGGAGATGGTAACTTACCCAGGGTCACCCGCTGAGCTTCACAGCTGCATGGGGAGTAGGGCTTTTCCCATCTGATCTCAACACTCTATCCAGTGCACTCCAATGGCATCACGTATCGTGTATTGGCACAACTAAGACTGTATCCAGATGGCAGATTTCCCCCAACAAATACAGTGTTAAACAGGATGTGAGAACAGGGTACCTGTAGGAACATGATGAGCTAGCATGGGGGATTTTAGTGCTACAATTGCTGATTTATACCATATCCACCCTTATCCTGCTTAGAGATGTAAAATTTCCAGAAATTTTGAAGCCATGGGGGGGAAATCATGTTTTCTTTTTCCGGAAAACTGAAAAATAAGCAATATTTATTTTTTTAGCACTCTTTACAGATCTAAAGTCACTTTGTTGCTTTAGGACAGCCTTCCCCAACTGGTGACCTGCAGATATTTTGGACTTCAGCTCCCATCAGCCTCGGGCAGAATGGCCAATGGTCAGGGATGCTGGGCATTATAGTCCAAAATATCTGGAGGGCACCAAGATGAGGAAGGCTGATTTATATTCCGAAAGTTATATATTATGTATAACTTGCTTTGCTCCTAAAATTATCATTATATTTAAAAACTTTTAAAAGTAAACTCCGTAAATTTGTAATTCTTGTCTGAATAAGCTATACTTTCTAATTTAATATTCTGAACATGATAATTTTAGGAGCAAAGCGAGTTATATATAACATATTTTAGTTTCCTATTTTGTTTTGTGTTTTTTTTTAAATATTTTATTTACTTTTCAAAACAAATTATAACAAAAAATATATAACAGAATACAAGAATATCACAAAAATATAACAAACAACATACAATAATTCATGAAGTGCACTCCCCCCACCCTCCCAGGGACCAATAATACACTTCCATCCTCTTGATCAAATAAAGTCTAAATTCCAAAAATATAATTTATCTTGACAAGGCATGTTCCCTTTCCCCTTTATTAATACATAATCTAGTAATTGAT
This sequence comes from Shinisaurus crocodilurus, assembly GCA_021292165.1. Classification (NCBI taxonomy): domain Eukaryota; kingdom Metazoa; phylum Chordata; class Lepidosauria; order Squamata; family Shinisauridae; genus Shinisaurus; species Shinisaurus crocodilurus. Next base: position 94,096,763 of record CM037879.1, on the reverse strand, counting down.
TCCATATATCCATAAAATTATTCTTCTTTAGCAATCCTTTTTTGCATTTGATACTACTAGTTTAGTTTCCTGTTCTATGTCTGACCAGAGGAGACTTCAGCAACTAGTTCCTGGCAACATCTGCATCATCCTAGAAGCTGGAAGAAGCAGGCTGTCTAAGTTGCTTTGCAGGGTGGGAGGAGCGCAGAAGCAACCGTGCATAGGATGCCCATCATCCTCCAAGTTCAGAGGTCTACGGGCATCCGGATTGGACTGTGCCCTGGATCAATAATCTTAATAAGGAATGGAAGAAATAACTATGCTGGGAATCCTACGGAGAGGATTAAAAAAAAAACATTGCCCCCGCCCATAACTTCATTATTTCCAGACATTTTATATCTCTAGTCTTTCTGTAAAAGTGTTCTCATTACATAGTTTTTAGAAATCAGTTGGGGGTGGGGGGGGGTAATGGCTTGTAACAATATAAAAACACCTTGTCTTAAATTCTAAAAGAAAATATTTCATAATCCAAAGCTGTGCAATTTTTCCAATTTTTTTGGGAAAAAACAAAAACGGTCCCTGGAAGAAAAAACACAGAGAAAAAATTGTTCCCCCCTGAATTTTTCCAGTTTTTCCCCCCAGGCCTTCACATCTCTAATCCTGCTAGTCCATTTGGAACAGCAGTGATCAGCCCAGAGCCTGGGACAGTCCTTGTGTGGCATGTGGATTATAGATGTATGGGTTCAGCATGACTGACCACACAAAACCTTCCATTTGGGAGCACCTTTAACTAGGGTGGGAGGATATGGTTTAGGTTAGGTGTCCACCATCTTCAAAAAAACATATTTCGTAAGAATGGCACACTTCTGTATGTCAATCATCCACATAGCAAGGAAGGGACCAAGAACAGAGTAGGCTCCACCTGCAAGAGGTAAGACATGGAGATTTTCTACACAAGGCTGTTAATTGGTTGTTAATCCTCTGCATCTACTTTTGGTTTTGTCACAGAATTGAGATCCAAGCACTACACAAGTGTTTCCTTTCCTGCTTTTCTGCTACATAACCACTAGGTGGCACTGTGGTATAATGGAATAGCACAAGAGGAAATCATGTTTTCTTTCACTTTCACGTTTAAATGCCACATTTCCCCTGCTCTAAAAAAAATTGCCGAAATTGCTGGCTAGACACAGAAGCAAAACTCGAGGGTCATGATGTTGTCTAAAGAACCTGTAAACAACCCTGAGTAGGGAATGACTAGCACACGATAAATGCCTCGTGTAGAAAAGCCTGTGGAGGGAAGTACCTGAATATAATGGAAGAATGAAAGGGAAGGATGGAGTACAGTCCCATGGGTAGTAATGGAGAAGACTGGCGAGGGTGGGGAGTCTCATTTGGAGCACATGAGATACCACATATTGCCAATTATGTTGGTGGGGAGGAGGGCGCTTATATACAGAGTTATATCTTTACCTGTTTGGTATGAGATATTTGCATATCCAGAGAGTAACCTCAGGAAGCTCTGAGAATCCTCAGCATAGTTAATGAAAGCCGTAGCTAGAATTGCACATATGAGAGCCCCTTGAGAACTGCTTTGTATGTTACAAGGAATCACAAATAGAGGATGTATGAGTGACTTATGCATTGTCTTTCTATGCTTCTGAGTATCATCCAAAGGAGGACATACATGTGAGTTCAGATATCTCCCTAGGGGAAAGATTCACAAGTTCTGCCTGTGCATGTTTCCACAAAGCATGCAAAGGGGCTATGCAAATCTCTCACATAAGCTCTATTGCTCCTTGGAATGTGCAAGGTGGTGCCAAAAGTTCCGTGTGAGCAGCACAAGGGGCAATATGTGATAACTCACATCCTGTGAATGAGATTCCTTTGTTTCCTAGTTGATGGAGATCTTTGTCACCACACTATACTAATTATTGCTGGCTGCTGCCCCGTATTCCTTATTACTGGAAGGTAAGTGAAATGTTTCCAACAGAGCTTAGACACTATGTATGTTTTGGAGGCTTTTGGGCAGGCATTTCTTCTATATCTTGTTTGAACTTTGGACAATCTTCTCTAGAAGCCAAAGTATGCAAACAAGAAAGGAGAAAGGAAACAAAATTGTTTGCTCTCAAAAGTTGGCCATTCAGGGTATCTGGGGAATCTCATGACAGGTGCTTACTCTTTCTCTCCCTGTGTATGTGTGTGTATATACTTATGCTGGAGGAACTATCTCCCACTCAATAAAAGTGTATGTTTTTCTGTAGATATTTAACTGCTGCCTACTATAATGGTGGGCCCTAGCAAGTGGAAAAGGAGGCAACCATTTTTATGGTGGCAGCCATTTTGAATTTCCAAAAATTCAAAAAGCACCTCAGAAGAGGGCTTCCTGAGAAAAACAAAATGGCAGCAGCTCCAATTGTCTACTGCCAAAAGAATTTCACCTCACCCCCCCAAATATAGCTGAAACAGCCAATTTCAAGGCAGGTGAAATGGTTGAGATGAACCTTTTCAGTTCGATACAGCCTGTGTGTGTGTGTGTGTGAGTGATAGACACACACACACACACACACACATATATATATAAAATCACACAAACATATGCTGTACCCTTCAGTGTGCGTTTGATAAGCCTCCTTGGTCCATTCATGAGACATCTTTCATTTCTCACAGCACAAAACCCGTATGTGAACATGGCGACCGTTCTGACACTTTGTGTGTGAACATCGTGCAGTTCAAAAGAACTCTGTTCAGCATGGAGCTCTTACAGAGCTCTTGCCTTTGTTTGGGTGTCAAGGGAGCATCCCTCTCATCTCTCAGATTGATGGCATCGTCTAGGACTTCCCACATAGACAAGATAAACTAAAGGCTTCTGCAGACAGGTATGTAACTGTGGAGACAGCAACGCTGCAGAAGAGGCCTTCTAATCAGAGTGAATGTTTGTCCCACAGTCAACTCTCTGGCATAGCGGTCACCTTTGACATGACTTGCTGAATAGCAGTTTGTTTTTTAATTTCCATGGTTCAGTCATAGGCCATGCAAAGCAAATACACGTTGATAGACAACAGTGGGTTCAAAGAAACATAAGAGAAGAATCCTCCTCTTTTTCCCCCCTCCCCCAGACCCCGGAAGACAGTTTTGATAATGGTCATGTGTGAATCAATCTGTTTTGAGTCTTTGAAGTGATTTTGATGGAAAGGATTGGGGTAGAACACTGCTAATTGATGGAGTCAACAAGGATTCCCTCTTAGTACATTTTATTCAGTCACATTGATTATGTCCACTGAGTACATGAGAAGCTGCTGACTCTTAGTGTGTCAAAAACATATGCCCTTGCCAACATATTGTTCACATCATGTGCAGGAGGAACAATTTTTCTGAGTCTCTAAAAGAGTCATGGCATGCCATGTGGAGGTTACACTGATATATTAGGTAGAATTAGCCATCAGACAACAGACCAGAGCTTAGAATCAAGAATGCACAGAGTTGTCAGCTTGGACCAGCACTTATTTTATTTGGTTAACTTGAAGGAGAGATAGGGAAAGGAGGAGCCTAATGGCAAATATGGAGAGCAGAGGGCAATAGGCACCAGACACATGTGCAAATCCTACTTGGGTTAGAGAGGCAAAAGTCAAAATATAAACAGTGCTGTTGGCAGAGTGGCTGTCTTATGGGGAAAGATGGAGAGAGAATGGAGGTAGAGCAGAGAAAGAGGAATGCAGATATTACCTCTCCTTGGAAGAGAAGAGGTCCTGTCCTTCTCCCAGTGGATACTGTGGATAATGAGATTGTCCTTAGCACCAGGACATTTCTTTGGTGGTGGGAGCCTGAGGGCGAGCAGAGCCCTCTCAAATCCCTTTACTTGCCTTTGCTCTGGTGAAGGATTGAAAAGGGAACATGAGCACCACCAAGTCATGCATTCCCTGTGGCTCCCAAACTCAGGGGTGCCACATGAGGCCCTTGACCACTCCCATTGAGGCCCGGGGAGCCATAGGCATCCCACCCAGAGATCATAGACAAGGGCAGGATTTCCCTTGTTTACACTCTGTTGGGGGAGGGAACTATTTGTGGGAAAAATAGTGTGTGTGCTTTGCATGTGCGTACACATGTGTGCCCCCGGCCCCATTTTCTCACCAAATTCCACTCCCCCCCAAGTTTTTTTTTAAATTAAGAAAAGAGATTTAAAAGCCTCCATTAATTACACTTGAGACTCCCCCCCTTCCTCCCCCATGGTGGTGAGGTGGAATTTGGGGTGGGTGGATGGGTGGATGGGAAAGGTTTAATCCTTCCCTCCTGGAGGACCATGGTGCTGATCTGGATCGGGACTGCACACGTTTACATCGGAATAAAGAAAAATAGGCTCAACTACATCTATGGGGATTAGTCGAATGTGCAGTTTGGCCCTCAGCCTGGTCTTCCAAGAGCTGTGGTGTGTGTGGGTGTCGTGCTGGAGACCCCAGAATAGAACCATGCAGGATCCCAAAGCATAACTGCTACAGATTCAAGCAATATTCCCCAGCATCACCCTCTGAAATTGGTCAAGGTGGGAAGAGCAGCTGCAGAGAAAGACAAGAGAAGGCATCAGAATAGTGAAGACAGGGAAGGGAACAGAAAGAGCATCCGGCGAGGAATGGCCGGCGAGGAATGGCAAAACTCAGCAGCAGCAGAGACCAGCAACAGCAGCCCGAGGAATTGTGAAAGTCCTAATACCAGTAACACTGTATTTGTTGTCAAATGTGGTTTAGAGTCATCTGTATTTGGTCTGCATAGTTATATTTGTTATTTAGTTAATGTTGTTACTCATTCAAAATCTTAAAGCTAAGCAAATATTTTAAAATATATTTGTTTGACTCCTGAGTTATTGCCAACCTGCCCCTCCTCAGCCTAATTGAGGGATAAAGGTGGAGGATAAACTTAAAATTGTTGTTGTTGTTATGATTATTATTATTAATTTTTATTTCTATACCGCCCAATAGCCAAAGCTCTCTGGGCGGTTTACAACAATTAAAAAATACAAATTAAAATACACAATAAAACATTATAAAAAATTTAAAACCAAATTTAAAATAACACAAATAGCTAAAACAAGTTAATACAATGTGACCAGTAGAAAAGTTAAAAATACCCCCCCACCACCACCACCATGCACTATTTAGAGTTGTTAAAAGCCTCGACATAGAGGGCAGTCTTAACCTGGCACCGAAAAGATAACAGAGTTGGCTTGGCGCCAGGCGGGCCTCAGGCGGGAGCTAGTTCCAGAGTTGGGGGCTACCACAGAAAAGGCCCGCCCCCATGTTGCCGCCCTCTGAGCCTCCCTCGGAGGTGGCAGTTGGAAGAAGGCCCCAGATGTTGAGCGTAGTGTCCGGGTAGACTGTGGTTGGGAGAGACGTTCCGTCAAGTATTGCAGTCCCAAGCCATGTAGGGCTTTAAAGGTCAAGACCAGCACCTTGAATCGGGCTCGGAAGCATACAGGCAGCCAGTGCAAGCGGGCCAGAAAATGTGGCTGTTCCACCTAAATTGGGGTTATTATTGGAGAGCAAGATGAAGGATTCATATTTCATGGAGGGTAAGGCTGTCAGGGACTACTAGTCCTGATGGCTATATGCTACCTCCAGGGTCAGAGGCAAAATGTCTCTGAAAAACAGTTTCTGGGAAACAACAGCAAGAAGGTGCTATTGCCTTCATCTCCTGCTTGTGGGCTTCCCACATGCAATCAGTTGGCCACTGTGAGAAGCAGAACTGGGCTAGGCCTTTGGTCTGATCCAGCAGGGCTTTTCTTACGTTCTTTATGATGGGCGTAAAACTGTGGCTGGGAACTAAATTGGAACTACCAGAGGAGGACAAAGGTAAAGGATGGACTTAAATCGTGGGCATTCCAGCTAAAATGGGGCTATTAGAGAAAACAGTGAAGATAGACTTAAACTGCTGCTGTTACTCCTAAATTTGGACTATCAGAAGATAAGAATGTGCTCAAATTGTGGCTGTTCCATCTAAACTGAGGCTTTTGCAGGGAAAGGTTGAAGGATGAATGTATAAAAGAATGAACATACATGTATTTCTGTACAAAGTTTTTAAAGGACAACAGCTTGCCTGATGCAGGAGCAGAAGGTCAAGATTGACTGGAATGTACATATATAAGGAAGCAAATTCTTCCATATTAACTTATACATACAACTATACCTGACAGAGCACCTTCTTCCATATCAGCCTGCCCATTCACTGACCTGGTTCGTCCATAATGACAGCCCATGGGTTAAACGACCCATGGACTGTCGGGGCCAAGCAGGAGAGAGCAAGTGCACTGCCTGCCTCCCATGTACCAGCCACATTCACTTTTAATCGACAACCTATGATCAGCCTGTTCATAGTTTACTGAGTGTGACATGTGAACCCTGAGCACTGGGTTGTTTAGGGGCTAAACAACCCAGCAGTTAACCCATGGTTTGTTGTAGGGTTAGCCACTGGGCAACCCAGTGCTCAGGGTTCACACTTTACACTCAACAGCCTACGACTGGGCCAATCATAGGTTGTTGAGTAAAAGCAAAGTGGTGGGCTCATGGAAGGCAGCACACTTGCTCTCTCCTGCTTGTCCCTGACAGCCCATGGGTTGTTTAACCCATGGGCTGTCAGTGGCTGACACACTGCAGGTAGTGTGTCTACTCTCTCCCACCCATGTTGTTACGTGTAAACCAGCTCAAAAAGATATACAGATCAGGGCCTCCTGGTTGTCCCATTGCCTGCACAGGTAAATCTGATGGTAACCAGGGGGAAGGCCTTTTCTGCTGCCACTCCCTACCTTTGGAATTCTCTCCCCACTGAAGTGTGACCAGCATCCTTGATGGTGTTTTGGCGCCTGTTGAAAATGCATCTGTTTACCCAGGTATTTACTGATTTTCATACGTAGCTTAGTAGATTTTGGTTTTTTTGCTTTGTTCTTTAATCTTTGTATTTTATTTTTAATTGTTACTTTAATGGATTTTGTACACTGCCCTGTGATTTGATCATGAAAGGCAGCATACAAATATTTTAAATAAATAAATACTGTGACTATTCTTAAAATCTCTTGCCTGCCTTTACCCTAAAGGTGGGTGTCCATGTACATGGTTAGTATTTATAATGTTTGGGAATAGTGTGCCTAGCTAAAGATCAATAAATATTTGTGAAAAATAATTTAACTTAAAATCTGTTTTACAAATGTTTATCTCAGCGAGGCCTCCCTGGTGTCATCTCTTTGTGCCTGGTTAAGATTTCCCCTATTCCCAAGCATTTGATGGCATACAATGTGCTTTTTAATGTATCAGTTGAATTGTTTGGTTGTCACTGATGTTTTAATCATGTTGTAAGTCACCGTGAGTCTTTTTTAAAGAGAAGGGCAACTAAAAAATCCAAATCATCATCATCATCCAATGTACAAGGCATAATATCTCCCCTCCTTTCTCCACAAGTCAGTTAAGTATACAAATATTCCAAGATTACTGTGGCAAGACAAAGGGTTCTTTGTAAAGCTGCCACTCTGTCATCAGGGAAGTTTGTCATAGAAACCTTGAAAATGACAACAATGCATGCAGCACAACAGTTAGTATCACAGACAAGAGACTTTAACTCACCTTGAATTGGCTAAGGTTTCTTGTTCTGTGCTTGACCACCTGCCAATAAATGTGTGGCAGGCTGGCTGACCCCATTCTTAAATCACTTTTGAGAGGTAGAACTTCATATAAACTGGGATGGATTATGGTCTGGTTAAAGAAAGCCAAGAGATTTACAACTCTACAATATTTCTCGCTTTTGAAAATTAAACGGCATGATAGAGACACTAAAAAGGGGGTTCACAGAAAGGGGCAATCCCATGCATGACCAGTTCAATATTCAAGACCTTGCTGGAGAAATGGCATTAGTATATAAATTAAAAAGAAGTTATTGTTTTGCATGGTGATGGCTATAGAGATGAAGGGCGTTCTGGTCTTCCATGGATCTTCAATAGAGCACGTATCCATAAAAAGAAACTCTTTAACTCTTCCATGCAAAGGAGTGTGGTTGGTATTTTAACAGGCCTTTAACAGAAGTTGCATCCACATAATGAAAGGATGGCGGGAAAGAGATCCATGATATGTCCATCAAACTGTCAAAGGAGGGGCCTTATTGGGTTCTACTCTTTTGCAAAGTAAACAACTCTTTGATTTACAGAGTAAACCTGCAAAATGATACAGGGGAAAATGGGACATTTTCAACGGAAGCTATGCACAATTTCTACATTTTGATGATGCTCCATGTTCAGATTCACTTTTAATATTATACAGAGAGAGAGAGAGAGAGAGAGAGAGAGAGAGAGAGAATTATTCATATTGTGTTATGATGAGATTGTACTGTTATTCTCTCTCAGCTTTATGATTCTCTATCCGTCACTCACTAAGCATATAGAGCTAGATCACCAACTGATGTAAATGGCTATTTTCCTCCTAATATTAATGGAGGGAGATCAATTTAGTCTATTTCACATTCTGGCATATTATCTAGAATTATGGTGAGGGGGATTATTTGGATTAAATTAATGAAGGCCTGCTTTGAAAAGTCCAACAAGTTAGCTCTTTATTATTTATCAGTGAAGTTGGCACACAATGAAAACATGGACAAGGGAAATTTGCACAGTGTTTAACTTAGGTCAAAAAAACAAGTAATTTGTTAAGTGGCAAGGGCACTAACACGTGCCAGGTCACGCTGGATTTTCTTTAAAAATAAAAAAATAACAAAGCTAAACTTTCAGTCAACCTGAAAATATTTGCTTTTTATGGTGGCAGTGCGGAACGAATGGGACAGCAAATCTTTTTTCAGTGGGCCATTTTCAGAAAGTGAAAAGCTGTATGGAAGAGAGTGGGAAGAGAAGGAAAGGGACGGGAGGTGCATAGAGAATAAGTGGTGACAAAACTTGAGGTAAAAGAATCTTTAAAATAAAGGAAAAATATGAAGCAAGCAAGAAATAAAGGAATAAAAGGAGTATTACGAATATTAATTCATAGCGAATCTCTAGCATTTCTTGATAAGAGGTGCTTCAACACTAAAAAAGAAAAAAAGGAGGCTCAAAACATACGAGAATCTCTATAATCTATTTAAAAATTGAATTCACCAAACTGGGGAAAAAGGAGGAAATAATTATTCACATCTACTTTTCATCCCCCCCCCCCAAAAAAAGTAGTAGGAATTAGCTGAAACCTTGAAAAGCCTAAGGCTGGAATCCTATGCACACTTTCAAGTAAATCCTATTAAACTTAAATGAAACTTACCTCTTAGTAATTGTACATAGGATCAGGCCTTAAAACATTTTTTCTCTCTGCTTTGAACAAGCCTATTTCATCAGTAAATTGACAGATCACTTAATCACCAGTTAATTAGTTGGTTCCATAAAATGCTGTGTGATCCTGGAAACAACAGCTAAGTGACTGTTTAATTAACAGGGAACTGGATGACTGGAAGCTCACTGTGTTAACTGAACCAAAACAGAAAACACACTTTTTAAAAAGAATCCTGAATTCCTGTTTTGGCTGACACATAGGAGATACCGCCGTTCGTGTGTGTTGCTGAATGATTTCTTCCACGTTCTTCAGAAACCACACTAGGTGTCACTCCATCCATCTTTTTTCTTCAACTACTTTAAAAAGATACGTGCAGTTTCCTTTGTGGCTAAAGTTTAATTTTCACAGTTTCCATAAAAGTTTTATTTTAGTAGTTCTTCGTGTTCATGCTCAGCAAGTACTCTGGGCGGCTTATTCTATTTCTCTAGTAACTCTTTTATGATAGAAAACATGTTTTCCTCATAGGCAGTCCAAAACATAATTGTTGTTTCCATTTAATATCAGCTGTATCTTACATAGAACATGGATGCATATGTCTTATTTATCTTGCATCATGGCTCTGAACTGCTCTTCATCTGAGTAAATTCCCCAAATAACAAACTACAGCAATATTGCCTTTCTCTGCTCACACCCACCCCACACCCCACCCCACCCACCCCGCACACACAGACTAATATATCTAGTGAAAGCAAGAACGCAGGATAGTTTTGACCTCTAGCATCCATACAATGAGCGATGGACAATGCAGAAGTTTGGCTGTTTTTCTATACAGACCTGCTTTTGTATTCTTGTCCGGGGCTTGATCCTTGGAGCCCTGTGAGCTCAGTAGATGCCCAGGAGATAGATGTGATCTGTTAGCCTCATCCAGAGCCGACAGCTGAGCCACTTTCACACAGCCAGGCAGGTATGGCTGTGCCTGGGTAACAGATGAGAACCCATGGGGAGCCCTTGACTATGGAGAATGAACAATCAAAAGAAACCATATTGGACACAGATACAAAAGGACTCTCCCCCCCCCCGTTTCCCCCCCCTTCCTTTCCTTGTTTCTTTCCTCCTCTTCCTTGCTAAGCTGTAATGAATGTAAAGCATGCTTTCCCTTTGGAAATATCTGAACATATAGAGGGTCCAAATGCTGTTTTGTTCTTTCACCTCTTGCCTGCCTGCCAACACTGCAAGCTAACTGGATTTCATTTGCTCTTGTTACGCATGCCTGTAAAGAGTGGGAGAAGAGTTCCTTATACAATGCATTTCTATTTCCAGGAACTATTTTGGGTCCATGGATAGTGCATATTATTGGCACGGCACAGCTGACACCAAAATTAATAGATCTCTCTAACATTAATTGAAGAGAGTCTTCTGGTCTTACAAAAATAGTTTTTGTCATTAGCAAAAGTTATCTTAAATTCTGTCCTTGTAAAATAAATCCTTGGTTTCTTATAAATAAAGTCAGAGCTTATTCTCTGATGAAAAATATAATGGCTAATGGTGTACCATAGGAAGCAAACTACCCTTGCAGTCCTAGTCCTATGCATGTTTACTTGGAAGTAAGTCCCACTGTGTTCAGTGGGCTTTTTTTCCAGGTCACAGTGCATAGGATTGCAGCATCAGCTCTCTTAAATACAGCTTGTCTCCAGCCAAAAGGCTTCAATTCTGTATACTGTACAGAAATGGGATTTCTGTACTGAATAAAGAACTTTAATGGCTGTGTAAATCCCATTAAAGTCTGCAATTTTACTTAGGAGTAAGTCCAGTTTAACACAGCAGGGTTTACTTCTGAGTAGGCATGTGTAGGATTGTGATGTTAAGCAGCTTTACTATGTGTAAAATTACAGCCCAACACTTCTATTAACTGTAGCCCTACCTTCTTGAGCATATTTAATTGAAAGTAGTCCCATTGAACTCTGTGGGACTTCTTTTTGACATAAACTGCAAACCAGTATACGCAGTTACCTGGGATTAAGTCCCATTGAACTCAATAGAATTTACTTCCAAGTAAATATGTTTAGGATTGCACTGTAAATATGTTTAGGATTGATAATCTCAAAATTGTAATAGCCACCAAAGTACTAAATGTTTGCTACTTAAAATAGTGTTGTTGTTTTAAAAAAAACACCAATTGTCAAGATTATTAGAATGTTACCTTAATATGTTCCAGTTAGATAAACAACAAAAATCACTTCTTAAGGTACACTTTCATAGACAGAAATAGCTGTATAAAGCTTTAAAAGGCATACATTTTATACAGTCCAAAATTAGCTTTGGTGTACAAAGATAAAGAACAAAGATAAAGCCAGCCCTGATGATAATCTGGAAAAGACCACTAACTAAAAAAAAGTGGGATTTAGCAGAATACATTGCTATAAAGCATTTTCTTTTCCTGAAAATACTACATACATTTGTAGTGTCCCTTGACTCATCGAAGTGTGTCTGTTTGAAGCAGTAATATTGAGCATAGGGCACTCACTGGTCTGAGTAGGGTGGCTCTTTGCAAATACAGATTTATTTTTTTTACTTCATATGGGAGTGGATCCAATCTAAGTTAGTCATGCTTTAGCCCCATTGAAATCAATGGGTCTTAAATTTGCCATGACTAACTTGTCTCATTCATTTCAATGGGGCTCAGGTACCACTAATTTAGTCTGAATCCAACCCATCAAATTTCTGCATCTAGCTTAAATAATTAGACCCCAGCTCATGCCTGTGGGTGCAACCCTTGATAACCCATCCTCATAATGTCCTTTCAACATTCAACAACTCACACCAGCATATGTAAACTATTATGTTGAAAACGTACTGTGTCTGAGGTGATGTGAGATTACATAAAAACTCTCTCTGTGGTGCTGGATGTGGGGTGCTCCAAAAAAAGCACCTGGCAGTGCAGTCTTTTCAAAGTGTCTTTAGAATCAGAGCACCTGCTCACAGTACAATGGCTACTATTATTAGGCTAAGTATTACAACAAGGAAAACTCACTTTTTTTTATCTTGATAGAACTTGATTCTGGACTGCACACGCGTAAAGATGCAATCCTATGCAAGTTTAGACAGAAAAAAAGGCCTACAACTCCCAGCATGCCGGCTGGGGCATGCTGGGACTTGTAGGCCTTTTTCTGTCTAAACTTGCATAGGATTGCGCACTAAAGCTGTTATCAAGACACTAAAGGTCTAGACTGCGTACCTCTCAAGAAAATCACAGTCTTGCTAACTACAAAAAAGGATCATGCGGAGCGGTCTTTAGAGCAGGGCTGTCGTTGAAGCTCTTCCAGCCTGTGGGCCAAATTCAATTTGAGAGAAGTTCTTGGAGGGGCCTATTCCAGTGATGGATGGGGCTGAAGGCAAAAGGCGGTTGGGCAAAGGCATTAGGGCCAGGGTGAAAATACCAGCATATTTTAGCTTAAAGTTCTTACTGCTGGTGGCAACTAAGCCTTAGGAGAGGCACTTCGACCTTTTAGAATGAGGAAAAATCAGCACAAAAGCCAGGAGGAAATCAGCAAATGCTTGGAGGTTGGTGGAAAGGGTGTGTGGCTTGGGGAAGGGCCGTGGTGGCCGTCAAGGGAACCCTAGAGGGCCAGATTGGGATCCCAGGTGGTCTGGATTTGGCCCATGGGCCTGAGGTTCAACTTCAACACCCCTGCCTTACAGTTCTGTCTGGGACCTAGAGCATGGTTTGAAGGCACCCTATGCAGCAGCAGCCTTGCTGAAACCAAGGATGTTGAAGAGTCCTTGGTTTCGAGTCACGAGTCGAGTCACGAGTTCTTGGACCCGAGTCTCGAGTCCGAGTCCTTGGTCCAAAATGGTGACTCACGAGTCACGAGTCACGAGTCACTCCCAAAGCTGACTCCATGAGTCCCTATTAAAATCAATGGGGGTTTTCCCCAACAAAATAAGGCTACTTCAGATGTGTGGCTTAAATAAATTCTAGGTACAAGTGTGCCTTTTTATTTCAAAACTCTGCCACTGATTTTGACAAGAACAGACCAGGCAGACAAACCCAAAATAACCAGGCAGGCAGAGGAGGCAGGGAACCCCAAAGCAGGCAGGCAGAGGCCTTTGTCTTGGACAATTCAAACTGTGGAACTGGTTAAGAAGAGACCAGGCAGGCAGAGGAGGCAGGGAACCCCAAACAGGCAGGCAGAGGCAGCCAAACCCAAAATGTCTGAAAGGTTGCATTTTAGGGAAATGATTTTAAAAAATAAACTTGCTGTACTTCCTAAAACCTATCCATGCTGCATTTGAGGAACATGATTTTTTCTAAATGTTTGCCCCCCATTCTGGAACAGTGAGGTCTCATCACAATTTCACCCTTACTCTTTGCCAGCAATCGCACTCCTCTCCACTCCTTCTGGCACAGCCCAGGGATGTTGAAGAGTCCTTGGTCTCGAGTCCCGAGTCGAGTCTCGAGTCCCATTAAAAATATTGGGACTCGAGTCCGAGTCGAGTCAGAGGGGGACTCAGTCCAACCCACGAGTCAAGTCCCCGAGTCCGAGTCCCCATCCCTGGCTGAAACTAAGCAGGCCTGAGTCTGCTTGTTGCCTGGATTGGACACTACCTGGGAATCTTGTGTAAGCTGCGCTGAGTGCCATGAAACAAACAAGGAAATGATTGGTTTTCAAGTTATGTTCTGGGAAGCTCCAGACAATTAATTGGAGTTCCTAATTGAGAAATACTGTTAATGGTGGAGAAACTTCCCTGGGCAACAGCAGCTTGCCACCACGACTGATCTTCCGCTACCATGTGTAGATGCAGGGAAGTGTAGGATGTGTTCCGATGAGGCCCAGCAACTGGTTCCCCAACAGACAAGTTCACATGGAGTACGTTACTTGAAAGTAAAAGATACTTGAAAAAATTCCTCTTCTAAACTCATCTTTGGGAAGGGCACTTGTTATAGTTCTTTGAACCCTGAACTTCTGTTGTTGCTGGTTTTGTCCATTTGTAAATCTGGTGTAGTATATGGCGCACAACACAGCACAAAAAATTGGTTTCAGAATCTGGAACAGTGGACATATTCTGGGCACTCTCAGCAATGCTGTGAAGGGGTTAATTTAGCATTGACCAGTATGTGAAACACATTTGCCATCCTTATTTAGATAATATGGAGCTGTCTCTCCCTGCTAGTCTATTAAGATTAAGTAAACTGTTTCTCATCATTAGTGTGCCTAATGACAAGAGAGACGGAGCTGAACAGACAACACCTTCCCTTGCTGTGCAATCCAGCAAGGTCATTTTTTTGATGTTCTGTATCCTCACCTGCAAAACAAAATCCCTAATCCCACTACCTTTGCTGTGCAAGCCTCATATTGTGTCATCAAGGTTGTACTTGAGTCCTGGACTTGACTAACCCGTCTTTTTTGGGGGGGGGGTGTTATTAAAGTGAGCTGGGTGATGCATGTTGTCACAAAAAGGGCTTGTGTTCTACTAGCTGATGTCAAACTGATGGTTCCTAGTCCCAGAAGTGTCATGCCCAGTTTAGTTAATAACAGATTGTCAAATAAAGCTATCAATCTTCTTGCACAATGACTTCTGTGCAGCTTCCTCACCCCCCCACTAATTCTGCATCCGTGGTATCTCCAGCAGCCATCAGAGATATGCGAACACCAAGGGTTGTACCAATGTTAGTCTGACTTCAGTCCTCATTCATTTTAATGGGTCTACTTTAAGTAGGATTAACAGTGTATACAACCCCAAGGAGACATACATGAATATGTGGGAGCAGCGTTACTTTCATAGTAGTTTGTGCCAATGATGAAAATCCTGACAACACAGAAGTATATAATGTAGTTCCAAATATATATTTAGGTTTATTATGACTAAGTATAGTGCTTGCATACTTGTCCTTACAACAACTCTACAACAAATGGCAATCCCAATCCAGTTTTTCTGATGAGGAACTGAGAGACTGTGTCCTTGCTCAAGGTCAACTTCTGATGCATGGCCATGCATGTCTCCCATGTCCAAGTCCAACACTAAATGCAGTTGGACTACATTAGCCTCCTCAAGTGCCACTCACTTATATACACCAGTTTTCATGCAAATTGTATTTTTAGATTTTCTATGAAAAAGATCTTCTGTGGGACTAGAGTCCTGATTGCTACAGCAGGTGAGAAAGGAAGGTGCATGAAAAGACCAGTGGAGGAACAGGGTTGGAGGTGAAGCAGCTGCATCCTCACCTGCTGCACTGGAGAATTTAAAATAGGGTGGCCATGTGCCCTCTTTTACAGAAGACAGTCCACTGTTTGAAGGGCAGCCAGCAGACTATCTTCTATTTGAAGATGCCCTCTATTTGAAGGGATGCCCAGTCTAAAGTCCAGTTTAAAAATAACCATAAGAACTGACAGCAGATTGAACAGGTAGGCACACAGGTCACTTGGTCACAGACTTCTGCACTATCGTGAGATGGACTATATTTCTATTTAAATTGTAATAATTATTTCTAAAATTGCATCTAAATTAGCATATGCAAATTTTACGCAGATCAGTGCCTTCTTTTTTCCTTCTTTTTTGGTAATGCATTTCCTCTTTTTTGGCAATTCATAAGTGGCCACCCTAATTTAAAGGTGGTAGGAAACCTGGCATCCTTCAGATGTTTTGGATTACAACTCCCATAATCCCTGACCACTGGCCATGCTGGCTGGGACTTATGTAAATTGTAGTGTCCCCCCCCCCCAAAAAAAAAACTCTGGAGGGCACCAGATTGCTCACCCCTGGTGTAGGCACAACCTCATGGTGACCCAAACTTTGGTCACCAGGGTGGGCAAGAATGAAGAATCTAAGAACCAGAGTTGGGTCAAAATGTGTTGAAACAAATGACAAATTGCCTTGGGCTTTTGCCTTACTTCCACTAGCCTGATGTGATTAGGAGATGTTTCTGTAATTACAGGTTTGTCACTCTGCTCCCTTTTGAGCTGAACCTTGACAAAGGGGCATCCCAATCCTATGCAGAGCTGGTTCTGCCTGAATCAAATAAAACCATAGGCTTGGGGACACCTAGGCCTGCATAGGATGGGGCTGAAAGTTTTCTCTTCCGAAGCCTTTCCCAAATCAACTGTACTTCTTGGTTGAAGCATTCAGTTTCAGCTTTTAACTTGGAAGGCCCTGGTAATTAAACTGAACTCTGTGATCCCCAGAGTGGGATGCAATTGTCAGGACCCACCTGTGCCTGAACTCCAAACTGAAAAAAGACCTCCTCTGAAGAGCAGCAGGATCCTGTTGCAGACCCAAGCACCAACTGGGTCACTTGAGGGACACCATGAAGATGCCCACCTAGACGAGACCCTGTCTGAAGGTGCCATATCAAGGGATTCAATGATCACCCAAGAGGATCCTGAAACCAGCTCCAGACCTTCCAGCCCAGCGCCACAGGAGCAGAGACAATGATGGCCCTATGCTTTTCTGAATGAGTTTGGACAACTGAATTAGATTTTTGCAACTATGGAGAAACTCCACTTATAAGATCCTCGTTCCTTTTATTAAGCAAATTTAAGCGTAGCAAGGAAAAATGTTTAGCATTGGACAGAATCCATCTTTGGAAAGACAAAATATGAATATGCAGGCCCAATCTGAGCAAAAGCTAACCTTCTCCCCAATTTTCTCCCTTTGACCCAAAATTCACCGTGGATCCCCCCCCCCCGTATTTTATTGATGTGAAGTCAGGATAGGATGAGATAGAAATCTAAATAAATAAACAAGTTGCAGATATTCCCAGGAGCAGGATAATTCAGTAGCTCTCTCACACACCCTCTCCTTCTGAACTATAGAGCCATCTTCTTAAATAGGATCAGCATTGGTTGGAACAGAAAAGCAGCAAAACAGTCTCAGGTGTTCTTAGGAGCAGCCTGATCCAATAGCCAACTTTCATCTCTCAATTAAGATATTTTGGCTACTCTTCTGAATATGAAATAATAGAATCAGTATTTGCAATGTCTGCCACTTCTCTGGCAGCTACTGTGATCAGAATGTTGGAATATTCCAATGATCAAGCTCCTGTTAAAGATGCACTCAACTTTACTGCAGATGCTAGAGGCAATCCTATGCAAGTTGACCTAAGAATAAGTCCCACTGAAGCAGAAAGATAATTCCACACATATATATTTAAAATTAAGTATAGGCACAATCCAGCCAAAGTTGAGCACTTTGCAATACTAAAAACACTAGCAAGGAAGGAAGTCACATGAATGTGTTTGATTGTTTATAGTGTCTATCTTGCCTTTCTAAAATATAATCAAGGCAGCTGAATTTAGTACAATTTACTGTCACGTAAATATGCTTATGATTGCACTGAATGGGTTGGATCCAGATTTAGTCATACTTAGAGTAGACCCACTGAAATCAATGGGACTTAACTTAGTCATGACTAACCTAAGCCCATTGATTTCAATAGGTCTACTTTAAGTCTGACTAAGTCTGGATCTAACCCCATATGTCTAGAATTCAATGGAAGTGTTCAATGCATGCTTAAATATCTCCTACTGAAATGAATGGACCTTACAATGCATTTATTTTGCAGGACATAGAAACACAAAAACAAAATTAATTTGCAAATCATTGAGCTATCCAACATTTTCAGTCTCTCATCATCTTGATAATATTATTTTTCTTCTTTGATGCACTTTCTGTCTGTCTCTTCTCTTTGGAATGTATCGTGGTTTTAAACTCTATTGCTATAAAACAGTCTATTATTTGCATAACGTAAGCACGTTGTAGGTGCTATAAGATCTGCCGAGCACTTTTGCTGCTGGATTTCCTTATTTGCTATTGCTATCCAAGCTTTAGGATCAATATGGAAAGTAAAGGGGAAAAAGAGGAAGTGTAGCAAGGGCTTAGAGCTGTCTGTGGCATAAAAGTGGATTATAATGTCATTCACTAACTGACAGATCATTTAGTGTCCTGGAAGAGTCTGTTTTCACACTGCTGACATTTTCACAGGGGACTTTCGGGAAGGCTCCTTATTGTCAGAGCTATTTTTCACGCAATTTGTTTCCAAATGATGTCTAACCTGAGGTCTTCCCCCTGAGAGGGATTTAAGCAATGATTAATGAGAAGTGTTTGGCCAGACCCACCTGGGGAATGGCCCATCTGCAAACTCAGGTAAGAACGGAGCTGCCTACAAGACATCAGCTTGCAAATGGCAGGCAGCTTCCCATGGCTTTAGGCATGGCTCACAGCAAACGCAAGATGTTCACTGTTAGCATTGCTGTGATTCATGAAAAGTAACTGGTGATAAATGCCACTCAGTCTGTCTTGAAGGTTTGTCCACACAGCCCGTATGCATTTCTCATACCATTATGTATCAATAATGTATATTGATAGGGAGTATGTAAAACTATTTGTGGAATAAAATAGTTGATGATAATATTCTTTTTAAAACATTAATTGTCTAGCCAATTCAGAGCACTAAGGACTACAGTGCTTAACTGTTTCATCCTCCCAACAGTCCAGTGAGGTAGGTCAGCATTGTCCCCATTTCGTCACCAAGGAGTTCAAACTCCTTGGTGGTGAGATGGACAGAGGAAAATGTCACTAGAACATGTACATGAAAACCTCCTGTCAGAAGTAATGAACTCCCTTTACCACTGTTCACATGGGCAACGTGCCATTCAACAACTACTACTCCCACACAACTCTTAATAAAATTAAAAGGAGATATACAGCAGCAGTACGTGGTAGATCATATTCACATAAGCTCACAGATACAGAACGTATCTTCTGTATGTAAAGCACAGGTTCTGGCACCACGCTATAGTCGCTCCCTCAATGGTCACAGGTCCTCATGGAAACAGTTTCTCATAGACACTTTATATCAGCCTTCCCCAACCTGGTGCCTTCCAGATGTGTTGGACTGAAACTACCAGCATTCCCAGGAAACAGGGCCATTGGTTTATATGACCATAAATCTGGTAGACCCAACAATTGCGACTAAATAAGTACAGAATGAGGTCTCAGGTAACATGTTTTGCTAATCAGGGCTGGATTGGTTCTTAAGCAAGCCAAGGAGTGGTTTAGGGAAGCCTTACCCAACCTAGAGTCCCCAGATATATTTGGGCTATAATTCCCATCATCCCCTGATGATGGCACCAACATAAATGTATTTCATAGCAATCCAAGATGCCAGTAAGAAAATGTGTTAATTTTAACAAAAAGTCTGAGGCACTTTGGCAGGTGCCAAAAAAGGTGTCTGAGGGTACATTGGTGCCCATGGGCACCACATTGCCCACCACTGTTCCAGAGCATCCTTTACAGCGATGGGCAACTGGTGGGCCCCCAGGTGTTTTGGCCTACAACTCCCATCATTCCTCGCCATTGGCTATGCTGGTTAGGGCTGATGGGAGTTGTAGACTAAACCAGTGTTCCCCAACCTTGGGTCCCCAGATGTTTTTGACCTACAACTCCCAGCATTCCCCAGCCAGCTACGCTACGCTGGCTGGGGCATGCTGGGAGTTGTAGGCCAAAAACATCTGGGGACCCAAGGTTGGAGAACACTGGACTAAACCATCTGGACTGGAGGGCCACAAGTTGCCCATCCCTGCTTTACAATAAAACAAACAACTCACAAACAAAAACATAATGGATTCAACTGCCTACTAATAAAACAGATAGTTTGTAAGGATTGCTTATGATGGATAAAGAGCAAGCATCCAGACTGACAGAGCAGTTTGTCTTGTAATTCTCCAGCAGCCTTCTGATTTTCAGTATTGACTGTGGGTCAAAATGATTCTCACTTGAAGCATTCGGCATAGCACACGATGGAGATGGTAGTAGCTTTTTATTATTTTAAACCAACTGTTGTGAAAACAAACAAACAAAATTCCTTCAGTTTTATGTGTACAAAATGCATCCTACAAAACAATCTCACACTTTCTTTAACTACTTCTGTTGCCAGCAACATGTTTACCATGATTTAGATGTCTATTATACGCATGAATGGCTTGTCTACTTAATTTCATCAAAAAAATGAACCCTCATAAGAGGCACAGATGCTGGTATGATGGTAATCAAATTAGTTTTTGGACAGGTTTATGGCCACTTGCTGTCAGTTAAGCTCTTTTTGGCTATCTTCACTCTTAATACAGTTTTGATGGTGATTAATGGCCCCATTAATACACTGTTTTTGCTGTGATAGACACAACATTATGGTGTTGTTGACCGCAGATGATCATAACATTCTGTAAATCCAGTCCTGAAAAATATTAGTCATAACTAATGTGGAGATGTCAGAAGACATGCTGCAAGCGTAATATATGTAGGAATTGTCCAGGTAGCCTTAGAATGCAATCCTAGACCATTTATTCCTGTTTATGACTCCAGCAGGGGGCAGGATCAAATCCTTACAGCCCAATTCTAGCAACAAGTAAGCCCCCCTCTGTCTTCAGCAGGGCTTACTTGTTCCAAGTAAGGGGGGGGGCACAGGGATTACAATCTTACAGCCCAATCCTGGCCACGTTTACATGGAAACAATAAGTAATTTCACTAATTTCAATGAGATTTAAAAGTAAGGTTGCATTGAACTGCAGTCTCAGGTTTTTTATTTGTCCTTTCCCTCCAGGAACATCAGTGCCAGAATGATGGAAGAGGTCTCCGAGCAAGCATATCAGTACAAAATCCTCTAAACATTACTTTCTGGTTGTTATGTGCCAAGAATATAGCTACATGGGCTTAGATCCTAAAATAGGTTAACTTAAGGAAGTTCTCAGACAGAAATTTTCTTATCCCCTCCTCCTGCCTGCAGCCCCCTGGACAGCCTCCCTGGAGGATTGTGGGGCCCTCCTGAACAATGTGGGGTGGACATTCTCTCCCTGCTCTCCCTCCATATGGTTCTTCGACTTAAAACCAGACTTGGACAGGACAGACTATCAAATGGAGGACACCTTCAATAGGACTGTCCATCAATGGCTACTAGTTCTGATGATGGCCATACGCTACCAGTATCAGAAGTAGTATACTGATGTAACCATTGCTGGGGAACATGGGCGGGATGGTGCTGTTGCACTCATGTCCTGCTTGTGGGTTTCCCATGGACAGCTGGTTGGTCAATGTGTGAACAGAATGCTGGACTTGATGGACCCTTGGTCTGATCCAGCAGGGCTCTTCTTATGTGCTTATGTCCTCTGACAGCTCTTCAAATAGAAGACTGACCGAGCTCGGTAAAGTAGGACACCTGGCCACCCTTCATGGGTGGCTGCTATGGGGGGGAGCTCCCCCAAATTGGGCTTGGATCTTAAGATAAGTTAACATAAGGATGTTCACGGAATGAAAGTTTCCTGTCCTTTCCTCCCCCTGCAGCCTCTGTACCCCATCAGATTCAGAGGGCCTCCCAATCCTCCAGATAGGATTTGGGGAGTCATAAATGGAGGCAGGGGCAAGGAAGGGACTGGAAACTTTTTCTTCTGTGAACTTTAATTTCATCTTATTATAAAATTGAACCCATGGACTTTTTGATGGCTTTCCTCCTTTATCAAGCAAATAGTGAAACTCATTCAGCGTGATAAATACTTATTGCAGTGCTTCTGAAATGCATTCTCAGACCAATCAGTGCATGCCTCCCCAGTTTACCCCTTCCTACCATTTCTTGTCATCTCTATATTACATTTTAGATTGTAAGCTCTTTGGGGCAGGGAACTGCTCTCTTATACTCGGTAAAGCACCATGCACATTGATGGTACAATAATAATAATAATGACAACAACAGCAATCACCATTGTCATCTTGGGTCTGGAGATCAAAGTGGCTTCAGAGTGGTCAGAGCCCTTAAACGGTTAGAGCATCCTGGGGTGGGTGGCTATACCCTTGGCCACGCCCTCATGTTGCCTGGCCACACCCTCTTGATCACACCTTCATGTTGCTTAACCATACCTCTTAAAAATTCACATGTTGTCCCTGTTTTCATCTGTGAAATGTTGGAGGGTATGTTGTAGTTGAACAGTGTTAGATAGCCTTCTTCAACCATGTGTATAAAAGCACTAATAATGTAAGTTGATTTGAACTACTTCTAAGCTGGCTCTAGCCTGCGTTTATTCCCTCTAATGCTAAATGCTGTGTTACTATGCTTTCTCTATATAAGGCAACTCTGCTGTAAGTCACACCAGACTTTCGAACAGGAATTCCTCATTTCCCATCAGCCTCCTGGGGCAGATCATCTTAGTAGATTCCCCCACCCTTGACGAGGGGAATAACTGCCATAAACCTGAACCTCGCCAGGAAATGGCCCAACCATGACAATGGGGTCACAACAAACCCCTTCACTATTGGTCCATTCTCTTGACAGCCTGTTGTGAACACCACATACAGAGGGTGACCTTCTTGGGACAACGATGTCCTGAGCTGCTCCTAATGAGGTATACCTCCTTAGGATTCTCAACACCAGGTCTAAAACCACCTCTGACAGCTGTGATAGGGATATTGTGGGGTAGCAGGCTGAGCAGTACACCAACAGAATCCCCAATCTTTTCCTGCAGGCTAACACTAGGTACAAATACTTGAATCCAGGGTTTGACTTGACAGGTCTCCTGGTGAGGCTGATGGAATCCCTGTAGACCAGGGCTCTCCAACCTTGGGTCCCCAGATGTTGCTGGACTACAGCTCCCAGAATCCCTTGCCATTAGCCATGCTGGCTGGGTATGCTGGGAGCTGTAGGCCAGCAACATCTGGGGACCCAAGGTTGGTTGGAGAGCCCTGCTGTAGACCATGACAATTCCACTGCTTCCCAACTCTTAAGGCTATGTTGGTGCTGTACCAAAAATCTAGGCCAATACATCAGGGAGAGATCCACCTCCCACCTCAACTGCCCAGGTCTTGGTAATATATATCATGATTAAAAGTGAGATTAATGTAACCGCATGTTTCAAATGAGAGGATGTGAATATAAAAAACAAGTTTCTCTCTCTCTCTCTCTCTCTCTCTCTCTTTCTGTTTTCTTCTTTGTTTAAGGTTAACAGTTAAGAGTACAATCTTATGCATATTTACTCAAGTAAGCTCCACTAGAAGAATGGTTGGTCAAGATGCTGGAGCTGGCAGAGATGGCCAAACTCACATCATTAATCAGAGAAAGAACAACATCCATGTTTATTGTTGAGTGGAAACCTCTAATTGACTTTTTGCAGAGACTGGAAAATAATGATTTGTTTGTTTGTGGGTTCATGGAATAATAAGTGAATTTGGGACAACGGGAAGAAAGAGATTTCTCATTCTGATTATCGAGTAAGAAAAATTAATGTTACCTATATTTGCTGTAGAAGAAAATTGGAGGTCTATTTTGTTTTGTTAATTGTTATATGTTTGATATTATGTGTTTGTTTCACATAGAAATATTTTATTTTTTTAAAAAAAAGAAGAAGTAAGCTCCACTGAGGCCAATGGGGCTTACTCCCAGGTAAGCATGCATAGGATCGTAGGCTAATTCAGTCATTTTTTTAGATGCTCAACCAAGTTTTTATTTTAAATCCCTGTTCCAAATGTTAGTACTAATCATTCATGTGCTCATCAGTGCATCACCTAACCCTCCTACTTGCTGCTTTTGAAATATTTATTACGTAAATGTTTTGTCTAGATTTGAGCAAATGCCTATTTTCTGCCTGAAGTTCATCAAGAAGTCTGCATAACTATCTGGATAGCATATTTTCCTGACTAGTTCAATAGTTACCCCAGGTGCCGAGTTCCTTTTTTGTTTGTTATACTGATTTTGCCAGTCTGGCTAATAAGAAGAGCTAAATATTGAACTATAATCTGTCAACTGGAGACCAACTGAAACTTCAAAGTACCACGCCATGTGCCCAATACAATGGAGGATTGTGGTGGACCTACCCATTTTCTTTAAACCTATTAATTTATTAGAATTCTTTTCAAATACATAAGTATGATCCCATCTGTCTAGTACATGCTGGCAACTTCACTGACAGATTTTATCTCATTATTGGAGGAAAGCTTGTTATGAGAAGAGTTACCAAAGCAGTCTTGAGTCCTGCCAATGCAAACCTTGCAGGGGGGGGGGGAGGTTTCATGATCTATTTTTGTCTAGGAAAAAAGAAAATATTTAATCAGTTTTAGTGCTAGGAACAAAAAGGAGCAGGGGATGAAATAAAATACAAAAGGGGAAATCAGGAAGAACAAATGCAGGCTTTAGCCAGTGTGCAATGAAAAAACATGCATTGGAATAAGATCTGAAGCGTGATCCCATTTTATACGAGGATCTGTGCATACAATTTCATGTGCATGTTGCAAAATTTGGTTAAAATATTTTACACACAAATATTAAGAAGATTTATATGCCAACTAGTAATAATGCTCTCTGGGCTGCTTACAAACCATAAAAACATTAAAATGCAACCATAATCCAAACAATGAAAAGCAGCATACAAATCCAGAATACAAATTTTTAGTGGCAGAGAGTAAAACAGTGTAGGGGGGGAAATGCAGTCACGTACCCTCCAACATTCCACAGATGAAAATAGGGACACACATGAGAATTTGTAAGAGGTATGGTTAAGCAACATAAAGGTGTGATCAAGAGGGTGTGACCAGGCAACATGAGGGTGTGGCCAGGCAACATGAGGGTGTGGCCAAGGGTACAGCCAGAGACAAAAGAGAGAGAGAAAACTTCAAGTGACAATAGAGATCTTTGTGTATTTTTATTTGTGCCCGACATGTTTCGGCCTAAGCCTTTTTCAGGGGCGCTTATTTTCTAATATTGTTCGAGAGAAACAGCTTCATCAATCTTCTGAAGCTGTTTCTCTCGAACAATATTAGAAAATAAGTGCCCCTGAAAAAGCCTTAGGCCGAAACGCATCGGGCACAAATAAAAATACACAAAGATCTCTATTGGCACTTGGAGTTTTTTCTCTCTTTTGTCTTTGGTTAATAGTGCCTTCCCCCTGGTTTTTTTATTCCAAGGGTATGGCCAGGCAACCAAAGGGCATGGTCAAGTACAAAAGTTATTAGAGGAAACACACAAAACTGCAGTATTTTAAGTACAGAAATCTTTGAATTTATAATAATATTTAACATTTAGATATATCTGAGTGTGCAAAGTGGTTCACAGGCCCACCCTGCAAGCTCCTATTTTCTCCACTCAGGAAAAAGCATGTGGGCTCTATTGTATTTTATTTAAAAAAAAAAAAAAACAAGGACAAGAACACTGTGATTGAACAATAATGCCAAAATGAAATGATGATGTTTGTTGCTGCTATTTGAGGTAGTTGGGATTTTTTCTTTCTTTCTCTTGTGGAGAATGTGTTTTTTGCTAACTCCCTTCCAATGCATAAAATAAATAAATAAATAATCCAAAATCCCTGCAGAATAATCCTAATCATTACTGGAGAGAGCTTTCTCCATTGCACTTCAGCATGCGTTAGAAAAAGACTTTCACATGGGGTACACAGGTAGAGACATGTAAAATTTACCACTGCTCTGAAAACAGAATAACAGTGCAATCCTATGCATGTGTACTCAGAAGTAAATCCTATTATGTTCGATGGGACTTACTCACAGGAAAGTGTGTATAGGATTACATCCTAAAGGACAGAAGTCCTTTCCATAACACTCAAATGGGAACAACACAACACAAGCAAAGGAGTTACTGCCACTTGGTTTCAGTGTCACCAGCCTGTTTCATGTTTTATAACAAAGGAAAGCACTCTGCCACATTTAGAAACAAAAGTCAAAGTTACATAGTGCATCAGTTGTGGATTTGGAAAGAGCAGGGGAAAGAGAGCCTCAAAGCAAACTCCTACCTTTTATGTCAGGGGTGAGGATTGTGCAGCCCTCCAGATGTTGGCCTGCAACTCCCAGCTGCCCTCACCAGCAGAACCAATGGTGAGGAATGCTGGGAATTGCAGTCCAACAACATCTAGAGGGCCACACAATTCCTACCCCTGTTTTATGTAAACCAAATATTGACCACATTTGGCACAGAGAAAAGTGCATGGACAAACAGAACTGCTTGCAGGGCCATCTCTTTCTTTTTGTTTTCAAATTGTCAGGATTGGCACAAATTCAACTGATGAAGCCTACCCACCCACTCCACTACTCCCAAAGATGGCACATCAGAGAGAAGGGGAAGTTTCCTGCATTTCCTTCTGACAATGTATCTCACCTGTTAGTTAGAGGCACAGAGTCAACTCTGTTAGGAAATAATAAAATCTTTGGTGATGTAAAGATAGGAATCCTGTGATAAATTCCCTCATTCACCTCTCCCTTGGGCCAGGCCAGCGGCTGCAGCCTCCACCTCCTTTTCTTTCCCCCCAGCTAATCCCTTTCCCACAGCAACATGCAGCAGAGGTAGCAGGTAGAGCGTGTGTGTGCACATGCGCACACACATCCTCACCTGGCCCTCCCAGCTTAGCAGCATCTGTTCCCTCCCCTAAGCAGAGAGCAACTCTTAAGGGGGCCATGGGGGAAATTGCAGCTAAGCTAAAACTGCAGGCTTAGCTGCAATTTTGCCCATGGCCCCTTTAAGAGCACCTTGCAGTTCAAAGCTAGGGCTAAGTTATGGAGAAACTCTGAGCATGTGCTTAGTGATTTTCCCACACCACTGAAGCTAGAGTACATGCAAAGAGGGAGAAAAACACAAATGACAAAACATGTATAGCATTGGGCTGAAAGGGTAGTCAATTAAGTGGATTGTAATTGGTTGGGCAGTTTATTAAGCCTGCAGCACCATGCTCACAATTCAGGATTTA
This sequence comes from Shinisaurus crocodilurus, assembly GCA_021292165.1. Classification (NCBI taxonomy): domain Eukaryota; kingdom Metazoa; phylum Chordata; class Lepidosauria; order Squamata; family Shinisauridae; genus Shinisaurus; species Shinisaurus crocodilurus. The sequence continues at coordinate 94,069,780 of CM037879.1, read as the reverse complement.
TTTCTGAGCAGACATGCAGATCAGGCTGCAAACCTCCCCGCAAAAGTAACTTGTGCTGGAATCCTATGTACAATTTTCTGGGAGTAAGTCCCAGTGAACATAATGGGACTTACCTCTGAGTAGACATACAAAGGATTGTATAAATGAGCAGTATTTATCTCCCCCGCACCCCCCAAAATTTCACTCCTATTTTTATTAAAGCTTTCTATTTATAAGAACAAAGGAAGCTGGTCAGACCCTTGGTCCATCGAGTCCAGTATTATTGACACTGACTGGCAGTGGCTTTCCTGGGTTTCAGGTAGGATTCTTTCCTAACCCTACCTGGAGATGCCAGGGATCGAACCTGGGACCTACTGCATGCCAAGCATGTGCTCTGCCACTGATCTACGGCCCTTTCTTTTGCTGGATAATGGTAACTAATAGACAAAGCTGCCCCATATTTCTTCCTCTGCAACCATGTGAACCCACTTTTCTCAAAGACCTGGGTGAGGAGGAGAAGGAGAAAAACAAATCATCTTGTCTGTCTGTATAAAGTTAAATGCAATTTGGAAATGTTCTTGTCCACCACCCTCCCCTCTTGAGAATTCCCCAAGACATGCTAAGGATAAAGAAGCAAAAGAAAGACAGGACAGGGGAGGGAAGGAGAGGAAAAGAAGAATGGTGCTTGGAAATGGAAAGGCAGAGAGAGAATTCCCCAAGTCAAGTGGCTCCTTTCAGATGGGTGGCACTTCAGAGGAATTTAGGAGGGTGTGGAGTATTGCACAAACTTAGATTCACTTTATGAGGTGAGGTGGCTGAGAGCTTTTTCTTGTTTTTTAAAAATGGTAAAACCTATTTAAAAGCCCCAGCACTTCCTAGATCATGACATCACATAGCTCTAACCCTCCTTTTGGTATAATCTGCTGCCTGGAGTGGGAGAAAGAAGTTTGTGGAGGCTGATTAAATCTTTTGCTGTAATGAAGCTACTGAACTTCTGCAGAAGCCAAAGGTTCCAGTTTGGGGCAGTAAAATCAGATGCTTTGTGAAAATACCAGTATTTCACAGGGAGCTCTCCCTGCCCTTCCCCCTCCCTCTTCAAAATGTCATTGCAATCAAGCTCCCAGCAGTGGGAATGTAAAAGTAGAAAAGTACAGAGAGAGGGGGGAAATAACAATGAGCAGAGTGTGGAAGGAAAGGTGGCAGTCTCCCCCCCTGGTTTAAAAGGCTGGTGCCTTTATGCTACATTCCCTATTAGTCGGCTAAGGGAGTGAGTCCTAAGGTCTCCTACTAACTGCAAGGCTACTGAGCTCAGAGGGAAGAAGCAGGCTTGTATTAAGGCAGATGATGGTATTAGAGCAGCTCTGAAGATCAAGGGCACAGCTCAGAAGTCAGAAGGTCTGAGGCCCATGCCTAGGTGTGCCTTCTATAAGGATGCTCATGATGGTTGGTCTTCCGTGACTACTGTTTCAGGGGAAAGGATCAGCCCAACAAATCCAAGAAGAGATGTGATAGTAGAGAGATTCACACAAACCCTCTCTTGCTTTGAAAGCATGCATGAGAGTGCCAAGGTGCTGCACAGCCTAGTCCTGTCCGCTCTGCTGGATGACACATGCACTGGCCGCACCCCCACGGGCCATTTGCAGAGTAAGGCCTGATTGGCCCAGGAGGAGCCATACATGTGGGTATTGGGCAGGGATGGGGACTCGGACTCGATGACTCGACTCGCGAGTCCGACTGAGTCCCCCCTCTGACTCGAGTCCCACGCGAGTCCCAATTTTTTCAATGGGACTCGAGACTCGACTCGGGACTCGAGCCCAAGGACCCCGCCACCGCCGCCACCGCCGCCGCTCACGTCACCGCTGTCGCTGTCTCCCTCGCCGCCACCCGCTCGCAGCCACCGCTGCCGCCATTGCACGCCACGCCGCCATCACGCCGCCGCCGCCATCGCACGCCGCCGCCCGCGCCGGTCCTGTCATCACTTCCGGCGCGGCGGAAGTGACGCTGCCGGGACCCTGCTCCGGCGCGCTTGGCCGCCGCCGCTCTGTTTAGAGCGGCGGCGGCCAAGCGCTCCGGAGCAGGGTCCCGGCGCGTCACTTCCGCCGCGCCGGAAGTGATGACGGGACCGGCGCGGGCGGCAGCGTGCGATGGTGGCGGTGTGGCGTGCGATGGCGGCGGCGTGGCATACGATGGCGGCAGCTGCGAGCGGGTGATGGCGAGGGAGATGGCAACGGCAGTGACGTGAGCGGCGGCGAGCGGGTGGCGGCGAAGTGGCGGCAGGCGGCGGCGGCAGGTGGCAGCGGCAACTCGAGCAGCATGGAGAACACTCTCCGCGCCGCTCAGAGGAGCGAGATTGGGCTGCGCCGCTGCCGCGGAGAACTACAAACCCAGGGAGGGCTCGTAATGCATCCCTGGTGCGGCAGCGGCGGCGGCAGGAGCAGGGACGAGGGAAGGACCCGCCCATGGTAAGTGGGGGCGGCGGCGGCGGCCCATGGAGGGAGCGGGAGGGTCTCCGCGGGAAGAAGGGCAGCTCTTCTTCCTCTCGTGGAGACCCTCCCGCTCCCTCCATGGGCCGCCGCTTTGGGAGTGACTCGGGACTCGAGACTCGAGTCACCATTTTGAAGACTCGACTCGGACTCGGGTCCAAAGACTCGTGACTCGACTCGTGACTCGAGGCCAAGGACTCTTCAACATCCCTGGTATTGGGGAAGGAGGATTCTAAAGGTATTTAATCTGGATAAGGGCTGCTGAAATCACACCAGATTTTACATTTATCTATCAGGAAGCATTTCTACACAAATTGGTGCAGGTTTCAACTAGGGATGGATGAATCAGCCAATTTTCATTTCTCCCACATTCAAATTTCTTAAAATCTCAAGTTCTTTCCATCTTTTATATGAAGAAATGTGTGCATTTTGGTAAATTCTTATCAAAAATGAACTGAACCAAAATGTTCATCCATACCGACCTAATTCAACGGGTAAAGCTATTCCCAGCATGGAGAGGACCGTGTTATACCTGCCTGCCATACAGCTGTTAAAGATGAGGAGCCTGTCAGGAAAAAAAGAGGTGACATGGCAACCCTAATTCAGCACCACAAACATGGATGAATACACAGGGATTCAAAGCCAGACTTTTAAGAGCTAACTGCACTCAAAGTCCTAGGTCTGGATGGATGGATCTGTCAATTTCTGTTTCTCTCACATTCGTATTTTTTAAATCTCAAATTCTCTCCATTTCATTTATGAAGAAAAGTGCACATTTTGATAAAGTCTTATAAGAAAAACCAACCAACCAAAATTTCCACTCAGGCCTAGTTTCAACCATGTACCATATGACTTTAGGGTAGTTTGTGGTGTCCTAGGACCTACATGCCCCAGAGTTGCTCTGTAGGCAAGTGGGATTTGCCTCCAAGTAAACATGTTTAGGATCATGCTGTAAATTGCTGTCCTTTGTAACCAACCATGTAAATATAATGTGTGTGCTGCAGAAGCTGTGGGGAGAAAGGGGGAGCAAATTTCCTGTGGATACAAGAGATTTCACTTCTGGCACCTCAATGATTAGTTTTTGCTTCTTCTATTGTTACTCCTCGTGGTTTCATTCTGTAATATGTATAGTGATTGTTTGCAGCCTGGCAACAGAATGAAGGAGTGAGGGGGGTGGGAAAACCATACCCCCTTGTTAGCCACAATCCAAACTTCAAAGGCTTTGGGGACACGAAGGAGACAGGTTTAAAGCAGGCATGAAAACAAAAGGGCCACTTCCATCCAGACTGAACCAGGGTGAGTTCTTCATACACACACACACACACACACACACACAAGCAAAACTTCCTGGCAATGGAAAAGATGCATTATGCCCATGGTCATATGCCCTCTCGGTTCTGTATCAGATGGAGATATGGGCATTTACAGCACCATAAATCAAGGGATAAACCATACATGAGCAGCTGGCGCATGTGCTAATAACTATAATTATTAATCATGTCAATTTCACACCCTTCAAATTTATGCTGTGTGTTTTCTGCAGGAAAGCCATCCTTGGCGCCGTGAGTTGTTTATGGTATGAAAATATGATGTGCCGATGTTCTCCGATAATTGTTCCATCACCCTGAAATTGAGTTGTGGGGTACCCAGTGACCAACAATAGAGGGTGGGGTGTTCCCCTTGTTTTCTGGTATACATCATTGTCACACATTTGCCATTGTTACCAAAGCGAGTGAATTACTTTTTCAGCATTTGTCCCAGTCTTTCACCACTTGGTCATCATTATTCTAATCTTAACCCTTATGGCAATTTGAAGACATACTTTGATGTTGCCTAGGTGTCATTTGTAAAGGGACAGCAATAAAAGTAGTATAAAGTTGTTTCCTGGGGGTGGGGGGCAGAGAAACAACAACAGTATTTTTAAGTTGGGATGTCTGATAATATGTACCCCCAAAAAACAATGCACTTACTTTCTTTCTGAAAGCTAATGTACCAAACAATGTCTTAAGTGTGAGTTTGAGAATATTAACTAATAATATAGGAAACAATTAGTCCGTAAGTTTGCACCATTGTCTTCAGAAGAAAAATAACTTTTGACAGTGATGCTTCCCCATCCCCCTTGTTAGGGTTTTTATCTTTCAGATTTTTCTTTACAATAAAATTGGCCAAAAAAAAAAAAGCAAACAACTTATAGAGGGAGCGATCCAATTATTAATTTTTAATCATAGTTTTCCTTAACAACAGAAGGCTTTTGGAAACTAATCATCATGTTAACTTGACACTGCAGTGGCTGCTCATCACCTACCATCTTGAAAAAGTGTGCAGGACACTTCCCACATATTCTGAAGCTGGCGCGGCCCCCATCGGGCAGTATCTAAATTACTCCTGCTGACTTTACAGCTGCTCCATTCCAATGACCCCCAGAAGGATCTGGGAATTGTTAGAAGAAATTTCTATTAATCAACCACAAACAGACTATTACCATTTCACACTTTGCTTCCATCATTTCACACATTTAATGAATATGAAGGTCTGTTCTTCAATTCAAAAACATTTACAACAGGGGTGGGGGATAGAAGGGGGGAATTAAGTCAGAAAAACAATAGAGATCAGATGGCAACAAGTGTTGCCACCAAAGTATTCCTGAAATTGCCCAGGCAATAGCAAATGGCTAAATCTGATGTGTGCTCAAGCAGGCAGATGGAATAGAGTTTACTGGTGCTGAGTTCAAATATATATTCTCTCCTTTCATTTGAGTTTCTCTGGTACACTGAGCTAGAGACCCCTCCACAGTTCCTGAAATGGTTCAGGGATCCAGAAAGTGACAGTATGAATAAAAATAATGGCATTTCCATACTAGGGCCCTAGTGCTATGCCCTCAGTATCCTTTCAATAGGCAGTGCCAGAGGAGGTATGCGGGGCAAGTACCCCCAACAAGTAATTCTCTCTCCCTTCTCCAGTCGCTAGACCCGTGAGGTTACTTGAAGGAAAGCCACTTTTCACATACAAATTATAAATGTGCGAAACACTGGAAATTAAAATAAGGCTGCAATCCTAAGTGTGTTTACTTGAAAGTTAACTTACTTAAGAGAAAACTTGTTTAGAATGGGAGCATTAAGGTGAAATATACTGTTATTATTTACCTTTCAAAAAACCTAACGTATTTTTGACAAAGCTCACTGTTCCTTGAAATGCACTTGACACCCTACTGTGCTCCCTCCAGAATTATTTTCTGGTGCCACCACAGGCTTTTCCATAGTCAGATGAATGCAGAATGGAGATATTTTTCCTGCTAACATCCTGCAATCCAGGTCCATTCTATAAAGCATCTCCCCACTCCCAGTCACCCTATCAAGAGCTGCTTTTATTTTTTCTAAAATGGCTGTTGGGCCTACCAATATATGTGCTTTAATGTAACATATTTTCGGACGCAATTCTCAATAGCTTTGTTCCTCTTCTTGGATTCCTCTTCAGCCTATTTATATCCTTCTTTAAAAGTGGACTGGCATGCCCCTGCCCATGGGCAAAGCACTATATCTGTTAGGATGTGAGGGGAGGGGGGAGTGTGAGAGGAGTGTGGAATGTTGAGATGCCTGCTGATTGGCTGAGAGAGTGAGAAAGGGGGGGGATGAAGCCTGTGTTATAAAAACAGTGGGCGGTGCTGTTCGAGGAAGTTTAGGGAGAGAGGGGGACAGAGTGGGCTTTTGTGAGAAGTTTGAGGTGTCTGAGGGGAGTCTGAGAGAGAGAGAGAGAGAGAGAGAGAGAGAGAGAGAGAGAGAGTTTTCAACGTTTAGATTCTAAACTTTAGGATCTATTAACATTATCCATTTCCATACCCTTAATTGTAATTAAATAAACTTATTTCATTTTTAAAACTTAGAAGGAGTGGTCTGAATAAGTTACCCTGAAGGGGATGGTGGCAGCGGAAGAGCAAAGAAAGTGTTAATTTTAGAAGCGCTTACAGAGGCGGAGGGAGGTCAGACAGGTGGTGGCAGGGTTGGGATTTGACAGTAATAAAGCTGTGAGTTCGAATCACAGTGGGGAGGGCTGACATGGACCAACACCAGACACCAGCTGATGGCAAAGTCCACCGACCCGTCTCACACTTTGAGAAGAAAAGGCATTTTCTACGGTCATAGGCAAGTCCCAGTGCTTTCACAGGGCTAGGGCAAACCAATGCTAGCGCAACATCATTAGTGCTTGATAGGCAAAGGGAAAAAGTGCTGATTTGCCACTGAATTTTGGTGGCAAATCACCACTTCCCCCTTTGCCTAGCAAGCGCTAATGCTGTCGTGCTGGTGTTGGCTTACGCTAGTGCCATTTCATTAGTGCTAGCGCTGTGACAGCATCGAACCGGCACATCATGATTTACTATGAAACTTCAGTGTACTTTGCTTTCTAGCTTCACTCAGGCTTATCAAGATGGGCCTTATAAGTAGGCAATCCTAGGTCGTCACCTGAAGGCTGAAGGGAAATGAAATGATGGAGGTCTGGAATGAGCTCTCCCAGCTCTTTAACGGTTGGTAAAAAGCAACTGCAGGGCAATTCAGATCAGCTGCCCCCTTTCCTGCACCATATTCCTGATGAAAATTGCCCCTCCTCCAAAACCTACATGTGCGGTTTTCTAAAAGGTCAAAGAACAGCCAGGGTGGTGCAACCTACATCAGGAAAACAGCATGGCAGAAAGAGTTAACCACCTTGTCCATTCATAAAATGACTGCCATGGTGGGCATGGTTGGGCACAAAACACAGTTCCCAGAAGGCAAACTGGTGAGGCTAAAAGTAAAGTAACTTGCCCAAGAACCTAAGTACAAGGTACAGGTGGCATCTGAGCTCCCCAAACACAAAGCCACTCATTTGAACTCCAATAAAGATGACAGGCAGACTTTCTAAAGATGAGAGAGGCTGCAGGGCAGCCCTTCATTTTGCAGCATGCCATCCCTGCAGTTCATTAAAAAAATAAAAATAAAATAGAAACATCTTAAGAAATAAAATAAAAATTAGGAGAGGCAGGGAGCCTGGCAGGCAGCATGAGAGTATCCACGGGAGGCATAGATATATGCATTCCTTGACGGCTGCAACATCGCGTAATGAATTGTATATGTGGAGGAATCATCCCAGATCAGATCAGCCCCCATAGATGGAGCCTTCATGTTACCTCGCCTCAAAAAGAATGGCTTGGATCCAGACAAAGTTAGTCGAAACCAATGGGACTAACTTTTCAGATGGATTTCAACTAGCGATGCTGGAGAAATCTACAATGGATTCACATGAGTTTGGATTTCTATGAATCCGACCTGCAGATTCCACAGCCGACTGGCCTTTTCCAGGCCGCACGGATGTGCGGACTGGGTTTAGTTTGTTTTTTACTTTTGGGGGGATTCGTGCGAATTTGCACAAATTGTGTAAGTGGAATGAAATTCTCATACATCCCTAAAAAAATCCGGCTCCGTCAATGAGTGGACGATGGAACAAAAGACACTTGACAATCTGTGAAACACAGACAGAATGGATTTAACAAAATCTGGGCATCTCTAATCAACAGAACGTACGTGCAACTCACTTAAGGCCTATTTAGAAGATCCCCCCAGTGATCTTTAGAAGATCACCCCACAATTGGAATTACATGAGGTGCAGAGTGGGGATGCCCCTTCCGTCGTGTTGGCCCTGACCCTACCCCATGTTGATTCTTCCCCCTCTGCCGTCTGTCATCTGTCCCCACAGCCCCTCATGCATTGGAGGAGTAACTTCTGTAGTAGGGAATCTTCTCTCTCCTGTTGGCTCCCTGCACAATTTAGAACCGCCTTCTCCAACAACCTATTTCCACATGTGGTGGGAATGTCAACCTTTGCAAAGATTCTGGAAGGACATCTTTAAGGAATGCAGTCTGATAGTAATGAAGGAAATACAGATTGATCCAAAATTAGCCCTGTTATCATTTTTTTAGCAGCCAAAATGTCCATATTCCATTCAAGGAAATACTTATGTTTTTGTTTGTAGCAGCGTGTTTATTAATTCTGAAATGCTGGAAAGATTCTAAAGATTTATCGATAAACATGTGGAATAATAATGTATGAATAATTATATTGGCAGAAAAATTGACTAGACAAGTCCAGGCACAAAGACAATCTGAAAAGGAATCAGATTTGTTTTATAAAATATGGTGTGCCTTTATCAATTTCATTAATGATCAGGGGGCTTATCTATATGAGGTTGTTAATCTGCTGAATCTACTTTCAGTTTCATCACAGAACTGAGGTCCAAGCTCTACATGAGGAGCATTTATTTCCTGCTTTTCCACTACATAACCTCTAGGTGGCACTGTGGTATAGCAGAATAGTGCAAATACACAAGAGGAAATCACGCTTTTTAGCCATCAGAAATAATACCCCATTTCCCCCCTGTCTAAAAAAACTCAGTGGAAAGTGCTGTTTACAAACAGAAGTGAAAATGGAGGGTCACAACGTCGTCTAAAGAACCCAACCCAGTGCTTTTCAGTGGAGGCTGTTTACATGATTGATTGGTCAGCAGTGAGTCATCAAGTGATGAGACACAAGCTGGATAGCTTTTTTGATTTAAAAATCAAACAGCAGCAGTTTAAAACAGCTCTTGCTTTAAGTAAGTCTGTAATACAAAAGTATAACCTACATTAGCCAAAAGGCTCATTCACATTAAAATGTCTCTTCTCCCAGTTTCTCTGTTTTATTATCTGACACACTTAGTAATATTGCAAAGGAGGTGGTTAAAGCCCTACACAGTGAAAGTGCTAATGATGACATAGCAAGCCATGTGTGTGAATCACTGAATTCTGTTTTTTAATCAGTTTCCCCCATGCACACAAATACAGAGGAGCTCCAAGGCATATGAAAATGCCCACAATGATTGGATTGGGCACTGGTTACTGCAGTCTTAAAGATGCTGACTTATAGAGCTTTAAGAAATGGAATTTACAGTAATTGACATGGCCATTTGTATTAGTTGACTGCATTGAGTTAATGCATACATTGTCATTTCACATGTCCTCTAGACTTTTCTGTCATTTTGCCTGCTCTTTCATTGAATGGCTTGGTACATTATGCGCTGCCTAATATATGGGATGCCTGGCATTTAAACATCCCTAGGGTGCATAAGCAATTACTATTGTAATCAAAGCTTCCCTCTGCTTTACATTTCTTGTTTGATTTAAGATCAGTCGCATCCTTTATTGTGTTGCACCTCTAGACAGATCAACCTGGATTGCTGCAAACTTGTTAAAATAAGGGAGGGGGTGTCTCTCAAGTTACGTATGTCAAAGGCTTTGTAAACCTTATTCTTCAAGTTCAGAAGAATAAAAACTTGGATACCTAAATATGCTGATTTTGCTATGGCCAACAATGGAATTCCAACTGAATAGATGTTTTGACATGGACATTACATTTTAAATATGAAGGTGTGTGTGTGAGTGTGTGTGTGTGTGACCCCTAAAATTATTAAACATACCCAGGGGAATGGAGTGATCCAATGTTAGTTGCCATATTCTTCTCCCTGGCTTTACTACCGTAAAACTGAGAGCCAAGTTGGTTCACATATTTATTGATGGTTATTCTAAATGTCAATCGCTCAGCTTTCAGAAACATTGCTAGGCAGTGCTGGATTCCTAAAGAACCAAGTTATGCATAGGACAGTTCCAGAGAGTCTGAAATGTATGAACAACAGATACATCCATTTCACCACGCATCAGAGAGTATACAATTTCGAAGGCAGGAAACAAACCATGAGAGAGCAATTCTACAGTCAGATGACTTCGTTCCAAAGAAGCAGGCCCGCTGCCGCAATAGGTGTATATAATGCAATTCAGTAAATTCAGCCTCTGCGGAGTTGGGGGAAGGGGGGAGGGGGATGAACAAAGCTGCTTCTTTTGAAGATGATTCTATCAGACTAAAAAAAAAAAAAAATACAGGAGAAAGGCACAGCTTCTTTCAGCTGTCCCCTTTTGTGCACTTTCCCATACGAAACTATGTTGCCACCGCTGCTCTGCACTTTGTTATTATGACAGGAAAAAATGAATTTCTAATGAGGTATCTGTACCAGCTGCAAGCACCTTGTGGATCTCCATGGACCATAAGCACAGTCAGATGTATTTTTCTGAATGCTAAATGGCCTTCAGGAGGAAGGTCAATTGTACATGCACATTTCCTGGGAGAAGCCCTTTTGTGTTTCTGAAATCAAACTCAAGTGTCTTAAGATTTCCCTCCACACACTCAGCTGTGGAAGGTCCTGGGTTTTTTCTTCCCAGAGGGAACCTGCCCCCAAGCATAGTAGAACATAGGAGAGTGTTGCTAGAGTTCCAGTACTTCAAGAATGAATTAGAAAAGTAAAAGGCATATTCTGGGCTTCCAAGTAGCTTTGTGGTGATTTTGCCATAAAGTTGAGAGAAGAGCAATGGGTGCAAGACCAGGGTAATCAGATGCAGGCATCATAGATGGAATTTGCAAAGCCCCCAAAGATATCCCACTGCCAGGACTTGGCATCAAACAATACAGACTTATGTCTTTGCCATTTCCCCCTGTTTTCATAGAGAAAAGTAAAGTCAAAGGTAGCCCCACTGATAATTACACAGCAATGAAATGAAGCAGCTATATTTGGGCAGGATGGAGGTGTTAAGGCAAGGTGAAGAGAAAAAGACCTACCTGATGGTAAATGTTGCCCTGGATGCAGACTAGAGCTGGTTCATCCAAGATAAATCGGCACTTCAAGCAGTGTAGCAGTTCAGAAGTCCAGATGTAGCTAAAGGCAAACAGCTTGATTTTTGTGTAGGACCCAGGGGATATGTGCTTAACCTGGGAAATGTAATGTAAAACCTACAATGGCCAGAATAGAGCACAGATACATATTCTTGTGGGCACATATTCTTGTGTGTAATATTCTTGTTATGTTGTACCTGGATCCCAAACCATTTTGGACTTTAAAGGTAAAACCAACACTTTGAATTATGCTAGCAATGAGCCAGGAGCCAGCATAACTGTTTTGAAACTGGTGAGATACAATCCCTTTGCTTGGCCTCAGTTAGCAATACATCTGTTTAGTTAAATGCTGAGCTTAATCCATCCTCTCTTATAGAGCTCTTAGAATATTGTTTAGAGTGAGAGTCAGTGTGATGTAGTGGTTAGAGCAGTGTTCTCCAACTTTGGGTCCCCAGATGTTTTTGGCCTACAACTCCCAGCATGTCCCAGCCAGCTACGCTGGCTGGGGCATCCTGGGAGTTGTAGGCCAAAACATCTGGGGACCCAAGGTTGGAGAACACTGGGTTAAAGTGTTGGACTAGGACAAGGGGGACCCAGATACTTCAAATCCGCACTCAGTCATGAACCTCACAGGGTTGTTGTGAGGAAAAGAGGCAGAGGAACCATATACACCACTCTGAATTTCTTGGAGGAAGGGTGGGATATCGAATGAATGAATGAATGACAATGGGATGCTAATTATCTTTTTTTCTATCAGGGTCAAAAGTAATATTGTCCTGCTAAGGGCTGCTTCTCACATTATTGCCTAGGTTCTCAAAATTGGGGGCATCAAATTTGGAACTCTTATGACAACTGAAGCAAAGTCATGAATCCTGGGAACCTGAGAGCAACCCACTGCTGAGGGGTAACAAGCAGCTGTTGTATATGTCCCCCCACCTCCGACAGCTCATGCAGGAAACTCTTCAAGCAAGAGCTGGAGGATGAAGCCACAGCTACTTACTTCCTCTCCTTCCAGTCAAAGTCTAGAACAGCGAAGTGGTCTCTGCTACCAGTCAAGAAGTGGGAGAGAGAGAACCAGAATGAGGGAACTGGATTAGCACTCCTGCTAAAATAATTCTGAGTATCCATTCACTCCAATTCATAAGTTCCTGCATACAGTAGTGGGACACAGAATCTCTACATAATCAACCATTATTATTTTTTTACTATTTCATTTCTTTTTTTTACCAGATTAAAGAATAATATTCTTTAATCTGGTAAAAAAAAAAGAAATGAAATAGTAAAAAAGGTTGTGCACACAACCTTTTGCCTTAACAGACACAATTCTTAAATAGGATTTCCCTGCTGCACACAGTGTGGAAGGATGGCCCACAACAATGGGCTCTGATGAAGCAAGCCCCATTCAGAATGTAAGAAGAGAGATCTGCTAGATCAGACCACAGATGCATCTAGTCCAGCATCCAGAGATTAACAGTGACAAAACGGTTGGATTTTATGTAGAGGGGTAGCTATGGTAGTCTGTCACAGCAAAACCAACAAAGAGTATTGTAAAACCCTGAAGTCTAACCAGGGTTATTTCTTATAAAGTTATTTTAAAAATTCATTCCCAGAGTTTCTGTGTGCCTATATGAATGAATGAGGCAAACGAAGACAGCGAAACATGTAACTCAAAAGGGTCAATGCCCAGAATATGGTTCTTCAGAGGACTCCATATTCTAAATGCCATCCTTCATGCATACTCCTTGAGTAAAATGGTCCATGTCTGTAAACATGCCCACACGCATTCTCTCCTCCCTCCCTGACTGAGGGCCAGGAGTGACTGACTGATTGACTGACTAGCTATCTGTCCTCAGTATCTCTGCAGGTGGTGATGGCATTGATGGATAGTGATGGATGGCTGTGACTCAGCTCCACCCTCCCCACTTAACCATGTGCATGACAGAAGGTCCCCCAGGCCAGAGCTGGCTATTCTAACAATGCCGCCAAACAGGCATTTAGATGTGTAAAAAACAATGCATTTGGCTCCAGCAGTGATTGGGCCTACAAATTTGGGGCCCTTTAATGAGTTGCTAATGTGAAAATAATTTTCTTTTCAAGACTTTAGAATTGTGGGAATAAAGACAGATGGAGTAATGCCATAGAATTGATAATGGCTTGGTCAAAGGCTGAAAGTCAGGAAATGCTTTAAAGGGAGGCAGGAATTCTATCACTGTCAAGAGCTGACAAGCACTCACTAAAAATAATTCTGAAGTTTTCCTATTTCCTGGCTATTTGTGTTGCAAAAGATGAGATGATTCAAGATGAGAATGGGTGACCGATACATTCCTTAGAATGCCATATGTTTTCTAGATAAAATGCACGAGGATGACTCACGGGGAAGATAATTTAAGGTACTGTTCAGAAGAAACTGAACTGATGGTACTTGCTTGTCAACAAAATACCAAGAATTAAAATGTTGACTTTAAAACGAGAGAGAGAGAGAGAGAGAGAGAGAGAGAGAGAGACTATTTTATTAAATTAGCCAACAGATTTTATTTTGTAAAATTTACATTATTACATTCATACACAGACAGCTACTCACGGTTGGATGCGGAACACTGAAGAGAGAAGATGCACTTTCCCACTAGGAGTAGGCTACTACTCCCAGCTACAGCAACCACTAGACTGTAGTAGCTAGAGCAGTGTTCTCCAACCTTGGGTCCCCAGACATGCTGGGGCATGCTGGGAGTTGTAGGCCAAAAACATCTGGGGACCCAAGGTTGGAGAACACTGAGCTAGAGCAACCATTGGCACAATCACATAGAAGAGTCTGGATGGTCACTGTGTAATGGCTTACCCTCACCATGGTTACCATATGTTGTCCCAGCCATTATGCCATTGTGAAGCCTAGTGTGTTCCCACATCAGCATGACCACTTTGGGAACTTGCTGATGGGGGAAGTTTCCATGCCAGACATCACAATGAAATGGAAGCCAGTGCAACATGTTGCAGCCACTGTAGGGGGATGTCATCACACAGAGGTCATTTCTAGAGGCCTCCACATTGCGCTGGTTCTCCAGCTCTCGGTAGTGACTTATAATCAGGATGCCCTCTCTCTTCCAATATTCTGCCTCCCAACTACATACTGCATATGTTTGAATGATATAATAACGCTTCATATTAGATAGTACTTTACAAGTGTTGAAGAGCTCAACGTACTAATCTGTACAATTTCCCTATAAGGCAGGCCATTATTATCCCCACACTGAGATACCAGACCAAGGCTAAGAAAATAGTGACCATCTAGCCAGCTTGGAGCCAAGGTGAGATGTGAAACAGGGACTTCCTGGTTCCCAGCTCATACTACATAAAAGCAACTCTAATGTATGTGATCTACTGTGTGGACTGTGGCAGTTGTTTGTGAGGGATGAGTCCGTGAGAGGGATGGGCATGTATGAGTCAGAGCTTCAGAAAATGTTCTATGGGCAGGCAACCTGATACCCTACAGATGTTTCAGACTACAGCTCCCATCATACCTGCCCATTGCCTAAGCTGGCTAGGAATGATGGGAGTTGTTGTCCAAAACTTCTGGAGGGCACCAGGTTGCTTGCCCCTGTATTATTCCTTCTTCCTCAGTCAAAACATTTATCCCATTGGACTTCACTAGCCAGGGATCAACAACGGAATGCATGTTTCAATGGAGAAAGAAATGCCATTGATTCTTGTAGTTGATCCAGGCAGCCTTCATCCCTTCCTTTTCCTTTTTCTGGCATGTGTTTAAACCCACGTGTGTGTGTGTGTGTGTGTGTGTGTGTGTGTGTGTGGATTTACAACACTCAACACAGAGGTTCACATATACGGTAATTGCTATAGAGAATCATCCATCACTTCAAAGTTTGTGCAATGCCCCCAGTCCATACCCATCAGCAAAGCTTACTGGCTGGCCATATGAGAGAAAGGTGTAGAGAGGAAGATACTGAAATGCTTAGTCAGGCCTGCACAACACATGACACAGCAGCCCATCAGCCAGCCATAGATGTCAACCCACCAGGGCCTCGATACACCTGTTTTTGCTGCCGCAGTTTTGCAGACTGTGTTCAGTTTGGTGGGCCACAAGCACTACAAGGGTGAGAGCAAAATCAATTGCAATTTTATCCTAATGTAATTCTATTGAAGCAGTGGTAATTAGCAATCAATCCCCACCCCACCCCTCAAGAGTAGAAGAGGAGGAGGAGGAGGAAGAAGAAAAAAAAGTGAGTAATCCTCTTTCACTTGGCATATTTTCATCCAATCCAGTACTTGCATATCTGTCAAAATTAACACACTTGAGTTGCGTTTGGAGACATATTGCTTACTTTATTTCCAAACTGTCTTGCCTTCCATGCTCTCCTGACAGGAGAACTAGCAGCAACCACATTGAAATAAATTGAGAACATGGGCTAGGCACTCTCCACCAGAATGCCTGGTAACCCTGTTTTATTAATATATATGACAGAATCATGCTCTTGCTTTCCTTTCACCGCTAATCCCCCAGGGAGGGACCGTCTACAAAGCGATAACATCTGGTGTCCATTATTTCGCCAGATCTGTTGTGATTAGTCCATATGATCAGTCTGGCCAATTGGTGTGGGATTGCTGCAGCCCCCTCCCCCACCCGTCCACTTGAGCTGTCACTTCTGCTTTGGGAGCCTGGCTAATTTGCCAGTGCAATTTCCAATATTTGCTAGATTTCCACAAGGAAATCTCAGAGCCTTTCGGGGCAATCGCCTGTACAGCTTCAAACAGAAGGCTACCCCTGGTAATCAAAGGGAAGCTTTATCAATTAACTCAAACAGCTCTGTCGAAACAGTAGCAGGACTTCCTCCCATTTCAATTAGGGGCAACTTATTAAATGCTCTGGTTTAAAAAAAAAACAAAAAAACCCCCAAAAACCTAGCCAAGCAAGCATCTGGAAGGGCAGTCCAGTTGAAAATGCTGACTCACGCTGGAAAACCAAAGGAAGTGCTACACTGTTTTTGTTTTGTTTTTTGTTTTTAACGAAAGAAATCTTGCTCGCCAACCATTATTTCACTTCCATTCTTTTCCAGTGGTAGCTGGATTATATCCAGTGACAAGATGAATATGGCCAGTCATTTGAGAGATGTACAAAAGGGGTGAAATCCTTAAGAGAGACAGGTTCACACAACTCTTTCCCCCTTGCATGCTGTTATATGTCTTGATTAACTCATCTGAACTCAGCTTGGCAACAACCATATCAATACTGCTGGCATGCCTACTAATAAGACCACCACCACCACCACCTTCATAATCATCGTTGTTATTGTTATAATTTCTTAGTTGCCTTTCTCCTTTAAAAGATGAAAGGCAACTTACAACAGAATTATTAAAATGTACAAATTATAAAATAGCTAAAAACAATTTCCATTAAAATAAAAAGGCGGGGTATAAATATAATAAATAAATAAATAAATAAATCAGCTAAAACGCCAGTACAGATCATAATCAAACAACTGATGCATAAAAACCCATTACATGCCTTCAAATGCCTGGGAGTAGAGGAAAGTTTGGGCCTAGCACCAAAAAGTTGACAGTGTTGGTGCCAGGTGGGCCTCACTGAGGCAAACGTTCCAGAGTCGGGGGGCCACCACTGAAAAGGCCTTTTAGTTTGTTGCTGTCCTCCGAACCTCCGTCAAGGTAGGCATGCTGAGTGGGGCTTCAGATGTTGATTGCAGTATATGGATAGGTTCATATTGGGAGAGGCGCTCTATCTGTATTGCAGTCCCGAGCCATATAAGGCTTTATATATAATGAAAAAGGCAAAGTAAAATATTCTTCTTGGCCTGTGATGTGTAAATGTTTCTGTGTTGTGGATCACTGTGTGGGTTTGCTTCTTGCAGACTTGAAAAGCTTCTGAATTAAAAGAGTGCATCTAGGGCCGGCGCTATCACTAGGCAAACTAGGCAGCTGCCTAGAGCGCACGGCTAAAGGGGGCGCAGAAACGCTCCGCGCGACCCTTTTATTTTCTGCTGGGAGTCCGGGACAGCCGATTGGCGGCACAGCCACCACCACCACCTCCTCCTCCCCCCAGGCCCCACCCCCGTCGGAAGCCGCCTGAGCCTCGAAGCACGTCGGTCGCCCGTGCTGACATGCGGGCGGGAGACTGCGGGACTGCTGCGCTCGGTCTCCCGCCGCGCCGCTGGCTCTGCCGCTCCCTCCGCCTCTCCCGTGGAGAACTCTCCCGCTTCCACCGCGCTGGTCGCTCCCTAAGCCCAACGAGACTCTTCTCTCACCAGGTCCTAGTGCTCCCAGAGAGACGCCCCCTGGGACTGCCAGCAGCAGCAGCAGCTTAGGTACCGAGGACATCCGCCTTGTAAGGCGAGGCCGGCTTGGCAGTGGGGAAAGCGGCTGGCTGCCTGGAAACAGGTCCCGGAGGCGCCACCGCCTCCAGGCCCGCGGAGGGCTGCTGGCCCCGGTGGTGGGGCCAAGGGGGGTGCTGGGCGAGCAGGCGTTTCCTGGCTGCTTTGCTCTGGAGGGGCCCCCCCGGCACGAGAGGGGGGCGCTAAATATAAAATTTAACACCCAGATCTGAAAAGTAGTGCCTTGTTTTGTTGCCAAAGGCCTTGGGGTTGATTTGGTCTAAATAAACACCCTCCTGTCATAAGGACAATTGTTCGGTGACCAACTTCAATAATCATTGGGAGAACTGATGTACTGCCTGGGATTGGCATTCGAGATCCTCCACATCTGAAGAGTATTTAATGAGGTCTGTGATCTCTCTGACCTAGTTAGTTCACACATTTGGCCAGGGACAGTGGTGAAACAGGGTGCAGGAAGGAACAGGCTCTCCTCCTTGCTGTATTCTCCCTCCCTCTCCTGCTGAAATGTACTTTGCAGCATGGCAAGGGCATCGTGGCAATACCTCTTGTAACTTCTGCCAATGATGGGTAAATTGGAGTTGAGTGGGGAGGGAAGAAAACACAAGGAGGTTGGTCCGTTGGTGGGGGTGGCTTCCAGACCTCATTATGTTCTTAATTATATAACTGGAAACATGACAAGACAAGACCTGCAGCTTGGAATGGGCCCAAGCTTAAAATGAGCTAATTCAGGTCCAAGCCTAAAAATTACCGGTAGTTCAACTTATTCCTTACTGAACCCAGAGAAGCTCACCCATCACTAGTGCAAAGTATGGATACAACAGGGGAATGTACAGAAGAAAGGAACCATAGTCTTTAGACCATTTTTGAAAAAAGAAACTTTTCTGGATGTATCCAACATGAACATGCATTAGGTGAGTGAGGATGGAGCTGGCATTGTTGTGATTACTTTAGTGCTGCTATATGGCTATGGGAACACATTCACCCCAGGTTTTCTGTTCTGTATAGTGTAACAACTTAAAAAAAAATTTTTTTAATTGCTTAATCTGCGCTGATGACCAACTGATGTTCCTAAATGGGGAACATAGGTCAGACATATCTGCATTATGGGCACGGATATTATACACAGAGTGAAAGAGAAACAAATCCGTGTTTTGTAGCTGGCTGAGATGAAGAAGCCTTAGAGAGGGTTTCATATTGCTTTACTCTTGCGGAACTGATTCTAAAGGCTAACATTGTCTTTCTTCTATATGGATATTTGTCTAGTCCCCACTCGGGATGGGCGAACAAGCAATTTTCACATTTCACTGAGATTCTCCGAGTCCGAACACCACCTTGAAGCTTGGCTCGCCTCGTTTCCCATGCTCAATGGCACTCTTTTTTCATTTTGTTTGAATGGGGAAAGTACACATTTCGAATAGGGGACATGATGTGCACTTTTTAAAGTGCTTTCTTTTAAAACACACCTTTTAAAGACGCAAACGCAAATTTGGGCATTTATGAACATTGTGCTTCTGCTCGCGTTCGCATTTGGGGTTGCGAATGGGACATGTTCACATGATTTGTGGACATAAACAAAATCTTCATACCTCCCCACTGCCTACCTTGTATGTTTATTAATAAACAAGTGGGACCTGCAACAAAATGTTGCAGTGTTGAATGCTTCTGTTCAGGGCTCCAGGAAGCCGGGATACTCCGTTCCATTCCATCTCTCCCCTCCCCTGGTTTCCTGTGCCCCCCCCCCCCCAGTCAGACAGCTAGTGTTCCTGACCACTGAGCATGCTGTCCTGATTGCGCTGTTTGGGGAAAGTCCTTCCTCTTAATTTTCTCCCCTAAAGGTTTTTAGAGGGGGTGGGGGGGTTTCCTACAAATTTTGGCATTCTCCTGAGCCTGCTGATAGCTCCCTCTTGTGTATGGATGGTACCATTTTGGCTACAGAAGGATCCACACTCCGAGAATGACTTTACTAGGGGAATATTGGAGAGACATTAAAAACCACCCTAATACTCCAGTGCTCTTTCCTACAAGGCATCTGACCTTGTAAGATTCTGCCCCTGAAGCTTCCTACTGACTGAGAAATTAAACACTACATTATCTTGAACTACAGAAAGAAGTTTGACTGACTGCTGTTTTTCATGTAATGTCACAAGTGGCCTAATCAAGAAGGTGCAGGCGCTCCAGAGGTCGCCCAGAGCTCATGGGTGTCACTGCAGGGGGGGGGGGGTCCATGAGTCACATGTCCAACAGAACTGCAGAAGCTTCAAGCATTAGGAAGAGAACTGAGTGGTGTTTGGTTCTGAAGTATAATGGATGGCAAGTGAGGCTTTCTCATCCAACCCATGGCATAGCCTGTGCCACCAGCTTTCAGTTGGGTCACTTTATGAATGGGATATGAACAATCTTTACCTTGAAACATTTTGGAAAGAAAGATTGGTTCAAAGAAGTTGCAGCTGCAGCCAGCGCTGTTTCTGATAGGGGGGCAAACAGGATGACTACCTTGGACAGCAAATTCTGGGGGTGCCAAAATGACCCCCCCCCCAAGGTGGCAGGCAGCAGTGCTCCAGCTCCTGCCCTATGCTGGCCACCAACCTGTTTGTGCTGCCCAGAGAGTGAGCCCACCTGCCCAATCCCCCATTCTGAGGAATCTCCCAGAGCAAGAGATCAGGTGGGCTCTCTGGTGAGCCGCAGTGGCCAACGTGGCTCTCCAGAGAGCCAGCCAGTCCCAAATGCCACACTTTGAGGGGTCCTTCCCTAAAGCAAGGCATTCTAGGTGAGGTGGCTATGAAGATTGCCTGTGCTGTCGTAGCACAGGCAGGCAGTCTCCAGGGCTAGCTCACACAGAATGCCTCACCTTAAGGAAGGATCCCTCAAAGCATGGCATGGAGGAGGAGGAGGAGGCAGGTGACAAGGAGAGTAAAGAAGAGGAGGAGGATGGCAACTGGAGAAGAAGAGGTCAGATGGGAGCGAGGGGTGGCGATGGCAGTGGCTTGGGGATACAGGGAGAGAAGGGGGCAGCAGTGGTGGCATGTCCACCAAGGTGTCAAAATACCATCTTCCTCGGGGCACCAAAATACATAGAGATGGGACTTGCTGCAGCAAAACATTGCATTGTGGCATGCTCTCATTCAGGATTCCAGCCAGCCAGCCATGTCCTTTCCTAGGGCACTCCATTCCATTCCTTTCCCCTCCCCAGTTTTGCATCCCCCCACCCCCCAACAGTCAGCCAGTATTCCATGGCCACTGACCATGCTCATCCCTGGATTGGCCTGTTCTCCCCACCCCTTGGGGTTTCTTTCTAAAGGTTATTATTATTTTTTATTTCTACAATCCTTGGGGTTTCCTCAAAGCCCGCTGATACCTCCCTCTTGTATTTGGATGGTGCCATTTTGGGTACATAAAGATCCACACCCAGGGAATGAGTTTGCTAGTAGTATATGTTGGATGGGGAAGCCCTCCTCAGGAGTCATGCTCTGAAATATACAGAAAAAATGCAATGCACCCCTCCATGAAACCCCCCACCACGGTGAAAAGGTCCATTTTGCTATAGTTTGGTCAGACCCTACCTACTAGGAGCTCAGCTGCACTAGGCTAATTTCCATGAGCATCATGTGGTGTTACAGAAACCACATTTTGCCAAGCTGTCAACTGTACAGCCTTCTCTTTGCTAAACAGACTCCCATTAAAACTGTCTGCACAATTTGTCAGTTAAATGAGGTACAAGAGGGACGCTCTATTTGCCCCTAATTAGCTGTGCAGACTACCTTTGTCTGTTTGATTAAGTATTCACATTATCAATTTTGTTTAATCTGATTCATTTCACATACCTCCCCTGGGACTCAGCCCATACGGTTAACTAATCTCTGATATCATCTCTCGTATCAAGCTGCAATGAACTCCCACAGAACACATTTTCTAACCATCTATCCCCCACCCCTCCTGAAATCTTCAGAGCAGGGGGATCTTGCACGATGAACCAAAATTAAACCGCCTGATTGGAACTGAGCATTGGCATGTCGAACCCGAACCATCCCAAAGTAGCTTCACCCCCTGTTTAATTCCTAACCATCTTTCTTTAAATGCTTTCCTCTGAAGGAGTTAAATGAAAAACAACCAGCTAGTTGAGTCATTTAGTATTCAGTCTTCTCCCAGTCACAGCTTGATTGTGGAGTGCAGTTTTACTTTAGGCCCCATGGTTTTAGCCAATGCAAAAGTTCAGTTTTTACATGGAAGGCAAACCTTACAGGCTGGGGGCTGCAGCTGAGCTGTACTGTACCGGGATGTGTGTCCCCATAGCTCATAATACATCCGTGCTTTGGCATCTGCACTGCCTTCCAGCTCAGTTCTGGACCCAATTTAAAGTGCTGCCCTAAGCAGCTTGCAGCCAGGTCACCTGAAAGATCATTTCGTCCCCTATCTACATTCCTGGACCCTAAAATCATCCTCAGAGGTCCTTCTCGAGGTGCCCCCACCAAATGAGGTGTGGTTGGTGACCACTAAAGAAAGGACCTTTCCAGTGGTGGAACACCCTCCCCAGAGAGGCTCACCTGGCACTACGTTGTGGTCCTTTCAGTGCCAGGTGAAAAATATATATTTATTTTCTCAAGCTTTTAAATTTTTAGTTTTAGTGCTTGTTAATTTTGATTAGGAGGAGGAGTTGCATTACTGTTGCTATTCTGTTGCTGGTTTTATTCTGATGCTCTCTTAAGATTTTATATCTATGTTTTATTTTTACATTCCATGGTTTTAACTTTTATTTATGAACTCTCCAGAGAAGATTTTGTTGATGGCCAGTATAGAAACACTGCAAACAAAGAAACAAATAAATAATGGCTGAGGGTCCATGAAGTCAGCTTCCAATTTGTTTCTGGCCCCAATTCAAAGTGTCTGTTGCAACCTTGGGTCCCCAGATGTTGCTGGCCTACAGCTCCCATCATACCCAGCCAGCATGGCTAATGGCAAGGGATTCTGAGAGCTGTAGTCCAGCAACATCTGGGGACCCAAGGTTGGAGAGCCATGCCCTATACAGTTTTGGGATCAGGATACCTGAATGACCACCATCTTCCATATGAGCCTGCCCACTCATTAAGATCACCAATGGAAGCTTCACTAATTGATGTTCCACCAATGTCTGAAGCATGTTTGGTTGGGACCAGAGAGAGGGCCTTCTCTGAGGCTACAGCAGGCTCTGGATCTCTTTCATTCCATTTATTACATTCCTATACTGTCCCATAGCTGAAGCTTTCTGGGCAGTTTACAAAGATTAAAACCTTAAAAAATACATTATAAAAACGATTTACATACAAACATATAAACAGACAGCACACAAAGAGACACACATATATAAAAAACAATTTTAAACAATCAACAATAAGAAAAATCCAGGCCCTGATTAAAACCTCATCGTATGCTGCCAAATGCCTGAGAGAAGAGGAAGGTCTTAACTTGGCTCTGAAAATATAACAATGTTGGCCTCATCTGGAGATCATTCCATGATTGGGGGCCCACCACCTAGATGCCCTCTCCCTTGTTGCCGCCTTCCAAGTGTCCCTTGGAGGAGGCACCTGGAGAACCTGCAGGTGGCGTCGAGAGCACATAATGCAGGCCACATGCTGAAGCTAAGCAGGTATGAGCCGCGCCAGTGCTTGGATGGGTGACTGCCTGGACTGCCGGCTTCTGTCTTCCTGCATTGAGCAGGGGGTTGGACTCAATGGCCTTATAGGCCCCTTCCAACTCTACTATTCTATGATTCTAAGGGCCTTAGATGATGAACATAGTGTACAGGTAGGTTCATGCTGGGAGAGGTGCTCCATCAGGTGTTGTGGTCTTTGCCTAGGAGGTCCAACTTCGTTCCCTCTCTCATGACCTTCAGCAGTTCCGCCCCTGTGGTAAAACCTTTCTTTTTAGAAAGGCTTTGGGGCTATAGTAAGCTTTTGTGACCCTCATGGAATTGGATTTTGAAACTGTTCTGCGGGAAATTGATTTTTAATTTCTGTTAGGATGATGATGATGATGATGATAATGATGATGATGATGATGATGATGATGATTGCTGTACTGTTTTATTGGTTTTAGATGTTGTTAGACTGGATATTTGCTGAAAAGGCAGGGTAAAACAGCACAATCCACTTAGAAGTAAGGCCCATTTAGTTCAATTCTCCCATGTAAATGTGTATAGGATTGTAGCCTAAATAAATAAACTGGAAGTTGACTTGAGCAGAAGTATAATGGGCAGAACATTATCCCTTTTTTGGCCAGGTAAAGGCAAAGACCAAGCCCCTCACAGTTATATCAAGCCTGGTCATTCCAGAGGTTTCATGTAGTCTACTGGACATAGGGTCTGATGCTGCACACCCCGATTCCCTTTCATGCCTGAAACGGTTCTAGAGCTGTATACACACTACAGGGCAGTTCAGCAAACTAGGCCCCCTGCCTGGGGTTCCTGCTGAAAGCCCCAGAATCCCTGACAGCAAAGAAGACAATGAAATATTCAGAAAGCTTATTGGTTAATCGCTACAATGCTTTATATCATATTTATATATTTAATAGATTTACATACTGCTCACCATATTTTAAAAATCTCTCTCTACGCACACACACGTACACATGTGTGCACGCACAGAGAGAGGGGGGAGGGGCTCCTGCAAGCACATACTTCACATTGCCCTTGAGTATGATTTATCATAGAAAGATAGGGTATAAACCCAGAACTAACTAACTAAGTAGGTCTCTTTGTTCCCATTTCACAGATTGGGAAGTAGGGTTGACAGAAGTGCTTTGTAGAAGTTTGCTTCTCATGGTACTGAACAGGAAAAGCGGGTAGTGAGAATGTACATCAGTGTTCTCCAACCTTGGGTCCCCAGACGTTTTTGGCCAACAAACATCTGGGGCATGCTGGGAGTTGTAGGCCAAAAACATCTGGGGACCCGAGGCTGGAGAACACTGATGTACAGGCTAGCAATACCCCCTGGACACCGCCATGTATGCCAGCCACGACCTCTGGCGTTGTGTTTGGCACCAGTCTCTAGAGGGGGCCTACATGAGTACGGATGACAGGATGACACATAGGGCTCCTTCCAATGGGATGAGAACACTGATTGATCAGGGTTCCTGTCCCTGTGAAGGGAGCCCTATGCCTATACATCTGCATTCACAAAGATCCCCTTAAGGCAGATGCTGAATGTGTGTCAGCAGGGGGGCATGGCTAGCATATGCACTGGCATCCAGAGGGTGGGGCTAGCCTGCACAGGGGTTTTTGCTACTCTCTTCAGGCATTCAGTATCTGTGAGTACCAAACACCTGAGTAGAGCTAAAGGGTGGGTTGTATAAGACCACCAATTTGTATGCCGAGTAAACTCAAATCTACAAAGTCCACTTTTTGATCTGCTGGGCCATGCTGATCATCAAACACATTTTGGCAAGTGTCAACTCAAGACAATGAACCACTTTCCTAAAGTGTGTAGGTTGCGACAGAAAATTATTACAATAAAGGAGAATTTTATTGATTGATCCATGAAACAAGAGATGGTAATTCTGGTTCTGCTAAGGTTATCCCTCATTCTTTCCATGTTGCACTAGGATCCTTTTATAGGTCAATGTGTGTGGACTGAATTCTGAATTCCTTGAATTCTGTTCCAAGAGCCAAAATAAGAATGAGACCAGTACAGAGTAGCATGGATATCATTATGGATTTCCTATCAGATTTCTCTCAGTAGGATTCTGTGAGTTTGGGTTGTCCTAAGGCCACATATTTAAGTAATGTTTGTTTTAGCCCTGAGAAGACAAGGCATTTGGACTCTGCAAGTCAGGAGTGGGCACATTTTTGCCCACAAAGCTTGCATGCAGTGATGGACAGTGGGTTGGGGGGTGCAGCATGCACACATGCACAGCCTTTCCCCATGCCCCTGACTCTCATGTGCACACACACACACACACACACACACACACACACCTGTTCCCCCCCCCCACACACACACCCAGAAATAGAGGGGGAGAAATCAGATAGACATGCATGCACACACACACTCCCACCCATCTCAGCGTGCAAGTGCTGAAAGCCTTAAACCTCCCCTCCCCATGCGCCAAGATCCCTTTGAGTGGGGCATTGAGCAGATGACAACCAGTGGAATCCTGGCTTTCAAAGGCTTTCCCCCTGCCACCATCCTCTCACTTTAAAGAAATTCAGGTGTTCCACATTTACTGTGAGACAGAATAATTTGCAGAGGGGTAGCTGTGTTAGTCTGCTCCAGAAAAACCAAAACAAAATTGTATGGTTCCTTAAAGACTAATTCATTTATTATTATGGCATAAGCTTTTGTAGACTACAGCCCACTTCTGCAGATGCATCTGTGGTCCACGAAAGCTTATGCCATAACAAAAGTGTTGGCCTTTAAGGTGTCACGTGACTCTTCATTATTATTATTTTATAAGATGCATGATGTTTCTAAGTTTCATAAATTTAAGGTCGGCATGAATTGCCACCTGAAGCAGAAATGTTCACATGTGAGGGTAAGAATAATTAGGGTAGATATGCTGTATCCTTTACCTGCTGAATCATGGAGGCTAAAAGCTTTCTGTAATTGTAACCATGGAAAGAGAAGGACAGGACTTCTAACAAACATTTATTACACTACTGAGAAGATTTCATACGATGAGTAGGATTAGCCAGGGATCAGTCTAAGACGCTTTCTCCAACCTGGAGCCCTCTGGATATGTTGGACTACAACTCCCATCATCACCAGCCAGTGTGCTGGTTGGGGGTGATGGAAGCTATAGTCCAACAGATCTGAAGGGCTCCAGGTTAGGGAAGGCTGGTCTAATGAAATTCTTTTCAACTGCTTTATTAAAAAAAATGTTTCAGAATACTACTATTAGCTATAAATTCAGTTGGGACATAACAGAGGTGATTGTGGGTTAATTAACCCATGACATGCCATGGTGTGTGCTGCCGCCATTTTGCTGCCGCCAAATTCAGGATTCCTGCATAACTTTTGAGACCCATAGGAATTCCAGTTCAATGCAATACCAAATGTACATGGGATTGTTCACTTGCTTGATTTTATGACACATATCACCAGTGGAAGGTGTTTACTATATAGGAACAATGATCACTAAAAGGTGGCAATTATAACTTCCAAAAATAAGAGTTTCTAGCTCTTCGAATTTGGAAGAAATGCAGAACCAGTCTGTAAAGATATACACATTGGCCACAATCCAACACAGTTGAACAGGCTTAAGGCTGCAATCCTGTGCCCACTTAACTAGGAATCAGCCCCATTGGACTCAGTGGGATTTACGGTACTTCTGAGTAGACATGTATAGGATTGCACTGTAAGTACATTGATTTTAAATGGGTTTAAGTACTCTTAACTTCATGTTGGTCACTATATATTACTAGTACATTGACAAAAATATAGACAGAGCCATAGAATGCTGAATATACATTAGTATCACACTATTATATAATAGTAAATAATACAAAATTATTTACAGTGCAATCTTAGGTATGTTTATTCAGAAGTAAAACCAATTCTGTTCAATGGGGCTTACTCCCAGATAAGTATGTACAGGGTTGCAGGCTTTTGGGTGGGTGGGGGGCTTATTGTGCCACCTTTTTTCATGATTAGATAGTTGATCTACATTATCCCCTTCTTCTCCCTTCCTTCTGCTCACAACTGCTGGTAAAAGACCACAGTCACAGAGGACAGCCGGGTTGGCTGGTTGCCTCCTAGTTGTGGGTCTGAAGCCAAAAGTGAAAGTGATGGGAGCAATGGGACATGTACTTGCTCTGGATCCCTTCCGCCTTCTGCAGAACAATGTCACTAAAGGTTATCGCAGGCTGGCTCTGCTAAATAGGTCCAGGGGAAAAAAGACCTATATTAAGTCTTGATAAGTGATGTGGTCTCAGATGGCAAAATGTTGAAATAAATGTAGGGCGAAATGCTAATTCCAAAAACCAAGGTTGATCTTTTTTTAATTTTGTAAAAGGAGGAAATAAAGATGCCTTTACATCTATTTCAACCTTGCCGTCCTAATAGCAGCTTTCAATGCAATCTGTGTGTTAAAGTCGCACAATGAGAGCTCGAAAACCATCAGCTAGTTTGGCAGTGTCCTTATTTCTTTCATATCCCCCTCGCCAACAGTTTGAAAGTGAGATGGCTAATTTTGTGCCTGACAAGAAAGGATGGATCATTTTCTTGGATGCTGCTATCAGCAGACTCGGTGCTGGTACACTCTCCAAGGGAGTCCCCAAACTACAGGTTACTGGCAGGCAGACAAACTCACTGACAGCCATTTGTGACCAACTATGAAACACCATCTGCTCGAGTTTTGGGGGGGAGGGGGGGAGGAGGAACATATCCAGCAAGTGATACCACTGTGAGAAATGATTTTTCTGTGTTGACAGACACACAGCCCTAAAGAACAAACTTACGTTGTTTTCTGTGAAGTGTGTGTGTGTGTGTGTGTGTGAGAGAGAGAGAGAGAGAGAAAGAGAGAGAGAGAGAGAGAGAGAACACAATTGGATCCTTTGCTCTGATTCTATAGATGACATGTTCTTACAGAGCTAAAAGAAGGAAATATTTATTCACATAATTCACAAATTTATTTATTTATTAAATTTATATACTGCCCAGTTGGCAAATGTCCACAGGGCAGTCTACAATCACAAATTCTAGATGTTTGAGAATTGTATATACATCCAACATCCATTAATTAAACATTTTCCAGAAAGTCGTGGTTAGGAACACAAGAACATAGGATGCTGCCTCATACCGAGTCAGATCATCGGTTCATCTAGCCCAGTATTATCAACACTGACTGGCAGCGGCTCTCCGGGTTTTTGGGCAGGAGTTCTTTCAGCCCTACCTGGAGATGCCGGGATCGAACCTGGGACCTTCTGCCTACAAAAGAAGTGCTCTGCCACGGAGCTGCAGCCCCTCCATGGTTGCAGCAGACAAGGTTGTTTTGTTCCATTCAGCATCTCTTCTCATTATCATGATCTTGTCCAAGTGACCATGGACATAGTTTGTAATGGTAAGTTGACATTTAGCCACTCCTGCTTCACCATGATAAAATAAACTCTGATCTGGAAACAGTGACAAACATTCGGCCGATATCAGGGCGGTAGCTTTCGCACAACACCATGAGAGCTATCACTTTCTGAAGACTGTATGCTCCATAATTTGAAAAGAAATTCCTCTCGTAGCTTAGTCAACAACACAAGTAGTTGATCATTAGAGTGGAGTAGGCTAAACTTTAATGTATATACCATCTCTCCACAAAGGAGATTGTGTTCCAGGCAGTTCACAGTATACTGGGTAATCAATAACAGCAATACATACAAATAATCAATAAGCTTTTCAGTCAAAACAAAAACACAGCTTGGGACCAGGCTACCTGAAGGACTGCCTTCTCCCTTATGAGCCTGCCAAGGTTTTAAGATCTTCGGGAGAGGCTCTTCTTTTGGAACCACCATCTCCAGAGTGCCTTCTCTGTGGCCCTGCTCAGGCTGTGGAACTCCCTGCCAAGCGAGGCTACCTTCGCTCCCTCTCGGCTGTTGTTCTGCAAGCAGGCAAAGACATTTTTATTCAAGCAGGCCTTTGGCATGTAAACTGGTCAGTTGGATTGGGTGCTGCTTTTATTCTGTTATTGTTGTGTTTTTTAATTGTGTTTTAATCTATTTGTCTTTATCGGTGGGCAGCGCAATCCTATAGAGGCTGCTGGTAACCCTCTGAACCTGGAGGATTACAAGCACCCTACTGAGGGCTGGAGGAGCTGATTTCGGCCCTCTAGATGTTTTTACCTCTCCTGCTGGCAAGGAAAGAACTGCACCGGCTACTAGGTGGGGCGGGGAGTGCTCTGTGGTGCTGCGACCTTGGAAGGGATTTCCAAGGTCGCAGTGCCTTCCAGCCCCAATCCTATGTTCCCCCAGACAAGGTTGGAGGGACATAGGATTGACCCCTTAATCAAGTTTTCATTTCATTTTTTAGTTCCTATTGTTGTAAGCCATTCAGAGTCCTTATCTTAGTAGAAAGGTGGGGTACACCAAACCAACTAAATAAAGAAGACACATTTAAAACATAATATCAATTATGTCAATAATATCTCAAGAACAATTAATTAAAACTATATTTTTAAAAAAAAGAAAAAGAAAAGAAATGAAACCCAAATTTCTGCATGGACTTTAAAATCTAATAGGAGTTGTCAAAAACCCAACAGATTGTTTTGGCAAACCGCCTCACACCCAGATTACCTTCTGCCACCTGGGGTGAAATTGCACACCATGCCTCCCTTTACACACCAGGGGGAATCTTAAAGTATCAACCAATTAACTTCCTTTGCAGAACTAAATGGGATGGCACCTTCACCATCTGTTTTATGGCAGCCAGAATATCTCTCCCCCCTACAGATCTTTCTTGAAGCAGCTCCTTCTTAGAGACTACTGGAGCTGATGGGTGGGGTCAGGCATGTGAAAGTAGCCAGGACCTTGATGGCAGCCAGAGTGTGAAAGTGTTTGATAATTGATGTAAATGCACACCTGGAGAAATATGTTAGGAATTCTACCATTTGTGTGTAGTTAACTCAGTTTTTCCATGACTTCTCTTTCTGTGAACTTGTGATATTATAACTCTTCTGTCTCATCAGAGTGCTTAGGTATTACCTTCTCCTGGGAGATTATTGGATATTCTAGTGTTGAAGAGTAACAAATATTCCTTATAGGACTGCAACATTTACTTGATTGATCAGTTAGATTAATCAACTTAAAACCTTTTGATCAATTAAAAAGGTTATCTGACTAACCAGGGAAAAGATCATTGTTGATAATTTTTAATACACCCATTTACTAAAACTGTGGGTAGCAGGCAGCCTTTCCCCTTCTCTCTCTCACGTGAAGAAATGCCACAGGCACCCTCATCCTATGTGGATGCCCAGAACCCTCCAAACCTGGAGGATTACGGGCATCCAATCGAGGGTGGAAGGATCACAGCGAATAAGATTGCCGCCACACTCCCCTTGCCCTCAAAAACATTTAGATGGCCGATTTCAGCTGTCTAAATGTTTTACCTCTCCTCGCAAGGAGGAGAGGCTGAGGCACCACCTGGATTCCTCGGAAACTGGCAGTGCCTCACTCCTCCCCACCCCTCCTCTCCCTGCCCTGGGAACACCCCCTCCCAGTGCGGGGGGGTCTTCTGGCTTCGGCTTCTTCTTTGGTTCCCTACCGGCATGGAAAGAACTGCACTGGCTGCGAGGCGTGGGGGAGGGTGCTCCGTGCTCAAACTCCCCA
Source organism: Shinisaurus crocodilurus (assembly GCA_021292165.1). Taxonomy (NCBI): domain Eukaryota; kingdom Metazoa; phylum Chordata; class Lepidosauria; order Squamata; family Shinisauridae; genus Shinisaurus; species Shinisaurus crocodilurus. The sequence continues at coordinate 94,038,960 of CM037879.1, read as the reverse complement.
GTGTGACCTTGGAAGAGATTTCAGAGGTCACAGCAGGGAGTCCGACTTCTCTTATGCCCCCCCCCAGGCAAGGTTGGAGGGCCATAGGATTGCGCCCTTATAAGATGGTACCTGCTGTAACATGTGTGTGTGAATCATCTAAAACCAAGTAAAGTAGCTTCAGCTACTGGGCAGTATAATAGAAATGGAATGAATGAATGAATGAATGAATGAAATACGAATGTTTTTCCCCCTTTAGAAGTATTGTTTTATTGATATGCAAATTTATGCATATCATTCTATCACAGTGATGGCAAACCTATGGCATGGGTGCCACAGCTGGCACGCAGGGACCTCTCTGTGGGCACTCGAGCCATTGGTCACCAGATTGTGAAAGGACTGTCCCCTTCTGCAAAACACTAATGATTTTGTTCTTTCTCACAGTGTGGAACAGAATGATTTTATTCTAGAATTCCTGTTACAGAATTCTTTTCTACATTGTTATCACATTTAAAAGATTTTGAAGAATGATGCACAGAGCATGGCTTGGATGTAAAGCCCTAACAGTTGACCTGAGTGCTGCATGTGTTGCTCTCAAACTAATGGAGTATGAGCCAAGGTTTGACAAATTATCAGCATGCATGCAATAGCAAAAATCACATTAATTGTGCAAAAGCATGCCCAATGCAAACTTTTACCTAATGCAGTGTTTGCAGTCCAAGACATAAAGTGTTTAAAATGTGTTAAGCACGTTTAGTTTTCTTGTTTATCTTGCTCATCCTAGTACAGGTTGACTTTTACTTTTACTAATCCGACACCTGTAGAAGCAGGGAAAGGACCCGGGGTAAAGCTTGCCCCATACAATTTCAGTCTGGCATATAATCATATTACAAGTTGAGAATCCCTTATCCAAAAATACATGTGCCTAATTATTTAAAAAGTTTGTATAAATTCCCTTCAGGCTATGTGTACAATGTAGTACTATAATAATTTTTTGAGTTGATTTTTTTTTCAACAAAAAACTGTTTGTATCATTGAAAGCTCTGTTATTCTGTTTTTCTTTAAAGGCAAAATATCTTAATTAGTTCGGACAACTGTATGAGTTGTTTTTCTAAAACTAAAACCTCGGTATTCAGGTTTAATTGCAGTGTTGGCACTCTGAAATAAATAAGTTGGTTTTGTGTTGCAGTTTGGACACTCAGGCTCAAAAAGGTTCGCCATCACTGTTCTATCATCTGATTAATCAACTAATACTCATACTATTAATTGACTAAAATCTGTTTGACCAGGTACAGTCTTAATTCTTTCTTATAGCAGGAGTGTTTTCATGTCTAAATACAGCAAATAGTTTAAGCCCCATTGATTTCAGTGGGAAAACTTAAGCACATGCTTCACTCTCCCATTAATAACAACAGGAGTTAAATGTGCTTCAGTATGGCTGGATCATGCACACGCATTCCAGAATAAGGCAAACACTAATTTGGGCTGCTACTACTATTGGGAATAAAAGGGGAATTGCATGAAAAGGAATTTGTATATGTTACACTGCGAGCTATTATCCATAGTAAGAAAATGTACATTTAATGACATAGTGTGTGCATTTACATTCATATTATCCATCACAGAAGTTTCAGATCCCATAAAGGGCATCTCTCATGTGTAGCAGGAAGGGTATCTTTCTTGCTCATTAACTTAAATAAGGCATGCAGCCAATGACATATGCCAGGTCTCCTCTCTCTCTCTGGCCAGAAAAACTAGCTCTCTTTTAAAAAAAAGAAAGAAAGAAAGGGGGGGGGAGGCTTAATAGTCCTGAGTCTTATGATTAAGTAATGAGAGTTGGCATTCAAAAGTGTCTGAAGTTCAGCTGATCTTGCATTATTTTTGTAGGTCCTGGAAGACTATAAAGAAGAATGTTGGAAGGTAAAATATACAGGCAAAAGGCTAAATAACATGGAAGAAATACAGACCTTCTGATAGCCATGCACAGCTGCTGGCAGGATCATCTGGGCCCAGTAGATTATTTCTCTTCATCCCCCCACCCCTCGTCCCGCCTGAGGGGAGTATAGCCCCTGGCCATGTGACATCTTGTCTGACTTCTCTCCTCACCAGAGCTCTGGGACAATAGGTTCATCAGTACCCCCGTCTAAGGACCCTACCATATGGCTCACAAAAAAGGGCCTAACCTTCCACACCGCATCATTAATGTGAATGTCATGTCAACCCTTGACTAGAGTGTTCATTCAATTTAAAAGTGGCTCTTCTGCTTTCTATCCTAGACTAACCACATTCCTACACAGTGGTGGAGTGGTCAGTGTTGAAGTGCCACCACCGTTCATCATGACAATCCCATAGCCATGTGCTCAAGCAGAGCCCAAGTCAGACAGTGCATTGATCCATATCAATGCAGTTCTAGCAGTTTTCATCTCCACCAGGAGCAGCTCTTTTGCCAAGCTAATGGGTGTTAATTGTCCATTCAAGACCAGGCCACTTCAAAATGCTTTGCATCACAGGAGGGAAAGCTCACAATTAGATGCTGTTGCTGAGATTGAGAAAATTCATCCCCCCCCCAGCCCCCACTCCTGCAGCTACTATGAGGATTGCAGCTAAACTCAGAAGGAAAAGGGAATTCCAGGTTGGGGGCAGATGACATCAGTATCCCTGCTAATAAAAAGTTCTGGTGCTGCATCCCTGCGAGCCCTGGCTCCACCACACCACTGTTCCTACATGAATACAGTAGTTCAAAACAGGCGCCAACTTGCTTTTACTTATCAGGAAATAGCAATGTCGGATGCCCAAGTTACGCAGGCATGCACTTTCCATGCTGTCACTGTAATGCAGGGGTGGGGAATGTGTGGCCCTCCAGATGTTGTTGGACAGCAGCTCCCATCATCCCCCACCATTGGCTAGGCCTGACGGGCATTGCAGTCCAATGACATCTGTTATTTGCAAAGTGGGAGGTGACCCAACTACCCTTGGAGAGATACATGGGTTGTACCTGGATGCAGTGACCACACACCGCACTGTGAAGAAAGCCAGTCTGGCGCAGTGGCGTAGCGTGGGTTGTCAGCACCCGGGGCAAGGCAAGTAATTTGCGCCCCCTAACCCGTGGATTGCGCCCCCTAACCCAAGAGCCGTTACGGCCGGCGGGCAGCCGCCTCTTGCTTGCGGCCCCTGCAAGCGGTGCCCTCCAGCGCCGCCGCGCCCACAGCCCGGACCGCGGGCGCTCCTTTGCCAGCTGGCCACTCGCGACCTTGGCGGATCCAGCGGCCGGCGGAGCGAGCAGAGCAGAGCAGAGCAACGGCGCCACCGACCGGGCCCGGCCCGGCCCAGGCTGCGCAGGAAGGCGAAGGCGCGGCAGGGGCGGGCGGGGCGCTCTCCAGGGCCTGGAGAGCGCACCGGACAGGCGCTTCCTTCCCTGCCTCCCCGGCCCGCAGCCCCGCGCAGGAGGCCCTCTGGGCTGGGGCTGCCGCGGCAGCGTAGCCCGCCGGCTCACCTGGCTCACCGCGCTCGAGGCTCTGGCGCACCGCCTCCCGCTCCGGTTCCGTCGCGACCTTGCCGATCACGGCCAGCAGCGCGCGGCGCCTCCCGCTGCAGGGCGCGGCCGGCGTCTCCATAGCGACAGTCCCGGCCGGCGTCCCCATGGCAACCGGCGGCCCACTTAAGGAGACCCCGGGTCGCGCAGGGATTGGCTCTCGGAAGTGCACGTGACCTGGGCAGCCGGCGCCCGCCGCTCCCCGTGGGGCGGGGCTCCCTGCCTGCGCTGGCTCCGCGCGGGGCGCTCCGGGGACCTGCCGGCGCTTGTGCTGTGGACGGGTGCTGCGGACGGGTGAGCCAGGCAGGGGCAGAGAGCTGCGAGCGCGCCCCCCCCAGATGTTGTGCCCGGTGCGTCCGGGCCCCCCTGCACCCCCCACGCTACGCCTCTGGTCTGGCGTAGTGGTGAGAGTGTTTGACTGCGAGATCCGGGTTCATAGATTTCATAGATCATAGAGTTGGAAGGGGCCTACAAGGCCATCGAGTCCAACCCCCTGCTCAATGCAGGAAACTGGAGGCGGGGTCTCCCATCCAAGTAATAACCAGGCCTGACCCTGCTTAGCTTTCCACACTCAGACAAGCTGAGCCAGCGTAAGCCACGAAGCTCACTGGGTGACTTTGGGCTAGTCACTACTCTCAGCCTAACCTACCTCACAGGGCTGTTGTGAGGATAAAATGGAGAGGAGGAAGAGGATGATTTTGTAAGCCACCTTGGGTTCCTTGTAGGTGAAAAGGCAGGATCTAAATATAATAAATCAATAATATAAATAATAAATAAAATGCACAGGATGTCACCCTTCACGTGTTACAAAATAATACACAAAACAGAATGATCATGCAGCATACTTGTGAATGAGCACATTCAGGGAGCAGTTCAGGAGCAGACAGTTTTGTCTAGGAGTCAGCTATCACAGCCTTCCCCAACCTGGTATGCTCCAGGTGGGATTACAACTCCCAGAATCCCTCAGCCAGCCATGCTAGCTGGGGGGTTCTGGGAGCTGTAGTCCAACACACCTGGAGCATAACAGGTTGGGGAAGGTTTGCATACACCAGTGATGGCGAACCTATGGCACGGGTGCCACAGCTGGCACGCAGGGACCTTTCTGTGGGCACTCGAGCCATTGGTCACCAGATCGCGAAAGGACTGTCCTCTTCTGCAAAACACTAATGATCTTGTTCTTTCTCACAGTGTGGAACAGAATGATTTTATTCTAGAATTCCTGTTACAGAATTCTTTTCTACATTGTTATCACATTTAAAAGAATTTGAAAAATGATGCACAGAGCATGGCTTGGATGTAAAGCCCTAACAGTTGACCTGAGTGCTGCATGTGTTGCTCTCAAACTAACGGAGTATGAGCCAAGGTTTGACAAATTATCAGCATGCATGCAATAGCAAAAATCACATTAATTGTGCAAAAGCATGCCCAATGCAAACTTTTACCTAATGCAGTGTTTGCAGTCCAAGACATAAAATGTTTAAAATGTGTTAAGCACGTTTAGTTTTCTTGTTTATCTTGCTCATCCTAGTACAGGTTGACTTTTACTTTTACTTAATCCGAGACCTGTAGAAGCAGGGAAAGGACCCTGGGTAAAGCTTGCCCCATACAATTTCAGTCTGGCATATCATCATATTACAAGTTGAGAATCCCTTATCCAAAAATTCATGTGCCTAATTATTTAAAAAGTTTGTATAAATTCCCTTCAGGCTATGTGTACAATGTAGTACTATAATAATTTTTTGAGTTGATTTTTTTCCCAACAAAAACTGTTTGTATCATTGAAAGCTCTGTTATTGTGTTTTTCTTTTAAGAAAAAAGATGTTAATTAGTTCGGACAACCGTATGAGTTGTTTTTCTAAAACTAAAACCTTGGTATTCAGGTTTAATTGCAGTGTTGGCACTTTGAAATAAATAAGTTGGTTTTGTGTTGCAGTTTGGGCACTCAGGCTCAAAAAGGTTCGCCATCACTGGCATACACCGTCCACTGAAGTCATGCAGAAATGGTAGACTGGATCTCCTTGAGAATCTGCGCAATCTTAAAGATCTTTCTGAAAGACTGTGCATGTGTGTTATATGGCCTGATAGAACAACAAAAGGAAAAGAAGAAAATAGGATTTCATTCCCCTGGGGTCTGGCATTGCCTTGACCAGGAGTGGGCACTAGATGCTGGAAACCGACAATCTCAAATGACCCACAACAGAGACCAGTGCACCCCGGCATCACAAAAACACACACATCACATTACACCAAAGGGCCTATGTGTGAGTTGCCTGAGGGGACATTACAGGACAATGACAGGCAAAATGGTAAACGGGAACAGGGAAGCCTTATGATTTAAATATGCTTTCACTTATGGCCATGCAGCCCAGAGAAAGAAAGAAAAACACACACACCAAATCTAAACATTTGTCTGTAGAATCAGGTGATGATTGGCCCTCTGCTGTCTCAAGGGGGGCAGGAAAATGGTTCCTGCACCTGCCACCTAATTCAGTTTAAAACCTGACACATTTACCAAGAGTGGGCTGGCATAATGAAGTCCATTCAGGCTGTCAGTGGAGTCAATAACTTATCCCCAACTGCTTTTGTTTCCCTGGCGGCTTAGCCTCTGATCAGGCCGAGGTACTTATTCAAGTAAAATTTATTTTCAATTGGAGGCCCTAATGCAACTGGCACAAGCCTGGCTTTGATGGAGGCTTTTGCTGGAGGCAAAACTATTGTTAAAGTTTGTGTCCATTGTCCAGGCTCTTTGATGTGTCAAAGCTGGCTTAACAAGCTGGTTAAAACTGTTTCAGATAACAGGTGTGTCCTTTGAGGACACAAGCACATTTTTCAACTGCTTTGGAAAGACTAGTCCAGTGGCAGACAACGGAAGATTTATGCCATGATTGGTGGTGATCCATTTAAACCAGCTATGGCACAAGAAACCAGACTCAATGGCTTACTTCCCTGCATTGCAGTGTATTCAGGAGACCATTTAGAATACCTTTTCCCTGGTTCACATGAGATTCAGAGTTATTTGTACGTGGGATAGCATACAGGAGTTGCAGCAGCAAATTTTATTTATTTATTTATTATATTTATACCCCACCTTTTTTCCTGCAAGGAACCCAAGGCGGCTTACATGATCCTCCTCCTCTCCATTTCATCCTCACAACCCTGTGAGGTAGGTTAGGCTGAGAGGCAGTGACTGGTCCAAAGTCACCCAGTGAGTTTCATGGCTGAGCGGGGACTAGAACCCGGATCTCCCCAGTCCAACACTCTCACCACTACACCACACTGGCTCTTATCTTATCCCTGTTACATCTAGGCCAGTCTTGCCACTCAAGCTCCCCTAGCTCTACTAATATTTATAGATTCCCACTCACCTTCTAATGAAAAGGGAAACATCATCCCCCTCAACAAGTCCCGAAATAGCCACTAAAGTTCTTTTAGCCATTGTGCAACTAGTTCTGAAAGTGGGAGCTGTCGGATTTAGAGCCACTTGCTGGACTGGATCACTTCTGACTATAGATGTGGGGGAATGACAAATTTGAATGCCCCCCTGTATAAAAGCTCCTTGCAGATATAGAACTAGCATGCCAGGGAGATGACTAAGGTTACACCCTAATCCCCATCATGCTAGCTTTGGATGGTCAGGGAATCTTTGATATGTGAAGCATTAAAAAAATGCCATTGCCCACATACAGTCAGAATGGTACAGTCCAGCATTAGTTATAGCATGATAGTTGTTGTTGTTCTGCCATCGTCGTCGTCGTCGTCATCATCATCATCATCATCATCATCATCTCTATACCGCCCAATAGCCAAAGCTCTCTGGGCGGTTTACAACAATTATCATGTAGCTTGGCACTTAAGAGTCCAGATACATGGGGGTGGGGGCACACACTGGGGTAATCAATGATTTGTATTTTTGTACGTATTTTGTAAGATTAATGTATGTAGAGTTGGTATATATGTAGTTGCTTGTTTGTATGTTATAAATTTTAAATCCCCCGCCCCCAAAGGAGTCCAGATACACAACATAGTTACACTGAGGGCCAACGCAGGAGTTAGTGAAACAGCCATGGTAAGTTGACCACCTCAAAGGTAGGAATGAACGAATCTGTCTGTTTCAGTTTCTCTCAGTTTCTAATTTTTCGAAGTATTAAATCTGGTTCATCCCAAACTTTGAGGATTTTTTTTTTTTTAAGTTTGCACATATCTCTGGGCACTTTTCTCCTAATACATGCATTTTTGTATACAATTTTGCCCATATGCAGATTTTTGTAAGCAATTTTCCTAATATAATGCAGATATAATGCATTATATCAGGAAAACATATAATCATCATCATCATCATCATCATCATCAGGCGATCACTCGTGACCGAGTAAGATTGTCTTCCGGGGGGGGGGGGGAAGGAGGGAATTCTAAAGAAGATTGTGTAGACTCTAGCGATAACCGAGTAAGATTGTCTTCCGGGGGGGGGGGGAAGGAGGGAATTCTAAAGAAGATTGTGTAGACTCTAGCGATGGGTCCGTAAGTGACTGTGGAGGCCAATTCTAGATCCACACAGCTTCCCACAGTGAGGACACAGGTTACCAGATGGAAGATGGTCCTGTGAAGGATTCGTTTGACGTGCTTTTCGCTTAGCACGTTTCTCCCTTTCACCTTGCACTCGGGCTTCTTCAAAGTCCATGGAACCTTTGTGAAAGGCCAACCTCCATTTAGATCGTTCATGGGCCAGAGCTTCCCAGCTTTCGATATTTATATTGCATTTTTTTAGATTAGCCTTATGAACATCTTTAAACCTCTTATATTGACCACCGATATTCCGCTTTCCATCCTTGAGTTGGGAGTTAAGTAACTGCTTTGGGAGACGGCAGTCAGGCATTCGAACAACATGACCGGTCCACTGAAGTTGGCGTTGAAGGATCATTTTTTCAATGCTAGTAGTCTTTGCTTCTTCCAGTACACTGACATTTGTTCGCCTATCTTCCCAAGTGATTTGCAGGATTTTCCGGAGGCAACGTTGATGAAACCTTTCAAGGAGGTGGAAGTGACGTTTATAGATAGTCCATGTTTCGCAGGCATACAATAAAGTTGGTAATACAATGGCTTCATAAACCAGTGTTTTGGTCTTCTTACAAATATCCCGATCCTCAAACACTCTATGTTTCATTCGAGAAAATACGGCACTTGCGGAGCTCAGACGATGCTGGATTTCACTGTCGATGTTAGCTGTAACAGAAAGATAGCTGCCAAGATAGAGAAAATGATCGACATTTTCCAGTATTGTCCCGCCAAGCTGGATAGATGGCATCACCAAAGGATTGGCTTGCACTTGCTGATGAAGCACTTTGGTTTTTTTGATGTTAAGTGAGAGACCAAGTTTTTCGTATGCTTCTGCAAAAGCATTTAGGACAGTTTGGAGATCATCCTCTGAATGTGCGGAGACCACATTATCATCAGCATACTGAAGTTCCACAACGGAGGTTGTAATTACCTTACTTTTTGCTTTCAGCCTGCTGAGATTAAAAAGCTTTCCATCTGTTCGATATATAATTCCCACACCGGTGGGAAGTTTCCCCTTGACAAGATGTAAAACCATGGCGATGAAAATGGCAAATAATGTTGGGGCGATAACACATCCCTGTTTAACACCTGATCCCACTTTAAATGGAGCACCATGAGAGCCGTTGTTGTCCAAAACCGTTGCCGTCATGTTGTCATGGAGAAGTTGCAAGATATTCACAAATTTATTGGGGCATCCAATTTTCATAAGGATAGTCCAGAGAGCTGTACGGTCTACAGTATCAAAGGCCTTAGCCAAATCGATAAATGCCATATAAAGGGGTTGATTTTGCTCCCGGTATATAATGCATTTTAATATTAGTTTCGATATAGACATTTTTGCCTGTACTTCCCCTAATATACACATTTTTGTATGCATTTTTGATTGAAGAACTCCATTGCAAAATTTGAGAAAGTGTGAACTTCAAAGGATAACTGAGTTTTGGTTTGCATGTTGGTTTGAAAGTGCAAAATCAGGTAAGTTTGCATTAAAATGAGAACTGAAAGAGTTTCTCCCCATCCCTTCTTATAGGGATGGGAGATGTTTGTCTAAAGTTTTCTATCAACCCTGGGGTAATACTGGCTTGGGAGAAGCCATAAATAGGCTCTTCCTACATGGCTTGGGTCAGGACCGGTGCAACACAGCTTGGCGCCCTAGGCAAGTTCAGGTATTTAGCGCCCCCTCCCACTTGAGCCCTCCCTCCCTCCCTCCCTCCAGCCCTATGCCCAAGAAAGCCCGCAGCCCACGCGGGGAGGAAGCGCTCAGCGCACCGGCAGGAGGAGTCCCAGCGCACCGGCAGGAGGAGTCCCAGCCCGGCTCCTGCCGCGGATCGAGACGTGCGCGCCTCCGCAAGCGGCTGCCCTTCTTGGAGGGCAAGATCCAGGAGCTCGCTGCGCCCACTGCCGTCTTCTTCCGAGCCTCGCTGTTGCCAGCCCGGCCTTCTCCTCCTTCTCCTCCTGCTCAACCTGCAGTAGCTCCGGGGCAGTGGCTCGGCTCTTCCCCCACCCCCCTCACCACGAAGGGTGCAGAGGAAGAAGAGGAGCGTCCCCGCCCCTGGGGAGGACTAGGAAGTCCGGATCCATCCGCCGCCGGTGCTGGTGTTTGGCGGTGCGCGCCCAGGGAGCTGGAGAGGAGCCACCGCGGGAAGCGGCGGCGGTTCCCGCCCGGCTGCCGGTGGGCTGCCCACGCCCCCTTTAGCCCACGCGCCCTAGGCAGCCGCCTAGTCCGCCTAATGGAAGCACCGGCCCTGGCTTGGGTCTTCTCATGAACAGAATGGGAAGGAGCAAAGCTGAGGCAGCTCAGGTGTCACTGCAGTAATGTAAGGACCTGTTCTAAGTTCCACTGGAATCAGTGTCCATGAAAATTCTTGGTGTGATTTACCCTAATACAGTTGAGTGAGAATACATGGATCTAAGAGAATACATGGAAATGAGGGACCATGTCCCTGTTTTATTTATAAGTTCCATTGATCTGAATGGAACTTATTTACACATAGGTGAACCTGTGGCTTCTGTGATTGGATTCTTCTGGGCAACATTTCATCATTACTAGAAGAGTTAAACACATGCTTAAATCTCTCTCACTGAACAACAAATGAGCTTTAAAAGCATTTAACTTTGGCTGAATAATGATCAAAGATTATTTGGGCTTTGGATATGCTGATTAAATTAACTAATTAAAAAGTTAGCCATGTTCACTCCCTTTACAGATTCCATCACACATTTGCACACACCCCATTCTCTTTTTCTAGAGAATGTTCCTGGGGACCACCTTGAAATCTCTGGATTTCAAGCTTTTCAGGACCCTTGGATATACCATCAGTCCTTGGTTACTATATTGTGTAAGTCCACCTGTTGTTTGTTACCTATGCTGTACCTCCTCCAAGCAGGATTTGCACCTTGAGTTTAACCAACACTTTGGTAGTGGTGAACTCCTAACTTTACTCTCCAGTTTGGATCTGTCTGTTCCTTTGTTACTCTGTCTCTTGAAACTCTTGCTTTCTTGTATCTTAAGTACCAACCTACATATTCAGCAATATTACATGACAGGAAAGTGGTATGGAATGTACCACTTCAAACTGTAGTAGTGGAATTACATTTTGGTATGCTCTGTTTTGTATTGACTTTTCTCTGCATGACTAACATATCAGAAAGAGGAACACGCTACAACTATCCTCCCCGATATGTTTCTACAGGCAATAAGGTTTTTACATGGATCCATATTTTAAAAAAATGCAACCCCATTTCTACCTGAAAGCTGAAGTGGTACTATCTAGGAAGGACTTGTAATGGGAGTTGCGGAAGATGGCGAGGAGTGCAGTGTTGCACAACAGTCCTGCCTCAATGCCCTGTATTATGCTTTGTATGATACTATGCTCTGTATTATGCTCTATATGGTATTATACCCTGTATTTTGCTCTGTAATAGCAAGGCATGACCTTGCTTAAATTGTGAGTTGGCTGCTAGACAGGCTGATGCAATCTTCAGCAACTTGCTGGCGTGTGACCTGGCTGCAGGCCAGAGGAATGACACTGCACAACAGCCCAGGTGCTACCAATTAAGCATGAGGTCTGCAGCCCATGGAGTTTGGTGCTAGAAAAGTATATAAGACTAGCAAATGCAGACTAAGGTGGTGGTGGTGGTGGTTCGTAGTGGTTGGTTGGTTGGTTGTGTGTGTAGTGGTGGAGTGCTGAAGAATCGGAAGGAGGAACAGAGGAAGCTGCTCAGAGAGCCCTGCTGAAGCCCCAACGCTGAAAGCTGATACCCAGGTGGAGAGCTGCTGGAACTAGCATTCGGGTTGGTTGGAAATATTACAGTGACTGTGTAGCTAAGGGGTGGGGGTTCCACCAGGGAACTTGGAGGAAGGCATAGCATTGTTGTATTTCATGCTCAGCTTTGCATAAAGATGTTTGGCTTTAACTTCCTGGAGGAGTATTTATTATGGTCTGAAAATCCCTCAAAGAACCTTTGCCAATCCCTTTTGAGGAAGCTGTGGCAAAACAGGACTTCGCCATATTTTGCTAAACATGGAGACCTGGATTTTTCCTTGTTTAAATTATAAAATCCCATCTAACTGAATCCTGCAAAATGGTCTGCTGATAACCTGAAAAACAGGATTCCAAGGTATGTCATGTTTGCTTCCCGTTAATGATGCCAGCAAAATGCAAAATGAGTTGGTTTGTAAGTCAAATTGACTGTTTGTAATTTTTGAATGTATAACAAGCCTTGACTTCATCCACCAATGTTAATATTTTCATACTTCAAAATGAGATTGATTATGAGTTAATTCACATTTTCTACACCTGTCCCATCTGCATGGTTGGTATGACTAAGCAGCCAAACTCCATCTTTGTGCATGTCCAATTGTTTCTTGCGGTGGCCTTTTAGTTTCCAAATGAAATGAAAAAATTCCATTTGCAATGTACATTCATTGAACAATTTCACTTTTACTCTTCATTTACTCTTTGCCAAAGGAACCAACCAGTTAAAAAAAATTGGATCTGAACAACCAACCACATTTACAGAATAGCCATGTTGATTTGGATCCACATTTTGTTCAATGAGCTTTTGTTATGCACATGAGCAAAAACTCAAAAGTTACTTTGAAATCTCATAGTAACATAGAATCATTCAGGCGGGAATATGGGGTGGGCTAAGATTTTAAAATTTTATATTAGAAAGATTTAGAGGAGTAGTTAATCAATTGTATTCAAAAAATGTTTCATCAGTTGTAGTAAATGATGGTTTAACAGAGCAAATTTACCTAGGTCGAGGAACTAGACAAGGATGTCCCCTTTCGCCTATTTTGTTTGCATTGGTAATGGAGATTTTAGCAAATGTATTTAGAGAAGATAGAAATATAGGGGGGATAGGGATGAGGGAGAAGATAAAAATAAATCTTTTTGCAGATGATACTCTTTTGACAATCGAAAACCCTATGGAAAATATGGATAGAGTGGAGAATCATTTAAAGGAGTTCGGGGAAGTAACGGGGCTACAGATTAATTGGGATAAATCTAAATTTTTGTTGTTTAACTATAGTAAAAGAGAAGAGATTGAAATGTGTAAAAAAAAAAGTAATTATAAGATTAATAATGTAATTAAATATTTAGGAATTGTAATTCCAAAAGATATAGATAAATTGGGAGATCAGAATTATAGGAAATTAAAGAATGAGGTAAAGAATAAAATAGAGGAGTATAAAAAAATTGGACTTTCCTGGTTTGGTAAAATTGCTTTGATTAAAATGAAGATTTTGCCAAAGATAAATTTTTTATTTCGGATGATACCAAGTGCGATATCAGATAAGGAACTTAAAGATTGGCAATCAATTATTAATACATATTGTAATGGAGGGAAAAAATCTAGGATTACTAAAACAAGATGGTATAAAGCACAAAAAGTAGGGGGTTTGGGACTGCCGAATTTAAAATGGTATTATATAGCGAATCAATTAAGACATATAGTGGATATTATAGCACGCCCTAAAGAAATAATGTGGTTGGAGTTAGAAACATGTGAACTACGTAGTACTTTGGGGAATATTTTTTTTCAAAAAAATAATAATAAATTGATAAAAAATATAGACAACCCTTTTCTAAGAAATTTGTTAATGATTTGGGGTACTATGAAGAGCATATTTATACCAGGGATATCTCCATTAACTCCGGTGGTAGCTCTTAAGGATTTCCCTGAAAACTTAAGATTAGAGCTGGAGAGTAAACTAAGAGAAGAAAGGGTTATTAGATTGACCGATTGGGTGGAAAAGATGGGGACTAGAGATCAAATAATGGAAATTGTTGGGAGAAGAAGATTATTGTGGTTAAATTTACTACAGTTAGAACAGTGGTCGAAGAAATGGAAAAGGAAAACTGAGTACGAGAGAGATTTAACTAATTTTGAAAAGATGGTCATGTCTAGAGACGGCCTACCAGGTAATGCATCAACAAGAGGTATAACAAGGGATTTATATAGATTGATCCAAAAAGCAAAAGAACAAGAGGATCAGCTTAAGACTGTATGGGATAATGAATTTGAAGAAGTGACCTCGAAGGTGGGGTGGAACAATATATGGGATAGACGGATTGTGAAAATGATGTCAATTAGGATAAAGGAAAATTTTTATAAACTAATTTGGAGATGGTATTTAACTCCAGTAAGATTAAATAGAATAGATAATAATTGTTCTGCATTATGTTGGAGAGGATGTCAGGAAAAAGGGACATATGCTCATATGTGGTGGAGTTGTAAAAATGTATTGGTGTTTTGGCGAGAGGTTTTTACAGAAATATCGAAAATTATTGGTACTAATTTAGAGGTCTGTCCAAAATTAGCATTGTTATCAATAACTGAGAAGCTTATTTGTGATCAAAATATGAATGAGTTAATTGTAAACTTGTTAACTGCGGCCAGGCTAATGATAGCGAGAAATTGGAAAGTGCAACATGTTTTCCTAATAACAGACTGGTATAAGGAAGTTTGGGACATAGCCCTAAATGATAAACTAACTAGTAGTATCAAATGTAAAAAAGGATTGTTAAAGAAGAATAATTTTATGGAGATATGGAATCAATTACTAGACTATGTATTAATAAAGGGGAAGGGTAACATGCCTTGTCAGGATATGTTATATTTTTGGAATTTAGACTTTATTTGATCAAGAGGATAGAAGTATATTAATTGGCCCCTTGAAGGGTGGGGGGGAGCACTTTATGATTTATTGTATGTTGATTATGTTATATTTGTGTGATAATTTTGTATTTTGCTAAATATATTTTCTGCGTTATAATTTGCTTTGAAAAATAAATAAAATATTTAAAAAAAAAATTTATATTGTTTTAATGTATTTTATCCTGTTTTTATCTTATGTACATCGCCCAGGGTGGCTGGTTTGCCGGCTAGATGGGCGATAAATAAATGCAAATAATAAATAAATAATAAATAATCATAGAAAAGTAGAGTTGGAAGGAGCTACAAGGCCATCGAGTCCAACCCCCTGCTCAATGCAGGAATCCAGGTCAAAGCATCCCTGACAGAGGACTTCTGTTCAAGTTTATAATGTTGGATTTGTAACTCAGTGAGCAAATTAGAAATTATGATGGGGTCAGTTCACCAGTTGCTAATCCCCACTTGTTAGTCTAACTGGAGATTGGAAGATTACTGGTGTTCCAAAACAAACAAACAACAACAAAAACCCATCTCAAACTTGATTAGACTAATGAGGCTTTGTGAACCTGAGGTTTTGGTTAGCATACATTAAATTAATACATACATGACATTAGCCCTAATGATAAGGAGAGCTGTGGTAGTAGTTCAGAGATCATTACTGACATTTAGGTCCTCTCAGGTTCTTAGGATGGTAGACCAAGCAGGAGTTTCAACTTCAAGCCAGTGTGGCGCAGTGGTTAGAGTGTTGGACTGGGAATAAGGAGATCCAAATTCTAGTCCCCACTCAGCCTAAGCGAAGCTCACTTTGGGCCAGTCACTGGCTCTCAGCCTAACCTACCTCCCAGGGTTGTTAAGATAAAATTGGGAGGAGGATGACCATGTAAGTTGCCTTGAGTTTGTTGCAAGAGGAAAAAAGGTGGGATGGGATATAAAAGAAAGAAAGAAAGAAAGCGTTAACTGATTGATTAGAGTTTTAATTGCAGGTTAAGATTCCCCCTTACTAATAGGGATAGAAATAAAAGCCTGCCCCAGATTACTGTTCCTTCTTACCAGTTTTGTTTCTTCCATTTTCTCTTATAAGTGTGCAATTTATCTTCCAGAATCCTTAGAATGACACTTGGTCTTGCAATATTAAATTTAACTATAATTTGTTAATTAGTTGCTTATAAACCAGACGGTTACTTTTAAAAAATAAATCCTATTGGCCCACTGGGCCAAATGTATGCAACACAAGGAGCAAAAAAGATAAAATATTACAATGGAAACAAATGGCAGTGACCACTGGCACCACCCAGCCTTTGGCAGCTGCACTGGACGTTATTTATTTATTATTTTTCTTTATTATTACATTTATATCCCACTTTTTTTCCTCTTGCAAGGGACTCAAAGTGGTTTACATGGCCCTCTTCCTCTCCATTTTATCCCTACAGTATCCCTGTGAGGTAGATTAGGCTGAGAGCTGGTGACTGGCCCAAAGTCACCCAGTGAGCTTCATGGCCAAGTGCGGACTAGAACCCGGATCTCCGGAGTCCCAGTCCAACACTCTCACCATGGCTCCCCACATCGCACCACACTGGCTCACTAGTTTCCTGCTATGGTTCACAGAGCCACACATTCTTCCATAGCTCTGATGAGACAGATGTTAAAACCCATCCCACAAGAAGACACCAAATGTAAAGATACAAACTCTCAAATCGCTATTTATCCACAGTCTTAAATCCTGTCTGGTGTTGCGTATGTGTGTGTTTTTTAAATGCAGAATTTGTATAGACCAGTTTTCCCTATGAACACTAAATGTCGATTGATTAGAAATGGATCAAATTTTCAAAAAGAAGCCAGTTGGAGTAAGTACATGAATGGGAAGCCAGCCCCATGAAAGAAGATGGCTCTAGACTTCTCTTCTGCAGGTTTTGAAAATGGAACAGTTAATAACCAGAAGGGTGAATGTGTATAGAGTCTACCTCAGTCCACTCTCGATCTTGTTGAACAAAGAGTATAATTCTTCCCACCCATAAAAAGAGGACAAAGGTATCCCTGAAAGCTACAGAGATGTCCTGGCTTGTATTGTGTGTGTGTGTGTGTGTGTGTGTGTTTTCCTTTTCTCGGAGACATATAAGGATTTCAATCAAAGGAGAGTCAGTTGAACAGGTAGATAAGTGCAATTTGTGCCATGTAGGGAGAAATTATATATATTATGTTTGTAATCAAAGGCTTATGTTATGTATGTAATCAAAGCAACTAGCAACTTTTCTGGACAAAAATGAGGCTTACAGTGCAATCCTATGCCTGCTTACTCAGAAGTAAGTTCCATTGAGTTTAATGGGACTTATTCCCAAGTAAGTGTGTACAGTATTGCAGCCTCGGTGGGTATAGGACTTGTAGTCCTAATTGAGGGCTACTAGGAAGTTAGCATCATGGAAATCCAAGAAAACTGATATTCAGACGTCTTGTTTTCCAGACAAAACTAGAGACCACACAAAACCGATATTTTAAAAAATAATTAATAATAATAATTATTATTATTATCATCATCATCATCATCTGAATGTCTATTGGAAAAGATTGCCAAAAACAAACAAACAAACAAACAAACTGTTGGATAATTGCAGTCAAAACCTATGGC
Organism: Shinisaurus crocodilurus; assembly: GCA_021292165.1. Classification (NCBI taxonomy): domain Eukaryota; kingdom Metazoa; phylum Chordata; class Lepidosauria; order Squamata; family Shinisauridae; genus Shinisaurus; species Shinisaurus crocodilurus. The sequence goes on along the minus strand of CM037879.1, from coordinate 94,021,606 downwards.
TAATGTTTCACCAGGTAATTGGGTGAAATGGTTAAGATCACTGATACCTTCTAGGATGGTTTTCCTAGAAGGTACTCAGTGAATTATTAACAGCCTGAACAGGAAGTGGGCGTTGCTCCCAGCTTCTTCCTCTTTCTGTTCAGACTGGAGTGAGTGTGGCACCACCAGGTTGTTGTCTCCACGTGGTCCTTGCAGTAGCATGTAGCCAGAGTTGCTGGTCTGAACTCCACAAGTTCAGACCCCAAGTATTTCCAAATGAACTTGTAACCAACTGTAAGAAACGTCTTTTAAACCTGCCTGAATGAAACTGCATAATCTGAGTGAGTAAATGTTACTTTTAACTTTTACAAGACTGTGTCTCTGATTATTGTTCTGAGGGAGAGAAAAGGGGGCAAAACCAGGGAAATCCAGTCTGCCTTAAAGCATCCTGGATTACCAAATGCTAACTGGCTAACACTAGCCAAATCTAAGCTTCTTTTAAGCTGGAAAGGGACTCTACTCTGCTGATCTCACTAACGTGAGATAGGAAGGATATTACTCCACAATGTATCCTCTCCTAGTATCTTTTTCAAGTCCCAACACAAACAAACTAAACTAAAACTAATTAAAAAGAAGAAGTAAAACTAAAACTCCAAATAACTGGGCATGTAGTATAAGCAATACTTCTATATAGTTTATGCCTCATAATATGGAAACTGACATTGCCTATGGCTAAAGAAGTTGTGCTGAAATGAAACACAGCAGTCCGCTTACCCTAGACTAGAGCCTAGAAAGCTTTCTCGAGGATTCTGTGAAATCAGATTCCTAAAAACAAATACCGTCTAAATTCCGCGGGATTTACCGGGGGGGGGGGGGGCAGATTGAGCTAATCTGACGTCAACAGGAGTTGAACTGTTTAAAGAGAGAAAATTCCTGCGCTGCTTCTTGTCCTCCATTGGTTGCTCTCTCTTGCAATTACAAAGGAAACAAGGCGGATAAATAAACGCGGACTCGTCTTGTCCGCTCTTCGAATGGATGAGCAGCGGTGCCTTCAGCCATGAGGAAGTAATCCTATCTTTATAACGTCATAAACGCTGCTCAGTCTCGGTTCTCCCAAAGGCTTCTAACGATCTACAGTGGCTGAGATTTGACTGGAGACGTCTTGGCAGACAACAAACTTTTCAAATATAACATCATAAGTAATTAGGAGTGGGGCAGCTGTAAGGGAATGCAGAGACTCGTGTCCTTGCTGTGGGTTTTGGGGAGGGGGGTATCTCCTTCCAAAAGTGATAAATACATATATTTCTGGATATTCAGAATATTTTGCATTTTGACTACTAAAGCTAGAAGATTTAGAATCGCCGGTTAAAAGTGCTTTAAACTTTTAATTTGTACTTCCCAAAATGACCCCGGATTCCCTTTAAGAGGCAGCGGGACAGGTGCGAGAAGCAAGCCCCATTGAACACATTGGGATTTACTTCCGAGTAAATACGCATAAGATCGGGCTTTGGGGAGGTCATTCCTTTGAAAGGGTTCAGAATCGTCATACCGTTGAAGCATCGATTGATGCGCCCGATCTACAGCCCATTTAGAGATAAATTCTTGAATGAAAGGTCTTTGTTTCCCCATTCCGGGTCCCCGTTACCTGTTTATTGATCACAGGGGGCTGGATCCGACGCGAAAGCGCTTCAGAATCCAAGGGTGGGCGGTTACAGTCGGGGTCGGATCCGTCTGTTAGATGGATTTAGCTGTTTCGTAGGAGCAACGAATGCAAGGCGGATGTATTTTCGAGCGGCTTCGGAATTGGTCTGTTGCCATAGGGCGAAGGGCCGCCGTGGCTAGCGCGGGGGGGGGGGGGTTTCTGTGGAAGAAAGCTGTTCACCAAGTGTGTGTGTGTGTGTGTGTTTATCACGTCCATCGATTTTGCAGCATAATCAATACGTATATAATCTCAACGCTTTTCTGTAGCGAAGATGCAATGAGTAGGACTAGACGCCTCAAAAGTTGATGCCAACGTGAACTGGGAGGGGCGAGGAGTTCCTTTATCAACTATTTGGGGGGGGGGATATCTCGCACAAAAGGGGAGGCTCCCAAGGGGAGTAGTGGGCTCCCCATCTAGTACGAATTAATGATGCTCATCATTTCAAAGGTGAGCAAGTGCTTAACGTAATGTTCAAGCCAACGCAGCAAACACGTCTTTCAAAACGGGCTCTGGGAAACGCGCTTAAAATGCGTTATAAGTCCAAAGCAGATATTACTTTAAATGCGTGTCTAGAGGCTATGTCTTGTTATCATTTTTACACAAGAGTAGGCGCAGGCGCCCTGGTCCGGATCTTAAAAGCCCCCCTAGCACACACCCCACGCTAGGGTTCCCAATCCACGCGGAACCCCCTACGTCTACTCTAGAGTAAAAATGAACAACAAACAAACACGTAGCTGCTAGACACACATGTAAAGTACTGTCTGCTTTGTCCCTAATTACCTTTTCAGATCCATTGCGGTCTTCTGCCAACTGGAGCGATGTCTGTCTTCTTTCCTAATTTCTACCCTTTTCCTTCGCTTTTGGGAGTGGAGACTGCGGGGAAGATTCAATGTTATTTGAAACGGTGTATTCCTGTTGCACTTTGCAGTATTAAGAGTGCTTCAACATACAAAGTCGCCTCCCATGGGTTAATTCCCCCCCCCTTTGTCTCTTGCCTCACCAACTTGGACGAGGCTACAGCCAGCTAAACTCAGCCCCCTCCCCAAATCCCTGGGTTGCTCTTAGGTAATTCATCTGTAATCTTATGAAGTTAACGCTACTGACCTACCTCGTAGGGTTATTGTAAGATGATGATGATGATGATGACGACGACGACGATTAAATAATTGTGGAAAGCACTTATGGGCAAAGACCTTAGGAAATATTAAACAGAATTCCCTCTATATAATTACTTCCTGCGCTCTAGGACTCAGTGGACCTTGAAAAGAATTTCTGGGTTAAGTCCTGGCATTATGTCACTTCCTTTAGCTGGCATACTTCCAAGAGTTTCAAATCCCTACGCTGTAGAAGCCGAGGCCCCCATGCTCGACTTCGGTAGACAGACCGTACACCGCGGCCCACCAACCGACAGACCACTGGCCAATTGTGTGGTGATGGAGCCCACTGTGCTGGCTGGTGGATCGGACTCTTCTTGCAAAGCATGCTAGGCTAGTCTGATCCAGTCAGGCATTGCTTGTTGGGGTGAAGAAGGGAGGTCTGATATGTATGATCGCTTAACATAAATGAGTTGTACCTTGTAGAGATCCTACTAATACTCTATATATTCTTGCTTTGTAAACTTAAAATAAATCGGTGGACTGCGGTGGATTCTAATACAAAAAGAGATCACTCAATGCTGGTCGCAGTGTCAGGGCAGCGTCCTCGTTGCGGTAACTCTTCTGGGTCGAAGACGAGAGACAGGAAAAAGGCGATCGCTTTGCTCTGGGGAGAGGGCGAGTGTCTGTAAGGATCGAAAGCGCCGTCCGAACGAAAACTTGGTTTTAGCAACTGGGTTGCCCAAGAAAGGAGTCCGGAATTATTTTAGGGGTTGGCAGTGTAAAATGGAATGGGTTGTATCCAATGTTAGCCCTACTTAGAGTAGGTCCATTGAAATGAATGGGATTTAACGTTCGATACAACCAACATTGATCCAAGCCACTGTCCTCAGCTGCACTGACAATGACATTCATTCGGGGAAATGGAAGGCCATTCCCCAAAGCGCGTGTGGCGCCTCGTTCTGTCTATCAGGCCTGTGACTCCTGCTGGCTCAGCTTGTCTTGAGCTTGGAAAGCTAAGCAGGGTCAAGCCTGGTTGTTACTTGGATGGGAGACCCCTCCTCTAGTTTCCTGCATTGAGCAGGGGGTTGGACTCGATAGCCTTGTAGGCTCCTTAAAGGATCTATGAATCTATAAGGAAACGTTGCGAGGCTGTGGCCGCTCGATCCTTTGGAACTGACTGAAAGGTCTTGCATTTCCCTCCAGACAGATAGTATGAACTCAGAAGGGACGCCCCGGGAGGCCGTGCTGCGGCTCTAGCGGTTTTCCGGGTTCAGCCAAGCGACAACTGAAAGGTGTGCACGAAGGATGCTTCCCAGCTGGAGCCCCTCTGCGCCCCTCCGGGCAAATCAGCGCGGCTTGCTGATTTGCATATCGGATGTGATTGGAGGAAGGGATCAAAAGAACGCGCGAGAGGCGCTCAACTTCTCCCGGAGCAGTAACTCATTGGCCGGCGAGGGCCAGGCGGTCTAAACGTGAGACTGGAGAGATCCTCGGAAATGAGCAGCAAAAGTTGCACAGATATTATAGTGACCCCGCACCCGCACTTTACACTGTGTGTATTATATTTGCCACAGAGCTTGCAACTGGGACAAAAAGCAGAACCAAGACAAATGACTGGCATTAGTGGGAAAGACCTAATTTTTAATTGTAGAATAGTTTTGGAAATGCAAAATAAAACTGCAGCTTCTCGCAATGGCGTAGTGGTGAGAGTGTTGGACTGGGACTCGGGAGACCCGGGTTCTAGTCCCCGCTCGGCCATGAAACTCACTGGGTGACTTTGGGCCAGTCGCTGACTCTCAGCCCAACTCAACCGACTCACACGGTTGTTGTGAGGATAAAATGGAGAGGAGGATTATTATGTAAGCCGCCTTGGGTTCTTTGCAGGAAAAAAGGCGGGGTATTAAATAAATAAATAAATACCTCTTGTGGACTCAAACGGGAAAGAAACCTAAACAGCATCGCTGCTAATCGAAGGCGCTGTGTTAGGTGTGGATGTTCTTATTATCAACGACGAAATGTGGAGTACACTTTGGAACAGTTTAGTTTGTTGCTGTCTTTAACCGAAATACAACAAAGTTAGCAATTCGTACTCGGGGACTCAGGCTGCAGTTCTAAATTGCGCGCTGAAATCAATGCGCTTCCGAGTAAAAATGTAACAATTTCCAGAGGGTCAGCCGTGTTAGTCTATTGCAGCAAAAACAAAAAGAGTCTTGTGGAACCTTAAAGACGAACACGTTTATTCTGGCATAAGCTTTCGTGGTCTGTTAGGACTTTCTTTCTTTTTTCTTTTTTGCTGCCGCAAGATTAACGCAACTGTTCTTCTGCAATGATTGATACGATGCGAGGTTTCTGAGCGTTGAGAATTAAAAATATGCTGGTGCCATAGAAACACTTTTAATCGAAAGTACTTTAGAAGAAAAGCCACATCATCTTGGAACTGGCCACTGTTAACCTTTTAGTTAACCCTTTAACCGAGATTAGCATGGGATCTTCCCCAGATCCAGATAGATCTATGCGGGAGTTCCTTAGATAATCCATAACTACAGTTCCGAAGAGGTTTAAACCACTGTGGTTGAGCGGCTGTGAAAATTTCTATAGGTTTGCTTCTTTTCCAACCAGGTTTGCTCCTTGGCCCTTTATTGCATTTAGGCTGCAATCCTATACTCACTTACCTAGGAGTAAGCTCCGTTGAATTCAAGGTGTCTTACTTTTGAGTAGACAGTACCATAGTATTATTTTCTAAAAAGCGAAAGAGCTAGAGCTGAAGCTTAACCTTAAGAGTTTGGAGAACAGGTTGTTCGGGGGTGGGGGCTAAAGTGGAGTGGGAAATAATCTGCCATCAGAAGATTTCCCACACACCCCTTCTTCCTTCTTCTCTTCACATATTCAAGAACTCGGGCCTGGGTGAGTTGATTCTCGCCCGGATCAATAGTTTTCCCACGACCAGCTCATCCCAGGCTTGGCTACGGGCAGGGATCTTTTCTCTCTCTCTCTCTCTCTCTCTCTCTCTCCAGTCCTCCTTCCATACACACACATCTATAAAAGCTAGTTCATTCTTGTGGGACCTCCTCCTCCTCCTCCTCCACCACCACCACCACCACCACCACCACCTGCAGGAGTCAGTATTGGTCTCCTTGCCTCCTTGGTAGCCGGAGAAACGCCTCACTGAACCGCTCTCCGGCCAAAATTGAGTTTCCTACACTACAGTTGTTGCAAATGGGTGGGCAGAAGGAGACACTTCATTCACACTTTCCAGGCTTCCTGCTGTCAAACACACACACACAGCCTATTAGGGCAAAACCCGCATAAGACAGTGTGGCGTAGTGGTGAGAGTGTTGGACTGGGACTCAGGAGATCTGGGTTCTAGTCCCCACTCGGCCATGAAACTCACTGGATGACTTTGGGCCAGTCACTGACTCTCAGCCTAACCTACCTCACAGGGTTGTTGTGAGGATAAAATGGAGAGGAGGAGGAGGAGGAGGATTCTGTAAGCCGCCTTGGGTTCCTTGCAGGGAAAAAAGGCGGAATATAAGTATAATAAATAAATGAATAACTAAAAGACAGCTTACTAAAATAGATAAGCAAATAATACAATTAAAACCAACCGTCAAATTAGCGAGAGCCAAATGCTGTTTACTCTGAAATAAGTCCAGCTGAGTTAAGTGTGCTGCTTAGACAAGAGGGCTTCTTTCATTCTGAAATAACATATTCAACGAACGACCCTGTGCATACCGATTCAGAAGTAAGACCCGTTTAGTCCAATGGGTCTTACTCCCATACGAGCCTACTCAAAAGCAAGTTCCATTGAGTTCAATGGATGTTATTCTCAGGTAAGTGTGTATAGGAGGATCGCAGCCTTAAAATACCATTTAAAGGAGGGGAGGGCAGGGAGGAGAAGCCGGGACGTTAGCCCAAGAAGGAAGAAAAGTTGAAGTGTTGTTTTACGTTAGTCCGACCTAACTAAATAACCTCATGTTTCGTTTCGTTTTGTTCTTTGAAGGGGGAAGACAGATGCCAGGAGATGAGAAAGAAAATAACATTTTCTGGGCAAAATCCAGCTCCGTTGATTCCAGTGGGAGAATTTAAAAAGAAACAAAACGAAAACTAAACCCTTCCCATTGAAATCAATCAAAGTCAAAAGTTCTTAACTCTGATTGCATATCTCTTTGACTTTTAAATAATATGGGTAAGATTAAAAAAGATTTCTCTTGGAATTGTATGGGGAAGGGCGGAGAAAAGAACTGGTTTCGAATTACTGCTGTTATCGAATTATTTCTCCCTCGCATTAAAATTTCGCTTTTTGAATAATCTCCCCACTCTCTTTCACTCACTCGCTGGTACACAAATCCTTCTCTCTCTCTCTCTCTCTCTCTCTCTCCCCCCCCCCTCTCTCCCCCTCTCATTAGTACTACTACTACTACTATTGCCAGGAATGTGAAACTTCGCATCTCTTGCAGAATAATGCAACACCTTCTTTATCATTCAGGGGTAATTAATCCACACGGAACTGTCCATCGGGGCCACTGTCTATCGAATGCCCCATTCTTTTTAAAATTGAGTGGGGGGGGGATGCTCTCAATTTGACCAGCCTCCCCTTGAAAATCGAAGAAGGGAGTATATGTTGCCTTGAGCGATCTTGCCCATTTTTCTGTCTGTCTGTCTGTCTCCCACTTACTCTGGAAGACCCCCGTTAAGAATGGCTGGTAGACTACCCCAGAGCGAGAGGCGTGTGTGGATTCAAGTGTTATGGGTTCCGTTGTTATTTTTAAAACCACAAATGTGAATTCGAAGCAAAGCCTCCTATATAGCAAGGAGAAGCCCGACGTTCTCTGCAGAGTGACGCAAGGCAAATCAAAGAGGAACTTGGGGCCAGTAGGATGAAGGTCCAGGCGCAGGACAGATGGGCATTGGCTGGTGACGGGAACCAATCAATTGAATTCAGTTCACAGGCCATTTCCAATGTCTTCTTTCTCAGCCCTTCAGGTTCAGCGCAATAACTTTCTCTAAGATCGATCATGCAAATAACCCACCATACCCCAAAAGATTCGAGGGCGCTCCATGAACAGTATGGAATTCAGAGCTACTTGAATAACCCCAGAAACACAAAAGTCCCTACAATAGATTAGATTCTTTTGTTTGTTCTTCGGAAAGTAGCTCTCAGCCTGCAGAGAGGACAATATCCCACTGGTTTAAGAAGAAAGAATTGGCTTTAAGCAGAATTTTATTTATTTCTTCGAAATCGAGTTTTCGATTTGGCCAAGGCGATTTTGGATCAACGATCCTTTCCCCCTTCAGTTTTTTTTTTTTTTTTTTTTTTTGCCTCTGCACTTTTGGACACAAAGAGCCCTGATTTATTATTGCCCTTTGCTCGCGGGCATTTGTTTTTCACCAAGTATGGCTATTGTGTAGGTGTTGCAGTCATTTTATGGGTATTAGGAATTCATAGAGGTTTCAGTCCTGTTTCAAAAGGAAACCAGCCTAGGCTTCGAGTAACTTGGTGTACTAAATAGGAAGGCGAGTTAGCAGTTTTATGACTAATTTAACGGGAAACTTCCGAAGTTTACTTTTGAAATATTTCGATTTGGATTCAATTTGGAGGGTTTTTTGTGTTTTTAATGCATTTGTTGTTCAAGCAGTTGTGCATACCTATTTGGAAGTAGGTTCCATTGATTTCAATGGGCCTTACTTCCAAGTAAGGGCTCGAAGCCTTATACCTATGCGTAAGGTACGTGTGTGTAACCCGATTCTTCCCATATATTTACTCAGAATTAATTTGAATGGGGTTTACCCCCAAATAAATTCACAGCAGAATTTAGTTTGACTTCGTTTTAGGTGGGACTTCTGTATAGTAGGTTTGACCATTACCTATATTGCAGGTTTTACCCCCCCCCCCCCAGTAGTTCTTCACTGGTTATCAAACACATCCACTGAAACCAACTCCGTTTCCACCACCCCCACACACACAATGCAGTTTCAGATGAAAGCAAAACAAAAAGTGGAGAGGGGGGAAAAGAAAAGAAAAAAACCCAAAACTTTAATTTCATTGTTCGTTGTTGTTTTTTAATTTGAAATGTCATCCAGAAACACTGGTCAATAATAATAAATATATCGATAGTTCTCAAGAATATATAAAAAATAAAGAGACGTCATTGTCTGTGAGGCCCTAACAAAATAAGTTTCAAGCAAGCGCCCAGAAGGAGAAAGGACAGGTCCAACCCGAGCCTGCATGCAAAGGGGGACTGAGTGGACAAGGGACAGGGAGGGCTTGGATCGTGTTGTTGACTCGACTAACCCGGGGGAATTGATGGACGAACTGATGCCCCAACAAGGTGTGGTGTGGATTGGATGGCTCCGAGAGGCGGGCCAGGGAGATTCCCACGCCGCAGAAATGCCGCACGCCGCTCGTTTACTCACGTTGGTCGAGGAGGGGGGAATGCCGCGCGATTTCTTCTCCGAATGCAGGAATGTCCGAGCATTTAATGTTTAGAGACTTCGCTCCTAAATCCTTGGTACAAGGAAAACTGTCCGGTGGCTGGCACATTTTGTGATAGCATCGGAGGTTCGAAGCACGCATGCAACTCTCTCTACGATGAACGGACATCTCGTCCGAAAATTAGAGGATGTCAGAGCTTCTCTACCTGTCTTAGCAGAATGTTTTAAAAAAAAAAACACATTTGCAGTCCGATTCATAATTCGAATCGAAGCCTAGTACTGAGCTCAGCCAGATTGGTATCCGTAGCCTAACCTATTTCTCAAGGGTGTGGCGTGTTTCCAACATCAAATGCCTTAAAACCCCAGTATTTCAGACTCAGGATAGGTGTATGGATCCGACTGTTTGTTGCTCAATTCTACAAATCCGAAAGGCAGCCATTACTTAGAAGTACGTTTCAAGAAAGTTTGATTCAGCCAAAGTTAAGCAGTCCCATTGATTCCAGATTCCCCCCTCTTCCCCCATTGAAATCAGTGGGACAAACAGGCCGATCTTATGCATGTTTTCTCGGAAGCAAATCCTACTGATTTCAATGGTCTTGCTCCCGAGTCAGTGTGCATAGGGTTCCAGCCTTTAATACACGTGCATGTTTACTCAGAAGTAACAAGTCCCACTGGGGCTGACTCTGAGGAAATTGTGCGTAGGATGTGCAGCCTTGACCTTGGCTGGATCGTGCCCACCGATTTTAATTGATCTTACTTCCAAACAAACTGTTGGAAATACGCCTCCACCCTTCTAGATATCAAAATGGTTTGAGCCGCAATGAAACCAGACAAGCGATCGCTTCTGCAGCTGTGAGCAAGTACAATGAAGAGGAGAGGGGGGATCATGTATTCCGACCCCACCCCATCCATTTTGAAGGACGTATATACTTTCCTTTTCCCTTCCCCCCCGCCCTCTTTTCTGCCCCGTTGAACCGATAGGGTTTTAAAAATCATAGGGGGGGGAGAGAATAACCAAACACAGCCCCCATCACCCCAACTAAAAACGTTACATTTGCAAGGTCCTATTTTCCCCCCTTCTACACTACCTCCCCTCGTTACAACAAATGGATTTTGGGGGACAAGATTGGATGGGACCGAGGGAGGGGGCGGGAAAGTAGAGCGAGAAGGGGGAAAACATTGGCGGCGGGGGAGGAGGAGGAGGAGGAGGAGGAGGAGGAGAAGCATCGCATGCGACCCCCTCCGGACTTCGGCGGGTTCAGCTTCTCGCCTCTTCCTGCTCGCCACCCAAGCGGCTTCCCGGCGGCGAGGGGGGCTGGGTGGGCCCGGTAGACCCCCCCCCCTCCATGCCCGACTTGGCCACGGTCCCGCCCGGCGGCTCTCGGCTGGGGGCTCACTTGAGCAAGTCCTTGGCTTCTGTCGAGATTCTGGCCAGGCCGGCCGTGGTGCTGAGAGCCGAGAGGTGAGGCGGAGGGGGCATCTGGCAGATGCTGCACGGGCAGGGCAAGCCGGCCCAGTGCTGGAAACCCCCGCCGAGCTGGAGTGCGGGCGGCGTCGAGGGGGTCTTGAGCAGCGAGTGGGGCGGCCGGATGGCGCCCAGGCCGGGCAGCGAAGCCGAGAGCGGCGAGGGCCCGTTGGCCGAAGACAAGGCACTGCCCAGAATGGGGTGGACCGGGTGGACGGCGCCTGCCGCGTGGGCCGGGTGCCCGGCGGAGTGGGCCACAGTCCCGCAATGGAAGGCGGAGTGGTGGCCGCCGTAGATCTCGCCCACCAACCTCTTCATCTCCTCCAGCGAGCTGGTGAGCATCAGGATGTAGTTGCGCGCCAGCAGCAGCGTGGCGATCTTGGAGAGCTTGCGCACCGACGGCCCGTGCGCGTAGGGCATCACCTCGCGCAGTCCGTCCATGGCCAGGTTGAGGTCGTGCATGCGCTTGCGCTCGCGCCCGTTGATCTTCAGCCGCAGCTGCTGCAGGTCCTGCTCCGAAAGCTGCTTCTTGATCTTGTACTTGCTGCTCTCCCCCGACGAGCCCTTCGAGCCGCTCCGCGAGAGGCCGCCGCCGTCGCCCGGGGAGCCCTTGGCGCCCACGTCGCTCTGCGTGGAGGACACCGAGGAGTGGTGGTGGTGGTGATGATGGTGGTGGTGGTGGTACATCTCGTCCATGTCTGGCGAGGACGCTCGGCTGGACGCGGAACTGGAGTCGGAATTCATGGCCTGGCCCGGAGGGAGGAGGAGGAAGGGCAGGAGAGGGCCGCCCTGCTCCGGGAAGGAGGAGGAGGGCAGGGGAGCCACCGGCCAAGGGGCAGCCACCGGCCAAGGGGCAGCCACCTTCAGCCGAGGAGGAGGCGGCGAGCCCGAGAGGGAATCCCCCGCCACCGCCACCGCCACCTCCCCTTCCCCTTCTCTCTCTCCCCCTCCAGGAGAGCTGAACGCTGCGCCTCCGTCCGTCCGTCCGTCCGTCTGCGGTCCGTGCGTGGTGGGCGCCTCTGTGCCTTGATCTCAGCTCGCCTCCGGAGAAGAGGGGCTTTTATAGAGCCGCAGGCGAACCGAGAGACAAAAGGAGCCCTCCTATCTCGAAAGGGGGCTTGTTAGAAGATGACGCGCCATTGATGCAGGGCGGCGCGCTTTGACGGTCCCATTTAGCAAGAAGCCCCATTCATCGGTATTGTGGCGCCGCCCTGGGACACCTCGGCCGCCGACCCTCTGGAGGAGACCCCACCCCGCCCTCTCCCCCCCCACCCCCACCGCCGCCACTGATTGACAGCGCGCCCAGCCAGCGCTTCGCCTCTGCCTCTCCGCCTCCTCCTTCTAGCCGGGAGATGCCTTGATGCTCACGGTGGGAGTGGGGGGGGGAGGCGTTTTGTTCTTCCCACCGCAGTGTGGAAAGTAAATCCTGTGGATTTAAGAAAGGAAACCCGGGCTGGGGGAGAGAGGCAGATAGATCCGACGTGAAACTTCCAAAGCAGAGAGAGCCCAAAGGATGCGGGTCAGGTGTCCTGAATCAGGGACATGAGCGCGGCTTTGTGCATTGGCTGATGTTGGAGCCGGATTCTTCCGCGAGGCTGCTGTCATCAGCACGTTTACCAAGGAGCAAGTCCCCACTGAACTCGGGTTTAGTTTAGGGGAGCAGCACGTTGACACTTGACACTAGTCTCTGGAGAAGGTGGGCTCTGCTGCGGTCCCATTCACTAACCAGTTGGCCTTGTCATCCCTGGATTTCAGGCTCTTGACAACCCAGTCGAGTCAATGCCGCACTGGATCGTGGTTGAGGCTTTGGGTACCCCGGAGTCCCAACTAGATTTGGGGGGGGGGACCATTGGTTTCGATAGTGTTCTTCCGATCGAATTTATTTCGATCGTATTTACGTCCCAAGTTTGCTTTCTTAGTTGGTGCGCCCCGATAAACGCGAGAATAAAGCGAGGCAGCCCACCCGCGCCGCTAGTATCCAAAGCTCATCATGCCATTCAATTGAGCGAGGCAGTTTTTTTATTTAAATGGGTTGCAGCAGGTTACTCCCTAAGATCGTGTTCAAACCCGGGCGTGCCTCGGTTTAACCCTTTTCAACAGATCGGACAGTTCAAACGACATGATCTGAATGCTTTGATTTGCACTCTAAAAAGGTAGGCCATTTTTTTTGTTACTTGAATAACCCGCTTTTTCATAATTTAGCTCTATCCTCGCCTCGCCCCAATCTGTCACCCATTTTATATAATAGCAAAATCAACCAGCCTTTTGCAGTGTTTCCTTTCCCTGATACTACACCTGACCGGCATGACAGGAGGCGATAAAGAAGTGGGGGGGGGGGGACTCCACAAACCTCTATTTTTGTCGTTTCTCAGATATTCTGAAAACCATCCTTTGATATTTCTCAGTACATGATATGTAAATATGATTTCTTTTCTCATGTCTTGACGTACACAGGCCGATTTTGAAACACGTTTATGTGGAAAGGCAAGGACAAGAACTTACAGCGAGCGTGCTTAGGATCGTGCAGGTATATTTTTGAAATCTCCTTGCCTTCGCTTGATCTTTAAAATACATTAAAGGCTCAATCCAATGCATGTTTAGACAGAAAAAAGACCTACAACTCCCAGCATGCCCCAGCCAGCTGGCTGGGGCATGCTGGGAGTTGTAGGCCTTTTTTCTGTCTAAACATGCATAGGATTGCGCCCTAACTTGATCTATGGATTCCAGTGAGAGTTACTTCCGATCGTGTGAGTGTGTTTAGGCCCAGTGACTCGGTAGTAAATAAATTCACTGAGAATTAACCTCCAAATAAACGGGGGAAATGACTTATGGATAACATTGGACAGCGAATGGGCATCGTACGTTTCCTTCTCTTGCCTCGAATGTGGTCGTTTCTTACGGTGGAGTGAGACACGCCGTCGATGCATTATAAATGGGAGAATTCCGTGTGTGTGTGTGTGTGTGTGTGAACAACTGACCCCGAGCAAGTAAAAAAGAAGCAGCTACACAGGTCACCAAGGGAGACAACATTTTGCAAAGCCAAGCCAGCAGCCCAGCACAGGAACGATTGCAGTACCCTAGTTCGTACCCCAGCTGTTTTCCCTTTGCCAGGGAGAGCATAAAAGGTGTGTAGTTCTGCAAAGCCAAAAAGATTAGCACCCAATCCTAAATATGTTTACTCAGAACTAAGTCCCATCGAATGCAAATTGCTTACATCCAAACTCCTATTCTACACTAGTTCCAGCCCCATCTGTGCTTACTGGGGAAAAGCCTCATTGAACAACGTGGCACATTTCCGGGTGAACAAGGGTAGGCTTGAGCAGCTGCTAGGGGGCACCCATTTATTTATTTAGTTATTTAGTTATTTATTTCATTCCCGGTTTACATAATCCTCCTCATTTTATCCTCACAACAACCCTGCCAGGTAGGTTAGACTGAGAGTCAGTGGCTGGCCCAAAGTCACCCAGTGAGTTTCATGGCCGAGTGGGGACTAGAACCCGTATCTCCCGAGTCCCAGTCCAACACTCTAATCACTACACCACACTGGCTCTCTTTACTAAAAGTTTTCATTCAAAAGAAAGCCCCATTGCGTCCCGTAGGTCTTGTCCCCAGTTAAATATAAGGGCTACAGTCCTGCAGCATGGTCCTCCGTCCGCAGGTTACTTTTGAAAAGATGTCCTACTGGGATGTATCCAATGTAAATGGGTCTACTCTAAGTCGGACTAACATTGGATACAACCCACTGTGTTTGATGGTGGTCTGCTGTCCAAATAGGCATGGCCAGGATCAGTGCCTTAGCATGGAGCCAGTAGCAGCGACCACTCAGCCAGGGCACAGTCAGCTAATGGGTGCGCGCAAAGAGCTCCCGAGGGCGCCTCAGTCCTGGGCTGTACAGGTTGATCGAGTCTTCACGGGGCAGCTAAGCCGTTCCCCCTTGGAATCACTTGGAGTAACTCTCCAGTATACGTGAGAAGGAGGATGGGTGTTTTAGTAGACCCAAGGGCTCTGGCAACTGGTTTTGTGGATGAGGGTGTGGGGGCGGGGGGGGCAGTGAAAATCGGTTTGCTAACTGGCAGGGGAGGTTGAGGAGGAAGGCTTGGGAGATGGTTGAGGAGAGGCCGGAAGGAGCGACCCAGCAGCCTTCACATCAGTGGGCTGTGCCACTGACGATTGAGACAAATGGCTGACAGCCTTGCTCGCCTTGGAGAGGCACTCGGTGGCAGAGGCCCGGCGCAGGAGAAAGAAGAGGCGCGCCTCGCCCTTTGGAGCAGTTTGTCTGAAACCTCTCTGGGGAGAAGTTTGCTCCAGAGGGAAGACGCGCCAGATCCGCTCCTAGTAGAGAGACCATCTAGGCACCGGCTGAGAACCTCGCAAGCTGCCAGGAAACTGTTCGCTAAGGGACGCTTGCTGTATGAAGACGCAAGCGCACGTCCGGAGATTTGCCTCGCCTTTATTGGTGGGCTCCCTTGGATACACGCACGCACGCACGCACGTCCTCTTCGATCCTGTGAACGCGAGGCTCTGGAAGCGAGCGGGGAAAGAGGGCGTGGGACTGGATCTGCGAGCACTCCACTGTTTCACGCGTGGGCTCCCTCCAAGCAAACAGACTTGCTCGTCGAGAAAAGTCTGGAGGCGGCTGGAAGAAAGGTGGTGGTGGTGGGGTTGCGTTTAACATCTACCACCACCACCAAAAAACCACAGTTGCAGCAGGCACAGAGGGTTTCTCTCCAGCGGAGCTCTATGAGAATAATTAAAAAAAAAAAAAAAAAAAAGAGCACCGTGCAGATTTTATATATTTGTAATCTGAAAGAAAGGAAGCAAGAAAGCGTTATCTTCTACTTTCATTTTGGAAATAATAACCAGAATCGGAAATACTCTGAATCTTCCGACCTGCAGCCCTCAATTCGAGGCGGAATAGAAGCGGGGGGGGGGGGAGTTCTGGTAACTGAAACCGTGCTCATATAAACAAACAAACACTATTTGAAGAATAGGAGAAAGCAAAATAGGCAGGACAGCTCCTCCAAAGAGGAGCCGGTCTAATATTCAGAAGTTTTCTTTCCCCACTTTGTCTGCCTGAGGCTGTTAACTCCAGAGCGGCTGCGTAGCATTTGTTGAACAAGACGGTGTTTATCGTAATATGGTCTCCATGGAAGTTAAGGATTCTGGGCTGCGATCCAATGTACACTTGCAATGAGTAATTCTCATTGAACTGGGCGGGACTTGCTTCTGAGTAAACATGCAGGGAATCGGGAACACACGCACGCCACAGTTTTAGCACAACATCACACACACACACACACACACACACACACACACACACCCTCCGAAGAGACGGGGCGATGTGGCTTGCAGCCAAACACTTTTTTGCCAAAGGCCAAACATGGAAGCGATGCTACGTCTCCAAATCCTCCAAAGTTTAGGCACTTCGACCTTTCGCGGGAGCAATTTCTTGAAAAGAAGTTCTTTGGGGGCTCTGGATCGCAAGCCCCAGCCCGCCCGATCCTCAGTCTAATTAAGATTTAGAACTACGTCCCGCTGATTGCAAGAGGGCTTTCTGGCATGTCGGTACGCTGAGCCTTGTTGTTGCTTCAACCGAGAGAATGGGTCTCTCCCCCCCCCCCTCAATCCCTATTTCAAACGGAAGGAAAGACAGAACATGCTAGAAGCACACTTCCTCCACTGCAATCAACGGGATTTGATTCCCAAGTAAACAAGTTTCTAGCGGGTTTGTTTGTTTGTTTGTTTAAGTGTGCAGGATCAAGATTTCATCCTACCCCATCTCACTGAAAGACCTGGAAAGGTTGCTAGAGAATTTAGCCGGTCCTGATGGTCCAATGGGACCTTTGTATCCCCCGGGGTCTGTGCCCTCTGCTGGATCCCCGTCAACCGAGCAGTCGCTGTCCTTCTGAACGTGGCTTGTTTTCTTTGGTTCTCTCCCGCCCCCGCCCCACTCCCGCTTCTTTTAGGACAGAGAAGCTAGCCCCTTTCCAGGCACGGAGTTCTATGAAAGCATCTGCTACATCCGAGAACAAACGCTTCAGCACCCCCCCCCCCGACTAATGACCGATGGGGAACAGGGAGGCGGCGGGTGGAGGTCTGTAGAGGGAAACTGTCGTAGCGGAGCGGGGGGGGGGAAGAGCCTCCCCATTCGCTCTCCCCAAGAGGAACGGCCCAGTTTGGGGGAAGGAAGGGGGATTAAGTAGGGGTGGGCCTCCAAGCGCCTGCTTCGCCCTCAGCAACTGTTCGCGTTGCAATGAGTTGCCGGAAGAAAGCAGTGTGAGGTGCAATGGTTAGAGTGCTTGTGGACCAGAGCTCGGGAGCTCTGACTTCCAAATCCTGGCGCAGACGTGGCTTGTCTTTGCCACCACAACACACCCTCATTTTAAGAAGGGCCGCCGAAGGCAAAAGTTTTGTCCTTTTGGAGCAAGGGTTGTTATAGATCTCAAGCCATATATCTCCAGCCTCAGGCGCGATGCTGCACTCTCTCAATGGTGATGGAAACGCACTCTTTCTATGCGCGGGGGCACTCTCGCTTTCTAACGTATGTGTTCCCTGGCTGCGCCGTGACTCTAAAAACAAGCTTCTGCGCTGAGACCCGTAGCCCCATCAATTCCCAGGGAAATGAATTTAAAATCGAAAATACAAACTCCACAGCGACATTTTGCGCCAGAAAACACAGGAAATCGCAGTCTCTGGCTGCAATTTAAGGCTGCGGTCCTATACACACTTATGGGGGGAAATTAGACATGCATAGGATGCCCACATCTAGGATTGTACCTTCAGTCTCCTTTCTCCGCGGGGGAGGGGGGATCCACACACCTGAGATTTGAAACCACCCAACCCAGAGTTCGTCCTTATAACCTGCAGCAGCATCCAGTCCAAGCAGAGTTCTCCTTTGGGTTCCTCGGATTACAGTGGCGGAGTGTTAATCCTGTACTCACATCTTCCATTGAAATCCTTGGGAAGGAGATTTTTAAAATGCTTAAATTGAGCTGGACTGACTTTTTGGATCGGGCACTACCAAAACCAGAAGTTTAACTCGATTCAAAGCCATGTTCCCACTGGAGGTGTAAAAGTCAGCGAATTTTAAATACCTGCACCACTGCTGATTATTCGTGATTGGGTTTTTTGTTGTTGTTGTTTTGGTTTTTTGGTTTTTTAAAAAGAAAATTGTATTATTTTGGTATTATCTATTTAGTTTTATTTTAGGAAGGGCTACAAAAAAATATCGGTTCTATATTACGCTATATAATGTAACACCACATAATACAGATTGTTTGTTTGTTTTAGTTTCCTTCCGTTTAAGCTGCAATCTTACACACACTTACCTGGGAGTAAGTCCGACGGCACTCAGTGGGTTGGATTCAGACTTCGTCATACCTACGAAATCAATGGGACTTGAGTTAATCCTGTCTAATTTAAGTCCCATTGATTTCAGTGGGTCTACTTTGAGTATGCCTGAATCTGGACCCAATCCAATAGGGCTGGCTGCTGGACTTGCGCTCTAGTTCTTAGGCTGCAGGCTGATGCGCACTTCCCTGGGAGTAAGTCCCCGCTGAACGTGCAGGGCGATCCTATGCATGTTTCCTAGGAAGTAAATCGCCCTGCGTTCATTTCATTTTCATTCATTTCATATATTACATTTCTATACCGCTCGATAGCGGAAGCTCTCTGGGCGGTTTACAAAGAAATGAAATCTGGAAACTCAGGGCCCACTTTCAGGAATGCGGGGCAGGGTGTGTATGGGAGGGGGTCTACTTCGCCCTGCTACTTTCTGGAGGAGAAGCGGGGGGCGGGCGGGAGCGCAAAAGCACCTTAAAAGAAGAACTGATTTTTTAAAAAATGCGAGCGGAAGCTTTTGTGGACGCAACTCGACTTCCACGTTTCGCTGCCTCTCTGACGCGGAATTTCTAGAGAGGCAGCATCTGATCCCTTCTCCGAGGAGAGGTGGTTGACAGAGATCGCCCGTCCCAGTTCCCCGGTCCTTGCTACTGTTTTAATCGATCCTCTGTACTCGCCGGGGTGTTTAGGTTCGCACTCATAGCCCTCGACCTACACAAGCACCACGTGGTCCCCTCCTAGGCGGCGCCCCCCCTCGCCCCCCTAGATCGGATCGGAGCCTCAGGTACAGCCGTACAGACACAAGGAAGAAATGACTACATGCCCCCCCCCCGCCTCCTTTGCTGTCCTACTGTAGCTGGGAGCAGCACCGAAATCTTAAACCTACTGGACCAATCAAATCAGGAAAGGTCATCTTCCAAGCGTGTATATGTCTCAGTCCTAATCCTAGGCATGCTTATTGGCAAGTAAATCCCGTTGTATTAAGCGGGTCTTACTCCCAGGTAAATGAACGCTGGCACGGGGTGGGGGGGCGGGTGGGAGCGTGCATTTGGGCTACGCTAAGCACACTTAGCCCAAAGCGCACTTCCCTGGGAGTAACCCCTATTGAACACAACGGGACTTACTTCTGAGTAAATACACATAGGACGACGCTTTTGGAGAATAGCCCCAGAGCTTGTTTGCGGGAAAGCGGGCAGGGTCTTGGGAACACGGGATCGCCTCCCAACGTTTGGGCTGCGAGCCTGGCGCGAACCACGCGGCTCTCGCTTGTTCGCTTCTTTTGTTCGATTCTGAAGGTTTTTGCCCGGCCGTCCAGCTTTTATCCACCGCTGTCATTTTCTGGAAAAAGAAGAGCATCCGGATTTCAGTTGGCATTTGCTTCCACCCCCATGACTTCAGGTTTACACGCTTTACAGGCCGGTCTCATGAGTGTTACTCGGAAGTAAGTCCCACTGTGTTCAGTGTGTCTGGGAGTGCAGACGAACGTCGCCCCCTCGACTATTCCACTCGCGACAAACGCGGGTGCTGCAAAAAGCACGACGACTTCGCCTTTAGAAAGGAAGAGCTGATGGGGCTGCGGTTTCACACGTGAAGCCTCGTGCGGATGCTGTATCCATCCGGTTTATCGTGCCGACCTAAAGTCTTCACTGGCCAGAATGCTCATTCGCATTACAAATGTCTCGCCTCCACTTCCTCTTGAACAGTGATCAGGACGATGCCACACATAGCGAGAGAGAGGCTGAAAAACACCTTAAGAACGGGAGTGAAAAATAACAGACTGTTTTCTACGTGCGACACAAAAAAAGCTCCTTTGCGGTCCTCTCTTTTTTACTTGAGCCGCGGTCCAGAAGTTGTTGATGCGGAAGAAAAATCCAATGTACAGTAATACCTTGGATTGCAAGCATAATTCGTTCCAGAACCGTGCTTGTAATCCAAAACACTCTTATATCAAAGCGAGTCTCTGGCTGGCGTGAGCGGTTACTTGTATTGCAAGACATCGCTTGTTTATCAAGTCAAAATTTATTTAAAATTGTTTGCTTGTCTTGCAAAACGCTCTCAGAGACCAAGTTACTTGCAATCCAAGGTATTACTGTACATGCTAGGTTTGCCAATGTAGTTTAGCCAATATTTGCGTTACAGACGGACAGCCCTCTCCTATTCCTATGCATGTCTACTCAGGAATAAATCCCGCTATTTAACCGGATTTTGTCCCAAGTAAGTGTGCGTTGCAGCCCGGTTTAAGAACAAGCGGTTTAAACCCTTACCTAAGTCGATGAACCCAGGGTGTTTTCAGTAGTGCCACTAAGAGTCCGTTTTAGTTGCTTGTCGTTATGGAGCAGAAAGCAAAAGAAAGGCACTTTGGAATCAAAAGTACATGCTGTCGATGTAGGTTACCCGTGCATTAGGGACACAGGATAGGCAAGCAGGATTTCAGCATTAGAAGTGAAAGAGTGCCATTAGTGGGTCACTCCACACATGGCAGGGAGCAATCAGAAAATCCCATCTTCTTGGCCCATGTGCCTGCTTGATTATACTGTGGCCAGAGAAACGCAACTATGCTGCCCATATTCACATTATAGTTTTATAGGTAAATATGCTCTAATTTACATAATCCAGCCAAAGTAAAACACTTATTTCTTATTTTGAAATCAATGGGTGCCATTGAAGCAATTGCCTACCTGTTCCTTGAAATAATTGGACTTACATGTGGAAGTTAACTTTGGCTGGATCATGCCCAATACATTTTGTGTGTACCCTTACAAATGTAATCTGGGAATGGCAAAAAAGAAAGTTCAGAATAAATGCCTACTATTTAATATTATTATGACACTTACTGATGTAAAGTGTTAATTATATGTGCAATTTGTTCAGAACTCCCAAAAGCTTTTAAAAATAATAATATTTTATTGATTTCTCAAAATACAACAATGCAGAATAACAATGTGGGATCATATTCAGATCATTTATTTACATATACATTTTTTGAGCTGACATACGAAGTGAAGTACTCTCACATTTGTTTCTGATCAGTTCTAGTTTTCTCCAGTTAATCCAGTGTTACTTTCCAGCGTGCTCCATGTGTTTGTGGGGGTTGACTTATTTCCCTGTGTTGAATCATATAATCAATAAAGTCTTTCCATACAGCATAAAAGTTAACTGCACCGTGATCATTATAAGCTTTTTTTATAAGAACTCCAAAAACATGATTAACTCTTAATTAATTAAAAGAACAACAGTGTCTCAGTATAGTCTAAATGTTGAAGCAATTTAACAATGAGAAGAGTTTTGCCCCATATTTGGTACCCATATTGCCCCTCCCCCCCTCAAAAGGGTGACAAAAGTCACACTGATTTCAGGTAGAACTTTCAAGGAAGTGTGCTTAGGGTGAATCTAAGCAGCTCAGATTCATAGTATGGAAGATCACCATATCGAGCAATCCTATAAATGCTTACTCAGAAGTGTTCAATAGGGCTTACTCCCCAAAAAGTGTGCACAGGATTGCAGACTTAAATTGCCAGATTTTTTCTAGAAGGACAGGACTTGTTAGCTAATTAATTAACAATATATGAGTACCATTTGTTATACCTGGTGGTAAGTCCTAATTATGTCAGAAACATGAGTGAGCAACAGGGTACAGGATCGAAGCCTAAAATTTGCAAGCAATTAATAATTCCCCTAATGCTGATCTATTAAACATTTTTGTTTGAGAGCTTAATAGCTTTAAACAGACTGACAGCATCCGTCCATTGACTGAATCGGATAATAGATCAATACTTTCCACTTAAAGAATTATTAAGACTATGAAGATTTTTATTTTGGGGAGGGGAGTAAACATTGTTTAATGAATCCATTTACTTGAAATATTTTCTGTTGATTCCAGTGTTACTTTCCCATAAGTGAACTTAGAATAACAGCCTTAGGGAAATTGGTTAAGAATACTTTGGACCATTGCTTCTTCCTCTTATAAATGCAGGAGAGTTCCTAAAAAATACAGATTCCACCATAGTGTGTGTGTGTGTGTACGTACATGAATTAGATACCAATTACTGAGGTTTATCTGGTGTATGCTTTGAATGAGAAATCAAGGTGTATGTAACTCTAATAAACTGAGGCCAGATAGATCAAGTGATCTGAGAACTGCACCCATAGAGAAAAACTAACACAAACCTTTTACTCATTAAAATATAGATTGGAAAGTAAGGATCAGATTTTACTGGTATTTGATTCAAACTCCATCATTTTAATGGGCAGGAAGATTCAGGTCCAAAAGATTCAGAAAGCAAGATCACTGGTGGAGTGGGCAGGGGAGAGGAGACAGGGAACAGTGTGCAAAATCAGGGAAACAGAAGTTACTCCTTTAAAAACCACAGCTGGCTCTTCTCTCTCATCCTTTGGAGCCACATTTAAAATTTTCGGGAAAGAAGAATGTTGGTTTGATAAAGAGCAGAAATCATGTCTGATGAGGACAGAACGGGCTCAAAACATTTTCTAACAGCCTTAAATGTAAGGCTTCCATGGGATGTGAGAGAGTCCCAGAATAGCAGAGGCTGCTCAAGTGCTAATTATGAGAATATATAGGAAATGTAATTTGTTGGCAGAAGTGGAAGTTTAATTTTAATGATGCATAAACAGCATGGCTGGTTAGGACCGGCAAGATTCATTATACCATTCAGCTTTGGCAAGGATTTTGAGAGCAGAACATGTGAACTTCTATAGGCAGTAATTGCTGACTTGATTTTTACGAAGGGATTATGCTTCAGTCAGACAAAAAACATCTACTGTCCAGCTCCTGTTTATTTATTTTTGAGACATCTGAATATAGATCACCTTCTGCCCTTAATAGGGAGGCATTTTGCATCAGTAGGGAGTCTGTGGATCTAGCTGAAAAGGCAGAACCTGCTCCTTATGTCATTCAAATAATAATAAAAAAAGTATCAGTATTTCCTTATGATGTATCTCAGCAGTCTTCAGCCTTTTCAGGGTCTAACTAGATGTTATGAGAGTGATGGAGCTGCCCTTGCTCTGTTTCTCCCCCTCCTCATAGTGCAGGGGTGCAGAGCCTCAGGCCCAAGGCCAAATCTGGCCAACCTGTTGGGTCCCAATCCAGCCTGCTGGGGTTCCCCAGATGGCAATGTCCCTGTCCCTTGGCCTCACCCCCTTTTCCCCAGCCACTGGTTGCTTGGTGGTTTCCCAGCTTTTGAATAGTTCTTCTTTCCCTCTAGTCTGAAAGGTTGAAATGCCTCTCCTAAGGCTAAGTTACTGGCAGAAGGAGCTTTAAGCTAAAATATGCTGGTAGTTTTGATATCTTGTCCCTGCCTCTTTTGCCCTCAGCTCTGCCCACCACTGGAATGCAGCCCCTGAAAGTTTGACCAAAATGGAATTTGGCCCTCAGGCTGAAGGAGGTTCCAACACCCCTGTCACAGTACTGTGACATAGTAGTGACATCATCATGCTCGATATTGCCCTTCCCCAGTGATAACAGCCAATGAAGTCTGCCAAGGATTGAGCAATGTACACTACAATGATATCACACCACTCATTGTGTTCAGCTAGATATGAGATGGAGGGGGGGACTGTGGCAAGAGAGATACAGAACCCAGCTCCATCTCTCTCCTAATGTCTACTTAGACCTCCAGGATCCTCTTTTATTTCTTTACTATTAATATTTATTAATTAACAATATTTATATACTGTTTCTCATTTGAAACAAATCTCAGAGCAAATATTTTAGCATTAACCTACAAAAAGGAGACCAACATGATGGTGAAGGGTGCAACCTGGCCAAAGTGAAACACTTGAAAAGACCCATTCATTACTATGGAAAAGCTAAGCACATGTTGAAGACTCCCACTAAAAACAATGGTACTTTATCTTGGCTGGTTGCACCATTCCATCCTGCAGATTTCTACTGTACTTGAAATTGTGCCACTGAAGTGCCACTTCTTTAGACAGAAGACTTTTTTTGTTGTTGTTGCTAATCACAAGCTTTCTCTAGGATTTCCAAGCTTGTTCCATGCTAAAGGCCATACAATAGACAGATGCAAATGTCACTTTTTTAAAAAATCAGAAGTATGGATGGGTGCTGGTAAAGAGAGATTCTTCCACAGTGGGCATTTTAGGTTACATCCCTATATGCTGGCTGAGGAATGCTGGGAGTTGTAGGAGTTTTTTCTACTAAACATGCATAGGACTGTGCCCTTAATGTTTGAAAGTTCTTACTGTTTTAATGCTCTTGTTTTTATTTTTTTTTTAAAGTTTCATTGTTTTAAATTGCTGTACACCACCTTGATGGCTTTTTAGCAGAGAAGGCGGTATATAAACGTCTATAACAAATGAATAGTAAATACTTGCGAAGTTACACGGTGGAGTTACATGGTGACAACCCTGATTCATCACCACAAACATGGTTGAATACACAGGGATTCAAAGCCACACTTTTAAGAGATAACTGCACTCAAAGTCCTGGGTCTGGATGGATGAATCTTATCAATTTCATTCAGTTTCTCACATATTCCTTTTTTTAAAATCTCAAGTTCTTTCCATCTCATTTATGAATACATTTGCAAATGTTGGCAAATTCTTACACACACAGAGAGAGAGAGAGAGAGAGAGAGAGAGAGAACAAAACAAAATTCTCACCCATTACTACTGAGAGCCCCTTCAAGCCTAGAGTGGACTCTGTTTATGAGGTCCATACCCCACATTAGGTTCAACAGTGCTACCGCTCTGGTGCTTCCAGACCATTTGCAACATCTGGAAGGGTCTTAGTCTTTTTTCTTTCTCTCCCCCCCACCCACATTGAAGTAGCACAGCTTCCCTTTGTGAATCTTGTGGACAGTAGAACTCTGACTCAACTAGGATTGGGTCGTGTGCCCCCCCCCCCCGCCGCCACTAACTGTTCTAATCAAGCTTGTTCATGATGGTGACATTTTTGTTGGTTCTGTGGAGAGAAAGCCAGAGCATACATTGAACCCTGACACCTTGAGCCCTGGCACACTGATCCCTGACTTGTTTTTCTCCTTCCACTCCGGCTGCATAATCCCCACCCAGGGAATAGGAGACATAGTTCTGGGCAGACGGAGGCACAATCTGCACAATAGGGCACATAACATTCCGGAGAGGGTGGGGGCGCAGTCTCAAAGAGTGCAAAGTACCCTGGACCGAGCCCACCTGGTCAGCAGGGGTGGGGAGGGGGGGCGTAAGGGGTAGAAAAAGGATGTGCCTGCCAAAGGACCAGAGGTGGTTGGGAACACGGTGCAGGCTGGCACACCTCAGGTCCCTGGCTCCGCTCCGGGTCAGGCAGCTTCCAACCCCGGGAAGTCGCGCTCGGAGACCGGCTATACAGATCACTACGCTAAGTCCGTAAGTCAGATTCTCTGATGTAAGGTTACTTCTTCTTCTGTGATACGCTAAGCCTAGTGTCTGTAGATTGAAGCTTTCCGCTTCGGTAAGGTTACGGCCTGCTATGTTTATAGTGTGAAATTCCTGGTAGTCTATTAGTTCCACTCCATTAGTCGTATAGTAAATAAAGTCTATTCTTTGACCTAAGCACGGTTCTATGTCATTCATTAGGTAGCAGTTGTGTTCTAAATGCACAGGAGCCACATAAAGGGCATTTTCTCAGTGCCGGTTAACCCGTTAAGTGCCGAACTCATGCCAAGAACTGGGTTTTTGGTCCTCCACAGGTTCTAATAAAGGCATTACCCTACTGTGACTCTTGGATTTTTTTTTCTAATGGACTACCAATATGGCTATCTACATTTCTTGCATGTTTCACTTTAGGTCAGTCTCCCCCAACCTTTGGCCATGCTGGCTGGATATGACAGAAGCTGTAGTCCAAACTGGAGGACACCAGGGTTGGTTAAAACTGCTTTAGGTCCTTTACCCTCTTTCTTGCTACACCAGTTCACCACTTGGCTGCTAGCTGGGGGCGGGTGGCTCTCACCTGAATTTTTATGTTAATTTGTGCTCTGCATAGATATTGTTACCTCCTGCATTTCCTAGTCTTTTTGGCACAATTTTGGAAATGTCCTCTCACCCACACTGTTCTCATATCAACACGCATATATACCTCCAACTTAGAAGACCACTTCATGCATCTGATGAAGTGGGGTCCAGTCTATAAAAGCTAATACTATAAACAAACTATTAATCCACAGGGTTGGTTTTGCTGCAACAGACCCCAAAAGAGCTACCACCTTGGAACTTTTGGCTGGACTGGATTCTAAGTCGAAATAATTAAATAAATATGATTTCAAGATTCTTATGTTCAATTGGCTTTACACTCCAAACCAAAACCTTGATCCAACAAAACACAATCTGGGCTGTGATGCACCTCCTATTGAAATTAATGATAAAGTCCCCAAGGATTTAATGGTTTGGGAGTAGATTTTCACCAGTAAGCCATCTGAGTAGATGCATGACAATAAGTACCCAACTTACTCCTAGAACAAGATAATTGTAACCATTCTTTTCTTGATTGAATGCAAAATGTTAAGAGGGGGGAGGGGAAAACCACCTTTCCCCCCAAACTACTAATCATAAAGCTTGTCGAGTCAGACTGACAGTGTTGAAAGTCAGCTTCCAAAGAGTAATTAGTTTTATTTGCTGTTCCCGAATTGCTAATCCTCGGTGACATTTGCTACTAATAGCATGAAATTAGTTTGTGTAAACAAACAAAATTACTTATTCAGTGGTGTGCATTTGATTGGCCGTGCTAAAGACAAGACAGTGCAGGAATACCAAGTTTAAGTTTTAATGAACAGATTACAATAAGCAACTCTGCAAGCCTTTTAAGATTGTTAAATATACAGAGGTATTAATTAGCAGTGGAATAGGTGGTCCTTGCTGGATTCCATGGAAATGAAAGTTGTTTATATACATTGATTAGAACATTTATTTCTTAAGAGCTTGTAATTGTATTCAGTCATTGGTAATGAATTTCTATTATTTGTTTGTCATGTGAGCTATACAAGACTGACACACAATCCACAGAGTGTGGAGAACGGGCCCAGTAGACAATCATCTCAGGAAATATTGGATTTATGTGTTAAATTCATGGTGATTTCAGCACACCAAGGTAAAATGAAGGGGGGGGGCACCTCAGATTAGAAGGCAGAGAGAGAGAGAGAGAGAGAGAGAGAGAGAGAGAGAGAGAGAGAGAGAACTCAGATGCTGAATAGGGCAAAAATGGTTTTAATGTACCGGTAGTTCTTGTAGCTTGATGTGTTTCAGAGTCAAAGATCCTTTCCTCAGGATCTTGCAAGATTTTCTAGTACCTCTTGAGATATGGCAGCCTCAAAATAGGTTTTAGAACAAAAGAGCAACCTTTTTCTTTCTTTCCATTCCTAATCATGAATAGCCCCTCTCAAAGAGGTGGGGGGGGGTTCCACACCAAAAGGAGTTTGCAAGTCTCTCCAGACTGCAGCCCAGAATGAAACCTGGGCAGTGGTCTAGCAACTAGCATATCAGGCCAGGATTGGTGGAAGCCCAGGTTCCAATCTCCACTCAGCCATGAAATCCCTGGGGAGAACTTGGACAGTCACTGTGGGCCAGTTCGCACGACACAGGCTGCAAGCAGGGGAGGCACCAGGCTGGTGGGGACTAGGAGGAGGGCTTTTTCTGTGGCAGCCCCCAATTTATGGAACTCTCTCCCCAGTGACCTCCGCCATGCCCCTTCCTTGATTAGCTTCCACCATGCATTAAAAACGTGGCTTTTCAGGTGGGAATATGGGGTGGGTTAGGATTTTTGAGTTTTGTACTGTTTTTAATTGTGTTTTATACTGTGTGTGTGTGTGTGTGTGTGTGTGTTCCCCCCCCTCTTGTATTTTATTGGATTGTACATCGCTCAGAGTGGCTGGATGTCTGGCCAGATGGGCGATTCATAAATATAATAAATAAATAAATAAATAAATAAATAAATTATTATGGTTGAGGAATACCTGCTATGAGATTAAAAACAACAACACCTGTCTTCTATGTGCTATACTCAGGTATATATATAGCAATGAAGTGCTGAGGTTCAGCGCTGGAAGCCCATTCCAATCCTGAACCCATTACTACTATATATCATAGTGAGGGAAGGTTAACAGAATGTCAGAAATAAAAGAGGTTTATTCTGTGAACCCCAAACAATCCAAGAAGTCCCCTGTTCCAGGCTGTCTGGAGCCCTGAACAGGACCACTCCTGTGAGGGGCTGGGAACATAATGCAGCCCCCACTTTCTTCCTTCTAGTACCAAATTTGGAAGGTCAAGTACCTATCAGTTTGGAAGCAAAATGAGGCTACTCAAAGTGGTTTTTAAAAATTATTCTAGAGGACTCTCTAGGTATGCAGAAACATACAAGTTTGTAAATTAAATTAAAAGAAAATAATTTTAAAATATACAGAAAAGCCTGACAAAGATCTGTAAGCTTCCAGGGCTTACGGAATATTGATGGCAGTTGGGACAAAAAGATACAAAAATTAGAGTACCTGATTGTCCGGATGTGTAATTTCCTGATTCCTTTAGATGCCGTGTTTACACCCCTTTAGATTCATGTTTCATAAGAGAAGTGACATTGCCAGAAGAAAACAATAGAGAGAAATCCAGGATTTCGGTGTAGCTGTTATCAGGTCACACAGGAACAGGAGGTAGCAGCAAAGAGAGGAGTTCATGCTCTTTCTAGCTTGGGTCTTATTTCTTGTCAAAAATATATCTAGTTTGTTTTTGAAACATTTAAAAGTGCAATTCAGCTGCAAGGAAATCAATGGAGTGCAAGACTCCTGCAGGCAATTGAGCACTAGTTTTGGGCTGGGAGAGAATCTGTGGGAGGAGGCCTAAAGGGGTAATTTCAGCACACTGACATTTGCTGTAACCTGAGCAGTGTTTTGTATTGAGGATATTTGATTGGAAATCTAAACCAGCCTCAGCCGGACCTCTAACCTACAGCATTAACAGTGGACTACACTGCAGGGTTGTCATAAGCCTCTCTTTCTCAGCCTGCAATATGGGGATAAGTGGTTGTATTGGCATTGACATTTGCAGGGCATTTTAAATTTCAGGAGAAATTTCAGGAAGAAGGAAAGGAAAATGACACCTTCCCCCTTTCCACATTCCAGAACCCTGCCCCCCCCCCTGTGAAAAACCGGTATGCCTGTACCTCCACCCAATGAGGTAGAACACCCATTGTCTCTTTTCCTCAGTGGTAGGCTGCTGGCACCCACATATTCATAATTCGTATTGAATATTAATATTCACTAACTCATAAGCTCTTAGTGAATATGAATATTTAACAACTCCTAACTTGGATATGTGGAAATCCAGGCTCATGGATTTGATATATGGAGAAGGACAGACCCCTGTTTCAGAGCCTTTGTTAAACTCCTTAAGAACCAGGTTAGCATGTTTGCCAAGTAGTCCAGCTCATGGGTAGGCTAGCTTCCAGGCTAGGTAATAGAGTCAAATCACCTCTAGTTTCCAATTCAATATATTTATTAAAGAACCAAGCAGAAATAAATAGTTGGTTGTTTTTAAAATAAAATGAAACATCAAACTAGCTCACTAAACCTTACTTATCAGAACCAGGGATCCCCAGCCTTTTGGGGTCAGTGAGGAGCACATTTGGAATTTAGAGAGTGTATCATGGTACTCTCACAAAATGGCTGCCATGGGGGCTTACCCATTCATAAAATGGCTACTGGTGAGACTAAAAGAAAAGTAACTTGTCAAAGGATCTAAGTACAAGGCAGAAGTGGGGAATGAGCTCCAAAATACAAAACCACCCTTCTGAACCCAAATAAAGATGGTGCTGTAGGGAGGCTGGCACACTTTACAGTTAAGGGAAAAAAAATTAAAATCAAGAAAAGAAATTAAATAAAAATCAGGAGGGGGAGCCTGGCAGGCAGAAAGAGAGATGGCTGAGAGCACAGTGGTGCCCATGGGCACCATGTTGGAGACCCCAGCCTAAAGGTAACACCCCAAAGCAGCTCACAGGTAGGGGGAAGCCCACACATGGTCTTGCTAGGCTGATGTTGCCTCTTTGCTATTCACAGGAAGACAAACTAAATTTCCTGCACAAACACAGGTACCCCTCTGTGGGACTGGGCAGCTCCCAGGGTGGGAAATTCAAACTGACCAATCACTTGGCTGGGAAGACCTGATCATGCATCCTCCAGGTGATTTCTACAGCACCACTTTAACATAAGCTGAGTCAGCCTGGAAGGTGTGGAGATGCGAATCTGGGTGTCATGTTCTTTGTTCAATGATCTTTCCAGGAAGAAGTGGAGGGGGCAGGTTGGATTTGGTACACCCTGTGAGCCCCATATGGCAACAAAGCATGCAAGTTTGGAGCTGGCAAGCTATGGGCTTCCAAGAAGCAACCAGCTCTAAACCTGACTTGTTTAGCACCATTACAGCACAGGTGGGGAAGGCTTCAGGAGGGTGGAAAAGAATAGAAAACGCTGTCCTTTTCTCCCCCCCCCCCAGACCACCCTCCCCCACATGAGCCCCAAAGAACACTACACGGCTCCTATTCTAGGGTGTCTGGAGCCCTGGCCAGGAACACCCCTTTTAGGGGCTGTGGATACACTGCAACATTTTGTTGCAGGTCCCCCCTGGATCTTCATATATTCCAGAGTTAAGCCCTGGCATTCAAACCAGATACTGGAGCTGAGCCCAGGCACAAATTCAGCCGATTACTTGCCACTAATTAAGTCACACATACCCTTAAAAAAAATGCAACCAGATTCTGTATAGCAATCACAAATAGCAACAGATGCATATTTTCCAGATACAAAATAGTGCTGATTGCATGGTAGGAAATGTGAGACACCCTAGAAAAGGACAGCATTGAAGAGTGTTTGTGCTCAACAAACTGTGCAGAAATAGCCATTGGGCCAGCAGCAAAGTGGTACTGCAGCTGCAGAAAAGAGATTTCACATCCTGCCTCTCTTGTCCCTGCCTTTACCTGGTCTTTGTCTTAATCAAATGTAATGTACAGCACTTTAAGACCACATATACAGTACTTTAAAACTCTGTCTCTATTAATTTGAACACATTTAGGCAAATGGCAGATAATGCACTTGGGGAAAATAATGTCTAGGCCAAGTATAAAGTGGAATAATTGCATTCATAAAGCAGTTAAACAGGAGTAAGGAATGCTGATTGGGACTTGATAAAACCTTGAGGTTAACCCCTCAGGCACCATTGATGTTCTTAAAAGGGGGCTCTGCGTGTGTCCCAAATGTGATATCCACTTACTCCACATTTAAAGACCTTTTGCACTGCAGTCCTCTGACTCATAGTTGTAGAATCATAGAACTGGAAGGTACTTTAGAGGTAATCTAGGCCAATCCCCTATTCAATGCAGGACCTGCAGTGTAGGATACAAGTCTGCATCCCTAAGAGATGGCTGTCTAGCCCCTGCTTAAATACCTCCAGTGAAGGACAGCCTTCTACCTCCCAAGTCAGACTGTTCCACTGCCAAACAGCTTACCATTAGGAAGTTTCTCCTGTTTAGCCGAAATCTACTTCTCTGCCATTTCTACCCATTGGTTTTAGTCCTGCCTGAGGAGCAACAGAGAACAAATCTGTTCAATCTTCTACAGCAGTGTTCTCCAACCTTGGGTCCCCAGATGTTTTTGGCCTACAACTCCCACCATGCTGGGAGTTGTAGGCCAAAAACATCTGGGGACCCAAGGTTGGAGAACACTGTTCTACAGTGATATCTGTAGACCACTGCCATGTCTCCCCTTAATCTTCTCTTCTCCAGGCTAAACATACCCAACTCTTTCAACCATTCCTGGAGTTGGTCTCCAGACCCTTCACCATCCTGGTTGCCCACCTCTGCTAATAATACTCCTTTCTACCTGCTTGCTCCTTGTACCTATGTAAACACCTGGGGAGGCATGTATAGGATACTCATCCCTTCCTCTGGCTCTGCGCTGTTTGTTTTGGCTTTAAAATCTTCATACAGAACAAAGGCAACCCCACTGAAAGAGTAACTACTCCAAATATTTATTAAGAGGAGGAAGCACGGTGGAGGAATTAAAAGTAAAAGGGGCACTGGAAAGTTTAGCTGTAATGATAGCAGTATTCTGTTCTGTCACTATTACTATAGGAATAATCAAACCCAAAGCTCTAGAGAGAAGGCAGAGAGAGTAAAACAGCACCGCTAGAATGAAATTGTTCTTCAAGCAGTTTGGAGGCAGGTGTCTTTTATTTGTCTCATAAATAACCAACCACAAAGTCAGCACTTAAATAAATAATAATGATGGTTAATTAGTAGCAAAGGAACCAACTATCAATTAATAAAACATCTATGCCGCTTCTGTATCAGCTGCTCAGAAAAGTCATAGCGACAGAACAGAATCCTGCTATCATTACAGCCTTCCCCAACTGGGTGATCTCCAGATGTGTTGGACTAGAACTCCCATAATCCCCAGCCAGTGTAGCCTTGAGTGTGCTGTCTGTGGGTCATGGGAGTTGTAGTGCAACACATCTAGAGGGCACCTGGTTGGGGAAGGCTGTGTGGGCAGGGAGCATTTCTATCACATGCAAGAGAATTCCTAGCAGCTGAATGAACCCTTTCCAGTTGGAACTGGTGAACTGCTATTTAGGGAGGGGAGACAAATACTGCTTCCCGGCATGCAGTGTAGTCAGAACAGATGATTTAAATGGAGGATTCAATTTGAGTTAGAAAGGTTAGTGATCGCTGTCTTGGTATTCAGAGCTCTACAGGAGATGGGACAGACGCTCTAGGAAAGAAGAAGGCAGGGCAACAAAAGATGGGTGCTAGTGGTAACTGAAGGTTCATCAGTGCCAATAGCTCTTCGTTTTGGCCGTAGTCAGATGCTATGACTCTCTCAAGCCCAGTGGAATTCTCACCACCATCTTTCACTGCTGCTGCTGCTGCTGCTGCTGCTCCATTGCATTACACACTGTCTGCCTCCTTGGTGTATTTCTATAGCATTGGACATTTCTCTTCCTACTTGCCACCATCAGCATCATCTGGGGCTGAAGGTTCTGAACCACTGTGCAAGCCCTCCCCAACCTGGTACCCACCAGATGTGGGAATGATGGGGGTTGCGGTCCAAGACATCTGGAGGCACCAAGTTGGAGAAGGCTGCACTCTGCTGTCTTGTCCTGGAAAAGGGATTAAAAGGTCATAAGCATAATCGTACAGAAGCTGGTGTGTTTCTGGTTGTCTTCCTTTTCTCCTGAAGCCAGATGTGAATATGCATGCTGATCATGGACCACCAGTTGCTGTTTTTTTACCACTGGGTTATTCCCTGATGTCCTTGGGCATCCCTGATGTCCTTCCCCCCCCCTTCTCTTTTTTAAATTATTGAATTGTTTATGGTTATCTGTAATTATTTCTATTGTATTTTTGAATATTATATTTAGTGTTTTTTGATATTTTGTAACTTGTATTTGCTATTCTTATATTCTGTAAATTATTTTTTTGAATATTATAGTCAGTGTTCCTTGATGTTTTGTATATTATATTTGGTGTTATTTGTTGCTATGTTGTGAGCCGCTTTGGGCACATTTTTTGTGGAAAAGCGGCATACAAATAAAAGGTGATGATGAAGGTGATGTGCCAAGATGTCCAAAATAAAAAAAACACTCCAATAAAAGTTACTTCTGCAGCAAATCTACTCTCTTCTCCTCCAAGTGAAATCTTAGGCAGCTATGCTATCTAGAGATACCTAATACTATGACCAGTCCTGTTTATATCAGACACAGTGTCTCAAGGCACCGTAATTACATTAACATTTAAATACGTAATACTCTTCTTCTTTTTTTTAAGAACTTATTTCATTCACCAAATGCTTTCAGTACTATTCCACAAGTACTGTAGGCAAGATTTTCCCCATCCGGAGTTCTCTAGTTCCATATAAACTATTACCCTAGTGCAGAGGTTGGCGACTTTGGGAGACCTGGGGCTCATTTTTGTCCCCAAGACACCCCCCCCATGGGCCCCAGATTGCCGGTGAACCAGAAAATAATTTTTTTAACTGGCAAAAAATGGTGTCTGTTTGTGAACAAGTTAAATTTGACCTTTTGGGCACTCCATAGTGCTCCAGATGCCAACTGTTTTCCTAAATAAAAAATAAAAAATGTTTTTTTAAAAAAAAATGGGGGGGCTGCACTGGTGGGCAGTATAAGCCCCATGCAGCCTGCAAGCTGTGTCTTCCCCACCCTTGTCCTAGTGAGTCGAATCTGATTTTTAAAAAATAAATAAGGGCACAATCCTATGCATGTTTAGACAGAAAAAAAGTGCTACAACTCCCATCATGGCTGGCTGGGGAATGCTGGGAGTTGTAGCACTTTTTTTCCTGTCTAAACATGCTTAGGATTGCACCCTAAATAAAACAATCTGATCTGGTGTAGGTATTTTTGTCAGTTAAATAAATCTAAATTGCTTCAGTATATACATTTTGTTCTTTGGGACTGAAAGCCTAAAGTGAAATCAGCACGACTTAACTCATAACTTTTAGTGTACATAAAGGGGAGTTTACCACCCAGAACACAATTACCTACTCCCAATCCAGTCATTTCTGACTGGCGCCGGGTGTGTGTGTCTGATGCATGGGCACGGCCCCCAGGCACACGCCCGCATCCTCTGGATTGTGCTTGCTGAATCTTACTGTGAGTGGTGTTTAACAAACATCAAGATTTTGGGGGCAACACTAACAAAAATGTGACAGTCTCTGTGTTACAGCAAGATTGTGAGTGACTGACTTTAAAAAGATGGATCTATAAAAGCAAGTATTACTAATGCTAGTGCTGAGTCAACATCTACCAGAAGACATCTTACTGAGAGAATTTCTGAAATTTCCCTTTTTCTCACCTCCCTAGAAAAAGAAGGCCACTTTGCAGAATTGTCTCTGAATATTCCCCACAATTCTTTTGTGGTGGCCACCATTTCCCTCCCATGATGCCCCAGAAGGATGGTATGATCTCAGGCACTGTAGAGCAGGGGTGGGCAGAACATAGATCTCCTGAAGTTTTGGACTTCAACTCCCAGTATTCCTGACCATTAGCCAAGCTGGCAGGAGATTCTGGGAGTTGAAGCCCACCCCTGCTGTAGAGGATGCAACATGGTGGCCAGGCTGCCAACACAATTGCTGCTTCAGTCACTTGTCTTGGCAGCACACACACACGCGCGCGCAAAAAAAAAACTTAAGAAAGAAGATGTGCTACTGCCTCTGGTTAGCACCAGCCTGGGAAACTGTGTAGGAGATTCCCCCTGCCCCGGTGAAATTTGGTGAAAACGGTGCGCCCAATTATTCTGCCCACAGACATGGAAAAGAATTTTGAGAAGCCATTTGTGCTCCACTCTTAATTGTCACTTTGCTGTCAGGACTTCAGATACGGAGTGCAAGTTTACATTACACTGAAGTAAATAAATTGCACCACAAAATTATTACCCCTCCCCAAATTATATTCATTTCTGTAGTGGAATAACATCATTATCACCACCATCATAATAATCTTTTATTATTTTCATAGTGCCTAGCATGTACTTGGTACTTTACAATAGTTAAAACCAATAGCAAGCCCTCGTTGTGGATTTACTGTCTATCTAACCTAATGCAATATCATGTCCATTCTGTCTAAGATATATATAATGAATCTAGCAACCAAAACAACCTGAAAAGCAGGAAGCAAGCCAGTTTTGGAAAGAAACAAAAACTATTCCAGAAAAGGCGTTCAGCTCTGGAACATTTGTGTAAATAACTTAGGACCTTGTTTCTCACATCTTTCTCTGCAGAAGTATTCCCCATCGATGTCAGTAGGCTGGTCCCCAATTGGTTTTGCTGGAGTCCAGCATGTGTCTAAACCTTTTGGTGTCTGAACTATTTTATTGTGCATTATATTATATATAATCTTCTGTCCTCCCATATCAATGAAGTAGGAGTTACAGGAACTGGAATTGCTTTTTCTGACTAGGTTCCCAAGAGCTGTCGGTCCCAGCTTTGTGGAAGATGCAGATTCCAAAATATAGTGGATTTCAGTTTTCCGGGCATCAGAAGCTTGCTTAGTAGTACTGGAGACATTCTAAAGTCTGCTGCTGCATCTAATTAAAGAGAGGGGGGTTGCTTCCCCTTAGTAACTGCAGCTTTAAAGACTTAATAAAAAAAAAAAAGTTTTTTTAAAAAAGGCAAGAGAAGAAGAAAGCACTGTCCGCCTCGTGAAGGTGCTGAAAAGCGAAGCAAGCGCTCAGCTCCTTTTCTCTCTCTTGGTGGCATTTGAAAGTGTAAAGCTTTGAATACCAATTGCTTGAACTGGACATATGTGAATCTCTTCTAATCCTACTAATCCTGTCCCCAAGTGCTTCTTTGTATGTGGAGGCAACACACATAGATCTAAGTTAAAGTGGTCATAATCCTGGAAATGTGGAAAAATGTCCCAGTGTGAGAGCTGGGAAAGAGAACGGCTCCCTAACAGAGGGGACCTGTTGGAGAAACTATTGTCTTGGCCGGGGTGGGGGGGAGGGAAGGAGTGCGGGGGGAGTAAGGGATGACATGAAGGGGCGCTCTCACCTTTTTCTGAGCTGCCGGGAGAAAAGCAAACCCACCCAGCGGGAAAGCTCCCTTGCAAACAGCCATCGCACACTTGAGCAAGCCCACAGAACTGAGACAAAGTTCTCGGATGCTGGGAAATTCACCCACTGGCTGCTTTCAGCTGTGTGAGCCCAGCAGGCCAGGCGCTAATGTGCTGCTTTCATTATCTCCCCTTCACACACACACACACACACACACACCATTTCTGAATGGCAGTAGATTGGTTTATATGGAATACTACCCTAGCTAGTACACTCCCTCCACCCAGCTGCCCCCCAAACAGGCCACAGGCAAGCTAGAAGGTTACAGCTTATGTCACACCCAGCCTGCGAGTCTTTAAGGCAGCCTTTTCCGACCTGGTGCCCTCCTGATGTGTTGGACTACAACTCCCAGCATCCCCCAGCCCGCCATGGTGCCACAAGGTGCCACAAGACTCTGTTAGTTTGGCTGCAACAGGCTAACATGACTACATGGGCTGGCCCAATTCCTCCCTGTTTGCCCTTTGTTTTGCACTGGCCCAAAGGCGTTTGGTGCAATGGAGACTCCGGCCCTGCCATATCTCTGCGCTCCCATCTTTCTTTAAAGGAAAACAAGGCTCAATGCTTCTGTTCCTTTCACCTCACTCTGATCATGGGCAAATGTGCTCCAGTTATACTGCACCTGCATACTACTCTGTACAAGTCAAGTCAAGTTTATTTTAGTTCCTATATATTTATAATATGGCCCATACTGTCCCAAATACCCACACATTTTAGTTAAAGCTCTTCCTGCCAGTAACTAAGCTTTAGGGGAGCCATTTCAGCCTTTTAGAAGGGGCAGGGGGGAACTGCAAAAAAGCTGGGAAACCCCCAAACAATCAGAAGTTGGGAGAGAGAGGGTGGGATCAAAGGAAAGGGGTGAGAACCTCTGGAGGAACCCTGGAAGGCCAGATTAGCGCTCCAGGTGGGCCAGATTTGGGGCCCAGGCCTGAGGTTCTGCACCCCTGCTGTAGAATAATCCTAATAACCATTTTCTAGAGATGGCAAAGGCTAAAGGCGTCTCCCCATATTACTCGGATGACTCCTGTCTGCCATTCCTATCCCTGCATGTAACACACATGTCTAGTTTGACTGAGTAATCCATGAGACCGGATCCCAGACATATCCATGAACTACAGGACTCTGAAAGCTGGTTGGCAGGTCCATGAGGCATTCAGAGAGCCAGCTGCATTCCTAGAAGCCGTTTCCACATGTTCAATGTACATGAATCTTAAATTTAAGCCTGGAAGACTTACCGTAGTCTTATTGGTTTAAACCTAAGAGTGTCTGCCAAACAGAGTTTGGACCATATCTTCTTCAGCTCCATCTTTCCTATAGCCAGTTTGAGCTACATGATTACAGACACCCCACC
Source organism: Shinisaurus crocodilurus (assembly GCA_021292165.1). NCBI lineage: Eukaryota > Metazoa > Chordata > Lepidosauria > Squamata > Shinisauridae > Shinisaurus > Shinisaurus crocodilurus. Next base: position 93,983,650 of record CM037879.1, on the reverse strand, counting down.
CAATTACATGCTATTGAGGTTCACTCTGTACCCATAGCTTCATTTCAAATAGCCTTTTGATAATGCCAAGGTTTCCTTGTGCTAATCCAAAAATAAAGCAGACAAAATAGCTTTTAAAAAATGCCTTGCTGTTTAATTAGGCACATAGTGACCCCAGGAAATATAAAAAGCAGGAAAATGATATTGATTCTTTATTATTGCTTTAATTGTCTATTTTGATGTGTTAAAACTGAAACAATCTTCCAGCTGCAATGTCTAATGAACTCCAAGATCAAACAAGATCTTGCTAATTATTAAGTTAATGAGGACAAGTTCACAGGCACAGTTAAGTTAGTAATTACCCATTTCAAAGCATCTCAAACCTACATACAATCTTGATTTTTCTTGCTATAATGGTTGATAGTTCACATCCCTGCTTTCTAAACATATTATAGAAGGGCACCCCATATAGAGTATATCATGTTAATAATGTGGAAACACAGCGTAAGTCAGATTCCAACAAATTCAGAGGCTCCCTCTTTTACAAACCATTTAACTGATATCTAAAATTCCATGTACTTTTCTGCTAACACAGGTAATATTTGTGCAACTGCCCCAGTCTTTTCAGCAGCAATGCTGGATGACTTGCTTTGAGTGTAAGAAGTTCTACACCCCAATCTTATATTTATCAACATATCATTGTGGCTGATAACATTGCATTAGCTGATAGATGGGAGAATGTTCAGGTAAAAGCCCAAGATGGGAGTGTGGAACAAGGGGGAATCCAATCCAACAGTTCCGGGCACCAAGCAAGTACCTTGCTTCTGACGCTCAGCAAGTGTCAATAAAGAGATAGGCAATTCATAGACAAAGTAGTCAGGAACACAAGGTGGGATAGCAAGGTCAGTTAGGGTTAGGAAAAGAAGTCAAAGGGCTCCTGATGCAGAGCACAGGGCCGGCCCAAGACATTTGCTACCTGAGGAGAAGGACAAGATGGCTTCACTACGCTTACTTAAAGGAATGCTTAGTTTGGCCCTGATATTTGAATCTTACTTCAACACTGGCAATGGGATAGTGTCCTCCTGTAGCAGCAGGTTACTCTAGGGGGTACAGCTCTGTCCTCCAAGAGGGGAAGAGCCAGGGGGTTCAGGAGGAAAAGCTGGGAGGTTGCCACTGCTGCCTGCCGGCATCTGACACCTGAGGCAATTGGCTCACTCTGCCTAATGGTAGGGTCAGCCCTGGCAGAGCAGAGGTGCCATTTTGGTTTTCCATGGGTGGAACAATGTTCACAGCAAGGTTCAAAGGCCAATTTCTAGGGCAGGGCTCTCCAACCTTGGGTCCCCAGATGTTGCTGGCCTACGGCTCCCAGCATACCCAGCCAGCATGGCTAATGGCAAGGGATTCTGGGAGCTGTAGTCCAGCAACGTCTGGGGACCCAAGGTTGGAGAGCCCTGTTCTAGGGTGTGTGTGTGTGTGTGTATGCTGCCTGAGGTGATGGGAATTGTTGTCCAACACATCTGGTGGGCACAAGGTTGGGGAAGGCTGTCATAATCTAGGGTGGGGTAACTCTCCTTAAAGTAAAGCAGCTGTTTGTACAAAACAAATGGGACCCTTCATCTGTTACTGTGTTAGAAGTTAGATTCCCCCCACCCCGTCTACTTTGAGCAGAAACAAACAAGATTCCACCTTGTTTTGTGAGTATTTTGAGCACCCTCTGGGCACCCACAAACCTCCTGGCAAAATGATTATGGAGCTTTCATTGTAATATATCTCCACAGCCTTTGCACAGGGCTTAGCTTTGTTAGGTTTCTGATTTAGAAGGAGAAAGCTTGCGCTAAGCCCCTGGGTTTGGGTTGTCTTTTGCATCATAAGACTCTCTCTCTCGCTCTCTCTCTCTCTCTCTCTCTGGTGCATGTGCATGCTATTGATGCCTGGAATTCAGTTCAGCTGCAGAGATGCAGAACAGTTTCTGCTGTATTTCTGGCCATTTCCAATGTGCTCATATGTAATGGACACAGTAGGGGGTTAATCCCCATGACAAACATTATATCCTTTTCCTGACTTGCTTATACTTTGGAATGGGGGTGGGGGAGTCTCTTTGAAGCTTGCCCCACTCCATAAGTCCACTAAGGATATGTTGGCAAGCTGGTTTGAGCTTCCCATCTTGAGCCAGACTTCATAATAAATGAAATACAATGGTGTGGCCTCAGCCTTTATGTGAGGTAGGCAGTGGTGTGTGTGTGTGTGTGTGTGTGTGTGTGTGTGTGTGTGTGTGTTTAAAGGTACTGGGGCTGAAGCTTGTCCCCCCCCCCAATCCCAGACATTTGGTTGATCAGTAGCAAAGGGAAAAGCCTTCTGCACATGTGCAGGAACACTATATAACCAGTCTTTGGCCACACCAAAAATAAAAAAAAAATGAACTTCAGCCTAGAAAATAATCCTGGTTTTTTTTAATGATTTGAGGCTTGAGAAGCATATGCCCTAATTCAGCCTTCTCTAACCTGGTGCAGTCCAGATGTTGGACTACAACTCCCATCATTCCCAGTCAGCATGGACATTGCCCCCTGGATATCTAAATACTCTTCCTTTCCACTTCCCTCTCCCCCTTCAAAGGCACTGCACATGTCATGGAAAGGCATCCTAGAAATGAGAACAATAGAATGAATTTGCCTTAATTTTTCCCACTGAAAGGCCATTCTGTGACTCTGCTGACGTGACAAGTAACATGTAACAACAGCTCTAGTGTGAGAACAGCAAGCTTGCCATTCGCATACCTGAAGCGAGCTTCACACACACACACAACACACACACACACACACACACACACACACACACGTCAGACCGCATGCAGTTATTCCTCAGAAACACCTACATTTATTTATTTTATTATATTATTTATTATATTTATACCCCGCCTTTTTTCCTGCAAGGAACCCAAGACGGCTTACACAATCCTCCTCCTCCTCTCCATTTTATCCTCACAACAACCCTGTGAGGTAGGTTAGGCTGAGAGTCAGTGACTGGCCCAAAGTCACCCAGTGAGTTTCATGGCCGAGCGGGGACGAGAACCCAGATCTCCTGAGTCCCAGTCCCAGCTTTTGGTGGTTTTCTGGCTTCTGTGCAGTCCCACCCGCAACCTGAAAGGTAGCAATGCCTCTCCTAAAGCTTAGTTACTGGCAGTAAGAGCTTTAAGCTAAAATATGCTGATATTTCTGCCCTTACCCCTTTTGGCTTTGGCCCAGTCACTTTTGTTTTCAGCCCTGCCCATCACCCTGAGAGCTTCTCCGAAATAGAATTTGGCCCTCAAGCTAAAAGAGGTTCAGCACCCCTGCCCCAGAGGCTCCGACAATCACTAGGTTCTTGCTGCCTGCACCTCAGCGAGTCATGCTGGAGAGGGCGCTGTGATGTCTCTGCGTCTGGCGGATTATGCTATGTGTGTGTGCTGGAGTAGGGCAACATCAAGGGAGGTGTTTCCTGATGGCTGTGCATGGAGTAGCTCCTTCCCTGCTTGGATGATGTGAGAATGTCATTGGCATGCTATTCTGTGATCCGTGGGAGTTGGCATGTTGTCATGGGTGCTGGGGAGCAGCTGGAAGGATTGCTCCATTCTGGGTTTTGCTGTTGTTGCCGCTGCTGTTGTGCTTTTGTTTTTTCCTCAACTTTTTTTTTTTTTTTTTTTGCTGGGAATACATAGGATCCCAACTGAATTATGCTCCCATTAAACTGACGGAAGCTGGTTTCTGGCTTGGTAGGTCCATAGGATTGTCCAAGCCATATGCTGGATTGTGGCATACTCAGGCACATAAATCCTTAGAAGAATACTGCCTGTTCACCTATAAAAATGGTATTTCTATCAAAGCTAATTCATTCATCAAATGTGAAGTACTCCTTTCTTTGAGATACTATGAGAATAAATAACAGGGGTCAACACAATTCCATAGAATAACACAATTCAACTGACCTAACAGGGATGGTCCATTTTTTCCTTTTATGCTAATGTTTTACCTATAATAGACTTTAGTGCAGTCTATTTCCCCACCCACCCACCCATGTAGATGGACTCCGATACAACATCCCATTTACTAATAGTAAGATTTAATAAATAAATAAATAAAATCAGGAAATGTTTGGAGGTTTTCGCCCAGAAAAAAACAATATGCATATGACTTTATCTACCATCTGCTGCAGAGAACAGCTTCCGAGTACCTTTGTGCCTTACCACTACAGTATGAAAATTGCCCACATGAGTAATTAAATATTACTGTCCATAGCCTGAAATGTTCTAAAAAGCTGCTTGCTGAGAATGAATGTAAATCCATTTTGTCTTTCCCTTCTGCAATGCTGCTGTCATTCCAATTCCTAAATTAGGCCTGGTTCACCCACACTGTGAAGACAAGCCAATCTTCTGGCTAGTCCAGCCTGCAGTTTAATATCAAAGTATGGGAAGAGATTACACAAATCAATGTCAGTTTGCATTAGAGACACCAAGATGCCAAGCATCTGGAAGCAGCATGACTATGAGGTCACACAGATTTGATGTCACTTTTGTCATCAACTTCAGGTTTTGAGACTTCATATTTAAAAAACTCTCCACTGCCTTTCCATACAAAGAGGCTTTCATATAAGAATGCATATAGGATTACCAATTGGCTAAGCACAATATTTGCTTGGGAAATCCTTCCATTGTGGCGGAATCATGGTTTCCCAGAACTGAAACTGTACAATGGAATTGCTGGGAATATGCAATTCTTTCCCCAGCAAATTGTGAGTGCTGAGTGGAAGATTATATAGGAAGCTGCCTTATATGGAGTCAGACCCTTGGTCCATCTAAACCAATATTGTCGACACTGACTGGCAGGCTTGAATCCTCCAGGATTTCAGGCTTGAATTATTCCTGCCTTACCTGGAGATGCCAGGATCAAACCTGGGACCTTCTGCATGCAAAGCAGGTGCTCTACAACTGAAATATGGCCCCTCCCAATATTTTTAAGTATCATGGGAGCCTTAATGGCCTCTAGGAACACTGGAAGCTGCCTTAGACCAGTTCAGACTGTTTGTCCATCTAGCCTGATATTGACTGGGTTCAGACAACATGATAACCCCCACACTAGGGTTGAGTATGGATTGAGTGGGGATTGTCATTGAACCATGGGTTGTCATGTTGTCTGAACCCTTATTAACCATGAACAACCCACAAAGAGAACCCAAGGTTTGGTGTTGGGTTGTAAACTGTGGGTTGTTCACCATGGTTTGTTCTCTCAGTTGGGTCTCGGGCAGAAATCTTTCATATCACTTACATGTGATCATTCTTTTAACGGGAGATGCCAGGGATTAATCTAGGGATTGAATCTTTTGCGTGCAAAGTATGTGCTCTGTCACACTGAGCTATGGTTGTTCACCCCATCCCTTCTGATGTCACTGGGAACACCTTCCGTCCCGTCAAACCCAGTTCCATTATGTGCACCTTTGAAAAGTCATCTTGTCAAATTATATATCATGAGGGCTCTCAGATAGTCTGTTAGATTTTAAAAGATGCCAAAAACTAACAAGGCAATTCTGTCCTCTTCCCAAGCCCATGGAAACATGCTCATATTTTGCCACCCTGTTACAGAAAATTCTCTTCACTCTGTCTGCTCCACATGTCTGGTGCAACAGTAGACATCAAACCTTACTTTATGACAGACTGGGCTGCAGCCCTTCACCATGTCTACTGTCATGCCAGTCCCCTTTAATTTTCCCCTCAAGAGCCTCTTCTATGCCCCTCAGTACCCATCTTCTTCAGCAAACCCCCTTCGTAAACCATCTTATCCCCAACTTACTAGCACTACCATTGCTGCTGAAACCTCTCCTATCCCATCTTGATCTGCTTTCTCTCCACTCTTTGAATAATATGGTGGAGGACTGTATGCTGGAACACTTAACATAGGAAACTGCCTTACAACAAACAGGCCTGTGGCTCATGCTGGCTCAGCTTGTCTGAGTGTGAAAAGCTAAGCAGGGTCAGGCAGGCCTGGTTATTACTTGGATGGGAGACCCCCTCCTCTAGTTTCCTGCATTGAGCAGGGGGTTGGACTCGATAGCCTTGTAGGCCCCTTCCAACTCTATGATCTATGAATCTATGAATCAGTCCACTGGTCCCTTGAGTTGAGAAACTGGAGTCTAGCTCAATATTGTCCACATAATATTGCATTGTCTTCCCCTTGTTGGCTACGGAAGGTGGGTTTTGTAGTCCATCACATCTAGAGGGCACCAGGCTGGGGAAGGCTGGTCCATGAAGATCCTTCCCATGAGCAGGGGGTTGGACTCGATGGCCTGGTAGGCCCCTTCCAACTCTACTTTTCTATGATTCTATTCTATGATTCTATGCTCACAAAGCTGCATGAGCAAAGGGCTCCCCGCGGGCAAAAGGGGAAGGATCGTGCAGTTTATTTGGTACAGTCCCTATGCCACTTTTTCACTTTCAAGTAAATAAAGTATGGCTATGCTGGTTTGGAATGATGGGAGTTGTAGTCCAGCACATCCGGAGAGCAGCAGGAAGGCTGGTGTACATTGGCTAGCAGCAGCTCTCCAGGGTTTCAGACAGAAGTCTTTCCCAGTCCTAACTGGAGATGCTGTGGATTGAACCTGGGACCTTTTGAATGCAAAGCAAGTGCCCTGTCACTGAGCTACAGCCCGCCCCTTGGAACCTTTATTTATTTATTTATTTATGAAATGTATTATAAAATAATCCCAAAGTGGAGTACAACTGATAAAACCCAATATAATCATACATCAACAACCAAAAAACCTCCAGTCAAACAGGGGAGAACAGTCACACAAATAAATAACAGTTTACACCTTGCAAGCAATAAAGTCTTGCAACCTTTTGGGGGGTGGGGTCTCTCTCTTACCTTCTCCAAGCTGGGAGAAAGCCAATTCATGTTATGCCCCCACCAAGATGAGGTGTCCACTAAAGATGCATTTGCATAATAGCCACTCCAAGCAGCAGCTTGACACATGATTTGGCCTGATCACCATGCCAGCACCAGCCCAGTGCCGGCCACATGCTGTGCTGAAGTGAGGGCTCTTCAAGGACCAGGTGGCCCAAATGCAGAATATTTCTCAGTGGTTTCCTTTAGCAAGCCATAATACTGAATTTGCCCCAAGACAAGATCATTTGACGGGATGTGGAATAGATAGCAGGATTTGGGGTTTTATCTGCATCACATTAATAGGGATCAGGAAGCCTGAACTTTTAGTGTGCTCCTTAATACTTAAAACTAGGTGCCCTGAAAGCTTTAATGCCTTTTCAGCTGGCCAGATTACTTTCCCAGTTCCCTGTTTCAAGTCATGGCCCTTTCCTTAGACCTTTTTCAACCTTGTCCTCTCTGTTCTGCTTTGAATGTTGCCGTGTGTTCGCTTCACCCATTTCCAATGTGCCTGAATAACCCAAAAGAAATTGAATAGGGTTTTTTTTTTATTTCCCCCCCCCCTTTTTTAGGAGAAAGAAGAAGGGGGGGATTAAGATGTAAGCTGGCTAGATAAGCTTGGAACTAGGTTTATTACTATTGCTGAATGAGGGTACATGGATATAAAAGCAGGCCTGCTTTACTGGAGCTGAAGCGAGGTTGGTGGGAGACCTACGGCAATTGTGCACCACTCCATGAAGGGATGTTTCATTAATTACACATTAACTATGTGCACTGAGTAGGAGGTAGAGGATAGAAGATGCAGATGTTTCTGCAGGCCATCTGAATGGAAACCACTCTTGATCCTGTCAAAAGAACATTTTGAATCAAAGGGACTTTGCGGGAGCAAAAGAATGAGTTCTGTGGCAGAGTGCAATGATGCGGCCTTTTAATCATTAAGCCCTTTTATAGCGGTAAAATGAACATCCATTGTCATGGCCACTCCATTGGGGCCATCAGGGCCAGGTTAAAAGGGGGAGATGGTTTACGAAGGGCACTAAAAATAAGACACCAGCAGCCCGACTGCTGGAATTCAAAAGGTAACAACAGCAGTGCAAGACAAAGCATGAGGCGGAGCAGTACAGGTTCGTTTGCTCAAATGACTTTCCTTTCCAGTCCCTTCGTACAAGATGGATGCACTCCATCTGGAACGAGCATTAGCATTTATAGGCCAAGTAGGTCCCTTCTTTTGTTTTCGTATGAGTATTTTAATGTGTGTTTAATTTTTACTGTTCTTTCAGTGAAGCTTCCTTGGAAAAGCTGATTAAAATGTTGTATGATACTTAAATCATTTTCTACAGCTGCAATAAAAGCATTAATAACATGAGAAGGACCTCCATCCACCCAGCTCTGCAGTAAGGAACATACTTGGAAGATGTATCCCCATGAACTTGTGAAAACCATAAAAATACTACTATTATGAAGACAACATGCAATTTTAAAGCTATTGTTTTTCACTTGGAAGGTCTGCATTCCATTCTTATTAAGGGTGCAATCCTACACATGTTTAGACAGAAGAAAGTCCTACAACTCCCAGCATTCCCCAGCCATCATTGCTAGCTGGGGAAAGCTGGGAGTTGTAGGACTTCTTTTCTGTCTAAACATGCATTGGATTGCACCCTTTGGTTACAGTGGCGTAGCGTGGGTTGTCAGCACCCGGGGCAAGGCAAGTAATTTGTGCCCCCTAACCCGTGGATTTTAGCACTCGAGTCTCTTCCACTAGATTAGTTAAAGAAACCCTCTGTGTACCCACTACAAGACATTTTGTTTGTTCTTTTGTTTCTTGCACACAGACAATTGTGCCTAGAGCAGTGTTCTCCAACCTTGGGTCCCCAGATGTTTTTGGCCTACAACTCCCAGCATGCCCCAGCCAGCATAGCTGGCTGGGGCCTGCTGGGAGTTGTAGGCCAAAAACATCTGGGGGGGCCAAGGTTGGAGAACACTGACCTAGAGAAATGTGCCCAAAATATGACAGAAATGGCATAAAATTAAGGGAGGATACTTGAGACCCACAATAATGCAAAATAGCTGGAGATTTTGCAAAGCCAGGGATGAGGGGAGAAAAGTAGAAACAAGTTGTTTTGGAGGAGTTTGATGAACTCTCCTCAAAAGTCACCTCAAATAGTCACAACACTATATTGTAATTTAATACAATATAGAGCCAGTGTGGCGTAGTGGTTAGAGTGTTGGACTGGGACTCGGGAGATCCAGGTTCTAGTCCCCGCTCGGCCATGAAACTCACTGGGTGACTTTGGGCCAGTCACTGACTCTCAGCCTAACCTACCTCACAGGGGTTGGAGGGTAAAATGGAGAGGAGGAGGAGGAGGAGGAGGATTATGTAAGCCGCCTTGGGTTCCTTGCAGGAAGAAAGGTGGGGTATAAATATAATAAATAAAATAAAATTAATTAATTAATCAAAATATGTGTGTAACTTAAATAATAGCATATTTCCCCCCTGCTAACCTTGCCTCCATTTCCTGCCCTTTGCGCTGTTGTTTTCCCTGTGTCTGTTTTGTGATTGTAAGCCCTTTGGGAGTAAGGACCTGTCAAACCTGTCTGTCATTTGCACATATATATGTAATGTTAATTTATAAAGAGGGAACATTCAGACTACATAGGCTACTACCTGTATTTCTCAATAGGGCGGGTTTCACTAGTGTGAAGCATAACCACACCATCCACCCTAATCTCATTGGCAGAAGCAGAGCATGTTACAGGGAGTGGCATGGAAACAGCTATGGGATGGCAGCAGCTGCATTGCTGCAGGTACTGTACAAAGAGGGCTGCTGGACTGAAAATTTCAGGAGGTGCATGGCCCCAAAACTACTGAGATGGCTTCATCTAGGGAGTTGTGACTGAGGTCCTAAATGAAGGGAGAGCCTATGGGTCCCATGGTGCTCAGGGCACTCGAAACAAGGTAGTGGTAGACATGTCATCACCTCTAAGCCAAGGCCAATATTTGGTTTCAAGAAACCCATTATCAGAACCAGTGTGTGTGCGCGTGATGAAGTGGTTAGAGTGCCTGCCTAGGACCATGTTCCAATCCCCATTAAGCCAGTCACTATCTCTCCCCCTAACCTACCCCGCAGGGTTATTGGGAGGATAAAACAGGGAGGTGGAGGCGGGAAAGAACCTTGGAGGAAAGGCGCAGTAAAAATGCAACTAACAACAAAAATAATAATTAAGCCGTGTCCCTGAAATCCCTCTGGGGTCTAGAGATGGGCTTCATGCCTTGAACCATCCTTCCCCAATCTGGTGCCCTCCAGACATTTTGGACCAACTCACATCAGCCCCGGCCCGCATAGTCAATGGTCAGGAACGTTGGGAGTTGTAGCGCAAGATATCTGGAGATGGAGGAAGGCTGCTTTAAACGTTCTTGTCTCACCTCCTTCCAGCGACTCCCGTTGACCCAGTTCTGCCATGAGGTGGCCTTTCCTGACCCCTCCCCACCATCGCTCGCTCGTCCTCCGCCATTTACACGTGCTCACTTCCCTGACCTCTCCCTCTTCCTTCCCCTCGCCTCCCGTCTTGTCCTTCTATCTATTGGAAGAATCCAGTCGTGGCTGGGACTGGCGGAGCCGCAGCAGAGAGCGAGTTGGGGAGCTCCCTCGCAGGCTCAGCCCGCCTCCCGGTTGCTGCCGCTGCTCCGCTCAAACGGAAGACGCGGTGCGGCAATTAGGGTGTGTGTGTGTGCGCGCGCACGCGCGCACAGCGGCAGCATCAGCCGGCGTTGCCGAGGGCGCGAGCCCCAGAGGACGAGAGGGAGGATGCGGGGCGCTTGGTCCAGCTCGCTTCCTTCCTCTTTCCCGCCAGGGGCAGAGAGCTGCGAGTGCGAGCGCGCCCCCCCAGATGTTGCGCCCAGTGCGGCCGGCCCCCCCTGCACCCCCCACGCTACGCCTCTGTTTGGTTACTATTGTAGAAACTACAGATAGGACATTGAATTACTGCCCGCACACCTTTAGGTTTAGCAAGTTGCCGAGAATAGGGAATCCCAAAATGGAATGATTAAAGTCCATTGAGACTGGAAGTAATTAAAGTTTCATCTTCCCACACTCACAACCACACCAGATTTGCCAGCTTAGCAGTTTAGCTACATTTCAGTCTCTTCACAGCCAAATGTATTGCAGCACTTGCAGAGACTTCCATTTTAGAGCCCTTTGTTTATTGGCTGCAATTAATGAACTCATTTCTAATCCATCAGACTAGCATCTTCCACAACCTTTTTTAAATATCCAAGGAGAATGATTTACCAGAAAGCTTATGGCAAGATAGATCTCATTCAAAACAGATTTACAACTTAGTCAGTTATATTTATATCCTGCCCTTCCTTGCAAGGAGTCCAGAGCAGCTAACAACGCATATGATAAAAACAATACAATACATGAATTGAACACCATTATAATCATAAATTTCAAATACACAATAGAATACAGTAAAACTATCACTACAACACCAGAAAACAAACAAAACACTTGCCTATACCCCAAAAGCTTGTACAAAGAAATACATCTTTAACTGATGCCTGAATGACAGCACCATGAAGGGATGTCAAATCTCTACTGGAAGGGAGTTCCACAGTCAGAGTGCCACCACCAAGAAGGTTTTGCTATGTGTGGTACTATGGGCCACATTCCTCAAGAGCACCACAAGCAAAGCCTCCTCAGCTGGTCTTAAATCCCAGTTTGGTCGGTACTGGGGAAGGCGGCACGGGCATCCACAGGAATTTTTCCGGTGGGGTGAGCAAAGGTGCAGCATACAGCAATGTGTGGTTGTACATCACGTGCATAGTGTGTGCTGCTACAACACACCTCTGCATTTCCCTTCTGGGTGCACTTTGTTTCTTAGCATCACATTCCATGACATTTAGAAACATACACAGAGTAGTAGAAGATCCTGGGAAGTGAACAGCACTAATGCAGAAGATTGTTATATTCAAGAAGCATCATTAACTCCAACAAAACTTTATGCGGAGTGTGGGATTAAAAAGACACATACCTAGGAACAAGGGGGGGGGGGAACCAAAATGCACAAACACAGTACAGCTGTTTTAAGTATATCATACCAGATATTTGATGGAATCACTGCCCTTATCATAACATTTACAATGTCACGTGAGTTGCCTGGAATGATTTCCTTCATCTTGGAAACATTGGTGAACTGAACACTCTCTAGAGCAGTCTTCCCCAACCTGGTGCCCTCCAGATATTTTTACCTACAACTCCCAGCATTCCTGACCATTGGCCATGCTAGCTGGGGCTGATGTGAGTTGAAGTCCAAAACATCTGGAGGGCACCAGGTTGGGGAAGGCAACTCTGGAGAGAAGCAGTCAAGGCTGTGGGGAGTGTCTTTAGCAGTGGGAAGAGACGTGAGCATGCTTGATCAGGGTTTAAGATTCCGGAGGAGCCTGGACTACTCACTTTACTTTTCACATTGTTTGTTATCAGCCACTTTTTACACCAGCTAGCAACGCAACCTTTGCATACCGTAGTTTGAATTTTGAACTGCAGCAATGTTCTTTTGGAACTGCATATTTTTTCCTGGAACTGCACATTGTGTGTGGTTGCACATTTTAAAAAAGCTGTGATAGCATCAGGGAATAGGTCCACTATGGGAGATCTGGTGACTGAGCAGTGACAAGGCCAGGGCACCAGATCTACGAAGACAGGCAGACCTGGCCTCTGAGAAAGTTGTATACCAGTTCTACCCTTCTGTTGTTTCTCGGACAATGTATTTCCACCTGTAGCTGAAACCCTCAGTTCATTCCATGACTTCCTTCATCCCTGTAATGGCCCTTTGGGCCAAAGGCCATTACAGGGTTGAAGGACATGTTTAACATTTGCAGGGGGGGGTGACCTGCTCAGTTTGCAGTCCACTCCTAGGCTCTGCTCAACAACAAGCAAAGCACAATGGATTCAGGTACCTTTGCAACAGGCTTATTTATCACTACAATATACATGAGAAAGCGCTAACTTCTGAGAACCCGCAGGGCACACTGTCTCAGCTTCAAAGCCTGCACTAAGAGGCTCCGCTTGGACCTGCTGCAAGAACTAAAAATGGCAGGTTCTTCTCTTCAGTATGCTGATGATCATGTGGTCTCCGCACATTCAGAGGATGATCTCCAAACTATCCTAAATGCTTTTGCAGAAGCATACGGAAAACTTGGTCTCTCACTTAACATCAAAAAGCCCAAAGTGCTTCATCAGCAAGTGCAAGTTAACCCTTTGGTGATGCCATCTATCCAGCTTGGCGGGACAATACTGGACAATGTCGATCATTTTCTCTATCTTGGCAGCTATCTTTGTCCGGGTGACCGGTCAGATGGGCGATTAATAAATATAATAAATAAATAAATAAAATCTTTGTGTTACAGCTAACATTGACAGTGAAATCCAGCATCGTTTGAGCTCCGCAAGTGCCGCGTTTTCTCGAATGAAACATAGAGTGTTCGAGGATCGGGATATTTGTAAGGAGACCAAAACGCTGGTTTATGAAGCCATTGTATTACCAACTTTATTGTATGCCTGCGAAACATGGACTATGTATAAACATCATTTCCACCTCCTTGAAAGATTTCATCAACGTTGCCTCCGGGAAATTCCTGCGAATTACTTGGGAAGATAGGCAAACAAATGTCAGTGAACTGGAAGAAGCAAAGACTACTAGCGTTGAAAAAATGATCCTTCAACGCCAACTTCAATGGACCGGTCATGTTGTTCGAATGCCAGACTGCCGTCTCCCATAGCAGCTACTTTACTCCCAACTCAAGGATGGAAAGCGGAATATCGGTGGTCAGTATAAGAGGTTTAAAGATGTTCTTAAGACTAATCTAAAAAAAATGCAATATAAACATCGAAAACTGGGAAGCTCTGGCCCATGAACGATCTAAATGGAGGTTGGCCTTTCACAAAGGTTCCATGGACTTTGAAGAAGCCCGAGTGCAAGGTGAAAGGGAGAAATGTGCTAAGCGAAAAGCACGTCAAACGAATCCTTCACAGGACCATCTTCCATCTGGTAACCTGTGTCCTCACTGTGGGAAGCTGTGTGGATCTAGAATTGGCCTCCACAGTCACTTACGGACCCATCGCTAGAGTCTACACAATTTTTTAGAATTTCCTCCTTTTATAATTTTATTTTTGTAATTTTATCCTGGAAGACAATCTTACTCGGTCACGAGTGATCGCCTACTGTACACACAAACAACCCCTCTAGCGCTTAATAAATTGCTCTGCTGCTACAAGCAACTTCACAGCCCCATCTGCATTTCCCTAAAACACCAGCACATCAGGAAACTGGATAACAACACTGGACTACACTGCAAGACACTCTTAATGACCCCCCTCCTTTAGTGAAGGGGGTCACCTTTTCACCACCATCGTCACCAGTTGCTGCTGCTGCTTTCCTCATCATTGTATAATCTGATTGCTTGCCAGGCAGCGAGCCAGTGAGGAAGCAGGAAGTGGCATCTACTATTCCACCTTCTCACCATCACCATTGTCTGGGCCAGAATGAGAGGCAGGTGAATAAGAAGGTTGCAATGGTGAAGAGGAGGGGCTCTTGTCAGTGGGCCCCCTGCTTGAGTGTGGGTCCTTGGCAAGTGCCTGATCATGCTGACTTGTGACGCCAGCCCTGAGTTATAGAATATATTGCCTAGCTCTGCTGCCCCATATGCATGGAGAAGTAGTAAAGCCTAATGCTGTAAATTTAAAAGAGTACTCTTCCTCCTCCCGCCTTTTTTCAGTTTAAACTAGAGCTGTGCCCAAATGGCCTCTCGAAATTCTCCACCATGTTTGTAGGTAGAGAAATTCGGGTGGGTGGGCGGCAATTTCACTGAATTTCTCCAGGGAGAGGAGAAATTCTCCAACAGTTTCTCACAAGGAGAGCTCACCATTTGTGGTACCAGGTTGAAGCATAACTTCTTCCTTCCATTTCGATTTTCCTAGCTCATTCTCAAAGTGGTCTATAATTTATTTTGGTGGTGTTTCTTTTGGTGGTGTTTCTGAACTTACTTAATCACTGCAAGGTAGCTGAGGGTGCTGTGTGTGTGTGTGTGTGTGTGTGTGTGTGTGTGTGTGTGTTTCTTTCTACTACACTTCTCTCCATTGCTCTACAGCCCCCCAGGCTGCCTGCACTTCCTGACTGGAAAAAGCCCTATGGGAGGAATTCCTTCATAATGTCTTCTGCTGGGCCAGGGGTGGTGCTAGGTACCCAAAAGATCAGGGGCTCAGGACCACAGGACAACAACAAAAAATGCACAAATTTGCATCTGCTAATTTACATATGCTCTAAAGTCTGTGTGTGAGTGTGTGTGTGTGTGTGTGTGTGTGTGTGTGTGTGTTTTAAAGGACCGTGTATCCTAAAGACACCCCTATTTTTAAAAATGGATGTATGGACAGGGGAGAGGAGGGCATTTGATTTCAGAAAAGAACCTCAGGCAGCAACTCGGCCTTACGAGGGACCGCCGCGGCGGCTCCTCCTCACCCAGCCCCATTGGGGAGGATGAGGCGCATGGCGGAGCAGGGCAGCGGCGGAAGGCGGTGGTAAGTGGGGCCCAGGGGGCAGGGGGTTGCGTGGCGGCGGTGGACCCTGGCGGCTTCCCCACACATTCCTCCCAATGCAGGACATCAGCAGGAGCACGCGGGGAAGCCAATGACAGCCGGCCAAGTGCTGCTTGGCCACTTGGTCGGCTGTCATCGGCCAGAGCCCCTAGCCCAGAGTGGCTGTCCTTTTTACCGCTCTGGCCAAGCGTCTCTGTGCCTTTTTGGCATGCAGGTAGGTTACATGCTGTCCGGGTTTGGATGACATGCTAAACCTACAAGGGTTTCCTTAACTGTACTGCAAACCAGGGCATAGCAGGATAGTTTAGAAGCCATCCTCAGGTCATTTCTAAAGCACCCTGCAGCCGGGCTCAGATGACACGCTAAACCGCAGTAACACTTAACCTACTGAGGTTTAGTGTGTCGTGCGAACCCAGTCACTGCGCGGGTTCACGTGTCACTTTAAACCCACGCAGGTTCTGGAACCTCTGTGGGTTTAAAGTTGCCCTGCACATAGCAGGGGCCCAGGGGCGCCACCTCTCCCCTCGTCCTCCCATCCAATACCCCAGGGTACGCCGCGCAGGAGCACCGAGGGCAGCGAGATGGGATGACGGCTTGCAAATGTGCCCCAGTGGCACTTTTGCAAGCTGTCATTTGCTCTTCCTTGGCAGGGGTGCTACTAAGGTGAGCTGTGGCCCCGCCGAGCAACAGCAATGAGCCCCATGGCGCTGTGTTTCCTCAAGAGGAAATGCAGCGCCATGGTGCTCATCCCAGGCCTTTATCAGGGTGGCTGCCACGCCCCAAGGAAGGTCCCTCCCCATCTTGCATCACCACCCACTGCACTGCCCCCCGCCCAGCTGCCCCCCCCCCGGCTTGCCTTATTCTTCAATGGCTCAGCAGCAGCAGTGGCTTGGTGGTGAGGCACAGCGGCGGCCGCCGCCACCAGACACCTATTCCTCACCCAGCTCCCAATAGGGCTGGGCGAGGAATAGGCGTGCGGTGGCAGGCTCTGCCAAGCGGCTCCCTCCCCAAGCAGGAGCAGGCCACCCAGCAGACCCCCGCCTTGCCCCCCTGCTACTGCTGGCTGTGAGTCAGTGACAGCAGTGTGGCAAGGTGCTTAAGCTACTTGGCACTGGGGGTGGTGGTGGCACTTAGGCCAACTGCCTGCGTGTGTTGCCAATCGGCCTAAGTGCCTTGCCTCCCCCCTGCTATTGTTGGCTCACAGTCAGCGGTAGCAGGGGGCAAGGCAGGGGTCTGCCCGGTGGTCTGCTCCCGCTTGGGGAGGGGGCCGCCCGGCAGAGCCTGCCGCTGTTGAGCCTCATTGCTGCCACGCCGTGGGAGAATAAGGTAAGTCAAGGGGGAGCGGCCAGGTGGGGGGGGTGAGGCAGGGGGTGGCAAGATGAGGCAAAGGGGGCGTGATACAGGCCTGTGGCTTACGCTGGCTCAGCTTGTCTGAGCGTGGAAAGCTAAGCAGGGTCAGGCCTGGTTATTACTTAGATGGGAGACCCCTCCTCTAGTTTCCTGCATTGAGCAGGGGGTTGGACTCGATGGCCTTGTAGGCTCCTTCCACCTCTATGATCTATGAAATCTATGATCCAGCCGGCCAGGTCTTGCAAGGCCTGGCCAGCTGGATCACACCACCACCACCACCGCTGCCCTTTTGGCCAAAAGGGCAGCAGCAGCAGTGCAATCCAGTGGGGATCCAGGCACCCGGTCTCACTTACTCTCAAGAGAAAGTGAGGCTGGGGTGCCTGGATCCCCCATGCTGCAGCCGACGCTGGGAGAGTGGGATTGCTCATGAGCAATCCCACTCTCCTAACATCAGCCGCGGCGTGGGGGGGGGAGTTGATGACAGCCGCGCTGCCGCTTGGGCACTTGGCTGGCTGTCATTGGCCAGAGCCCCATGTCCAGAGCGGCAGCCAGTAGGTTTAGCAAACCATACCGCGCAAACCATGGTTTAGTAGGGTGGTTAAGGAGAGACTCTCCTTAACCACCTTAACTAAACCTTCCCGGGTTCGCCCGACACTTGACACCTCAGTAGGTTCACTCGCTTGGTAAACCTACTGAGATTTACCATATCGTGTGAATCCAGTCACTGGCTCAAAGTCACCACCTGGCAGACATCACCACTTTGCTGATGCTTCAATGTATGGCATGCAGAAGCCTTCAAATATCAGGAATTCTGATTTCTGAACATAAGCTTTCACGTTCTTAAGTTAGCCAACATTGGGGCTACAGTTCAGTGGTATGACCATGCTTAGCGTACAAAAAATGTCCCAGATTTAATCCCTGGCTTCTCCAGGTAGGACTTGGAAAGACTCCTGTCTGAAGCCCTGAAGAGCTGGTCAGTGTAGTCAATACTGAGCAACATGGTCCAATGGTCTGACTCAGTATAAGGCAGCTTCCTATGTAGACATGTGGCAACCAACTCACAATTCTGGCACACGCATAAATAATCTGTTACATAGTCATCTTATGAGCAGCCAGATCAATTATTCATCTGTCTCAGTAGCACAATTGTTTGGAAAACAGGAAAGTCCAAACTATCTTTCATTTCTATGGAAAGTTAACTTTCTCATATATCGTGCAAAATTAAATATATTGAAAAGCTTTATATCTGATTATTGACATGAAAACATCAACATACTTAGCAGAAATGAGTGCAAACATTTCAAAGCCAAAGCTCTTGATTCAATATTTTGGCACCAGCTTAATGCATTTGCATTAGACAACTGGCCATCTTAAGTTAAAGTCTGTTCCATGAGCAAATGGACCTAAAAATGGAATTCTTATTTCCCCTTCAAAAAAGCTGTGCGACAAAATCCAGAGACACTATCAGACATGGCATTTTGGGATGGAGGGAGAAGAGTGAGGAATTCCACTGCATGCTTTTTCTATGTTGATAATTTTATTGTAATTATTATATGGTCAGTTACTTAATATATGGAAATTGATAGCACCTAACATTTCTGAACTAGATAGCTTTCCATATTTGTAACTTAAAATGGAACTTTGTCAAATATTGCTCCTTGCACATTACATCAAAAGTTATGTTATCTCAAATGCATGAACACCAAATTATGACTTTACTTCATTACCAGACAGGAGGTGGTAAAGTCATTCAGAACAAATGGGGGATGCAAAATACACAAAAAGGAATGTGCATTTTTAAAATTGATCCAAAAAGACCAAATTGCAAGCCACAAAATCCCAAATAAAAACACAAAAAGAAAAGTTCAGATGCAAAGTTGTTGAATAGATACATCTATTGGAATCTGAGTTCATGCCCTGCGAATTTCATGAAATCACGATGAATGCAAAGCTTGCTGAGAATATTCATTTAGATTCTGTTGTAAACTAGTAATCTACAGTTCTGCAGAGACATTACAAGTGAGACTGTGTCACATAAAGTTCCTCTGGGGTCTGTAACAACAGCCACACACAAAACAAAGTCACTTCATTCGCTGCACTTTATTCTGTTGTCATGTTAAAAGCAATGAATTTATTTCCCTCCCCGCTTGGTCTCCCCTCCCTCTGCTACCACAGCCCTGTAGTAAATCAAAAAAGTAAACTCTCATTCTCATTGTGCAGGGCTTACTTCCAGGCCCCTACAGTTTCCACAGTAACTAATTAGAAATTTGCATATCTAAGAGAGAATTATTTAATACCGATGTAAACCCTTTTATTCTTCCAAGCTTGGCCTTTTTCTACTCAACTTCTGGTAGATGTTGGGCCTTAAGGTCATACTGTACAAACTCTGATTGTAGGTGGCCCTGGTCTCACTGTTTTTGCGTTTGGGTGATTCATATCCTGTGAAGAAAATGTCTTGCCAGGGTTTTGTTGAATGGCAACAGTTTGAAAAGCAGCCCTGATTCATTGAGTTGCCATTTGTTTTAATCTATAACATCTTCCTCATTCCTCATTAGCTAACTCTTGTGTAATTGAGTCATGCATTTTTAGATGTGTTAAGCCAGCAGAACTGCGTCACCTCAATGTGCCTTGCCTCCCCTAGCTCTGTTTGCTTATCCATATGGGACTTTCAGGACTTTCCTTCTATAAAGCAGAGTCGAAAAGTTTGGATCTCTGGCATTCAGCAGCATTTGCTTTGTACATATCAAAGGTCTGGCATGTCTGGTCCATAGTGATAGAAGGAAACAGATTATTTAAAGCATTATATAAAACTCAGGCAGTAGACATTAAACTTTTGGCATGCTCACTGCATATGCCCCAACTTTTGTTATTTTCTAGTAGTTATTATTTCTGGTTCTTATCTCACTGCTTCCATTTTGTCCATTGGCTAGATTTCGGGAATGCCTTTAAAAAGCACATATTAATGTGCAGATGCGCACTAGGACATATTAGCTTTCCTTCCACCCCACCCCATTCCATAACTGCCTCTCCAGTAACAAATGTCACTAAATTTGTTTGAGCTGCAACTCTTCTATCCATCCAGATTCATTGTGAGTTTTTAACATTCTGTTCAACATTCTTATGTTTTTGGTCAATTTACTTCCACAGTGGTTTCAGAAGACCTTGCAGGACAGGCCATAGAGTACAAAATAAAGAGAACATGTGACAGGCAGCCTTCAGCAATGCATACGGTGGATAGGAAGAGAGGTTCAGGCAGCGATCCCTGGCCTAAAAAATAGAAGTGCTATATATACACAAGAGAGACCCAATTTTCGTTGGTGAAATGTTGTCAGTGTGGAATTTCTTTTTTAAATTTGTCTTATCAAATTTGGTAGTGTTTGTTATGGTAGTAACTGAACTCTGCTGGGCATATGGTCACTATTGGCCAAATGCAATTGGCCTGACCTAGCTGTTGTTGTTCTAGCTCCAGGCTGGTGTGTGTGTGTGTGTGTGTGTGTTTGTTTACTTCATTCCAACAAAAGGTGAAGTATACATCTGCATACATTTAAATGTAAATATCATTAACATATAAAGTGACCAATTGTAGGGTTGTCCCCATCCTGCCAGAGACAGACCTTTGACACTTGATTGCTAGTTTGCTATTGGCATTCCTACTGAAAATTCTCCTTGCTAAAGGAAAATTCTCCTTGCTATACTTCCATCTTGGTAGTTCTATGCCAGTGATGGCGAACCTATGGCACGGGTGCCACAGCTGGCACGCAGGGACCTCTCTGTGGGCACTTGAGCCATTGGTCACCAGATCGCAAAAAGACCATCCCCTTCTGCAAAACACTAATGATCTTGTTCTTTCTCACAGTGTGGAACAGAATGATTTTATTCTAGAATTCCTGTTACAGAATTCTTTTCTACATTGTTATCACATTTAAAAGATTTTGAAGAATGATGCACAGAGCATGGCTTGGATGTAAAGCCCTAACAGTTGACCTGAGTGCTGCATGTGATGCTCTCAAACTAACGGAGTATGAGCCAAGGTTTGTCAAATTATCAGCATGCATGCAATAGCAAAAATCACATTAATTGTGCAAAAGCATGCCCAATGCAAACTTTGACCTAATGCAGTGTTTGCAGTCCAAGACATAAAGTGTTTAAAATGTGTTAAGCACGTTTAGTTTTCTTGTTTATCTTGCTCATCCTAGTACAGGTTGACTTTTACTTTTACTAATCCGACACCTGTAGAAGCAGGGAAAGGACCCGGGGTAAAGCTTGCCCCATACAATTTCAGTCTGGCATATAATCATACTACAAGTTGAGAATCCCTTATCCAAAAATACATGTGCCTAATTATTTAAAAAGTTTGTATAAATTCCCTTCAGGCGATGTGTACAATGTAGTACTATAATAATTTTTTGAGTTGATTTTTTTTCCAACAAAAAACTGTTTGTATCATTGAAAGCGCTGTTATTGTGTTTTTCTTAATTAGTTCGGACAACAGTATGAGTTGTTTTTCTAAAACTAAAACCTCGGTATTAAGGTTTAATTGCAGTGTTGGCACTTTGAAATAAATAAGTTGGTTTTGTGTTGCAGTTTGGGCACTCAGGCTCAAAAAGGTTCGCCATCACTGTTCTATGCTAAATCCGATTCAGTTATTTTACCAAGATACAGAAGTAGTTCCAAAAATTCAAAGACAACCAACTTTAATGAGAGGATGTGGGTGGTTCCAGGCTTCAGAGTAATTACCTGTGTATTAAAAAGAAAGAAAGAAAGAAAAAGAAGTCAAATGTAGCATCCTCTGTAGTCTCTTCCTGAAAGGCTGTGTAGTTAATTTTGTGTGCGGATGTGATTAAGAGCATCAGCTCTCCCATGAACTCATTAAGGGACTCCTGCCCTGCCTAATGCCAGATCATTTTTTTTAGGGGTGCGGCCAGTGGCAGTCCTTCTGTTAAAGTGAGGGCCTTGATTGTCCATCACAGGCACTTCCCATGCTACTTTAGTGATCTCACAACAAAATCATGTGGGAGGGGCTGATGGTGTCATGAATTCTCATTATTCTAACACTTCCAGAGTAATGCATAATGAAGGGTGGGTGGCAATCATGTTATTCTTGGAATGTAAAACATGCCCCTAAGTGATCATGTGTGTATGTTTTATGTTGCAAGTGATACATTTTTCCTAGCATGAAGTGTGCATTGCAGGCAAAAAGAGAATAGTTAAATATGAAATAATTTGTGGGGCTGGTGTATAAATGATATAAATACAGGCCTGTGGCTTACGCTGGCTCAGCTTGTCTGAGTGTGGAAAGCTAAGCAGGGTCAGGCCTGGTTATTACTTGGATGGGAGACCCCCTCCTCTAGTTTCCCACATTGAGCAGGGGGTTGGACTCGATGGCCTTGTAGGCCCCTTCCAACTCTATTAAATCGACGATCTATGAAATCTATGATGCCGTTAATACCGGTATCCCCTTGAGCAAGGTGGAATGAGGCTTTTAAAAAGAGGTAAATGCACTCACATCCTGCCATAGGAAGGAACGTTATGATGCCTCATATTTTAAGAGGCTACTGGTTATGACTTAAAAAAAAAAAAAAAAAGAGTTGAAATTCTTATTAGAATACTCTTGTTCAGCTTATTAGAAATATTGTGTGGACGCAAGCAGAGCCAAAAGGCCTGGTTTTATTTTCGCACCCTCCACAGCTCTCCTGGTTACAAATAAGCCTGAGCCTGAAGGGGGTGGGGAGAACACAGTGCCCCTTATAGAAACCGGGCTTGTGGGGAACTCTCGACACCACACATCTGCCAGCTCACTTCTTTATATTCTCCACAATGAACTCCTGCACAACAAAGACAAAGCGGACACAAAGCAGACAATTTATCCAGGTACTGGTACTGCATGCTGTATTACCAAAAAGCCACACAATGAGAGGAGAGTTCCTATAGTGAAAGCAACTCCTGGTGACCGATTCAGAATTAACTAGATTCAGAATTAACTGTGGAAATAGTTTTATGGCCTAATGGCCTCTGAGCTGTGAAAACAGGAGGTCTGCAGTCAAATCAGGACCAATCCTCCCCCAACCTCTCATCCTGGCCATGTTGGGTACATTCTTCCTAAGGCTTCTTGCCTTTGATGGATTGCTTAAGTTTGGCATTTAAATCACCAGCAATTCTGTTTTATCTCATTTATGTTTCTTACCCTTAGGGCTCAGGAAGAGTTACATTTTCAAAAAGCAACCATTTTTACACTCTAGAAACAACTGTATTAAGATTCAACAAGAGATAAAAGACAACAAATGGGACTTAGATCAGCTCATCTTTAGTACTAGGGTAATTTCAAGCAACACAAGCGTAGTACGGTAATTTCTAGCGTAGCTGGCTGGGGCAGGCTGGGAGTTGTAGGCCAAAAACATCTGGGGACCCAAGGTTGGAGAACACTGATCTAGGTACTGCGGACATTTCTTACAAATAATGACTAGTTTATGCAATAAGAGGGAAAGCAGGAGTGCTGATGATCATTTCCCTCAGAGGACTTGATTTCCACCTTTTCTTT
Organism: Shinisaurus crocodilurus; assembly: GCA_021292165.1. Classification (NCBI taxonomy): domain Eukaryota; kingdom Metazoa; phylum Chordata; class Lepidosauria; order Squamata; family Shinisauridae; genus Shinisaurus; species Shinisaurus crocodilurus. Next base: position 93,960,281 of record CM037879.1, on the reverse strand, counting down.
CAATCATGTAGTTGTAGTTAATTGCAGAGTAAGTGGGAAACCTCTGTTAGGAGTGTTCCACCTCAGTGTTCTCCACACTTCTTGTCCCTGGTAGCTTCCCCATTCATTTCCTTCCTCATTAGCACTTACTTGTTGAATACCATTAGTTGGTCAGACACACTTCTAAGTTTGAGAGAGAGAGAGAGAGAGAGAGAGAGAGAGAGAGAGAAACAGAAACAGCTTCTTTCTATACAAGAGGGGTTGCCAATTATGGTTTTTTAAATGGTGCAACACTATGTATGTTGTTCATAAATGACCTAGAGTCTGGAGTGAGCAGTGAGGTGGCCAGCTTTGCTGACAACACAGAATTATTCAGAGTGGTAAAAACAAAAAAGAGATTGTGAAGAGTTCCAAAAGGATTTCTCCAAAATGTGTGAATAACATGGCAAATGTGGCTCAGTGTAAGTCAGTGCAGTTTACTACCTAGCCTGATGAAGATTTCTGAAGAAGTCAAAAGCTTGCACACTATTTTGTGACCTTTGAGTTGGCTTAATAAAGGTATCCTCCTCCTAAAATGTAATTTGGATTTTTTTCTTATGGCCAACATGGCTACTTTTGCTTTTAAGTGTAAAGTGATACATTTGGAGCAAAGGGTCCTAACTTTACATATACACTGATAGGTCTGAGCTGGTGTGACTGACCAGGAAAGGTATTTTGGGCTTGTGGTGGATGGTTCGATGAAAACGTTGAGCCAGTATGCAGCAGCAGTGAAAAAGGCAAATTGTTTTTTTATAAGGGCTGTAAGATATATATTGGGTACAGTGCTGGGAACTTGCTACAGGTGGAGGTGCACAATGCCTTCTCCAGCATTGTCTGAAAAGTGCTGAGGTTCACTAACAGATATTCTAGACACAATATTTTCTGTGTTAGGATGGTGTGCATCATCTCAAGCACCAATAGAATATTACAAAACATGGGCATGGTCCAGCTAAACATAAGCACTTTTCAGACAATGCTGTATTAATATCATAATGCCTTTATACAAATCTATGGTACGATCACACTTGGAACTGTGTACAGTTCTAGTCACCGCATCACAAAATTGATGTTGTAGAGCTGGAAAAGGACAACCAGAATGATCAAGGGGATGGAGCAACTCCCCTATGGAGGAAAGATTACAACCTTTGGAGCCGTTTAGTATTGAAAAAAAGGTGAGTAATGGGAAGGAGGACATTCTAAAAATTTATACTTTATAAAATTATACATAGTGTGGAGAAAGGGGATCATCCAATGAAGCTGAACAGTGGGAGGTTCAGGACAGACAACGGGAAGTTCTTCTTCACACAGGGCATAGTTAAACTATGGAATTTGCTACCCTAAGATGTGCTACCCTACAGCAATTTAGTTGCTGTAAAAGGGGATTAGTCAAATACATGGAGAATAAAGCTGTAAGTGGTAGTTACTGGTCATGAGGGCAGAGTATGTGCTACCTCCAGAATCGGAGGCAACATGTTTCTGAATACCAATTGCTAGGGAAGAATAGAGAGTGAATGCTATTGTACTCATGTCCTGCTCACAGGCTTCCCATTGGCGTCTGGCTGGCCACTGTGGGAAACAGGATGCTGGACTGGATAGGCCTTTTGGTCTGGTGCAGCAGGGATCTTCATATATTCTGTGCAGCAGGTCAAGAAAAAAGTAGCATTGCAGCATGAAAAAGTAATGGTTCAATGAAGAGACAGCCCTATAAAAGGCATCTAACTGGATTGCTGTGGTGAGGGCTTTCCCATAATTCAGGCAAAGAAATGACTCTTCCATGATGAGGCCTGAGTGCACCATCCCTGAATTCTGAGACGCTTCCAAAAAATCAAGAAAATCAACCTCCTATGCAATTGTTATAGAGGAGCCTTCCCCAAACTGGTGTCCTCCAGAGAGACTACAACTCCCAGCATTCCTAACCATTGGCCATGCTGGCCGGAGCTGATGGTAACTGAAGTCAAAAACATCTGGAAGGTACCAGGTTGGGGAAGGCTCTTATAGGGGAGGGGGGGAAAAGCAACCTACATTTCTCCCTTAAGCCTCTCAAGAAATTGAGACTTCACATTCTATTACTTCCACTACCCATGTTGATAAAGTGATTTCAGCTCTGTTTCCAAGTGCTGTTTAAGAGACTCGGCTCTTGAATGTGCAGGGCTTTCCATTTTCTTCTATGAAATGCCCTGTGTACATGTGATGTGTGGCGTATTCTCCTAGGGTGGCCATGTGTCCTACTTTACAGAGGACAGTCCTCTGTCTGAAGGGTTGCCAGAGGAAAATCCTCTATTTCGAGGCATCCTTTATTATGCAGATCCATTTCCTCTTTTGGGGGTGATGCATCTCCTTTTTTCTGATGATGTGTTGTGCCACCTTCATTCTCCTGCTCCTAAAAGAGCTGAGAGTTGATGGTGCATATCTACTCAGAAGTAAGTCCTGTTTAGTTCAATTGGACATACTCCAAGGTAAGTGTGTATAGGCTTGCAGACACAGTCAGACTATTTGAATATAAGCTGATATCCTCCATCACTCTGATTCTGAATATCTGGGCCAGCATATCTGTCTGAAAGGACAAAGTGGCATTTTGTTAGGGGTGATCCAATCAAAGTTAAGCACTTTCTAATTTTTAGGCTAAACAAGTCCCTTTGATTCAGGGGAAGAGTAAAGCAGATGTTTCAATGTCTTCCAGTGAAATCAGTGCTTATGTTTAGCTGGACCATGCCCATGTTTTGTAATATTCTATTGGTGCTTGAGATGATGCACACCATCCTAACACAGAAAATATTGTGTATAGAATATCTGTTAGTGAACCTCAGCACTTTTCAGACAATGCTGGAGAAGGCATTGTGCACTTCCACCTGTAGCAAGTTCCCAGCACTCTACCCAATATATATCTTACAGCCCTTATAAAAAACAGCCAGAAAAACAATCCTTCTTCAGTCCAACTCTATGATCTATGAAATCTAGTCTAGGGATGGGGGAGAAATGTGTTTGGTTTGCATCTGAATACAAACCAACCTAATGTGTGCCTCCTGAACTAACTAATACACCAACCAGAATGCAATTATCCTTTGTTTTTTGCAGTTCTCCAAATTTTACAATGCAGGTTTCCAATACAAAAAAATGCATACATTAGGGGAAATTGCATACAAAACTGCATACATTCGTGGAAATAATAAATAAAAAATAAGTTTTTTAAAAAAAATAACTTCTTTAAAATACATTTGCAAGCTGAACAAACTTGTGCTTGAAAAAAAAAATGCAAACATCATAGAAAGAGAAACAGATAGACTAGTTCATCCCTAATTCTAACCTCCCACAATAGGAACATGAGAAGCAAGACTTCATCACATGACTATTAAACTAGCGCACAGGCTTATATAGGGAGGGGTGGTCCCTCAGGTGGTAACCCTAGCTATTTTATATTCAGAATATAATTCATCTAGAGAAGATGCCGAGTGATCCCCAAGCAAAGTTTAGCTGTTTCTTTCTCTTTTTTCTCCCCATAAGACTATCCATAGATTAATTTAGTGTGTGTAATCCAGAGCCCATGGGACTCAGATCCTCTAATCAAACACAACAGGCGTACAATGCAGAAACTGGTGGCAAAAGCTTCTTTGGCTGTCCCATTAAATCTGCCTCTCAAGCGAGACCTGGAGAGATTCCCCTCAAGAGGGATGTGAAAACCACCGCAGCTGTCATGCCCTTTAAGCCCTTGGCATCCTGTTAACAAGGGTGCCAAATGTGGCTGAGGAATTATATTGAGACCAGCCCAGGAGTGTATTTCACACAGGCCAGTGAACAACTATGGTGGAGCCATAGTTGTGGTTAGAATTGGATATTCAAGCTCCCGTTTAACTCATATGTTAGCCACCTCTTACATTGGCAGCAGATTAACTCCTTTGTGTGCATTAGCTTGCGTGGGGGAGCTTGGGAATTTGGAAGGCTGGCATGATACCATCAGAGGTTATGTAAGAAGTGCTTGAGTTTGCGTAAGGTCTATCTAATGCTTACTAGAACTCTGCGGCACTCCTAACTCATACAAAGTGTGCCAACCACACACAAGTTGGAAATGTCAGAATCCTGTCTGTTTTGTTTTGTTCTTATCAACACATGCATCCAAGAAACTGTTGGTGCGTGTGTGCGTGAGCAGCAGAGTGCGTGTGCGCATGGGAGATTTAAAATCCTGTCTGTGTGCTAGCAGAGGCCTGTTATTCCACACACAGATCTTCCAGATCTCAGCTCCCCCCTTTACGCAGCGCGCAGCGTGTTGTGAAGATGCCAGCCCAGCCTGCCTGTAATCCAACTTGCTTCCAGCTTCCCCGTTTGCAGATTAATCCATGGAGTCAGGAAACACTATGTAACACCACAGGTCTAATTCTATCTGTTTATTCACTTAGCAAGTAAAGTTCTACAGAGTATACATTTCCTAGTTACAGTCCATGAGCAGAGTATAAATGCATAGCAAGCATTACATCCAGTGGAGTAAGTTGAGCTTCACTCCACCTCAGCAAAGAAGTTACATTGTTGCAGTGACAAAAGTCCAGCAAGAAGAACAAAGGAGAAGAGAGAAAGCAGTCCTGCCTCTCTCTAAGATGGCTTCAGACAGAAAAACAAGTTAGCACGTCATCAGAACATACAAACCATGTGACTAGCTCATAATGCTCCCACAGTCTAGGCTTCCCATGCGAAAAACACGAGAACCCAGAAAGACATAACAAACTTGTTTACAGCCATTCTGTTCTTTCCATGTGTAAACAGTGTGCTACAGCTGGTGAAGTGATACATATCACAACAGAAACATAGGGTTGGATCCAGACTTAGTTACACCTAGAGTAGGGACAAGTAAGTCACAACCAGTTGTTAGTCATGACTATCTTAAGTCCCATTGATTTCAATGGGTCTACTCTTAAGTATCCAATCCATGGTTTCCTGCATTTCCAAGTCTCTTCCAATTTGCTGCTTGCCTTCATCCAGTTTTTCTACTCAAGTTCTAATGCCTACTCTGCTGTGTTTAATAACACAAACAGTTGTGCTACTATAACTGTCTGCAATGATATTATCACATTCAGTTTGTATAATCTGACATTCAGAATCTGTCCACATACCAGAAAGGACATCATTCATGGTTCTCCACATAAGTGCAAGAAGACCTTGCACAAACAAATGTACAACATGAGATACGCAAGGAAACAAACTTTGGAAAACAGCTTGCACATGCCAACCAGGGGAGGGACCATAGCTCAGAGCACACACTTTGCACGTAGAAGATCCCAAGTTCAGTCCCTGGAAAAGGACCAGTTACCAGTTGAGGTCCTGAAAAACCTTTGCCAGTATGGGCTCGATGGACCAGTGATCTCACTTGGTAACCTAGTGTAGCTTCCTATGTTCAGATTCTCTGGATGCTCTTTTTTTTTTTCCTCGTGTAAGGTTTCATAGATTTCATAAATCATAGAGTTGGAAGGAGCCTACAAGGCTATCGAGTCCAACCCCCTGCTCAATGCAGGAAACTAGAGGAGGGGTCTCCCATCCAAGTGTTGTGGAAAAATTGATCTACTGCGTTGTGTTTTTAAGAGGCTCTTAGAGAGGAAAGTTTATTAGTGAATTCACGGATGGCATCTGAGCACAGTCAGGAATGCCAACAAGAACACAAGGGAGACACTTCCATTTATACTGAATAATATCATGTAGAGGTCAGGTGACAATTGAGTCAGTACAGGAAACAGAGAGACAATTCAAAAGGAGACATTTAAACAAAACAAAAGAACAGGTATTGCCCATCTTCCAGCCATCATGCTAATCAGTAGTCTTTCCCAAGGCGATAATCCCAAGGTGATAATCCCAAGGTGATACTGGCTCACTGTACTTTTAGCATAAGCAGGAAGGAGGCTTAGGCAAATCAATAGATGGGTGATTTGCCCCCAGGGTTGTTCTACAGAAGGTCAAGGAAAGGGTCTGACTCTTGACATGTCAGGACATGTTTCTGTAAGGTAGAAGGAAAGGTCTGACTTCCAGGCCTTTCTGTTTAGACAAAAGCCTGGACAAATTTTACTTCTACATTCCCCCATTTTGTGCTTTTATAGCACAACTAACACTTGTAACTGTTACATTCAGCATCTAAAGCTTCTTTTACCTTTTCTCTCTCTTGATCAATCTTTTCAAGCATCAATTTTTTTCTGAGTCAATACAGAGCTTTTGCTTCTGCTGCATGTAGTAAAACAACACTTGCTTAACAACAATAATATATAAAACCCAACAAATACAAGCAATAGGGTTATTAATCCATGAACAATTGCTCTACCCCAACTTCCTAGGTTTGGTATCCAGCTTGTTAGCCAAGACCATATTTCCAGGCTTTTGTCAGGGGCAACAAAAGCAATTTAAGTATCTTTTCTGATTGTAATTATCAGGAATAAACACACAACACTCTTGACCAATCAAGGCGCATATTCCACCTTTTGAGGCAAACACCATGTCTAATGTCATCTTTGGCAGTACTATTTTGCATTGTGGCATTGCGAAAACACTGCCCTTTCCCTGTAAGGGTACAGTCCCACAGTTTATCATTAAAACTCTTCCAGGTACTACATTTAAGAGAATGGCCCATAGTTTGATTACTTTGGGAGAACTAATTTCCATAATTGGTGCAGAATATGGGTTTGGCAGTATGGTTATTTCTCCAATCTCTGTGACGGGTAAAATAATGCTTACATTGACTTTGTCCTACAAATGTGGAGGGCTGATTTTGTGTTTTGTTGCATGTAAAACACCATTCCCCCAATGTAGGAACAACTTGCAACAACTGGACCCTTTAGAGTACAAGGGTCTGTTGGTGAAGGTCAAGTTTACTAGTGTAATGGGCACTGGCCACATGGGAACTCCTCCCTGGGAATGTACTGGCATGTGGCTACATCCCCAGCAGTTGGTAGCATTAAATCTTTGTGCAAACTTTAAAGAAAGCTGAATGTAAGTATTTTCCTGGAAGGCAGATTGGATGAGGACTATGAGCTCTAAGAATATAACCATACTCCATTTGGCCATATTGTTTCAAATATTAATATATATATCAATTAAGGCAAAAGAACCACCAGTCACTAACAAGAGCACAACTACAGGTGTTTCTTCTTGTTCTGACTTTGATGTACTAAAGGGCTGATAAGTAAGGCTCCTGGCTCAGGCTGAGGTGGTGTTCTTCTAAAATGATGACATCAGTTCTTCTCGTCCGATCCTCTGGGTGTTGTCTTTGATGGTCGTCCCGTCCGAGGTCTGAGATGATATTGATGTCCTGGCACAAATTCTTCTGTTTCAGGGGAAGAGGTTACTAGCACATTTCACCCTGAATTGGTGGAGGCGTTATTGTGTCCTCATTCTCATCGCGGGTAGAGATGTTGGGAGGCTTGGATCCACGTCTGGAGTCCTTGGCACTTCACAGCTTTAAAGTACCTGGTATGGTGCTTTTCCACTTTGGATCCAGCAGATTATCTTCTTTGATGTATCTTAATACGAATCCAGTCACTTGGTTTAATAGTGTCCTTCAGTGCTGGGCTGGTGCTGAGCTCTATCTGTGAATGAAAAGTCTTCACACATCTCATTAGGGCCTTGCAGTAATTTTGAATTGTATCATCAAGCAGGTGTATATGTCTGGCTAGGTCTAGATTGGTGTCTCATTAATATCCCATGAGGGGTCAAGTCCAGTTACTTGATTTGCTGTGGATCTCATACTCATGAGGGCTATGGGCAGTGCATCTAGCCATTTTAGTCTTGTCTCTGCACATATTCTAGCCAGTTTGCTTTTCAGTATTCTATTATGTCTTTCTATAGCTCCCACAGATTGTGGATGATACAGGCAATGGAAATGTTGCTGGACTTGTAATGTCCTGCACACTTCTGTTACCACCTGTCCAGTAAAATGTGATCTCCTGTCACTGTTTATGGAGCAAGGTATTCTGAATCTGGGGATCAATTCTTTTGGCAATTTTTTGCTTACTGTTGTGGTGTCAGCCTTCACGCAAGGGTATGCGTCAACCCATTTAGAATACATACAAATAACTAAAAGAACATATTGATAGGAACAACACTTGGGCATTTCAATAAAATCAATTTGTATATTTACAAAAGGTCCCCAGGGTGTGGGGTGCATGCTCATTTTGGTTTTTTTTATTTTTTTATTTATTTACAGGCTTACCACTGTTATGAGCCTGGCATACCGCACACTGGGCACAGGACTGAGTTGCTGCAGATGTAAAATTTAATCCAAACCAATCTTTGTTAAACAATTCAATGATCCCCCCTTTGCTCACATGCGACAAGTCTATGGAGCATGTGAGTAATTTAGGGAAAAGAACTCTGGGCATCACTAGGCGGCCGTCCGAATGATGCCATAGAGTCTTTAGAGAGAAAGCAATTTGCCAAATTTCCATGTCCCTCTCCCCCCCCCCCATTTTCTGGGGTCAAATTCTGGATAGCAGCAAGATTTTGCAATTCAGGTGTGACATTGCTATAAATAAATGCAGGAAAAATTTACCTTTTGAACTTAGGCTTGCCTGTCTTTTGCCAAGAAGTCGGGAGGGGTTAACAATAAAAAATTTTAGCAAGGTAAACCAAGCTTTAGAAAACTAACCAAATGCTACCTTTTAAAACACAACAAAGCCAAAAAATAAGGCACTTATGCAACCAAAGGTTTAAAAATACTGGGGTGCCAAAACTATTAGCAATTAGAAGCTGCAATTTTAAAATGCAGTGGCAACTGTGATGGGATGCATAATAGAGTTGGAAGGGGCCTACAAGGCCATCGAGTCCAACCCCCCCACGCTCAGACAAGCTGAGCCAGCATGAGCCACAAAGGGAGCACTTGTGTAATTTAAACTAGAACACTTTTCTTGAAAACCAGCCTAATAACAATAAAGTGAAACAGGAATTGCAATTATTTTAGTATCTTGGTGCTACTGTGCTATGTTGCACCCAAATACTATTTAACAAAAGTTTTCTGCTAGCTTGCCATAAAGCTACTAGCCAAGCATAAATTCTGAAATTAAACTGCCCAAATTAACCAACGATGCCTTGTTGGTTTGCCTTTGGCAAAAAACCAACTAAGCATGGATTGTGTTAAAGAGGGGAGGGGTAAAATTCAGGGAAGCCCACTCTAACAAAACTGGGCACTAAAACTTAAAGACAAAACTTGAATGCAGCCACAAACACTCATGAGTGTTGCTGCCATTTTTAAAATATTTTGTTTGATTTTTTCTAGCAGCTATAACAAATATTTTTTTCTTCTCATTTTGGGACTTCTCGCCTCTAGTTCAGATCTGAGGAAGTGTGTGCTTTGGTTAGGAGCGAGCGCACTCTCTCTCTTCACTAAACACAGGACTGGTGGAGACTCCCAAAAGGCACCAAAACTTTGCTTATGCTCAGGAACTCTTTGCACAAAAAGCTCACAAACGTTTTTGTTATTGTTGTTTTTCTTTAACACAACACAGGGTTCTTTGAGTACTTCTTGGCATTCTTAGATCTTGTGTTTGGCTTCTAATCTATTAGGAATGTGGCAACTGGACAAGCAGGCAGGGGTTTTACTTTAAAGGGACAGCTGCACTCACTGACTTTTTTCTTCTTCTTTTGCCTCTCTTTAGATCTAGTTGTTGGATTTGCAAGCTAATCAACTTATACATTCCTTTTTTTTTCCCTTCTTATTTAGGATGTCCATGCAGTGGTTGGCATAATTGGTTAAATCTGCCAGGTTTGCAGTTTGCCATCCTACATATACTGTCTTCAGCTGCTCTCCTACTTTAGGTAACAGTCCTGCAACAAATGCTTTCTTGATAGTATGAGGGGCATTCTTTCTTGGCATCTCTTATTCTTCTCAAAAATCTCAAAAATACTTCTTTTATTTACAGGTATTAATTTTGATCTAGTCAGTTTTAGGTTTCACTACTGTAGTAAGGGCATCTCTAGAATATTTCATTGCTGAAGCCTTCAATTTGTAGAACATTTAACTTCTTTGCTTTGACTCTGATTTCTCATAGAAGCGCATCAAGTAATTTCATTTGCATCTCTATCAATTTAATAGGATCATTAAACTTTGGATCAGTTACTGGCCATTTCTTTTTTTCTTTCTTTTTTTTTTTCTTTTCTTAAGACTACTGTTGGCAGAACAAGCCTTAAGTAATTGATTTAAGTCAATCTAGGTAGGGATATAAATAATTACAGTCTCAAATTCTTCCTTGAATTTGACTGGTTCTTCTCACAAGTTAGGAAATTATTTTACTATATTCCTTAAATCTCTTGGGTGTCTATGGGTCATGGACAGCCACTAGAGTCTTATCTCTTGCAGGTACCTCTTACTTAGTGGAGCCAGGGTGACTGACCCATAATTTGGGGTGACTAACAGTCTTTGAGAAGGAACAGAGCCAGGCAAAGTGGTTGCTTCTGGGTTCTAAATTTTTCTGGGCATCTAGTTCCTTCTGTTAACTGCTCTTTCTGGCTAGGCAGAGGTGGGTTAGGGTGAAGGAGTGGCCACTGGGGTAGTTTCAGCATCATCATGCGAAAACCTTCTACTTTCATCTTCATTTTGGGGTCTCATGTAGGTAAGGATAATCATCTACAGGATCTTGCTTTTTCTTCAAAAAATAATCATTTTTCTTCGCTAGCAATGGATATAGGAGCCAATGGTGGTGGTTGGCTGCAGGCCTGCTTAAATTTTAGTTGATCTTTTAATATATATATTTGAATCTTTCAAGCTTTTAAGCTTGGATTCATGCATGCGTTTTGAAGCTTCTTCATACCAATTAAAATACACTTCCCATTGAGTCTGAGGTACCTTACTTCCTCATGACTCGAGCGCTCCCCTTAAGTGCACTATCCTGTCCCAAGTCAAACATTCCTCCCAGTGGGAACTGTTTACTAGGATCATCCTTTGTCATGACATTCCATTTCTCGAGAAATTTACACACCTACCTATGGCCATAAGGTGTGTACCTATAACATGCTAGCATTCCCTTGGGGGGGATCTCCTTTGATCTTGCTCCCCCTATTCTTCACACTCATACAGGACACTCATCCAGGGCAAACTTATTGAGGGATGTTCCTCATTTGAGTCTCAGACAGCGGCTCAACACCTTGATCGGCTCACTCAGTCTTTCAACTGCGGCACAATCCCTTTTTGTCGGCTCAGTCAGTCTTATGACTTCAAATGGGACTCATGAGTCTTGGAAACAGGAAAAGGGATTTACTTGCTCTACTGGGACACAGGGTTCCACTACATACTGGTTTAGTATGTGGTTTAAGTCCTGGTCCTGATCAGCAGATTCATGAACAGTCACACGTCACTGGGTCACGAGGTTCCACTGAGCCCACTTGCTTTTGAAACACTGCCGATCATTGGGTTTCCCCTCACGAACAGGTTCAGGGCATCTTGACTCAGTTTAAGTCCCAGACCTGGTCAGCAACTTATACACACTCATCCGTGAGAATTTTAGGAAGATGTGCCTTTTCCACACAGTAAAACCATGGGTACTGGGCAAATTGGGAAAAGGGAAAAGGGAAAAGGGTCTGTCTGTTGGGGCACGAGGTTCAGCTTTCGCCTAGTCCCAGCCCTGGTCAACAGCTCATAAATCTAGCAATCATACTTTCACAGACATGCATACAATCCTATAGGAAATTTCTTTCGTCTCTAAAACCTCATGGACTCAAAGTTCAGATCGCGTTGGAGGGAAAGGATAGTCTGCTAGAAACAGAAGGACACACACCAAAAACCCAAAAGAGATTTCAAAAGGTCTCTTACCTGGGTTTGGCGCCTGGGAGTTCAGTGGTGTTTCCCTGTTTCAGGCAGGTCCAGTCCCTTGAAGCGATCCGAGTCACGGCACCAAGATTGTTGTGGAAAAATTGATCTACTGCGTTGTGTTTTTAAGAGGTTCTTAGAGAGGAAAGTTTATTAGTGAATTCACGGATGGCATCTGAGCACAGTCAGGAATGCCAACAAGAACACAAGGGAGACACTTCCATTTATACTGAATAATATCATGTAGAGGTCAGGTGACAATTGAGTCAGTACAGGAAACAGAGAGACAATTCAAAAGGAGACATTTAAACAAAACAAAAGAACAGGTATTGCCCATCTTCCAGCCATCATGCTAATCAGTAGTCTTTCCCAAGGCGATAATCCCAAGGTGATAATCCCAAGGTGATACTGGCTCACTGTACTTTTAGCATAAGCAGGAAGGAGGCTTAGGCAAATCAATAGATGGGTGATTTGCCCCCAGGGTTGTTCTACAGAAGGTCAAGGAAAGGGTCTGACTCTTGACATGTCAGGACATGTTTCTGTAAGGTAGAAGGAAAGGTCTGACTTCCAGGCCTTTCTGTTTAGACAAAAGCCTGGACAAATTTTACTTCTACACAAGTAATAACCAGGATTGACCCTGCTTAGCTTTCCACACTCAGACAAGCTAAGCCAGCATAAGCCATTCTTGTGCAAGCTATTTGTGTGAAGACAGTAGCCGTTCCACATCCTGATGCCAGTTTGCACGAACCAAACAAATTCCTTGGCCTGCAGCCCATATCTCCATTATCAGGCTCCTAAATTCTTGAATTGGACCAGATGAAGGAACCAATTGTTTTGCACTTAAAAATGCACCAATATATTTATTCTCTAACAGCTGAGGCAAACCTTATTTTATTGCATTGTAGTCTCCCTACAGTACTATTAATATGTGGTAAACTAACACACACACCCCACAACCACAAATCATATTTTTTTTAAAAAAAAATATATCACCCATCAAGTAATGTGCACTGGCTGTTACTCCTTATAAATAATAGGGATGTACAAAATGTCATTCCTATTCAATGTTTGTGAGGGCTTTTTTTCCCTGGTGCTTATTGATGCTGCATCTGTTTTGTCGGTGCGTCAGCTAATGGAGAAAGTTAATTGTGTTGGTTGTAAGGCCACCTGTCACAAGCATGCCTCATTTCCATACTAATGGTCCAACCGTGGCAGGCAGCATACTTCTCTGCAGTAACAGCTCCTGCCTCTTTGGAAGCCTGGGCCAAATGTGCCTATGCAGCAACTGTGGGCCTGTTCTATGAATGCCTCTAGTCTTGTGTCAAGCCGGGCTTGCATTAACCCCCTACTGATGCCCCCAAAAGTGGATTTCAAAAAAAGAAAGAAACTGGAAGCAAAATGTTATGCTCAGACTAAGCCAGCTTTCATAGCATGCGAATCGGACAATGTGGCACATCGGTTTCTAATTCCTCAGCAGGTTTGACGTGGGTAGCCTTTGCCTTCACAGCTACTGCTCCTTCCCTCACACACATAGAATCATAGAATCATAGAAAAGTAGAGTTGGAAGGGGCCTACAAGGCCATCGAGTCCAACCCCCTGCTCAATGCAGGAATCTAGGTCAAAGCATCTCTGACAGATGTCTGTCCAGCTGCACCTTGAATGCCTCCAGAGTGGGAGAGCCCACAACCTCCCTAGGTAGTTGATTCCATTGTCAACTACCTAGGGAGGTAGTTGACAATGGTGAAAGGCATCGCTCTGTCATGAGACAAGAAGGTGCAGCGTCATAGATTTCATAGATCATAGAGTTGGAAGGATCCTACAAGGCTATCGAGTCCAACCCGCTGCTCAATGCAGGAAACTAGAGGAGGCGTCGGATCCCCCATCCAACTAATAACCAGGCCTGACCCTGCTTAGCTTTCCATGCTCAGACACTACAGGCAGTGGATTAGGGGTCCTATTGTTTATCCCCCCCCCAAAAAAAAATAACCCCTGGTATTCAGTGGTATAGTGCACCTGAATCTGGAGGTTCCATTTAGTTATAATTCCTTCTAATATTTACTTAGTTACCATTCCTTCAATCCCCAGCATCTCCAGGGAGGGCTAAGGAAGACTTAGCCTGAAACCCTGCAGAACTGCTGCCAGTCCAAGTCGACAATACTCAGCTAGATGGATCAATAGTCTGACTGAGTATAAGCAACTTGCTATATACTCATGCTTTGTGGGGGTGATTAAAAAGCCCCAAATGTCTTTCTTTCCAAATGCAGGTGTACCATAGGTTATCAAATGTATGCTAAGAAAAGATAGGATTGCTGAATATTTTATGTTACCATAAGGAACTGTTATAGCTCATTGAAATTGAAGAATGCACACACGCACCCTTAAAGGGTTATATGAATAAATGAATTTTCTTTGAGCAAGGCCAGTCTTCTTCTTATTAACTATTTTATTTATTTATTTGTTGTATTTATATACTGCTAATTATAATAACATCCCTAAGCAGTTCTTGCCCCTACAAAAGTCAAATGGCAAAGACTCCATTTTCCATGTTTCTAATGTCCCTCGTAAAGCTCAAGGCATTGGTTTGTTTTCATTTTTACCTGGCAAGCATTAAAGGGGAATATGCATTGGACAGATTGTGCAAAAACTGTGAAACAGCTGGTGTGGCAAAGGCATTTTTTTAACCTGAGATATACCCCCTTCCTCTTCCCACCACCTTTTGAAAGATGAGAAATAGATAATGGTGGTGAGGGAAATGAATAGACAAGAACATCTACATCCATTTCAGGAAGAGGGTCACCTGTTCCATTTGAGTTGGGTTAGGCTGCTTGAAAGACATAAGAGTGGGCTCAGTGCAAAGACTGCAATCCTAGCCATCTGTAATGTACAACTGAACTTATACTGTGTGTGCTTACAATATCTGGAGATTGATATCTGCTGCTGTATCATGCTACCCTCAAAGGCACAGCAGCAGGAAATAAGTGCCAACCCTGTGCATGCCTCAAAGAGGCACTAAGCAATCAGTGGAAAGTGGAAAGAAAGAAGCCCTTAATTAAGGTAAGTGTTGTTGCCTGCCATTTACCGTATTTTTCGCTCCATAACACGCACCTGGCCATAACACGCACTTAGATTTTAGAAGAAGAAAACAGGGGGGGGGGGAAATAACAATGTGCAAATTATTGGAAAACTAATAACAAGAGAACAAAATAATATCTCCATACATTTATTTATTGCTTTTTTAACCCTATATTTCTTAAAAACAATCCAAAACAGGTTATAAAGAGGAATAAAACTCAAATTATTTTGTTCTCTTGTTATTAGTTTTCCAATAATTTGCACATGAATATTTGTTTTTCTTCTTTTCTGATAACCATTACCGTACTTTCACGCGGGCGTTTGGTAGCACCTGTTGCCTGTTCTGGAGAGCAGCTCTCCTTTGGTGGTGGTGGAGAGAATGGCAAAGCTGCAGGCTGGAGTTCACATTGCAGGGGAAAGGATTGGTCTGCAGGGGTTCAGCGCGCCGGAGCAGCCGGATGTGATGTGGCGGCAGCATTGGCTCCGGCGGCGGCGGCTCCATCGGCGCAGAGAACGCTCCGCGCCGCTCAGAAGAGTGAAATCAGGCCGCCCCCGCCAACGGGATCGGGCCGGATGTGACGCGGCGGCGGCGGCGGCTCCATTGGCGGTGCAGCTTCATCGGCGGCATCGGCTCCAGCGGCGGCGGCTCCGCGCCTCTCAGAAGACCGTAATCGGGCCGTCCCCGCTGCCGGGATTGGGGCCCATGAGCTGCTCTGCCGCCACCACCTCCCCAGCCGCACGCCGCTCTGGCCCTGCACCCGCCCGCCCCTGCTGCGGGGGGGGGAGCCTGCACCCGCCCGCCCCTGTCCCTGCTGCGGGGGGGAGCCTGCACCCGCCCGCCCCTGTCCCTGCTGCCGGGCGGGGGGGCACCGCAGCCGCCGCTGCCAGAGAAGCTGAGAGGCAGGGAATCAGCTGTTCCCGGGGAATCAGCTGTGAAGCGGCAGAGGGAGGTATGAAAAAAAAATTACGTTAAAAAAATATATATATTTTTTACAATATTTTTACAATATTCACTCCATAACACGCACAGACATTTCCCCCTATTTGGGGGGGGGTGCGTGTTATGGAGCGAAAAATACGGTACCTCTGCCTAACCAACAGCCACTATTTCTGAATCAAATCAAGGTTAATTTCGTCACTTAAGAAAGAACTCTGTTTGGGAAACTATTGAGGGTAAAGACGATTTCTTGCAACCCAAAGGCATATTTGGCATAATATTGTAATACCAAATGCAGAAATGTAGTCAAGTGGAAAGACATCCATAAGTCTGCCAGGAGGAATATATTCTGCCCGCCTCCACTCCAACAAAGAAAAAGTAAGGAGTTGCTGTTTCTAATCAAGGAAAAGTTTTTCCTGTCCAAATATTTTAAACATGTATGTATGTATGTGCATGTATTTCTATCATTTGCATATCTGTTCACAAAGCGGTTACTGATACTCAGGACCGGTGCAGGGCAGTTTGGCGCCCTAGGCGAAATTATATTTAGTGGCCCCCCTCTTGTACTTGTGGGGGGGGCCTCCAGAGCAAAGCAGCCCTGCTCTGCAAACCACCACCCCCGCAGCCGCCAGACCCCCGCCACCCCCCCGCCACCTACCTTCCCTCCACCCTGGCCGCCGCCTCCGAGGAGGAGGAAGTGACACGATGGGACCCCGCGCTCTGTTTTTGGCCAGGGAAACCAGGGCAACAGGACTGTTTAAGCCCTGTTGCCCTGGTTCCTCCCGCCAAAACAGCGCGGGAGGGGCTCCGGAAGCGGCGCGGAGAAGGTAGGTGGCGGGGGGGTGATGGCGGCGGGGGCGGCGGGGGGCGGCCTAGCGGTGGCGGGGGGCAGCCTGGCGGCGGCGAGGGGGGGCGGCCCGGGGGCGGTGGGGGGGCGGCGGCAGCGAAGAGGAGCGCAGCGTTTCTGCGCCTTCTTCAGCCACGCGCCCTAGGCAACCGCCTAGTTTGCCTAGCGGTAGCGCCAGCCCTGCTGATACTGGACATATTCCTCCTCAAAACAACCCTGAAAATAAATCATTACAGTCTAGGGCAACCTGCTGCAAAGGGAGATAGTGAGAGCACTGCTTGATCAGACCTGGATCTGGATGGGGATGTGTGAGCAATGCACAGTCAGATTTCCAAATATTCCCTAAGTCACATATGGTTATGACCTTAAATTGTTAGCATTTGGGAATTGGGAGGGATATCACATAGTACTAGTACTGACCACTCTAAAAAAATCCTATCCTTTTATGTAATGCATATCTTGGCTGTATATATGCCTTCAAAATGATATTATATCATTGAACTACAGTCGGTACATGTTTATGCTGGTGCCAGAAATGTTAAGTAGACCAAAATGATTAAAAAGAGAAACTGCTTAGCCATATGTATGCAATTGTATTTAAATCATTTTCAGCCTTTGGCACAGCTGAATCCAATACTGAAAGGCAACATGTGTGCAATGTAATAGTGTAAACACGGGAATGCCAAGTGGTGAGAGAATCAGAATCAAATGGCATAAAACACTTCTAATTTATAAGCAAACTAGCTTTTTTTTACCCGGCGTTGCACAGGTCATCATTTTCCTATAGGCACTATTTGTTCGAAATTCCTTAAGGTAGCTGACCGCTGTTTGGAATCCCTTGGAATCCCAGCTCCCCTGGGACTACCAGCTCCCCCAGGATTACACAATGAATTCCCAGCCCCCCCGGGACTGCCAGCTCCCTCGGGACTGCATTATGACATCCCTGCTCCCGCTCCCCCCGGCCTACACAATGAAATCCCTGCTGTCCCGGGACTACACAATGAAGTCCCTGTTTCCTTCCCCCCAGGACTATGCAACAATGAATTCCCTGTGTCCCCCCAGGACCACACAATGAAATCCCTGCTTCCCCCCTCCCCAGTACTACACAATGAAATCCCTGCTTCCCTCCCCCCCGGGACTATGCAACAATGAATTCCCTGTGTGTGTCCCTGGACCACACAGTGAAATCCCTGCAGTGCTTCCCCCCCACCCTCGGGACTACACAATCAAATCCCTGCTTCCCCCCCCCCCTGGGACTGCACAACAATGAATTCCCTGTGCCCCCCCTGGTACTACACAATGAAATCCCTGCTTCCTTCCCCCCCCCCCCCGGAACTATGCAACAATGAATTCCCTGCCCCTCCCCGGGACCACAAAATGAAACCCCTGCTTTCCCTACCGGGACTATGCAATCAAATCCCTGCTTCCACCCACCCACCCACCCGGGACTGCACAATGAATTCCCTGTGTTTGTCGTCCCCCCCATTGTGGACTACACAATGAAATCCCTGTCCTCCCCCACCGGGAGTACACAATGAAATCCCTGCTCCCCCCCCCCAGGACTACACAATGGCTGGGACTGCACAACAATGAATTCCCTGTTCTTCTCCACCCCCCGGTACTACACAATGAAATCCCTGCTGCCCCCCCCCCGGACCACACAATGAAATCCCTGCTCCCCCCCCCCCCGGGACTGCACAACAATGGATTCCCTGCACCCCCCCTGCAGGACCACACAATGAAATCCCTGTGTGCTCCCCCCCAGGAGTACACAATGTCGTTGCCTGGGTCATTTTCCTATAGGCACCGTTTCTTCAAAATTCCCCCACCTCCACCCTCGTGTAGGCTCCGGCTGCGGTTCACGTGAACATTCTGTTTCGACATAGGAGAGATTTGCATATCCGCCTCTGATTGGGCCCCTGTGGAGGCAGTGCATACCAACGTTCTATGTGCCGGTTGGAGCTATTTGCATAACGCCTCCTGAATGCCCCCTGCGAGCATTCCAAGCGACGCCATTGGCTCTCATCTATTTTGGGCCGTACCGGCACGGCGAGGGTTTTTCGGAGTTTTTAACCCACCAGTCTTTGTCCTTGGGTGATGGGGAGTATGTGTGCCAAGTTTGGGGTGGATCCGTCCAACCGCGTAGGAGCCAAGGCGACGCAAACTCACTCCGCGGACCCACGTACGTACAAACAAACGTACAAACGTACAGACAAACATTCACATTTATATAGTAGATTATGTGATCACCTCAAGGGTAAGTTCTACTAAGTTTTATATTCAGGTTTCTTTCCCATCTCTTCTTTTCTTATACTATGTATGTAGTATATTACTATATACTTACATGGCTGACTCTATCATACAGGCAGATCAGAAAGCAGTCTAGGACTACTGAATGATTCAAGGGAAGCCAGCAATGTCAGATCTGATCTCTACACAAAAAGCTTTTCCTTTCCTGCTTTTCTGTTACATAACCTCTAGGTGGCACTGTGCTACAGTGGAAAAACGCAAATACACAAGTAGGAAAATACCTTTTCACTTTCAGAAATAATACCCCATTTTCTCCACTTTAAAAGAAACTGGGAAAGTGTTCTTAAAAAACAAGTGGAGGATCGCTATGTCATCTAAAGAACCCTTAAACAACTGTAAGTAAGGAATCATGAGTGCAGAATACCTCATGTAGAAAAGCTTTTGTTCTTCAGCGGCCACCGTGCAAATGTTGGGTGAAGAACAGGCCATGTACTTTATAAACACCAGCATGGTCTATATCAGGGCTCTCCAACCTTGGGTTCTCTAGATGTTGCTGGCCTACAGCTCCCAGCATACCCAGCCAGCATGGCTAATGGCAAGGGATTCTGGGAGCTGTAGTCCAGCAACATCTGGGGACCCAAGGTTGGAGAGTCCTGGTCTATATAAATACCAGGGCATTGTCTGAGGACAACCAACTTACTAAAACTAAACCAGGTCTGGATTGGGTGAGTGCCTGATGGGGGACTGCCTGGGAAACCCATATATGCTATGTAGATTTTATTGTATGGATTGTTGTGAACCGCCCAGAGAGCTTTGGCTGTGGGGCAGTATAGAAATGAAATAAATGATGATGATGATGATGATGATGATGATGATGATGATGATTTATTTATTTATTTGTTTGTTTGTTTGTTGATTATATTTATGAATCGCCCATCTGGCCAGACATCTGGCCACTCTGAGCGATGTACAGTCCAATAAAATACAAGGCGGGGGGGAACACACACACACACACACAGTATAAAACACAATTAAAAACAGTACAAAACTTAAAAATCCTAACCCACCCCATATTCCCACCTGAAAAGCCACGTTTTTAATGCCTGGCAGAAGCTAATCAAGGAAGGGGCATGGCGGAGGTCACTGTGGAGAGAGTTCCATAAATTGGGGGCTGCCACAGAAAAAGCCCTCCTCCTAGTCCCCACCAGCCTGGTTTCTCTGGCTGATGGGACAGGGAGAAGGACATCCATGGCAGATCTTGTTCAGCGGCCTACTTGATGTTGCTGGAGGCGCTCCTTGAGATAAACTGGACCGGAGTCGTACAGGGTTTTAAAGGTCAACGCCAACACCTTGAATTCAGCTCGGAAAACAACTGGTAGCCAGTGCAACTCTTCAATCATGCCGGTGGCAGCCTTTAACCAGGCGAGCTGCTGCATTCTGTACCAGCTGCAACTCCCGAACCATCTTCCAGGGTAACCCCACGTAGAGCGCATTACAGTAGTCTAGGTGAGAGGAGACCAAGGCATGAACCACTGATGGGAGCAGATGATTAGGAATGTAGGGGCGCAACTGCCGCATCAGATGGAGCTGATACAGCACCGCCCAGCTCACAGCTGACACCTGAGCCTCCATGGACAGCTGGGAGTCTAGAATGACTCCCAAGCTGCGGACCTGGTCCTTCAGGGGTAGATGTACCCCATTCAGCACCAGGTCAACATCCCCTAACCTTCCCTTGTCTCTCACCAGAAGTACCTCGGTCTTGTCGGGGTTCAGTTTCAGCATGTTCCTTCCCATCCAGCCACCCATTGCCTCCAGGCACTTGGACAGGGTTTCAACAGCCAACCTTGGTGAGGACTTGAAGGAGAGGTAGAGCTGCATGTCATTCGCATATTGATGACAGTGCACCCAAACCTCCTGATGATAGCTCCCAGCAGCTTTAGGTAGATGTTAAATAACATTGGGGAGAGGATGGAACCCTGCGGCACCCCACAAGTGAGCGGCCGAAGGTCCGAAGCCTCCTCCCCAAGAACTACCCTCTGGTACCTTTCAGGGAGGAAGGACCAGAACCACTGCAACACAGTGCCTCCCATGCCCAACCCCTCCAGGCGGTCCAGGAGGATACCGTGGTCAACGGTATCAAAAGCCGCTGAGAGATCGAGGAGGACTAGAAAAGAGCATTCACCCCTATCCAAAGCCTTCCTCATATCATCCACCAAGGCGACCAAGGCCATTTCTGTCCCATGTTCAGGCCTGAAGCCCGACTGGCATGGATCTAAATAATCTGTTTCATCCAAATGTGCCTTCAACTGAGCCCCCACCACTTGCTCAATCAGCTTGCCCAGAAATGGCAAATTGGAGACTGGGCGAAAGTTGTTCAAATCTTGGGGATCTAAGGAGGGCTTCTTTAGAAGTGGTCTTATTACTGCCTCCTTAAGGGCTGATGGCATCACTCCCTCCTCGAGGGAGGCATTCACTACCGCCCTGATCTCCCCACCCAGTTTCTCCCTGCAGCAGCTCATCACAAGCCAGGACGGGCAAGGATCAAGCAAGCAGGTGGTCAGCTTAACAGAAGAAAGCACCTTGTCCACTTCACCAGAAGGAAGAAGCTGGAACTGATTCCACAAAACTGGACTGCCACTGGCTTCCTCCCGTTCACCCGATGATGATGATGATGATGATGATGATGATGATGATGATGATGATGATATTGATGGGATATAAATGGAACTAAATAAATAAATAGTAGTAAGTATAAATGATTTCTCTTGGTATAGTAAATTTATACTGTTAAATTGTAGCAAGGAGTGCTGTAAACTTTGAGTGAAGAATTTTTACCCCGTCAAACCAAACGCAGCTCACCACTCAGGTGGAGTGGTTCACCAGGGCTTTAATAGACCTCCTGTCTCCTGCCTGGGGTGATAAAATCAGGGATGGGGGTGTAAGTACTTTGCAAGCCAAAATACATGGCTGGTGGGCAGCATTTGGCCAGGTAAGTCACAAGGTGTTCAGGCTTGCTGAAAACAAAAAGAAGAAAAAGAAAAAGTCTTGTCCATTAAAGCATACAAAAAGTTCAAAAACAGGTTCTTCAAAAACATTTTGCTACAGGATTGAAGGAGGAGGATAACTCCATAATTGTTCTGAAAGAAGTACCTATTAGATTTTTTCGTAAACGGAAAGATTATGCCTTTTTTACTGTAATGCTGAAACAGAAAAAGATTGCTTTTCATTGGGAGATTCCGGAAGGTGTGGTTTTTACCTTCAAAGATCAGAGATTCAAGTTGAATTCAGTTCAAAAAGCCAGAGATTTCCTAGAAAGATTTAAAAGAGGCTTTGAGGAGATGAAATGGGGAGAAGAAATGATGGCCTTGGCCACAGGCACAGATTAAGCTCAATATATATATATGTATTTTTAAACATGACAACCGCAGCAAGACTACTATATGCACAGAAATGGAAAGGTCCAGCAGTGCCTACGACAGAAGAATGGTTGGTCAAGATGCTGGAGCTGGCAGAGATGGCCAAACACATCATTAATCAGAGTAAGGACAACATCCATGTTTATTATTGAGTGGAAACCTCTAATTGACTTTTTGCAGAGACTGGAAAATAATGATTTGTTTGTTTGTGGATTTATGGAATAATAAGTGAATTTGGGACAATGGGAAGAAAGAGATTTCTCATTCTGATTATCGAGTAAGAAAAATTATTGTAACCTATATTTGCTGTAGAAGAAAATCGGAGGTCTATTTTGTTTTGTTAATTCTTACATGTTTGATATTATGTGTTTGTTTTATATAGAAATAATTTTTTTTAAACCCATTAAAAAGCATACAAAAAGTCATGACAATTTCAGCCCATGCCACTTAAGGATCTGTGCAGTGCCTTTTTCTAATAATTAAGCCATCATACCAATGTCTGGTGTTTTACTTATCAGTGAAATGACAGTCAAGGAAACTGTTGCAGCTAAAGTGTCCATCTCCTGCAAACATAATTACCAATATGTTAGTGCTACCACCAAATGTAAGGGCTTAAAAAAGGATGCCAGTGTTCAATGGGAAACATGAGCAAATTGCCCTAAAGGTATACCAACCAGGCAGGAAGATTTCTAGCAACACAAGCCAAGGACTTCCACGTGTGAAAGCTCATAGAAGACACTTTTGGTCCATTCTTTCTTCGAATTCTTTTACTTTTCATCCAATTTATAGTACTTTTGGCAGTCAGCCTAACCAAATGAAGCATCCCTGGGCCCTGATGCTTATGTTAACTGTGTTTGCTCAGCATGCAAAAAGAAGTGAGACAAGTGTCTTTCTCTTTACATTTGCGTGGCATTTATTGTGCTAAATATTTTTTTAAAGGCTTCTGAATGTTAAGAGGGAGAGAGGGAGAGAGAGAGAGAGAGAGAGAGAGAGAGAGAGACTGGTATTCTGTTGAATGCATCCTCTGTTACCTTGAGAAGTACTGAATATTCAGATCATCATATCTTCAACAACAACAAAAGATTTTAAATCAGCACGACAACACTGGAATTTATCACTTCAAGAAGTAATAGATGGAGAGATCAATCCTATGGTCCAGGGAAAGTATCCCAGGGACTATAGTCACTATAGGATCCATCAGAGTCCCCCCCCCCCCTCCAAGGCCGCAAACATTGCTACAACCTTGGAAGGGGGCTCTGGTTTCCGATCACTCCCCCCCCCCCCGCAGCCACCATGGGAAGGACTGTGCAGGCTGCTTCCCGAGGTTGCAAAAGCAGGCTTGGAGAGGTCAAAAATGGGGCAAGCCAGTGGGCGGGGAGGGGAGAGGAGAGGCCAGGATACAAGGTGTCCTACTGCCTCCCCAGCCCCAGTCTGGACCCTGCCAGCCTGTCTAGAGAAAAAAGTCAAACACGGAGGATGGAGAGGCGAAAATTGCCTCCATCGCTCCTCCTGCCCTGCTGGCAGCAGCTCGGCAGGACACTGAATGCACAGAAGCCTCCGAGCCTGGCGGCTTCCATCTTACGATGGCACAACCCATAGGGCTGCACCCTTAACAGATTTCAGGAAGTCATAGACTTGTGCGATGCTGTCCTATAGAAAGGATCAGTTTGCGGCTTATTGCAGACAGAATTACAAGTGCGCAACCATCTTAAGCAACCAAGCTTAAGCCCATTCGTCTGCTTATTATACCCCATGATGATTCTCAAGTTGGGAGACAGGCCTTTCTTAAGAGGTGAGGAAGATGTCTCAAGGAGGGGAAGAATAAAGGCAAAGTGGGGGCGGGGAGGAGAAGAGAGGAGGATCCTTTCTCAAAACTCCTGAGTGTCACGTACAATTCCCTCTGAGGCAGACTCAATCATTACACTCTTTATATGAGAGGACTGATTGGTCGAGGGACCATAGCTTGGCGTGCAGAGTACATGATGTGTGGCATGCAGAAGATCCAAGGTTCAATCCCTGCTATCTCCAGTTTAAAAAAAGGAATCGGGTAGCAGATGATCGGAAACGGTGGCCACCTACGCATCATGCACCCACCCCAAAAGTAGCAATGCATAAAGACATAGATTTGCACAGAATTTGCATGTGTTGATTTGTAGATATAGATGCAGATTTAGACATAATGACTACATTTTAAATAAAAACACAAACACAATGCAGCTCACTATAGTGAGTGACACGCCGTGTGACCAGATGACCTGTGTGACTGCTCAGTCTGCTGTCCAGGTGCTTCTCCCTTCTTATGGTTCTTTATCTTGAAAAAACACTTGGACTGGACAGTCCTTCAAATAGAGGGCCGTCCTCTGTAAAGTAGGACACATGGCCACCCGACCTCAGCCTGAGACCCTGAAAAGCTACTGCCAGTAAGAATGGGCAATGCTTTAACTCTCTGTGGGAATGGATGGAACCCAAGACATTTCAAGTTGCTGTACAACCAATCCTCTCTTGTAGGTGTTTGGGAGAGTTTCCATTTTGAAGCCATTTCTAAATAAGTGGCAGTCAAAACTTCCAATATTCTCAATTTTCTATCTCTATATAACCTTTTAGGTATCACAACAGGATTACTAAGGTCTTTGTGGATAGGGTATGGCATACCCTCCAATTGCCCTGAATTTGCCAGGACAGTCCTGCAAACACTTAAGCCATCAGGGCTTCGTACTTTGTTATGCAGATTCCCGATTTGTTATGCAGAGCCATGAATTTCCCTGCCTCTTCCCGCAAGCTATATTGAAGACATTTGTACTTACTTCCCAGTAACTGTGCATAGGATTGCACTGTTTGTTTTAACTTAATTCAAGTTAGTTAAATTCTGTAAGATTATTCCAGTTTAAGTGTTTCTTTAAATCTAAATTGTGGGAAAAGAACACAAAAAGTGCTTTAAACTGGGGCCTTTTTACAATAACAAACAACAACAAAACTGTCCAGCCCCTCAAAGTTATTCCTCGTGCTTAAAAACCAGAGCTCAGTAGAGGTGTTGGAGCAAAATGTTGAAGGGGCTCAAAACCCCAATGTGTCTCTTTTTGTATTTTCCCCCACCCAAAAGCTCCCCCTCCTCTGCATCTCCTTCTTTTCTTCTCCTTCTCCAACTGCCCTGAAAATGCTGGGACCGGACCAATCCTGACAATTTTAAAACAAAAAGAAAGAGACTGCCCTGTAAGCACTGACCCGCCCCCCCCCCATGAAAAACACCAGATATCAACAATTAAATGTTTAAGTAAGGTAAAAAAAAATTTTTACAACAGTCACTAATAAAATATTATAAAATAATGTATAATATAATAATGTAATAATTATATCAGATATTGTGTGTTTCCTCTGATAACTTTTGTACTTGACCATGCCCTTTGGTTGCCTGGCCATACCCTTGGCCACGCCCTCATGTTGTCTGGCCACACCCTCTTGATCACACCTTCATGTTGCTTAACCATACTTCTCACAAATTCACACGTGTGTCCCTATTTCCAGCCGTGAAATGTTGGAGGGTATGGTATGGCCACTTATTTGTGCAAAAACATTGAACTATATTCTCCAAAAATAGGCCCACCAGACAGGCCCACCAGCTAGGCCCAGGGTGAGCACACAGCATCCTTGGGCAGCTGCCAAGACCCCAGAATGCCAACAGAGCCCCCAGTGCTGACACCTGCCCTGGGCATCCACAGGCTGGGTGGCTGGGCAAATGAGCCACCACTTTATAAGTTTTCGCTGCTCCCCTCAACATAGCATCGCTCTAAGGCATTGTGGGAAATTAAAATAGCAGCTCTTGCCTCACAGTCACCTGCCACTGCCACCATGTCAGTCCATGGCCAGGGGTTGCCAACATAGGAAGGCACCCACCAGAGGGCCCACTCAAACCTTGATCCAGCCTTGCCCCCGACTGTGTGCAAAATACTTAATTTGAAAGCTGCATTCTCAGGACCTAATACTTGCTCGACAAGAGGAAAGGTGGTTTTGTTTTGTTGTATTTCAATTTTCTGAGTTACTCCCAGCTAGAGAGAAATAGAATCTTTTATCCATACCTCATGGACTGATTCTAAGAGTGTGTTTACACTACAAATTTAAACAGGTTTAACAGCCTTAGTTAGGAGCCATGACAGTTAAACAGGCATGAAACGGATTTAAATACGTAGCAGGGCTGGCCCTCCCATGAAGGGCTGAAGCACCCACCTCAGGCGGCGGAGTGGGAGGACTGGCAAATTACATACTCCTCCCCACCTCCAGGAGGCCCCCCGGCAGATGCTGTGAGGTGGTTGTTGCCGGGTGGGTGAGAGTACTCCTGAGAGCCCTGCCGGTCGCTCTCCCACTGTGGCATTTGCCACAGCTGGAGAGTGGAGCTGATGGGGCTCTCTAGAGCCACTGCCCGGCCTGGTGGCACAACAGTCAGTGCTCCAGAGAGCCCCTACAGCCTTGCTCTCCTGTTGCAGCAAATTCTGCAGGGAGAGAGCAACCAGTGGGGCCCTCCCGAGCAGCTACCCACCCTCTGGCTCACCCTGAGGATCCTCTCAGGGCAATCCAGAGGGCAGATGATGGGCAGGTGGTCTCCCTGAAGTACTGTGTCAGCTGTAAAAAGTGGCTCGGCCAGACCCAAATGTCTGGCTCTGAGAGGTCCTTCCTTAGACCCAGGCATTGTGGGAGGGAGTGTCCCTGGAGATGGCCTGCACTGTGGTCAATCTCCAGGGACACCCCCGCCCACAATGCCTGGTGCCAAGGAAGGACACCCCCCCCCCTTTTTCCAACCGGCGCAGTTCTTCAGAGAGCAGTGGCGGTGGCGGCAATGGGGAGGTAGGTGGGAGACGGGAGGCATAGCAAGGGGGAGAGAGTGGGGGGAGACATGGCAGGGGGTAAGGGAGATGCGGCAGGGGGGAGATGTGTATGGCGGGGTGGATGGGTGAGAGGGGTACGCACGCAGCAGGGGGAAAGACGCGCGTGTGCTTTCCCACCTCATGCTGCAGGACAGCTTGCGCTGGCCCTGATATGTAGAGTGTGTAGATACACAATTGAAAACACCATGCATGAGCAGGCATTGGCCCGATTATCTCATAGAACATCAGTTCTAGATGTTGTTGCTAGAACATCAGTATGGCTCCACTGATTCAAGCCATTAGCTAAAGTAATCTTAAACGTATTAATGTTTACCTTCCATCCTTTATCTTTAGCCTGTGACCTGGCGTAATTTTTCTACTTAGACTAAGGTCACATCCCCAAACATAGAGGATACAAAGGGTTGGATGGATGTGGTTGCTGCTTATTCCTGAGACTCCAAAAATGCATCATTTTGGGACACCCCCTAAAGGCAAAAGGACATCTGCATTCTCTCCACTATGGAAACAAAACACAATGTTTTAAAGCCTCTCAGAAAATCTACAGGACAGTTAATATGATTTAAGCCTATATTTAAATTTTATGAGACTCATTTTCAAAGCTAATAACCCAGTTTACTGTGCACAATATCAAATGCAAATTTTATTACTGACTTGGTAAAAACCAAGACATATTCATTAGCATATCTCAGTGCATCAACCTTTTTAGCCAAAAGGTGCACCAAGAGTAACAGTGGGAGTTTTTATATGTGTTGTAAATTACAGTTACTATCTCATTAGATAAACACATTTAAAATCAGGTTATCATTCACTTATATATCAGAAAGTTGTTTGTTCAATTGCAGCTAGACTCGTATTACAACATATGGTGCATGAAATTCTTAGCCTAATAAAATTTCAAGGCACAGGGAGCTGGTGTCTTGGAAAAAACTGTTTCTGCTCAAGGAATGGCTCGATATAATCTGTAATTGCTAGGAAACAATTATGCAGCAGGCTGTTTTGTACTTAATAGTATTTACATCCTTGATTTTATTAGCAACAAAATCTGAGTGGAACTTGTGAAAAAGAAATTAATTTTTGCACAAAAAGATGTAAACTTTTAAGTTAAGGGTCCACCAGATTGTGGAAATGTAAAATAAATAAAGTATATCCCAATAAAAGAACTTTCCTTACTTTGCAATCTGATCCCTCTTAGTGGTTAATTTAGTAGCCAAATATTATTACAGTTGCACTATAGTGTAACTCTGTAGTAACTCCAATTAACTTGTTGGTAGCCCATTTGACATATTATATATAGCAGTTGGTTGGTTGGTTTAAAAATGTCTATCCCAACCAGTGTGGTTGTAGCGGATAGAGTGTTGGACTGGGACTCGGGAGATCCAGGTTCTAGTCCCCACTCGGCCATGAAGCTCACTGGGTGACAGGGTGGGTTGTTCGTGAAACAACCCACGGTTTACCCGACAGTCAATTGGGATCATCGTGGATTGTCTTCTTCCCCCTTGGTATCCCAGGGAACCCCACAGCAGGACCCATCTTGTCTGCCCTCCCCACTGCAATCACAAGCCTCTTGGCAGCCTCTCTGGGTCAATGCCCATGAGAGATGCCTGCTACACTTTGACAGCAGACACCCCCAGGATATTGCCCAGGCGAGGCATGTCATGACTTAATGAAAATAATGAGCAGAGTATGGAAGGAAAGGTGGCAGTCTCCCCCCTGGTTTAAAAGGCTGGTGCCTTCATGCTACACTCCCTATTAGTCTGCTAAGGGAGTGAGTCCTAAGGTCTCCTAGTAACTCCAAGGCTACTGAGCTCAGAGGGAAGAAGCAGACTTGTATTAAGACAAATTATGGTATTAGATCGGTTCTGAAGATCAAGGGCACAACTCAGAAGATCTGGGGCCCATGCCCAGGTGGCCCTTCATAACATCACCCATGCCCCAAAGTATTTTTGGATAATGAATGCTATAATTTGCCATCTTGTAGAGACATGAAACCGGCCAATTTTGCCCTTAAATGCTACCTACACCATGTTTTCTGCAAACATCCATTCAGTAATACGGAGGATTGTGCCATTTCGAGACCACTGAAATCTTGGCAGGCGTTAACAGATACCAGATTGATGTGGTCTGGATGCAGAGAATCTTGCAGAGACCTGAATGGTATAATACACCCTGGACAAAACTGGTGTAACCCTGTGTAGTACGCAGCTCTTGGAGGGGGCGGGGGGATGTCTACAGTTCAATCCCTTTTTGACCCTGAAGGACTGGAAGGGAGGTTATGAGACAAAAAGGGAAACAGAGATGGCGAAGAAAGGTCCTGAGGAAACTGAAGATGAAAGAGAGTGACAGAATAGAGAGGTCCTAAGGAGGCTGAGAATAGATCAGGAAAAAGCAGCAGCAATAGCCAGCAGTCCCCAGGCCTTTTTGGTCAGTGTGCACATTTGGAATTTTGAGAGTGTGTCACGGGCTCTCTCACATAATGGCTGCCATGATGGGCATGGCTGGTCACAAAACACTCATTTCCAAGAAGGCAAACTGGTGAGGCTAAAAGAAAAGTAACTTGTCCAAGAACCTAAGTCCAAGGAAGAGGCTGAGCTCCAAAACACGAAACCACTCTGCATTGGTGGGGTGAAGTTCCACTTCTCTCCACTGGACTAATGCTTGCTATGCATTGTACTCTGCACATGGAAATGTATACTCTGTAGAATAAGCTTTCTTAAGTAAATAAACAGGTAGTAAATAGACCTGTGGAGTTTACAGAGTTATTTCCTTACTACTGGAATCTGCAAACAGGAGGAAGCTGAGCTGGCTGACATCCGATACGTTGGAAAGCTGCGCTGGGAGTGGGAGAGACAGATCTGAACTTCTGTGTGTGGATTTATGGGCGTCTGCACACGGGAATAGGATTTTAAATCTTCCATCTCACTCGAGTGAGGCACTCTGCTTTTCCTCGCGCGCCTTCATTTTGAACCCAAGTAAAGATGGCACTGGAGGGCGGCACTTTATTTTGCAGAAAGCAAGCCTCACAGTTTAAAAAAACAACACATTTTAATTTAAAAAGATATTACGAAATAAAATAAAAATCAGGGAGCCTGGTTAGCAGCAAGAGAGGCATCTGTGGTCACATTGGTGCCCAGAGATGCCACATTGCAGACCCAAGGGCTAGGGTGGCCAGGCAGCCTATGTTACAGAAGGTAGTCCTCTATTTGAAGGGCTGTCAGAGGACAATGCTCTATTTAAGGCCCCCTCAACTTGAAGGGGCTGTCCAGTCCCAAGTCCATTTTAGGGATAAAAAACCATAAGGGGAAAGAACAGGCACATAGGCACATGGGTCTAGTTGGAGTCAGCAATTTTCTCCCTCACCCATCTCGCTACTGTATGAACCAAAATCCCGTGATTTCCACCACCCCACAGGGTTGCTGATAAGGAAAGTGGGGTTACGCTGGGGAGAATAAACCAGTCATCAGAGTTATTGCAGCTATAATGGCCTTCCAGAAACTCTCAATCTAAGGGCCAAACTAGCCACAACACCATTCACGCAATAAGCAACTGTGTTAATGTTTTGTTTTGTTTTTTACTAAAGTAAATAGGAGGTGAGTCCCCCAATCAGAACCAGGAGTGTGGCAGTTAGTGTATAGGATTGCAGCTTGAAAGAGCATCTAGATGGATCTATTGTCATCCTTACAATTTTCTTTCTATTAAAATGTAGAACTTCAAATGGAGTGTGAGTATATCTAACAATAACCATCATCAGGCTAAAATATCTTTAAACCTTGTTACATTACATAGATCCCAAAGAGAGATGTTGCCAGTTCATTTAAAAGACTAATTCCAGATAAGAGAAATTAATAGAGAGAGTGTAGGGCAATGAATCTTCCTAGATGGGTCCCGTGTTTTGTAAAATGGCTAATATAATCCAGTTTGGTGTTAATGACAATGCAGCATTTTTATAATGTATTTATACATGTTTCTCCCTCAACTGTCACCTAGCAGCAGCCACATCAGGCTACCTGAACTGTTTCTATCTCAGCGGGCCATTATAACTTTAAGAACTGGTGCCAGCGTTTTCTTCCTCCTCCATCCCCACCCCTTTCCTCTTGTCATCTCTTTTGATTGTAAGCCTGAGGGCTGGGACTGCCAGGTTGTTTTTTTACTGACTTAAAAGCTACTCTGGAAGCCCTTTTCAGTTAAAGCAGCGTTCTCCAACCTTGGGTCCCCAGATGTTTTTGGCCTACAACTCCCAGCATGCCCCAGCCAGCTATGCTGGCTGGGGCATGCTGGGAGTTGTAGGCCAAGAACATCTGGGGACCCAAGGCTGGAGAACACTGAGTTAAAGAGTGGGGTGAAAATGCTTTAAATAAATAAATAAACAACTCCTCCTATAATACCAGGCAGAGCATTCAGCAAAACCTTTGACCAATTCTATTTGAACATATACTAAGAAATATCACCCTTTGTATTAAGCAGCTGTGCTATAACTTTCAAATATGAGACTGCATAATATATTGAGATGTTTAGAAAATTTAAACAGCCTTCAGTATACTGATTCTGAAGAACTGTTCCCCTTAATCCTGGATGGGACTCTCATAGTCTTGCTACATAGAAAGGAAGGAAAGAAAAGAGGAAGGAGAGAATGATATGGATATTTATTTATTATTTATTTATTTATTTATTAAAGATACTTATATACTGCTTTTCAGACTGACCTCACAAAATAGTTTACATGAAATTATTAAAACAATAAAAATCAATAAAATTATGCAATAAAACAAAAAAAGATAAACAACTATTAGTCTTGGAGGAGCTGATTCTGGTTCTTCTCCTCTCGGGGCAAGATGGAAGTCTGCATGCCAGTGCTACCACCCTCCACTGGGCCTTGGGAACTAGGGCAGGTATACAGTACCCATAAAATCCCCACACCTGCTGACTTTCACAGAGGGCTTGACCCATCCATGGCCATTCTCTCCCAAGGAAAATTCTGTGGAGTACTTTTGATGCCTTGATCATAGAATCAGGGGACCTGGGGTGGGGAACCTACCTGCTGTCCCCCCCCCCCCAGCATTGCCCTGTACCTCCAAGATGGCTCTTGACTATTTTGCCCCATGTTTCAAAGAGGGTGGCCTCCTAGATCTTGGAGATGGGAGTGTTGGTCCAGGGTTGGAGCGTGGCTCGAGGATTGCAGTTGTTGGTTCAGGCTCAGGGCTTTCCAGCCTCTCAAAGAATGGCATGACTTGCCTCCATTATGTTTGCTTGACCCATCCACAGCCATTCTCTTCTGAACAAAATTCTGAAGGGGCACCTTTGATGCATTGATCATACAATCACAAGAGAATCATAGAGGCGGAAAAAGCCATTGAGGCCAACCCCCTGCTCAGTGCAGGAATCTAGTTTCAAGCATCACTGACAGATGACTCTCCAGTTTCTGTTTGAATACCTCCAGTGAGGGACAGCCCACCACCTCCCTAAGCAACTGGTTCCATTCTCTGACTGCTGTGACAGTTAGGACATTATTACTGAGGTTCAACCGAAATCTGCCTTCCCATAAGCCCGTTATTTTGTGCCTTGGATGACAGAGAACATGTTGCAGCCATCTTCTGTATGACAACCCTTTAGGTACTTGGAAAGTGCAATCATGTCCCTGCTCCCTCTTTCTTCTCTTCTCAAGGCTAAACATACCATGTTCCTTCCATATTTCCTTGTAGGATGGAGTTTCTGGTCTCCTGATCATCTTTGTTGCCCTTCTCTCAGCTCATTCCAATTTATCTGAATCCTTCTTCAAGTGTGGTGTCCAAACCTGAACAGAGTGTTCAAGGTGAGATCTGACTAGTGCAGAGGAGAGTGGAGCTGTCACTTTCTGTAAATTTGAAATTATAATTCTACTGAAGCAACCTAAAATTTGCCTTCTTTGTGGAGGATTTGATACTCCAAGATTCTCTTAGCTTCTATAACACCTCTCCCTGAGCATCAGCCTCTGGGGACTATTCAGTTTCAGATTGCCTCTCAATGCATCAGTTCACGCCCCCCAGCCCAAGGCCTATACCTCCACCAGTCTTTGAAGAGCTGCCCAGGCAGTCTGAGTCATCTCAGTAGTTCCTCTCCAGGTGGTTTCTGGAAGTGTACCTCCCTTCTCCTCTGTGCCCCATTGATCTGGCTCTAAACGACACCATCTCTGTGTCAGGATCAGCCTGTGAGAGGGCAGAGAGAGGTCTTATTAGAGGGTGATCTCCCATACACACACACACCGGGCACAAAACATGCTTGAGTAGTGAAAAAGGCTACCTGACATCAAACTCTAAGCCCTGCCCCTCATTCAAATGTGACAGATGGTTAACGCGACCCCTGCTGGAAGTCTGACCCGATCCCTGGAAGTCCCACCTGTGGAATTCCTGCCTCGAATGGAGGGATCACCAGATGGGGGGCATGCAACTCCTCTGCAAACTCATCATGCCACTGTGAACCAATAGGAAGAGGGTTAAACACCTGCTATATGTGTGGCGAACTTCAGGTGACCATGCAGGGGTCATGTCCAACTCCATGCCCAGAGGTCTGACCTCTGGAAGTCCTGCCCCGAATGGAGGGATCACCTGTATAGGGGATCCTGCTAAGTAAAGTTAACTTCAAACTCCCTGCTCTTTTCTGTCTCCCTAGACTTGGCTCCTGGTAATTTTGTGTCCTTTGTTGCTTGAACTGTGGAAACATCTCAAATGGGGATTAATGATACAAAGTCCACTTTACAAGAGTTTTGCCTACTATGAAAATGTGGAGAAAGCCAACCTAAGCCCCCTTTCTGACACACACACACTCACCAAGGTGGGGGGAAGGAGACCCAGGGGGGGGGGGAGACAGCCAGTCTCCACAGAGACCAAAGGGGACAAACAACATCTGCATAGAATCACCCCAGGGGGGAAGACAGGAAGCATCGCCAGGTTCGTTAATGCTCTCGTATATCAGCCCCATCTACATAAGACTTGAATACCTTGCCAGAGCAGACACTTCGGCACCCATAAGAAAGGACCATTCAACACCACAGGATGGGACCATTAAGCAAGTGGCTTCAAAGGGACCCCACCCCACAGGCGGAAGGCGTCACCCCACCTGACCCAAAAGGCCGCCCCTCAGGGAGGGTGGCAACCCACCTGATTGGCAACCCACCTGATTACGGAGGGAGGGGCTACCTGAAACACCAAGGTATAAAACACCCTGCGCAAGGGAACTGAGTTGTTGGACCTGATCAGCAATCTTGCCCCATGCTTGGGGTAAGGGAACGAAGGGATCGGCAACCCCGGGTAGCAGCACCCGAAATCACTGAAATTTCAGCTAGCTGAAATCACTGGCCACTTGGGTTGACCGGACCCCCGGGAAACCAAGCTGAAATCACTGGCCGCTTGGGTTGACCGGACCCCTGGGAAACCAAGCTGAAATCACTCAAAAGCCGCTTGGGCAGACCGGACCTCCGCCGGGAACCTAGCTAGCCGCTTGGGTAGACCGGACCTCCGCCGGGAACCCAGCTAGCAGCATGCGGTTGACCGGGCCTCTGCTGGAGCCCGAGCTGAACTAACTAGCTGAGAGCCCTGAAATCACGGTGTCCTTGAGACTTCTTGCTTGCTACTTTGTACCGTACTGATAAGCTGTATTGCTGGCGTGTGTCTGGGTTTGTGAAGGTAATTTTGTAAATAAACTTGTTTTATAAAAGATACTTTTGTGGCTATAAGTTATCCCTTTGTTCTGGGCTAAGGGTGATAGTCGCTGGGGACCTCGGAGAAGGCCCGCCCTAGGACTCGCTACCCCCTTAGCATTGAACCCGCGCAGAAGACCAGGTTGTCGGTCTTCCACTTGGTGGCAGCGGTGGGAAAACTTATTAGCCCAGAATATCTCCCAGACCCAAAGTAGTAAGAGCCTAAGGATCACCATGGGCGACCCAGAACCTGACGGAGCGACTGGGGGAGCTGAGCCACGGCGGCCCCTGCCCGCAACCCCCATCACCCCGGGGTTGGCGGCGCGGATCCGGCAGACGGAGCTGCAGAGGGAGCTGCTGGTGAGTCTGGCCCAGGGTGCCCGACCCAGGGGCCGCCCTATCCCAGTTCCGACAGATGGGAGAGAGGATGTGGTGACCGAGGACCCCGCTCCTCTGGAGCCTCTGGAGCCCCTCGAGCTTCCCTCGGAATGGATGGCACACGAGCGGGAGAGGATGGCCCACGAGCACGAAATGATCTAGATGCAGATGGAGTTGGCCAAGCTGCAGCTCGAGGTGGGGAAAACTCCCCGACTGTCCCCTCTGCTCCTCCCCCTCCGTCGTGGGACCTCAAGGCGTTCCCCTGCTACAAGCCAGGGCAGGATGTCCTGATGTTCTTCTACATTTTCGAAATGGCGTGCCAGGAGCAGCGGGTCCCCGACAACTTGCGGTTGTCCGCCCTGCGAACCGAGGTCAGTGGGGACCTGGCTGACCTCCTCAGGGCTCATCTGCGAAAGACCCCAGCAAGCTACGAGGCGTTCAAGGCAGCGGTCAGGCAACACTTCGCCCTCACCGCCGAACATTGCCGGCGGAGGTTTCGAGAGGGTAAACCTTCCCCCGGGACCACCCACGTGGCATGGGCAGCCCAGGTGATGCATGTCTGCGAGTCCTGGGTGGAGGCTTCCCGGGCCTCCACCCTGAAGGAAGTTGTCGAGCTGATCGCCATGGAGCAGTTCTTCACCACCATCCCGAAGGAGCTGGCCACTGTCGTGAGGGATCAGAAGCCCCGTACCTGTGAGGCGGCGGGGATCATGGCCGACGAGATGGGGCTATACCGGACGGCCCCATCCACCAAGGGAAGTTCCGCGGCCGTGGCCGAGAAGAACCCGGAGCCGGAAAAGGGCCTGCCCCGACGGCGCGGGGAGGCCCCTCGGACTAAGGGGAACCAAAACCCTCGGTCTGGGGTGTGCTTCCACTGTAACGAGATGGGACACCTGTGGCGGGATTGCCCCAAGCTCCAACCCAAGAACCGGGATGCCCGTCCCTCGCCGGGGAAAGTAGGACGCGTCGCAGGTGCTGCAGCCGCTCAGGACGACGACAGCGACGACGAGCGACGGTCGGTCCTCTCCCTCCATGCAAGCATCACCGAGGATCGCGGTGCCGAGGAGGATCTCCAGGAGTGGGATTCCTACCGTCCTGAACCCCGTGCATCGCTGTATCGCATCGCCTTCCCGGACCAGCTGAGATGGAGCCGCAAGCAATTCTGTGAGTCCATCTATATCAATAATGTTCCCAGGGAGGGGTATAGGGACACTGGGGCAGATGTAACGGCTCTGCCTCGGGACCGCGTAGAGAGGTCCCAACTTTTGTCAGGACGTACGTGTATGATCAAACCCTATAACTCCCCCGACAACACCGTCCCCATCGCCCGGGTCCGGATCAAGTACCAGGGGTGGGAAGGAGAGATGGACGCAATCATCCATCGCCAAAAGGAGTAGGGCATCATCATCGGGAACGACCTTGCGTTCCGGGTGGCCAAAGCTAAGATGGGGGTCATCACCCGGGGACAGGCAAGGCGAGGGGGGCCGCACCGGTCCCAAAGCCTAAGCCCGTGCCCCCTCCACCACCCGGGGTGACCCCATCCCCTGCGGGGCACCCCGGGGAAAACCAGGCCATAGCGGAGCCCCCGAAGAACGAAGGGTTTGCTCAGATGGCTAAAGACTTTGGGACACAAGCCCAATTCAAGGAAGCCCAGCGACTGGACCCGTCCTTGCGAGAGTGTCGCGCGCGCTCTGGCCAACCAAGACCCCGGGGTATCCCTTGCCACCGAAAGATTTGTCTGGGACAATGGAACTTTGTACCGGGAGTTCGAGCCAAAGGGGGAAGTGGCACCGGGGCGCAAGCAAAGGCAACTGGTGGTTCCCCAACGGTACCGCCGCGCCATGTTGCACCTCGCCCACGACGTGGCATGGGGAGGACACCTGGGGCAGAAGCGGACCCAAGCTCGAATCACAGAGGGGTTCTACTGGCCCATGATCGCCTCCGACATTAAGGCTGTCGGTCCTGCGATGTGTGCCAGCGAGTGGGACACAATCGCGATCAC
The DNA here is from genome assembly GCA_021292165.1 of Shinisaurus crocodilurus. Lineage (NCBI taxonomy): Eukaryota > Metazoa > Chordata > Lepidosauria > Squamata > Shinisauridae > Shinisaurus > Shinisaurus crocodilurus. The sequence goes on along the minus strand of CM037879.1, from coordinate 93,923,051 downwards.
CCAAGAGCTCCCCTTCAGCCTTTTCCGGTGGTGGGGATCCCTTTTGAACGGATTGCTATGGACATAGTGGGTCCCCTGAACCCGCCCACCAAGACGGGGAAAAAGTTTGTACTGACGGTAGTGGACTTTGCCACCCACTACGCGGAGGCTTTTGCGCTAGCCTCCATCTCTGCAGCCAGCCTGGCTAAGACTCTGCTCTCTCTCTTTGCCCGCTTAGGAATGCCCCGCACGGTCGTGTCGGACTGCGGCACCAGGTTCATGTCTAAACTGTTCCAGAAGATGTGGGACCTGGGGGGGGGGGTTGACCATGTAACTTCGGTGCCTTACCACCACGAGACCAACGGACTGGTTGAACGCTTCAACCAGACTTTGGGGGAAATGATCCGGGCGTACGCTAGCCGTCACCCGGGAACTTGGGACCAAGCCCTACCCTACCTCCTCTTTGCCTACCGAGATGCTCCGCAGGAAAGCCTCAGGTTTTCCCCGAATGAACTGATGTTTGGCAGAGAACTACGGGGGCCCTTGGCTTTGTTGCGGGAGGAGTGGGAGGGGGCTGCCGGCAGTTCGCCCGTGCCAGTTCACACTTTTCTGCGGCGGCTACGGGACACCCTCCACAGCGTTCGAGAAGCCGCCCAACAGCATCTGAAGGCAGCCCAGCAGCGGCAAAAGGAGCTGTACGATAAAACCGCAGTAGCCCGGACTTTTGAGGTGGGTGATAAAGTGTTGGTTCTGCGTACCCTCAAAACGGACAAGCTGTGTCTTAAGTGGGAGGGTCCGGGGACTGTAGTTGAGAAACTTGGACCAGTCAACTACAAAATACTCTTTGCTGGGACTCCTGGAAAATGTAAAGTGTTTCATGTGAATATGTTGAAATTGTATGTGGACCGGGGTGCGGGACTGGGCTGTGTGAAGGAACATAATGATAAGGATTTCGCTGATGGGGATCTGTTGGGAGAATGGGGGGATGGTGGGGGAATGGAAGAAATCTCACTGTCACCCGCCCTGTCCGAGGCTCAGCGGGAGCAAATGAAGCGGGTGCTGGATGAATTTGGGACCATGTTCTCAGACCGCCCCGGGTGGACCCCACTCATCCAGCACACCATTCAAATGGGTGACAGCCCCCCTCTGCAATCTCTGCCATACCGGGCGGTGGGACCCCACGCTCAGGTCATTGCTGAGGAAGTCAAAGCCATGTTAGACCTAGGGGTGATCGTTCCTAGTTCTAGCCCATGGTCCTCCCCGATTGTCCTGGTGGCCAAAAAGGATGGGGGGGTGCGGTTCTGTGTGGACTATCGGAAAATCAACAAGGTGACCGTCCCTGACCTCTACCCCATCCCCAACATGGATGTCTTGCTGGAGAAGCTAGGGAGGGCCAAGTACATTACCACCCTAGACCTCACCAAGGGCTACTGGCAAGTTCCGCTGGACGCGGATGCTGCTCTCAAGTCTGCCTTTGTCACACACCTGGGTTTATTCCAGTTCACCACTCTTCCCTTCGGAGTCCGGAACGGTCCGGCAACCTTTCAGAGGCTGGTGAATGGAATGCTGAATGGCTTGGGAGAATTTGCCTGTGCCTATCTGGACAACATAGCTATCTTTAGCTCCACTTGGGAGCAGCATCTGCAGCATGTCCGGCGGGTCTTCCAGCGGATCCGGGACGCTGGGTTGACAGTGAAAGCAAAGAAGTGCCAGGTGGGGCTAGGGGAGGTTGAGTACCTTGGACATCGGGTCGGAGGGGGGAGCATCAAACCCATGGAAGCTAAGGTAGAGTCGGTTCAGAAATGGCCCCAACCCGCAACCAAAAAACAGGTGCAGGCTTTTCTGGGACTTGCAGGGTACTATCGGAAGTTTGTGCCACACTTCAGTTAGCTAGCAGCCCCTCTGACTGATCTTTGTAAGAAGCGCCAACCGAACAGGGTCCAGTGGACCACGGCTTGCCAGACCGCTTTCGACGGGTTAAAAGCCTGCCTCACGGCAGCTCCCATTCTACAAGCCCCAGACTTCGAATCCCCCTTCGTTCTACAGACAGATGCCTCTGAGGCCGGGATGGGGCGGTGTTGTTACAGAAGAAGGTGGGAGAAGGGCTGCGCCCCGTTGCATACCTGAGCAAGAAGCTCCTGCCCAGAGAACGTAGTCTTGCCACCATTGAGAAGGAGTGCCTGGCCGTGGTGTGGGCCATCACCAAGTTACGCCCCTACCTCTGGGGGAGATGGTTCCGCCTGCAGACTGACCATTCCCCCCTGTGCTGGTTAGATAGAGTCAAGGGCAACAACCAAAAACTCCTACGGTGGAGTCTGGCGTTGCAAGACTTTGACTTCGAAACTGAGCACATCAAGGGTAAGGACAATGTCTTGGCTGATGCACTCTCCCGGGCTTTCTCAGGTGATGGGCAAGTCGATGGGAAATTGGGGTGTGGAACCCCAATGCCATCTTTTCCCCGGGGGGGAGATGTGGAGAAAGCCAACCTAAGCCCCCTTTCTGACACACACACACTCACCAAGGTGGGGGGAAGGAGACCCGGGGGGGGGGGGGGAGACAGCCAGTCTCCACAGAGACCAAAGGGGACAAACAACATCTGCATAGAATCACCCCAGGGGGGAAGACAGGAAGCATCGCCAGGTTCATTAATGCTCTCGTATATCAGCCCCATCTACATAAGACTTGAATACCTTGCCAGAGCAGACACTTCGGCACCCATAAGAAAGGACCATTCAACACCACAGGATGGGACCATTAAGCAAGTGGCTTCAAAGGGACCCCACCCCACAGGGGGAAGGCGTCACCCCACCTGACCCAAAAGGCTGCCCCTCAGGGAGGGTGGCAACCCACCTGATTGGCAACCCACCTGATTACGGAGGGAGGGGCTACCTGAAACACCAAGGTATAAAACACCCTGCGCAAGGGAACTGAGTTGTTGGACCTGATCAGCAATCTTGCCCCATGCTTGGGGTAAGGGAACGAAGGGATCGGCAACCCCGGGTAGCAGCACCCGGCGTGCTCCAGCTAGCTGAAATCACTGGCCACTTGGGTTGACCGGACCCCCGGGAAACCAAGCTGAAATCACTGGCCGCTTGGGTTGACCGGACCCCCGGGAAACCAAGCTGAAATCACTCAAAAGCCGCTTGGGTAGACCGGACCTCCGCCGGGAACCCAGCTAGCAGCATGCGGTTGACCGGGCCTCTGCTGGAGCCCGAGCTGAACTAACTAGCTGAGAGCCCTGAAATCACGGTGTCCTTGAGACTTCTTGCTTGCTACTTTGTACCGTACTGATAAGCTGTATTGCTGGCGTGTGTCTGGGTTTGTGTTGTGAAGGTAATTTTGTAAATAAACTTGTTTTATAAAAGATACTTTTGTGGCTATAAGTTATCCCTTTGTTCTGGGCTAAGGGTGATAGTTGCTGGGGACCTCGGAGAAGGCCCGCCCTAGGACTCGCTACCTCCTTAGCATTGAACCCGCGCAGAAGACCAGGTTGTCGGTCTTCCACTGAAAATAATGGAACGCTCCTTTGATTCAATTTAATTGAGGTCTTGCATCGTAAGAATGTACGTTTTTGGAAAACCGAACTGGATTTTAATTGTGACTAGGATGAAAGGGCCAGATTACCCGTAAACTTCTAATATCTGTTAAAATACATTCTCTAAATAAAACTAGTCTTCTGAAGATAAAGAAAAAAAGCGCTGCTTGTTGCTTCTGCTCAGAACCATGTCTGAGCAAGGAAAATGGCCGCCTCAATCAAATCTGGCTACACCCTTGTGACTGGGTGGTACAGAAGGATATTTTGGTGGGAGGACTCTTTCTACTGGTCTGTGTGACACTATCCTTAGCCTGGTCACAGAAATATGCTTAGCTTAGGGACATCCCAACTGCATTTTTGTGGGGTTGTCCTGTATGCGGCAAATGAGCCAGAGAGGTCCAAACCGGACAGGGCGTAACCTTCCCAAAGGGGAGTTGTATTGTATGTCCTTCAAGAATTTTCTGAGCAATTTCAAGCACTGGAGTGAGAGGGCAGGTAGCTTGAAGGAAAAAGAGTATTCAGGAGAGCCATCAGTCTGCCTGCTGCTCTCACTGACCCTATAGAGAGCCAGCTCGGACTTGCTTCACAGCTGCTGTGGAAACCCCTAAATCTGAATCATGCTTAGGGCAGCAAATGAGCCATTATTTCTGAGATGGGTGTATGTTTGTGTGTGCGCGCACATGTTTGCCTCTTGTGCTGGCCTTGTCTTGCCTCAGGTTTGGGTGGGGGGGAGGAAGCAGTCAGCATATCTGTATCACCTGGACTTCAAGGTACATGGACATGGAGTCTCATGGATTGATTAGAGAGGCATGATATGATGAGATCATTTTGTGAATTTCCACACCCTCACTGAGCTTGGAGGGCTGCCACTCCTCAGGGCAGAGAAAGACAATGGCACATCACAGGCCTTACTTTACTAATGCTGCAATTCTAAACCCAGTTTCCAGGGAGTAAGCCCCACTGAACTCAAGAGGACTTACTTTGAGGAGACACCTCTAAGAAATGTTAACCTTTGCAGGTGGCAGGGGTGGAGAGGAGGAAATCCAGCAGTTCAGCCTTCAGCAGCAGCTGTACATCATGCAGGGAATGTAGCTCCAGCCCCAATTCCTAAAAAAGAAAAGAAAAAGGATGACGACTGGATTTTCATAGATTTCATAGATCATAGAGGTGGAAGGAGCCTACAAGGCTATCGAGTCCAACCCTCTGCTCAATGCAGGAAACTAGAGGAGGGGGTCTCCCATCCAAGTAATAACCAGGCCTGACCCTGCTTAGCTTTCCACGCTCAGACAAGCTGAGCCAGCATGAGCCACAGGCCTGTATAGTGCCATGATCTTCTACTTTTTCATTTCAGAGACGTGATAACATCCACATTGGCTGGGGTCACAAAAACATTCCACAGAATTAGAGCCCTCCGTTCCCACCATCAGCGCAGAGCAAGTACGTTAGCTGACCAGGAACCAGAGCTGATGCCTTGGAGGGTCTTCTTGTGGTGGTGGAGGTGGAGGAGACGACGGAGCAAAGAGACGAATTTATTAAGCAGCCTTCCTCCAACCTGGGGTCCTCCAAAAGTGTTGGAGCACAACTCCCATGTTCCCCAGCCAGCATGGCCATGGCCTTGCTGACTGGGGATGGTAGGAGTTGTAGTCCAACACATATAGGGGGCACCAGGTTAAGGAAGGCTACAGAGGAGGAAAACCAAGTGGAAAAGAAGGAGAAATATGAATAAGCAGAGGGCCATTGTGACCAATGGTTAGATCACTCCTAAATAAACATGGTTAGGACTGGACTACTAGAATGTAGTGTGGCCTTGTCCAAGGTTGCTTGGCAACTGAAAGAACAGGGAGCAATAATGGAGGGAAGGGTAGGAGTTAAGGCCTGTGGCAGAGAAGCCAAATGAAAACAGAGAAACAAACTGAGTGAGTAATAGAGTAATAGCTACAGGGGAAAAAATCAGGCGGGGGAGGGATTAGAAAGTGCAGACAGGAAGGCAAATGAAACAATCTTTCTACCCCTTACTCTGAAAACTGGAAGGGTGGGGTATATCGGTGTTCAATTCTAGAGACTGCACATCCATGATAGGGCAAGCCAGGTGTAACTGTTACCTCATTAATGAGGTGTGAATTGTTGAGGAATACAATTAACCTTGAGCAGCTGAGTACATTTCAGCCGAGTCTAGGAAGCCAACCTAATGCTAAGATTTTAATCTGTGATTGAGCCCTAAAAAGAATTAAAGAACTACTCTTGAATACAAGTACCTCACTTTTTAACAAACAATATTTTTAATATTTACTTACTCTGGGCATCTTCATTGTGTATTAGGCCATCCTGTCCCAAATCTCAAACATTTTAGGAATTCAAGACATTTTATCAAGGGCCTGCCTAATGCAAAACTGGCGGAAAAACATGTAAGCAGCGGGACGCTGCCTAAGTGTATAACACTCATTCGCCAAATTGTTGACTTCCCCCGTCATATTATCCAGTGCATAAAATAGATTCTTGAGCACCTGAATGTTCATTTTACACACACACCAGCAAGTTTCTAGCTCTCATGGGTGCTGGCATACATACTGATTCTGCACAGGTAAAGTAACATCAGGTGTTCTCCAATTTGCACTCTACATCCTACAGCAAAGTAATCACTCTAGGAAAAATATTGCAGTGACAGGGATGCAACTGAGCACTGTAGAATAGTGGATCTTGCCATTTTACACACTGGAATGTGCATTTTCTTTAGTGATTTCCAAGTTTTAGGGTGACATGATACAAAGGAAGAAAGGACTCCCCTGCCGTTAATAGGTATGTAGCAGGGATGTTGAAGAGTCCTTGGTCTCAAGTCGAGTCACGAGTCTTTGGACCCGAGTCTCGAGTCCTTGGTCCGAAATGGTGACTCACGAGTCACGAGTCACTCCCAAAGCTGACTCCACGAGTCCCTATTAAAATCAATGGGGTTTTTTCCCAACAAAATAAGGCTACTTCAGATGTGTGGTATAAATAAATTCTAGGCACAAGTGTGCCTTTTTATTTCAAAACTCTGCCACTGATTTTGGCAAGAACAAACCAGGCAGAAAAACCCAAAATAACCAGGCAGGCAGAGGAGGCAGGGAACCCCAAAAGGCAGAGGCCTTTGTCTTGGACAATTCAACTGTTGAACTGGTCAAGAAGAGACCAGGCAGGCAGAGGAGGCAGGGAACCCCAAACAGGCAGGCAGAGGCAGCCAAACCCAAAATGTCTGAAAGGTTACATTTTAGAAAAATGATTTTAAAAAATAAACTTGCTGTACTTCCTAAAACTTATCCATGTTGTATTTGAGGAACATGATTTTTTCTAAATGTTTGGCCCCCATTCTGGAATGGTGAGATCTCATCACAATTCCACCCTCACTGAACACCCGCTCCACTGGTGATGAACTTGCTGGAACCAGAAACACACTTAGAGCAGCCACACAGAGTAATCTCAGGTCCTTCTTCTGCCTCTCCCAAGTACGCAACACATCAATCAAAATGAATCTCGACACACTGTTGGGGCTGCACTCCTGGTAGCCGTCCATAGTGGCCGAGCAGCAGCACACCTCGCTTCCATGTGCTCTTCACCGGCAATCATGCTCCTCTCCACTCCTTCTGGCACAGCCCAGGGATGTTGAAGAGTCCTTGGTCACGAGTCCCGAGTCGAGTCTCGAGTCCCATTAAAAATATAGGGACTCGAGTCCGAGTCGAGTCAGAGGGGGGACTCAGTCCGACTCACGAGTCGAGTCCTCGAGTCCGAGTCCCCATCCCTGGTATGTAGTGAGGTGGGGATGAGAAAAGCTGCAATTATCTTCTAGGCAATTATTAAAGGTACAGGAACCTCCTATGCACCTAGAAGAGGTATTTAAATGTGTGTGCATCACCATCTTGTTTGGGTTTTCTCTTCCTAATTTGTGACTAGACTTTCCAGGTACAATCCCTTTAATGCTGCAATCCTGTGTGCTTTTATGTGGGAGTAGCTATCAATGGGACTCGCTTCCAAGTGAACAGGCACAGGATTTGGCTGCATAAGTTCTAAAGCAGCAAGAGAAGATGCAGCCATAGTGGCTCCTATTCTGTTCCTCCACTGGCTCTTCTGTTCCTCCACTGGCTTGTCTTCCTCACCTCACATTCAGGTGTGATTCCTGAAGGTCTGGGGGATTCTGCCTTCCCTCACCTTTCAGGTACTAATTGATTTAAATTGATATCCTACTCTTTCCTGATTTTATCCTCACAACAACCCTGTGAGGTGGGTTAGGCTGGGAGTGAATGACTGACCCAAAATCACCCAGTGAAATGAGTTGGGATTTGACCCCAGTCTCACCAATCCTTTGTGACAGGCCCCTTAGCTATTGTTTTTAGTAGGTTGTGTGGGGAGCATGACGCGGCCTGGGCTGGTCGGCCGTCTTGCCTAGTTGTCTTTTCCAAATGTGTCCCAGATGTGCAGACTATCACTGAGCAAACAGGCAAGAGAGGCAGCCAGCCCAGGCCATGTACTGCAGCAGGCATTGTGCGCACGTATGCATTGCTCATCTAACATGACACATGCTGGCACCGCTGCTGCTAAACTGCAGCATTTGTTTGAGTAAGCAGAGAGTCAAATCCAGGGAGACTGGTGAGTAAGTGGCAGCAAGGTAGTGGCAGAGAGAGCTATCTGCCCTGTGCTCCCTAAGCTACCCTGCTGCCCTTGGGTGTGGTGGAAGACACTGTCCCACTGGCAGTGTTGGAGGAAGTTGCTTTGTCCAGTCAGCTTCTGCATGTGAAACGGGCTAGCGCCATCTTGTCTTTTGTCTCAGGCAGCAAAATCTTGGGTCAGCATCGCTTCCAGATTTTTAAATTGTGGATGATCCCGCCGAATGGGTAAATGATGGTTGCCCTTTCCACTCATGTTTTTTTGCCTTGAAACCAGTCATCTGTTACAGTGTGATTGGTGGTCCTGCAAGGAAGAAATATACAGACATGACTGTTTGGTTAGCCCTGCCTTGGTTCCCAGTTCCACCAAGAATGCTTAAGCTTCCAGTTTCTTTCCCATGTGCATAGTGGGGCTTAATCCAGTAATGTGGATTTTCTAGGGGGGGGGGGGGACTGGATCAGAAACATTTCTGTTGCCCTAAAGCAACAGAGATCTGATTTAGTATGTTTCACTTGTATATACGTAGGCTGCAAACCTATACTCACTTACCTGGAAGTAAGTCCCATTGAATTCAATAGGGTTTACTTCTGACTAGACATGCATATGTTTGCACTGTTAGTAAACAAAAGGTTGTATCCAATGACAGTCTAACTTAAGTCCCATTCATTTCAATGGTTCTCTACTCTAAATAGGGATAACATTGGATACAACCCAAAACTAAACAAAACATGTCTTGTTAATTTTGCATGCACTGTAAGTATCTGAAAAGTTTTTCCAATGGCCCAAAGTAATTGAACTGAGAAATTTGATGAGTGGAAAAATTCATTAAACTGCACTTTGTGTGGTTTAAATTCAAAGGCTTTACAAATTCAAAGCTTTACTTGGATTTTATTTTTTTTTACTGAAATACGTAAATATTTTAGGACATGAGAACTCGATGGCATACAGTTCTGTTGGACTCGATAGCCTTGTAGGCTCCTTCCAACTCTGTGATCTATATATATGAAAAATGAAGGCACTGAAGGCTAACATACTATTTTTAGCATGCCTGAAGAGCTGTGCTCATAAATACATGTGATTCCTAGGGATAATCTCCTGAAAAAAATGTTAATTGTAACTTTGATTCTGTCTAGCATTATATCCATTCCTGTTGCCAAATTTGGCTTGTACTGTGTTCATTATGTTGCTAATTAATTTTACAAAACAATGCATATCTAAAAGTGGACAACTTTCTGTGGAAAATCTGATGGAAAATTTTCTACCCCACACATCACTGGGCTTAATTGGGCTTGAAGTTGTACTGAGTTATGCTAGGCAGAAGCAGCCCCGAATTGTTGCCACCTTGCTCAGCTCTCATTCCATTCAATGGTGGCTACAGAAGAAAAGATCTCAGTGCATTGTCCCTTTTATGCACTTGGAATTAAACATACACACTTAACAAACATTCTCCTGTCCCAGCTGATACATATTCACGCTGGCCTTGTGCCAGCACATGACAGCCAAAATAGTACTTAACAAACAAACAAGCAGCAAGCATAAAATTGAATTGTTTTGTTTTGATCTTTAAAGCAGTGAACAAACGGTCCAAATAATGAAAAGCTAATTAAAGACTTTAATATTATTGTATTACAGTCTGTTTTATGAGTTAACAGACGGCAGGATTCTTTGCTGAAATGTACAGTCTGCTTCTTTGATAAATGAAATTACGGTTCCCCCACACTGGTTGCCCGCTGTGGCATTTTAAAAGGCAGCCAGACATCCTTGGGGTTTAAGCACCATTTTCTGTCAGGTCTCTGATGAAATTACATAAACTGAAGTTTTACACTGACATCACACACACACACACACACACACTGCAGACAGACTCTTATCTAGATCGTGTGTGTGTGTGTGTAGGGGCTGCACGGGAGCAACTGCCCTTGCCTTTGGAGGTATATGTAGTTCGGTAAGGGGGGGGGGGACCCACACAGTCTTGTTCAGAAATGTTAAAATAAACAATTTTTAAACATATGACTTATGTTAAGAGTAACAGAATATTTACCCATTTAGAAAAGTCAAAGGTTAAACAAACAAACAAAAAATCAATTCACCCAAGACAAAAAACATAAGCAGGAAAATGTGGAGTAAAAGTTATTGCTAGTTTTACCAATACCACCACCACCCCATCCATGTCTTCCCTTTAATTATAGGTGTGACTGTAGAGCAAACACAGTTATGCTGCAAATGTGTAAATATTATCCAGCATGTATATGTTCAATTGAACCCTCGCACTGCATTTAAAGACACTCTTCTATCCTTCTCGTTCTGGCCGCTTCTAGCATAATGAAAGGGGGCGGGGAGGGAGAAGAGCTCTTCTCCTGTTAATGTTGTACAATGCAGTGTAGTTCTTTAGCCATAAATAGTTTCTCGCACTATTCAAAAGAAAAAGAGAGAGCAAGAAGTAGCTTGCTGCACTGGAGGACGGGGACAAGACGGTGGGGGGGACCATACGCTGAGTCACCCACATAGGCACAAATCCAAACTACCCCCCCCCAAAAAAAATGGTTTAAGGTGTCTAATTAAGGCTGCTGCTAGGTAAACAAAACTGTTTAAAACATGTTCATCATTAAAGTGTCCCCTGACAGAAGGACGAGGCAGCAGACTTGGCGACAGAAGGGAGAAGAAGAGAGGCATATGGCCCCCAGTTCTGTCCCCTGCTGACAGGCTGCCTAGCTGCAAGCCCCCTTTCACCGCAGTCCTTGTGCACAGCAGATTGCAATGCCCCAACTTTCCCATCTGTATCCAAGGCTCGTGCCCCCCGACAATGTGGCAGCCATGTCGTTTTCATCCATGGACTATAGCAGGAGGTGGGGGGGGGGTGGAGGTTACTAGGAGAAGAGGGGAGGGAGATTAACAACCAATAATCACAATGCAATCCATAATGCATTGTCTCTGCAAGATTACATGGTATATTTCCAGTGGGGATTGGACCATCCATCACAGGCCTTTATTGGCCCCCTTTTTTTGTTGTTGTATAGAGCCCAAACACTGTCGTAAAAATCTAAACTGCTTAATTGCTGCGCTGTAAAAATTTGCATATCAGAGATATGTCATTCCATCGTTAAATGGCATTAGGCATTTGTTACAAGGCCTCCGCAATCGCACCAGAGCACCTCGGGAGAAAGGGTCACCTATTGGCATTATGCACAGTCCCTGGCTGAATTCTAATCATCAGCAATTACGGGTTTTAAATACTATTGCAATTCAGTGTTGGCTGATTTTGTGTGATTTACTGTCCATGAGCACACTGATCCCCTCAGGGATTTTTGTAGAGGGGCAGAATGTTGTTTTATCTCCTTCCTTATTAGATTTATCACAGCCTGCAAGCCATTGTAAGTGAAGAATAGGCGAAATACTGGGCCTGCTACAATATTTTTATATTCTTCCTTTGCATTTGTCAATCAGAATCTTAAGTTTCTCATCACTGACAGACACTGAGTAGGGGAGGGGGAGATTGTATCTTTTACTGAACTAATTTTTGGCTCAGCTGTTTTAGTCATCCCAAAACTTTTCAGAATGCCTACCAGAATGCCTTAAGGGAGCTGTCTAGTCCTATTTGCAATTTGGTTTTTCCGCCACCATCTGATTTTACGTGATCAGTTTTGTTTTCAGAAGGGGATCTAAATAAAGACACCCTTATTTCCTGCCCTGCACCTAGAGGATGGAACAGGAAGGAAACACCCATTAGAAAAGGGGTATAGGGCACAATATCAAAGCTGATCCAACTGGTACTGATTGTGTATTGTTCTGCAATGCAACCAAAATGCTCCAGGGGCTAGAGCAACTCACCGGTGAGGAAAGGTTACAACATTTGGGACTTTTTAGTTTAGAAAAAAGGCAAGCAAGGTGAGACAACACAGAGATATACAGTAATACCTTGGATTGCAAGTAACTTGGTTTGAGAGCGTTTTGCAAGACAAGCAAATTTTTAAATATTTATTTAATTTTTTTTTAACTTGATATACAAGCGATGTCTTGCAATACAAGTACTGTAGTACAGCTTAAATTAAAAATCTCTGTACAATTTTTTTGGGGGGGATTTCGTTTTGATATAAGAGTGTTTTGGATTACAAGCACGTTTCCAGAATGAATTATGCTCTCAATCCAAGGCATGACTGTATAAAATTATGCATGGTGTGGAGAATGTGGTGAAGAATACATTTTTCTTCCTCTTTCATAATACTAGAAGCCAGGGTCAGCCAGTGAAACTGAATGGTAGAGATGCAAGACCAAAGGAAGTACTTCTTCACACAGTGCATAAACTATGGAATTTGCTACCACAAGATGTAGTGATAGCCATCAACTTGGACAGCTTTAAAGGGAGATTAGACAAATTCAAGGAAGATAAGGCATGATGGCTATATGCTATCTCCAGTACCAGAGGCAGTATGCCTCTGTATGCCAGTTGCTGGGGAACATGGGTGGGAGGGTGCTGTTGCGTTCATGTCCTGTTGTGGGCTTTGGTCTGATCCAGCAGGATTCTTCTTACATTAATGCTGGCACAGGGGACAAGGAGGGGGGAGATTTCAGTATAAGATTCACCGCACAAATGCACATGGGGATTGGGAGATTTAATATCTATTCCCTTTTCATGGCCAGATCATTTTCTGATGAGATTTAGACTTTCAGAGGGTTTTCCCCCTCTGCAAGGGTGGGGGACCTATTACAATGGTCCATCCTCAGAGCCTGGTAGATTCTGATGCATTCTGGAGGGCTCTGGGGGATTTTCCTGCTGGTATGGCAGGCTGGCACCCCTGTTGATGCCCTGGTCACTCTGTGGGATACAGAGATCTCTCAGGCAGTTGACACGATGGCACCTAAGTGCCCTCTCCATCCCTGCAAAGCCTGTGCAGCTCCATGGTATATATCTGAGCTGAGGGCATGAAGCAAGTAGGACAAGGGCTAGAATGCAGGTGGAGGAAGATGGGTGCCGAATCCAACCACAGGTTCGAGCCCATTATCAAGCCTACCCTGTGGCAGTGAGGGTGGCAGAGAAGGCTTCTTTCCCACTTGCACTGCATCTTCACAGTGTTGTCCAGCAGAGCTTTCCCAGGCGGTGAGGCGCCTGTTCCCATCTGGCCCAGAGAGAACAGGTTGTACCCTTGGTGGCACACTGTGACAAGCTTGAGAGACACTTTGAAGGTAAAGTTAGTCACATACACCATGATCTAGACTCCACAGTTAGTGCAATGCCAGTAGTAAAGGTGTCCGGAACACTGTCTGGTCCAGTTATATTGGATGAATTTCAGTTGTTGAGGCCTGAGGATGAGGACAAGATGCTTGGTTGAGTTTAGCTGATCACTTGTATGCTTGACCCTTGCCCTTCTGGGCTTATTACATCTCATAGGGAGGGGATGTCCAGTGGGGTCCAGGAGGTTGTAAATTCCTGCTTGAGAGAGGGGACTGTACCAGCCTCTTTTTAAAAGGTGGTGATCAGGCCACTCCTGTACAAACCTAGGGCTTCTCTACAAGAGGCATTTATTGTGCACTTGTGATTCCTCACTCACAGTAGTTTGTGGGTGCTTTACATGATGCCGTCATCCTCCAGGGCCCCTCCCGTGCTTTCCAAGCATTTCCATGCCTTTTTTTTAGATCGAGGAAAGTGTAGTATTATCTGGAAATGGCGGAATGAACCGGAATGAGAAGCTCGTGTATTTGCGCAATTCCGCCATACTGCGCCACCTTGTGGTTGTGTAATGGAACATATAGCAAAGTAGAGAAAGAAAACCCCCAGGGAAAAAATACGTGTAAAGGAGCTGAACTTAATCCCGCCAAGAATCTGGAAGCAGAGGCCTCAGTAAAGTTACAGGCTAAAAGCCTCATGTAGAGAAGCCCCTTATCTGGACCTAGAAGAAGATGAAAACAACCACAGGCTAGTTGCCAGTATCCCCTTCCTAGGCAAGGTGCTCAAGCAAGTGGTCGCTGATCAATTACAGGCACTCTTGGATGAAACTGATTTCCTGTATCCGTTTCAGTCCAGCTTCAGGCCTGTTTTTGGAACAGAAACTGCCTTGGTTGCCCTGTGGGATGATCTATGGTGAGAGAGGGACAGGGGAAATGCAAACCCTGTTAGTTCTCTTTGATCTCTCAGAGGCTTTAGATACCATAAACCAGAGGCAGGCAAACTTTTTCAGCCTGTGGGCACATTTGGCAATTTGAGAAACTGTGTCCTCAACACCACCACAAAATGAGTGTGCTGCAGATGAAAGCACTGTCCTGCAGCCACCTGCCATCTTCATTTCCTAAGACTGTCTGAGCCCCACACATGGCCCAGAGGCATTCATAGGGGGGGGGGAGATGGGAGGCCCTCACTTTGCTTTGATGCAATCCCAGCTGCCAGTAAGAAATTTTGTTGTTTTTTTTAAATAGAATAGATAAGAAGTAGGAGGTAGGGCACCTTGGTGGGTACCAAGAAATGTGTCTGAGGGCACAATGGTGCCCACAAGTGCCATGTTGCCTACCCCTGCCATAAAGCTCCTGGATAGGCTGTCTGGGTGGGGATATGGCGACACTGTATCGCAGTGGTTCTGCTCCTACTTGGATGATCTATTCCAGAAGGTGGTGTTGGGGATTATTGCTCTGTGCCCTGGTAGCTATGCTATGGGGTTCCATGGGGCTTTATTTTATCCCCCATGCTTTTCAACACTTACACGGGGAGAGGGTTATCTGGGGATGTGGGCTGACACCCAACTCTACCTCTCCTTTTCATCTAATATAGCTGAGGCAGTCGTTCTGAAGCACCAACTGAGCAGGATAAGGGACTGGATGAGATGCAATCCAGACAAGACAGATATATTGTTGTTGGGTGGTTCATCTGTCTGTCTGAGTGGTGTTTACCCTGTTCTGGAGGGATATTTATTCATTTATTACATTTCTATACTGCCCAATAACCAAAGCTCTCCTCCTAAAGTTTACACTCCTTCTAAAAGATCAGATGCATAGTTTTGGGGTGCTCTTGGATCCATCATTGTAACTAGAGGCATAGGTAGCTTGGGTGTCTCAGAGTGCCTTTTATCAGTTTAATTTAGGCTGATATATCCACTACAACCCAACCTAGACAGAGACAGCCTTGTGATAGGTATTCACACTCTTGGTAACCTCCCACTTGGATTATTGAAATATGTTATATGTAGGGCTGCCTTTGAAAATGGTCTGGAAAATTCAGCTGGTCCATAACATGGTGGCTAGATTGTTAATGGGGACTGGTTGATATGATCATATTGAGCTTTTCTACACAAAGCTGTTAATCACTGTATCTATTGTCGGTTTTGTTGCAGAATTGAGATCTGAGCTCTACACAAAGAGCTTTTTCTTTCCCGCTTTTCTGCCACATGACCTCTAGGTGGCGCTGTGCTATAATGGAATAGCACAAATACACAAGTAGAACCAGCGCTTTCAGAAAGAATAACCCATTTCCCCCTGTTCTAAAAACAAAACAAAACGGGAAAGTGTTCTGAAAAAACAGAAGTGAAACTGGAGGATCACAATGTTGTCTAAAGAACCCATAAACAACCATGAGTAAGGAATCATGAGCACACAATAAATGCCTCGTGTAGAAAAGCCCATTATGCCAGTACTTTGCCATCTGTACTGGCTGCTGGTCCGTTTCCAGGCCTAAACCTTTATAGCCCTAAACAGCTTGGGGTCAGGTTACCTGATGGAGTGTCTCCTCCCATATTTACCTTCCCAGACCCTACGCTCATAGTCTGAGGCCCTTCTCCAGGTGCCACTGTCAATCTACTATATATAAATGTGAAAGTTTGTCCATCCGTCCATATGTATGTATGTCCGTACGGGTGTTTGCGTGCGTCGCATAGGCTCCTACATGGTTGGACAGATCCGCCCCAAACTTGGCACGCATACTCTCCATCACCCAAGGACAAAGACTGGTGGGTTCAAATCTCCAAAAAAGCCCTCGCTGCGCCTGTACGGCCCCAAATAGATGAGAGTCAATGGCGTCACTTGGAATGTTTGCAGGGGCCATTCAGGAGCGGCTATGCAAATCACTCCACCGACATATAGAATGTTGGTATGAACTGCCACCACAGGGGCCCAATCAGGAGCGGATATGCTCCAAACAGAATGTTCATATGAACTGCAGCCGGGGCCTACATGGGGGGGGGGGGGCTGGGATTTTATTGTTGGGTAGTCCCGAGGGAGAGGGGGCAAGCAGGGAATTCATTGTTGTGTACTCCCGGGGAGGAAGGGGAACAGGGATTTCATTGTTGTGTGGTCCCAGGGGGGAGCAGGGAATTCATTGTTGTGTGGTCCTGGGGGAGTAGGGATTTCATTGTTGTGTAGTCCCGGGGGGGGGAGCTGGGATTTCATTGTGTGGTCCCGGGGAGGAAGCAGGAATTTCATTGTGTAGTACCGGGGGGGGGCAGGGATTTCATTGTAAAGTCCTGGGGGGGAGCAGGGAATTCATTGTTGCGTAGTCCTGGGGGGGAAGCAGGGATCTCATTGTGTAGTTCCGGGGGGGGGGGGAAGCAGGGATCTCATTGTACAGTACCGGAGGGGGGAGCAGGAATTTCACTGTGTAGTCCCAGGGAAACAGGGATTTCACTGTGTAGTTCCGGGAGAGCAGGGATTTCATTGTGTAGTCCTGGGAGAGTAGGATTTCATTGTGCAGTCCCGGGGGGGGGGAACAGGGATTTCATTGTGTAGTCCCGGGGGGGGGGAGCAGGGATTTCATTGTGCAGTCCCGGGGGACCACATAGTCCCGGGGGAGCTGGGATTCCATTATGTAGTCCCGGGGGACCTTTCCTATGGAGTGATTCAAAACAGTGGTCAGCGACATTAAGGAATTTTGAACAAATAGTGCCTATAGGAAAATGATGACCCATGCAACACCGGGTAAAAAAAGCTAGTTTAAGTATAAAGTTGGTAAAGTTAGATTTATGCCAATTTAGCTCTACTGACAAAAATGGGGACGAACTGATTTAAAGTTAAGTACCCAGGTGTAGCTGCATATGATTTTTAAAGAGGATCACATGATAAGCATTCTGACTATTCAAAATAAGTGTACATTCATATTCTTTTGACCATAAGGACACTTTATGTGGACACCTGAAAACACAGATCTTCATATCTACATGTGCACTGTTCTTCTGAAAAATTCAACATACATTCAGATCACAGGTTAAACCATATTTAGAAGCCTTCAAGACTTCCACACATGGATTGCCCCAAAATCTGAATATGTATTAAATCATTCATGGAACACCTACATTCTGGACCATTCATAAAACTGCAAAGTCACCTCACAAATAGTTGAGTCTTGCCTTTCCAGTTTTTAAATTCCATGATGGCCAGAAAGATCTATTTCCCTTTCCTACTCCTTCTCCTTTTATCCAAAAGAGCTCACAAGAAGGATTCAGAAAGAAAGTTTTCCTATTACTGTCTCTTTCCTAATCGTCCCATACACTGAGCAACTGATGGAGGGTAGGAAATGAAAACTGGGGTTGGGGGATGGAATGGAAGAGACGCACACACATTTTAGAGAAATAAAACGAGTATGAAACAAACAAAACATTGTCTTTAGAAAGCAGTTACCTTTGCAAATACAATCCTTCGCAATGCAATCCTATGCTCTCTTTCCTGGGAGTACGCCCCACTGAATCCATGAGACTTCTCAGTAGGATTGCACTGCAAAACTGGTAAAAACAGTAAATCGAAAACTTCAATTGACTTCCGTGGGACTGCTCCAGTGGTTGGAATTGCAGATAAATTGCATTTAAGGCTAATGCTATTATCTCCAAGGACACTTACTTGGAAGTAACTCCCAAGTAAGATTAAGTTGAAATCAATGCAAGCAATGTGTTTCAGGCTGAGGTATTGTATAAGTACTATTGATGCTTAGTATTACACAGACTGCCTTCCACCAACTCCATTAGCCCCTTCCCCACCCCTCCGCCAGGTCACCCAGTTAAAAGGTCATATTCCAGGAGCCTAGGTTACTTCCACCAATAATTAACTGAGGGCTGAGTTCATTAGTTAAAACCGGGTTGGCACGCATGTGGAAATCACCGGAGCCTTTGATATGGGAAGAAAAGGGAAAGCAATCTGTAACCCATCAAAGCCTTGGCCACAATAAACGTGTCTATTCCAGCCTGCACAAAGGTGCAAAATAACAGTAATAATAAAGTTCTACAACAGCCCTATTTAATATACCACATTCAGTTTGGCTCCTTTATATTTCATCAAAAGGTTTAGAAAGCACCCAACATAAAACATCTTCATAATTGTAATCATATATTTGACCATTTAACGTGTGCACCATAATGTACCATTAGTTACACAAATAACTAATAATTTGCTAATGACAATATTATGTTAAGTCAGTTTAGGGGCAATTAAAGTGAATGATATTTACATATGCCTAATGAATCACCGTCGATGGCAGATTAAGAGATTCTAATGAATATTCATCCAGACATTCACAACCAGCTCCACAGTTTATAAACTGAATTATGGTTGATTTGCCCTTTTAAAAATGAATATGTGAGTATCTTCTGCATGGGAAGAATGAACAATTGGGGCTGATTGTAAAAATTTTTAAAGCGATGTACTGGTCAGGACACAAAACATTTTTATGCACTCTCATACCCCTGAGCTGTTTGGCTCTTTTTATACCACATATCAGCATTGATGAACTATCTCCATTTTCATTCGGGGCCGCAACATGAAATATAGAAATTGTTTTCTGTTGAATTAAATGCAATCGGGAAGTTTTATGCATCCTCACTAAAAGAAATAATTACAGGTAGCAGCCCAACAGCTAGCAGGGCCTGCAAACGATGCCATGTGACCAACTATCAACATTAAGGAAAGCAAGAGGGAAACCTTTAGGAGCATATCCAGGGCCTCATCCAGCACCTATTTGAAACATATATACAGGCAGTCCCCAGGTTACGATTACGAATGCAGTCCGTTCTTTAGAATGTCTTTAAGTCGAATTTGTATGTAAGTCGGAACAGCATAGCGTTCTATACATTAAAACCGGCATTTATGCAAATTGCGTAAATTACGCAAATTGTGTGGTATACTACGCTACATACTCTACATAAACAACATAGCGCCGGGGAACCCAGAAGTCCGTTCTTAAGTATGGGTTGTCTGTAAGTCGGACGTTCTTAACTCGGGGACTGCCTGTACATTAAATCCTCCCCACTTTCTTTCACTGGGATCAGCAAAGCTGGAAAGGGTTCAAAAATGGCAAGAGGGTAGGAGGACCATAGATAGGAGGATTGGGCCCCTGTAGTTATTGCTGTATTTAAAAAAATGTACCCCACTCCTCATCAAAGAAGAAAGCAGAGCTGCTGGCTGTGTAGTAGAAGGGTTTTCAGTAGGTTCTGAGCATCTTTCCCCAATCTGGAGCCCTTCAAATGTGTCGGACTACAAATCCCATCACCCCAGCCAGCATGTTAGATGTTGTAGTCCAACACAACCGGAGGGCAGCAGGAAGTAGAGGAGAAGCAGAGTAGGTGAACGGGCGCTAGGGAGAGTGCAGGGGAAAACACGCCCACTGATCAGAGAAGACCAAGACCAGCATGATAGGCATTGTAGTCCAATACAACAGGAGGGCAGCAGGAAGTAGGGGAGAAGCAGAGTAGGTGAATGGGAGCTAGAGAGAGTGCAGGAGAAAACATGCCCAAATTGTGCTCCTGTCATACATGCACACACACACAGAGCTCCTAGGATCAAAACTTTAAAAAGTCTAGTTGCACCATTCAGAAACCACTTGCTGCCTTCATCCATCTCCTCTCCCCCCCACACACACACCACCACTAGTGCCGCCTGAAGCAGGTTGCTTCACCTTGCTGCACGACAGGGCTGGTCCTGCCTACCTCATTACCACGAGGGTAGTCCAGAATAGGAGCTTCCTGTCCTACCAGGACAGTGGCTGACAGGCCTTCAGTATCACTTCAGGACAGTGTTGGCTAATTAGAATTGGGTCACACAGTGGTGACTGGACTGATCATGCCAGTATGAGGTGAGTGCTCCCTCCTTTCCTTAGTGAGTTTGACTTTTTTCATCAACATTTCTATCTCTGCACCATGGTAGGAATTTTACTACTTTGCCCCTCCTTAATTATGCAGGTTGTCCACCTCTTTAAGCCTGCAACAATATGCTTTGGCTTGCCTGCGTTAGCCTTTATAGTTGGGCCTCACAAAAGAAGCTGCATTCCTTCTGACTTCCAGAGACTATGCAATTGCTCTCCCAGCCCTTTTGAAATTGCACTGAGCCCTCTGTCTTGGAGCAGAATCCCTTCTTAGTTGTATAACTTCAGCACACGACATGGCTTTATTGCACCATGCATTCTCTTGAGTCATCCATATGGGAACAAGCTACAAACATACTTTGTGCCAACCTCTTTCCCACTTATTGACCCAATCCCTTCTCACCAAAATGAACTCAATGATGAAAAATAATTGTATTATATAATATTCCAAATGCATTAATATAATAAATATTGTCAAAAATAAAAACTGAGAACTATCAAAAGACCAAGACATAATATTGGAGCTGTTCACATGACACAACTGTACGGGGCATGTGCGGCCACCATTTTGAATATGCAACCTCTGCTCGGAGGTTGTCGTGTCGTGCAAACCTGGTAAGTGTGGGTTATGCGAGGGTTAAACAACCCGCGCATAACCCATGGTCTGTTTTAGGGCTATAATCAAAGGAGCTCCACAAGAGTTGCCGTGCAGGAGAACTTCCCAGTAGTTTGGACCCCACAGATCCTGCTATCTAATGATACAAAATCTACCACTGAAGATGGCCAGCTTTGCCTCTATTATAGTATCATCTCTATACTAGCTTGCTAGGCAAGGAGCAGTTCTGGATTTACTTCATTATAAAGACGTAGAGACTAATTGAAGCCTGGGCAGATGGTTCTGAAAACTAGAGCAAATTCCCAAGGCAATCCGGTAGCTACTCTATGGCCCAGTTTGCACATAACAAGAAGTCACTGTGAGTGAATTTCCCCGTGGGGCTTGTGGTGGTGGTGGAAACCACCATTTTGAATATTTGGGGCATGGCGGGGGCATGCCATAGCCTCTCATTACCTGCAAACCCAGTGAATGTGGGTTGTTGGGGTGACTGACAAGCCTCCTGCAACCCTAAAAGAGCCCATGGGTTCTGGGTGGCTTGCCAACCACCCCCACAAACCACTCTTGCTGGGTTCGCATGTAACGAGAAGCTGCAGTGGTGGGGATTCATTTGGTTTGCATTTGAATGTGAACTTACCTAATTTTGCACTTTTGAACCAATACACAAACCAAGACTCAAATTATCCTTCGAAATTCACTTCTCTGAATTTTGCATTGGAGTTCTCCAATTAAAAACAAATGTATACCAAATGTATATACTAGGGGCAAGTGCACACAAAAATTTGTGTATTTGTGTAAATAACATTAACAGTGCATTATATTAGGGAAATGGCTTGTAAAAATTGTGTATACAGTATTAGGCAAAATTGCATACAAAAACATAGTATTAGGAGAAATGAACACAAAAACTCCTATGAATTTTCATGTGAAACTTTTTTTAAAAGCACACACACACAAAACTCCTCAGAGTTTGAGGTAAACTGAACTTACAAGAAACATTCTCAAAGTTTGGAACAAACCAAACTTATGATTGGAAAAAAGAGAAATGGAGAAAACCCAAATTTTACAGATTTGTCCACTTCTACATGATGCAGCAAGGTGAAGCAAACTACGGTACTTCAAGTAGCACCATTGGGGGAAAGGTGGAACATGAAGAAGGAATTGGATGGTGCCTGAATTTTGAAGCACGACATTTTACAGTGTTAGTCCTAATGGAGACAGCACAATTTGGGCTCCACTTCAGGCAGAAAAAAAGTATTTTTTGAACCAGCACTAGAACCAAAGTTGGACTGCAAGCTGGCTGGCAGTGCTGGGTTGCTAAAAGAATCTGTAGGCCCAAGAACAGATGTCCTGTCACACATCTGCTGGCCAAGGTTTTCATAGATTCAAAGATCATAGAGTTGGAAGGGGCCTACAAGGCCATCGAGTCCAACCCCCTGCTCAATGCAGGAAACCAGAGGAGGGGGTCTCCCATCCAAGTAAGAACCAGGCCTGACCCTGCTTAGCTTTCCACACTCAGACAAGCTGAGCCATTTGGACCTGGTGATCATCCTTGGACAGATGAAGACACTGTGTTCATTTTCTCACGTTCTCTCTCTCTCTCTCTCTCTCTCTCTCTCTCTCTCTCTCACACACACACACACACACACACACACAGGCTCCACGCTTATATGGGGATGTGGGGTGGGGCTTATTTGCTTCTTCTGCAAACATATGTGATTCTTCTTCCAATGGGAATTGGGGAGTTGCACTCTGTGCATGAAAGAACTGGTTCATACATGCATATCCATCACTTGATTGGTTGCCTGGCTACTGAACGTGTGAATGGCTAATGAAAAGCACTGTGTCTCCACTGAAGCAAAATCATAGGAAAATTATATTTGTTGTGTTTGATCTCTGATAGCACATTCACGCATGCCGATTATCCCCTGGTGCTGCAGGGCATCAGTGAACATACATGCATGAGCCAGCTCTTAGGATTTCATTCATTTCATTTCATTTATTACATTTCTATACGGCCCAATAGCCGAAGTTCTCTGGGCAGTTTACACACATCAAAACATTTAAAATACATAATTTAAAAAAATAGGATGGCAGGAAAGCCCTCCTTCCAAGATGTCCTCAGGGCGGGGGTGAGCAACACATGTCCTGCAGCCCTCACTGTGTCTCCTGCTGCCAGCATGGCCACTGCCAGGCTTCCAGATTCCCAGCAATTCTGCTGGGAAACAAGGTGCATGGGGAGCGTGCATCTTGTTTCCTAGCAGAACTGTGCTCCCCACAGCCTGCCAAACAGCATGGCCACTCCACTGGCACTGCCAGCAGCGAGGGAAGGGTATGGCTCACAGTGGGTTCTGGGAGGGCCAATGTGGCCCCCTAACCCACAGAAGTTGCCCACCCCTGCCTTAAGGACAGTAGGATGCAGGGCTGGTGCCCATCTGAATGCACCTCCTGTTGAAGGTCCTTTATTACAGGGCCTCCCCCTTCTCAAGTCTGGAAGGAAGGATTTTCTCCTCTCCAACCCCATCCTGAACAACAGTGACTTTAGGGGAGGATATTAGTGTGAAAAAAGCCACTATAGCTGGCAACAACCAACTATAGTCAGTGATCCCTGGGGAAGAAACAGGCCTGTGGCTCCTGCTGGCTCAGCTTGTCTGAGCGTGGAAAGCCAGGGATGGGGACTCGGACTCGAGGACTCGACTCGTGAGTCGGACTGAGTCCTCCCTCTGACTCGACTCGGACTCGAGTTCCAATATTTTTAATGGGACTCGAGACTCGACTCGGGACTCGAGACCAAGGACTCGTCAACATCCCTGGGCTGTTGATGAGTCTTCTGGCTGTGCCAGAAGGAGCGCGATCACCGGTGAAGAGCGCATGGAAGCGAGGCGCGCCGCTGCTCGGCCACTATGGACAGCTACCAGGAGCGCAGCCCCAACGATGTGTTGAGATTTATTTTGATTGATGTGTTGTTGTGGGGGGTTTGGGTTAGGGTCAGACATTTTGGGTTTGGCTGCCTCTGCCTGCCTGCTTTGGGGTTCCCTGCCTCCTCTGCCTGCCTGGTCTCTTCTTGACCTGTTCAACAGTTGAATTGTCCAAGACAAAGGCCTCTGCCTGCCTGCTTTGGGGTTCCCTGCCTCCTCTGCCTGCCTGGTTATTTTGGGTTTGTCTGCCTGGTCGGTTCTTGCCAAAATCAGTTGCAGAGTTTTGAAATAAAAAGGCACACTTGTGCCTAGAATTTATTTAAGCCACACATCTGAAGTAGCCTTATTTTGTTTGGGGGAAACCCCATTGATTTTAATAGGGACTCGTGGAGTCAGTTTTGGGAGTGACTCAGGACTCGTGACTCGTGAGTCACCATTTTGGACCAAGGACTTGGACTCGGACTCGAGACTCGGGTCCAAAGACTCGTGACTCGACTCGTGACTCGAGACCAAGGACTCTTCAACATCCCTGTGGAAAGCTAAGCAGGGTCAGGCCTGGTTGTTACTTGGATGGGAGACCCCTCCTCTAGTTTCCTGTATTGAGCAGGGGGTTGGACTCGATAGCCTTGTAGGCTCCCTCCAACTCTATGATCTATGAATCTATGAAATTTACTGAAAAGCCATCATCTTGTTTCCCTTATCTCCCCACCTCTCCATCCACCCATGCAACACCCTTAATGAAGTTAAAGCTTGCATGTAAAGTTCCCATGATTATATTGTACTAGCAAATTGCTTGTGTGTTTTAAGAGAGTAGCAAGGGCTGGCTGTGGCTGTTTGTGTGTACAATGTGTTTCTCTGCATCACATTGCATGTATGCACAAACACACATGCACCCATGAGATCACTCACTATCGGGTATGAGGCTGCAGGTTTTAACCTTCCTTTAATAGTGTCCTGGATTGCAATGCTGTAGTTCCCCCATTAGCAGTCTATGACCAGAATTCACCTCCTTCTCCTTCTCCTTCTTTTCATTTCTGTACTGCCCAATCACCGAAGCTCTCTGGGCAGTTCATAAAAAAATACACATCATAATACAAGATAATAAAAACATAAGATAAAACCTCTAATGTGCAAAATTTAAACCACTAAAGCATGTACAATAAGATATGAACCTGACAGAAAAAACTGATATAAATGCCCCATCATATGCCATCAAAAGCCTGGGAATAGAGGACATTCTTAACCTGGTGCCGAAAAGACGATAGTGTTGGTGCCAGGCAGACCTCAGTGGGGAGGGCATAATCAACGGGCCACCACTGAGAAGGCCTCCTCCCTTGTTGCCACCTTCCAAGCCTCCCTCGGAGGAGGCACATGGATGGAGGAAGACCTCTGATATTGATCATAGTGTCCAGGTAGGATCAGGTCGGGAGAGTGGCTCCATCATATATGGGAGAAAAGTTTCAGATCATGTGGAGAGCCCCCACAGATACAGGAGGCTCTCCTCTTTATAAAGTTGCCCTCCACATCTAGAATTTATGGAATTCACCACCACCAAGTTTTTGGTGCTGGATGACTTAGATGGCTTTAAAAGAGGAGAGTCTCTACTCCAGGTTTTTGAGGGGCCTTGGCCAAGATACCCTCAAAGGGTCCCCTCCCTCAGTGATTCTACCTTCTCACTGCTATTGTCACTAGCTGCTATTGCTCATCAACCTTTGTCCCATACTTGCTACCTACTTGCTTCCTTGACAGGCAGAGAGCAAGTAGGCAGCGGCCTCTACTGCTCCTCCTTCTTACCACCACTGTTGTCTGGGCCAGAGTGAGAGGCAGGTGAACAAGCAGGCTGCAGCAATGGTGAAGAGGAGGAGCAGCTCCAGGGGGTTCTTATCAGTAGGCCCCTGTTGGTGTGTGGGCCTTCGGCAGGTGCCCAACCATGCCTACCCTTGACGCCAACCCTTAAAGAGGCTAAGACAAATCCACAAAGAATAAGTCTGTCAACAGTGACTAGCCAAGGAAGGTAAAGGGAATTTGAAAGTTCAGAGGTGGTATGCCTCTGCATACCAAGTGCTAGGGAGCCGGAGCAACAATGGGAGAAGGTTATTCTCATCACGTCCTGCTTGTGGGCTTCCCAGAGGCATCTGGTTGGCCACTATGGGAAACAGGATGCAGGACTAGGTGGACCTTTGATCTGACCAGCAGGACTCTTATGTTCTTAATAGTGCCCTTCTCCTGCATGGGCCATGCTCATTTTACTATAATAGCACCAAGCTGCCTGGCAACATGCTCACAGACGTGGCAGCAGTGCCATTTGTTCAGAGACAGGCTTCTTTCCAAGGGTCCAATTCTGCCTTCCTCCAAGTTTGTTGTAGCAAATGAGAAGACAGATAGGCATTTAATGAACCTCCAGCGAACCTGTGTGGAATAATCTTCCCGCTGATCTCCAAACTTGCTCCTTATCTGTCTAAGAAGCAGCAGGGCTTAAATCTCTTGTTTACACTTTACTGGCTGCAGATTGTAAATGTTTTATGAGACGCTGAGCTTGCAGCATTACTATTTTATTAGAACTTTGAATATCTTGGGTTCATTGCCATCTTGCTAGCAAGTTCCATAGGAGAAAAACAAAACAAAAAAGCAACCTACCTTCTTACCTCAAATGAATGACAATTCAGTAACTTGTAGGCCTGTTATCCTTATTGCTTTGTGCCTCTTGGTTGGATGGGGGAATACACGTTGGGAAATATTCCCATGGCCTGTACTGTTGTAACGGTAGAACTCTCCTGAATTAAGATAGTGTATAGTTTGCACATGAACGTTCTGTAACTCTTCATTTCAGAGGCAGGAGGGTATGCTCAGGTCCAGACTTTCATGCTTATGACAGCTGTGTGCTTAGTAAAGTCATGTGCACTCTGGAGGACCAATTACTTCTCTTTCTTTCTTTCTCAAATAAAATTTTGGTGCTCAGAAACAAATTTTAGGGCCAAGTTTCAGTTTACTATTGTGCCATTCCTTATTTAGTGTATGCAAATACATCTAGTACAATTACCTGCTCCTTCGCTTCTACTGTCCTGGGGTGGTGTGTACATGATCAGGAATTGTTTAGCAGCTGTTGATTTGGGTTTGCTTGATAGGGCCTGTGGCTTATGCTGGCTCAGCTTGTCTGAGCGTGGAAAGCTAAGCAGGGTCAAGTCTGGTTATTACTTGGATGGGAGACCCCTCCTCTAGTTTCCTACATTGAGCAGGGGGTTGGACTCGATGGCCTTGTAGGCCCCTTCCAACTCTATGATCTATGAAATCTCTCCAATCAACAGCCCATTTTAGATAGTAATGGGGGGGGGCAGAATCTGCTGTGCTACTGTGGGAAAGCGGCAGACACCAGGGATGGCTTGGACCTGGTTTCTCTAATGTGGTGCCCATGGACACAATGTGCCCACAAACACATCTCTTGGTGCCCTCCAGGCTCCCTCCCCACCGATTTGTATTTTATTTCTGAAGATTTTTTTTAAAATTAATTGGAAGACTGGCATCCTGCAAACTGAAGTTGTGCCCTCCAGCACCATCTTTATTTGGGTTCAAAAGAGTGGTTTTATGTTTTGGAGCTCAGACACCACTTCTGCCTTGCATTTGATTCTTGGGCAAGTTACTTTTCTTTTAGTCTCACCAGTTTGCCTTCTGGAAAATGAGTGTTTTGGGACCGGCCATGCCCACCATGGCAGCCATTTTATGAGTACCCACAACATTCTCTCAAAATTCCAGATGTGCCCACTGGCCCAAAAAGGTTGTGGAGCCCCGGCTTAGGCAACAACAGCCATGTGTTGATAATTGACCAACAGGATATGAGAAGGGGACAAGGTGGGGTGGGCTTAAGTAGGTAAAATGAAGAGTATCAAAGCCCCACAGATGTCAGGATCTGCCTTGACAGAGTCAGGCCAACCTTTAACCAAGGACTGAAAATGGAACCTTGTGCATGCACACACTAAGTTCCTCCCAACTGGACAGTGTGGCTAGAGGACCAGTCACCTATTCACTGGCCTGAAGAGGTGGGGATCAGGAAAGGCAGCATAGCAAGGGCCAAATGGGCAAGAGACTACAAAACATGATGTTATGAGCACACTGGCTGACTGCCTCAATAGGTCAGCGGTTACTGTTACCCTATTTAAGAGCAAACATAGGCTTTGGGGCCCAATGCTGTCTGAACTGATTATTCTGTATTACTGTCTCCGAAAACTTCCATTTACAATCATTAACAAATGACAAGAATAATACATGTCAGGTTTGATTTTTATGGGACAAGTTAATTATGGACAGTTTGGAACTGAAGAGGAGGAGGAGGAATCTAAGCTAAGGACTAAGGCAGGGCTGAGGACCATGTGACCCTCCAGATGTTGTTGAACTACAGTTCCCATCATCCCTAGCCCACCATAGCCAACGGTGAGGGATGATGGGAGTGGAAGGCCAACAACATCTGAAGGCCCACACATTCCCCAACCCTGGTCTAAGGTCTCACTCACTGCCCTGCTGTTATCAGGCAGAAGTTGCCTCCTTTGGTCTCCCTCTTCAGTGATGGCCTTCTTTTCTTTATATCCTAAAACATTTCCACTGTTAAAATAGTTAATTTCAGTCATGTAGCTGACTACATGCGGCAGCAATGAATTGCACTGGAAATTTATTATAAGCAGGTATAGAGCTGAGGGAGAAGTTATGTCATCAGCTAAGGAGTGATATTTGATTCATGTTGAAGGTCTCCAAGCCACTCCTCTACAGCAGTGTTCTCCAACCTTGGGTCCCCAGATGTTTTTGGCCTACAACTCCCAGCATGCCCCAGCCAGCATAGCTGGCTGGGGCATGCTGGGAGTTGTAGGCCAAAAACATCTGGGGACCCAAGGTTGGAGAACACTGCTCTACAGCATCAGGTTAGAAGTTACAGAGAAGCTGCTCTTCTCTGTTTCTATACCCCTGGAACGAGAAGAGGAAGGGGAAGACCAGCACCAGAGGGGTGATGTTTAGGCATCCTGATTTGTGGAAACTCCCACTAAAGAAGTTTTCTGGATACAACATCATGATTGGTGGAAGGGTTTTGCTCTTCCTAGTGTTTTGCTATTGCTAGTGTAATTATGTCCAAAGGTTCCAGCATGGAATGTTCTTTGAACTTGGTGACTATGTCGATGTGCTGGCATTGACAGAAGATAGGATACTAACAAGTAGGGATGGGGGTGGGGGTGGAAATTAGTTTGGTTCGCATTTTAATGCAAACTTGCCTCATTTTGGACTTCAAACCAATAAGCAAACAAAAACTCAGTTTTCATTCAGAATTCACGCTTTTTCCAATGGAATTCCCCAATTTAAAAATGCATACAAAAATGTGCTGGTTATATTACAGGAAAGTGCACACAAAAATGCATTCACTGATGGGGGGAAAGGTGTTATATTAGGAAAATTGCTTGCAAAAAAAGTGTATATTAGGCAAAATTGGATACAAAATTGCATAAATTTGAAGAAATGTATGCAAAAATGCATACGAATTTTCATCCAAATTTTTTTAAAAAAAGAATTCTCGAAGTTTGGAACGAACCAAATTTAAGATTGGAAAAATCTGAAACTGAAATTGGCAGATTCATCCATCACTAACAAGTTTGTGCTAGTGCACACAGAAGTCCACCAAGAGTCACTTGTTCATCCATAGCTGAACTAAGCCTTCAACCGGGGACTCCGCACTCAGAACTCATGGTGTTAACCTCTATACTATCCCAGTAGTGGATGTATTTAAAGAGGCTCACCCTCTACTTGAGACAACTGTGTTTACTAGGCAAGGCAAACTGCACACTTTGGGGCTCCAGCATCATGCTCAGCGTTATTCTCTCTCCTCAGCCTTATTTTGCTTAACATTGAGACTGAAGAAGAGCTCTGAAGAACTCAGAAGCTTGCTCATTATTTTGTGACATTTTAGTTGGTTCTACGAAATATTACTCTACTGTGGCTCCCCCCCGCCCCGGCAATGAGATCACGTCCCACTATTACCGTTACTGTTGTTTCAACTAAGTATTTGCTCTTAGGATTTTACTAAGAATGTATTCCATCATCATCATCATCATCATCATCATCATCATCATCATCATCCTGCTTCCCAGCAATGCCTTTGAAATGCATAAAATGCAGTATAAAATACATAAATTCTATCAATAAAATGTAAAACATTTAAAAAGAAATCTAATTACATAAGAAAAATCATTAAACCACCCTAAAATCACATATCTTCAGTGCAGAGCCCCATTTCCTGCATTCCTACAGAAATCCTGTTTTAAAGACCCGAGCATTAAGACTGCAATCCTAATGAGTTTACCTGGGTGTAAGTCCCACTGAACCCAGCTTACTGAGCTGATATGCATAGGATTGTGCTATAAGAGAATAACAGTGCAATCCTACACCTACCTGCTCAGAGAAATCAGTCATATTGAGTTCAAGTGGACTTACTGCCAAATAAGTGTGTATGGATAGGATTGCAGGCTCAATTACTTTTTGCTTTAAAGCAGAAGCCTGCAGACCCAAGGTAAGGTCAGGGCCGGATTAAGAGCATTACGGGCCTGGTGCTGAGGATTTTGGTGGGCCTTTTTATGGAAATAAATAAAATGAAGACGCAATTTTATATTAAAACAAATTAAATATTTTAATTACCATTAAAGTGCCAAAACAGAAACATATTGAAAATATTTCTTTTTTTGTAAACAATAAGCTTGTTAACTCAATAAAACCTGATGGAAGTGGGCAGTGTCCGTGAAAGCTTATGTCAGAATGAATGTGTTGGTCTTTAGGGTACCACAAGACTCTCTTGTTGTTCTTGCTGCAATAGACTAACACAGCCCACCCCTTCGGGAATTATGCAGACTGTTAGGCAACAATGTACACGAACCGAGCTCTTACTCAGCTGCCCCCCCCCCCACGTGCTGTATGGAGAGAATGCTATTGACCTGCCTTACAGGGTTGATGTAAGGATTACAACAGGGGTCCTCAAACTTTTTAAACAGGGGGCCAGTTCATTGTCTCTCAGACTGTTGGGGGACCGGACTATAGTTTAAAAAAAAAAAAAGAACGAATGGATCAAGTAAAAAAAAAGGACCTGGGTCATTTTTTTTCACTTGATAGGGGTGAATTTTTTTTTCTTAAATGGAAAGTTATTATAAATTAATTATAATGTTAACAAGTGATTAAATGGAGGATGGAATGTTATTTTGATGGCAAAAGTGGGTAGAAATTAATGATTTATTTATTTATTTATTCCATTTATACCCCGCTCTTCAGCCAGAAAAGGCTCTCAGAGCGGTTTACACAGATTACCGGTAATAATAAGACATTCCCTACCCTCAGGCTCACAATCTAAAAGACGTGACACAAAAGGAAAAGGGATTGGGGGGGAGGAGGAAGAATGCCAAACATTATATTGGTGCCTGAGTTTGGCATTCTTCCTCCTCCCTCCCAATCCCTTTTCCTTTTGTGTCATGTCTTTTAGATTGTGAGCCTGAGGGCAGGGAATGTCTTATTATTAATCTGTGTAAGCCGCTCTGAGAGCCTTTTCTGGCTGAAGAGCGGGGTATAAATGCAATAAATAAATAATGATTAAATGGAGGATGGAATTTTATTTCGATAGCAAAAGTGGGTTTAAAAAATAAGAATGTTCTACCTTTTTTGCTGTCTAAAATTGAAATACATTATAAAAGGCTACCTACAAGCGTGTTTTGCTTTTGTCTGGCTGCTCTGTGTGTGTGAGTGCTTTGTGTGGGGTAAACTGAAATACATTATAAAAGAGTCCCTGACTCTCAGCCTAACCTACCTCACAGGGTTGTTGTGAGGATAAAATGGAGGAGGAGGAGGAGGAGGAGGAGGAGGAGGAGGAGGAGGAGGAGGAGGACTATGTAAGTCGCCTTGGGTTCCTTGCAGGAAAAAAGGTGGGGTATAAATATAACAAATAAAATAAATAAATAAAATAAATGTGAAAAGGCAGCAGCGCCTGTATGGGAAACAGGTGGGCAGGCAGGAAAGAGGGCACTCTGAGGGAAACTGAGGCAGATGCCGGGAAGGAGGGAGAGTACTTTGAAGGAAGCTGAGGCAGAAATGGAAGGAGAAAGGGAATAGAAGGGGGGGGGACCCACTTTGTGCCTGCCTGCCTGCCTGCCTTTCTTTTTTGCTTGTTTCCCCTCGAACTTTGAGGGAAACTGTATGCAAACTTTGAGGGAAACTGAGGCAGGAAGGAAGGTGCTTTGGGGGAAGCTGAAACAGGAGAAAGAGAACGGAAGTGTCTGCGTGTGGGGGGGGGGGCATTTTGTGCCAGCCTTGCTTTCCTTTTTGCCTCGGTTTCCCTCAGGGAAAATGGACAAACATTGAGGGAAACTGAGGCAAAAAGAGAGGGAGACGTAAATGGATAAACTTGGAGGGCGGCGGGAGGGGAAACACTTAAACGCCCCCGCCCCCGCCCCCCCTCCCAATCCGAATCGAGGCCGCGGGCGCTTTCAGCGGTAATTAAGTGTGTGGTTTGGCCCTCAGAGCGGTGTTTGAAGAACCCCACAGTTCTATAAGGCGAGTTAACCTGCGGGGAAATTAGTTGCCCAAAGGCAGCGGGTGGAATGTCAAAACGAAGGGGAGAAATTTGCCTTTTGCAGCGCCCAGTTGAGTTTAATAACGTGGAAGGGCTGGAGGCGGGTACCTGGAGCACTCTCACTCCCGCCCACCCCTCGTCCCCTCCGAGCAGCTCAAACAGCTTTCAGGAGGGACATTTGGGACTAGGAGTCCTCGTTGCCCACACAACTGCTCGAGCCCAGCGAGAGCAGCTTGACGCGCTTGAAGTTGCAGCCGCTGACGACGAGGCCGGGTTTCTCCCGGGGCTTTGCCGCCTGTCACTCACGGCCGAGACGAAGAGGAGGGGCCAGCAAAACGAAAGGGAAATCCGACGCCGGACGAGTCCCCAAGACACAGGAGGAGGAGGGAGGAGGGGGAGGAAGAGGGGAAGGAGGAAGAAGGAAGAAGGAAGAAGCCGGAGAGGGTCCGTCCTCTACCTGGCTCTCTCCATGAAGCTGTGGCCGTGGCTCCTCCCGTGCCTGCTTCCCTCCCTCGCGGATGGCGCCTGCCCCGAGCCTGCCAGGGCAGGAAAGGACGGCAGTGGCAGCGCAAGGCTCCCTGGGCCTATTTTCTGTTAGGGGCCTGGAGCTTCCGCTCCAACAGCCCCTAGCTTAATCCGGCCCTGGGTAAGGTTACTTATTTCCTTTGCAATTTCTCAGCCATCTTTACCCTGCCTAAAAATTGCTTTGTAACTTACATTTTCTCCAATGAGATAAGTGCACATGTCATAAAAGGAATGTAAAATACAGTATGTGCATACCAGTGTGACACCACCTCCCCGGATAGATACTTGCTCCCTCCAGATGAATTAATTCAGAGTAGCTATTATCACATCATTCAAACTCACTAACATGGATTAGAAACCGATTCTAGCTACACGCATGCATTGAAAAAGTAGCAAAAAACAACAACCCAGCAACACATCCACCATCATTTAACCATGCTCATGATGAGCATGTCAATTCCCCATTGCCACAGGGACCCTGCTCTATCCATTCTCTGATTGCAGATGTGCAGGGGTAGGCACCCTGGCACCCTCCAGATGCTTTGGACTACAACTCCCATAACCCTTGCCTATTGGCCATGTTGGCTGGGGCTTATGGGAACTGTAGTCCAAACACCCCAAGGGCACCTGGTTGCCTACCCTTGAAGTGTATTAAGGAATTGTTAAAGATATGTGCTCGCACTTCCTCTGGCTTCTTGTGTTGGAAACTTGCTTCCGAGTGCCCAGAGCAAAACCAGACATGTGTGCTACCATCTTTACACATTATATCTGTCAAACTTTCTCCCATGCAAGTATCCCTCTGCATCATAACAAAGCAACATACATGAAGCATCCTTGAGAAGGAGGCTAGAGGGCTGACCACCTGGATAAGGAGTAGGTAACACAAGCCTTTTGATCCTGTGTGGCTGCAGTTTTGCATGGATTCCTTTTGTTCTGGCAGCTTAAGCGGCATCCTGTGTACCCAGGGCAACTCAATGAAGTTACCACTTGTCATAGAATAGCCCTTGGTAAACATTCACACCCAGTACAGCTTCTAATTTAAAAGCTTTAAACCCCAGTTTGTAAAACTCTATGTATGTTAGGAACCCTAATGTGAAGTTCTGTGGTAGGAAAGGGAGGTCCTGGAATGGCGGGAAACCTTCCAAGTATCTTCTCTGGTTTTGTGGGAGACAAGGCTGAGAACCTATTCAAAGGCACTGCAGTCAAGTCTATACCACCTCACAATGTACACGGGAAGCCTGCTTGCTTGAAAGTGTCCCTCTACACTTCAAAATCTTCCTGCTCATGGAAAACTTACATTCTTTCTTCGGCCTGGTGTGTGAGCAATCCTTGAGAGGTGGTATATCCCATAAGAGGACTGTACCACACAGCATGTTTGATTTGGCTGTGCATTCTAAGGAATAGGTGCTAAGGCTCAAACATGGGTAGAACTCAAGCCCAGTAGCAGCCCTGATTTCTGATTGCAGACATATGCAAACAGCCACAAGCACACTCATGATCACTGCTGTTCATTTTCAGAGGGAACTCCAGCACTATCAATAGGTTTATAGGGCTCAGCCTGATAAGCTGTGACTCAGATTAAACACTGGTTAATTGAGAAATGCTAAACCATTTATTTACTCCCATCTTGCCTGAAAGCAAACCACTAATTTCAAGAATTTTGAGTTTAAAGGCCATAAACAGCTTTAAAGGACATTGTTTTAAAATCCTATCAAAGCCCTTTGTAGATATAGTCCACTCACACCCAGGAATGGGGTTGATTTGCACGCAGCATCCCCTGCTCCAGTAATTACCCCCCAAAAATAATCTTAGCAGATTTAGCTGTCTTACACTGCCATCTTCTGGTCATTGATTAACATCCTGATTTCTCAATGAGTGCGTTTACAAGCTCATTTTTTAAATATATACAGTATTTTTCCATGTATAAGACTATACTTTTTCCTAAAATTGTTAGACTAAAAATTGAGGGTCGTCTTATACACGGAAGTAAGCCAAGGAGAGAACCGCGCGGTTGCGAAACTGCCCAGTGGGGGGTGTCTTCTACACGGAAAAATACGGCACATATACAAAGTGTCATATAGCCATTAACAAATGTTTAGGAAACTAGTTCCTGATAGTTAATTTCATGCAATGCATATTTTACATATAGTAAACAGAGGCTGAGAGGGTGAATGGCTTCCTGAAGGAGGATTTCCTGGCACTTTCTACACCACAGACTTCTTGTGTGACAATTCAAATAAGCATTTGCCTGTTATTTGTTGAGTCAAGTCAAAATATGCAGCCTTAACTCAACGTTATGCTTCCAATGCAGGGATATTGCATTTTCCAAGTATGCAAAGCACAATACTTTGTGATTCATCCCCCAATCATGAATTCATTGGTCATTGCAAGTGTGTGGAATATAACCATGTAAGTCTCATAAGTACCTACTGGACTTCTTGGGGTAATATAATCCATGACAACTAACACAACTCTTCCCTCGCCATGACATTCACTGTCTTGTGAGGTTTTGTCCTTCATATTCACCTTGTGATGGATTTGATATTGCAAATCCACTTATTTCAATTACTGAGACATTAAAATGTGAATTGACAACATTTTCACTATATTAACTTCTTATGCATGTCTTCTTTCAGTGAAATTGTTTCTATAAGTTACAATTTTACAAATCAACCACATGATGGCAGTCCTCCTAAATTTAACTGGTAGAACAGTACTATAATGTTGAATTAGAATGAAGTCTGCTGCTGACATGGCACAAAAGGAAAGGGGTTTGGGAGGGAGAAGGAATAAAGCAAATTCAGGCACTACTCACTAGATTCTTAGCTGCAAAGTTGAACAGGTCACAAAGCTGGGTCCATGTTGATTTTTCTTTGGCGAGACTGTTCTTCTGTATGCTTGACAATTTTATGTTTAATTATGCTTTCTACCAATTTACCTGGAACAGATATTGAGCTAACCTTGGCATAGCAACAGAGAAAGCCAGGGCCAAGATACTTCTGTAACGTTTGCTTATCCTTATTAAGCAATGGTCCTTTCCAATGTTAATTAAAAGTATCCTCTTTGCAGGTCCTCCTGCAGGCTTTATTGCTTCTTGTTGACAACTCCAGTGCAAGCCCTCTCACTGCCTAAGGCAGGAGAGAACACGTACTGTCACCTCGGCCAGATCTTGCAAAACCCAGGAGAGCTCCTGAGGGAACCCCGCAGGCGCTTCTTCCAGCCGCACAGCTCTCTGCAAAATGAGGCCAATGGAGGCTGTTCTAGAGATCCCCATTGGCTGCTCTCTTTCTGTGGCAAATGCCACAATGGAAGAGCAGTTGGCAGGGCTCTACAGAGCACCTGCTGGAGGCAGCAGGGCCAT
Source organism: Shinisaurus crocodilurus (assembly GCA_021292165.1). Classification (NCBI taxonomy): domain Eukaryota; kingdom Metazoa; phylum Chordata; class Lepidosauria; order Squamata; family Shinisauridae; genus Shinisaurus; species Shinisaurus crocodilurus. Next base: position 93,886,864 of record CM037879.1, on the reverse strand, counting down.
GGCAGTGGGCCCCCTGAACGGGCAGTGGGGAGCAGCACAATTCACCACTCCTCCCACTCCACTGTCTGATGCAGGCACCTCACCCTGCTTCATGGGAGGGCTGGCCCTGCTTATTGAGTAAACTAGGAAACTAGAGATAAATTGCCCCTTAATTGCCCCTTGAATAGCATCTCTTAATTGCCTCAATAACAGTTCCTGTTCCCACAGTGGAATAGTGCTATTTCACAGCAAGAAGAAGAAGGAAGTCATTTATTTTACTTATTTATTTATTACATTTCTATACCACCCAATAGCTGAAGCTCTCTGAGCAGTTCACAACAATTGAACCCATAAAACACAACACTATAAAACATAATGTAAAAGTTTAGAACTACAGTATAAAAACAAAAACAAAAATAAAACCTAGCAGCAGTGCAAAGACTTAAGATACAGTAACAGATTCAAAAACAAGAGAAACTAAAAGACTACAATGCCTGGGAAAATGAGATGGTCTTCACCTGTTGCCCAAAAGACCACAATGTAAGTGCCAGGCAAGCCTCTCTGGGGAGCTCACTCCACAACCAGGGTGCCACAACAGAAAAGGCCCTCACCTGCCTCACTTCCTTTTGTAGGAGCTCCCAAAGAAGTCACAAAAGCCTCCCTACCCTGACACTGGGACAATATATTAATATTTAATACTATTAAATTGTATTAAATCATAATATAACAAAGTGTAGGCTGAACTGTTACAGGAATCCCTCTTATACTCCCTGTTCAGGAGGCCAGCCTGGGTGGGCGAGTCAGTCCAGGGCCTGGGGGCACTTCATGGAGGAGCTGCTACCTGCAATCCAGTGGCTCACCACACAAGGCAGCTTTCCACAGACGCCAGACACTCCTGACACCCTGGAGAGCCAGTAGTAGATAATTCTAGCTAAGTGGACCAAAGGTCAGCTTTGTGTAATGTGGAAAAGCTGCCCTAAGGCAATTCCCCCCCCCCCTGTATTTGTGTGTGTGGTGACCTTTTATTCTAGAGTGATTTAATATTTACCACATCCTGGAGATACACTGATAACAAAAGTCCTCTAGGATGTGGTAAGTACCAAAACTCACCACTCCAGACTGCATTCAGAAGAAAAGGTCACCCTGTGGAGAAGATTCGGCTGGGCGGTGGGGGCGTGGGAGGAGGCCATTTTGTGGTGATTTTGCCACATCAAAAATAAACATAAAAATCAGTCCTTTGTACCTCAGCTGGAAGTTTTATCCTCAGCCACCAATTTGTGTCTTCTACAATTCTACACAAGTACAGACTTTACTGGGTGCAGAATTCACCATCCTGTGAATCTCAGTTTTCTTTAAAAACTCATACACAAGTTTCTAACTTGATATGTCAGCAAAGATAGGCTTGAAAGTGTGTGGGTAATACCTAGTGATCTCAGAAACATGGGGTGGGGGTGGGGAAGTAGGATTTCTAGTGGTTGTGGGTGGACTTGGGCACCTTTCATAGTGTCTTTGTCCTTCCCCCACAACAACTGGGGAAAGCAGAAAGAACCATGCAAAATGAGTGTGCGTGTGTGTAGCTGAAGGAACACCTTTCACCCTGTGCTTCCAGTAATCAGGACCAGCTCTACCATTAGGCAGAGTGAGGTAACTGCCTCAGGCAGCAGTAGTTGGGGGGCAGTCCCTGGCTGTTCCTCAGGAACCCTTAGCTGTTCCCAGGGCTTTTTTTCTGGTGGAACTCACCGGAACTGAGTTCCAGCACCTTTTCTTCTATTAATTGCATTACAATTTAATCGCCATCTACTCCCGAGGAAATGTAATCCAAGAGTTCCGGTACCCTTTTCTCCAGAAAAAAAGCACTGGCTGTTCCCCTCAGTTGAAGGACAGAGCTATGTATGTCACACAGCCTGTCCTGGGTTCCCTAAACTAGCCTATGGTCTCAGTTGTATTGGAGGATATTATCCCATCAGCAGAGTTAAAATTTTCCTGACAAACACTGAACTCCTACGCAAAGCCCTCTTCGGACATGAATGTGGAATGTGAGCACAGGAAGCAGTGCCTCACTGGCCAGCATGCCCCTTTGGCCATGTCACCTGATGTCCGCACATTCAATTAAACTCCTGAAAAGGCTCCCTATGGCTGCAATCCTATATACACCAGGGGTGGACACATGTGCCCCACCCCGGCACTGCCACAATTTATGATGGCGGTAAAAAATCAGCAGTTTCTTGCTGAACGTTGGCAGCAAACTGCTACAGAATTTGCTGCTGGAAATTTGGCAGCAAATCAGCCATTTTTTGCTGCCACCAAATTCAGTGGCATGGGGGCAGCAGGAGTGCAGCCTGTGGGGGGCAAAAATAGCCTCTGGACCCCACAAAGTTAGCCACTCCTGCTATACAGACTTACCTAGCAGTAAGTCCCATTGAACTCAATAGGACTTACTTTTGAATAGATGTGGAGAGAATTGAACCGGAAGTCCTTTTGTTTATTTTCCCAGGCTTTTTAAATAGATTTATAGATTTGTTATTACTGGAGTTTTAAGCTTTGTTTTATTCGATGATGCTGTGAGTTTTTATTATAGTGGTTTATCCTCCACTGCTGGCTTTATACTATATTTTGATCATATGGTTTTAATTTTGTACGTAATCATTGTGCTTTATTGTAAGCCACCCAAAGAGGTTTCATTATTGGGCATCATATAAATACATATAGCTGTACTGTACATTCACAGGGGCATACATGCAATCAGGTTTTCTGATTGTGTGAGAGCCCCTACACACATATAGCTGTACATTCATAAGGTCCTTTTCACATATTCAATTGGATGTATGGGCATGCACAGTCAAAGGGGCATGCTGATGTCAGAAGTGTGGCTAGGTGGCGCGGGTTCCCCTCTCTGCTCATGTGCTCAATGAATGAGGGAGTGCTCTTGTCTAAAGAGGGCTTTAGTTCCACTTGAGTTCAGTGGGGCTTGCATATGATTGCAGCCAAAGTCTGGTGATGCCGATTCCTAATTTGATAAGAACATAACATCAGACCAAGGGTCCATCTAGTCCAGCATTCTGTTCAACAGTGGCCAACCAGCTGCCCATGGGGATCCGATAAGCAGAACATGAGTGCAACAGCACCCTCCTGTTTGTGCTCCCCAGCAACTGGCATACAGAAATATTCTGCCTGATACTGGAGGTAATATATAGCCATCATGATTCATGACTAGTAGCCATTGATAGCCTTATCTTCCACAAATTTGTCTAATCCCCTTGTGTAAAGCCATCCAAGTTGGTGGCCATCACTACATCTTGTGGTAATGAATTCCATAGTTTAACCATGCAGTGTGAAGAAGCCCTTCTTTTTATCTGTCCTGAATTGCCCACCATTCAGCTTCATGGGAAGACCCCAGGTTCTAATATGACGAGAGATGGGAGAAAAAAAACTTCTCCCTATCCATTTCCCCCACATTGGCATTTTTTCAGGAGGAACAGCATGAAGGAGTGTCTCCAGAGCATCAGCTTTTGCACCACGTTGCCACTGCGTGCACTGCCATGGGTTGTTATGTGGGCATCGCTTGTAGCAACAATGGTGTTGTGTAAACTGCACACCCTTTATAGCACCATTGATAAGCAAATGCATCTAGCTACGACCCCATTGGCATCTAAAATCTTTCTGACTTCCCTCTGGAGTAGACTGACTAAACCCAGTCTTGCACTAAGGTTTCTTTACTTTCACAAGACTAGCTGAACAAGTTTCAAAACCAAGTAGGAATTTCCCTGGTTTAGACATGCCCATTCCTGTGCTGTAGTCAGGCAAAAAAATAAAAATAAAAAAAAAAATCAACTGAATAGAGATAGACCTACTTCCCAGGGTTAATACTGGCCCATCAGCTATGAAGTCTTTTCGTATACATGAAAGGTGAAGTAATAAATGAAGTTTATTACTCTCATAATACAACTGAATCCTCAGTAAAGTATAAAATGATATAGCAAAATGTATTTTTGTTTTCCATTTGATATTGCACCCTTGAGAGGATTTTAAGCTGTAGACAGCAAATATGCGTGTTTAGTTCATGGTCATAAATACTCATGTTCAGTGCATGGTCATTAGAATAATAAATACAAGGCTTTGCCCTAGAGGCTGCTGGCAAACACAGCTAAACCAATATATGCCAGAAACACTTGGCACAATTATTATTAGGGCCAAACATACATGTCAACTCTAGCTGCCATTTCCATATTTGGAGTGGGGGGGGGGAAGGATAACGAACTTCAGCCACTTCCAATCAGGGAACATTACAACAGAAGATCTGTCTTTATCTGCAGTTCTGTTAGGCTGAAAGTACAGAGAGCTGGATTTCCCCAGGAACTCCAGTTGGAAGCAAAGGACAACAGTTCTTGGGTCCTGAGCTGACACACAAAGATTTCCTGGGTTAACTGAAGCAAAATCAAATTCACACAACATAAGCACTTCACACCGCTAGTCAGGGGCATTGCTAGGCCCGAGTCATGGCTCCCCAGCCTGGAACCTATTTCCCAGGGTCCCGGATCTATTCCCCAGAACCATGAGCATCCATTGATGCCCATGAAAGATTTATTTTTTAACTTAATTGCCATGCAGGAGGTGATTTTCAAGGGGGAATGCAGCTGGGGAGGGAAGAATTAGCTCCCCCATCCCCACATTCTGGAACACACGCACGCACGCACGCACACACACACACACACACAAATATCACCCCCTGCATGACAATTAAGCTTAGAAAAAACTTCCATTGGTGTTGATGGAAGCTGTTCTTCTAAGCTTAATGCATGAGGTGGGGGGGGGATTTCCTGCAGGAGGGAAAGAGAGTGTGGGGGAGGGAAGAGGCAGAAGGGATAGCAAGAGGTTGCAAATTAATTTTAACTGAAGAGGAACTACTGATTTGGGACGAGTGGGTTCAGACAACAGTTACTGGGGAACATGGGCAGGAGGGTGCTGTTGCACTCATGTCCTGCTTGTGGGATCCCGTGGGCAGCTGGTTGGTTGCTGTGTGAACAGAATGCTGGACTAGATGCATAGTCTCCAATTGCGCGGAAGGTGCTGGGACCCTCACGAAAACCCTTAAGCCATCACGGCTTCCAACTTTTTCATGCAGAGTCCCGAATTCCCCTGCCTCCTGCAACTGCAAGCTACTTTAAGGTGCTCTTAATGGGGCCATGGGCAAAATTGTAGCTAAGCTTACAGTTTTAGCTTAGCTACGATTTTGGCCATGGCCCCTTTAAGAGTAGCTCTCTGCTTAGGCTCAAACAAACAGCCACAGTAAGCAGGGAGGAAACAGACGCTGCTAAGCTGGGAGGGCCAGGTGAGGATGTGTGCGTGTGGCGTGCTCACACATGCATGCATGCTCTACCTGCTGCCTCTGCTACACATTGCTGTGGGAAAGGGATTAGCTGGGTGAAAAGAAAAGGAGGTGGAGGCTGCACCCGTTGGCCTGGACCAATGGAGAGATGAATGAGGGAATTTATCACATGATTCCTATCTTAATATTGCCAAAGATTTTATTTCCTAACAGAGCTGACTTTGTGCCTCTAACAGGTGAGTTACAGTGTCAAAAGGAAATGCAAGAAACTTCCCCTTCTCTTTGATGCGCCATCTTTGGTTGTATGTGTGTGTGGGGGGGGTAAGCTTCACCTGTTGAATTTGTGCTAATCCTGACAATTTGAAAACAAAAAGAGATTGCCCTGCAAGCAGTTCTGTTTGTCCATGCACTTTTCTCTGTGCCAAATGTGGTCAATATTTGGTTTACATAAAACAGGGATGGGAATTGTGTGGCCCTCTAGATGTTGTTGGACTGCAACTCCCAGCATTCCTCACCATTGGCTCTGCTGGCGAGGGCAGCTGGGAGTTGCAGTCCAACAACATCTGGAGGGCTGCACAATTCTCACCCCTGCCATAAAAGGTACACGTTTGTTTTGAGGCTCTCTTTTTCCTGCTCTTTCCAAATCCACAACTGATGCACTGTGTAACTTTGACTTTTGTTTCTAAATGTGGCAGAGTGCTTTCCTTTGGTATAAAACATGAAACAGGCTCCCTGGTGACACTGAAACTAAGTGGCAGTAACTCCTTTGCTTGTGTTGTTCCCGTTTGAGTTTCATGGAAAGGACTTCTGTCCTTTAGGATGTAATCCTATACACACTTTCCTGTAAGTTTAGCATATTGAACGTAATAGGATTGCACTGTTACTCCGTTTTCAGAGCAGTGGTAAATTTTACTTGGCTCTACCTGTGTACCCCATGTGAAAGTCTTTTTCTAACACATGCTGAAGTGCAATGGAGAAAGCTCTCTATAGTAATGATTAGTATTATTCTGCAGGGATTTGGGATTTTTTAAATTAAAAAATGCATTAGAAGGGAGTTAGCAGAAAACATACCTTCCTCAAGAGAAAGAAAGAAAAAAATCCCAACTACCTCAAATAGCAGCAACAAACATCATCATTCCATTTTGGCATTATTGTTCAATCACAGTGTTGTTGTTCTTGTTTTTTTTTAATCAAGTACAATAGAGCCCACATGTTTTTTCTGAGTGGAGAAAATAGGAGCTTGCAGGGTGGACCTGTGAACCACTTTGCACACTGACTCAGAGATATCTAAATGTTAAATATTATTATAAATTCAAAGATTTCTGTGCTTATAATGCTGCAGTTTTGTGTGTTTCCTCTAATAACTTTTGTACTTGACCATGCCCTTTGGTTGCCTGGCCATACCCTTGGCCACGCCCTCATGTTGCCTGGCCACACCCTCTTGATCACACCTTCATGTTGCTTAACCATACCTCTTACAAATTCACATGTGTCTCCCTATTTTCATCTGTGAAATGTTGGAGGGTATGTAGATGGACCCTTGGTCTGATCCAGCGTGGCTCTTCTTATGGCTCTTCTTATGTTCTTATGATAACCCACACTCAAGGGCTGAGTATGGGTTGAGTGTGAGTTGCTGTTGAAACGTAGGTCATCGTGTTGTCTGAACCCAACTGTGCTAACAAGCCATGGCTTGTGTTAACCACAGTCAATCTGTGAAGAGAACCCATGGTTTGTTGTTGGGTTGTGAACTGTGGGTTGTTCACCATGGTTTGTTATATCGGCTGGGTTCAGACAACACAATAACACATGTTTCTTTCAACAACAACCCATGGTTCAATGAAAACCCACACTCAACCCATACTCCACCCTTGACTGAGTGCAGGTCATCATGTTGTCTGAACCCAGACAGTGATTGTACTAGTGAGTGCAGGCCTGGTGCTGGGGTTGCTCCTCCCTCTGTCACCACATTTTTGTAATGTCCAAAGCCACTCTGGCACTAATTGAACTGTACTGAGTGGCTGCCCTGCCTATGGTGATATTTGACAAGCCCATTGACTCTATCCAAATGGGCGGCTTTGCCAAATGTTAATCAAAGTGTGCTAAAATGTTTGCCGGTAGGCAAAAAGGAAAATAATTCTGTTTTCAAAAGTCGCTAGTGAAGATATTCCACCTTTTAAAGTGACATTGCTCTGGCTGAGTGTATGTGCCCCATAACAGTGAAGCTCTATTGCTAGATGGCTTCAACATTATTATACAACTTGACCGCTTCTGTCCCGTGGAACACTGTCTGGAAAATAGAGTGGCCCCCTACAATACAGAAGTTGGCCATCCCTGTGTTAGCAGTTGAAGTGCAGACCTGAGAAAATCTCATTTAACAACAACTGAAGGTAGTGCAAATTGCTTCTATGCAGGGCCTACTCGAGGTTTGAGGGGACCCTGAAAAAAAGCGGCCCTCCCTAGCAGACTGGACCCCCAGTGGGCTTACCAGGTGGCGAATGGCAGTGGACGGCCCAGCAGTGGTTGGTGGCCCAGCAGCAGTACTGACAGGAATGCTGGGCTGAGATGCCTGGGCTTACTGGTGTCACCATTTAATTCCCCCACAGTGCAATGCAACTTGTACATATGTCATTGCATTGTGGGGGGATTAAAATGGTGAGTGTAGCCATGCAAGGCCAGTTCCCCTGTGAGCACCAGGCAAAAGTAAAAAAGTAGACCCCAGGCCAAGCCTGGCCCAGTGTCAGCAGAAGTGGGCCCTGCCAGGGCCTGAACATTTTCCCAAGAATGCCTAGTTCTGGTGCTGGCCCTCCTTTCATGAAACCACAGCTGATAAGCTCTTCCTATGATGGTGCTCAATGTGGACAATTGTAAGCAATGTAGAATGCTAAGTTGGAATGGATTTTGTGAAGGATCCCAAACCTCCCAAGGAGTGTAGGAAGGTTCACATGATCAGCCACAACCATGCAATATTGTAAATTGGTTACATTTCACTACAGAGTACTGCTACAGGCCAGGCCCATGGGCCATGCTGGGAGTTGTAGGCCAAAAACATCTGGGGACCCAAGGTTGGAGAACACTGCTCTAGAGCCCAGCCTCAGGGAGTAAGATTCTTGGAATCCCTGACAAGCTTTAACATTTCAACCTAGCTTGGATTCCTGCCTTCCAACAATTCACCATAATTCCATACGTCTAGTCTGACACTCTTCAGATCATAGTTTGGGTAGAGTGGGACAGGATTAAATGGTACTTTTCCAAATTACACATTTATGTTTGACTGTGGCTACACCTACCAGTCCCAATTTGCCAACACATCTAGAAGGAGGTAGATCATGAGGCCTCTCTCTTAAAGAGGGACTGTTGTGCTATCAGATGATTTGGTGTGGTACAAAAATTTTGAACTCCTTGCAGATAGGAGCCGCACATCTTTTGGATGCCTTGACTGTGGGCACATGGCCAATGCACCATCAATACAGTTGTACATTGGGGTGAAGCCAATGTTCAACAGACTGTTTCAGTTGTGCTGGAGCAAAAGCATTCCTTAGGAGTGCTAGAGGAGGCTTTTATTATACAATCACCCTCCTTCATTCATGGAATTTTAGGGGGGGTCCACACATTATTGTCTCCCATTTGTAACCCTCCTGTGTTTTCCCACTGTTTTTTCCACCTTTTTTTTCTTACTAGAAAAAGTTTGTTAAGGAAGAAAAGATGGAATAACTGAACAATGTCTTTTGATTGGGAATGCTAGAAGCCATCTAGTTTCCTGCATTGAGCAGGGGGTTGGACTCGATAGCCTTGTAGGCTCCTTCCAACTGTATGATCTATGAAATCTATGAAATAATCACCCCAGGTCTCTGACTCAGAATTATTCACTGGTTGGATAGTTATTGTGGTTTAATGGACCAGTATCACTAGTCGCAGGGGCATTACTAGGCACTTAAAAGATTTGAGGCCCAGACCCTTAGGACTCAGTTCTGCATAAAATTTGTGTTTGCTAATATATATGCAAATTTAGAAATAATTCCTAGAATTTATTTAAATTTCACCAAAGGCAAATCCAGCCCATTAATTTCTCATCCAAATAACCTTAAATAAAATAAATTTGTCAATTAATTTGCACCACAACTGACTTAAACGTCATAAAGAAGAACTGCAAAAGAACTACAGAAGCTGCCTTAAGAGGAATTAGGAGTTACTACGTTGGAAATAACAGCATCTTTTTCTTTGAATCTCTACCTCCTTTTTAAAGGTTCTCTTTGATTCAGAGTGATGGCTATGGGATAGCACTGCATTTGGAGCGTAGCCAATCACAACATTTGTTTGAAGTTTTCCAGTTAACAACAGACTATCAATATGAAGATGAAACACCAGAAGAGAAAACCAGAGGCGGAAAGGAGGCTAGAAATCTTATCAACATAACAACAAATTAAGGATTCTAATTCCCTCTTATTTTATTTTATTTATTTTATTATTATATTTATACCCCGCCTTTTTTCCTGCAAGGAACCCAAGGTGGCTTACATAATCCTCCTCCTCCTCTCCATTTTATCCTCACAACAACCCTGTGAGGTAGGTTAGGCTGAGAGGCAGTGACTGGCCCAAAGTCTTATTTTAATTATTTTAAATTATGCCTTCTCTCCAAGTACTTTCCAAACGATGGAGTGAGGAAAAAGCGCAGACAGGTAATTGACACCGGATTGGACATGTGGAGAAGGGAGAGTTCACATGATCACCAGGAAAAGAAGCGACGGTGGCTTCTTTTCCTTGTCCCCACACGTGTTGGTCACGCGCTGTGCAATTTGCCTAATTACCTTTGCGGCTCATGGCTTCTCTTATATTGTCCAAACCTAGTGAGGAACGCAGCAGGGGGTGGCTTTAAAACCACCCCAGAACCCCTCAGCAAGCCATGGGTTCTGGGGTGGTTTCAAAGCCACCCCCACTGTGTACCTCACCAGGTTCAGATGACACGGGAAGCGGCACACCGTGAGGGTAATTAAGCAAATCACGTGGCGTGCAACCGGCATACACGGGGGGCATGGTGGCTTCTTTTCCCTGTGATCGTGCAAACCCGGCCATTGTCCCTAACTTGCTTCAGCTACAGGCCCAAGTGAAAGACCTTTGTGTCAAAGAGAAAGGTGATGATGTTCATTCAAATAGCATCAGCCATCTGTTAATTTACTATCCCAGGCAATGGTTTTATGGGGACTTCTGCTCGCAGAGTGGCCTGGTCTTTATTCAAAGCTTGGCAAAGCAAGTGCCCTGAACTTGAAGCAGCTTACCAGGCCTGTGGTTCCTCTCTCCTGCTGAACAATCCTTCCAAGGCTACAATGCAAAATACAAAGCAATTGTCAACGATGTATTTATTGACAGGATAGAGTTTGTGGGGCATGAAACTCAGATGTTTGAGATTCTTGGCTTTATAGCTTGAGTGGGTTCCTGTATAATTGCTAAAATGTCTTTGCCCAATACAGCTGATATGCCGAGGCATATCTTCATTCTTCATCATCAAGTATGAGGAGAGACTGAAAGAACTGGGTATGTTTAGCCTTCAGAAGAGGAGACTGAGGGGAGATATGATAGCATTCTTCCAGTACTTGAAGGGATGTCGCACAGAGGAGGGCCAGGGTCTCTTCTCGATCATCCCAGTTTGCAGGACATGGAATAATGGGCTCAAGTTACAGGAACCCAGATTCCACCTAAACATCAGGAAAAATTTCCTGACTGTCAGAGCAATACGACAATGGAACCAACTACCTAGGGAGGTGGTGGGCTCTCCCAATCTGGAGGCATTCAAGCTGGACAGCCATCTGTCAGGGATGCTTTGACTTGGATTCCTGCATTGAGCAGGGGGTTGGACTAGATGGCCTTATAGGCCCCTTCCAACTCTACTTTTCTATGATTCTATACTACAGATAGCCTAGCACTGAACAGCAATATCGCCAGGAGATACTGGTTTGCTTCCTGACTTGGCTTATTGCCATTCCAAATCTACATTACAGCTTTGTTCCAGGGGTAGCCTTTGTGTAACCTGAAACCACAGTAGCTCATGGCATTGGCATATCCTAATTAAGCTGCAATCCTGTTACACACATTTTTTGGGAGTATCCCATCCAACTCAGCGGCACCCAGTCACGCATCAGATCATACTGTATATCTGAATGTTTTCGCCTTTCGTTTTATAACTGAAAATCCTACACACAAGGGTAACTAGGTGAATATCAGGGCGAAATTTATATTCTTTCCTTGAATATCCAGAAGAAGAATTCGGTAAAGCTCAAAAGTTCTCATACTGGAAGCTTAACAAGTTTGCCCATCCCTTATTTTAGTAGTAGTCCAGTGTGTAGCAAAAGCACAAGATTCCAGTTTAATTGCCCTTTATCCTAAAGCAAGGATGCATCCAGCTGACATCATATTGCTCTCCCAGATGAGTGCTAATTGCTCAACAATGTGTGCTAATACTATTCCAGAGCTAGGCGGGTCTATTTTTCTTTTCCTCCCCCAGGTCCCCCAAACACCCTACTACACATACTACTGAGAAACCAATCTGCCTGGAGGATGCAATCCTATGCATCAGTGGGACTTGTTTCCCATTTAAACATGCAATGTAGGATTGGGGCGGGCTACATGGGAGCAGTCATATGTGAATGGATTTGGTTAAAAACAACAAGACTTACTTTCAAGTAAACAGGCAGAGCACTGGGTTGCACAGGCTGCCAGCCACTCAATTGTGTGTTTTGTTCATATTTTGGGTGCTCTGGTTAAAAATGGGGGGGGGGGGGCGTATTATAAATGGAGTATTCCCAGATTTTCAGAAAAGGCAAAACTGTATCTGAGCAAGGTTCATAGATCATAGAGTTGGAAGGGGCCTACAAGGCCATCGAGTCCAACCCCCTGCTCAATGCAGGAAACTAGAGGAGGGGTTTCCCATCCAAGTAATAACCAGGCCTGATTCTGCTTAGCTTTCCACAATCAGACAAGCTGAGCCAACATGAGCCACAGGCTGTATCGATCCTGTCTAGATTTTTAACAATAGTGTTTGATAACACAAAAAGATTCTGGAGGTAGCAAAGAACAACTGCAAGTATGATACCCTTACCCTTGATTTAGAAAATGATCACATCAGAGAGATGGTTAGGCTAGAAATTTTATTCCTAATGTGGAAGTTTTCTGCATACATTGATGTGTTTGGGGGAGAGAGGGGGTCAATGGGCAGTATCCTACACTGCTTCTGTACCTCCACACCTCCGCCAGTTCCGTTGTGCCAGCGGGACCCTCCACTAGCACAACAGGAACTTGCAGTTCCTGAAACAAGCCCAGAACTGAGCAGAATTAGCGTTAACAGTGACACTCATTTCTGGTTGTTTCAGGAACTACTAGATCCTATTGTGCTAGTGATCCATTCTGCTAGCACGGGGGGGGGGGGCAGCGTAAGATACTGCCCAATTTACAGAAACATTTTAAAAGGTGGTCCCCCCACATGCACTCTAAAGTGGTAGAGACTAGGAATCAACTACCAATCAACTCTTATTACTGTCTAGCTTAAGTACTGCAAATGATTAGGCCTGCTAATACAATATAGTCCAGGTTTGAAGGCAATCTTTCAACGTGGCAATATCTTTCAATGTACTCATAGTCTGTTGTTTCTGGTCTATTCCAATAGATGGCAGCACATCATTCAATTAACTTGAATTTAAAGGGAGCGGAATATAAATAAGATAGTTAAGTGCTCAGACAGGAACAGGCAACGTTTTTGTTCTCTACACTCTTCCTGAATTAACAAGGACAGTCAAACACTAAAATGATATCCATATATCTAAAGATTGCCCATCTTTTAAAAAAAGATAATGCCAGACAACTGCAAAATTAGACCACTTAAATTTTCCAAAGCATAAAAACCAGAAGAAAGTAAACCATAATGTGGTGCAAAAATTCCCATGATAGCCGCCTGCATATACGAATCTAGATTTTGCTCTGAAAATGGGGGGAAACCAAGATTAAAGGCTTTTCTCCACAAAACCCCAGTGAAGTTTGGTAAACTATAGCTTCGTAGCTCAACCCTGATCACTAGGTCCCACAAGTAATCCAAGAGAATCCACTACTACTACCACTTTATCATCATCATCATCATCATCCTCTATCCCTCCATTGTCCATCATCAGATGTGGGTACTAATACTTACGTAGCCAAAATGGCACCATCCATGCGCAAGAGGGAGTTATCAGCAGGCTTGGGGAGATTTGCCAAAGTACACAAAATCTGGTGGAAAAAATTCCCTAAGGGGAGACACCCCAAAAACAGCCCAATGAGGACTGAGCATGCTCAGTGGCCATGGACTGATTGCTGGGTGGTGGGAAATAGAAAACAGGGGAGGAGGGCATGGAGGACTGGTTGGAACGATGGACAGGAGCACTCTGCACTGAATAATGGCTCTCAGATTATTGTTGTGCCATCAGTGTGTGTGGCACTTTACAGAGGACAAGTGCCCCATCCCATGGAGACATGAAGGAAACAACAGAGGAAGGGGAGAAAAGTGGAGGCAGGTTTAAACTGGGGAGGATATGATCATCACTCATGGAATGTCAAAGCTTGCATGATTCAGAAGTTCCAAAATCCATATAGTGTAAAACCTTTATTAGGCCAACTCAAAGATCACCAAAAAAATGTGCAAGCTTTTGTGATTCCCAGATCTCCTCATCAGGTTCTTAATTTCACACAGTGCCCCAAACATAGCTTCTCTCTGGGGCATTGTGGGACATTAAAATGGTGGTTAGACTGGACTCAGTCATCTGGTGCAGCTTGAAACACTGGGCTAGGGAATTGTTTTTTAAAAAATTGGGCTCAGGGCAGGCATCAGCCCTGCCATGGTGCTGAGGCCCCAACTGCTTCCAAAGGGTTCCTGGTGCTAACATCAATTGGTTCGGTACATACCAAGCACTACCTCCTCCCATTCCAAGCAATGCCCCCTCTGTGTCTGCCCTCTGCATGGAGGGGCAGCACTGAAAACAGCTACTGACTGGGTTCACACAACACACAAAGCTCACCCCACAGCCGAACAATCTCCACCTACTCTTCTTTGCAGGTATATCCTCAGCCTAAGAGGCTGAGTTGGAAAATACCCACTTCATATTTCACCTCTAGCAGGAGGTCACTTGGGTGCCATTAGAGCCAAACTGGATGAGATTATGGAAATCTCTGATTGAATCTCCCATCTGTTTAAATGTTGGGGGGGGGGCAGCCATGGGCAGGAGAGAGTGTATTATATAGAGTGTGCCCTTGGCACTGGGGAGAAGTTTAACCCTTTCCTCCCCATACCATTATTCCAATGAAAATTCCCACCAAATCGCAGACAACGTAGGAAAACTGTATTTCAAAAATTTGCAAGTATGGATGTTCCAAATAAATAAGAAAAGCATATAAAATGATCATGCTTTCCTGTAAGCTGCATTTTATTGCAATAGTACCTAGCGTCATTTCTTACCTAGCAAAGTAAAATGAGTGTTAAGATTTTAGCTTCAAAATCTCCACTTTTTCAGTTTTTCACTTATCTTTGCCTTCTCTTTATGACACACACTATTCAAGCTTCAACTCCTGGAATAACAACAATGGAATTTCTTGTTAGCTAGGCATGGAATGTACCTAATGTGAGAGACAAAAACAAAACAAAACAAAAAATCCTTACAGTGATATAGATTTTTTTTCAGAACAATCCACATCCGTTCTGAAATACATCTGAAAGCAGAAGGCCCAGTGCTTCTCTAAGCATTTTCTCAATACAGACAGAAGTAGAAAATAATATAAATAATATTTAAAATGAAAGCAACACAAAATTAGGAACAGTGTCTTTTGTTCTCATTGTGAATTATAGAGCAGTGATGGCGAACCTATGGCACGGGTGCCACAGCTGGCACACAGGGACCTCTCTGTGGGCACTCGAGCCATTGGTCAACAGATCGCGAAAAGACCGTTCCCTTCTGCAAAACACTAATGATTTTGTTCTTTCTCACAGTGTGGAACAGAATGATTTTATTCTAGAATTCCTGTTACAGAATTCTTTTCTACATTGTTATCACATTTAAAAGATTTTGAAGAATGATGCACAGAGCATGGCTTCGATGTAAAGTCCTAACAGTTGACCCGAGTGCTGCATGTGTTGCTCTCAAACTAACGGAGTATGAGCCAAGGTTTGACAAATTATCAGCATGCATGCAATAACAAAAATCACATTAATTCTGCAAAAGCATGCCCAATGCAAACTTTTACCTAATGCAGTGTTTGCAGTCCAAGACATAAAGTGTTTAAAATGTGTTAAGCACGTTTAGTTTTCTTGTTTATCTTGCTCATCCTAGTACAGGTTGACTTACTTTTACTAATCCGACACCTGTAGAAGCAGGGAAAGGACCCGGGGTAAAGCTTGCCCCATACAATTTCAGTCTGGCATATAATCATATTACAAGTTGAGAATCCCTTATCCAAAAATACATGTGCCTAATTATTTAAAAAGTTTGTATAAATTCCCTTCAGGCGATGTGTACAATGTAGTACTATAATAATTTTTTGAGTTGAATTTTTTTTTCAACAAAAAACTGTTTGTATCATTGAAAGCTCTGTTATTGTGTTTTTCTTTTAAGACAAAAGATGTTAATTAGTTCGGACAACTGTATGAGTTGTTTTTCTAAAACTAAAACCTCGGTATTCATGTTTAATTGCAGTGTTGGCACTTTGAAATAAATAAGTTGGTTTAGTGTTGCAGTTTGGGCACTCGGGCTCAAAAAGGTTCGCCATCACTGTTATAGAGGGAAGAAAACAAAAGCTCAAAGCACAATCGTATATACTTTTACTCAGAAGTAAGTCTCACTTTGTTCAATGGTCTTCATAGAATCATAGAAAAGTAGAGTTGGAAGGGGCCTACAAGGCCATCGAGTCCAACCCCCTGCTCAATGCAGGAATCCAGGTCAAAGCATCTCTGACAGATGTCTGTCCAGCTGCACCTTGAATGCCTCCAGACTGGGAGAGCCCACCACCTCCCTAGGTAGTTGATTCCATTGTCTTATTGCTCTGACAGTCAGGAAATTTTTCCTGATGTTTAGGTGGAATCTAGGTTCCTGTAACTTGAGCCCATTATTCCGTGTCCTGCAAACTGGGATGAACGAGAAGAGATCTTTGCCCTCCTCTGTGTGACATCCCTTCAAATACTGGAAGAGTGCGATCATATCTCCCCTCAGTCTCCTCTTCTGAAGGCTAAACATGCCCAGTTCTTTCAGTCTCTCCTCATAGGGCCTTGTTTCCAGTCCCTTTATCATCCTTGTTGCCCTCCTCTGAACCCTCTCCAGTTTGTCTATGTCCTTCTTAAAGTGAGGTGCCCAGAACTGGACGCAGTACTCAAGATGAGGCCTAACCAGTGCCGAGTAAAGGGGAATTATCACTTCCCGCGATTTGGAAGCTATACTTCTATTAATACAGCCCAAAATTGCATTTGCCTTCTTTGCAGCCACATCGCATTGCTGGCTCATATTCAGTTTGTGATCTACCACAATTCCAAGATCCTTCTCACTTGTAGTATTGTTGAGCCAAGTGTCCCCCATTCTGTAACTCTGCATTTGGTTTCCTCTCCCTAGGTGCAGCACTTGGCATTTATCCCTATTAAATTTCATTCTGTTGTTTTCGGCCCAGCGCTCCAGCCTATCGAGGTCACTTTGAATTTTGTTTCTGTCTTCCAGAGTATTAGCTGTTCCACCCAACTTTGTGTCATCTGCAAATTTGATAAGCATTCCCTGTACCTCCTCATCCAAGTCATTAATAAAAATGTTGAAGAGCACCGGGCCCAGGACCGAGCCCTGTGGTACCCCGCTCGTTACCTCTCCCCAGTTTGAGAAGGAACCATTGATAAGCACTCTTTGAGTCCGATTCTTTAGCCAATTGTGGATCCACCTGATAGTTGTTCCATCTAGCCCACTCTTAGCTAGCTTACTAATCAGGATATCATGAGGCACTTTGTCGAAAGCTTTGCTGAAGTCCAGATATATAATGTCCACAGCATTCCCACAGTCCACAAGGGAGGTTACCCGATCAAAAAATGAGATCAGATTAGTCTTACTCAGTAGTAACTGTGTTTAGGTTTATAGTCTGTGAAATCTTTTTTGTCCTTGAATATATAGGTAATTGGTGCTCTTTTGGTCCCAGAGAACAAGATTTAGAAAACAGGAAGATTTATTATTTCTGAATTTATGGTTTCTGCATGTATTAAGATGCAAATATTAAGATGCACTTTGGGAAGTGTAACCAATGCATGTGTGTGCACTGTATGCATGGTAAATATCCAGTAGCAAATCTGGAAACTGCATATTGACAAATCAAGCCAATTAAAATGATCCTCCCATGGAGGCTAATGGAAGAAAGCTTCTGCTATTGGACGGTAGAGAAAGGTAATAAATAAATAAATAAATAAATACAGGAGGGTTGGGGGGGATTTTCCTGCTGGTATGGCTGGTGCTCCTGTAGAAGCCCAGGTCACTCTGTGGAATGCAGAGATGATTCAGGCAGTTGACATGATCACGCCCAAGCACCCTCTCCCTCTGAGCAGAGCCCAGCCAGCTACTTGGTATACACCTGAGCAGAGGGCAATGAAGCAAGAGGCAAGACAGCTAGAATGCAGGTGGAGGAAAACTCATGCTGAGACTGACCGAACACAGGTTAGAGTTCATTATCAACCGTACTCTGTGGCAGTGAGGTTGGCAAAGAGGGAGTTCTTTTCCACCACCACTGCATCTTCTCACTGTCATCCAGCAGAGCTTTTCTGAGCAGTTCATGGCCTGCTACAATCTGGGCCAGGGAAAGAAATGGTAGCACGCTGTGCCTAGTTTGTGCAGCATTTTGAAGACAAAGTCGCTCACATCCGTCCCAGACACCACAATTAATGCAGTTGCACTAGCAGAGGTGCCCAGAGACCATCTGATTCAGTTTTATTGAATGAGTTTTAGTTGTTGAGGCCCAAGGATGTGGACAAGGTGCTTGACCAAGTCCAGATTACATATAACAGGGAGGGGATGTCCATTTGGGTCCAGAAGGTTAATTTCCTCCTTCAGAGAGGGAGTGGTACCAGCCTCTTTAAAGGAGGCAGTAACTAGGCCACTCCTGAAAAAGCCTAACCTGGATATAGATGATGTTAACAAGTATAGGCCAGTAGCCAACATCCCCTTCCTGGGCAAGGTGCTTGAGCTGGTGGTTGCCGGTCAACTCCAGGCACTCTTGAATGAAACTGATTATCTAGACCCATTTTAATCGGGCTTCAGAGGGACAGGGGGAGTGCGACCCTGTTGATTCTCTTGGACCTCTTAGGAGCTTTCGATACTATCAACCATGGTATCCTTCTGGATAGGTTGTCTGTGTTGGGAGTTGGAGGCACTGCATTGCAGTGGTTCCATTCCTACTTCGATGGCCAATTCCAGAAGGTGGTCCTACTTGGATGGCCAATTCCAGAAGATTATTGCTCTGTGTCTTAGAAGCTATGCTATTGGGTTCCACAGGGCTCTATTCTATCCCCCATGCTGTTCCACATCTACATGAAACCGCTGGGAGAGGTTATCCGGCAGGGTGGGCTGAGGTGTCAGCAATATTTGGATGACACCCAGTTCTATCTCTCTTTTTCATCAAATCCAGGTAAGTCAGTAGCTGTTCTGACTCAGTGTCTGGGCATGGTAATGGGCTAGATGAGGGCCAATAACCTGAGACTCAGTCCAGACAAACTAGACCAGCGAGATTGTTAACGGGGACTGGCTAATGTGATCATATTACGCCAATACTTTTCCATCTGCACTGGCTGATTGTCCAGTTCTGGGCCCAATTCAAAGTGCTGGTGTTAATATTCAAAGCCCTAAATGGTTTGGGGCCAAGTTACCTGAAGGATCATCTCCTCCCATATATACCAGCCCGGACCCTAGGATCAGAGATCCTTCTCTGAAAGCCCCTGCCAAAGGAAGCGAGGTGGGTGGCTACTAAGAAGAGGGCCTTTTCTGTTGTGGCATGAGCTTCCCAGAGAGGCTCACCTGGTGGTGCCTACGTTGCACTCTTTTTGGCACCAGGTGAAGACCTTCTTATTTTCTGGGGCATGTTAGTCTTTCAGTTTCAGTTTTAAATCTGTTATTGTATTTTAAATCTTTGCATTGCTGCTAGGTTTAATTTGGGTTTTTATTTTATGCTGTCATTTTAAACTTATATATTGTATCTTATCATGTTGTATTTTATGGTTTCAATTGTTGTGAACCACCCAGAGAGCTTCAACTATTGGGCAGTATAGAAATGTAATAAACAAATAAAATAAAACAATAAACAAGCAATAATCAATTTAACAACAGAGTTGGTGCTGTCAGCTGAGTTGGATTAATGCAGGGCTGGCAAATCTGTGGCCCTCCAGATGTTATGAGTCTACAGCTCCAATCAGCCTCAGCCAGCATGTCTAGTGGTCAGGGATGGTGGCAAGTTCAGTCCAACATCTGGAGGGCCACAGGCTCTGCAGTCCTGGCTTAATGCGATCCATAAAAGGTCTGAGGGTAACTAAGTCAAGTCCTGTACTCAGAAAATAGAACCCAATGTTAATGTTGTGGGAGCAGTTCTGTAGCCGAACAGGGCAGTGAAGGACTGTAACCATGGACTAGCGATAACAGGTGGACTGAGGCAGGAATTTCCAGGGTTGCTTGGCCACAGTCACCAATGGTATGTCTAAGGCTGGAACTGATCTCTCATAAAAGGGATTATACAAGGCTTCCAACCACTGACAAAATCAAGCTAAGAACCCAGGAATCCGCCAACTGTAGATAACACTGAGAACGTTCAAAAGCCTCACACTGATTTCTAGTCAAGGCACTGAGTTCTAGTCTTTGAGAGGAGGTCCTGTCCATGCTGATCTCCCCAAAAGAGGAGAGTTCCCATTACATGATGGTGTACTCACTTCTTCAACAGTAACATGGGAAGAGCCCACCTATATTTGAACTAAGTCATCGCCCGCGTTAGAGAAAGCAGTGTGTAGTCCCATGGGATTTAGAGAGAGCAAAGCCACTCATCTCTACGCACGCACACACACACCTGAACTGCCAAGTATGATTCACACAAGCTGGCTGAGAAGGGTAAGGAGACCAGAGGGCACTGCTGAATTGTACCCTCAAGTGCATGTGTGTAGATATAATGGATATAAGAAGCCATAGGAGGTAAAAGTCAGTATACAGTAAACCAGGTGGATGTATTCGTAGGTGGTTGATTTGAGGAGGTGGGGTTCAATCTGTTCTAGATGGTGTTGTACTCTCACTGAAGGATCAAATTCACAGCTTGGGAGTGCTGTTAGATCAAGCAAGCCTTTACATTGGATACCCTGAGGGCAGCTGTAGCATGAAGCTTCTTTCACCAGCTTCACTGATGCACCAATTGCAACTCCTCCCAGACTGAGAAAGCCTGGTAACTATTATCAAGGCCCTGGTGACTTCCACATTAGACTACTGCGATGCACTGTGCATGGGGCTTCCTTTGATTACCTTTATTTTTTAAATGTCTTATTGTAGTTTTAGATCTTTACACTGCTGCTGGATTTTCTTCTGTTTTTTTTACTTTGGTTTTATGCTGCTTTAAACTTTGGGCAGTGCAATCCTACGAGGCTGCCCATAACCTTCCAAACTTGGAGGATTATAGGCATCCTATGGACGGTGGGAGGAGCACGGAGACGAAGGTCGCCTCCGCACTCTTCCCGCCCTGCAAAACACTTAGATGGCCAATTTCAGCCGTCTAAGTCTTTGCCCTGGAGCACAAGGAGAGGAGGCTGAGGCGCCACCAGGATACTACGTATGCTGCTGGCGGAACCTGTCTCCTCCCCTCCCCCCCCCACAAAACTCCAGCTCCGAGGTTGCTCTTCCACCCTCAGAGCCACAGCCAGCGTGGTTCTTTCCATGCTGGCTGCAAGGGCAGAGGGGGGCAGTCTGAGTTCAGAGTCCCAGCTCCAGCCTTGGAGCACATTTCCGGGGTCAGAGCTGGGACTCCAAATCCTCCTCTTGCCGTCTAGACTGTGTCTAGGATTGCACCCTAAAGGTTTTTAATTTTATTGTGTTATACTTTGGAATTTAACTTTTGTGAACTGCTCAGAGAGCTCTGACTTTTGGGCGGCATAGAAATGTATTTGTGGAGAAAAGAGCCTTTGAGGGTTCCTGCACACACACACACACACGCCTCCTCATGTGTAAACCAAGTAAGGCTGGGAGGAGGCGATGGCGCCTGGAAGTCCTGAAAAGCCGGAGACAGGGCTTTCAAATGCAAATGTAGTTCAGGCCCAGTAAGTCATGAGTTCCCCTCCCTGCCTGGCCAGGTGAAGTTCATCCTGATTGGCTAAGAAGCAGCAAAGCTACAGGAAGGAGGAGGGGAGGGGGGAAGAGCTATTTCCCAACGTGTGGGTTTTTGTGTCTTGGTCTTCGGTCATCACGTGGCTGCCGGCTGTTGGAGCAATGGCGGCAAGCCAAGGAGAGACCCAAGCCTTCGGGGGGCCTCAGGATCCGACCCCAGGTAGCTCCTGGTGAAATTAGCTGAATGAGGGCTCTGGTAAAGACAGGCCTTGTGGAGGGCTACCCATCTCGGACCTTCGGGTAGGTGTAGTAGTCCTCCCGAGCAGCAAGGCTGTGCTGGATCTAACCCTGGAAGAAAACTGACTCCCAGGTAACAGAGTTGTGTGCCTGGGAGATATAAGGAAGTAGGTTTTGTTATTTTGCAGCTTTACTTTGTACCAAAGTGTCTCTCTATTTTGTGCTTCTCTCTCATTTCCCTATTCTTGTTGTAAAATGCTACCAGAATAAATCTTCTTTGGTTTTTTACCCCACATGGTGTTTGTGGATTGCTCTGCTTGGTTCAGTAACTAAATCCAGGTTATAGACAAAGGCAAGTCCCTGAACAGCGATTCAAGTAGGATTGCAGACAGCTGAAGCTGGCAATCTGGTACCTTGAGATCTCTGGGGGTCTTGGGTCCTTTGGGGTAGGAAAGGGTGGGGGTGTGGTGGGTCAGCCAGCCCCCCCTTCCTCCACAGTATTAAATTAAATTAAAAAATAAGACTACTTGGGACATTCAGTTGGTTCAAAGTACACAACAGTCTAGGCATCTGGATAAATAAAGGACATTTGGAACATACCTTGCAGTTTTAAAACAGCTTCTCACATCTCTTCAGAATGTAATATATCGTGAAGAGGAGGCTACACAGAGGATATAAACCCAACCACAACAATTTTAATAAATACGGCTTAATGAAAGCAGGCCATGCAGCATACTGCTCTCAGGCAAAGCAGAGCTGAAACCGAAAGCACAGAGCCTGAGAGCCGACTTAAGCATGTCCTGCTATGGCAAGGCAGGAGGGCCAATACACTGCACAGACACAATTCAAAGTGCTGGTCTGAACCTATAAAGGCCTGTACCATTTGGTAATTGTGTGGCTGGTTCACACAACACCATAAGCCATGGTGGCTTGTAAGCTATGTTTGTTTCAGAGTGGTTTGTCATGTTGTTTGAACCCAGCAACATGGTTTGTTAACCACGCACAAGCCACTCTGGCCGGGTTCAGACAACACGACAAGCCACTCTGAAACAAACATGGCTTATAATATAAACCACCATGGCTGATCGTGTTGTGTGAACCCAGTCTGTATCTCAGGGACTGCTTGCTCTCCAGTATGAGCCTGGCCCATTCACTGGTTGTTGTTTTTAAATAATTATTTCTTAGTTTTGTAAGAGCACAGTCCTAGGGTCCCTGGAGAGCATCCCAAGGACCATAGGATTTTTCGGATTTCCCCCTCCTGAAGCCATAGACTCTGCTATGGCTTCGGGAGGGGGACTTCAAGATCCAATCCCTGCCCCTGCCTCCTCCCCCTCCCCCTCACAGCTGCTGCCAAAAAAGCCATGGTGCTTTCTTTCCAAGGTCGCAAAAGTGGCCTCGGAGAAGTCGGAAAGGCCTGTCTAGAAGAAAAAGTTTTGTTTTTTTTTAAAGGAGGACAGACAGGTGAAGACTGCCACCATCACTCGTCCCAGCCTGCCAACAGGAGCCCAACAGGGCATAGGAAGCTTGGAAGCATCCAAGATTGGAGGCTTCTTTCTGACGGGTTTCAACCCAATAGGGCTGTACCCTAAGCCACCTTGAAGATATTTCATTGACAGGCATGATATAGAAGTCTGAATCCAGTGAACCAGAATACGTGTATACTTCTCCCACCATTCTTCAGTGGCCTTTCAGGCTGAAATGCAGGCGTTCGCTCTCTCTCTCTTTCTCTGGCCTCCATTCCTTGCTGAGCCAGCTGATGGCTGTGTGAATGGCCTTTGCTGAGAGGGCTGGTGGGGTCAGCAGGAGAAGAGGTGCCAGCCTGGAGGCCACAATAGAGGTGGAGCTGCCATTACTGTCATTGCCTCCTTAAGAAGAACTGGAGCTATATTCAAGCTCACTGTGTTTCAAATGACCCTGCATTATATTTTAAGTTTACAAGAGTGGTGGCTTTGCCTTTTATTGCGAATATAAGTATCAAAAGTCTAGTTTTAATGGTCTCTCTGCATTGCAGTATAATTAGTACATATAACTAACCATTCCTGAAGTTGACCAGGAATTATCTCAATTCTACTGTTTGGTTATTTAGTGATTCACTAAGTAACCATAATCTCTTTGGGTTTTTATTTAAACACAAACACCTCCCATGTAACACACAGATGAAATCTGATTATTTTAACCTTATCTTATATTAAATTTGCGATTATAAGTGTTTGTTAATCTGGCCAGTGACAGTGATCATTACAGCAATTACAATTATTGTTGTACTCTTTAGACCTGAAAGCTAAAATAGATGTGCATAGTATGCAGGTTTACTCAGAAGTACGTCCCATTGTGTTTAATGGGGCATACTCACTAGTAAGCATGTTTTAGACTGCAACCTTAATCAGTAAATTAGTTTACTAGAGGTTTAGTTGATAAATACAGAATAGAATACTATTTTATTTGGTGCACTGCAATAACGGAATAACAACAACAACAACAACAACAACAACAACAAAAGAACATTGTAAAGATTACTTTTCCTTATAACACTGAGTGATAACTTTTATCTGGCAATTGATACCACACTTCCTTCAATATCTTCAAGAAAGGTCACAATCTTATATTTTTGATTTGCCAGCTGCTCTGTTAGTTATAAGCAAGTGCCTAGGAAGAAGGGGTGAGTAGGATCATAGCCACTGCAGTATGGCCCCCAACGGAGGAGGCATGAGCACTGGCTGAGCCCCACAGGTGGCCCCACTCACTCTGTGCCCCCTACTTGTTGCTGCTGCCTGGTTGGATGCATTTCCTCATTGCAGGGCGGGAGGAAATAAAAATGTTTTGTCCGGGGCGGAATTCAAACCATCCAGCCTCAGAGTGTATGTGTGGGCGTCTGTGCTTTAGCAGAGCCCACTGCCACAGAGCTCCCTTGGCCGTGCATGTGGCGGCAGCTTGCTTGTCCGTGTTTCTTGCGTATTGGGGGCACCGTGGCGACCTGATGCACACTGCCCAGTCCAGCCTGTGGGTGGCATCACCAGCTCTGCCCCTGATTTGGGGGAGGGGGGAAGCTCGCAGGGTTTCCAGGGATGTTGCGAGGGTGGGGAGTTCTGCCTTTCTCTACCATTTTGAGATTTCCCTAGCAAGACTTTTCTCCGCCCTCCCAGGCGAAGTACACACAGGATACACAGTGGCTGTTCCACCAGTGTGGCAGAGGTGTTATCTCCCCACATTCCCAAAGCTGGTGTAACAGGAATATAGGATTGCTCTGTTAGTTATAAGCAATTAATTAACTAACTGATTGAACATCAGATGATAAATCAACTAAAACATTCTATAATCACTGAACAGTTTCATTGATTTTGCATCTTTTAACGTTCATCTTGTAAAATATATTTGTGGAGGAAGGGGGGGCTGGCTGGCCCACCACACCCCCACCCTTTCCTACCCCAAAGGAACCAAGACCCCCTGAGATCTCAAGGTACCAGATTGCCAGCCTCAGCTGTCTGCAACCCTACTTGAATCTCTGTTCAGGGACTCGCCTTCAATTCTGTAACCTGGATTTAGAGACTGAACTCATAGAGTACTACAAAACCCATGTGGGGTAAAACCAGGACAAGGTTTATTCTGGTAGCATTTTACAACAAGATTAGGGAAATGAGAGAAGCACACAAAATAAAGAGAGAGACACTTTAGTACACAGAAATAGAGCTAAAACACAATAAAACCTGATTCCTTAATAACTCTCAGGCACACACCAGTTACCTGAGGGTATTCTCTTCAAGGGTTAAATCCAGCACAGCCTTGCCGCCCGAGGAGAACTACTCCATCTGCCCACAGGTTTGAGATGGGTGAAACTCCCACAAGGCTTGCCTTTACTAGAGCCCTCAATCCAGCTAATTTCACCAGGAGCTGCCTGGGATCCTTGGCTTTCTGCCATTACCACAGCCGGGTAGAACAAAGACAAAGACCAAAAACCACGCCTTGGGAAATATACCTTTTCCCCCCCTCCCCTCCTCTGCTGCCTCTTAGCCAATCACCATGCACCTCACCTGGCCAGGCAGGGGGAAGGGAACTCATGACTCATGGCTTGAACTACATTTACATATGAATGCTTTCAGCCTGACTCCTCCAGACCTCCAGGCGCCAGGCCCCATCTTATGTTTTACACATGAGGAGGCGTGTGTGTGTGTGTGTGTGCATGCATGCATGCAGGAACCCCCAAGGGCCCCTCTTTCCACACGCTAACTATACACACCCCACCCCAGCCGGTTCACACCTGAGGTGTGTGTGTGTGTACCCCCGAAGGCTCGTTTCTCCACAATATTGTTGTATGAAAATCAATGAAAATTAATGGTAGTGGTACATGAAATCTGAGATAGGAAAACTTAAAACCGACACACACACACACAACAACAACAACAACAACAACCCAAACCTCTAGATTGAATCACTTAGTTCCTCTCTTTTCAAAAGGAAATGTTATTCATGGTTTAGTTTACCAAGAAGTAGAAGACTGATACTTAGAATTTAGAATTGCTGTTTTTCTGTAAAACCTGGACCCTGTATATGCACGGTGTGCTACTTTCTTTAAATTGTTTGTTTTGGGTTAGATACAGATGTACCTACCTACAAGAGCCTGTACATTTTTTTCTTCTGTGGGGGCAAGCTCTGTATCCCTCTAATTTCAGTTCACACCTCTAATTACAAAAGTAACGCCTTTCAAATCCAATGCTGCTAATGTCCTCTGTCTTTCCCTCCCCGCAAGCTTGTGGCAGACTTTTGGTTGCTGTTTTTCTTAATTCAGATGACTGTCAGGTTCATCCAGTGTATTCAGTTCATTATTTATTTATTTATTTATTTAAAAAAGCCAATCAATTCATTTAAAAAAACAAATTTGTAACATTCCTCTGGATGTGGGAGGAGTAACTTCATGATTGTTACAAGGGTCAGCCAATGAGCACTCTGCACAGCCAGCTTGGGGAGGGGGTGGACGGAGAGAGCTTCCTGATTGTCACAAGGCTCAACTGTCCATGAGTCTGCACTCTGCACAGCCAGGTTCTTCTGGAAACAGAAACCCATTTGCTCCAGAGGCAGATTTTCAGAGAAGGTTTGTATATGTCTGGCCAAAAAGAGGTGAATGCGGATGTACAATAGGGTCACTACTCAAGTTATGTGTATCTAGTTGCACCTAAAATGCACATTAAGGGTCTATCTAGACCAGGGGTGAGCAAGTTCCTTTATAGCTGGATTGTGGCCTGAGAGATCAAGGAACGTGCAGACTGCTCTAATACTTCATGGGGAAAACTGACCATCTAGTTCAGGGGTGGGCAACTTGTGGCCCTCCAGATGTTGTTGGACTGCAACTCCCATCAGCCCTCACCATTGGCTATGCAAGATATAAATGCAAGATATAAATGTGATAATTATCGTAATTAAACCTGAAGTCAAACTCCTACATCTCCCCTACATTTAAGGGCCAAACAACGCATGGCATCTGACATCTATTTATTTTCCTAAAAACAAGTCATGCCTCCCATTTGTGCTGGGGCCACATTGCTGGGGAGGTGGTGTTATAAAAATCCTTTACCCCTGCACCGATTCCCTGATATAAATCATCCACACCACCCTGAAACTGCCATTAACTACATAATTAATTACATAAGGGGAAACGTATTGTTGTACCCATATGTTTTCCGCTCTGCAGCTAGTAGCAGCTTCAGGTGATTTGCACTGGAGAATAACTGGGGTGGGGGGATTAACCTCTCTCTCACCCACTGCTATGACCCAAATCTAAACTAGACTCTCACACTGCTGCTTTTAGGGTGATAAAAAGTTGGTGTTCATTTCTTTATTTATTTGTTGTTCATTTATTTATTTTAAACATTTATACTTTGCCATTCTTCATATTAGATTTCAGGGCTCTGCTGAGAGATCCAGTCACAGGTTTCCTATGTCATGTGTAGTTTGGCCCTGGGCACCACACCTAAATAACGATATTGTAAAGTTGGGGAAAGTGCAGAAAGGGGTTTCTACTAAGGCCTGGAGCATCTCCCCTATGAGGAAAGGTTACAGCAGCTAAGATTGTTTAGCTTAGAAAAAAGGCAAGTAAGGGGAGACATGATAGAGGTGTACAAAATTCTGCATGGTGTGGAGAAAGTGGACAGGGAGACATTTTTCTCCCTCTCTCATAATACTAGAACCCGGGGTCATCCCATGAAGCTGATTGGTGGGAGATTCAGGACAGACAAAAGGAAGTACTTCTTCACACAGCACATCGTTAATGTGAAGGACTGCCAACCGGTCCTTTTCTCAAGACCAGATATCAAAGGTGCAAAACTGCCAGCCTTAGCTCTGCTGTCTTGACTTGATTCTCTCAGGGCCTTGCCCTTGGTCTATACACTGGATTTAGCACTGAACCACAGAGGAACCACACACACCGTGATTACAATAAAAGGTGGGGAATGAGGGAAGAGGGAGAAAGGTGGGGAGACACTTTGGTACATACAGTAGAGCTATAAAATAACAAAAGCTAGTTCCTTTACTATATAAATACCCAGGCCCTTACTCTTTTACCTGGGGGGTGGTCTTCTCAGAGTTTGCCTTAGCAAAACCCTACTCCCGCGAAAGCGTGCAGACAACAACAACCCAAACCAGAAGCCACAGCAGCAGCATAGATTCTTCCCCCCCACCCCTCCTTTCAGTAGCCCAGGTGTCTTTAGCCAATCAGGATGAACTTCATAGATTTCATAGATCATAGAGTTGGAAGGAGCCTACACGGCTATCGAGTCCAACCCCCTGCTCAATGCAGGAAACTAGAGGAGGGGTCTCCCATCCAAGTAATAACCAGGCCTGACCCTGCTTAGCTTTCCATGTTCAGACAAGCTGAGCCAGCATAAGCCACAGGCCTGTATTTCATCTGGGCCAGGCAGGGGAGGGGTGGCTCTTTGCCACATTTGCATGCAAATAGCTGTGGCACTGGCCATGGGAGACTCTGCGGCTTCAGGAGCCATCAGAGTAACTGTGTACATTTTGCATTTCCCAGCTCCCAGCTGGGATTATACTTGTTTACACTTGTGGAGGTGTGTGTGTGTGTGTGTGTGTGTGTGTGGTGCAGGAAACTCTGACGCTTTTTCTCCACAGTTAAACTATGGAATTCACTTCCACAAGAAGTAGTGATGGCCACTAATTTGGACGGCTTTAAAAGGGGATTGGACACATTCATGGAGGAGAAGGCTATCAATGACTACTAGTCCTGATTGGCTATATGCTACCTCCAGTATCAGAGGCAGTATGCCTATGTACTCCACCTGCTGGTGAACATGGGTGGGAGGGTGCTGTTGCACTCGTGTCCTGCTTGTGGATTTCCAGTGAGCAGCTAGTTGGCCAGTGTGAACAGAATGCTGCCCAAGATGGACCATTGGTCTGATCCAGCATGGTTCTTCTTATGTTCTTATGTATCTAGGTATGTGTATGCATACCTGGGCACACAGCTGCAATCGTGCAAATAAACTTGAAATTCCAAAACAATAATTCTGGGAAGCGGAAATACATATGCACAAGAAACATGCAAGGATTTGTATCAGGGGGATAAGGAACAAAATTGAAATTAAACTAAATGCAACTGATCTAGAAACACCTGCAAGACTGGTTCTGTATAAATTCCTGTGTGCAAACATACTAAGGTAATAAATCAGTTACTTTGTGCGACACAAAGACAGATGGTCTGATAGATCTCCATTATTCCCATTGCAAAGTTGAGCAATTATAGCAATTACCTACACTCCCATGGCTGTGCATATTGCTTCTCCTTTATGCAAGTGACCATATAAACCTGCCAATAAATAACTAAATTTAAAATTGTTCTTTCCATTATGACAAATAGAAACTGTCTAAATCCTGGTGGGGTGGGGCTGCCCATACACTTATTTGAGCTCAGTAATTGTTAAAACAACCCTGTAAGCTGTTGCTTCTTCTCCTTGCTCCTGCCACTGCCCACCTGATGAGAGACAGCATGGAGGTAGAGACAGGTAGAACAGGTAGAGACAACATGGAGGAGGAGGCGCAGGACCAGGGGCTGCAGCTTGGCAATGGCCCCTCTGCTGGGGTGTGGGCCTTGGCAAGTGCCCAGGAATGTCGACCCTTGACACCAGCCATGGCCATGGTTTTTATTCTCCCTGTGACAGATGGCATGGCAAGCTGAGAGAATAGGTCACCCACTCATCACCTCTAGGCTGAACTGAGACTTGAACTAAGGGCTTGCCTTTCCAGCTCATGCTGCTATGCACCACACAACACCAGCTCACCTCAAATGAGGGAAATCTTAACAAATGTGAAGTTCACTTTGATTACTTCCTGATTGTCCAGTATGGACCGAGCAACCCTCCAGCACATATGCAGAATGAGCCACTCAGCATGGACTATGCTGGATTGAAACACAGAAGTGCTGTGCGATTCTGGTAGGACAGCAGCTGCTACATTCAGCCCTCCCGACACAGAGAAGTAAGAAGAACACTGCTCAAAGGGGAAGTGGGTAATCAACCCAAGGGGTTTTCCTCTGAAGCATGCTTTTGCGTATCCTCTGCTTTATAGATTGGCGATTTTCTTTAGACTGCTAGAACCTCCCGCCATTGAAACCCACAGGAAATCATTTAGGTGAAGAAGAAGAAGAAATTCCAAGCCACATCCTCCATCACACCTGTTTTACTCAGTCCTGCTCAGCAACAGGCCTGGGTGATGTCACACTGTCATAGTCTCTAACTGAGGTGAGAGACCCACCCTGCGTGCTGCGCAGGGGCTGTGGTGCACTTCTAAAGGAGTTCACCCTCTGATACGTTTGCAAATAAGTTGCAGCCAGTTGCACATGGATATGGAGTGGGTAGGAGATAGGTAAAGAATAAACAGAAGCAACAAGGGCCCTCTTTCTTCAGCCTGCCTCTGATGTCTGTTAGATGTGCCACTAGGTACTAACAGTTCTTAGGTCTTTCTTTGGATTCATTTCAATCTGGTTTCAGGACCAATATATTGCCTCGATTGCCCTGGAGGATGACCTGCACTGGAAGATAGACAGGGTGAGTGCAACCCTGCTGATTCTTCTGGACCTTTCAGCAGTTTTCAATACCATCAAGCAGGGTATCTTTCTGGGTCGCCTTGCCAGAGCAGGCCTGGGAGGAGGCACTGTATTACAGTGGCTCCAGTCCTTTTTGGGACACCATTCCCAGAAGGCGGTGCTGAAGGACTGTTGTTCTGGCCTCTGGCTTATGGAGTCCTCAGGGGTTCCATCTTGTCCTCCATGCTTTTCAGCATCGACACAAACCTCCTGGGTGAGGTCATCAGGAAGTTTGGGTTGAGGTGTCATCAGTATGCTGATGACAATCAGTTCTACCTCTCATTTCCATGGGCCAATCCTGGGGAGGCAGTGAAAATTCTGAACCAGTGCTTAGAGGCAGGTTTGGTCTGGATGAGAGTGAACAAGGTGAAACATAACCCAGTCAGGATGGATGTGCTGTTGGTTGGAACATCTGCTAATTTAGGTGGAGGTGTGCAACCATCCCCTGAAGAACCAAGTACATGGTTTTGAGGTTTCTCTTGGACCTATCATTATTCCTCTATGCTCAGGTGGGTCTATAGGTAGGTCTATAGCTAGGTGGGTCTATAGCTATAGCTAGGGGTTGCCAGCTATGACCCTATCCTACCTGGAGGTGAATCTGGCCTCAGTTACTCAGAAATCCAG
Source organism: Shinisaurus crocodilurus (assembly GCA_021292165.1). NCBI lineage: Eukaryota > Metazoa > Chordata > Lepidosauria > Squamata > Shinisauridae > Shinisaurus > Shinisaurus crocodilurus. Next base: position 93,855,303 of record CM037879.1, on the reverse strand, counting down.
GCCTAGACTGTTATAATGATCTCTGCATGTGGCTGTCTTTAAAAACAAATAGAAAATGTCTGTTGATCAAAATGCAGCTAGTGGGAGCAAGATGGTCAGCACACATTGACCTGGTTCGCATGACATGACAACCCATCTTGGGTAACTAACCACAGTGGATTGTGGTGTTGTCTGAACCCTAACCGCTTCTCATTGTTGTTTTTTCCAGCATGCCACCCTGAGAACCCATGGGCTGTTCTCAGGGTTGTTCAACCCACGATGGGTTGTCGTGTCATCTGAACTTGGGTGCTCAATCCCACCATGGGTGGAGGGAAGCGACAAGCGAGGCACTCAGCAAGAGCAGCAAAAAAACCTTGCCACTCTTGGCAATCTCGCCTGTGCCACCACCAGTGACAGCTGCTTCAAAGTACTCAGCTGTCAAAGGGCGAGCTGTCAAGTCAAAGCAAAGCCAGGAGTAATCTTCGCTCGCAAAAGGGGGCAGGCGCCTTCTCCCCCACCACCACCTTTGCAGCAAAATCCTCAGGGTTTTGAGTGCCCCCAACTTTTCCACTCATTCCCGAGACTCTAGGTGCTCGGGAAGATGGAAAAGTGCCCCCCCTTTCACTGACACTTGCATCTGACAGTTGTCAGAAGTAGGGCTTTAAAAAAAAAAAAAAAAAACCACAGGGATTTAGGCAGGGCTAGACAGGGTAGTTTGGATAGGGAAGTATACAGGTTTCATATGTATACTTCCCTGTCCAAACTAGCCTGTTTTGCCCTGCCTAAATCCTTGCACATTTAAGGCACATAAGGCTTAAAAGGCAGACCTTTTTCTGTCCATGGTTAACATTTCAAAAACAAGGGAATTCTGAAGATACAACTTTTGTAATCAGGGCCTTCCACTAAAATGACGGGAACGGCAAGGTTTTAAAGACATTCTTGTAAAATGAATCCCATTCTTAAGTGTAAGGGCCTTGATTCTGTTGAATGAATCAGTGTGTTTTTCCTCATAAAAGTTTCAGTGATATCACAAAGCCTGGTTCCAAAGTGTGTTGTGTAAGAAATACCGTATGTCACTGGATTTTCTGATCTTGTGACACAGATACACACACAATGCCAGTTACCGTGTACATTTTTTAAAAAAAGAAAAAGCAGCCCTCTATTCACTCTGTACTTTCCAGCCTTGTCATGGCTGTACACTTCCTGTCAAGGTTCAGTCAGCTGGCCGAGGCAGACAGGCAGGGTTTTCTCAGACCCACTACAAAGAACCAATGATAGTTGGTCAGAACTCATCTTGAGAGAGAGAAAGAAAATGAAAGACTTTCCCTTCCTCCCATCCCCATTCATAAATTCTACCTGAAAGGACTTCAATGAGAGGCACTGCAACCCCCCACAATCAGAACAAAACAGAAAGTGACTGAACAGATTTCAAGAATACCAGGAATTTTAAACTCATGCCATTTTAATGACTGAATGATTCACATTGTTACAGTCATTTTAAAAGCAGCCACTGTGGAGCAATGGATAGTGTACTGTACTTTGTGCTAGAGAGACAGGGGTTCAAATTATTCCTTAGCCAGGAAGTGCCTTAGGCAAGTCACTGTGTCACAGTATAACCTACCTCACCAGATTGTTGTGAAGATAAAATGAGAGGAAATGTACACAGCCTTGAGCTTCTTGAATGGGGTTAGAAAAGGATAGATACCGTAAGTAAGCAGAGATATTATTTTGCTTTTCTCCCCCATTCTTTTGGGGGGAGGGTTGGTTGGTTGGCATGGACACTTGAGCTCCACTGAGATGGTGGAGACAAGCAACTATTTTGAAAGGGAAAGGAAAGGAATACTGAGAACTAGCAACATTGTCACAAGTGACGCTAACAATGGTCTTTGGCTTGGAATGCATCACTTCCGAGGGCTTTTCCACATATGATACAAAATGTGTTTTCTGCTCTCTTTTTTCACACATCTGTAATGAAATTGCTCGAATGCACTGGCCTTTAATAACTAGGTCGAGACCTTCAACTAGGTCACTTCCTGACCTAAGGTGGGTTGTGACAGCTATGGTGCCACCTTTCCTCCTGTCTTTTAAAAAACACCTTTAAAAATTAACAAATGTGTTCAGAAACATGAAGGGAGCTGTAGGCCAAGACGTCTGGAGGACCACACATCCCCCATCCCTATTTTAAGCATCTATACAGACAGAAATAAAAATGAGTGGCTACAACCATATAAACGCATCTATATTGAAAGAAAGAAAAGAAAGGATGACACCCATGGCAACACAAGCCACCAAACCTCCCTCAACATACCACAAATGTGATGCAAGTTTTCAGGTTTACTCTCACTTTATCCCCAGATTGAAGAAGAAGAAGAAGAAGAAGAAGAAGAAGAAGAAGAAGAAGAAGAAGAAGAAGAAGAAGAAGAAGAAGAAGAAGAAGAAGACTGCTCATTTGACTATTCATACATTTATTCCCAAACTTTAAGAACACACACACAGACACACACACATCCTCACACTTTGCACATTCCCTCTACATACCCCACCCAAAATCCTCCACACTTTCCACTTCCACGCTACATATTAAACTACATCCAAACTCTAGTCAATCAGACTAGAGAGTGTGTGTCAAGGTGTCTTATGGTCCAACAACACCAGGCAACGGGTGTTCTATGTAGTGATGCCACTGAATTTTGTAATTAGTTGGCTCATTGGTTGAAACTCATCTGTTCGTAATGCTCACCTTTGTAGCAAGCCTGGATCAATGTATTACAAATTTGCTATTAAGTTTGGAATTGATTGCGAGTTTTGGGGTATGTACAGTAAAGTAGTACACAGATGCCCCTATCCTCAAATTTTCAGTTGTTCTACCACCTAGACACACACACACACACCAAAAAAATATGTACTTGAGGCAGTCTTTTTCACTGCTTCCCTTGTTGCCACCAGTGCTGTTCTGGCTCTACATGGAGGAGGTCTCTGTGGGGTCCACCTTCTTACTAGCGATCAGCGATGGCAAATAAACATCATATGTCATCATCACGCAGGCAGGCCACATGAAAACAATCAGTCAGAAAGGGGGCATAATGTGGTGATGCATGGTATCATGCTGCACTATGTAATTCCAAACTACAGCTCCCAAGATGGAACTTGATATGATATTATGTATGCACAAAAACTCATATACAGGCAGTCCCCAGGTTACAAACGAGTTCCGTTCTTTCGAATGTCTTTAAGTCGAATTTGTATGTAAGTCGGAACAGCATAGCGTTCTATACGTTAAAATCAGCATTTACACAAATTGCGTAAATTACGCAAATTATGTAGTATACTACGCTATGTACTCTACGTAAACGACGTAGTGCCAGGGAACCCAGAAGTCTGTTCTTAAGTAAGGGTTGTCTGTAAGTCAGACGTTCTTAACTTGGGGACTGCCTGTACATGGAACAAGAGTTTGTACTTTGTATTAAAAAAGAACTCTTGCCTGAGCTCACATCTTACTTTTCAAGTAAACAACAAATTCACTCAGGGTAAATTTGCCCATCACTTGGCTACTGAGCCATAGAACTAGCTTATGTTTAAGTTCCCAGCCTCAGGGCCAGGCACTTCCAGTAAAAGGGGTACCAGGTAGCACGGCTGAAAGAGGACTATGCTTGAGAACCTGAAGAGCCACTGCAAGTCAGGGGAACACTGAGCTTTATTTATTTATTTATGCATATAAATAAATACATACCCTGCCTTTTTTCCTGCAAGGAACCCAAGGCGGATTACATAATCATCATCCTCCTCTCCATTTTATCCTCACAGCAATCCTGTGAGGTAGGTTAGGCTGAGAGTCAGTGACTGGCCCAAAGTCACCCAGTAAGTTTCATATGGATCAAATGGTCTGATTCAGCATAAGGCAGTTTAATACGCAAAGACTAATGCTGGTGTATTTCAGCCGGGACCCTATGCGCTCTCAGCAGCAGAGTCAACAGCAGCACATTACTCTTAGAACAAAATCAAACATAGCAACATCAGTGGACACTCACACAGCATCCCTGGAAACTCCTCTGCCACCTACACCAACCACAATGCCACTTGTCGATGGCACCCCCCACAGCACCCATGCATTTGAGGGCTTTAGTAAGCACCCAACTGTGATTGAACAATCCCATAATGTCACCCAACCCACTACACACACACATATCATCCACACACAACGCACAACTGGAAGTAGAATTGTGCTCCTGCAAGTGTCCCGGGACTACTTCATTTTTCCCCTCTTCCCTTCCCATCACTTTTTCCTTCCGTGTCATGTCTTTTTTAGATTGTAAGCCTGTGGACAGGGACTATCTTGTTTCATTGATTGCTTGTAAGCCACTCTAGGGGAGAGCTCCCTGATTAACGAAAGGAGCTCTGGTGCCGTATTTATGCAAAATGCATTCACCGCTGTTGCGGAACATGCCAATGAATACAGCATGTTGAAAACGTGATCTTGTGTCACACACAAATGCAATTGCGGGAGAAGTAGGAGGAGTTTGAAAGGTGGGGTGTGCAGGGGGAAATGGCCCTTTAAGAAAAATTGTTTCGTTTTGTTCTTTTGTTCATCTAAGTGCAGGTGCAAAGGAGCAAGCCAGCAAAGGAATTTAGAAAGCGGGGAGAAAGTAAGCTCCTCCTGTCTCCTCACAAAAAAATCATGGGGAAGGAGAAGGGGATGGGAAGAGATGAGGGGGGAGGTTGTGCTGCTGCTGGCGCTGCTGCTGTCGTCCACCCACCTCCTGCAGGGTGAAGCCAGCAGGATCAGTACCCCCATTCCCATACACCCAAAAGCAAAAGCAATGGTGAGGCCATTGAAATCAATGTGATTTACTTCAGAGTAAGGCCATTGAAGATAATGTGATTTACTTTTGAGTAGACATGCATTTTGGCTCCTTTTCAGCTAGTTGTTCTTTAGGTCAAGGGGATGAAAGCATTCCAAACTTTATTTTTTCAAAGGGGAGGGAAGGGAAGGGAAGAAGCATTTAGTACTTGGAGAAGCTGTGGGGAGGGAGGGAGGCGGGAAAGCAAGAGTTGCTGTTGTTTTGCAAAGCCCCCAATAGGATACCTCCACTTCACCAGAAAAATGCCAAATGTTCCCCGCCCCTCATAAACAATTAGCTAACACACGCAACGACAGTGCCCAGAGAGCACACACATAGCCACGTACTGCAATAGTGAATCACAGTAACAAGAAAAGTCATAATAAAAGTAGCCCAGGAAGTTACAGAAGAAAAGAAGAATGAGAACGCAAGAGAAATGCAACCGGAACAGGAAAGGGAGAGCATCATCGTGTGCCTCGCAAGTCACAGGGATGATCCAGTACTGGAATAAACCTCAGGTGTAGATCACCCCCGGGAGCCTTTCTGACTGAGGAGCAGGATAAAAAATTACGTTAAATAAATTAAATAAGATGCAGACCCTCAGCCCCGTGAGGGTTTAGTGGGGGAGAACACACTGTGTGCACATCATGAAGGCATTTGAGGTGATTAACAAGTGTGTGTGGCGGGGAACAGTTCCCCGTCTGTCTGTTAACCACCATTAAAGCAGAGACAGCTGAGCCGAAGCAGTCGCAATGTTTTGAAAAGCATCAGTTGTGAAGTGAGTCCTTCTGACAGCATCAAAGTGGAATGGGGTTGCCACTTTTCTCTTTGTGCAGGCCCCTTTGCCTTTGAAATTGCATGACAGCCGGAGGACCAACAGATGCAGCTGGGAGGCCACCTGCCCCGCCACCCTGCCGCCGTGGGCACTTGCTGAAGCAAAGGTACAGGGGCCCTGAGGATCTCTGTTGCATCTGATCCCCCCTGGATGACCTGGCTTTTTGCCCATATGCACTTCCCCTCCTGATCCCCCCCCCTCCAAATCTTTCTGCCTGGGTTTTTTTTTTTTCCTGAAATCAAATGCCCTCCTCTCCCCTGTTCATACATCCCTTTGTACAAATAAGGGTGTCCTTAGGAGACAGGGTCCTTTAAAGACACACACAGAGAGACAGACTTTAGAGCATATGTAAATCAGTATATGCCAATTTGTGCATTTTTTCTTTCCTTGTTCTGTGGGCTTGCCCTGAGCCCCAGATCTTTTCAGGACCTAGCACCTCCCCTGCCATTTATCACTGCTGCTTTCACTGTAGGCCACACTTTGCAGTCTGCTTGGCATGAGGGTAGGGTGGCCAGGTTCCTGCTTTACAGAGGACAGTCCTCTTTTCTGGAGAGCTGACAGGGGACAGTCCTCTATTCGAAGGTGTCCTCTATTTGAAAATGTGTCCAGTCCAAGTCTGCTTAAAGTCAAGGGATCATCGGAAGGGTGATCAGGGGCCTTGGAGGTGCCATCAGCAGAAAGTGCCTGCATAGCAGCCTGTGCAGGCACACCGGGCATCTAGTCTGTCTTCTCCACTACAGTGAGATGTATTGTATTTCTATTTAGATTATAGTTATTATCTCTAAATTAGCCATTGTTAAGCTATTAGTCAACTAATTATATACTGGGTTGGATGGATCTAGATTCAGTCTAGATTAAGTTAAGTCCCATTGATTTCAATGGGTCTCTACTCCTCTTCATCTACGTATGACAAAGTCTGGATCCAGCCGATTATTTTTTGGTGCCCATTCTGTACAGGGCAGGCCCTCCCATCAAGCGGGCTGAAGCCCCTGCCTCAGGCGGCAGAGCAGGAAAAGCGGGGAATTGCACCCACCTGCCCCACTGCTGGGAACCCCCCCCCCCTTGCGGGTGCTGCCGAATGGATGCTGCCACGTGGGCAGATGCTCTGGAGAGCCCCACTGGCTATTCTCCCCTCAGTCTTGTCTTCTCAGGCCAGGCTAAAAATACCCGGTTCCCTCAGCCCTTCCCTGCAGGATTTGTTTGCCATGCCACTGACCATCTTCGTTGTGGTCCTCTCAGCCCATTCCAGTTTGTCTATTTCCCTCTTACAGTGCGAGGCACCCAGAAATGGATTCTCCAGATGAGGTCTGACTAGTGCAGAAAAAAGTGAAACCATCAGTCCTTGTGACTTGGAAATGAATGTATCTGCTTATGTTGTTGTGGACACAAAACTGGGGATGGGGCATATATAAGCTACCCTGATGTCCTTGGAGGAAAGGAGGGATATAAATATTTAAAAAGAGGTGGGGGAAATGCATGGGGAAGAGGGCTGCTGGAAGCTGACTTTCCCAACCCTCCTCCCTTGGCAGCACCTCCCTTGGCCACCAAAACATCTCTCCTGAGGGTTGGATGGCCCTGATGAATGTAGTGGGTTGTGGCACAGGGAGTTGAAGGGGAAGCCCCCCCCAAAAAAAAAAATCAGGCAGAGGCACCTTCCATGAGCAGAGCTCCCACTCATGGGAAGTGCCTCTGCCCTTCTGTGCCTCTGCCCTTCTGTTGCACTCAGGTCCTGCCTATGGGATCCCGTGGGCAGCTGGTTGGCTACTGTGTGAGCAGAATGCTGGACTGGATGGACCCTTGGTCTGATCCAGCAGGGCTCTTCTTATGTTCTTATGCTCAATTTTTGTTGATCTCCTCTTCCCCTCCACCCCCCTGCACCATATCCCACCCCATTGAACATGGTTCTCCAGCCCTCAGTAGAGGCTTTTTGTGGGGGTCAGAGAGCTGCTGAGGAGAGAGAAGTCACCCTCTGCCCACCACCCCGTTTCCACTTGTTTCTCTGGATCCAACCTGCTAATATTATTTATCTGGTAGGTTGGCGATTGTTTCAAACTATTCATAAATGCAAGCTGAATCTAACAACAGGGATAAATTCATGTATCCATAGGTAAAGAAGGAGATATACATAGATATATCGATTCATATCTCCATTTCTATCATTGGCAACCTTCTCTTCTTCCCTGTACAATATCTATTTGATTTGATGCATCAGCTTTTCCATTACCAGCACTTTCCAGACTTTTACAAACAAATCAGGCATTTCATGGGTTCCTCTCTTCTTCCATCTCCTTGAAATTGTAATCCTCGTGGCCAGCTAACAGATGAGTGATCAGCTGCATGTGATGTATGTGATGTGTTGTTCACAGGAAGAGTTAGTTAAAAATATGAAAAAGTTGTCTGACGTCATGCTATTTCCATAGGCTGGAAATATTTGTGTATTAATTACATGGTTTTGTTATGTGGCTGGGTACGGCTGGAATATGAGTAGGTTCACTTGCAAAGTAAGATGTGTCCCCAAAAGCTTCTACATCAGCCTTCCCCAACCTGGTGCCCTCCAGATGCTTTGGACTTCAACTCCCATCAGCCCCAACCAGCAGGGCCAAAGGTCAGGAATTCTGAGAGTTATAGCCCAAAATGTCTGGAGGCATCAGCCTGGATAAGGCTGTTCCACATGATGCACAATGTCTCTGTTCTGGACATTAGGTCAGCAGCAGCTGATCAAATAGCAAGCCAGACAAGATGAGACTGGTCAGTGTTGCTCCTATGTTTAAGGGAAAGTTCAGAGTCAGACACACCATGGTGCCCCCACATCAACAGTCAGCCCACCTAACAGTTCTCTAGTTATTTTTAAAATGCTTATGTTACCACACATGATCCAACCCACTCAAAAGCTGCTCGACACTTAACCAGGGGGAAAACCAGTAGCAACCACCATATTCCTCTCAAAGAGCATCCAGTGTGTTTCCCCGCCTCATTGCGCTCATCTATAATTTCTAGTACTCCCACTCTGACATGACCAAAATACCTTGGGAGGAGGGGAAATTCCACTGGAATTTCTGTCTGATGACACATAGTGGTGCTTTGCATTTTGATATGAGGTGCATTTACCTTTCACATGCAGTAAATGATAAGCCAGATCTGAGATTCATGATGAGGTGTTGCTGAAGCTGCAATGACTTAAAACACACACATGGCACATAAAGATTAGGATAGTACTTGTCGGGGGGGGGGGGGAGACGAAGTGTGGTTCTGATAGCGAAAGTCCAAAAGCCATATTGATACAGTTATGGTGGGAAACTGGGAATGTCTCTGACTTACTAATACAAATAAATGTCCCTAAGCAAGAATAATATACCAGAAATATTTTAATGTTTTGCTTAAAGTTTGACAGCTCTTTTATAAAGTTGTGTTTCACATTTTATTTTATTGTTTTTAGAAAAGAAAACATGATTTAAATAATTGTCATGAGTAAACAAATGGAGCAGACAACCCATCCACAGTTAAATGCTAAGATCACTACTGCTACTACTACCTGAAATATTGCTACTGTCACTACTATTAATAGAAGTAATATTACTACTACTATCGCTGCTGTTAATAGTGAAATTACTACTAGTGGTGATTTTTCCACTTAATATCATTACTACTACAGGGAGTAATATTGATGTGCATTATTGGTCCTCTATCCATCATACCACAGATACACTGCCCGAAGACTCTCTTCTCCTGCACAGCCACAAAGAAGAATCACAACCTTTACCGCAAAAGGTAAAGGTTTATGAAAAGAAGCAATACTACTCAACTGGATCTGTAGTGCTATCATTCGCAGGGGGGAATTAAAGCCATTTTCAAGTTGCTATGAAAATATGCTGAGCTAATAAACACCGGGCAACCCCTTCCCACCTTTTTATTACACAAGCTTTTTGCTTATTTTGGATCCTTAAAAGAATGCAGCAGGTTTGGGTATGCTTCTTTGATCAAGAATAAGCAGAGCTTTGCTCAGCTTCTGACAATGGCCTAATTATCTCTGTACTTGGGCTACCTGCTTCAGAATGCAGGTGGAGTGTCACACATTTTATTTTATTTTTTGTATGAAGGAAATGCTCTTTCATACAAACCCCACTACCACCACTAGCAGTAATTTCTGCACTTAGAAAACTGGATATCAGGGAGAAGGCTTCTAGCCTAGTCTTCTCTCTGACATGCTGCTATTCTATATATAGGAATTTGATGTGGGGTTGGAGGTGGGAGGAAGGAAGCACTCCATCATGTGAATCCCTACTCCTAGTCTGAAGTGGAACAGCCCCATCAGAGGTTCAAATTAGGCAAAGACTAAGGGCCAATCTAGAAGTTACATGAAGTTCTGTGTTACTGCCTTTCACATTTTTAAAATCAAAAGTAGCCTCGGCAGGCTGCCAGTATGATTGGAGGAAAGAGCAGATGGAAAGATTCTAGCTGGCCCTTTCTTCTCCAGTACTTTTCCATCTACACACACACACACACACACACACACACACACACACTCCTGCTGCTTTTTTATGTACAGTATAGGCAAAAAATATAAGGTAATAGTATCACCCTATTGCCAAAGGTGGGGTTGCCTCAGCTTGTCTAAGATTAGCTCTGGCCATTACAGCTCTGCCCAGGAGAGACCCAGATGATGATGATAACAATTAAACTTACTGAGAGTATGACAACTTTATCAGGTTCTAGCATATGGATGAGAACTCTTTACACAGTCTTGCTTTTCTGCCCAAGAATACTCATTTTTTGTTTATACCTCTCAATGGATTTCAGCGTTTGCACAATTACCCATTTATTTATTTTATCTATCATATTTCTATACCGCCCAATAGCCGAATCTCTGGGCGGTGGTCAAAAATCAAAACCCTAAAATACAACATGATAAAACAGAATATAAAACCTTTAAACATTTGAAATAAAATCAAGCCATAGTAAACCAGAGTTTGCAACACATGTATGCAATTCTGAGGAAATAGAAACCAGAAACCCTTATTTCCCTAGTACTATGGTGTGCTGTTTTCTTGTGAAACTGCTGGATAGGCTCTGAAAAATGATTGGAAAGATCAATGCTACAATGATAATTGGGAAACTTGTATGGTACCATGTGACTCAGTCTTCATTATGTCATCGCTGATGCCATAAATACCGTAAATCTTTTACATTCCCAGCATGAACATGAGGAATGAACGGGCTCAGAATATCTTTCTACTGAGTAAGGAAAAAGAAAACCAAATGTGAAACTTGCATGTGCCAAGTACTGAATCATTTACTGAAGCAAAAAGATTGCAAGTGTCGAACCAGCAACTATAACTTGATCTAAGGCCATTGGTTGCAGTAATCATTCGTAAACAGACATCCTTATTTAAGTATAATTACTAAGGCTGGGCTCCAAAGGACCACAAGGAGGCTTTGGGCTTGTGTTTATTAAGAGCAGACTTTTGTGCTATGCAGCCAACTGTTTTTGATACTTGGGAGATTTTCAAAAGCAGTTAGTGAATGTGGAGGGGGGGGTGTCTAGTCTTCAAAGAAAATAAAAATAAAGTCCCACCGAATGCATCACATGGCCATTTTGAAGGGGGACCCCGTAAGACCATTAAGTCCACGGTCTAATATTACCCAGCTGCACTGTTGTGTGTTTCACCCATAAATCCATTACATCCCATTTTCACACTAATTGATGCAAAATCTGTGAATTTTTAAAGATCTGCACAAAATTTCACATTTAAATCCATGTTTAAATAGATATTTTTAATGTATTCTTTCACAAAATACATTTCTAAATGTAATTTCACCACAAAACACATATTTTTGAAATGTATTTTGATATTGTGAAGGATCACTAGCAGGATCCTTTGCGTGAGTTCGGCGCTTAACGGGTTAACCGGCACTGAGTTACAGCCCGTACGAGCGCTGGCAACCACCTGTGAGGCTTTCGCGCACAAGAGGAAACCGCAGCCCTTTAAATGACCAAATAAGGCTTTTATTTGTTTATACAAAACACAGAACGGAACTAACAGCTCTCCAGGAATACTACAATGTCAACACAACCTTAGTTGACCCCTGCGTTACTCAATGAACAGGCTCCTAGACTAGCGGATTGAATCTGGTCAATTACCTCAGATCAGAGACTCTACGCCTAGTCAGTTTCAGCCTGGCTCCGGGTCGGCGGATCCGGGGATGAGACTGGCTTATTCGGGCTGCCGCTTGAAGGACGAAGCTGGCCCCGATGTACCCTGGTTCCCAACAACCCTTTACTGGAAGGGAGAGGGGTTTTCTACCCCGGAGTTCCCGCTCTCCCCGCCCTCCAGGTCAGGTGGGGCTTATGCCTGCCCCCTTCATTTCAGGTGGGCTTATTCCTGCCCGGGAAGAAGGTGACGTACTGGTACTTTACAGCTCTTTGAGGCTGCCCTGATAGCTTGATGGTCTTTGATGGTCCTTCCTGGGTTTTTGTGGATCTCCACCGAGACTCTTCTTTGTTGGGGATGACGACCTGTCTGGCTGCTTCTCCTGTGACTTCACCCCTCCTCCCTCGCCCCCTCCCTTAGGGGAAAACTGTGTGTGTGTGTGTGTGTGTGTGTGTGTGTAGACTTGTGTTGGGCTTTCTCCACACCCTCCCATTTGGGGGAAGATGGCATTGGGGTCCACCACCCCAATCCCCATCTAACTGTCTCCTACTGAGAAAGCCCGGGACAACCCATCTGCCACGATGTTGTCCTTACCCTTGATGTGCTCTACTGAAAAATCAAAATCCTGCAGGGCTAAACTCCACCGCAACAACTTTTGGTTGGACCCCTTCACCCTATCCAGCCAGCACAAGGGGGAATGGTCGGTTTGCAACAGGAACCGGCGGCCCCACAGATAGGGGCGAAGCTTGGTCACTGCCCACACTATTGCCAGGCATTCTTTCTCGACAGTGGCCAAGTTCCGCTCCCGAGGCAAAAGTTTTTTGCTTAGAAAGGCGACAGGGCACAGCCCTTGCCCTGGCCGCTCCTGCAGCAAGACGGCTCCCATCCCTGCTTCCGAGGCGTCCGTCTGCAGGACAAAAGGGGCTTCAAAATCTGGTGCTTGCAGCACAGGGGCTGCCATCAAGCAGGCTTTCAATCCCTCGAACGCTGCTTGGCAAGCGGCGGACCACTGAACCTTAACGGGTTGCCGCTTCTTGCACAAATCTGTCAGGGGGGCGGCTAGCTGGCTAAAATGGGGCACAAACTTACGGTAATAGCCAGCCAGCCCTAAAAAAGCCTGAATCTGTTTCTTCGTCTGGGGTTGGGGCCAGGTGCGAACCGACTCTATCTTGGCTTCTAGGGGCTTGACACTACCTCCCCCCACCTTATGTCCAAGGTACTCCACCTCCCCCCACCCGACCTGGCACTTTTTTGCCTTCACAGTCAGCCCGGCGTCCTGAATCCTCTGAAATACCTGGCGGACATGCTGCAAATGCTGCTCCCAGGTGGAGCTAAAAATGGCTATATCGCCCAGATATGCACAGGCGAACTCCCCCAGCCCATTTAGCATCCCATTCACCAGCCTCTGGAAGGTAGCCGGACCGTTCCGGACCCCGAAAGGGAGGGTGGTGAATTGGAACAACCCCAGGTGGGTCACAAAAGCGGACTTTAAGGCAGCATCCGAATCAAGCGGGACCTGCCAATAACCCTTCATCAGATCCAGAGTAGTAATGTACTTGGCCCCCCCTAGCTGTTCCAACAGCACATCCATGTTGGGGATGGGGTATGGGTCAGGGACAGTCACTTTGTTTATTTTTCGATAATCGACGCAGAACCGAACACCCGCATCTTTCTTGGCTACTAACACTATAGGGGAGGACCAGGGGCTAGAGCTGGGGACAATGACTCCAAGGTCCAGCATGGCTTGGACTTCATCGGCAATGACCTGGGCACGGGGCCCTGCCGCCCGGTAGGGTAGGGACTGTATAGGGGGGCTATTCCCCGTGTCAATGGTATGTTGTGTGAGTGTGGTGCATCCCGGACGGTCAGAGAACATAGGCTGGAAGTCCTCTAAGACCTGGGTAATCTGCCGCCGCTGCTGTTCCGACAGAGAGGGGGACAGTTGGATCTCATCCATTCCTCCCCCTTCCCCCCATTCGGCCAACAAATCCCCTTCAGAGGTTCCCTGATCCGCACATTCCTGCACTCCCCCCACCTTCGTTCCCCGTTCTACATACAATTTTAACATATTCACATGAAATACCTTTTGCCTCCCCGGCTGTCCAGGAAAAGCCACTTGATAGTTCACCTCCCCTAACCTTCCAATCACCGTCCCCGGACCCTCCCATTTCAAACACAATTTGTCCGTTTTTTGGGGGCGCAGTACCAACACCTGGTCCCCCACTTCAAAAGTCCGTGGCACAGCCGTCCGGTTGTACCACGCGCTCTGCCGCTGTTGTGCTGCTCCGAGGTGCTGTTGTGCCGTCTCCCGCACCTCCCGAAGGACAGTTTGAAGGTGCTGCATGGAGGCATGCACCGGCATGGAAGATTCTGCGGCAACCCCCTCCCATTCTGCCCGTAACAGAGCCAAAGGTCCCCTTAGCTCCCTCCCAAACATCAGTTCGTTGGGGGAGAATCCCAGGCTCTCTTGGGGGGAGTCCCGGTATGCGAACAACAGGTAGGGAAGAGCTTGATCCCAGGTCCCGGGGTGCTTAGCCGCATAAGCTCTGATCATTTTCTCAAGAGTCTGATTGAAACGCCCCACCAGCCCATTTGTCTCGTGATGATATGGCACCGAAGTCAGATGCTCCACACACCCCAGTTCCCACATTTTTTAAAACAATTCGGACACGAATCCCGTGCCGCAGTCCGAAACCACCGTGTGGGGCATTCCTAGGTGGGTGAAAAGAGAAAGGAGAGTCTTAGCCAGGCTGGTAGAGGAAATGGAGGCTAGGGCAAAAGCCTCGGCGTAGCGAGTGGCAAAGTCAACAACAGTCAGTATAAACTTCTTCCCCGTCTTGGTGGGGGGATTCAAGGGTCCCACAATATCCATCCCTATCCTTTCAAAAGGGGTGCCCACAATGGGTAGGGGTTGAAGGGGGGCTTTCGGGTGGTCCCTGTTATGCCCCACCCGCTGGCAGACATCGCAGGACCGACAATACTCTCGGACTTCATTCGCCACCATGGGCCAGTAAAACCCTTCTGTCACCCTGGCTAATCTCCGTTTCTGTCCCAAGTGACCTCCCCACGCTACATCGTGGGCCAACTGCAGCACAGCCTGACGGTACCTCGCAGGCACAACTAATTGTCTTTTCTTTGGTTGGGGACCCGGTTCGGTTTTTGGGCAGAACTCTCGGTAAAGGGCTCCTGCTTCCCACAAAAACTGTTCTGACCGGTCCCCTGCCCCCAACACTTGACCGGCCCAATCCCGGCACTCTCGGAGGGACGGGTCGCGCTGCTGCTCCTCCTGGAACACCTCTTGAGCTCCAAAATCCCGGGCCATTGGGGCAAACCCCCCTTGGTCCTCCTCCCTCACCGAAGCAGAGGGGAGCGATGGAGAACAGTTGGTTGCCGGGGTCACTTTACCGCGACTAGGACGGGGGGCTGGGGGGCTTGGGGCAGGGGCTTGTTTGGCCTGACTTCGTGTCACCACCCCCACCTTGACCTGGGCAGCCCGGAACGCAATGTCGTTCCCAATGATGATCCCCCATTCTTGTTGTCCATGTACTATAACATCCATCTTCCCTTCCCACCCCTTGTACTTGACCCAGACCCGGGCAAGGGGAACAGCTATGTTGGGGGAGTTATAGGGCTTTATGGCACAGGTACGCCCTTTTAACAGCTGTCTCTTCTTTACCTTACTCCGAGGTAAAGCAGTTATGTCCGCCCCAGTGTCCCTATACCCCACATGGGAAACATTGTTCACAGAGATGGACTCACAGAATTTGCTCTGGCTCCAACGCAGTTGCTCCGGCGAGGCAATGCGCATCAGGGATGCCTGTGAGATGGCCCCAAGAGAATGCTGTCCTCCGCTCATCAGGGACCGCGCTGCATCCTCTACTTCCTCCTCTAGGGACGAGCTTGATTGCTGATCCTCCTCGTGTTCCTCCGGTTCGCGGGACTCTGGAGCAAGCATCCTTCCCACCTTGCCCGGGGATGTCTTAGAGTTGCGGTTCTTCGCAAGGAGCTTGGGGCAACTCCTCTTGAGGTGACCCGGTTCCTTGCAGTAAAAACAGCCACTGGTGCTGGGGCTCTCTTTGGGCTTGCTTGGGGCTCCCTCCCGAGGTTTGGGGTTGCCCTTCTCTGCGCTCCCTCTGACCCTGCCACGACTGAGGTTGCCCCCTTTCACTCCTTTGGGCTGCCATAACAGCCCCATTTGGTCTGCCAACTTGCCCATCTCCCGACAGTTTGGGGGGTCCCGGTCCCTCACCGCCATAGCCAAATCCTCGGGGATAGTGGCACAAAATTGTTCCTGGATCAGGAGCTCCCGCACCTCCGCCAAGATGGTTCTCCCGGTGGCCCCAATCCACGCATCCCAGACCTGCCCCAGGTGCGCCATCCAGGAAGCATACGTGTCCCCTGGGGAAGGCTGCCCGTAACAAAATTTACGGCGACAGTGTTCGGCTGTGAGGGCAAACCGCTCCCTCACAGCCTCCTTAAATGCAACATAGTCCAAAGGGGCAGTTTGGGTGTGAATGCCCAAGAGATCAGCCAGTTCCCCGCTGACCTTAGTCCTCAAGGCGGACATTCGCAAATTGTCCGGCAACTTCTGCTCCAGGCAGGCAGCTTCGAACAGGGTGAAGATCAACACGTCCTGCCCGGGCTTGTAGGTGGGGAATTGCTTCCTGTCCCATTTAGGGGTCGGGGTGCTCCCACTCTGGGGTGTAGGGGTCCCCCCTGTCCGGCGCCCGCGGTCAGCCTGGCCAACTCCAGCTGCATCTGCAGCGCCGCTTGCTGATGCTGGACCATCTCTTGTTGGTGTCGCATCACCTCCCTGGTCTGCTGCCAGTTAAGTTGGGGGAAGAGGGCATCTAAGCCTCCTCCTCCTATGGCCCCACCAGCAACCCCTCCGTCGAGGTCTTCCTCTAACTCGGGGTCCCTCCTCTCGCTTCTCCCGAGGCTACTCGTAAGGCTGGGGCTACCCCATTGCTTGGGTTCCCGCCCTGCCAGCAAGGATGAGGGGGCTCCCCCCCTCCTGGTTTGCAATCCTCGGCCGCACTACTCACTCCATCACTCCATTGTGGAGATCTGGCTCCCTACTCTGGTTGGGGTCTCTGGGCTGCTCCCTAGCTCCAGCTGTTCCTGGCTCAGGCTATTCATGACTTTGGTCTGAGCGCTTTTCCAGCAATCCGCTAGCCTGCCCTAGACCCTGTTAGTTCTGTCCGTTAATTGTGGTTTCCAATTGTCCCGTCGTCTGCCACCATGTGAAGGATCACTAGCAGGATCCTTTGCGTGAGTTCGGCGCTTAACGGGTTAACCGGCACTGAGTTACAGCCCGTACGAGCGCTGGCGACCACCTGCGAGGCTTTCGCACAGAAGAGGAAACCACAGCCCTTTAAATGACCAAATAAGGCTTTTATTTGTTTATACAAAACACAGAACGGAACTAACAGCTCTCCAGGAATACTACAATGTCAACACAACCTTAGTTGACCCCTGCGTTACTCAATGAACAGGCTCCTAGACTAGCGGATTGAATCTGGTCAATTACCTCAGATCAGAGACTCTACGCCTAGTCAGTTTCAGCCTGGCTCCGGGTCGGCGGATCTGGGGATGAGACTGGCTTATTCGGGCTGCCGCTGAAGGACGAAGCTGGCCCCGATGTACCCTGGTTCCCAACAACCCTTTACCGGAAGGGAGAGGGGTTTTCTACCCCGGAGTTCCCGCTCTCCCCGCCCTCCAGGTCAGGTGGGGCTTATGCCTGCCCCCTTCGTTTCAGGTGGGCTTATTCCTGCCCGGGAAGAAGGTGACGTACTGGTACTTTACAGCTCTTTGAGGCTGCCCTAATAGCTTGATGGTCTTTGATGGTCCTTCCTGGGTTTTTGTGGATCTCCACTGAGACTCTTCTTTGTTGGGGATGACGACCTGTCTGGCTGCTTCTCCTGTGACTTCACCCCTCCTCCCTCGCCCCCTCCCTTAGGGGAAGACTGTGTGTGTGTGTGTGTGTGTGTGTGTGTGTGTAGACTTGTGTTGGGCTTTCTCCACAGATATGTTTTTCACATCAGAACATTTGGAAAGTGCCAAAGCCTGTCCATGCATTAATCCGGGAGGTGCAGATCAGGTTGAAAAGACTGAATCCATTACGCATCCCTATTGTGCTTCAGATGGCCAGGTGGTCCAACTAGTTAGAATCCCAAACTGGTTGAGATCCCAGATTCTGGGATTGCCACTAATGCTAATTAACTAACCTAGATTGGGGGGGAAACAAGATTGCTCTCACTTTCCACTAGACAATGAAGGAAATCACAGTTATAATTGACATGGAAGCAGTGATATTAATAGTGACAGGAAAAGGCTAGAGTCACAATTCAATTGGAGCCATCATTCAACTGGAGATGGAATTTCTGGGTTCCTTTTGAGGCTATTATTATTTTTCTCATGTCTGGGGCAGAAGCTGTCAGAAAACTATGGAGATATTTGGGGATCTTACCAGAGCCGTGAATGGGCAGCAGATGCCCACCCAGAAACAGATCATTTCCATCCAAAAATCCCCTTCCAGAAGGTTGCAATAAAGGTTAATTTACTTCAGTTTCTTACTCAAGTCCCCTCTCAACCCAAATCCAGTAGTCAGTTGCAAGCAGAACCCTGAATGGGGGTTCAGCCTGATTTGGATGAGGTTGTACTTCCCCTGAAGAATCAAGTTTGGAGTCTGGAGGTGGTTTTTGATCCAGTATTACTTTTGAAGCAGCGGTGGTCAACCTTTTTTTCTGTCGCATTCTCTCATGGGCAGGGCCGGCGCTACCGCTAGGCAAACTAGGCGGTTGCCTAGGGTACGTAGCTGAAGAGGGCACAGAAACGCTGCGCTCCTCTTCGCTGCCGGCGCGCTCCTGCCCCGCCCGGCTGCCTCGCCGACAAAGGCACCAGGTCAGTGCGGGGGGATTGTGCCTGGAGGTAGTGCCTGGGCACTGCTGCCGCCGCCCCCCCACTCCCCCCGCTGCAGCCGCCCCCCCGCAGCAGCCGCCACCACCACCCCCGCAGCCGCCGCAGCCAGACCCCCGACACCTACCTTCTCCGCACCGCTTCCGGAGCCCCGGCCGCGCTCTGTTTTGGCAGGAGGAACCAGGGCAACAGGGCTTAAACAGCCCTGTTGCCCTGGTTTCCCCTGGCCAAAAACAGAGCGTGGGGGTCCCGTCGCATCACTTCCTCCTCGGAGGAGGCCAGGGCGGGGGGAAGGTAGGGGGGGCGGCAGGGGGGCAGCGGCTGCGGGGGCGGGGGGGTCTGGCGGGGGGGTTGCAGAGCAGGGCTGCTTTGCTCCGGAGCCCCCCCATGGCACGAGAGGGGGGCGCTAAATATAATTTCGCCTAGGGCGCCAAACTGCCCTGCACTGGTCCTGCTCATGGGTAATCAGTCAGGGGCCACACATAGGTCATTGTCGGGACCAAAGTTAGCATTAGGCAGGGCCAGAGCCCCACCAAACTTCAGTTGATAAGGGCACCTTATAACAGGACCTCAGATGTTAAACAGAGCTCATGATGAAGCAGGCCTTAGTGGTGGCACCAGCTTTGTGGAATTCCCTCCCTAGGGAGGCTCACCTAGCTTTTTAGGTGTCAGGTGGCAATCTGGCTTTCCATGCAGCTTTTGCAATTGGCCAAGGTTGTTTCTGGGTGTTATTTTTGGGTACTGTTTGTTTCTGCTGTCACGTTGTGTTTGCTTCTGTGTTAATTTTTGTAATTGATTATTTGTTTTAATATGCTTGTAAGCCACCTTGACTTTATTTATACATAAATAAATAAATAAATCATTGTACTGCTAGCACCTCAGAATAGGTGCCAAGTGCAGCTAAGTATGCATGGGTAAGGAAAACCACAAAGATGATTCCTCTAGTCTAGGCCCTGTTGTGTGGGTGTTATGTGAATGTGTGTGTCTGTGTATATGAGAGAGCGAGAAAGAGCGTGTGGGTGCCCACTTTTGCTTTGAATGCACCCAGTGCTAGCATGCAGCTCCCAGAAGGGTTAGGTGTAAGGAATGTGGCCTTCAGGCTGAAGAATGTTCTCCACCCATGGGTTAGGATATGATAATACTGAGGAAAAACAATACCGCTAGCAATATCCTCGGTGTGCTTTCTTTGAAAATCATGCTGTGTCAAAGTACTGATAAGCAACTTCATCCAAACGTATGTAATGAGATGCATTCTTAATTTTCATTATGGAATTCCATGATGAAATGATTAAGTAGAGGAGGAGAGAATCCCTCAAAAAGACAGGATGATTGAGTAATTTTGGCAGCACAGATAGAAGCAGCTTTGTAGGTTACTTGGGTGCTGGACTGACATTGCTTTGGAACTACCACCGCCTGTTTTCTTGCTTGCTTACCATTTGCTCAACCTGTATATCTGAAAATTAGGGCTGGACAACCTCCAAGGACCTGGGGGCTAATTCCACCCCTGAATCCACGAAGGGCTGCACCCCTCCTCACTGTCGCCATGATTGCTGCTGCTGTGGTGCCAGATTTGCTGCAGAAATTTGGCAGGGTGGCTGCGGCAGCAAAACAGCAATGATTTATCTTTAAAACAAATCATGCTGGGAGCATGCACCCCCTTTTCAAGCAAAATGGCACTCCTGGAAGCCTCCAGGGAGCGTGATTTCGCTTTAAAACTGTGGAGAAAGCCTGACACGAGTACACATGCACACGCACACACCAGTCTCCTTCCAGGGAGGAGGGGGGCGAGGAAGGGGGGATTGGGTTACAGGGAAACAGCCAGACGGACCGGTATGCCAACAATGGAGAGTCTCGGTTGGATTCCACAAAACCCAGGAAAGGACCATCAAGACCATCAAACTAACAGGGCAGTCTCAAAGAGCTGCAAAGTACCCAACACGTCACCTTCTTCCCGGGCGGGGATAAGCCCACCTGACACGAAGGGGCAGGCATAAGCCCCACCTGACCGCGAGGGCGGGGAGAGCGGGAAACTCAGTGGCTGGTTTTTTTGCCGCTGCTGCAACGCTGAATTTCGACAGCAAATTCAGTGGTGTGGTGGGGGCGAAGGTGGGGGACACAAAAAAGGGCAGGGGAGGCCATGCTGCCCACCTCTTTTGCAAATAAAAGAATATTACAAAAACACCATTGATATCCAATACTCTTCACTAAGAAGAAACTGGCCCCTAAACTGGCCCAGAATACCCTGCGGCGTATAGGAAATAGAGCATGCACAACAATGTTGACTAGGTAATCCCTGATAAATTGAGGAAGTGGAATTCACTTTCAAGAGAAGGTACTTATGTTTGCAGTTTAAAACAATTAATAATGAAGAGGTAACATGGAACGGGTCACAACTAAATGATTCCAAGTATTTGGATGAATGGATGGGTGGATTCTGGAAACATTACCTATATGTAAAATTGGCTAGAGAAGCCAAAAAACAAATTAAATTTAAATGATTGCATTGGAAATTCTTCAGATCCTTTCTTTAAAAATAAACCTTGTGTGCAGTTTGTGGAGGTTGGACTGGGAGATTCAAAATACCGTCATATCAATACAGCTTTCTCTAGTTTTGAGCATCAGAGAACTGGGTCATCAAATTGTATGGTCTAACTCCTGTTATAAGTACCATGGCATTTCAAATGTTCTTACATGTACAGTCTGGCAATGTCATGTGAAAGTTAACATTTAAAACAGGGTAAATTCTGTTACCATTCAGGGGGTTGTTTTTATGTTTTTCTCAGTGTTACATGCTGAATCATCCATTCCATTATTACCATAGTATTTTCAGCCGTAGCCCAATATTCCTTCTGGTTCTCCCATCCTAGTACTAAACAGGTCATAACCGGTTGCTGTCATACTGTGTAATAAGATCCCATAACCCTGGTTAATGTTATGGTTAAAGGCAAAGTCCTTGAGAATCTGAGTTTGTTACATGGAAGAAATGTTTTAAACCTTTTCCATTTTAGAGAAGAACTAAGCAGTTGAATGTCAGCTACATAAAGGTTATAAAGGTCCCTTTTGTGTACTTTCTGAAGTAGTCAGCACCTACACAATTGCCTTCTTTAATTACTTACTTTTAGTTGTTCTTTGTGGGAAGAAATACAGCAGCAGCAGCAGCATGAGCAGCACAAATTGGCAATGAATTAAGGTAAGCCTCTTAACACATGCACTGCAGCCTAAAAGTACCCCACCTACCACCACAGTATTTGAAAGGGCAGTAATTGCACATCACAAACATTTGGAAAACCATGATTTTAAGGTGCTCAATTTACTACTTCTTAGTAATAATTTGTATCTATGAGGTTCCGTGCCAGCAAACATGCATTTCGGACAGGGGTGGGGAACTTGTGTGTGGTGGAGGGCAGGATTTTTAGTTTAAATGGGCTTTTTAATTTATCATATTTCTAGGCCGCCTTTCAGGGCCGACAACCTCCCAAGCCGGCTTCAGCCCTCCCAAGGCTTATGAAGAAAAGACACACACCCCGCCAGCACCTCAGTCAGGACAGTTTCACCTACCTCATGCCTTCCCCCATTGGGGAGGATGCAGGGCAGGCAGAACACTTAGCATGCCATTTTCCCAACTGGGAAGGTGAGCGGCATGCTAAGTAAGGGAAAACCCCTGGTTTTCTCCAATCACAGATCATGGATAACAAAGGGATTCCCCCCTCCGCCTGCTCCCCAAGCCCCTCCTCCAGGCCATGGGGCAGGGTTTGGGGAGAGCCAGATTAGGCCCGTTGGCTGGAGGCTCCCCATCACTGATTAGGATGAAATGCAGCGATTAACGCACCAGTGCAGTATCACAAAGTCTGGTGTTATGCAGGCACTGCCTGCAAACCGAGCCAGGAAGTCATGCTGGCACAGCCATGGGGATTGGCACTACATCAGTAATAGCCATTATCACTAGATGTATTATGGGGCATCCTTACAGAAGCTATTATGTAGCTGTGAGACATGTTCTTCTGTGGAACGTCCTAAACTCATTTCCTCCTCCACAGATGGTTGGATGTCTTCTGTTCAATCCCATGCACGCAGGACTTGGTAGCATGTGCAATTTTGCATAACATCATTGCAAATGAGCAGCATAAACATTTGCCCCATTTGCCGGCCACGTGGCCGCTGCCACAGTTATATTAGCAGAAGGCAATGCGTTCCTATAGAACTGCGGTATAAAGTCAATGATTTAAAAAAAGAAAAACAGATTAGCTTCTCCAACGAAAATAAATTATAATATAAAACCAAACCCATTGTACACCTTAACTAAGAAACAGTATGGGTGCTTCCAGACAAGACTCCCTCATTCACAGATGTTTAATGGGGGCGGATCCACATGAGGAGTATGAGTTTCTTCTGTCTTTTTTTTTCTTCATGCAGAAAATCTGTTGAGGACGAGGAAAAGGTGGAATAGCTGCATGATGGCTTCTAATTGGTAGCGCCAGGAGCTCTCCTATGACGCTGGATGACCCAGCCAGATGCAAAAACAATGTTCACACCAGGAGTTTGTACTGGACTGTAGTGCAGATTGGACAGCTCAGCTGCATGTCCATGTGTCTCCCCCGTTCCCCTGCCGCCCTGATGCCGCCCCCTGATAGGGGGAAACCATGTGGGTAACTGTACCTTTTCTCTCCATGAGGAAAAAGTAGCTGGGGGGAGTGAATATTAGCAGAAAAAAACATGATAGGGTAAACATTAAGAAATCTCTTCCTCTGTGTGGATCTTCTCTATCAGGTATGGGCAGAAGGAAGATCTCCAGTTGTTTTTGGACTTCAGCTCCCAACATTCCTGACTATTGGCCATGCTAGCAGAGCCTTACAGGAATTTAAGTCCAAAACATCTGGAGATCTACCTTCTGCCCACCCCTGTTCTAGATTATGGTCTTCATGGCTGCATTTTACAAAAGCAGAGGGCAGGCCGGGAAGTCATGAAAAACCTACACACAACTAGGCATCACATCATGTTATTTGCCCTTACCCCTACAATTACATGAACACTTACTTGGGTGTTAGTAGTATTGCACATAGGAGTGTCATTTCTGATTTCAACAGGAAAGGGGAACAAGATTCCCAGCAAGTTTTAAGGGTCTGCTCTTGAATCTGCTCAAGGTTTAATTTCACAAGAGCAATGTTACACATCTTAAGAGCATTACTTATTTCTTTTTAATATACCGTATATACCTCATATTAATAACTATTGTTACCTATGTCAGTCAAACAACTGAAAGATTTGAGCCTTTGGCATGTATATCCAGGAACACAGAAAGCTGCCTTATACTGAGTCAGACCATGAGTCCATCTAGTCCAGTATTCAGGGCCGGTGCTACCATTAGGCCAACTAGGCAGCTGCCTAGGCCGCAGGGCTAAAGGGGGCGCCAGAAACGCCTTGGGGAAAAAATATAGCACTCTCAAGTGGAAAGGGGGGGGGGCGCTAAATATCTGCCAGTATTGTCAACCCTGACTGGCAATGGCTCTTCTGGGTCTCAGCAGGATTCTTTCCTAGCCCTACCTGGAGATGCTGGGGATTGAACCTGGGACCTTGTGCGTGCAAAGCAGGTGCTTTAAGTTCACCACTGAGCTACATTCCCTCCCGAGAACAGAGGCCCATTGAATGCTTATACAAATGGCCATGGGTGGGCTAATGTCCTACCTAAATGGCAACCCTGACTGAACCCAATGGCACTGACTTCTATGTTAGTGTGCATAGGACCATGCTGCATCAACAATGAAAGGAAGTGACCAGATGTAGAGTAAAAGGTAAAATGTCCAAGCCAGACTTTATCAGACGTGTATGCTTAAAGTGAGGTGGAAGGGAACAAGTGCCTGTTTGTCACAATCTAAAAGAGGTTTACTGGAACAGACCTCTGGGTTTACAGCAACATTCCCCAGGAGTTAAAGAAATCACTTTCTAGCCGACTTAAGTTTCTCATGAATCTTCCACTAGAAAGTGTACTTTTGTGCAATTAGAATTTGCATAAGAACTTTTCAAGCTCATTTTAGAGGGTTTTCTCCCCCCCCCCGCCCCTCCCGCTTGCTAAATGTTCGGCTGGTGGCTTCCTTTTAAGGAAACACTTAGTCACCTGGTCTTGTTACTCAAGTCTGGCATTCCCCTTTAGAAAAAAATGTAATGGTGTGTGTGTGTGTGTGTGTGTGTGTGTGTTTTAACCACACAAAAAAAGTAGAAGAGAAAGCTTGCATATTGTTTATCTATAACCATAGCTACATCTATCTCTAATATTATCTGTCTATACTATCTGTCTATCTATCTATCTATCTATCTGTTCTATCAATACTTGCTTAGGAACAGATTATTTATGCAGGCAAACACTCAAGAGGTGGAATACACCACAAACACACACACGCATGAAACAGGGTGACTATTTCCTTAGGAGCTTGCCTAGCAGCCTAGCAATTTTAGCACCATGCTCAGGACACTTGCAGAGAGCATCTGTTCTTTGGTGTGCCATCATGGTTCACTGCAATATGAAATGAAATGCATTATAGGGCTTTATTTGCGCTTATTGCCCCAGCGAAGCTCATTTCCTTTCCAAGGAAAGCACACAACATTTCTGCCGTTTTGATCTCTTGATCAGCCTCAAACAGCAAAAAAGAAAGAAAGAAAGAAAAGATAACTAATTCCTTAGGTGACAACTGTCATGCAGTTAGTAGGATGAAGGAAAGCAGCTCTGCAGCTGGTCATAAGCACCTTCTGATCCAAAGACAAGTTGGCAGAGTCAAACAACGGTAGGAAAGGATTTGTCAAATTTGAGGGGGAAACATATAAACCTCTTGTAATCCTGTGCAGAACCTCAGGCCCAAGGGCCAAATCCAGCCTACCTGGGGTCCCAGTCGGGCCCTCCAGGGTTCCCTAGATGGCCACGCCCCTTCCCCTGGCCCCAACTGCCTTTCCCACCGCCTTTCCCCTGACCACAAATCGTTTGGTGGTTTCCCAGCTTTTGTGAAGTTCCTCCCGCCATTCTAAAATACTGAAATGCTTCTCCCAAGGCTTTAAAGCTAAAATGTCTTGGTGTTCTTGGAATTTTTGCCCTGCCCCTTTTGCCTTCAGACCTTCCCACCAGTGGAATGAGGCCCCCAAGAGCTTCTCCGAAATGGAATCCGCCCCTTGGGCTGAAAGAGGTTCTGCACCCCTCCCCTGCTTTAAGCTCAAGAAAGCAATAGAGAGCGGGGGTGAGCGGCTACTTGGTCTGAGCACATTTTTCAGCTCATATCTATAAGGGAAATAATTGCAATATGTTTAAGCCTTGCATCTCTTAAACAAGCAAAAGAACAAGGAAACAAATTGTTTATTTTGGGTACATCTCTTATGTCAGAATGTTCTCACTAGCAAACTTTTATTCTGTCTGTCTGTCTGTCTGTCTATCTATCTACAGCAGTGTTCTCCAACCTTGGGTCCCCAGATGTTTGCTTAGGGCATGATGGCTGGGGCATGCTGGCAGTTGTAGGCCAAAAACATCTGGGGACACAAGGTTGGAGAACACTGATCTACAGTGTATATATATATACACACACACACCATACCATAGCACCTGACAACAGCCCTGTGAAACAACAAACTCCTAACTCAGGCTCTCGTCAACCCCCCACAGAAATCCTCACATCAGCTTCATGCTAGGACCATGGTTCAGTGGAAGACCATGTGCTCTGTATTTATTTGTTTGTTCATTTATTAAATTTATATCCCATCTTCCCCATAGTGTTCAAGGCAGCTAACAATAAGAATACAGATAAAATAAAATACAAAATTATAATTAAAATATTAAAAAATATAAATTAAAAACACAGCAAGAAGAAAGAAATAAGCAACACCCATCAGGCTAAAAGCCAAACACTTTTCTGCCTACAAAAGAGATGGAGCTATCCTGGCCTCTCTTGGAAGGGATTTCCAAAGCCAGGGAACAGCCACCAAGAAGGCCCTCTCTCTCGCATTCCCACCAAGTGTGCCTCCAGTGTGGCGTCGTGGTGAGAGTGTTGGACTGGGACTCGGGAGATCCGGGTTCTAGTCCCCGCTCGGCCATGAAACTCACTGGGTGACTTTGGGCCAGTCACTGACTCTCAGCCTAACCTACCTCACAGGGTTGTTGTGAGGATAAAATGGAGAGGAGGAGGAGGAGGATTATGTAAGCCGCCTTGGGTTCCTCGCAGGAAAAAAAGGCGGGGTATAAATATAATAAATAAATAAAATGGTGATGGGACAAAGAGAAGAGTCTCTCTTAAAACCCAGGCAGGCCTGTATGGGAATCCCAAGTCATGCAGGCCTTTAGAGGTTATAATCCGCAGTATGAATTGTGCCCAGAAACAGATCAATAGCCCGTGAAGCTGCTGTAACAACGGAGTCACATGCTCCCTGTAACTGGCCCTAGTCAGTAGCCTGGCCACCTGGACCAGCTGAAGTTTCCAAACACTTTCCAAAGGCAGCACCACAAAAAAGCATGTTACAGTAGTCCAAATGGTACGTAACTAAGGCATGTGTCAACATGGCTAGATCTGACACCTCCAAGAAAGCACAGTCAGTGCAAATTTATTTATTTATTTATTTATTTATTTATTTTATTAATTACGAGCTTTTCTACACGAGGCTGTTAATCAGCTCTTAATCCGCTGTATCTACTTTCAGTTTCGTTGAAGAATTGAGATCCGAGCACGACACGAAGAGCATTTCCTTTCCTGCTCTTCCACTACATAACCTCTAGGTGGCACTGTGGTATACGGAATAGCGCAAATACACAAGAGGAAATTGCACTTTCTTTTGCTTTCACAATTAAATGCCGCATTTTCCTGCTCAAAAAACAAAACAAAACTGGAGGGTCACACACAACGTTGTCTAAAGAACCCGTAAACAACCATGAGTAGGGAATGACAAGCACACGATAAATGCCTCATGTAGAAAAGCCCTACATTTCTATACTGCCCAACAGCCAAAGCTCTCTGGGCAGTTCACAACAATTACAACCATAAAATAAAACATGATAAAGCATAGTAATAGTCTTAGCTGTGCAAACACACTCCCAGTCACCAATGAAACCTGGGTATCCATGTTCAGGGCTGAATTCAGGAGTACAACCAAGCTGTGGACTTGAGTTTTCAAGGGGAGTGTTATACCATCCAACAAAGGTTGATTCCCTAGTCCCTGGCCTGATCTGCCTTCTGGCTGACCAAGAACACCTCTGTCTTGTCTGGATTAAGCTACAACAGCCTTCCCCAACCTGATGCCTTCCAGATGTTTTACACGACAAGTCCCAGCATTCCTGACCTTTGGCCATGCTGGCTGGGGCTGATGAGAGTTGAAGTCCAAAACTTTTGGAGGGCACTAAGTTGGGGTCCTGGGGAAGACGGGGCTACAATTTGTTTGTCCTTTTCCAGTCCATTACCAACATCAGATACTGATTTAGAACTTGCACGGCTTGCTTGGATTTAGAGCAGGGATGGGGAACCTCGGACCTGCATGCCAATTTGGCCCACCACCAGTTTGTCCCATCTGACCCACAGGGCTTCAGGCAAGGCCCTGCCCCCTGGCCAGTGGGGGCTTGTGAGGAGGTGGGAGAAGAATCCTCACTGTAACCTCTGATCTGTGATCAGAGATCACAGTGCTGATTCCCACCACTTAGTGCGCTGGTTCACCCTCCCAACTGTACTTCAGTCAGGGAGGCTTCACTGCGAAGCCGCACACTTGGCTGGCGCTTGCAGGAGTGGCTGAATCTCGAGGCTGGGTCTCAGCCGGCTCCTGCAGCAGGCCACCCCATGCACTTTGCTCCTGCTTCTCCTTCTTCATGCGGAGAAGGAGAAGCAGGAGTGGAGCTGGCTATGCCCTTGGCCAGCGCTTGCAAGGGCTCCTGCAAGTGCTGGCCAAGTGTGCCAGCCAAGTGTGCTTCTCCACGTGGGGAAGGGGAAGATGAAGGACAAGGGAAGCTGGCTTGGCAGCCAAAGCACCAACTGGAAGAGCTCCAGCCAGTGCTTCAGCTGGAGACCCGACGACAGCACCAGCAGTGGGGTCTGCCCCCGATGTCATCTGGCCCATGGGAATTTTCGGGGGGGGGAGGGAATCCAGCCCCCAAACCAAATATGGTTCCTCACCCCTGGTTTAGATGGAAAGGGGAGATAGAGTTGGGTACCATCAGCATACTGTATGGAGAAAGTACTAGGTTCTATTCCTGGCATGTACAGTTAAAAGGATCTCAGGTAACAAAACTGCTCTCAACCCCTCGGGCCAAAACAGACATTACTTTAAATTTGTATCAAGCAGATTATTATTTTTTATTTTTGCTCTACAGTAGGTACAAGGGCCCTGATCCAGATCTTAAAAGCCCCCCTACCCTACACCAGGAGCGCAGAACCTCTCTTTCAGCCTGAGAGCTGCATTCCCTTTTGGAGAAACTCGGGCGGGGGGCGGGGAGCTACATTCCAGTGTGGGTGTGGCTGAAGGCAAAAGGCAGCTAGGCCAAAGGCAAAAGGGACAAAGCCAAAGTACCAAAAATGCCCACACATGTACTCTGTTTATTAGATAAAGTCAGAAACATACAACAAGGGACTATGTTTAAAATCCTGACAAACACAAAGCATAGAAACTTAAAAGTCAAGAATTGTATATATAAAAAATAACCATAAAATATAGTAAAATAGATTACATTTTATAATGTAATATAAAAATTTCCAGAAATGTTTTTAAAAAAATTATATATATAAAACATGTATAAGACAGAAACAATTAGACCTGTAAAATACAACGTCTTAAGGGCTGAAGATTCAGCCCTTAAGACGTTGTATTTTACAGGTCTAATTGTTTCTGTCTTATACATGTTTTATATATATAATTTTTTAAAAAAACATTTCTGGAAATTTTTATATTACATTATAAAATTTAATCTACTTTACTATATTTTATGGTTATTAGATAAAGTCAACAAAGGAAAAATCCAGAGGTAAAAAACAAGGTCCAGCACTTATAAAGATCCCTGGAGTCAAAAGATTAAAATGAGCCGTAGTCACCATTGGTCTATCTATTGAGGTATTATGAAATGTTTATGAACATTCCAACAACTCAGGTTTGTTTGTTTTTTTAATGTAAGTACAACAGACCTAGGGGCAGGTGGGACTGAGTGCTACTGGTGCATACAGGTTCAGCAAAGCAGAGTCAGCAGCTCTATCTAAGGGTTGGCTGGTCAACTGTTAAATTGTGTGTGTGTGTGGTTGCTGCAAATGGATATGTGAGAGCTGACTGAGTCAAATCCCTGTGCGATTTAGATCCCTGGTCACATTTAAGCATAGGAACACTGGCAGAGGGGATGCGTAATCCTTTCCCCTCCACCTGTTTTTCTGTTCAAAATTGCCCCCAAAGTTCTTTGTTCCCCCTGTGGGGAGAAAAGCAACTAGAAGCCATTTTAACTGTTAAAACATGGCCAGAGGCTTAAGGGCTACAGAGCCCTTAAACATTAAACCTTCCAAGACTGCTTTTGGGTTGTTGCTGATTTTTTAAAAATAATAATAGTAAAGTTGAGGAAAAGATACATCTCACTTAGTCCTCTGTTGACTCAGAAGTTTACATAGTGATGGAGAGATTCAGTTCAGATTATGGAGCAGTAATCAAGATAATCTTTTCGATATACTATCAAAGGCTAAAAATATATGTTGCTTGCCTATCAACCCCTTTCTCCTTCCCTCCAACTGTTGGCTAACCTGCTTGATAAGCACTTGAACCACTTAGGGAGATGATGTGGCACAGAATGTTGACAAACAGTACAACTTCTGTGAGGAAACTGAAAGGAAGGCTGGATAAGAGCAAAGTTTCACACAGGCCAGAAACAGCTACCAGCTATTGGTAGGACTAGGGAATAGGGGCAGAGGCAAGAAGGCAGATGACTGGAAGTGCTTCCAGACAGAGGGGTGCCAGTGCTAACTGTGAGGAAGCATTGTGCCGCTATTCCATCTTGCTTCCTGAACAGATTTCCCATTGTTTAAAAAAAAAAAAAAAAAAAAAAAACCGGTGGAAGAACATGGGAGGGTTACGAGAGGAAGATGATGACATCAGGAACCCCTGTAAAATTCTGTGACTGAGGCAGGGCAATGGTGCAATAAAAGTCTCACTGGGAAGCACCTAGGGAAAATGAGAAGTAGAAAAGGTAAGGAGAGGGAGCCCAAAAGCAAGATAGCTGAAGAAAGGAAGGAGAACGTTGGGCGAGTTTGCACACGATGAGACAACCCACCCTGAGAATAAGCCTCTGAGGAATAATCCTCTGGGTTTGGTTTTTTTTAGGTGTCTGGGAAATTTGTGCATTTAAAAAAAATTATTTACAGAGAAATAAACATGGATTTCATGGCTGGGAAGTAAATGGAAGGGAAATATATCACAAATTTCCCTTCCATTTGCTTCCCAGCCATGAGATCTGTGTATATTTCCCTGTCAAAAAAAATGTGCAAATTTCCCAGATACTTAAAAAAAAAAAAAAAAAACCCTTAGAGGGTTCAACTTCAGAGCAGGATGAAGTAAACCCAATGTGGCCCCATTCACTCTGTCTCATCAAGCCGCCTTATCAGGGTTTTTTGGCAGATGTTAGGGAACCGCAGTAAGTGCCCTGAAAAGGGGCCATGAAAAGTGGGTGGCCTTAAGATCTTCCCTTTCTGGACTTGCTGGAGATGTGGAAGTGTCCCAAACATGGAGAGCACTGAGAAGTGTCAGTTCAACATGTAAAACCCAGAGGATTACCTTTCCAAAGGGGAGATCTACAGCCCACCCCCCTTTGGTGCGCTCACCTTCACAGTTTTTTGCCATTTGCCGGTATGTTCTAATTGAAAGCTGGGCACTTGACAGCTGACAAGTGTTCGCAATTTACCTATACAGGCAGTCCCCGAGTTAAGAACATCTGACTTACAGACAACCCATACTTAAGAACGGACTTCTAGGTTCCCCAGCACTACGTTGTTTACGTAGAGTACCTACATAGCGTAGTATACTACGCAATTTGCGTAATTTATGCAATTTGCATAAATGCCGATTTTAACGTATAGAACGCTATGCTGTTCTGACTTACATACAAATTTGAGTGGAATGAAACAGATTGGAATGAAACAAATTTTTTAATGAAATAATTGTTTACCTTGGGTGGTTGGAAAGCAACAAATCTCCAGCCACCGCACCCTCCTCCTCCTCCTTTCCCTTGCCCAGAATGCCTCTGGTCCCTGTTTGAGAGACAGGGCACCAAGAAATGCTTTCCATAACCCCAATTTTACAGAATTACCTATTTGTCTCCAAACTCAATTCAAAGTGCTCGTGTTAATCTTAAAGCCCTTTGTGCCTAGAATCAGGACACATATCCCTTTCTTCTCATCCATGTGGGAACAAATGATACCGCCAAGTGAAGCTATGAAGAAATCACATCAGACTTTGAAGCTTTGGGAAGGCAACTCAGCAACTTTGGGGCCCAGATAGTTTTCTCATCCATCCTTCCAGTACTTAGAAAAGGAGTAGAAAGGGAAAGAAAAATACTCCGGGTGAATGACTGGCTACGAAAGTGATGCCGACGTAAGAGATTTAGTTTCTGGGACCACGGGCTACACTTCCTGGAAGATGGACAGCTGGCAAGGGATGGGTTGTACCTAGCGATGTGCCGTTGAGCCTCGAGTGGCGTAGCGGACCGAAATCGGTCTGCTCACGCCCACTTGAGGCTCGGTCGAGCCTACCTTAATCTGTCGGTGGCTCACCTCTCCGCGGCGAGCCACCCGCGCCACCCACTCCGGTCCCGTCGCGTCACTTCCGGCACCAGAAATGACGCAACGGGACCCTGCGCAGGCACACTGGACCCCCGTGCCACGTACTGCGCCTGCGCAGGGTCCTGTCGCGTCATTTCCGATACCGGAAGTGACGCGACGGGACCGGAGAGGGCAGATTGAGCGGCACGGAGAACTGTTCCGCGCCGCTCAGAAGATCGAGGCAGGGGGGCTGCCGCCACGGAGAGTCGAGGCTGCGGCGAGGCGGGCCCCCCCAAAGGTTCGGGGACACCACTAGTTGTACCTCACAAGGACTGGGAAGAATATGTTTGGCCACAGCATGAAGAACTTCATCAGGAGGGCTTTAAATTGAATCATACCGCCCGGAGACGTAAACTTAGAGGTAACAATAGACTAAGGCTTATGCACCACAATGGAGAGAACAGCTCTAATAGTGCCCAATAATAGTCTTCCAAAAAATATAGGAAGAAAGACAGACTGTAAAGCACAAGGTCTTTGATGTCTATATACTAATGCCCAGAGTATGGGAAACAAACAGAACAAACTTGAACTGAACTCTTAATACAGGAGGGCAAATACGATTTGATAGGTGTAACTGAAACTTGGTGGGATGACTTCCATGACTGGAATACAGCAATTGAAGGATATAACTTGTTCAAAAAGAACAGAAAGGGAGGTGAAGTCACACACTACTGTATATGTTAAAAATTGTACATATCTCTGCACAGAAATACAGGAGGATGAGCTTGGTAGCCCCATCGAGAGCATCTGAATTAAAATAAATGGGGCAAAGAATAAAAGGAACATGGTGGTCGGAGTCTACTACTGACCACCCAATCAAGGAGAAGACAAGGATGAAACTTTTGAAACGCGAATTGCCAATGTTTCAAGGAGGCATGATGTAGTAGTAATGCAAAGTGCCCCATGATATCCTGTTTAGCAAACTAGCTAAAAGTGGGCTAGATGGAATAACTATCAGGTGAATCCACAGTTGGCTACAGAATCAGACTCAAAGAGTGCTTATCAATGGTACCTTCTCAAACTGGGGAAAGGTAATGAGTGGGGTACCACAGGGCTCAGTCCTGGGCTCAGTGCTCTTCAACATTTTTTATTAATAACTTGGATGAGGAAGTGCAGGGAATGCTTATCAGATTTGCAGATGACACAAAATTGGGTGGAATAGCTAATACCCTGGAAGACAGAAACAAAATTCAAAGTGGTCTTGATAGGCTAAAGCGCTGGGCAGAAAACAACAGAATGAAATTTAATAGGGATAAATGCCAAGTTCTGCACCTAGGAAAAAGAAACTACCGGTAAATGCATAATTACAGGATAGGGGATACTTGGCTCAACAATACTACAAGCAAGAAGGATCATGGAATTGCTGTAGATCACACACGGAATATGAGCACACAATGTGATGTGGCTGCAAAAAAGGCAAATGCTATTTTGGCCTGCATTAATAGAAGTATAGCTTCCAAATCACGGGAAATACTAGTTCCCTTCTACTCAGCACTGGTTAGGCCTCATCTTGAGTACTGCGTCCAGTTCTGTACTTTAAGAAGGATGTAGACAAACTGGAAAAGGTTCAAAGGAGGGAAACAAAGATGATCAGGGAAATGGAAACAAAGCCCTATGAGAAGAGACTGAAGGAACTGGGCATGTTTAGCCTTCAGAAGAAAAGAATGAGGGGAGATATGATAGCGCACTTCAAGTACTTGAAAGGTTGTCACACAGAAAAGAGCCAGGATCTTTTCTCGACCATCCCAGAGTGCAGGACATGGAATAATGGACCCAAGTTACAGGAAGCCAGATTCTGCCTGGACATCAGGAAAAACTTCCTGTTAGAGGAATACGACAATGGAACCAATTACCTAGGGAGGCAGTGGGCCCTCCCACACTGGAGGCATTCAAGATGCAGCTGGACAGCCATCTGTCAGGGATGCTTTGACTTGGATTCCTGCATTGAGCAGGGGGTTGGACTCGATGGCCTTACAGGCCCCTTCCAACTCTACTATTGTATGATTCTATTACCATAAGAATGGTTATTGCACATAGACAGGAAAACAGGTGTTCAGACTGTACGCCATCCTTGATAAATAGCAATCTACCCTGACTTCACAAGTTTGGGAAGCTTTCTCATCAAAGTCCAGGCGGTGTAAGCATATCACCCTACCTGTGAGTACTTCAGAGGAGACACTCATAGGACTGTGCTGCTAGACTCTATGGCTGCATCCAACTACAAGAAATACAGATTTTTTACATCTGTCATTTTTAAAAATCAGATGATGGTTATTTTTCTTTTTAATCACTAACATACAAAGTATTTTACAGACTCTAATTCAGCTATGCCAGCCTTCCCCAACCTGGTGCCCTCCAGATGTGTTGGACTACAATTCCAGATGTGATCCAACATATTTGAAGCACACCAGGATGGGGAAAGCTAAGCTATCCTTAGAAAAACCTCTCCAGTAATTAGATTTCCTATTT
Organism: Shinisaurus crocodilurus; assembly: GCA_021292165.1. Classification (NCBI taxonomy): domain Eukaryota; kingdom Metazoa; phylum Chordata; class Lepidosauria; order Squamata; family Shinisauridae; genus Shinisaurus; species Shinisaurus crocodilurus. The sequence continues at coordinate 93,820,322 of CM037879.1, read as the reverse complement.
TTGTAGAGAGGAAATTGAGATCAGGGAATTTTGCAATCTCCTCTAGCCACATTTCATAATCTTCTAGTTTTCTAAAACCCAATCCTCTAGACAAGGCAGGTAGCACACATTACGAACAATCCCAGGAGGTGACATGTAACCAACTTACGCAATAGAGCCTCATGAGACATGAACACAAGGTTCTGACCTACTCAAAATTCCATGGAACATTTTACCACAATTGGGGTTATTAATGGTGGTTTCTCACTCAAATTCCAGTATTGCTTCTGCCTCCACAGGTTTTCTCTGCCATTTTAGCTGGACAACCTTTTATGTTCTACTCACCCCCATTCCATCTAATGTTGAATTATTTTGCTGTCTGCTGTTAATAAGCCACCAATTTCAGCAAAGGCAATAATGAAAAAGACCAGGAAGAACGCAGGCAGAAAAGAAAACAAAGAAAGGAAACAGCCAGAAGGCTAGGCTGCAGGCATATGTCTGCAATAATTTTATAAAGCATGCAGGGAAATGCACTCTAGGTTAATATTAACACAAGGGCAGTAAAGCACAGGTACTTCAATTTTAATTAATATAGCCCAAAAATGAAAGCCAGTGTGGCGTAGTGGTTAGAGTGTTGGACTGGGACTCGGGAGATCCGGGTTCTAGTCCCCGCTCGGCCATGAAACTCACTGGGTGACTTTGGGCCAGTCACTGACTCTCAGTCTAACCTACCTCACAGGGTTGTTGTGAGGATAAAATGGAGAGGAGGAGGAGGAGGATTATGTAAGCCGCCTTGGGTTCCTTGCAGGAAAAAAGGCAGGGTATAAATATAATAAATAAATAAAAATGTCCAAGGTAAGGAAAGTTAAAGGACAAATAAGCCAAATCAAGTTTATTAGGCAACTAGTTACAGGTTATAGCCAAAAAGGACATTTGCAGCCAAACAAATAAAACATTTGCAATACATACGCTTGTCAAAAAAGTATAAGAATGCCTGTATTCTTAATAGTCGATGGTCTCACTCTGCTTTTGAGTAGAACCATACAGCGCTGTATTTGAATAAAGGAATTCTTTTTACCCGCTCTGGTTGATTTATTGGGCCATAAGTCAGCTGGAAAACGAACCTAGGAAGTGGCTTAACTTCCTTACCACAATACACAAGAGGCAAAGTTCTTAGACCAAAAAATTAGCCTCATGGGCTCGCCTGGGGTGGGAGGCTTTCACTGCAAACTTCACAGTATTAAACATAACAGGGTTCATTGTGATCACAAAGGAAGAGGTGAACACCAGTCTTGGGTTATAGCTTGGCCACCATTTTATTTATTTACAGCAGGCATAGGCTTGGTTTATGAACATGTAAAGGGGGGGGGGCTCTATCATGTCTGAAGCAGTGGCCTGGATATCATGCTCCATTTGGCTCCTCAGATGGTAGTCTTAAACCAGAGCCTTCTACTGACCCCTATGTTAACTTACAAGTGGGGCTCAGCACAGCTCCCATTTCCAGCAGTTGCCCAAAATCTACTGGGTGGTCCCCATCATGTGCCCCCTATTCCTCCAATAAGCCGCACGGCTGACTTAATTTGCTCTGGGCCTCAATACACCCCTCTAATTTCTAACTGCCAAAGTTGTGACAGTTATGCTCTGTATAGAATGATGTAGTACATATCCCTGAGGTGTCACCTCAGGCAAGGCAAAAAACATACCCATCCTCTGCCAATCTAGAGGACATGTGTGTGGGGGGGGATCCTTCCTGCCTCCCAGTAGGATGACCAACAAATTGCCTGGCAGAACTCTGAAAACCTGAGGGTGGGTGGGTCACGCTATCTGCCTGGCCGAACTGAAGCCAGGACACATTGGGTGAGGTCTTATAAAGGCCTCATCAAATCTCATCTCCCCCTGCCCCATTCTCCTAAAACATGTGAATCTCATGTCTTACGAGATTAACTCCAGCAAATCTCGTGTCTTGTGAAATTTCCTCCTGGCTGGCACCCAGAAAACCTCCCAGTGCCAGACTTTGCTGTGGATGGTGACCTATAGACTGCAAAGTCTACAGACCAGTTTCTTTGATTTGGAGCCACAATCACCTCACTGCTTACAGGGGGAGGGGGGCTATTGTACAGCCTACCATATGGGTCTTTGCATAGGATGTAGGCATCAATAGGCCAACATGAGAAACTCAGTCAGCCAGGAAATGGGTGCAGCAGAAGAGCTTTTGTGACACAATGCTGCTCAAGATAGAATTTCCTGCATATAATCATCCTTAGTAAGTAGTAAATATCAGTTCCACCAAGCATCCTGTAAAATGGTATTCCTGTACTTGTTCATGGAATTGTAGTATCATTCATCATCCCGTGACAACAGGTGTGCCCTCGTGTTCAGGAAGAGCAGCACTAAAACATTTCTGTTGTAAAATTTCCATGTTTGGTCATTACATATAAATGCTTTGCCCAATACTAGTATTCTCTCAATGGAATTGTGATAAGAACCAATAGGCTACCTTGATGTATGCCCTGAACATTTGCTCTTGCAAATGAAGTTTTTTTTTAAAGTAAGACAATCTTATATATTCATTTAAAGCATTTTTACCCAGTTTCTCAGCCAAAAGGGCTCCCAGATCAGCTTAGATATGATCAGTAAAAGCAAGACATTCTCTGCCCACACACTTATAATCCAAAAGGCATGACACAAAAGGAATAGGGGCTGAAGAGGGGAAAGGAAAACAAGCAAACTCTTAAAGTGAAATAGTAGCTCTTATGATGACCTGCTTAAATGGAAACAGTTAAGGGAGGAGTGTGATGGAGCCGATGTAATGGCCATACCTATCCCTCCCTCTGCTGCAGCCTACACAGTGATAATTCCTATGTATACGGTAAACATATAAAACACTCAAATCCAATATGCATTTCTGCACCTAGAGGGTGCTGCCATCTTCATGAGAGCACAGGATCTTTGTTTTCTTTTGAATTGTTGCTTGCCTTCTTCTGATGACCTTCGATTTAGGTTAGAGATACTAGAAATAGGTATTCTGCACAGGGCCGGCCTTTCTATTAGGCAGAGTGAGGCAACCACCTCAGGCAGAGGATGCTGGGGGCAGCAGCAGCATCTAACTGGCCATTCCTCCTAAAAAAAAACAACCCACCTTTCGTGTGTCTTGGGGACACAGCTCGGTGTGCCACAAAGCCTGTCCTGCACCCTCAAATTATTTATTTATTTATTTATTACATTTATACCCCGCCTTTTTTCCTGCAAGGAACTCAAGGCAGCTTACATAATCCTCCTTCTCCTCTCCATTTTATCCTCACAACAACCCTGTGAGGTAGGTTAGGCTGAGAGGCAGTGACTGGCCCAAAGTCACCCAGTGAGTTTCATGGCCGAGTGGGGACTAGAACCTGGATCTCCTGAGTCCCAGTCCAACACTCTCACCACTACGCCACACTGGTGTGCCACAAAGCCTGTCCTGCACCCTCAAATTAGCCTGCTCCCTTCAGGTATGGAGAAGACTGTTATTCCACTGCTGGTGTTAAAGTGAGACTTAACTGCAATTCCTGTTGGCTTCTGTACATGGAATGGAGGAAGGCGCCATCTTGTCCTTTGCCTCAGGCAGCAAAATGTTCAGCCAACCTGATCCTGCATCTGCTGACCTTTTGCTTGTACAAAACTAAGGCTGCACTCTTATCCACATTTAGCTGGCAGTAAGTCCTATTGAATTCAATGGGACTTACGTCTGAGTAGTCAGGTATAGGATTTCACTGACAGGAATTTTTACTTTTAAGGCTGCAATCCTACGCACGCTTACCTGGGAGTGGGAGTAAGCTACACTAAACAGAGTGGGTCTTGCTTCTGAATAAATATACATAGGATTGCTTAGGGACGGGGGACAAATTCAGTCAGTTTGCATTTTAATGCAAACTTACCTAATTTTGTACTTTCAAACCAATATGCAAACTGAAGCTCTGGCCCATGAACGATCTAACTGGAGGTTGGCCTTTCACAAAGGTTCTATGGACTTTGAAGAAGCCCGAGTGCAAGGTGAAAGGGAGAAACGTGCTAAGCGAAAAGCATGCCAAACGAATCCTTTACAGCACCATCTTCCATCTGGCAACCTGTGTCCTCACTGTGGGAAGCTGTGTGGATCTAGAATTGGCCTCCACAGTCACTTACGGACCCATCGCTAGAGTCTACACAATTTTTTTTACAATGTCCTCTTTTTATAATTTTTCTTTTTGTAATTTTATCCTGGAAGACAATCTTACTCGGTCACGAGTGATCACCTACTGACTACTGACTGACTGCAAACTGAAACTCAGTTAGCCTTTGAAATGAGTACTTCTCCAAATTTTGTAAAGGAGTTCTCAAATCAAAAAATGAGTACAAAAACACATTAGGTAAAAGTGCACGCAAAAATGTGTATATGGTCAGCATCTGGGTCCTTCTTCCGACTGCTGCCCCCAAGGGAGGCTCAGAAGGTGGAAACAAGGGGGAGGGCCTTTTCTGTGGTAGCCCCACAACTGTGGAACAGCATCCCCACTGACGCTCGCCTGGCACCAACTTTACTATCTTTTTCAGCGCCAGGTTAAAACTGCCCTCTATGCTGAGGCATTTAATAGCTGCAAATAGCACATGGGGTTATGTCATCTTTTTACCCAGTCTATTTTTTACATCTCTTAGTTATTTAAGTAATTTTAAAAGTGTTTTTTAAATGTTTCTGTAATTTTTTTGATGTTTTTATTGTTTGTATTTATTTTTTTATACTGTATTTTATTGTAAAATTGTATTTGTAGAATTGTTGTAAACAGCCCAGAGATCTTCGGCTATTGGGCGGTATAGAAATGGAAATAATAATAATAATAATAATAATAATAATAATAATAGGTGAAAACAATGCTGAAAAATGCATTCTATTAGAGAAATTGTTTGCAAAAAGATGTATATTAAACAAAATTGCACACAAAAATGTATGTAATAGGAAAAATGCATGCAAAAATGCACACACATTTTCATGCAAACCTCTTTTCAAAAACAAAACAAAACCCCTCAATGTTCGGGATGTACTGAATTTAAGATTGGAAAAATGAGAAACTGAGAGAAACTGAAATGGACAGATGCTACTCTGCTAGCCCTCCTTTTATTTTTTTACCGTGTGTGTGTGTGTGTGTGTGTGTGCATGCATGCACACACATTGGCTCAGCTGCATCTGTATCTACTCCTCCTTCCTTCATCTGATAGCGAGGGGCCACTGCAGGAGGAGCCGCTGCCTGTCAGGGGGGCATATGGCGGCCCTCCCCAGACCTGCACTCCATGGTCCGGCCCTAGCAGCGCCACTGCCACTGCGTGTATGTGCGAGAGAGAGATCAACAGTGAGCAACACTGTGATTGGTGAGTGGTAACTGAGCTGCCAGGGGCTTTGTGAGAGTGGCTGTTGATGTCGCTATGTTCCTTTTTGTTGCTACTGCTGTTTTCTTACTTGATCTTGTTACTGAAGATCCCATCTACATAACACCAGCATTGGCCCAAAGTAGTTCCTACCAGCATTGCATGACCATGAATCAATCAAGACAAAATCCCAGAATAAGCAGCTGAGCACATTTCCACAAACTCCTCTTCCATGCACAACTAAGTTTTAAACATTTTTTTTTTAATGGTTCTTGATCTGTTCAAGTGAGTTTTTGTGCCATCTGAGATCAAATCTATTCTGACTGGCTGCCTTCCTTCATTCCCACAGACACTGTAAAAATTGAAGAGCCAAGTTGACTGTATCGGTCAGCCCTTTCAGGAGCCACAGAAATAAATATCTAATGAGTGGGCAGAAGGAGGGAAGCTGGAGGCAGAAAACATAACTGTACCAAGTTTGCCTTCACAGTTGCACTTTCATCTGTTCACTTTGTGGGCTCTGCAGGTGTTGTTTCATACCCAGCTCCCTATTATGTATATTTAAATACAAAGACATTTGCTAACAGGATTTGGAGATATGGAGCTACAGATGTGCTTGGAGGTGGCTGCTCCTCACAGCAATGGCAGCATCGAACAGGAAGTGGGGGAGGAAGTACCTCTTGCAAGGAGGTCCAACTGCCCTGTGGGATGGAAAACACTACTTTTACTTTTTTTTTTAGGGATGGGAGAATCAGCGTGGCTCAAGCTTGTCAAGGTTCTCCAAGTGTCACCTCGAAGCTCAGTCTGCCTCTCTCCCATTCCTAAAAGCAAGCTTGTTGTGTGTTTTTTCCAACAGGAAAAGCGAGCATTTAGATGCAAATTTTTAAAAAACATAAGACCATAAGAAGAGCCATGCTGCATCAGACCAAGGGTCCATCTAGTCCAGCATTCTGTTCACACAATGTCCAACCAGCTGCCCACAGGAAACCCAGAAGCAGGACATGAGTGCAATAGCACTCTCCCGCCCAAGTTCCCCAGCAATTGGTGTACACTGGCATACTGCCTCTGATACTGGAGGTAGCATATAGCCATTAGGACTAGTAGCCATTGATAGCCTTATCCTCCAGGGATTTGCCCAATCCCCTTTTAAAGCCATCCAAATTGGTGGCCATTACTACATCTTGTGAAAGTGAATTCCATAATTTAATAACTATGTGCTGTGTGAAGAAATACTTCCTTTTATCTGTCCTGAATCTCCCAACAATCAGCTTCATGGGAGACCCTGGGTTCTAAGTATGAGAGAGGGAGGAAAAATGTCTCCCTAGCCACTTTCTCCACACCACGCATAATTCTGTACACCTCTATCTCTCTCCCCTTACTCGCCTTTTTTCTAAGCTAAACAATCCCAGCTGCTGCAACCTTTCCTCGTAGGGGACTTGCTCCAGCTCCTTGATCATTTTAGTTGCCCTTTTCTCACTTTTCCAACTCTACAATATCCTTTTTTTTAGGTGTGGTGACCAGAACTGTATACAGTATTCTAGATGTGGTCACACCATAGATTTGTATAAGGGCAATATGGTAGTGGCAGTTTTCATTCATAGATTCATTCACAGATCATAGAGTTGGATGGAGCCTACAAGGCTATCGAGTCCAACCCCCTGCTCAATGCAGGAAACTAGAGGAGGGGTCTCCCATCCAAGTAATAACCAGGCCTTCCTTTCCTAATTATGCCTAACATGGAGTTTGCCTTTTTCACAGCAGCCGCACACATTTTCATCAAACTGTCCACCACAACCCCAAAATCCCTTTCTTGGCCAGTCACCACTAGCTCAGATCCCATCAGCTTACACTTGAATTTGGGATTTTTTGCCCTATCATGCATAACTTTACACTTGCTTACACTGAACCGCATTTGTCATTATGATGCCCATTCTCCCAGTTGGGAGAGATCCTTTTGGAGCTCCTCACAATCCTTTTTTGTTTTAACCACCGTAAATAATTTGGTGTCATCAGCAAACTTGGCCCCTTTACTGCTCACTCCTCATTCCAGATAATTTATGAATAAATTGAAAGGCATTGGTCCCACTACAGATCCCTGTGGGACCCCACTGTTTACATCCCTCCATTGGGAGATGGATATACCAAAACACATACCGTACTTTCCCCCACATTGACTAAAGTGAAAATTAGTATCCCCCCCCCCCCCAGCAGTGCATTTTTTAAAGTGCACACTTTTCTAACAAATGCATTTTGCTGACGTGATTGCAAGCTTGGGAATATGTGAGCTTTGCCCAAAACATGTGCCCGCATTCACAGATGTGGAGGGGGCAATTTCTGACGTTTAACCAACTGAAACCAAATTCTCATACATCCCTATGACAACGACGTTGCTGTGCCAGCTCAGGCTAGCAGTGATCTACACAATTGACAGAACACCTATGTGGACTGCAGGTGTCAGGTGCACTGATTCTGTGCTTGGACTACTTGTAAAAGTCTCCCTCTGGAAGTACCTCCTGCAATCAAAATCAGTTTGACTGCTTGTTGCTCAACATGGCAGATACAGCCTTAGAAGTCTCAGGAAGAGATTACTCATTCAATCAGCCCATTTTGCTCTTCACCCTTCCCCTTCCCCTTCCATGAGACAATTCTCTCCTCCCATTGATATATGAGTTCACCACTGAAGGTCAGCATTCAAGGGTTAGGTAATGTGAGAGGTGGCTTCCTTTCCAAGAAATGTTTCTGATCCACTGTAGATATTTTCCCCTCTAGAATGTACATTTGGACTGGACATCCACATGCCTGTTCTTTCCTAGCATAACCAGAGTCCCAATTCAGTTTTTGCTTAATGTGGTTCAACGAACCACAGAAACATTGCTACATCAGAAAGTTTGCACATGACCTGGACCTCTCTCACAGGGTCAATGGAAATGGAAATGACACCAAAGCATGCTGATATCACACAGAGTGTCAGTGTTACCTACTCAGTAGAAAAGTTCAAGTCCTGTCACTTGATGACTATCAAACAGAAATGTTATGCAAAATGTGTCCTTAGGACAGCCTTCCCCAGCCTGGTTCCCTCCAGATGTGCAGGACTGCAACTCCAAATATGAAGGCTACCCTAGAACAAATACTGGATTGATGGCAGAACCAAATTCAAGAAACACAGCTGTAGGTGCACCATGAAACCAAACTAGATAGATATTTCTATAATCTGACTTATTACTAAAATTGTCCTACCATAAAAACACAGCAGAAGGAATGCTTGCCTTTCCCATTGACTTCTGGGGTATGCAGACCAGGCTCCACAAAGGCTTACTGGGAATTCTTGCTTAATTTTAGGGCCAGCCTTGCCAGAGGTGTAGGCAATACAAGGCTTCATGTTTAAGGGGTCACGGCACACTTAATTATCATTACGATAAAGAGTTTCTGTAGAACAGGGGTGTTGAATCTCTTTCACCCGAGGGCCAAACTGCATTTTGGAGAAGCTCTTGGGGCTGCATTCCAGTGGTGGGTGGAGCCCAAGGCAAAAGTGGGCAGGGCCAAAAATACCAGCATATGTTAACTTAAAGCTCTTACTGCCAGTAACTAAGCCTTAGGAGAAGCATGTCAACCTTTTAGAATGGGGGGGGGGAACTGTACAAAAACTTAGAAACTGCCAAACTATAGGTGGTCAGGGAAAGGGATGTGACCATCTGAGGATCCCCAGAGGGCCAAATTGGGATCCCAGGTAGGCTGGATTTGGCCCAGAGGCCTGATGTTCTGCACATCTAATGTAGAAGCTGAAGAAAAAAATAAAATTCAGGTACAGGTAAAGGTGAAAAAGGCATAGTTAGGGACTAGGTTAACTTGAAGATCGTTCTGGGATATTTAGGTCCATGTGTTCAGTTTTTGTATGACACTTTTAGTTTTTCTACAGAAATGTGTATTATAGACATTTTGTAACATATTTGAGAGCTTCATTTTCCTTACTAATGACCTGTGTGGTTCTTGTTTATTCTGCAAGAAAATAGCACCCAAAACCCACCCTTTTGTAAATTATTATTATTATTATTATTATTATTATTATTATTATTATTATTATCCAGAGCCACAAGACAGAAAAGCAGTCTTTAGAACACAGCAGCAACCAACTGCAAAAGGGGACACTGAGATGACCTCAAAGCTACAGAGGAAAGCATCCCAAATCCACCTTTTTGACTGAGCATCCCCACAGCCACCCCTCTCCACACCTACTCAGAAGTAACCGTGAGAAGCAGCTCACTACAAAAATCTATATTATATATCTCTACTCACAAGTAAAATGGACTGGATTACTCAGGAATAAGCATGTCCAGCAAGTTCTGAGCAACAAAAAATGCACTACTATGCATGTCGAGAGCAAAAAAGCAAAAAAAAAAAACATGTTTGAAAATCTAGAAAGAGAGCAAGGTGCTCCGGGTCCCCCTGCCTCCCAATTAAAAGTCAAACCAACATACTACTGGCCATAACTGCTTCTTCCCCTCTGGTCTGGTCTTTCTAGATTGTGGCACAGACATAATCAAACTCTCAGCAAGTGCACACACTCTTACTCTCACCTCTCTGTTGGCAAGTGAAGTTACTAATTACATACATTAAATAAATACATACATACATACATACATACAAGAGAAGGCTGCTGGCTGTGATCCACCATTAATCCAAGTCCATTCAGCTGCTCCATACAGGGTCAAGAAGACTTGCAAAGAAAAAGAAAGAGCTTAGCGGATGGGATTTTTTTTTTTTTTTTAAAGATACCTGAAGAAATGAGTAAGAAGCAGGAATTGACTGGGAGCTGTCTCCTTCCTGCCCATATGGCCGCAATTTTGGGGGCTCCTGATTGGTGGTGGGAGGGGGGAACGCCCATATAAGCCATATAGGCAGTTCAGTAGTTCCAACGCTCTGCCAGTTGCCTGTCAAGCATGCATAAAACTGGCCAGGAGGAGAGACAGAGACGTGGCTGTGAATGAACAACTGGACGTGTGTGGACCTTCCAGGACTCAGGACTGATGACAATCAAAAGAGGAGTGACCAGGCAAGTGCAGCAGCAAGAAAGGAACAAAAAAAGGAAAGTATTTGCTTGGGGAGAGGCTGGGGGGTTGCTGCAAGTAGTTGCTGCCCCCCTGCCCCTACTATAGCACTGCATCTGTGAATTATATCACATTATCATTTAAACAGTGGTAATTTGAAAATACTTGAAAATTCACACATAGAGAATAAGGATAATGCTAACATTCCAGCGGGATACTCATGGGAGAATCCCTCTCCAGATGTGTTGTAGAACACAGGCAGCTGCATTCTGACTCATGCCAGTGGTTGTAAAAGGACTCCTCATCAATACAGCTGTAGTGAAAGATACCAGTTAAGCAAGGATTTGAAGAAAATTGCAATAAATATGCACTGCAGGAGAGGCGGGAATCCTGTCCTGTTAACATATCTTAACCACACATACCGTGTGAATTTAAAAAATGGTTAAAATCACCAAGATATAATTTATCAACTTTAATGGAATGCAGAGGGTTGTAGAATGACGGTTCTCTCAATTCTAACATCTAAACCCTGTTGGAACATTTATTCTAATTAAGGGTGCAATCCTATGCATGTTTAGACAGGGGGGGAAATCCTACAGCTACCAGCATTTCCCAGCAAGCCATGCAGACTAGGAGATGCTGGGAGTTGTAGGACTTTTTTCTGTCTAAGCATGCATAGGATTGCTAAGTATGTTTATTCTAATTAAGTATGAATCCCAAGGCAGCATACAAGATTAAAACTATTATTATTATTATTATTATTATTATTATTATTATTATTATTATTATTATTCACATTTTTATCCCTCCTTTCCTTCAGAGATCTCAGGGCAGCATACATAATTGTCCTCAACCCTTTGTATCTTCACAGCAGCCCTGTGGAGTAGCTTAGGCTAAAAGATAGCAACTGGTCATCCAGCAAGTGGCATGCCTGAGCGGGGATTTGAACCCTTTTCTCCCTTATCCAACTCCAACATTCTATCCACTCTATCACACTGATTTCCTTAGGAGTGAAACTCTTGTGAATGTCTCCTGTTTACTTTAATATGAGTCATCATCATCAGGCGATCACTCGTGACCGAGTAAGATTTTCTTCCGGGATAAAAGGAGGAAATTCTAAAGAAGATTGTGTAGACTCTAGCGATGGGTCTGTAAGTGACTGTGGAGGCCAATTCTAGATCCACACAGCTTCCCACAGTGAGGACACAGGTTATCAGATAGAAGATGGTCCTGTAAAGGATTCATTTGACGCGCTTTTCGCTTAGCACGTTTCTCCCTTTCACCTTGCACTCGGGCTTCTTCAAAGTCCATGGAACCTTTGTGAAAGGCCAACCTCCATTTAGATCGTTCATGGGCCAGAGCTTCCCAGTTTTCGATGTTTATATTGCATTTTTTTAGATTAGCCTTATGAACATCTTTAAACCTCTTATATTGACCACCGATATTCCGCTTTCCATCCTTGAGTTGGGAGTAAAGTAACTGCTTTGGGAGACGGCAGTCAGGCATTCGAACAACATGACCGGTCCACTGAAGTTGGCGTTGAAGGATCATTTTTTCAATGCTAGTAGTCTTTGCTTCTTCCAGTACACTGACATTTGTTCGCCTATCTTCCCAAGTAATTTGCAGGATTTTCCGGAGGCAACGTTGATGAAACCTTTCAAGGAGGTGGAAGTGACGCTAGATTCTTTTTGACAGGGTTTGAGGACTGGGGCTTCTCTGCACTGCCATCATTATTTAACAAATCTACATGAACAAATCATTATCCTATAAGTTGTTCTACTGTAAAAAATAATTTAAAAAAAAATCCTCCCTATAAATGGCGACATAAACTTTCAATGTACTGCAGCTTCAGAATATAGTGATGCTGTGGAGAGAAAGCCAGAGCATACATTGAATGCAGTAGCTACTGGTGTAATGCTGAATCCAACTGTAGTGAGATTCCAGCGTTGCACAGGAGGTTGGACTCGATGGCCTTATAGGCCCCTTCCAACTCTACTTTTCTATGATTCTAACCCTGACACCTTGAACCCTGACACACTGATCCTTGACTTGTTTTTCATAGGAGACACAGTTCTGGGCAGACAAGCACAATCCACATCTGCACAATAGGGCATATAACATTCCAGAGAGGATGGGGGCTGGTGGGGGCGCAGTCTCAAAGAGCTGCAAAGTACCCCAAAATGCTCCAAAACACGATGCAAACTTACATACTGTAAATGATTTGCATTGCAATATCTATAATGACATTCATTTCAAGCATTTCCTCTGCACTTGGTATAACCTTACCTAGCCAGGTTTAACAATAAAGCCTCGCCTATTACTGCTCTTAGTAAGTCATTTGATAGCTTGGCTATCTTCATTCTTCATACACTTTGGGATTAAAAATGGAAAGAGAAACCCTCATTGTGAACATTTTCTGGCTGTGTCATAGGTTGCATTCATGTTGAGTAATGTTCAAAGGTTGGACACATTAATTTAATGGACCTTCCTGAACAGAGTTCACAGTCTGTAACATCCCAAAAGAGCCAACAATTTCTTTGGGCACAGCATTCTTGTTTTCCTGCAAAAAACATACCGTATTAGTATTTTTTCCTTCTTCTGAGCTTTCACTTTGGTGCAAAAATATGAAATGGAAAGGGCTCCATGTGAATGCACGATATAGAATATATGCTGAATAAAATGGTAATCCTGCCGCCACTAAATTTAAGCATATTATTTGCTCATGTATGATTATTTTGAATTTTGCTTCTGCTAACTAGTTTTAGGGAGAGCTAAGGAGCAGATATTGTCAAGGAGTCGCAAACACAATCTAAGATTCCCTTTCTGCTTAATTGTAGTGCAACAATTCCAACTGCATTTTTCTTTTATCATAGCTTTGCTCCATAACCACTTTTTATCACGTTCTGAGATAAATTTGGAAATCAGCAGAAGTCCCCAACTGTTCTCTTTGTGCTCTTGTGACACATAGCACTCTGTAGAAAGAATGAGTCAGCCAGTCCACTCCTCCTGTTGCATTTCAGATCACATGTGATTATGCCTCAGGATCACCTATAACCCTGTTTAGACAACCAAAACCTGGAGATAATACCCAATGCATGAAGAAGGAAGCAGGATTGCAACTTGCGGCCCTGCTCCTGCTGGCTTGTTCACTTTGATCATTTCTCCTGCATTAAGCCTGTGAGTGTACAATTTGTAAGCACATATGCTCTTTCCTGGGTACAGAGTATGGACTTTTGTACACTTTTTTTTTTAATTGGAGAACTCCATTGCTTGCACAATTTGGAGATGTTCAAATTTGGAAGGATAACTGAGTTTTGGTTGCACAGCAGTTCAAAAGTGCAAAATTAAGAAAGTTCGAACTGGATTAATTTCTCTCCCATCCCTAGCTACAGACCATCATCTGGAAGGATCCTCCATACATACAACTTGAATATGCATAGGTGCTGTACAGAAGAAAAATCTATTCAATCCATGGAGTTCAGAAATGGGATGTGATCCTGCTCTATCCCCCACACACATTTCTTATCCTGACAGGATCATTTGCATTAGACTTCGATCTCTAGCAAATGTCTTTGCTTTATTCTTGTAACGGCTGACTGTCCTGTGTTCACAACCATGCTAGTTTTAAAAAGTAACTACATATGCCTTTAAGACACACTGGGACTGTTCACATAACAGTGGGTTATTTAACCCATGGTGAGGCTGTGGCATCTGTGGTCGCCATTTTGAATACGCAATGCCCACTCAGGGTTTGTCATGTCATGTGAACCCAACGAGCAAGAGTTATGTGAGGGATAAACAACCCTCGCATAACCAATGGTCTGTTTTAGGGTTATGCCAGCGTTGTTTAACCCTCGCATAACTCATGCTCACTGGGATCGTATGGCACAAACCCAAAGCTAGGGCTGGATATGCAACCTGGCACCCATGGGTGCCACAGCTCATCATGGGTGAAATAATGCCGTGTTGCTTTTCTATACCCATTCACTGCTTTTCTATACTTAAACATACATAACAGCAGGTCTTTGAATCTTGGGCTTACCCTGAAATCTTTTGCTTCATCCCCCACCTCAATAACTGGCAATTCAATCCTTGTTTCTGGCCAGTCTGAAATTTAAAAGCATATATTATATCCATAGCCTTATAGCAGGGGTGGGTAACTTGTGGCCCTCCAGATGTTTGGGTCTGCAACTCCCATGATCCCTCACCATTGACTATGCTGGCTAGGGCTGATGGGACTTGTAGGCTAAAACATCTGGAAGGCCACAAGTTGCCCACCCTGCCCTATAGGAATACCTCATAACAACATACTTTACATTTTTGCCTGTGCAGATGCTGTTCAGGTCAGGAAAAATAAATCTGGGTGGAAGGCAGCGGTGCAGCTAGGGCTGCACCCCTAGCTGAAGTACTCAGGGCTGAATGAACACCCAGAGAGCAGCAGATGTTGGGGGCAGCAACGGGTTAACACTTGGGCTGGCAAACACCATGTTATTCCTGTAGTTATGATCATGCTATGATTTAAAATGCAAAACTTCTCATCCTCGGAATGTTTATCAGGTTTAGTAAATAGATTTTCATTTTATTTTTTTGCTCTAACGTATCAGGAATCTAGAAGCAGTTGTAAAGCATGGAATGGGCAGAGAAGGGGGGGACAGAAATGTTAATTGTATGCTTCATAACTGAACCAATACACATGGCTGTCTAATGGGGGGGGGGGTAAATCCAGGGCCTAAATTTACCTAGTTGCACCACTGGGGGAGGAAGAACCCGTCTTGCAAATAAATTAAAGTACCGAATGGAAGTAAAAGGAATAACGAGGGGGGGTGAGGAAGGGAGAGAGAGAAAAGGGAAAAAAGCCCAAGGTGATTCATGTGGGAGAAACCCAGGCCGAAAAAGCCAAGGCAAAAAAAAGACTTCTTAAGGTCACTTGCGCGCGATGACGAGGATGCAGGTAGGGGAAGATCACGTGCGGCGCGCTCATCCGCTGGCGTCACCGCTCGCACAGCGCCCCCTGGAGGGCTCTGCACGAAGCGCGCCGACGCAGCTGTTGTTCTGGCCGGCGGAGCGGCTGGTGTCACATGTCGGAAAGTCCCTCGGCCTGGTGTGTGTCTAAGTGGATGTGGAAATCCCCCGCGCCGTTCCACGTACAAGTAGTAAAACAGAGGGGGGGGGGGAGCACATCCACAACATAGCCTGGCAGTGTATCATTCCAGGTCTCCTAGCAAGCAGCAGGAAGAAGGAAGGAAGGGAGGAAGGAAGGGACCGTGTCGCGGGGGAAGCAGCAGCCAGCAGCAGCCAGCAGCAGCGAAAGCAAAGCTCAGTGGCCACACATACAACCCTCCCTCCTCCGAGCGCGGACTGCAGCCCCAGCCGGCTTTCATCTGGAAAGGGGGGGTGGGATTCATGGGTTCCCTGAGCTGCATCGCCTTCCGAAGCCTGCCTCGTTTGGCCTGAAAAAGGATTATTAGCAGCCGATTCCAGGGTCTCTTCTCCAAGCGGCGGGTAACGAGTAAGTTATTTTTGCTGAGGGGCTGCTCTTTGCAGTTTGGGGTTGTTTGGGGTGAGAGGCGGCTGCCTCGGGCCTTGTGCTTGTGATGCAGATGCTGCTCCGGAGCGGAGAGATGCATCCGATCCTGCGGTGCATTCCCCCCCCCCGCGTCCCACCGCCAACTAGCTGGGAGTCTGTTGATTGACAGTGAAATTGAGCCATTAAAAACAAACAAGCAAATACGTTCTTCTTTAATTCGCTGTGCAAACAGCGAGAAGGTTTCTTCTGTTCATGCTACGGTTCCACGGTTGATTATTGTTTGTGTGGGTGTTTTTTCCTTTAGAAAAATGCAGTCGCAGCTTTCCAGAAATAATCCTTAACAGAAATAACATTTCGAGGGCGCAGGATGCTTTGCGATCTTTGTTTCATTCATCCTTTACAACAGCTCTGTCAGGTCCTTAACAGGGCAGTCCTGGAAACCCCATTGACTGGGTTCAGACAACACGTAACCCACACTCATGGGTTGTCATTAACCGTGGATTGCTGCTGAAACATGGGTTATCTTATTGTCTGAACCCAGCCAGGATAACAAACCGTGGTGAACAACCCACAGTTCACAACTCAAAAACAGACCATGGCTTCTCTTCATGGGTTGTTTGTGGTTAACAAGCCATTGCTTGTTAGCACAACTGAGTTCAGACAACTCGATAACCAACCTATCAAGAACAACCCATGGTTCAACGACAACCCACACTCAACCCTTGAGTGTGGGTTATCATGTTGTCTTCATTGGGGCTTACTCGCAGGTAACTGTGCATAGGTTTGCAGCCTCATGTGCCAATTTGACAGATGGGGAACTGAGGCATAGAATGGACTTGATGGTACACACTGGGCCACACTGAAGACAGAAAGGGGCCTGGACAAGCAGAGAAATGGATCAAGGTTATCTAAATTGCAATAGTGTAACAGAGAGAAATTGTTTGGGTGTATTCTCCCCACTCTTATATCAGTGTATGCACGGTTTTGAGTCACACAAAACTCCTATCAGGCATAATGGAAAAGCAGCTTATTTTCAGCAACAGAAAACAGCTGCATGCATATTTTAAGTCTTACCTACTTCGTTGCTTGGGACTCAAAAGGGTAAGAAGCAATGTTTACTTATAAGAGAGATGCAAGGGTGCAAGTCACCCTTAAAGGAAATATCTACTCCTTTAGCCAAAGTGATTGCCTATCCTTTTCCACTGAGGTAATCTACATATGCTTGGAAACACAATTCTTTATTCTTTACATATTCTAGTATTTGGATCCAGTACAGAAAATAAATTCTGGGGTTGAACCCTGTTATAACTTGGCCCTTGCAACAAGCACTAAACATATACTAGTAATACTTGTTTGTTGCATAAAGTTACATAACTACATGATAGCTCATACAAATAGTTATGAAATAAGTATCATTCCCCACTTTTTAAAACAAAGGTTTGCAAAATATGGTTGGATATTGCATGGTACCATACACTACACATGCATTTTAAGTAAGGTCAACAGCTATTTTAATGGTAATGATGATTTATTCTTCCTCAAAAAAAATGTACATTTGAGGAAAAACATGGACACCATTCATTCATTCATATTACCGGTAAGCTGTTTTCTGGCATCCAGAGGCTGTGAGCCTAAACACACTTACAATTTTAAAAAAGACCCATTAAACTGTGTGGGACTTACTTCTGAGCAAACATGCATTGGTTTGCGCTAACAGATTTTTGTGTATTTAAAGCAATAGCCAATCCCTTTAATTCCAGTTTATTATTTTTTAACAGCTTCTAACACGGGTTATATTAATGAATCTCCAAAGAGAGTTGACATCGCAATCCAGATTATAGACCAGATCCTTGAAGGTGACTTGCACCCTAGCACCAGATCCCCAGCTGGTGGCAGCCCAAAGCATTTTCCTGCCTGAGCAGAGCAGCAAATGCACACACACCCCTTAAGTTATTTTGGCACCTAAGGCAGAAAATCCCACAAGTATCTCTTCCCCTCCCTGGCAGTAAAAATACAATAAAAATACATTGAATAATTAACCATTTGCTGCCTAACTCTTTCTAATGGTGGGCCTGGCCTTGGATGGTGGGCTTTAGGAGTCTTGTGAATAGGTCCCCAGCCATGGGTATTGGGAAGAATACAACCCAAGGAGGTAAAGCTATTTCAGTTGCACATCAAGGGAGGAAGTGGAGGCTGTTATATTTCCTTAGCAGAGCAATCCTGCGGTCCCTGGGCAAGCATCCCAGGGACCAAAGGATGGCTTGGAAAACTCTTTCCAAAGTCAAAGAAAATTCTCCAACCTCGGAAAGGGGAGTCAGAGATCCAACCCCGACCCCTTGCAGCCCGCATGGAGAGAACCAGGCAGGCTGCCTCTCCAAGTTGAGAACATGGAAAAGGGTCCGTTCTGGGGGAGGGGAGGTGACACCAGGATATGTCAGGAAAAGATTTGTCTTGAGCCTTCTCCAGCCTCCTTCCCTCCCCCTCCAAAATGCTGAAAATCCCATCTACTGAAAATATAGGAGATGGGAGGATGGGGAGGGAAGGATCACCTCCACTGCTCTTCCCACCCTGCCTGCTTCAGCCCGGCAGGGTATGGGAATCTTGGAACCCTCTGAGTTCAGCGGTTTCCGAGCAGCGAAGGTGCAGTCCATAGGATTGCACCCTAACTGTATTTCAAAATGCTTGTAGGGAAATGGTTAGTGTGTGTTTGCAATGGTCAGACACAGGTATGAGATGCATGACTTGTGGAACATAGGCCGCTACCTTTTACCTTTAAGTCAGACCGTTGGGTCCATGAAGTTCAGTATTGTCTATACTAGGGGTGGGCAACTTTCGTGGGTCCCGGGGGCCAGTTCCCACTCCAACCAACCGGAGGCCACACACCTCCCCAGAATTACCACCACTTTAAAACCAAGATAGGTGGGTAGCATGCATCAGTTGTGTTCCCAGGAGGCTTCTGGGAGCATGGTTTTGCTTGAAAACAAGGCATGCGCTCCCCACGCGCTTCATTTCAAAGTAAAATGTAGTCTTCTTTGCTGCCGCCGCTGCCAATTTCTGGCAGCAAACCGACAATTTTTTTGCCACCACTGCAAATTCTGCAGCAGCAACGGGCCGCAAAAGAAGGTCAGAGCGGGCTGCAAGTTACTCACTCCTGATCTATTCTGCCTAGCAGCAGTTCTCTGGGATTTCAGGCAGGGGTCTTTGCCAACCCCCACCAACAGATACCAGACATTGGACCTGGGATCTTTTATATACAAAGCATGTCTTCTACCCCTGAGCTATGGCCCTTCCAAGAGGGCCCCAGCAGCTTTACAAGGCATGTATCCAGCTGTCACATCTAGCCAGTCCAATGTTACAGACATATGCAGCTTCCCTCCACATATTTTCACAACATGAGAACAGAAATGGCATAGTGGAAGCAGCCCTGAGAGTCTGACCCCAAACAAAGAGGGAAAAGTTGCATCTATAGCACACACCCCAAAAAAAATACCTGCTTGGAAGCCACTTTGCTACATACCCTTAAGCTGTAATCCTGGGCACATTTACCTGGAAGCAAGTCCCATTGCCATCAGGGAAACGTACTTCCAGGTAAGCATGCATAGGATCAGGGCTATAAGGTCTAAAGCATTTTATTTAACGCAGTGTAAATAGTTAACAGTTGAAAAGCAGAACCTCATCCTGCACACTGTGTGGTGATCTATTTAAGGAAGTAATTGCTAACCCGAGGGGTCAGGGCCTTGTGTGGCAGTAGAATGTCAGCCAAAGCACAAGCAGTTGAAGGCCTGACAATTCTTCCAACTTCCAAGATGATGGATAGAACTGCCTGGTGGATGAGCAAGATATAATTCTGCTAGTTGTTTAAAAAAAAACAAAAAAAAAACAGTGGCAGGAAATATACATGAAATGTGTGTAGATATTTCCCGCCCCCCCCCATTAATATTTTTCACATGCATTCATCTGTGGCCAAGACCTCCCCCCACAAAACCCCCCACGAATATCAGAATTAGGGTTACCAACTGACCAGAAAAACAACTGGGCTGCCCTGCTCTTGTACTATTAATAGCAGCTTGATACAATTTGGGAGATGAAACTTTTCACAGGATGGAAAAAACTTTTTATCACCTCCTAATATCTCCATATCGATCTATTAAAGCATACCTACAGTGCCTAGTAGACCAGTTGGTAACCCTTGCCAATATGCCCCTATTCGCAACTTGGTAGCAAAAGCATGAAAATGGGAAACAATTTATGCTTGCATATTCTTTCCGAAGTATGATCTGGCATTTAAAATAATAAAAATGGTGACTTTAAAATATTCCTATTTATGAGGTTTCTGTGAAATACAAGAGGGTAGAATTCACTGGCTGAGTGCTTCCTAAGTATAGAAATGTACTAATAAATAAATACTTTTCTGGAATAAGTCTCATTGAGATGTGGGATTTACCCCTGAATAAACAGGATCAGGCTGACTGTTGGATTGGATAACTTCTAGATGGGCAGTGTGTTCCATGACTCCAGTCACACTAAGGAGGAGAAGGGCTGCTATTGACAGATTATAGGAATGTTAATTAACTTTGTAATTGAGCTTAACAAATTGGATAGTTTATTATTACTTAATACTGGAAACAACCAGTTGTAGACCAAAGCATGCATCTGTTGTTGATGTAATCATTCCTCATTCATATGAACTTTCCCACTGACTCAAAATTCTCTTTTGATATTAAGCACTTGCGGGAGCAGACCTCTAGTGGGAACTTTATAGTTCCAAATACACATATATGTAATGTTTACACTCCCGTAGTTCAGTAAGTTTAAATGTGCACAGGTCTGTGTAGGAGGGTGCCTGATCCTGGAAGAAAGAGGAATAACATGGACATTGCAGTTAGGCTATTTATTATTGATGCTTTCCTATATATTTTTTATTAATGTGTTTATTTAGCATTCATACTACAAGAAAAATATTTTAAAACAACACAAAGGGCACAATCTAGCCAAAGTTAAGCACTTGTTTGTCCCTTCATTTAAACAGAAAAGTTTTAAGCACATTTTAAACTTCCCTATTAAATTTATGGAAATTAAGTGCCTAACTTTGGATGGATCTTGTTTTTAATTCCTGTAGTTGAAAAATGTCTTACTAATATACTTACAACTCTTTTCTAAGCACATATTTATTTGGAAGCAGGTCACATTCATTTTAGCAGAAGTTATTTCCTGTTCAGCGGTTTGGGATTAGTAGTTTGCAATTTATTTATTTATTATATTTATTTATTTATTATATTTATACCCCGCCTTTTTTCCTGCAAGGAACCCGAGGCGTCTTACATAATCATCCTCCTCCTCTCCATTTTATCCTCACAACAACCCTGTGAGGTAGGTGAGGCTGAGAGTCAGTGACTGGCCCAAAGTCACCCAGTGAGTTTCATGGCCGAGCGGGGACTAGAACCCTGATCTCCCGAGTCCCAGCCCAGCGCTCTCACCACTAGGCCACACTTTCAAGATCTTTCCATTTTAGGACAAGCAGTGTCCATTTTCAACTGCCTTCTATGCCATAATCCTTGGTTTGATGACATGATTTTTTTTTAAATGATGTCTTTTCTAAACAACACATTTTATAAGGAAAAACCTGCTAAGTTTTTAGAACCTAAAATATGTTATCTTGTTGCTGCTTTCAAGCATTACAATCAGGGGGAAATAACTCAGTTCAGGACACTAGATAAAGAGAAGGATAGAGAAAAAACAATGCAAATACATCCTTTTAGGCACATGAGTGTTGCAGTATAGAGCAAATGTGACATCTCAGCACACCAGTGAAATGCCAGCCCTCCCTGCCCTCTCGCCATAAACAAGGTGCCTACTTTACAGGATGGTTGGACTGGAGCATTCTTGTTTAATCCATCTTCCTGCTCCCTGGAACATTTATCTATGTCGTCCCAAGTCACAGTGTGTAGATTTTTATGCTGCCCATTGTAGTTAAGCACAGAAAGTTCAAGAAGCTGAGCTATGCCATGTGCTGCATGCAAAGCCCCAGCTCACACACACACACACACACACACACACAAGAAAAGAAAAGAAAAGAAAAAAAATTCCCCAGGGTCACTAGTCAGTCTGATCATAAGGGGAATATGGAATGGAAAAATGTATGGGGGATTCTAAGCTAAGAGGAAATTCTTTGTCATCTGAATAGATTTACAGCTGAGTAATCCTGGGTCTCCAGTTCTGTGCTGTTGGGCACACCCCAATGTACTCTCTCTAGAATTGACATAAATCTGAAGGACGCTCCTTAGATGCAGATTTATTTTCCAACCAGCAGGTGCCTGTTTGCTTAGAATGTATGGCAAACATTAGTAAATGTGACTGGTAATTTGAAGAAACCCATGCCAAAGAAGTTGTCTGTTGCTTCTGCTGGACTTGTGTTGGAGAGGGCACTTAGGACAAACTTCTTGCTGTAAAGTAAACCATGAATAAAGAGTTTGGGGCTTTGTGACCTATTGGTGGGGAGGTGTGTGTTGTTGTTGTTGTTTTACTCCAAACCCTTGTTTTACTAGTGCTGTTTCTCCTCTTAGGTTTCTTCGTGCAAAATGGCTGGCTCGCAAGTCATTCCTCAAGCTTTATACTTGAGCAATATGCTGAAAGCTGTGAAGATAAGAGAGAGAATGCCTGAAGACCTTGTCAAGTGCACCAATGGAATGATCCATCATTTTAAGACTATGCATAGATACACCATAGAGATGTTCAGGATGTGTCAGTTTTGCCCTCAGTTTCAGGAGATTCTTCAAAAAGCTCTTTTTGACCAGGCAACCCAAACCTCGCTAGAACGTCAACGGAAGCTGAACTGGTGTCAAGAAGTTAAAAAACTTATGCCATTGAAGACTAATGGTGAGTCAGGCTTATTTTATCATTGCTCTGGCAGGATAGATTTCTTTTATTAGTTCCATTAATGGACCTTGTGTTAATACTGCTTAGTTAAAATTGTTTTTTAAAAAAATTAGGAAGGGACTATTTTTCTTTTCTTCTTCTAAGTGAAAGGTATGCCTAATGCCAAATGGGCACCTAGACAGACATTCTGTGAACTTCGTGGATCTATATACTAGAAATCCAGTGTTTACTATTTTGGACACTGTGCTGGAAGCACAGACAAAGGATAATCAAGCGCCCTGGATATCCTTGAGTACCCACTAGTGTTACCCAGTTAGTGTTACCTGGGTGTTTTAGGGTCATGCGCAGCACTTGTGCACTGACCCGCATCTCCATTGGTATTCTGAACAGTAGCACAAAATACGAGCAAAAGGCTTTATGAACACTGATCTGGGCTGTGTATATGACAGTGAAGCGGCCCAAAAGGATACACAAGGGGACCTGATTCTCCTCTGTCATAGTGTCCAAAATAGTAAACTCTGCATTTCCTCCATTGTTGTTCATGGCTCTACCTTGTACCATCTCAAGCTGCTGTGATTTAAGCAAGACCTGGAACTAATTTGCTCTCTGTATTACCTTTCTCCCATGCAACAATTGAATGTATTTATTTGTCACATATTGATTCTACCCTTCTTCCAAAGTAGTTGCTCAGGACATTTTACATGGGAATTAATACATTTTGGAAGGCTTTAAAAAAATAATGTTGGCCTTCTTTCGCACCATGTGAAGGCCACTTTTAATCGATCTACGTGGTGGTGATTGTCGTGTGATAGGCTTTCACGTAGGTGGATCCCCATAAATGCATGGTGAGCCATTCCACACAAACAGTTGACCTTGTGATTCAAATATATGTGAATGTTTGCATTCTCCTGATCTCAGTAATCTCAAAGGCTTAAAAGACAGGGAATACATTGCGACATAAATAAAGAGACAAGCAAACCAGTTCAGTAGTTTCATGTAGACAAGCCATATGAATGTGGCCCTCGAGGCATGAATCTGCAGTGCATTGGCTCATTGTGTGTGCCTTGCAAAATCTGAGAGCCAGTGTGGTGTAGTGGTTGGAGTGTTGGAGTGGGACTCAGGAGTTCCGAGTTCTAGTCCCCACTCGACCATGAAGCTCTTTGGGTGACTTTGGGCCAGTCACTGACTCTCAGCCTAACCTACCTCACAGGGTTGTTGTGAGGATAAAATGGAGAGGAGGAGGATTATGTAAGCCGCCTTGGGTTCCTTGCAGGAAAAAAGGCGGGATATAGATATAATAAATAAAATCAGATATTAAATTAATGCTTTGGATGGCTGTGAAGAATCTGTCTCAAGTCGAGAATATTAGATGGTGGCTTCTTTTTACCTATCCTGATAGGGCTTCCTCATACTAATTTTAGATCAGTGCATTGACAAATCTCTGGAGCCCTCCAAGACCAGATTGTTCTGAGCTTCAGTGTCTCCTAGCACATTTCAAAACTTGGGCCATATTCACAATGTAATAATAAATCCAACATAATGTTTGAAGCAGCAGTTAGCACATCTCTGTAGGACTACACGTGAGCCAGATGCACATCTGGAGTGTGCAAGTTGCTGCTTCAGGCATAACATCAGAAGTGTGGAAAGAGGAAGTGCACATTACTCTCACATCCTCATTTTGGCTCTTCCAGTAATGTCTGTAGCTGCCAATGGATACAAGCTTCTTTGTACTATTAATTCGTCATGTTTGCATACCTCCCAAATTCTGCAGTATCCTAATCATGCCAGTTGTTGTATTTAATCCATATGGGCTAAATGTTAGCCAGGACTGAAACAGTGCACATGCACATGCAACAAGAGGAAGAGAGAGAGCAAGCACATATGCGCAGTACACCATTAGGTCCCGCAAACTGGATCAGGTTCTCTCATTGGACTGTGGAAGCTTTATGAATGAATGGGTCGCTTGGCAACAGCAGGTGTTGAGGAAAATGCAGTACAAGGAGTTCAGGAACCTTCAATCCTGGGTAAAGGGTTTAGAATTGACAGATTGGTCCTAAACAAATATAAACTTCTTTGGCTGCCTTATTTCAGTGTACAGAAGCCACTGTTGTATACCTGTCTTCCTCTACTTTCCTGCATTGACAGATCTCTTCACTGGAGCCATCAAAGATTAAACACTTCTTAGATTCAATGGTTCTGAGCTCATTTCAAAATTTAGACCATACCTCACTTGAGTGTGAAAAAGTGGCATAGGGAATGTGCCCAATAAGCTGGACAATCCCTCCCCTTTTGCCCGTGGGGAGCCCTTTGTACGTGCAGCTTTGTGAGCACAGGAAGGCTCTCCATGGGCCGGCTCTCCCCAACCTGGAGCCCTCTGGAAATATTGGACTACAAACCCCACCTTCCCCAGCCAGCAAGACCATGCTGACTGGGGATGGTGGGAGTTGTATTCCAACACATCTGGAGGGCCCCAGGTTGGGAGAGGCTTCTGTAGGTATTCTGCTGAGTCTTCCCCCCTTCCCCATTGGCTGCTCTTAGCCTACATGCCGGTAGTCTGAAGGAGGCCTCACATAACTGCCAATGGATAGGCCTGTTGTGGAGGCCACCAGGCTGGGGAAGGCTACTGTAGTGCATCTGGAAGGCCTGGGGGGGGTGCCTATGGGAGATCTTCTGCACATATGAAGGGAAGGGTTCTGTGTACACAGGAGGAGATGCTTTGTGCCCTAAATAAATAAATAATAATAAAATAGCTTTTTCAAAGCAATTCTTACATAGCCAATAGATACAAATGTGACCGTTCTTACAGTAAGATGTGCATTTTTGGAAGACACCAACTTGGTCCGTTTTGAGAGCATCTCAAAATAAATGCATCTATGATTTCAGTAGAAAGTTGTACAAAGATTACAAGCCATTGTGGGCATTAGGCTAATGCACACACCATGCATATGTTTGAGGATAATAGGAAGGAACATAGTTGTCAATTTAAAAAAAAAATATGGAAGGAAACCATGTCATTTAAAAAGATTCCAAACATCTACTGACTAGCAATTTCGCTTCTCTAATGAATAGGCATTCCAGCTTACCCTAACCACGCCCTCTTGGAAAGTCCAGTGTGTACTTCACAGTTCAAATGTCTATACATCAGAACAAGAAGTACAATAGCTGTTACTCAATTGCTAGTCAAATAGCTTAACACTGGGGAATTCCAAATGTTGCTTAGGGAATTTTGGACTGGTGGTTCTTAATAAAGAACTGAAAGCAAGCGCACACAAGAGAGACAGAGAAAGCTCTTATCTATGCTCTAGATTTTGCAAAGGGAAAATTTTTACAGGATGTAATAATTGTCCTATTTGTGTGCCATCTTTTTTTTTTCTGCTTGCTAAGCCCGAAGACTGTAAATTAGCCCTGCAGTAAATGTCACGAGGGTTCCCCCCCCCCATTTTAACCCTTGCATTAAAAACCTTTTGTTTTAAATATGGTTGCCAAAGACAACTCTGCAAGCCCATGGCACTACTGTGAACATCCTTTCTGAGTTGTCTTAGGACAGGGGGGGGCAACTTGTGACCCTCCAGATGTTTTGGCCTACCACTCCCATGATCCTTCACCATTGGCTATGTGGGATGGGGCTGATGGGAATTGTAGGCCCAAGCATCTGGAGGGCCACAAGTTGCCCACCTCAGGCCACGCTCCTGCACCAAAGTGCCCAGTTACCCTTTTGTGTCCTGGTACTGTTGCAATTTAAGGGCTTAGGCAAAATGGGTTGATGCTGCCCTTTTCATGGAACAAGTTGTCCTCTTCTTTCCCCACCCCCCACCTGCTGCTTGGTGAAAAGGGGTCATTTCAGGGATCTTTGGGTGGGGGTGGAACTGAACAGGGATAAAATTGCTCTCCACTCTGCAGCCACTTTAAGGGAGGCAATTTGAAGGCTGTGATCTCCCTCTTCCTTGCCAAGGCAATCCCCAGCAGGCTGCGAAGTCCAGCAGAATCCATCCCCTCTTTTTGGCAAGTGTTTTGCCAAGAGAGAAAGGGCGATCCTAATTTCTCGGCAAAAGGCCATTTTTCCCTAGGGGAGTGCAAAGTTTGAAGCGAGGTTTCTGCTTTACTGCAATACCTCTCCCATTTATCTCTCCCTTCAACCATTCCCAAGCAATCCTACCCAGGGGGAGATCATGCTGATCTTCGTTTCAGGCTTTCCTTTTAGATTAATATTCATTTGATATGCATTTGATATTCATTCACTTCTGTATGAAGATGCAGATAGCCAGTCTGACAATCTGCACTATAATTGCTATTTTGCCTGCATGCATATTTATATATAGCTATAAGATCTGTTCTGCCAATCTGCATAGGATTCCTACATTACCAAAAGGATTCCTGTACATGGAAAGCAGACCAATGGTTCCATTCTTGTTTTCTGCACATAGCAGCATCCCTTTAGGGTTGCGCGTTCAGAACTGTTTTTACATGTGTCCAAGATGTCTACCATATTTGGTAGGGGGACGCTGGGTTAGCAAAATCCAGTGATTTGTCTGTGTTCAGCTTAATGAGACGGGGGCAGGAGGACTAGGATCAGGAGGACGCTAAACTAGAGTAAAAATAGATAACCTTGTATTCCATTTCTCTCCTATTGGGAAATTCCCAAGACGTTTTAATTGCTCTCCTGGGAACCCCCAGAATATTGACTGTTCATATAGAGATTTATTGGAGATTAAATTTTGAAGTATCTTAATGGAAATAGGTATGATCCACGTTATGGGCCATTTGGCTTTTTTTTTTTTTTTTTTTTTTTTTTAATGTATTCTTAAACACCTAACCCATTTCATTCCTCTGCAGGGGATGGAAATTGCCTCATGCACGCTGCATCCCAGTACATGTGGGGCGTCCAAGATGTGGACCTAGTCCTGCGAAAAACGCTGTTCAGTGCACTCAGGGAAGTCGACACGCGCAACTTTAAACTGCGTTGGCAACGGGAAACACTTAAATCACAGGAATTTGTGGCGACAGGACTCTGCTATGACACCAGAGTAAGGCTATCTTGATTTATATAAGCGAAGAATATTTCATACCCCGGTATGGTTGTGTTGATTGTGATTTTCTGCGCATAATTACACAGGATGGGAGGGCAATTATGGCAGCAAGCTTCAGAAAGTAAAATTACTGGGCTGTCAACCAGTTAAAACATTTTAGTCCATGAATGTTACTGGATTGCCCAATTTATTAACAAAGCGTTTCATTGCAGTGTAGTTTCCAAATTGAGTAACCTCTTCAGAGATGGGTTATTTCCATGGACCACCCACAGCTCCAAAATGTTGGCATGTCTCTGCTGTTCCTCTTATGGGAAAACTCTTCCGAACGCTGCTACCACACAAGCAAAAAAAACACAAAAAACCCAACAACAATGAACCAACCATACTGCCTCTTAGGAGCATACAGATAGGCATAGACTTTCCATTGAAGGATCCACGCCAAGTGTGGCTTCCTTCCTGTTTTCTGCTTCTCTGTGCAAGAATGTGCTAGTTAAAAGGAGAAGTTGTCCTCCGGCTGTCCGAGTGTCTTCCCTCCTGTACTTGCTAGCCCAGCTTTTCCCAATCTGGTGTCGTCCAGATGGTCAGGTATGCTGGAAGTTGCAGTCCAAAACATCTGGAGGGGCACCAGGTTGGTGAAGGTTGTGCTAGTCTATGTACCTTCTCTGAAGCAACAGCCCAATTGGCTGACTCATTCACCCCCAACAGGCTTGCAGAAGTAGAGGTAGAATGAGGTTCAGGAAGCACCATGACTGCTTGGTTCCGAAACTGCAGGCTTACAAGTAACAACTTGCCTGGTTGCTTGTGGAGAGTAAGAATTACCTCTAGGAGACCATGCAGGAGAGCATTTGTCAGTTGGAAGGGAGTTGTGTCCTTTTTTCCTTTCAGGCCATCAGTACGCCAAAAGGACAAGCGGAGCAATCTTAACCACCTTGCGTACATGCATACACTACACACAGAGAGGGTTAGGATGGGGTGGAAGTTCCCCTCCACTGACGGAGAGGAGCAATGCTAGCAGGACAGCATGTCCATCCTGGAGGCCTCTGGTACACCTGGAAAGCTCCATGGATGGAGCACCACCAGTGGTGTTTCCCCCAGTGGTAGACCCCAAAATGGGGCATGTTGGGGATGGCCTTGGATCCACAGGTTCCAAAGCCCCCACTCTCCCAACAGGTCCCCAGATTGGGCCCCTCACCTTTCCTCCCATTGGATTTAATGCGGAGGGGGAGACAACAGGACAAAGTCCCCAGCTGTTGTGAGTTGGCAGGACTCTGGACATGCTAGTGGCCCCCCTGTGGATCTCCCCAACTCCCCTTCCCCACTCCAGTAGCTAGGATGGTACTGGAAGGTTAAACACACTTACCAGGGAGTAAGCTCCATTGAACAAACTGGGACTTGCTTCCATGTAAACATGCACAGGATGTAAAATAGATAATGAGTACACAGGCAGGCTAGTTAAAAAATGGTGGGCTAGTAATGTTTGAGACCTTATTTGTGGGGCAGCAATACGGGTGGTAGGAAAGCCTGTGTGGTTGGCTCCAATTATAAATATGAAATGAATTCATCTGCAGTCATGCCATTAATCTGTTAATGCTTCAAGTTCTATACGGCTGGCATGCACATAATATGAATTAACGTACTCCGTAATATGAGCATAAAGAAAAATGTGTGTGGCATAAGTTTTGGCATGTAAGTGCTCCAACCTTGCATGATAGTAACCGATGCTCTTTACCTATATCTTATTTTCCTCCATTAGAACTGGGAGGACGAATGGGAGAACCTCATCAAAATGGCATCGGCAGAAACATCCGTTGCCCAAAGGGGCCTTCAGTATAACTCACTGGAAGAAATCCACATCTTTGTCCTTGTTAACATCCTGAGGCGGCCAATCATAGTTGTTGCAGGTAGGAATTCATAGATGTCATGATAAACTTTAAGGCCTCATTTTAAGAAGACACGTAAGTCCCATTCAGGTGGTGCCCTCACATGACACTCGCTGGATGGGGAGAGCTGGCCCCAGCAGCACCGCTCCCCCCATCCCAGCACCCCATGCGTTGGGGGGAGTGTCTGCAGTGGGGAAGCCTGCTGAACATGCGTGGGCTCTCCCCATGTTCTGGAGCACCGCACGAACAGGGTTCCAGATCGTGGGAAGAGCCTTACACACACTGGGCAAGCTTCTCCATTGTAAGCGTTCCCACGCCGTGACTGTTAATTGCATGTGACAGCGAATGCTTGCAGGGGGCTTTTAAGTATGTCTTGTTCCCCACGTCTTCATGACGATAACACACAGACTTGCCTGAATAGATGCATGTTCAAAAATGTTGACATTTGGGCTTTAAGAAGTACCATGCCCAGTGGATGGTCCCATAAAGTGTGGAAGAGACCATGCCTACCAGAAGGGAGTCCAGAAGTTGTTTTGGTGTGGTAGAAATGGAAGTTGGAACTGATAAACTGGAAGAGTGCCTGCCGTTCATGGGAACAAAGAATCCTTCAGATTGTTTGGCTTAAATTGCCACATTTCTGTGAAATCCCCTAACATCGAAAGAGCCTTCTGGGTTAACTGTATCCACAACTTAAAAAAACAAAACTGTGTTCAACACAAGAAGAGTTGCTGGCCTTTCTTGTGAAAGCAGCTTTGTTTTTGTTTTTGTTCTTACACTATCTCTACTAGCTTTAATAATTTCTCACAGTAAGTTGTTTATGTTCTTTAACTTTAAAACAGAGGTGTCTCGCTTGGTTTGTTGCTGACCAGAGTTTTGTTAAGTAAACCTTTTCTTTTCTTTAAAAACAGATAAAATGCTTAGAAGCCTGCAATCGGGTTCAAGCTTTTCCCCTGTGAACGTGGGTGGAATTTACCTGCCTCTCCACTGGCCGGCAGAAGAGTGTTCCCGATATCCCATTGTCCTTGCCTATGACAGTATGCACTTCACACCACTGGTTGTTCTGCAGGACAATAGCCCAAGTACGTCTCCGAACATTGTCCATCTATTCTGTACCTTATTGTCCTGCTCCTCCTCCACTCTGAACCAACAGTTACAAATTGTGAGCTCATGTTGTTGTATATGAAATACTCACTTTGGGCGAGAGATTCGTATTGCTTGGAGTAGCTCATAACCTTTGCCACTTGATCATTACAACCCAGTTCCATTAGTAGCCCTTTGGATTTAGCCATGTATGCTGTTCCTGATTAGGATTGAGAAGTGTAGACTGTTAATATTGCTCTCTGCGGTGTCGTGTGCATGTCTGTGCCGCTTGATTCATAGCAGCAACTTTCTCCCCCTACCCCTTTCCACAGAGATCCGGGCCGTCCCACTGGCCAGGTGCGAAAGAGGCAAGTTTGAAGACTTGAAAGTGCACTTTCTAACAGACACTGAAGAAAGAGAGAAAGAAAAGCTGCTGAGAGACTATCTAATGGTGATAGAAATTCCCGTGCAAGGCTGGGACCCTGGGACAACACATCTTATTAACGCTGCAAAGTGAGTCTGAGTCTCCCCCCCCCCCCATCCAGCGTTATAGCATGATGATAAATCTTCTTCCTCTCACTTCTAGGTGCCCTTTTCAAGAGAGTGTTCTCTGCTTTTAGTGTAGCACTTAGTCCTGGAGAATTCAGAGATGTCCAGTACCAAATAAGCACAACAAAACGTTCAGACCAGTTCTGGAAGATACAGATCTAACAAATATCCTGCTTCAGAGCCTCAGTTTGAAAACTGGGGGGGGGGGGGGTTTGGTTTACCCTGTGAGGTAATTACCCTGTGAGGTACATCAGCCTGAGAGACAGCAGGAAGGTTCCCATGACCCTCCCCCATGTTGAAATAATGTGTGAGGGAGAGCGCATGGGCTGTCCCCGCCCCCTCCCGCCAACGCCCACCACAGCCACACCCCAAACCAACTCCTGTGGTTGAAACAATTGCCCTTCATCCACATGTTAGGCCCGTGTGGAAAAGGGCTTCTCCTTGGGAAGAGGGACCCTGATCGAGCCAGGACCCCCTCCCCAAACGTAGAGGGGTGCTATGTACATGCATCAGTCTGCACCTAGAGCTCCTTCTCAGGCCAGGCAAACACACAGACAGGCAAGTGTTTCCACCACAGGCATCAGCAGCAAGGGGCATGACTGCAGCGTGCAGCAGGGGAAGGAGCTAGCCCATGTGGTCCCTTCCCCATGTTCTTTCAGTGTCGCACACGTGTGTGTGAGTGAGAGAGAGAGAGAGAGAGAATCTCCCTAGTGACTTGCCCGAGGACACTGGTGAGTTTAATGGCTAAGCAGTGATTTGAATTCAGGTCTTCCCAATTGTAGTTCAATACTATCCTCTACAGTCCCCCGCTGCCCACATCCCCATTGTTATCTCCCATCTCAGAATGGAGATAACCGTGGGAATTCCTCCAGGGGGGGATTCCTTGGCTTGGAGGCCAAGCCCCACCCCCTGGCAGAACCCAAGGAGGATCTGCAGGCTGGATGGGGAACTTCCATGGGCCGGAGGTTCCCCATCCCTGAATTAAGGACTGATGTTCACTGTTTGTTTTTCCCACAAGTATAGTGGTGGTAACCCCCTTCCCTCATCACCTGTTTCTCTTCTATTTCCGTACGTCAGAGGTATGGAGCCTCTTTCAACCTGAGAGCCAAACTCAATTCGGAGATGCTCGGGGGGGGGGGCACATTCCAGTGGTGGGTGGGGCCCAGATCCAACGAGGACAGGGCCAGAGGCAAAACGGATGTGGCCAAAAAAAATTTTTTTAATGCCAGCATAGTTTAGCTTAAAGCTGTTACTGCCAGTAGCGAAGTCTTAGCAGAGCCCTTTTGAACCTTTTGGAATGAGGAAAATACTGCACAAAAGCCATCAAAGCAAATGATCGGTGGTTGGGGGAAAGGAGAAAGGGGGTGGCCATCTGTGAAGGGCAATATTTGGATCCCAGGAGATTTGGCCCGTGGCCCTGCCATATGTCATATAGAATGGCCCAACATCTTGTCGTATAGATGCAGGCTCTTCAGCTTTTAACGATGCAACCTGGATGATGGCGGAGAGCAGCTAGGCCTACTTCCCAGTTTCCTCCCAGCCTTTCTAGTTTGTTGCCTCTTCTCCATCCAGTCATGCCAATTCCTTGTTCCTTTGCCTTGAAGGTTGGATGAAGGCAACTTGCCCAATGAGATTAACCTAGTGGAAGACTACTTTCAGCTGGTGCAGCACGAGTACAAGAAGTGGCAAGAAAACAGCGAACCCGCTGGGAGGGAACCGGGCGCGAGGGACCGGCTGGAGCAGCATTTATCCCAGCTGTCGCTCGTGGAGGCGAAGTGCGAGACGCCCAACTGCCCTTTCTACATGTCTGTGAGCACCCAGCCCTACTGCCACGAGTGCTTCGAAGAGAGGCAGCGGGGAGGTAAGGCCAGGAGGCAGAACCTCCAGACAGGGTCTGAGAAATCCCGGGCAAATAGATCAGGTTCACCAAAGGGTGAGCGATGCAAGCCTGCCGCGCGGACTTCTGAAGACATGGTGACGGGGCCTCGCTCTGCGCCCCCCACAGCCCCAAGCCTCTTTCTGTACAGTGAAACCACTGCCATGAAGTGCAGGACTCCTGGCTGCCCCTTCACCCTCAACACGCAATATAACGGGCTCTGCGAACGCTGCTACAACTCCTCGGAGCTGAGCCCTTGCCATCGGCCAGCTGACCCGAGGGATTCAGGCGGCGTGACCTGCAAGTTCTGCCTTCAGGACACCAATAGGACTTTCAATGGGATGTGCAGCACTTGCTTCAAAAGGACTAGAGACTGTTTGTCAGGAGCCAGTACAGGCACCGCACCATCGGGCCATCAGAGATCCACATCCGATCCGACCCATCTGTCACAGAGCCTCCTGCAGCATTCCTACCGCGCAGCGGCCGGCAGCAATGTGACGGAGCTGCCGCCTCACATTCAGCCCCAAAGGGTGGAAGAGCGGAAGGGAAGCAGCAAATGCAGGAAGCCCGGCTGCCGCTTCTTTGGGACTCCTCAGAATGAAGGCTTTTGCACGCTGTGTTACTTTGAGTACCAGGAAAACAAAGGTGAGTCGGCAGATGCAGTTCTCTCTTGCTCTTGCCGCGGGGCTTGGGGCAACTAAAGGCAGGCAGTGCTTCTGCTCTGTCGGAACTTGTGAGGAAAAAGCAGATGCAAACCGGGTGAAATGGTACAGTTCTGAAGCATCTCTTGTGATGCTGTCTCTCGAGGGGGCACCTAAAGCTGCGGTTGAAGGGCTTCAAGCTGCATTAGTCATTTGCCATAGCATCAAAAAATTTCCAGTGCCCTTCTCAGATGTTGCTGAGGCGTACAGAAGAGCACCAAGCCACACGTGCTCGTTTGTAGTATTGGGGATGCTCTTTTTTTTCCTTTTCTTTTTTATTGGGGCACGTGAGCATCTCAGATTGAGCCACCATGAAACAGGTTAGGTAGTATCGTGGGTAGCTCTCCAGGATAGCAAATCGATGACTTAAGTCAGTCTGCCTAAAGGCTGGTGCCCTACATGTGTGTTGAGCTGCAGCTCCTTCATTCCTGGCCATGCTGGCTGGGAATGATGGGTGTTGCGGTCCAGCACATCTGGAGGGTGCCAGTTTGGGGAAGGCTGGCTGAAATGCTCAGCCTTGGCGCTGAACAACAGACCTATTTAAACCACTTTGGAAAAATGGGTCTGATTTGCTTCTAGATTGTTATTTTTATATAAGTAGCCTGCCTTATAAGTAGCCTGCACCATCGGTCCATCCAGCTCAGTATGGTCTACACCAGCCTTCCCCCACCTGGTGCCTACCTCCAGATGTTTTGGACTAAACTCCCAGAATTCCTCACCATTGGCCATGCTGGCTGGGGCTAATCGGAGTTGAAGTCCAAAGCACCTGGAGGACACCAGGTTGGGGAAGGCTGGTCTACTCTGACTGGCAGCAAGGGCTCTCCTGCGTTTCAGGAAGGAGTCATTCCCTGCCCTACCTGGAGATGCTGGGAATTGAACCTGGTACCTTCTGCATGCAAAGCATGGGCCACTCTACCGCTGAGCGATGGCCCTTCCAAGTGTTTTGAAAACGATTTTGGCACGATTACTTGTTGGGGTTGTCTTCTGTTTTCTGCATTTAGCCGCTGTGTGACATGCAGCAGTTCAGAAGGTGCTGCATCTCAGTGCTAGAAAAGTTGTCACCTGCTTGTTACACAGCTTTTAAAAGGCACAGTAGCCCTTAAAAAGACAAAATGGTTTGCTTTTGGATGCTACAGTTCCTGTAATATTGCATTCCATGATAGTTGAGGGATGGGGAAGTTGAAGCACAAACAATGTGGCCCTTTTACCGTTCTGTCTTCAAATTTTGCTTTGATTCCTGAAGTGACCATCTTCTTCTCATTCTGCCACCATAGATACTTCACTACTTCGTCACAGAAGGTCTCAGCGGAGTTCTCCTGGCTTGGGGCACTCCGGAGCCTCCGCTGCCATGTACCAGAACACCATGTCCTGCCTGGGTCAAGAGTGTGGCACGGTAGGGAACACGATGCTTGAGGGATACTGCCAGAAATGTTTCATTGAAGCACAGAGTAGGCGGCTCCATGAAACCAGAAGGACTGAAGACCAACTAGTGAGACAATCAGAAGTCAGTATACATATGGAACCTATTCTTCCCCATTTAACTTTGTGTGTGCCTGCCTTCCTAGAAAGCCTTTATGAATTCATAAAAACATTAGTTTATTGTCTAGGACTCTGGAGGGAGATGTAATATGATGGACAAGCACCCGCCCACCCTAAATAACAACAACAAAGATTGTTATCTAGTCCAAACAATGCTACATCCAAAACATATAGGGGATTATTTCTGTAGGCATTTCCAGAACACTTAGTCTTGCTGATACTGCATCCCAGTAGTCAGTGAAATTGCTCATTACTGGTGGGTGCCCTGCTGTAATACAATGGGTTAGAAAACATATATAAGCTGTATGCAGTGAGGGTGGGGGAGATCTGACCTGTACTCAAGCTGGAAAACCTGATTTTAGGTTAGCCTAATGCTGAACACTTCTTTTAAAAACCCTGCCCAAGTGACAGGGCAATTATTCATTTGTTCTTCATTTCACAGCCATCAGAATTTTCAAGAAAATCAAGCATATTTGTAAATACATATTTCCTTTTCCTTTCATAATGGGAAGGAAACAGCCTATTCTGTGCAAGCTCTGTAAGGTTTTCCTCGTATTTAGGGTAGTTCTGTGGTGCTTGCACAGTGTGGTCAGAAGCAGCATGTCTTGTGTGTGTGTGTGGTTGTTGTTGTTTTTTTTGCTGAGGAAGAACCAGCAACTGCAGTTAGAAGTGTTCTTCTATGCTTTCCCTTAGGAACTTTCTGTCAATCATACGCCATGAATAAAAGCACAGGCAGAGCCAAATAACAATGAGGGCTAGATCCACAATTAGAACTGACAGGGTTTGTTTTTTTTAATGTTTTCAGCGAACAGGACCACACAGAGATTTACGCCAGACGACTGCAAGCTCTCAGAAGCGCAAATGTGCCACAGCTTCTTGTAGGAACAACTTAGCATCTAGGAGTGGCGAACTGTGTCAGGAATGTGTGCGTGTCAGCCAACGGGCACAGTCCGGGGGATCTCGGAGAGATGCACCAACAGACGAGCTCCCCAAACAGCTCTGCCGAGCTCCTGCCTGCGATCACTATGGTAATAACAAATGCAACGGCTACTGCAACGAGTGCTATCAGTTCAAACAGATCTATGGCTAGCAAAGAAGAACCGTTTTTGCCTTCCAAAAAAGAAAATGGTGCTACATCCACAACACTCAATGGTCCTGCCATGACCTGGTCTTTTTCACAGTCGGTGAAAAAGACATGTGACGTTGCAGGGAAAATGATAAGCTGAATTTTTGTACATATATAAACACACATATGTATGTATATATGTGTGCGTGTGCACATGTGTGTGTGTGTGTGTGTGTGTGTGTGTGCGTGCGTGTGTGCACACATTGTGGCACGTGGATCAGTGTGAACGCTAGAATTCTGTATCCCAGGACAGAAGAGCAGTTTGCTTTCAGGACAGATGCCTATTTCATGAAGTTTATACTGAACACTTGACTACAAACTCCTTTCTCCAGAACTCTTCGGGCTTTGCTCTGTGCTGCAGTCGTACAAGATTAATATAGACTGTGCTTCTCGCTTGTCCTTTTTGCTGGTGCCTTTCTTGCAACCTGTCTGAATACTGAGTGTTCCAAGTGCAGGGAAACCTGAAGGTTTTGAGATGAAGAGCCTGTTGCATGACAACTGTCACATGACCTGGGACTAGTTGCCCCTGGAAATGCTGATCTCTGGGGAAAGCCAAGAACGGAACAAGTTTATTAGCAAGTTGTGGAAGACATCTTTTAAACTTTTGTTCGTTTGGTGGTGGTGGTTGTTTTAAGTAGCTGGTTTTATTTTGTTTTTACTTGTTCCAGACGAGAGCTTCAGTGTATGCAGAACAGCTACAACCCGTTAACAACTTGACTAGTGTTTTTCCATTTAATGCTCTGTGTGTATTTGAATGAGGACAGAGCTGTTAACCCATCATAATTTAGAAATGTGAAAGTAACTTGGGTATGCTTCTGTTTCTTCCAAGTATCTAAAGACAGGAAAGTTTTCTTGGAATATGGGAGAACTTTCTCTAAATATAGATGTTCATACATACTGGTTGGCACAGAATGGGGCAAACAAAGATTAGAAAAGGCCTATGATTGTATCCAATGATAGTCCAACTGAAGTCCCATTCATTTCAATGGGTCTACGAAGTACGACTAATATTAGATAAATCGCCTAGTCTGTCTACGGGGATGGTAAATCAGCATGTGTCCTGTGGTTTGGCTTGTTTGTGTGTTAGCTGAAGAAAACATATCAGGGATTTTCCAAGCTGCTTTTTTGTTTTGTCTGCTGTTGTCGGTTGACTCCAGAAGGGAGCTGAACTGTCCCAGTCTTTGTAGACATCAGTGGGAAATGAGGCTGGGCCTTTTGAAGCTGCTGCACTCACAGTTCATGCTGCTGCACTCTCAGGCTGGAAGCCTCTCAGTGGCGGCAAGAACGGAGGGGGGGAGGGGTTTCCAGCCCCATCTCTTTTTCCCTTCACACCCTCCACTATATCTGACTGCTGCTGTGAATGGCAATGTGGGTGAATCAGATCAGATATTGGGAGGAAAGTATATTCAGTGCAGTTTGCAAAGTGCTGCTCCTGCACAAAACCCATTTACTTCCTTCGTGTTTAGGATCGGCTTTCAATAAAGGTTGTCCTCCTCCCCGCCGTTATCTCAAGGCATTATCTGCCTTGTCCCTGCCTGCCCTTCTGTGTTACGTGCCAAGCAAAGCCAGGAGCTCTGCAGTCTAGATCTTTGTTTCTCTCTCCGCCCGCCCCTGAGTCTCTTACTTCTGCTTTGAGTATGACTTGTGGAAAAGGACGGGCATACAAATCAATGCTTGTTCTGCTTTGGGTGTGTATATAACCCTGCCTTAGCTCTCTCTTCTCCTTAATTGGAAAGCATGTTAACCTTCAGCCCCTTTGCTTTTGAATTTTCTCTATATAATTTTGTGAACTTAGTGAAATGTGAAGACGTTAAAATATTTATGTTATTTCAATGGTGTAATTTTAAATTTGCACATTTTTGTTATAATTTACTCATGATTTCATTTCCCCCTCACCCCCCTATGTAAGTATATCATGGGGGAGGGGGGGAGGGGTGGAAATCCAACAGCAAAAATAAATTATTTAAGAATTCATTTTATTTAATTCTTACAATTGGAGCATCCATTCCGATCCAGCAAGGGTGGACTGTAAGTAGGTACAGGTGTCTGTTCATACATCTGCGCTACCAAGGTTTGGGCAGGGCAGCAGGGAGGATGTTGGGTTCAAAAGCACTATTTGCCTATTTTTGCCAGCGCAAGAGAGAAGCAAGTAAATCTGAGCACCTTTTCAAACATATTATTACTGTGGCCTGTCAGAGCTGATCCTGTTGATCGTGTTTTATGTGAGCATCTCACAGCAGGGAGTTGCCTTTTTCTATGTTCCCGGATCGTGTCCATTGACTGCAATTAAGAATTTATTCCTGCCTATTTTCCTTTGTCCGGGCTCTGAAGTAGAGATCAGCCAGTGGGCTTCTCAGGCTCAGATCTAGCACCCTCAGGCATACCTGCTCCTCCTCACCCAATTACAAACCCAGAGGCAAAGGGAGGAGGGGGGAGGAGCGGGGATGAGTTGCTGTGGCAACAGCCTTATTGACAGTCCACTTTGGTTCAGCCCACTACCCTGCAGCTCGGGTGGAGAACCTCCGGCCTGGGGTCCAACTTTGGCCCTCCAGGTGTCCCAGTCTGGTCCCCTGGGGTCCCTAGAAGGCCACGCCCCCTTCCCCAAGCTCCACTTCCTTCCCCCCCCCTCCCCAACACAACATTTTGGTGATTTCCTGCCTTTTGGGTAGGGTTTTCCCCGCTGCATTCTAAAAGGTTGAAACGCCTCTCCGAAGGCTTTGTTATTGGCAGTAAGGGGTTTAAGCTAAAATATGCTGCAATTCTTGGCCCCACTCCTTTTGGCCTCCGCTCCACCCACCACTGGAATGGGGCCCCTGAGAGCTTCTCCAAAATGGAATTCAGCCCTTGGGCTGGAGGAGGTTCTGCAGCCCTGCTGCAGCTGCGCAAAGTGGGCTTCTTGCGAAACTAGTGGAGTGTGGAAAGCAAACTTCCCTTTGGATATTGACCTTATTGAAAGGATGGGGTCTTCCGCTCCTGAATATGATACCTTAAGCTACGCTGGCTGGGACATGCTGGGAGTTGTAGGCCAAAAACATCTGGGGACCCAAGGTTGGAGAACACTGGACTAAAGAAGCAAGGCACTGTACAACATCAGAAATAGAACCATGTTTTTTTCTTATATGTTCACCTGTCCCTACAATATTATTCATGGGGGTTGACTTTTTGGTTTCCAAATACTCTCTAAAACACTTTCCAGAACTGGTAGACCCGAAAAAACCCCATGATGATTATATGAGAGAACTGAAGAGAGCAACGTAGAGAACGGAAGCCGAGGGGGGCCCTGCTATGGAAACTTTCCCATATAGAGATGTATTGTTCTGCTGCTCCCAGCACTGGGATACTTTCAGGTTCTCCACACTTCAGAATATCAAGGCTGTGCTCCTCCACCATAAAACAGTCATCAATAACTTTCTGCCCAGGTGTGGACATTTTTACAATACCAAGAGAATCCAAATGCCTATGCTCACAGTACTGTGGCATATTACATTTGTGGGAGCAGGGGGGAGCATGCTTCTGTCACCAGGGACATGAGTTGTGACAAATGTTTGAGCCACTGTTAGTAGGAATTTGAGGCTTAGTAGCTCTGCCTGTTCTAGAGAGAGGAGGGTGGCATGCAGTAGCTCAGAACAGGAACACCTCACTCCCATCTCCCCTTTTACAAGTACTTTGAGCGTTTTGTGGCGAGACTGTATTTCAGGGGCGGGCAACACCAGGGTGGCATAGTGGTTAGAGTGCTGGACGTGGACTCGGGAGAGCCAGGCTCTAGTCCTCACTTGGCCATGAAGCTCACTGGGTGACTTCAGGCCAGTCACTGACTCTCAGCCTAGCCTGCCTCACAGGGTTGTTGTGGGAATAAAATGAGGGGGGGGCATGTAAGCCACCCTGGGTTCCTTGCAAGAGGGAGAAAGGAGATTCATAGATTTCTACAAGGCCATCGAGTCCAACCTGCTCAATGCAGGAAACTAGAGGAGGGGTCTCCCATCCAAGTAATAACCAGGCCTGACCCTGCTTAGCTTTCCACACTCAGACAAGCTGAGCCAGCGTAAGCCAGAGATATAAATAATAATAAATAAACGTGTGGCCGTCCAGGTGTTTTGGACTACAGCTTCCATTCTCCCTCACTATTGGCTATGCTGGCTATGGCTGACGGGAGTTGTAGTCCAAAATATCTGGCGGGGAAAATTCCAGCTTGGGGGAAGCTGCCCCGGAGGATACAGGACCCTTTGCCCTGCCCTAAGAACAGCAACTGCAATTATGAAATGCTGGGCTGACGACCCCATGACCAGTTTTCCAGCAGCCACTTCCAGCAGTGTTTCCGTGTACATCACTATATAACACATCACAGAACATAGCTGCTTTCCTTTGAAAAGTATGATATTTGAGGCCCTTGAAAGCAGTGCCAGTGCTGTTGGCTCTCTGATGGCATTTTCACACTAGTAGCACAGGCCTCTGCACAGGGCTGACGTCTCAGTGCCTGGCATCCTTGGGCAGCTGTCAGGGGTCACCTCTAATGCCTGCTCTGGGCCCCACATTCTTCTTCTTCTGAGGCTCTGATCAGTGCCAGGCAGCGAGATCTCGCTGCCATTTTCATTTCCTGCAATGATCCAGAATGACATTGCATTGAGGGTATTGTGTAAGGGACTTAAAAGGGTGGGTGGCTTTACGGCGCTGCTCAGAGCATTGCCGCTCACCAGTGGAGGAGGGGGCCCACCAGATGGTCTTTTGCCAAGGCCCCCCTCAAAGCTGGAGCTGACCCAGAGCTCTGCAACATATACTGACTTAACTTACGAGCTTCAGACCAAAAGTTGCCTCATTTAGCAGGAAAGTACCTGTTCTACTTTCAGTTTCAAAGTGAACGATAATGACAAAGCTTGCCACCTTTCCTAGCCTAGGTACTAAGCCCACCTGAGCCTTCCCTCAACCTTGTGTCCTCCAGATGCTGGGGATGCTGGGAGTTGTAGTCCCAACACATTTGGAGGGCACCAGGTTGGGGAAGGCTGCATTAAGCATTCACTTTGCTTTGAAGGTAGCCTAGAGCTGCAATGACAGCCATTTGGGGGCTTTGAGCCAGCACAAGCCGTTTAGCTGGCTGGTTGGGGTCTGAATCCTATTCCAAAGTGGCATTCCCTGTTTTTATCAAGCCCACATAGAGACACACCAAGAGGCAGCTTCCTTTCTTTTTTGTGTGACCCTGTATGTAAAATTGGAAGATATATGAGCCATTCTGTTTTTCCAGCACTCTGCTGAACGTGGGGCTACACCAACCGTGCCGTGCAGTGAGTGAAGGCAACCAAATAGGACACAGATATGCTACATCATGCATATGAAGCTTTCAGACCCACAGAGTGCTACTCTGGGTACTTTTAGTAGAAGAGGGGATTGATGATGATGATGATGATGATGATGATGATGATGATGATCATCATCATCATCGAAAAAGTAGAGTTGGAGGGGGCCACAAGGCCATCGAGTCCAACCCCCTGCTCAATGCAGGAATCCAGGTCAAAGCATCCCTGACAGATGTCTGTCCAGCTGCACCTTGAATGCCTCCAGAGTGGGAGAGCTCACCACCTCCCTAGGTAGTTGATTCCATTGTCTTATTGCTCTGACAGTCAGGAAATGTTTCCTGATGTTTAGGTGGAATCTAGGTTCCTGTAACTTGAGCCCATTATTCCGTGTCCTGCAAACTGGGATGATCGAGAAGAAATCCTGGCCCTCCTCTGTGTGACATCCCTTCAAGTACTGGAAGAGTGCGATCATATCTCCCCTCAGTCTCCTCTTCTGAAGGCTAAACATGCCCAGTTCTTTCAGTCTCTCCTCATAGGGCCTTGTTTCCAGTCCCTTTATCATCCTTGTTGCCCTCCTCTGAACCCTCTCCAGTTTGTCTACGTCCTTATTTATTTATTTATTTATCTACTATATAAATGTGAATGTTTGTCCCTCCGTCCATTTGTTTGTTTGTCCGTTTGTTTGTTTGTCCGTTTGTTTGTACGTGGGTCCGCGCGGCGGGTTTGCGTCGCATTGGCTCCTACCCGGTTGGACGGATCCGCCCCAAACTTGGCACGCATACTCCCCATCACCCAAGGACAAAGACTGGCGGGTTAAAATCTCCGAAAAACCCTTGCCGTGCCGGTACGGCCCAAAATAGATTAGAGCCAATGGCATCGCTTGGAATGCTCGCAGGGGCCATTCAGGAGGCGTTATGCAAATAGCTCCAACCAGCACATAGAATGTTGGTATGCACTGCCTCCACAGGGGCCCAATCAGAGGCGGATATGCAAATCTCTCCTATGTCCAAACAGAATGTTCACATGAACCACAGCTGGGACAGCAGGGATTTGATTGCGTAATCCCGGGGGGGGGGGAGGCAGGGATTTCATTGTTGCATAGTCCGGGGGGGAGGGAA
Organism: Shinisaurus crocodilurus; assembly: GCA_021292165.1. NCBI lineage: Eukaryota > Metazoa > Chordata > Lepidosauria > Squamata > Shinisauridae > Shinisaurus > Shinisaurus crocodilurus. The sequence goes on along the minus strand of CM037879.1, from coordinate 93,777,341 downwards.
GCAGGGATTTCATTGTGTAGTCCCGGGGGACACACACAGGGATTTCATTGTGTGGTCCTGGGGGACACACACAGGGATTTCATTGTTGCATAGTCCCGGGGGGGAGGGAAGCAGGGATTTCATTTTATAGTACTGGGGGGGGGCATTGTTGCATAGTCCCGGGGGCGGGAAATCAGGGATTTTATTGTGTAGTACCAGGGGGGGCACAGGGAATTCATTGTTGTGCAGTCCCGGGGGAGGGGGGAAGCAGGGATTTGATTGCATAGTCCCGGGGGGGGGGGGGGGGAAGCAGGGATTTCACTGTCTGGTCCCGGGGGGGGGGATTCATTGTTGCATAGTCCCAGGGGGGAGGGGAAGCAGGGATTTGATTGTGTAGTACCGGGGGGGGGGAGAGAACAGGGAATTCATTGTTGTGCAGTCCCAGGGGGGAGGGAAGCAGGGATTTCATTGTGTGGTCCAGGGGGGCACAGGGATTTCATTGTGCGGTCCAGTCCGGGGGATGACGACACACAGGGAATTCATTGTTGCATAGTCCCGGGGGGGGGGGGGAGGAAACAGGGACTTCATTGTGTAGTCCCGGGACAGCAGGGATTTCATTGTGCAGTCCCGGGGGAAAGGGGGCAGGGATTTCATTGTGCAGTCCCGGGGGAGCTGGCAGTCCCAGGGGAGCTGGGATTTCATTGTGTAATCCTGGGGGAGCTGGTAGTCCCAGGGGAGCTGGGATTCCAAGGGATTCCAAACAGCGGTCAGCTACCTTAAGGAATTTCGAACAAAGAGTGCCTATAGGAAAATGACGACCCGTGCAACGCCGGGTAAAAAAAAGCTAGTTTCTTATATTTATTAATCGCCCATCTGGCCCGTCACACTTCTTAAAGTGTGGTGCCCAGAACTGGATGCAGTACTCAAGATGGGGCCTAACCAGTGCTGAGTAAAGGGGAATTATCACTTCCCGCGATTTGGAAGCTATACTTCTATTAATGCAGCCCAAAATAGCATTTGCCTTCTTTGCAGCCACATCGCATTGCTGGCTCATATTCAGTTTGTGATCTACCACAATTCCAAGATCCTTCTCACTGGTAGTATTGTTGAGCCAAGTGTCCCCCATTCTGTAACTGTGCATTTGGTTTCCTTTCCCTAAGTGCAGCACTTGATGATGATGATGATGATGATTGAACCCTGAATACCACTTATGAATGAAATGAATGCTTAAAGACTGTTCTTTACATCAACTCTCATTTAGTCTTATCTGCTCAGCCTTGCAAAGCTATGCCTATTACCCTATCTCTGTGTCATAAGAGGTGTCCCTTATCATGGTGAAGTACCTCATGCAAATGACAAGTCTTCTATGAGAACTGCAAATCAGGCATTTTAAATACACTGGTATTTCCCTGACCTCTTTGAGGAAGGTTGCAATTTGAATTACTAATTTAAGAGATCATCAGGTTTCATAGGCCCAGTTCAGTTTCCTGTGCCCACACTCCTGTTCCAGAAGAGCAGAGGAGCTCATACGCACAGAGGCCTGAATCACCCAGGTTCTCTGTCAGGAAAGTAGAGATGGTAGCCCAATGTGGCCCTGCAAAAGTACAAGTGTTGGTGAAGAGCACCAGCTCCGTACATAAAGTGATGCACGCAGCTGCTCCTCCACCAGGAGAACCCCACTTCGGCCTGAGTAGTGTCGGAACCGGGCCTATGTTTCTTTTGTTCTAAGCGGTGGAAGGAGTAAGTTTCTTTGTGACAGAATCTGTTTGGGAATCTCCAGGCCCGTTTCTCGCACAAACCTTCCAGTGATTTGCCAGCCACATTTTTTTTTGCAGTCACTCATTCTGACCATACTAAATTTTAGCCACCCACTGAGCTGGTCATATCAATACTGAAGCCACGTACGAAATTTAGTATCGTTTGCCTTTTTGCATTTAGTCACTCAAAAAGATGTATTTGCAAAGGCATGGAAAGAAACAGCCAGCCCAACATGACTTCAACATGCTGCATTGGCAGGGGTGGTTCAAAACAAACAAAAATGGGGTGGCGGTGGGAACCAAAGGTTAAGTCCTGGTGTCAGGGGTCAGAATGGTCCAGCACCCACAGAAGCTCATGTCCTGGCAGAGAGCCCACTGGCAATGTTACCCAGGGCTAGGCCAAGACATTTTACCACCTGACATAGAGAACAAGAGCCTTTCTCTCCCCCCACCCCCATTTTTATGTACAGAAGCAGGCAGCTGAATTTTACATCAACACTGACAAGAGGACAGCATCTTCCACTTCACCTGAGGGCTACAAGCTAGCTTAGGGGGCACAGGGCAGGCTGTGTGGCATGCACAGTTCTGTCATTTAACAAGAATGGCCAGGGGGAAGACTGCCACTGCTGCCACAACACATCACCACCACCACCACCCACTAGCATCTACTGCCTGAGGTGGCTACCTCATTCTGCTTAGTGGTAGAGCTGGACCTGCACCCCTCTTGTTCACTGTTGCCACCTGTTTGTCCACCCGCTCTCTGGCTCAGAGTGGATAGTGAAATGAGTAGCAACAGCAGCAAGGAGGAGGAATCACTCCTGCCACCTGCTTCCTCACCAGCTTTAACCCCTGCAGGCAAGCAGCTGCAGCAAAGGCAGAAAGGAAGATGACCAGGCCCATTTCTGTTAGAGTAAACCAGAGTAAAAGCTTTGCCCGCTTAACTCTTAGTATTACGCACGGAAGGAAGAAAGCAAAAGCAATGTATTGATAGTAAAGTGTTTATTCAATTGTAAGACTCTTACGAGATTAAGGCGTCACACGCAGAAGAGAGGTTCGTAAAGATGGTAGCACTACACCGTGCTCACCCCTACTTTATAGTATTCAACTATAAACAATAGGAGGGTTATACAACGGTTACGCAATAATTACATAACTTGTTGACTTGCAAACTTGTTATCAGACCATGACGTATAGTCACCTTGAATCTAAGTCAGGAGATGTTTTGCACTCCATTCACTTCTGCACCCCACACTAAACCCAACATCCCCCTGCGTTTAGTGTAGGTGTAGAACGTGGTATCCATCTAATACAACAGCAACAGTTTTGTCAGCTTCTGGTGCTGTTCTTTTCCAATTGGCTTTGACAAGAGATCTGCTGGAATATCTCTACCAGCCAGGAACTGAACCCGCATCAGACTACTTCTGATGTATTCCTTTGCATGACTCAATTTTATCTGCAAATACTTTGTTCTTTGTTTATTGCTATCTGTTTTCAAAATAGCAATACTGGCTTGGTTGTCCTGAAAAACTGTGATAGGTTTTTCCACATCAATTCCAACATCTTTAAACAATTGCAATAACCATTCAAGATTTACAATGGCATAATTCAATGCATTCAGTTCAGCTTCAGTTGAACTCAAACTTACAGTAGATTGTTTCTTGCAAGCCCAATCAAACAATGCATTATTATAACAATAACAAACTCCAGAGGTGCTTTTGTTGTCCTTACTATCACTACCAAAACTGGCATCTGCATGAATCTGTAAGCCACCTGTGTTTTGAGATGTGAAACGTAGTCTGAAGTGCAATGTTCCCTTCAGATAACGCACAACTCTTTTCAGAGCTTTCCAAGCATGTTCTGTGGGGTTAACAGTTTGCCTACTCAATAGGTTCACACTGACAGCAATATCAGGCCTTGTTGCATGTGCAATGAAACTTAGCTGTCCCAATATGCTTCTGTACAGTGTTGCATGCTCAAACTGTTTTCCATCAGCATGTGCTTGAAAATCAACAACCATTGGAGTATCTACCGAGTTAGCATGCTCCAAATGCAGCTTTTCAATCACATCCATGATTTTCCTGGTTTGATGAAGCAAAATACTGCCTTCTTTATCCCTTTCCACTTCAATTGAGAGATAGTTGGTCACATTGCCAAGCAATTTCAATTCAAAATGAGATTTCAAATCCAGTATCAGTTTATCATATTGCTTTTTGTCTTCCCAGAAAAGCAGCAAATCATCAACATAACAAAGTACATACAGTTTATGTCCCTGTTCCTGTTTAACAAACAAACATTGATCTGCCACTCCCTGTGTAAATCCCAAATCCAGCAGTGTTTTAGTTAAAACAGAATTCCAGCACCTTGCCGACTGTTTAAGTCCATATAAAGACTTCTGTAAATGACAAACCACGTCTTTTTTCACAGCAACACCATCCGGTGGTTGCATGTAAATGTCCTCAGACAATTGACCATACAAGAACGCTGTGGTAACATCCAAATGTGAAATATTCAGATTTCTCTCAGCAGCAATCTTAAACATCAGTCTGATTGTTTCAAAGCGAATTGTAGGTGCAAATACCTCGTGGTAATCCAAACCCTCAATTTGCGCAAAACCACGTGCAACCAATCTCGCTTTGTGACGTGCCACCTTTCCGGTGTGGTCAGTTTTCACTTTAAAAATCCATCTGCTATCAATTATTTTCATGGATGGCTGTTTCTTTACCAGCTTCCATGTTTTGTTCTTATCCAAAGAATTTAACTCAGCTTGCATAGCCTGAAGCCATGGTGTAGCTTCCTTAGCAGATAATTTCTCTACCTCCTTGTAACTCTGAGGTTCAAAAATGGCTTTTCCTGCAAATTCATCCTGATATCTCACAGGTTGTTTTGTAGGACGTTTTGATCTACGCAACCTTTTCCTTTCCTCATCAGAACTATCAGTTTCCTGTTTCAATGAACTTGCACCAATGGTGAACAATGGTTTCTGTTCAGTTTCATCCTCTGAACCATGTGGTGTTTCAGTATCAGAGGAGTCAGATTCACCTGACTGTCTTGGAGTACTTTTAATGCTTTTGTATTCTGATTCTGTATCTGAATCTGACTCTGAACCTGAATCCTCAGGATCAGTAGTGCCTACAGAATAGGGTTGAAAAATCCCAACCTTTTCCCAATTAGCATTATACTCAACACTTCTAGACAACCTTACAGTCTGGGTGTCAGACATGAGAACACGATATGCACCTTTCTCATATCCAAGAAAAATCCCATGCAAGCCTCTTTTTCCTAGCTTCTGACTCTGAGGTGTGTGCACCCACATATCAGACCCAAAAATCTTGAAGTGTTTCACAGTAGGTTTCTTGTTATACAGCTTCTCATAAGGTGTACAATTCAACACAGAACTGAAACTTCTATTGTGTACATAACTGAAACAATTCAGTGCTTCTGCCCAAAACACATCATCCAAATTAGCATCAGTTAAAAGACATTTCAATCCATGTAACAGTGTCTGATTTTGTCTCTCACACAATCCGTTTTGCCAAGGTGAGCGTGGACTGGCAACCATGTGTTCAATACCACGTTTAGTTAGAAATGCGTCAAATTGCGCTGAATTGAACTCCCCTCCCATATCTGTAAAAAAATAGGTGACATGGGTATTATGCTTGTTTTCCACCCAAGCACAATATTCCTGGAATCTGTCCAATGCTTCAGCTTTATTTGCTAGCATGTAAACAAACGTGTATCTCGTGTATTGATCAACCAACACCATGAAGTAGCGTGCCCCTCCTCTGGAAACTGTCAGAGGACCCACTAGATCACCATGAACAAACTGAAATGGTTTTTCAGCTTGTCTCCCAGTTTGCTTACCTTTAGGTGCTTGCTTTACCTTGTGTTGCGCACAAGAAATACATTTCATGTGAAAATTACACTTTTGCAAATGCATACCTTCAACCATTGTCTGCATTTTCTTCACAGCCTGAAAATTCAAATGCCCATACATTCTATGGTAAGCATGTATGCAATTATCGTGTACAGGAGCATTGACCTTTGAAGTAGAAACCTTACTCCCTTTTATTTCTTCTACATCATTACAAACCCTGTATGATAAAAGAAACAAACCATTTTGTAGCTTTCCAAACAAAAATACTTTCCCATCTTTCAGTATTTCACATTTAGCTACAGAGAATTTTACAATAAACCCTTGATTAGTCAGTTGAGAAATGCTCAGTAAATTTTCTGATAAGTCAGGGGCAAATAACACATTCTTGATTGTTGTGTTCAAACTCTCAAGAAATACAGTTCCAAAACCATGACTGTCAAATACCTGACCATTGGCAAGATGAATCTTCCCCTTTTGTTTAGTAAAAGTTGTAAACAAATTTCTATCTCTGCACATGTGTCGGGTAGCGCCGCTGTCAAAAACAAAGTAAGAAGTTCCCTTTGTTTTGCCTGTTTCAATCAACAATGCTTTCGCCCCAGAGGTTGGCTTGGAAGCCCCCTGCTGTTTTCCAGCTTTGTTTTTCTTTTTACAATCTTTTTTAAAATGTCCAATTTTCCCACAAGAAAAGCAACGTTTTGCTTTTAAAGCTGCCGCTGATTCTTCAGCTGAAATCACGCCCCTGCTGATTGGTACAGCTTTCTGTTCCTCTCCATGGTAACTGGCAGCGACACGGCGATCCACTTCCGCCATAAGCCTCGCCTGAATCAGTTCCACGGTCAGCTGTGCTGCTGGGATTGCTGCCAGCTGAGAAGCGATGCCTTCAAAGGAAACATCCAAACTGCTGAGAACAACATAACAGAATTGTAAATCCGGTATCTCGACTCCTCGAGATAACAATTCGTCACGCAGCAACCTCAGATGCCGTAAATGAGCACATACGTCACCATCCTTGGTTAGCTCAGCCCGATATAGCTTCTTAAAGAAAACAACTGTAGATCCAGTCTCCCGCCGGAGATGAATAGCTCGTAGTGCCTCCCACTTGAGTTTAGCAGTTCGTGGTGCTCGAACATTCACCAGTTGCTCATCAGAGACACCCATAGTTATTAGAGCACTTGCTTTTTGATTAGCAGTTGTCCATGCAGCCGTCACTTGTGCTGGTGGATCATCTGTTACAGCATGCCATATATTGTCCATGCGTAGGTGTGCTTCCATACGCTGAGACCATATGGAGAAATTATGATCTGTCAGCTGTGGAAAAGTGAAGCCTCTGTCTTTGCGTTCTTCTGCCATTCTGCTGTACTTTCAGTCAAAGGAGTGCTGTAATCCGAGCCGCTGTTATCAAAGCTCTAGCATTCCAAACTGCACAAACAGCATTCAGCAATCATAAACATTTACTATAAACATTGCCTTTCTTATCCTATCCTGGGCCCATAACCGATGTTAGAGTAAACCAGAGTAAAAGCTTTGCCCGCTTAACTCTTAGTATTACGCACGGAAGGAAGAAAGCAAAAGCAATGTATTGATAGTAAAGTGTTTATTCAATTGTAAGACTCTTACGAGATTAAGGCGTCACACGCAGAAGAGAGGTTCGTAAAGATGGTAGCACTACACCGTGCTCACCCCTACTTTATAGTATTCAACTATAAACAATAGGAGGGTTATACAACGGTTACGCAATAATTACATAACTTGTTGACTTGCAAACTTGTTATCAGACCATGACGTATAGTCACCTTGAATCTAAGTCAGGAGATGTTTTGCACTCCATTCACTTCTGCACCCCACACTAAACCCAACAATTTCTACCTGCATCATTGATGGACTAAATTTGTTGCAGAAGAGGAAGAGGAAGGGCGATGAGGACCACTAGCATAATCGCATACCCTCCAACATTTCACAGATGAAAATAGGGACACACATGTGAATTTGTAAGAGGTATGGTTAAGTAACATGGAGGTGTGATCAAGAGGGTGTGGCCAGGCAGCATGGGGGCGTGGCCAAGGGTATGGCCAGGCAACCAAAGGGCATGGTCAAGTACAAATGTTATTAGAGGAAATGCACAAAACTGCAGTATTTTCTCCCTCTCACCTAGAACGTGGGGTTATCCACTAAAGCTAAATGGTGGCACATTTGGGACAAACAAAATGAAGCATTTCTTTGCATGGTGCAAGACTCAGAAGACCTAACAGGTTTTTTTTTATTATGGAGAAAGGGTATCCCTTAAATGTAAATGTATTCTGGGACAAAATATTTCAACCTTTAAAAAAAAACACAACATATATATTGCATTTGAGCACATATATCCAGTATTAAACACTGAAGCTCCATGTTTTAAGGCAATCTACAACACTGACCATCACATCTTGTAGTAGCAAATTGATTATGTATTGTGTGAAGAAGTATCGTGTAATTGAGGGATAATTGTGAAATGCTGCACCTTGCTAGAAGAAGAGGTAGCAGCAGCAGCAGCAGCGCCAGTGCTAGGATGACTTTTCCAGAATTATATTATTATATAATATCTCATATATTATAATTATTACATTATTATATTATATATTATTATATAATATTTTATAAGTGGCTTTTGTAATTTTTTTGTACCTTACTTAAACCCTTAATTGTTGATATCTGGTGGTTTTCATGGGGGGGGGGGGTGTCAGTGCTTGCAGGGCAGACTCTTTCTTTTTGTTTTAAAATTGTCAAGATTGGCACAAATTCAACAGGTGAAGCTTACCCACCCACCCCACACCCCCAAACATGGAGCTTCAGAGAGAAGGGGAAGTTTCTTGCATTTCCTTCTGACACTGTATCTCACCTGTTAGAGGCACAGAATCAGCTCTGTTAGGAAATTAAATCTTTGGCAATATAAAGATAGGAATCATATAATAAATTCCCTCATTCATCTCTCCCTCAGTCCAGGCCAGCGGGTTCAGCCTCCATCTCCTTTTCTTTTCACCCAGCTAATCCCTTCCCCACAGCAATGTGCAGCAGAGGCAGCAGGTAGAGCATGCATGTGCACACGCACACACACATCCTCACCTGTCTCTCCCAGCTTAGCAGCATCTGTCTCTCAGTGGAGACCTTGCAGCTGTTCATGGAGACCTTGCAGCTGTTCATGGAGACCTTGCAGCTGTTCGAGCCTAAGCAGAACTACTCTTAAAGGGGCTATGGGCAAAATTGCAGCTAAGCTAAAACTGCGAGCTTAGCTGCAATTTTGCCCATGGCCCCTTTAAGAGCAGCTTAAAGTAGCTGGAAATTCAAGAGTCTGCATGACAAAGTGAGAAGCCATGATGGCTTAAGAGTTTTTGTGAGGGTCCCAGCATTTTCGTGGCAATTGGAGACTATGTAATCAGTATTCTTCAGGATGGTATGCAGCCTGAAAGGATAGAGCTTGTTTTTGATGTGTACCTAGAAACTTCCATGAAAGATGCCAAAAGATACAAGTTGTCTGCAGTTGCAAAAACAATGCACCAGCTCACAAATATTCAGGGACAAAGTTTTTCGAAGGTAGGCTGTAGATCATCCTTCTCCCATCTGGTGCCCTCCAGATGTTTTGCACTACAACTTCCAGCATTCCTGACTATTGGCCATGGTGTCTGGGGCTGATGGGAGTTGAAGTCTGAAACATCTGAAGGGCACCAGGTTAGGGAAGCCTGCTGTAGATTCTTGATGATGTCTTAGGCATGCTTCAGCTGGGAGTTGTAGTAGGTGAAGATCAGCGACTTCCTATTCATTCCTCTGCTGGGTGTCCTGTCATACTCCAGGGTATCCATATGGCTTCTATCAATCTACTTCTTCACTTCCTTAGGAGTGTACTGTAGTTTTGCAAATGTTTGGTGTTAGGAATAAATGAACTTTAAATAATCTACGAAATATTTAGAATCTTTTCACCTCAAGGCACCTACCCTCTGGTAATCCGCATGCCTGTTCTGGTTAAGGCAAAGGGGAAAGCCCAATTTAATCAGGGGAACTACCTCCTGCATTCCATACATAGATCTAGCCTGGAGGAATGGAAGAATGTGTAGGAATATCCAGAGGTGGGTTGGGTGCATTAGGAGATCCAAGACTAGTAAATTCCAATGACATTCCTGAGACAATCTCTAAAAAAAGACCCAATAGGACTGTAAAAATGTTGACCTCTCTGCTTTTTTCTTACACCAAAGGTACAGCATTGTAGCGGTGGTGATTTGTCTTAACTCTGGAACAAGGCACTTAGAAGAACAAGTGTATACACAATGAATCTTGCATGTTTCTGTATTTATTATATAATATTATATTATATTATATTATATTATATTATATTATATTTATTATATTATATTTATATCCCACCTTTTTCCCCACTAGGAACCCAAGGCAGCTTACATAATGTTTAAAGAGATAAGCAGATACATTTATGAACTATTTTTTAAAATTATTTTTATTGTGGTGCCTCAGTTGTCACCCAAAGATTTTCCTCCCTCAAACCCCTAGGGCATTATGGAGATCCCCTCTACCCCACCCCATAACCATCCCATTTCTCCTTTTGTCTGGAATATTAGGGATGGCCAGGATAATAGATAAATGTTATGGGATTATGCAAGGCCAATGGCTAATAATGAGATGGCAAGGCAGGACTGTAGGTACTGCAAAGCAGTACTCTCCCCCCCCACACACACACACACCCCACACACAGATCACCCCATTCAGCAAGGTCCCAGTGAAGGAAACGAAATAGTTAAAATAAAACCTTACAAGAGATTTTAGCCAAGCATGTAGACAGATTGCCAGGGTCCTGACTAATACTAAAAGAATGTAGTCAATGGCTGGTGATGACTGTGGCAATGACTGACAATGGCCGTCAATGGCTGTTGTTGATTCACAAAGGTTGAGGTGTTTTGCTGTCTCACCCTGCCTACGTGACCAAGATAAGAAAATACCTACCAGCTGCTTGATTGTAAGATCATCTTCCTGTCTCCTTGTAAGGAAATCCCCCTCCCCTAAAGCAAACCCCCCTTTTGTCTTGACCTTGCTGACCAATGTAAAGAACTGTTGCCAAATGACCAGACTTAGGTATGCTATAAAAGTGGTTGTAAAAGCCCCGCCCGGGGTTCTGCTTTGCGACACAGTCCGCAGGACCAATTGTGCACAATAAACCTTTTTCCAATAACCCGAGTTGGTCCTCGTTGTCCTTATCTGAGTTAAGGGGTGACCACTGCATCTGGCGACCACGAAGGGACAGCGAGGAAGCTTTGCAGCTTGCTCGGGGCACAGCCCACCGCTGCCCCCTAAGGAGAGGCCTTGCGGAGCTCCCAGCGCGCATCACAGCACTTGGCTGTGAGGGAATCCGAACAGGGGACCTGACGGAGCAGTGGTCGGACAGTGACTCCAAGAACCAACAAAACTCGGTGCGGAACTAGGACCAAGGGGGCCGGACCGGCGGAACAGGCGAGTATACTCTAGGGTTCCTACAGGAGAGAATAGGAACAAAGGGAGGAGGATTGGCCATCCTCCGGGGATTGGACCTACGAGGCAACTGAAAAAGGCTGAACTGGTCTCCCTTTTGGTAAAGGAATAAGGGATTGGACCTATGAGGCAGCTGAAAAAGGCTGAACTGGTCTCCCTTTTGGGTAAAGGAATAAGGGATTGGACCTACGAGGCAGCTGAAAAAGGCTGAACTGGTCTCCCTTTTGGTAAAGGAATACAAGAGATCTCGGGAGGGAATGTGTTGGTATGCGTGGTGAAGTGTGAATGCCGCTGCAGTTCCCGTAGGTGACCGTGGAACGTCCGGGGCCGCGGGTCAGCAGAGCGTGTGTGTGAAATCCCTTAACGTCTAACAGGAGAGACCCCTTACTCTCCTGTCCGTACCCCACCCTTCTGTTTCTGTTCTTGTTGTTAGTCTTAGAATTAAGAGAATGGGGCGGGGGGGAAGCAGCGTCCCAAGGACACAGCTTCAATGCATGGAAAGGAATTTCAAAGCAGGGTTTGGGAGAGACTACGGGCGAAAACTTGAATGCCAAACTCTCCGGACCCTGTGCAAAGTAGAGTGAGTGGCCATCCATGGGAGTGGGGTGGCCAGCACAAGGCTCCTTCGACCTCAATATTATCGAGCAAGTACACCAAAAGGTGGCTCAGACTCCAGGAGGACACCCAGACCAATACTCCTACGTAGACCAGTGGCAACAAAATGTAAAAAAAACCCACCCCATGGTTAAAAAGGAGTGCAAGATGGAGGCGGCACACATAATGATTGCCTGGAAAGGGACCCTGTCCTGGCCCAGAAAAGAGGAACGTGCCAGACCAAAAGAAAGGCAGAAGAAAGAAAAAAAAAACAAATGAGTGAGTGCAGCTGTCCCTTTAAAGTAAAACCTCTGCCTGTTCGCCCAGTTGCCTAGGAAAGAAAAGCACAGACTAGCTAATCGCATTCCTAATAGATTAGAAGTCAAACACAAGATCTAAGAATGGCAAGAAGTACCGGTACTCAAAGAACCCTGTGTTGTGTTAAAGAAATACAACAACAACAAAAATGTTTGTGAGCTTTTTGTGCAAAGAGTTCCTGAGCATATGCAAAAGTTTTGGTGCCTTTTGGAGTCTCCACCAGTCCTGTGTTTAGTGAAAAGGAAAAGAGTGTGCTCCTAACCAAAGCACATACTCCCTCAGATCTGAACTAGAGGCGAGAAGTCCCAAAATGAAAAGAAATATATATATTTGTTATAGCTGCTAGCAAAATCAAACAGTTCTCCAAAGAAATGGGCAAAAATGAATTGAAATACCTCCTTTTCATTTTCTTCTGGTTCTTGATTATTGCATTTTGTTATTGATATTGTGTTATTGTTATTGATGTTGAAAGGTTTAAGGTTTAGAAAAGAGGGAAACCTTCAATAAGGGTAGTATACATGTGCGTGTGAAAATGTCTGTGTGTGCATGAATGTTATTAGATTCATAAGCTGTTGAAAGACAGACAGGCCCATCTCTCTCTCCTTCGCTTATTAGAATTCATAAGCTGTTGAAGCCAGGGATTGTGGGTTCGAGTCCCACCAGAGTCAACAGACAGGGACACACACACCCCCTTCTTTCCAAACCTCCCTGCTGATGAATGCATATAAGTCGCTGAACAAGATCTGGGACTAAATCAGGTCAAGACGCCCTGATCTCTGTTGCGGCAGAGTTTCAAAAGCAAGTGGGCCTGATTGAACTCCCCCTCCCATGATCCAGTGACATGCGAATGTTGTGTGCCTGTTTGGTTTGTAGAATTAAACCAAAGCACTACACACACACACACAGAGTGAGGAGCTCAAAAAGGTAGAATTCTGTGCCACAGTACATCATAGGTGGGAACCAAAATGCTCCAAAAGGGGCACCTTTAGCAATAGTACTCCAAGAATTTGCCTCTTTACCTAGAAGTAAGACTTTGTCAAAAACATGGTGGCAAACTCTTTGTACTGAAGAAGAATGGCCATGCAGAAAGAGAAGTACTTGGCCCAAAAATGGGTCCTGAGAAAAACAGATCCTAAGGGACCTTCGGGTGGCCCTAGAGGACAAATTCCCAGGACAATTGGATGATTGGTATATTTAGACAGAAGTGAGATTTCAAAAGGGCTACCTTAAGCCTTCCGAAGTAGGTTCACCAGACAAAAAGTGCTTCATGATGCTTTAAGAACTTTAAGAACTCAAGCAATTGAAAACAGTTAAAGAATGCTTGCAGTTGTCAGCAGAATCTCCAGCACAATTTCTGTACTGGTGAAAACAACAAATCCGCTTGTTTAGAGGGGTAGATCCTGAGGGCCCAGCAAAATGAGCCTTTAGTGATATCCATTTGTAAAACATTCTCAAAGGGGGAAGAAAAAACATGTAAATGAGATTCTGGCTACTGCAAGCCATGTGTGTAGCCAAAAAGAAAAAAAAGGGTTATGTTCAAGTTAAATGTTTATTCCTCCAAGTGGGGCTAGTTGATGGTGTAAATTGAAAAAGTTTTAATTTTGTTTTGAGTGTGTGTTGAATCTCTGAAGTAAGCAAAGATAGAAAAAAAAAATGTTGCTCCTGGTTATGCAATTGCGAGGTTGCTTCCTCTTGTATGGCAAAAGCAACTGGAGATGTGAGAAGATTAAGATTTTAATCTTAAACGAATTGCAAAGATTTTAAGGTAGAAAAGAAAGTTGAGAAAAAGTTTATCCCTTGCACCTCGAAAACAAACAAACAAAAACCCTCAAGTGACTGCAGGTTTCCTGGTATGCAAGAATTGGCCAATCACGCTCCCAGAGAATCAGCAGCTAACCACTAGAGCGAAAAACGATACTAAAGTGTTTTTTAAGAACTGTAATTGAGAGAGTCTGAGTATTGAGAATGCAGGTTTTCTGAGCATAAGCAAAGTGTTAGTACCTTTTGGGAATTGAACTGTGTTAGCTTTAAAAGGTCAGAAAGAGTCTGCCCCTGATCAAGGCAGGCTTTTTCTCTGAGACTACAGCTGATGCAAGATAAGCTCAAAAAGAAATGGTTAACTATTTTTCACAGAAGATTCAAGAGCTTCACCAATGAGTGGAGCCAAAAGGTTTTTGAAAAAAAAAAAAAAGAGAGATGATTATTTCATAGAATCATAGAATCATAGAAAAGTAGAGTTGGAAGGGGCCTACAAGGCCATCGAATCCAACCCCCTGCTCAATGCAGGAATCTAGGTCAAAGCATCTCTGACAGATGTCTGTCCAGCTGCACCTTGAATGCCTCCAGAGTGGGAGAGCCCACGACCTCCCTAGGTAGTTGATTCCATTGTCTTATTGCTCTGACAGTCAGGAATTTTTTCCTGATGTTTAGGTGGAATCTAGGTTCCTGTAACTTGAGCCCATTATTCCGTGTCCTGCAAACTGGGATGAACGAGAAGAGATCTTTGCCCTCCTCTGTGTGACATCCCTTCAAATACTGGAAGAGTGCGATCATATCTCCCCTCAGTCTCCTCTTCTGAAGGCTAAACATGCCCAGTTCCTTCAGTCTCTCCTCATAGGGCCTTGTTTCCAGTCCCTTTATCATCCTTGTTGCCCTCCTCTGAACCCTCTCCAGTTTGTCTATGTCCTTCTTAAAGTGAGGTGCCCAGAACTGGACGCAGTACTCAAGATGAGGCCTAACCAGTGCCGAGTAAAGGGGAATTATCACTTCCCGCGATTTGGAAGCTATACTTCTATTAATACAGCCCAAAATTGCATTTGCCTTCTTTGCAGCCACATCGCATTGCTGGCTCATATTCAGTTTGTGATCTACCACAATTCCAAGATCCTTCTCACTTGTAGTATTGTTGAGCCAAGTGTCCCCCATTCTGTAACTCTGCATTTGGTTTCCTCTCCCTAGGTGCAGCACTTGGCATTTATCCCTATTAAATTTCATTCTGTTGTTTTCGGCCCAGCGCTCCAGCCTATCGAGGTCACTTTGAATTTTGTTTCTGTCTTCCAGAGTATTAGCTGTTCCACCCAACTTTGTGTCATCTGCAAATTTGATAAGCATTCCCTGTACCTCCTCATCCAAGTCATTAATAAAAATGTTGAAGAGCACGGGGCCCAGGACCGAGCCCTGTGGTACCCCGCTCGTTACCTCTCCCCAGTTTGAGAAGGAACCATTGATAAGCACTCTTTGAGTCCGATTCTGTAGCCAATTGTGGATCCACCTGATAGTTGTTTCATCTAGCCCACTCTTAGCTAGCTTACTAATCAGGATATCATGAGGCACTTTGTCGAAAGCTTTGCTGAAGTCCAGATATATAATGTCCACAGCATTCCCACAGTCCACAAGGGAGGTTACCCGATCAAAAAATGAGATCAGATTAGTCTGACAGGATTTGTTCTTGACAAATCCATGCTGGCTTCTAGTAATCACTGCATTGTTTTCAAGGTGCTTGCAGACTGACTTCTTTATAATCTGCTCAAAAATCTTCCCGGGGATTGATGTCAGACTGACTGGCCTATAGTTCCCAGGTTCCTCCTTCTTGCCCTTTTTGAAGATGGGAACAACATTTGCCCTCCTCCAGTCGTCTGGCACTTCACCTGTAAAGGCATGTAGACTGTCCCCTCTGCCCTGAGAAAGGGGGGGGGGAGAAGAGGGCCGTAGAGAAAGAGATGGCAGGTAGAAAGTTTAAGAAAATGTAGAAAAGAAAAAAAAAGATAAGGAAAAGAAAGACTAGGCAAAGAGAAGGGTTGGACAAGGGCAGATGCAAAAGAAACATTAGAATTGCAAGCAAGAAGGGCATAGAAAAGGAAATAAAACCCTCTCTGCCCAAGTTATGCAGGCAAAAGAAAGTTGTAAAAGATGTGATAAGAAGTAAAGATTTTGAAAAAAAAGCTATTTGAAAGAAAGTTGTGTGCAGCAGTGTCAAAAACATAAACAAAAAAGAGAATGCGTATCTTTAAATATATATATATTGAGAAGTAATGTGCAGTTCTGTTCTTAACAAGGCAGATTAGAAATCAAAAGTTTTCTTGTCTTCTTGAAAAAAAAAATGAGAAATGGTTCTGTTAAGTCATGATGGATTGTGTAAACTAAAGGCTACAATAGAATGTAGTCCCAATTCTCCTGGCATTTGCTGAGTCTCTGGGGAATGAAGAAAACAGGGCTTTCCGCCAATATTGGCTTTGGTACCAGCAGAATATTAGGCGGAAAACTAAAAAGAAGTGAGACTCTTAAAAGTCTGCTTCTCTGGTTCAAATAGAAGAAAAAAGAGATATGCTGCAATATCCCCTCCCTCGAGAAGCAATAAATGCTATAAGGCTCATTAGGTAACTTTGAGTCAGTTTCAGACTCTCAGCTGTACCTACCTCAAAGGGTTGTTGTAAAGAGAAAAATCCAAAAAGAAAAATTGTAAAATGCTGTGTCACTTAAAACCTTGCCACCTTGCTGCTGCTCCCAACAGAAGGGAAGGGTAAGCAAGGGGAGGGGGAGCATGATTATGTACAAGCAATAAAAAGAAGTGCAGCTATCAAAGATAAATCTAAACTACTAACTCAGTTTCTGTACGTTTTAGTGCCCAGTTTTGTTAAAATGGGCTTTCCTGAAATTTTACCCTCTTTATAAAGATGTATGCTTAGTTAGTTTTTGCCAAAAGCAAACGAACAGGGCAGCTTTGGTAAATTTGAACAGTTTAGTTGCAAAATGTATGCTTGTCTAGTGGCTTTTATAGCAAGCTAACAGAGCACTTTGGTAAAATAAGCATTTAAGTGTAGCATAACACAATGGCACCAAAATATCAAAAGAATTGCAATCCTTCTGTTGTTGTTAAGTTAGTTTTCAAAAAGTTGTACAAATGACTTGTTGTGTTTTATGTGATTTTCAAAAAGCTTGGTTTGCCTTGCTAAAGATAAAAGTCTGTGGCTCATGCTGGTTCTCAGCTTATCGAAGTGTAGAAAGCTGAGCAAAGTCAGGCCTGGGTATTACTTAGATAAGAAACCCCTCCTCTGGTTTCCTGCATTGAGTGGGGGGTTGGGCTTGATGGCCTTGTGAGTCCCTTCCAACTCTAAAATCCTATAAAAGATTTTTGTTAACCCCTCCCGATTTCCTGGCAAAAGATAGGCAAAAACAAGTCAGTTTCTCCTGCATTCTTTATAGCAATGTCACAAATTAGCAAGTTGATTTCCTGCTAAAAGACTATGTACAGCGTCATTCAGAAAAGCAGATTTAGTTATTAGTTTGATTGTTAACAAAAAGAGTGGTTTGAATTTAATTTTACATCTGCAGTGACTCAGTACTTTGTCCAGTGTGCAGTGTGCCAGGCTCATAATACTGGAAAACCTGTAAAAGACAGGGTGAGCATACAACCTCACCCTGAAGACCTTTTTTGTGGTGTACAATTTGATTTTGTTGAAATGCCTAAGTATTGTTCCTATCAATATGTGTTTGTAGTTGTTTGTATGGTTCTAAGTGAGTAGAACATGCCCCTGTGTGAGAGCTAACGCCTCGGCAGCGGGCAGAGAGAGAGAATCCTTTTTGCTAAAATATTAGAAGACAAGCTGGCCAAAGTATGCACAGAGACGAGACTGATGTGGCCAGATGCACCTCCCATGGCCCTTGTGTGTGTGAGATCCAGGCCAAGTCGAGTGGCGAGACCTGACCCCTCGTGAGATGTTGATGGGACATTCAATTCAGAATTACTGCAAGGCCCTGGTGAGATGTGTGAAGACTCTTCATTCACGGGTGAAGGCGGCTCAGCACCAGCCCAGCATGGAGGGACACTCTGTCCCAGGTGACTAGATTCATATTCAAGTACAGCGAAAGGAATTATCGCTGGATTCAAAGTGTACTTAACGCTGTGAAGTGCCAAGGACTTCAGCCATAAAAAGCCTCTAACCCCTAACAAGAATGAGGACATAATAACGCCTCCAACGATTCGGGGTGAACGTGCTAGAAACCTCTTCCCCTGAAACAGAAGAATTTGTGCCAGGACATCAATATCATCTCAGACCTTAGACGGGACGACCATCAAAGACAACACCCAGAAGATCGGACGAGATGAACTGATGTCAACTCCAGCTCAGTCTGAACCAGCCTTACCTATCAGCCCTTAATTAAAAGTGACCCTCAGTGTGCATTCACTTAGAATCAAAAGGAGAGAATGTGGTAAAGTGTAGTTTCAAAATGTGATTTCTATATTGTATAAACACATAACCTGTAGCCAATGTTTACTATTGTTATTCTGCTTGAATGTAATCCTATGGCTTACATATGCATCCAGTCTAGACCTAAAAAGGGCTCGATCTAGGAGAAGCTTTCTCTAGATGGCTCCCCAAGTTACCAGGGTTGCAAGCGATAGGGCTAATCGCAATGGGTTGCATCCTGCTCCCTTGTGTCCTCCCTATTGTGGTCTGGACAATCCAAAATAGCCTGAGCCTATTGGCAGAAAAGGGGCGGCTGCCCAGGTCCTGGCTATGTGGGAATATCGCCCCATCCCCCAGGTTGAAACTCCAGATAGGTGTTGAAGTTTCAAAAGGGAGGAGTGAAGGAAACGAAATAGTTAAAATAAAACCTTACAAGAGATTTTAGCCAAGCATGTAGACAGATTGCCAGGGTCCTGACTAATACTAAAAGAATGTAGTCAATGGCTGGTGATGACTGTGGCAATGACTGACAATGGCCGTCAATGGCTGTTGTTGATTCACAAAGGTTGAGGTGTTTTGCTGTCTCACCCTGCCTACGTGACCAAGATAAGAAAATACCTACCAGCTGCTTGATTGTAAGATCATCTTCCTGTCTCCTTGTAAGGAAATCCCCCTCCCCTAAAGCAAACCCCCCTTTTGTCTTGACCTTGCTGACCAATGTAAAGAACTGTTGCCAAATGACCAGACTTAGGTATGCTATAAAAGTGGTTGTAAAAGCCCCGCCCGGGGTTCTGCTTTGCGACACAGTCCGCAGGACCAATTGTGCACAATAAACCTTTTTCCAATAACCCGAGTTGGTCCTCATTGTCCTTATCTGAGTTAAGGGGTGACCACTTCATCAGAACCCTCTGTGTAGCATTTACAGGGGGCTGGAGCGGACTGATGTGAGGAGGAAGTGGTGGGGAAGCCTGCTTCGGCCAGCTCAGGTACACGTGCCTAAATCTTGATCCCACGCCCAATGAAATTTTGCCACCTTGCCTGGTACTGATTTCTGGTCTGGTTCATGGCCTATTTGGAGGACATGTAATAAAATAAAATATAAAACAGAAGTACCTAGATAAATAACCAGTTACAGTGACCATGGGTATATACAGTATTTATTCATTGCGCAACTAACCTGCACAATCCCCCATATCTAGTTGCCTCCGACCTGTGTTGATTCTCTTCCTTGTCCACAATACACCCTGCAGTAGATCATGTGCGCAGAGTAGCACTTTCATAGCAATGGGGAGGAGGGGGCTTACAAGCACCTCTTTTGCTGACCGTGTATCTGTTGTGTTTAATGCATTAAAATACTAAGTCAATAGCTGCGGAAGTTCCCATATGAAAGCGCCCTTATACACCTGCTATCCCTCATAGATATTGATGGGTCTCCAGCATATGAAACTCAGGCCAAACTACATGCTACATGAAATGTATGCATGCATATACATATGCATTAAATGTATGTACGCTGTATGTATATGATTGTGTCTCAGGAAAGAAACTGCCATTGGTGCCACCTTCTCAAAGCAAATTGCAGCTTCGGGAGTGATTTTTTATTGGGATCACAGTGTGGGCAAAAAGGTTAACCCCCTTTCCCATGGGCTGTAGCCCCATCTTTATTTCCATTGCACACACCACTGCTGCTATTTTAAAACAAAAACATACAGTGCAATACCAAGTTACACATTTGACGTGACACATAGTTTGACTCTAATGTAGGGGTGCGGAACCTCACGCCCGAGGGCCAAATCTGGCCCTCCGGGGGTCCCAATCCAGGGGGTACCCATAAGACCAAACCCTGTTTGCCCCAACCACCAATCGTTTAGTGGTTTCCCAGCTTTGGTGCCATTTTTCCAATTTCTAACAGGTTGAAATGTCTCTCCTAAGGCTTAGTTACTGCCAGTAAGAGCTTTAACCTAAAATATGCTGGAATCTTGGCTATTTCTGGTATTTTTGGCTCTGCCGCCTTTTAACTTCAGTCCCACCCACCACTGGAATGCAGCCCACCCGAAAAAGCCTTCCTGAAATGGAATTTGGCCTTTGGGCTGAAAGAGCACCCCTCCCCTATTGGAACAATATGGCAGCTCTCATTGCTATCCTTTGCCCCCTTTCATCCACCAAATCAGAGCCAGTTAAATGTCTGTATTCTGAAGGGTCACTCTATTGTCCATTTGCTGGTCCAAAGCCTGGAGCTATGCAACCCCTCATGAGTGGTCAGGCTCCATGAAGAGTTGGCATAATCTTGAACAGCCTTTCCCAACCAGGTCCCTCTAGATCTACTGGATTACAGCTCTTACCATGGCCATCTGGAGGGCACCAGGTGAAGAAAGGCTGATCTAGAAGTAAAGATTTCACTGATTCAGATTACAAATGCTTGGATGGTATGACCTCATCAATTGTGAACGGGAAGAGTAAAAAGCTAACGGGTTTCCTGAAAGTTCCCCTCAAGAGGCAGATCAGCACCTTGCCTTTTCAGAAGCCAAATGACATAGCAATGGCATAAAATGTATATGAAATGCCCTGGGAAACGTTTTGCTTCTTTTCCTTACAAGTGACACTGGCAAGAAATATTTGCATAGGTCACTTTCCTTATTAGTGATGGGACCCTAACCAAGATGCCTTGGCATCCCTGTTCGTTTCTAGTATTGGACTTCGCTAGAGGTTTACCAGCAATAAAGGGACAAAATGTATCACTACAGTGCCGGGAAAGTTCCCTAGAACACCCGAGCATTATTCTAACTTCCAGTTTACATCATCTTACATGTATACTGATTTGACTGGCCTTGACATGACAGTTATCACAGGACAATTGCCTTCACACTAACTTCCCCAATTTTTGTGAAGTCCTGAATTTTGATTTCAAGTTACAAGTTTTCATAGATCATAGAGTTGGAAGGAACTTACACGGCTATCGAGTCCAACCCCCTGCTCAATGCAGGAAACTAGAGGAGGGGTCTCCCATCCAAGTAATAGCCAGGCCTGACCCTGCTTAGCTTTCCACGCTCAGACAAGCTGAGCCAGCATGAGCCACAGGCCTGTATATGTGCTTGTGAAGGTCCCATTTATTGCTATGAGGCTTGTGAAAGGCACTTACTACAGAGAGGGCACTCAGGAGTGATCCTGTCAACCGCCAGGGTCATCTCTGTGTTCCAGAGATCAACCAGGGTTTTGACAGGACCACCAGCCATATCAGCCGGAAAAACCCCTAGAGCTCTCTGGAAACCACCTGGATACATTAGCCTCTGGGCGCAGCCCATCTTAATAGGTCCCCCACCCTTGCAGAAGGGAAAAGCCACCGCCAGTCTAAATCTCAGCATGTGATGATCTGACCATGACAAGGGGACCGATTCAAAGTCCCTCACCTTCAGATCACTATTCCCACGCCCAGCTGAAAAAAATCAATATTTAAGCGTAAAACTCTTACTGCCAGTAACTAAGCCTTGGGAGAGGCATTTCAACCTTTTAGAGTGGATGAAAAACTGCACAAAAGCTGGGAAACCACCAACCAATCAGTTGTCAGGGGAAAGGTGTGGGACAACTGGGGAACTCCGGAGAGCCAGCTTGGGGCTGTGGGCATGAGGTTCTGCACCCCTGCACTAGTGGAAAGGCTGTTTTGTTCATGGAAGAGCTGTGTCCAGCTGAGTGGAACCCCCACTTCACCATACATGTATAGGAGGGGTGGTGATTGCGGGGCAGGAGAGGAGGGCACAAGCCTTCACAGCCACATGACTGCTGCCAGCAGCAAAGCACAGCACCGGGGAGACTGTTAACCAAGTCTTGCATTGGTGAGGTGGTGCTCCCAGCCAGTATAGAAGTCCAAAGTAATTGGAAGCATTGGATGGAGTGGTGACCACCCAGCAGATCTTGTGCAACTGCTAGAACTGGGAACCATGCTTAGTTATCATCTAAGACCACCTCCTCTTTCTTTCCAGCAGAAGTAAAGAGCGTTGCCAAAAAATAATAATAAAAAAAATTGACCCCAAATCTAGAGAAGTTTCTCTGTTTAGGCATCCACGTATGTAAGTCTTTGCTCAAACTCATTTTCAAAATCTTTTTATAGCCCACCAGAGTATACACTACAGCCTGCATTTTCTTTATTAACTGTTTCTTATACCAACTGTAGCACAATCCTTGATGAACTATGGAACCTCACTGTGTGAGGAGTCTTCCGCTAGCTCTTGAGCAAGACTTCACAGAACGCATTTTCTCTTTCTGTTCATAGTTCTTTGGATCCCAATCACTGTCGCAACTGAGGGGATTATATAATCTGGTTCTGTGTTTATCCAGTACTGTCTGTTTCATAGGCATAGGCATGGTGCTTCAGTCAGTCCCAGTTCCTCACCAGTTTAATCTTAAGCATGTTTATTTACATGTAAGTCCCGGTGAATTTAATGGGGTTTTCTCCCACGTAAGCACATAGGAATGCGGCCTAAATGCCTGAAAGACACACAAATTGTGTAGTCTACATAACTTCCTTCCCTCCTGTGCTTTTTTCAGCAGGGAGATACACTTTTGGTAACAATATCAGAGTCAAACTACAAAATACCTTATCTAGATGTTATTTAGAAAGGTTAAGATAACTCAATGGAATTTAGGTCAGGTAAAATGATACTATCCACGATTCAGCCTATTACGGTATATATTTCACCCTACTTTTTTTAGTTCGGTACTGCCATCTTGTGGATAATTTCATTACTGTATATGAATTCTAATTTTTAGCTCTTGTCTGAACATGTTGTTGTGATGGTGATGGTGATGATGATAATAATGATGATGCAATTGATGTGCATGTTATGAGGATCGATCCTCATGCCCCAAGGCAGCTTACAATCTAAAATAGTCCCGCTTGCTCCTGCTTAGGTGTTCGTTTTAAAATAAATTAAAATTGCTTGCCATTTATTAAATTTTGTAGAACTAATTTAATAATGCCTGATGTACATCTATGTTTTGAAATGATTTTATTGACTGAACTGTCATACTTTTTACTTTTTAAATGTATCTCTTTGTAATCTGTAGATATCCCTGTGTTGTGGGATTGTGTGTATATATACTTCTTCTTTTTTAAAATTGAAAGAAAAAAAAGAAGCTAAATAAATGCCTAAGCATGACTAAGCAGAATTATTTTAGACGGTAGTGGCTTCCATGCTGCCCATGTAATGTAAGAAATGGTTTAGAAGTTCTGGTGATGTCGTTATAACTGGGGTTCACAACCTTTTCAGCCACACGAGCCACATCCAGTATCAGCTGCGTGGCTGGGGGCTGCACATGTGTGTGAGCACACACACACACACACACACACACATCCCTGCCCCCCCCAGCAATCACCACCAAGATGGCTGTTTCTCTGCCACTACTAGCAGTGACCGCAGAAGCCAAGGAACAGCGTCCTCCCCCAACCCCTGCTTCCTTCTGCATCTGCGCAGGTCCATCTACTTATCTTAGAATGAATTACTTGTATCTTATTTTTCTGCGAACCCCCCCCCCCCTCAGACCCTTAGGGCGCAATCCCATGCAAGTTTAGACAGAAAAAAAGGCCTACAACTCCCAGCATGCTCCAGCCAGCATGCTCCTGGCTGAGGCATGCTGGGAATTGCAGGCCTTTTTTCTGTCTAAACTTGCATGGGATTGTGCCTTTAGTTAGCTTTCACCAGGTTTCGCTGAACAAGTGAATCATTAGCAGGGATTTAAAAGAGGAGAAGGAGACGGCTGGAGGAACAGAGATCAAGGCTATTCTACATATTGAAATAAGCATGAAATTAAGCAGTAGAAGAAAACAGGGTAGGAAAAAGCAACAACGAGGATTGGCTGACAATAGATGAGCCTGTGTAGATGCAGAATGGAAGCAGTGAGATGGGATGTAAGAGAGCCAGTTGTGGCGTAGCGGTTAGAGCAGTGTTCTCCAACCTTGGGTCCCCAGATGTTTTTGGCCTACAACTCCCAGCATGTCCCAGCCAGCTCTGGCTGGGGCATGCTGGGAGTTGTAGGCCAAAAACATCTGGGGACCCAAGGTTGGAGAACACTGGGTTAGAGTGTTGGACTGGAACTCGGGAAATCCGGGTTCTAGTCCCCACTCGGCCATGAAGCTCACTGGGTGACTTTGGGCCAGTCACTGACTCTCAGCCTAACCTGCCTCAGGGTTGTTGTGAGGATAACATGGAGAGGAGGAGGGCTATGTAAGCTGCCTTGGGTTCCTCACAACAACCCAACGTGCTGCATTGGGGTAGTATATAAGGCCTAATTCTCATATTACCTCTTCAGCGTCCTTGTGACAAAATAATGTGGCATGTGAACTGCATGGAATCCATGTATGTGAGGAGAGCAGAGGCTCCCACATGGGACAAAGCCATTTTAACCACATCAACAGAACTTCTAAACCCTTTCTTACATTACACTGGCAGCACAGAAGGCTTTATGCTATGGCATTATCCCCTGCCACCGAGGTAACATGAGGCGCCCCAGGTTATGGGAGAAGACTCCAGGCTGCTGCCGCTTCCTACACCGGCACTGCCCAGTTCCCAGGAGGGAAGATGCTGGTGTGAGGAGGAGCTGTAGCATAGGGTACTGGAGCATCCCGCCTTTCCTGATTGCTGGAGCTTTGTAAGCGCATTCAGCCAAAGCCCTTTTTCAGATCTTCACGCTGAAGGCACAAAGATTTATGATGTAACCAGGGGTACTTGAGGGTGTGCTTTCATGGGTCCCATCCTCACTTTAGCCCTACTCGTGTCACAGCTGAATGCCTGCATAGGGGTTTTGTGGTCTTTGGACACAGAGAGAAAGACCTGAAGTTTGGGACCCTTGTAAAAGTTACTGGATCTGAAGCAAAGTTAAGGAGAGAGAGATTTTGGGTTTACTCCTCACTAACATTTGAGTCCTGGTGGCCTCAAACTGGATGCCTGTGTTATGATTTTTGTGTGTAATTTTGAAACACCTGTTTGTTCAAGAATTTGCTGTTTGCATATTTTGCCATGGTAGTTTTTATAATGTTGTTCTGTAGTGCTGTTCAGAATTCACTTGATTCTGTCTGTCAACACTCATTTTTGGAATTGAAGTACCGTAGTTAATTAAATTAGTGTGAGCTCACGGCTGTTGGAGTTTATGACTGTGGTAAGAAGGAGATTAATAAGGCCTTTATAAACTCACTAGTGGTTCCAGAAGAACAAGGTATAACATAACAGAAGAACAAGGTATAACATTTAAGGGCTTTAGCTCAGTATATGAGAGCAGAGGAGGGGGGAAATGTGTTTTTATGCATCATGGCAGCTATAGTAATTGGCTTGGGAAAATGTTTACCAATGACTATACTGAAGAAGAATTAATTGGTAAGTTTTGAGAAAAAGTTGTGTTCTGGGAATTGATTGAGGTAGTAGATATGTGTATGATTTAACAATGAATTTTGAGAATTGTCAGTCTTCTTAGGATGGTTGTTTACAACAGGTGTTTGGAGATAATTATTTATTCTTCCTCCTTTTAAAGTTTGGCATATAATACAAAGCCTATTAGTGAGTATTGGTTGCACACACACACACACACACACACACATATATATATATATATTTGTTATTTGGAAGTGTTGACTTGTAATTTTTATTTTTTACAGATTCCATATGATGTTATTAGGCCACTGGTGAAGACCTTTGTGTTGAAACAGGGTTGGCTTGTCTTGTAATATATTTTAGAGAACTAGACTGATCGGGGGGGGGGGGGGGTGTTAGAATTTGTGTGCTATTATATTTTACTACAAGATATTGTAATAAAGGATCCTGTACAGTACTTTTTCCCCTCCCTAACTCTGTTTTTGGTTGTGAAGAAGCACCCTTCCCAATATGTCCTTACCTTGTCTTGTTATTAGTATAGAAAGGTCATTATTATCGAAAGGTCCCCCTTGGCTGGCTGTACGAATCTTGTTCGTATCCAGGATCTTGTGTAAGAAATGTACTTTTCAAGGTCCTAGAGCAGGGGTGGGGGGACGTCTTTCAGTCCAAGAAAGAGGCATTTCAACCTTTTAAGGCTTCTCTACACGAGGCATTTATTGTGCGCTCATGGTCCCTCACTCACGGAAATCTGTGGGTCTTTTTCATGACATCGTCATCCTCCAGGGCCTCTCCCGTGTTTTGCAGCCATTTTCGCAGGGTTTTTTTACAGCAAGAAAGTGTGGTATTATTCTGGATGCCACCATTATTCGCTACGGAAGCCTAGTGTAAGTGTGCAATTCTGCTCTATACCACAGCGCCACCTTGTGTTGTGTAATGGAACGTATAGAAATGCAGAGAAGAAAAACCCCTTGGAAAAAACCTTGTGTGAAGGATGTTCTAATCCTCCCCCAAAGGAAATGGAAGAAGAAACCTTGGTAAAGTGCTGGGTTAAACATGTCCTATAGAGAAGCCCTTAGAATGTGGGGGGGACCTGCACAAAAGCCAGGAATCCACCAAAAAATCATTGGTGGTTGGGGGGAAGAGGGTGGGGCAAGGGGAAGGGGGCATGGCCATCTGGGGAATCCCAGAGGGCCAGATTGGTACCCAGGAGGGCTGGCCAACCCAGGAGGGCCAGATGTGGTCCCTGGGCCTGAGGTTCTGTACCCCTGTCCTAGGGAAAGCCGGTGACTTCATGTGCACAGGGAAGGGCTGTAGCTCAGTGGTACAGCTACATTAAAAGGTCCCAGGTTCAAGACTCCTGTCTGAAACTTTGGGGGGCTACTGCCAGCCAATACAGATAATATTGATCTAGGTGGACCAAGGATCTGATTTGGTATAAGGCATATTCCTAAGCTGGCTGGGGCATGCTGGGAGTTGTAGGCCAAAAACATCTGGGGACCCAAGGTTGGAGAACACTGTTCTAGAAGACAATGGGAATTCTAGAAGACACTGTAAACGTCTGAGCACTGGTGGGGCATTCTAGCACACGGTCAGCCTTTCCACTGCCCGAGAAAAGAGGCTAAATCATCTGCTTCTGACCCCATCACTACCATCATCCACCCGACCAGCTTCCTTCTCTGGCGGTGGCAGAGGTAAAGTGCCTCCAAGCTGGTGCTGGGAATACACATTATGGAAGTCTTCCTAGATCAGCTGTTCTGAGAAGTCTTAAAGGGCCCATGGTCCTGGTGAGTGCAGTTATGTTGCTTACATTAAAACTGTTCCAGTTAAATGTGATACAAGGATGTAGTGGTAAGAGTGTTGGACTGGGACTCAGGAGATCTGGGTTCTAGTCCCCGCTTGGCCATGAAACTCACTGGGTGACTTTGGGCCAGTCACTGACTCTCAGCCTAACCTACCTCACAGGGTTGTTG
Organism: Shinisaurus crocodilurus; assembly: GCA_021292165.1. NCBI lineage: Eukaryota > Metazoa > Chordata > Lepidosauria > Squamata > Shinisauridae > Shinisaurus > Shinisaurus crocodilurus. The sequence goes on along the minus strand of CM037879.1, from coordinate 93,749,798 downwards.
TGAGGATAACATGGAGAGGAGGAGGATTGTGTAAGCCAGGAATCCACCAAAAAATCATTGGTGGTTGGGGGGAAGAGGGTGGGGCAAGGGGAAGGGGGCATGGCCATCTGGGGAATCCCAGAGGGCCAGATTGGTACCCAGGAGGGCTGGCCAACCCAGGAGGGCCAGATGTGGTCCTTGCAGGAAAAAAGGCGGGGTATAAATATAATAAATAAATAAATAAAATATTGGCAATGAGATCAAGATTAAGAAAATATAGTAGGTTATTATGAGAAGAAATATGCTATGCTATATCTGCAGAAGATATACGTCAAAGGAGGCATGAACATTTTAATTAATCAGTCTGAAAACACTAAGAGTGTATTCCCCCCCCATTTAATCACATGATCTCATTTGTGAATGCTTCACTTCTTTAGTATTGTCCTCTAGGTGGCATGCTTGTGCCTAGAGCTGAACACAGACATGCTAATAGTCTTCAACAACCACAGACTTGGATGGGGGCAGGGGGGGAACATGAGTGAAAAGAGACCTGCAGATCCTACAATATACAACAGCCTTCTTCAACCTGGTCCCTTCCAGATGTTCGGCACTACAATTCCCAGAATTCCTGACCATTAGCCATGCTAATGCTTTGAAGTGCAAAACATTTGCAGGGCACCAGGTTGGGGAAGGCTGGTTATAGCACCCTCAAGCAAAAGCAGTAGAAAAACCTAGAACAGCATAATCCAATAGGGCCAATTCTGATATTGTTCTTCCCTGTGTGGAAGGAAACAGGGAGAAAATGACCTAAGTTCTCGTAATATTAAAAATGGTCAGAGCAAATCTGTCGCACACTGCTGGCGGATCCATCTTGAGGAATTTTGCCTTTTCATTTGTTATCAGATTCATTTCATAGCTATTTCTTCACAGTTTCCTTAAGGCTGCAATCATATACATACTTACCTAGGAGTAAGTCCCATGGAACTCTGGGGCTTACTTCTGAGTAGACATAGATACGATTGTGCTGTAAGTGTCTTAAAACTAGTAGAAAGTTAACAAAATATACATACCTACCCAAACGGGTAGTTACATATGGTTCCAGCCTGGGTTCAGGACAGAAGTGGCCTTGGTCACCCTGATGGATGACCTTCTTTGGAAGAGGGACAGGGGGAGTGTGACCCTGTTACTTCTAATCTCTCAGGAGATTTTGATACCATTGACTATGGTATCATCCTAGACCATCTCCATGGGTTGGGAGTTGGGGGCACCGTTTTATGGTGGTTTGGCTCTTACTTATGGAGTCAGTTCCAGAGAATAACATTGAGTGACTGTGCCTCAGCAGTTGAATTGTGGGCTGCCATTTTGTCCCCAGTGCTCTTCAACGTATATATGAAGACATTGAGAGCAGTTATTAGGAGATTTGGGGCAAGATATAATCAGTATGCAAATGACACCCAGCTCTATTTCTCTGTAACATCTGAGTCAGGAGAGACCATGCATGTTCTGAACTGATATGGACCGGATGAGGGCCAATAAATTGAATCCTGATAAGACCGAGACCCTATGGGTGGGTGGTTCCCAGGTATGGGAATTGAGTTATTTACCTGTTCTGGATGGGTTACACTCTCTCTGAAGGAGCCAGGTACGTAGTTTGAGGGTGCTCCTGGATCCATCTCTGTCACTGGAGGCCCAGGTGACCTCAGTAGTTTGGAGCGTCCATTACCAACTTTGGCTGGTGTGACAACTATGCCTGATCCTGGATAGGGATAGCCTGTGGCTTACGCTGGCTCAGCTTGTCTGAGCGTGGAAAGCTAAGCAGGGTCAGGCCTGGTTATTACTTGGATGGGAGACCCCTCCTCTAGTTTCCTGCATTGAGCAGGGGGTTGGACTCGATAGCCTTGTAGGCTCCTTCCAACTCTATGAAATCTAATCTAATCTAGCTACTGTGGTTCATGCAGTGGTAACCTCATGACTAGATTACTGTAATCCTAGACAATGTCTAGGGGCCATAGGATTGCTCTCTTAAGCTGTGACCTTTAATAGTGTATTTTAAGCCGTGATTTTAATATTGTTATATGTAAACCACTTAGAGATTCTATCATATTAAGTGGTATATACATTTTAATAATGAATAAATAATATAATATACCTTAAGATCTTCTTCAGAGACCCTGCTGTGAGTGCCTCCATCAAATCAAGGGAAGCAGGTAACCACTACTAGGGAGAGGGCCTTTGGGTCAATGCTGCCCAATTACGGAATAGCCTTCCCAGAGCAGTTCGCCCGGCACCATCTATACAGTCTTTCTGGCATCAGGTGAAGTTCTTTTTATTTTCCCAGGGCTTTTAGGTCTTATAATCTGAGCCTCTCCGTTTATAATACATGTTTAATTGTTGTTATCATTTTATATTATAATGTTGCATTTGTTTTGTGAGCCACCCAGAGAACTGGCTTTATGGGGCGGCTATATAAATTTAGTAAATAATAATAAATAAAATCTTGCCCTGGTTTGTCAAATGTCTGCTTGATTTGCCTTTCCCAGGAAAAATTAGGGTTTTTTTCCCTTCCTGTTTAGAATCAAGGTGTTAGGAGTATACTTAAAACAGCAGCAAGGCTAAACTCCTCAGTAACAGATGAGGGGGATTGCTTAACCCTTTCTGCTACTCAGTTCTCCTGGTCAAAATCTCTTTATAAGCTGCTATTTTACCCATGGGGCAAAATATGAATGCCTGCATTTTTCTTCCATGGGGCAAACAGCAACTTGGGCCGGGGCACCACTTTGACTGAGAAAATGGAGGGAAGCAATGCAAAACACCCTCTCCTCACTGTGCATTTGTTTATTCCGACTTCCGATTCCTTTTAAGGTAATCTTGACTTTAGCTCCTAAAGTAGCGTATTATGCTAGTTGCTATACTAAAGATCAAGCTGCCTGGCTGACGTTTTTCCGTAATAATCACAAACAATAATGTGTAAGACCTCTCAATATCAGTGTCTAGACAATCCCAGCTTTTCTTGGGTGGTTTTTGCTTTACATTTTCCCTTGTCCTGATGCTTTATATTTTCATATGGGAATATAATATAGGACAATTATGCCTTTCATTTGAATTTGTGAAGCAAAACCAAAAATTTGCTGTGGGATGACTCAAAAGCTGTCTTCTCTAAAGATTTTTATCACTCCAGATGCATATCCAATCTGTACTAAGAATCTATGAAACAATCATATTAAAGGCAAGGATCTCTACATATTGCCTGTGAGGTGTACATGTGCTCAATTTTCTAAGCAAATTATGCAGATAGCAAACAAAGAGAATAAGGGAAGGGCTGGGCAGGTCTGTTAACAGCACATGGTTTGCAAGTTGAAACAGAAATAGTTCTGCACTGCAGCTAGTGGAAAGTCTTTAAACAGAAGTCAAACAGGGAAACTGTACTAATTATTTCTATAGCACTTGATCATAAGCATATTCCTTTCGAAGTCACACTGAGATTGCCTTTCTCTTCCGAATAATTGGACGTACACATTTGTAATTGATTCCCAGCCTTGGCCTACAGTCCTGCTCAAATCCCATTGAAGTCTATGGCTTCCTACAGGACCAGCTTCAGGTTTTTTAGGGTCCTTGGGCAAGACAATCTCAATGCCCCCCCCTCCCTCAGTGAGTCTACCTTCTCAATGCCATTGTCACAAGCTCCTTTTGCTCCTCATCCTCTTTCTTGTCTTTGCTACCCACCTGTTTGCTTGACAGGCAGAGAGACAGTGGACCAGTGACATCTTCTCCTCTTCCTTCCCACTACCAGCACTGTCTGGGCCAGAGTGAGAGGCAGGTGAACAAGCAGTTGGTGAACAAGCACCATGGTGAAGAAGAGGAGCAAGTCCAGGGGACCCTTGGCAAGTGCCTGCCTTTGACACCAGCCTTGGCTTCCCATAGTCATGTGGTTGGCCCCTGTGGGAACAGAATGCTGAATTAAATGGGCCTTTGGCCTGAACCAGCATGGCTCTTCTTATGTTCTTAGTTAAGCAGCGTAACCATGTGCAGGATCTCAGCCATGATAGCTTAACCATAGGAAGATAAAATATCCACATACCATATTGCTTACCCTGCTGTACACAAATTAGGTTGGACTGGTGACCCTCTATTACCCTTAAATGTGTACTAAATTCAAAGCATTTTACAGCAAATGATGTGGTAAAAGAATAAGGAATCATCTGACTGCTCACCACATGGCCACCATTCATTTTCAGCATATGATGCATGTTTTAAAACCTACAACTCTGCTCACATGTTGAAAAGCAATCTGGCTACAAGACAGACCAGTCAGATGTCTTTGTTTTGCAGCCAGCTGTAATGTGCTCTGAATTTGCTACAAAGTTGGGTGGAATTTGGGGGTTATGTAAATAAGCCCTCTGTTTCTTTGCAACCCCGCAGTCGGTGGATGAGTGAGTTAGAGCAGAACGGAGCCATTTTAAAATCAAATTAACATTCTAACCGACGTAGGTTTTACGTTCTGATTACAGGAGCAGAAAATGCATAGACTAAATGCACAAAGATTACTTGGGAAAATGGCATTATAAATGTACAGTCAGAAGAATGTGTTCATTTCTAACAGCTCCAGATCCCATGAATCTAACATATGTTTGCTGTGCAGTTTTATTCATTACTTGTGAACATGATTTTTAAAAAAAAAACTTCTATGATATTCCCACCATCTAAAGTGCATCAGTTCAGATTTATTTCTACGTAGTTTAGACCCTCTTGTGTTGCTTATCACCGACGTGATAAAAGTGTACTTCATGTGATAATAAGCTGCATGACTGACATGTAATGTGTACTCTGTTCACTTTCATACTTGCCCTACAGGGGGTATTTGGTGGCATGAGATATTTGGATGATAGTCCATCAAAAGAGAGGCCAGCCAATATTTCCTCTTTCTGAGGGACCATAGCTCAGAGGTAAGAATACCTGCTTTGCATACAGAAAGTCCCAGGTTCAATCCCTGGCATCTCCAGGTGAGGCTGGGAAAAACTCCTGCCTGAAACCCTGGGGAGCTGCTGCCAGACAGTATCAACACTGCTGCACTACATGGACCAAGGGCCTGTTTCATAGATTTCATAGATCATAGAGTTGGAAGGAGCCTACAAGGCCATCGAGTCCAACCCCCTGCTCAATGCAGGAAACTAGAGGAGGGGTCTCACATCCAAGTAATAACCAGGCTTGACCCTGCTTAGCTTTCCACGCTCAGACAAGCTGAGCCAGCGTAAGCCACAGGCCTGTATTTCAGTTTAAGGAAATTCATGTTCCTATGAATTTCACAAGTCCCGGTGTTAGATTACCAAAATGCATGACACAAATAGGAATATGATAATTGTAGTCCAAAAGTATCAATCTAATTTTTTCTTTTGTGGGATGTTGCAAAGCCTTTTTCTTTTTAGTACGGAATTTTATTTTGAAATAAAATTTTAAAAAAATACAGGCAACAAAAAGGAAGAACACACATAACAATACAACAAGACCCCTAAGTAGAGGGGAACAGAAACTTGCTGATTACAATCCTTAGTTCAGGGGTGGTTGAACCTCTTTCAGCTTGAGAGCTTCTTTGAAACTGAATTCAGCCTTCAAAGGCTGCATTCCAGTGGTGGGCGGAGCAGAAGGCAAAAGGGGTGGAGCCAGAATATTAAAAATACCCAGAATAGCAGCATGTTTTAGCGTAAAGCTCTTACTGCCAGTAACTAAGCCTGAGGAGAGGCACTTCAACCTTTCAGAATTGGGGGGGGGACAGAAAAGCCAGGCAATCACCAAATTATTGGCAGTTGGGGGAAAGGGGTGTGGCCGGGGGAAGGGGGCGTGGCCATCTGGGGAACTCTGGAGTGCCAGATTGGGACTCCAGCCAGGCTGGATTTATCCTGCGGACCTGAGGTTTAACACCCCTGCCCTAGTACATCATGGGTAAACCTGTGGGACAATTCAGAGTAAAATTCAGGCATATTTTACTCTAAAGGAGACATCTAAGGAGAGAGTCTGAATGTGGAAGTGGTGTAACTGACTCAGAAAAATATATACATCTCTATATGACTGGAATGTGATAAGAAGTATGACGAGCATCTACAGAAGGCAGATACAACACCACCCCAACGCGCCCTTAAGGAGAAATTGTCTCTGTACATAGGAGATAAAACTGTAAGAAAGGATCGCCTCATGTAAATCTCATTCCTAAGCAATGTGAAAGGAATATAGAACTCAGCCATTTTAACGACACTGTGTATGCTTGAAATTCCTCCAAATCACTTACAGAACCTGAATGAAAATTGTCTGAAGTGATTTACTCAGAACCTATTCTTCTGTGCATCCACACTCTGCCTTTGCAGTGTGAGGAGAAGTCTTTCTTTTTGTATGAGGGAGTTTCCTTTTCAGTGTGGGGAGAAAAGCACTTTGCTCTTTCGATTCCACCTACCTGCCTTGCAGGTCCTAAGCCAATTCCCAGAGCCTCGCCCTGTGCAATTTTGACAGCAAAGACATGTTGTGCTCAGTCACCACAACAAATAGATCTCTCATCTCTGTATGTATTGCACATGACAGTAGCTTCCACTCAACAGCTGGTGACACAGCCATGATCAGTACTGTGTGATGGAAAGGAAACATTAATATTTCCTTAGGAAGGCCACTGTCTCTCAGCCTCTGCTCCCTCCTCCCATTTGAAATACAGAGATAATACCAGTGACCTTCCTTACAGGGTTGGTGCAAAGACTGCTCAGCTAATATATATGAAGTGCTTTAAAAGCAATGGGTTGGATCCAGACTTGGTCATACTTAGACTAGACCCACTGAAATCAACAGGAGTTAAGATGGAGGATGATTATCTACTTAGTCACAATAATGGTCTTGATGAAACATCAGTCTTCCCCGTGAGCAAGAGGTGGAGAGGCATTTGTAACATAAATGAGCAGTCTGCCTGGTGAAGATTTTACATTCATATTATTAATCCAATTGAGCAAAAACCACTTTTAGCCTCATATGTGAATATACCCCCAGGGCTATCTGCAGTCCTAAAACAGGCCTCATTCTCCAATCTATGGTCACAGCGGTGGTTACTTTGCTCTAATTCTTCTCAAATATGAATGACCCTATTCAAAAGGAGGCCTCACAAGCACTTGTTCGAGCAATATTATTTATTTCTTCATTTATCAGTATGTTTTATTAATCTCCACTTGTAATCAATTATTGCAAAACAATTTAAAGGAACACATATACATTTGAAAGAAAAATATAAATCAACAGAATAAAAACCCATTACTTTATTTTAAATATTTAAAATTAATCTGAAAGGGAATTATAATTAAACACGTTTCAGATTATAAGGGTCTTGTGGCATCTTAAAGGGGCCATTCATACAATTATTGTAGCATGAACCTTTGTAGGGTGGAATCTGCTCCATCAAATGCATATGGTGGCCTGAGAAACAGATTGATGCATACAATGTGGAAAATAAACAGCTTTACACAACGAAATTAAAAAGGAAAGCATACAAAAGATACAACACATGATCGAGTCAGAATTACGTTCTTCTACTGTTCAGAAGCATAAGAATGCAAAGGAGTACTAAGTACAGATGGATGCATGCTCAGATAAGAGTTAGGTGTTCTACCTTCCCACAGGAGCCTAAGAAAGTATCTACTACTGACTGAAAATGGTTTCATAGTCATTCCCTTGTTTTTGGAAACTGTGACTGTATAAAGCAGATCTCAGACTACATGAGAATTCACAGCACCCTCACAAAATTACAGTTCCCAGGATTCTTTGGAGAAAGCCATGATAACTATACATACATACATACATACATACACGCAGTGTAGCTCTGCCTTAAGATCTAAGATGAAAGCTTCTCTGTGTTAAACTCCACTATATATAAACCTACAAACTTTCCAGCCTATGTCATCTTTCAAAGGATGAATGAAAACTCCGACCATAACCAAATGCTCCATCTTTCTTCCCCCGCCCCGATGCTGTAAACTAGTGATGCGCAACATGCGACCATGGGCCACATGCACACACACCCCGGCAGCTGGTTTGGCTCCCACCAACCCCGATTCCAACCTGCAGTCAAAATTCATTGGCACACCACTGGCAAACCCCCCCCCCCCCAAAGGTTTGCCACAGAATTACAGTGGCAAATGGCTGAAATGGCTTAAAAGGGACAAAAGAGCAGCAGGAGGGTGGCCCGCAGGGGAGGTGTCTGGAAGATGGAAAGTGGCCCCTGGACACACACCCCAAGTTGCCCACCCCTGCTAGAAAATAACATAGTTTCCCTCCTAGGGTTAATGTGTCTTAATCATTTGTGACTTCCTGTTCAGTGTGATGGGTGTTGTCGTTAATACATTTAACTCATTAGTATTTCTTTGAACTCTCCTTGGCAATTGCACCTGAGGCAGTTGGGTGGTTCATAATGAACTGGGTGTGAGGGCATCTAGAAAACTGCCTGCCTCAATTATTAGTTGCTCCCTTTAGTGGCCAGCAATAGTTTAAGGCTGAGCCCGTTTGTATCTTCAAAGCTCTTTACAGATATTATGATTCAGAATTCTTCTATATTACAATATAGACAGTCACAACTGGTTAATGACTGTCTCAGTTTTATGCTCACAGAGCATATGAAGTTTCCCAAGAGCTATGCAATGAATCCCTGAAGATCCGTAGGTGACATTCTGAGCTCAGCAGCATAACACACAAGCCACAGTGGTACAGCAGGCGCTAGCAACCTTAAGGGCCGGTTCGTACGACACGGAAACCGTGGGGGAGCAGAAGCCCCTTGTGGTTCCCGTGTCGTGCGAACGCCGGCTGGGGGCGCCCCCGTGGGACGGCCGCGCATGTGAAGCATGCAAAGTGACCATGGGCGGTAGAGGAGTAAGCCCCTACTGCATGTGGCCACCCTGCTGTGCAAACAGCAGGCGGCCGTCCCATGGGGGCTGCACAGAGGCGGCAGCCCAGAGCGGCCAGAGCTGCGGCCACTCCGGCCTGTAGGGGCATCCCGAGCCCCCACCCCCTAGCACCGGGAGGCCCGCACTGTGGTGCGGGGACTGCCTGTTCCACCAGGGTCCACCCACATGCGTGGGGCGCAGGTCTGCGGCGCCCCGCCAGACCCCATGGACAGCCCCCTGGTGCCTTCCCTGCTCGCCACCTGGGTCGTATGAACCGGCCCTAAGACTGGATTACTGCAATGCACTCTACGTTAGGCTGCCCTTAAGGCTGCTCCGGAAGCTGGAGCTAATGCAGAATGCAGCAGCTTGGCTGTTGTCGGGAGCTGCCCCTTTTCAGCATGCAACTCTTTTACTGACGAAAGTGCACTGGCTGGCTATTCGCTACCAGGCCAGGTTTAAGGTGTATAAAGCCCGAAACAACTTGGAACCAGGATACCTGAGAGAGCGCAGCTGAGTGCCTTCTCCTTTACCAACCTGCCTGGTCAACCTGCCTGGTTTACCAATCAGAGGACATTCTCCTGGTGGTTCCACATGCACTTATGGCCCAATTGGAGTCCACCAGGAGAAGATCCTTCAGTGTGGCGGCTCCACATCTATGGAACTCCCTGCCTCTGGAGGTCAGGCAGGCTCTGACACTGTGTTTGTTGTTTTCAGTGCCTGCTGATGACATCTTTGTTCCAGGAAGCCTTTCTTGCTGACCAGCCACGATTTTAATGTTATCCTGTTTTTAACACATTGTGTTTATTCTTTTATCTGTTTTATCTTTTTATTCCTCACTGCTCCAGAATCTACCTAGATATGGAGCAGTATACAAATACTGTAAATAAATAATGATAATATCTGCCTTCTGTTTTCCTCTCTGCATTCCGAAAGAGCAGTTTCAATGCATGATGGGGCATATCTGTGTATACATTTTGCACTGATGTTCAACCACCCAGTACGATCTGCACTCTTTGTTTTGCTGGAGCCACATCAATGTAACATGTAAAGTATGAATGCACAGTGAAATGTGTCAGGGAGCCAAGTTCTATCAGGATACTCCAGCTCATGTCCCGGAGCATTTAGAGATATCTCTCTCTAACCCTTCACACTTTGAGCTTTTCTAGATTAGGCTTTTACTGTGCACTCATCATTCCTCGCTCATGGTTGTTTACTGGTGCTTTAGATGACATTGTCACCATCCAGTTTCAATTCTGTTTTTTAAAAGTAATTTCGGGGCAGGTGGGTGGAGTGGGGAAAATCCAGTATTTTTTGCAAAAGCGAAACAAAGTGCTAGTCCCCACCAGTGCTGTTGTGTTATTCCACTATACCACAATGCCACCTAGAAGTTATGTAGCAGAAAGTATAGAAAGGCAAGAAAGGGAAAAAAAACTTCATGTAGAGCTCCAGTCTTAATTCTGCAATGAAACCGAAATAGGAACAGTGGGTTAAACTGCCTCATCTAGAAAAGCTCTTAACATGTTTACTGCAGGAAACAGCAGTGTAACCTCCTCATCATTCTAACTTTTCCTTTGGTTGACATTCTCCCGTGTTTTCTTTTGCTTCTTCTACTTATATTTTTATGAGATTTAAAACAAAATTAATTAGATACTAGGGAAAGGATTGATAGTGTGTACTTATGATGAATTTCATCCTATTGCAACTTCCACAAAATGGGTGGCTTTGGCTTGTTTGAAATGTGTGTGGCATCGGTTTGTAACAACCAGTTGGGAAAGTATGCCTGGCAATTGAAAAGCAGGGCAAGAGGGTGGAGTCCTTGCATGCAATTATAAGGCTCTTAAAACACCGCTGCAGTTCTACCATGGGAAAGAGTCATGTAACTTTGATTTCCAAGCTGGAATGCTTCCCTAGCAATTGTCTAAGTGTCCTCCAGCGATTTCAGGAGAATAGCTTCTTAGTACACAGTGTAAAGGCGTTGCTTATTGGAAGTCTGCTCCAGTGAGGTGTGGCTTCATCCAGCCCTAGCTAGCTTAAGGGAAAGGCACAGAACAAGTTTCAACGGAGATCTGAAATTGTTATCTCTTATTAAGAGACGTTTTCTGCTGATTCAGCTTTTCAGTGTTTAGCTTTCAGTGTGCAGTATTTTTCTAAACCCTTTTAAAACAATGGGCAGGGGCTGCGGCGGCGGCTGGGGGGGGGACCTGGCTTCTTCTAAGTTTAGACACTTTCACAGGAAAATGTTACATTCTGAAATATGTGTACATGTAAAGTTTTCATCAGTGGAAGATTACACTGTTTCTAGTATTTAAAGATCCCCAATGACAGTGTACTACAATACCCACAGTGGACAACTTGGACCAAATTTTGTCTTTGGACACCTGCCCCTTTTCCACTGATGCCAATCACTCCCATGTTTCCCTTCTGCACGTCCACCTTCCTTTTCATCTCACACTACTACTACTACTACTACTACTACTACTACTACTACTACTATTTCCCCCCCTCTCTTTCTGTTCCCTTGTCATCCTCTTGCTACTGACACCACCTGAGAGCCAAAGTAGGCTTGGGCTTTAGGCATTAGGCCCTGAAGCCGACCAGGCCTGTTTCTGATGTGTGGTTGAGAGCAGGGAGAGTTGAAGGCAGAAGAGCCTGCCATATTTGTCTCCAATGCCACACACCCTTCCATCACATTGGCCAGAAATAAACTGAAGTGGAAGTGGTCCAGTCAGAGGCGGGAGAATGAAGGAGGCAGTGGTGTCGAGGAAATGTGACCAGCCAGGGGGAGAGGAGTTCCACCCTACCCTCTCCTTATTCTGTCTGCACTCCTCCTGCATCAGTTCTGGACTGCTCCCTCATTTTTGTCACCCATGTCTATTGCAGATTTTAAACTACAAAGATGATAAACTACAGTTATCACAAAACGGAGGATGTTACAAGAGTCATAATTTTATCATGAGATCAAGCTTAGCCTTTTTAGTGGTGTGACAAGAAGTCACACTGTTACAAATGCATTATGTTTACATCATGCTCCAAATCCGTCCGCCCCCCTCCCAAAAAAAAACCATTCACATGGTATGAGTACAGAATGTTTGTGTTTCATTTGGCTCAGGTTTTAGATGAGTAAGAGCCACGCCTGAGGAGTGTCTGTGGGAGCGTTGACATACAAGCCTAAGCGCATATATATAGCATGCTGCTTTGATTTTCAACTGCTCACATTAAAAACCCTATCCATATTTGCAGCCTTTCCCCCCTTGTTAATGTTTTATTATCACAAATACAAAAGAATTATTAGCTCCTTTGTTATTTATTTTCTATCCACTATAGACTGGTTCAGGAATTCACGACCCGGTGAGACATTTTCAGCTGTTGTTATCTTTCGCAGATCTGTACAATTTTACCTTTTTGGGGGGACTCATAGATAAAGGACTGTCTTGTCAGGCCTGATGTTAACTGGGACAAAGCCGCTCTGGTCCCATCCAGATCCACCACAGAGATGGTTGCAAGGATAAATGGGATGAGCACAGTGCACACCAGAACCTGCTATAAAACTTGCGTGTGTGCAAAATGTATGAAACTGTGAACTTCTGTCGCTTGGCCACAGTGAACTTCCAAATGTGTAAGCCCAGTGGGTGTAAGCTAATCAGCACCTCCAATGGCTCTAGGACAGTGTTCTCCAACCTTGGGTCCCCAGATGTTTTTGGCCTACAACTCCCAGCATGCCCCAGCCAGCTGGGAGTTGTAGGCCAAAAACATCTGGGGACCCAAGGTTGGAGAACACTGCTCTAAGATGATCTCTCCTCACAGGCAGAGGTTACCACAGAGAGCCAGTCACCACAGAGAGGTGCAGTGGCTCGGCTGGGCTGGCTAATGCTGGAAGGAAACCCACACTCCTCAAGCCCAGCCCAGTCTAATTACTGCTATCACAACAGCCTGTGAGGCAGAGGTGAGGTGGCTTGGGTAGGGGAAGAAACAAAGAACTGGGGACTCCTTTGTAGTAGTCACTTCTCTTATCACCAGGCCTCACCTTTGTCTCACATCATGGAAATGGAGACAATGTGTGTGAAGAAGAAAGAAGCCAAGTGACCAAGGAGTTTGAAGGATTGAGGGCAGAGGGAATGAGCTTGCATATATAATACCATTATATGACACACGGTGGCTTCAGAAAGGATATCGTTCTCCCCTGTCACTCTTGAAAGGCAGCACCTTAGTAATTGCAAGGTTGCCACATCACCTTATAATAGGTAACCTTACTCCCTATTATTTTGTTGTTGTTGTTTGCCAGCCCAAAGACCTGATATGAGAGTAAGGGCTTTCCAGTCCCACTTACTTAGTCAAATATCCAGACATATTTCATCCTGTGCTGGAGTTTCCTGCAACCCCACATCCAGCTACAAGTCTGACTATGATGGCCCATCACTGTACAATGATGGGCAGAGATTGTCTTACCTCAGAGCTATCATCCTGTTGGTCACCTGGTATCTTGCCTTGACTTGGAATCCAACATTGGGGCAGGTCAGAGTGATGAAACCTTGGCAAATGCTTGTTCAGTTGTTCTGGATCCTTTTCAGCTTGTGGACAGGGTATCTGGAGCAGTGAGGGGCCACCATCTGTGTACCCTTACCCTTCTTGGCTGGTTAAATCGGCTAGGGTGGGACTGATGCTGTGGCAAAGGGAAGTGAGTGATTGGTGCCTCTTTGTGGTAGAGGGTTGTTCCCACTTGCTTAAAAGAGGCAGTAACAAGACCTTTCCCTTGACCCAGAAGATCTGTCTAACTATAGGCCAGTGTCAAATGTACCATTCTTGGCTTAGGTGATGGAAAAGGTGATGGCGTCTGGATGAAACTGATTATCCAGGCCCATTCAGTTGGGCTTTCAGCTGGGATATGGGACTGAGACTGCTTTGGTCATCTTGGTGGATGATCTACGCCAGAAGCTGGATGCAGGGAATCATAGAATCATAGAAAAGTAGAGTTGGAAGGGGCCTACAAGGCCATCGAGTCCAACCCCCTGCTCAATGCAGGAATCCAGGTCAAAGCATCTCTGACAGATGTCTGTCCAGCCGCACCTTGAATGCCTCCAGACTGGGAGAGCCCACCACCTCCCTAGGTAGTTGATTCCATTGTCTTATTGCTCTGACAGTCAGGAAATTTTTCCTGATGTTTAGGTGGAATCTAGGTTCCTGTAACTTGAGCCCATTATTCCGTGTCCTGCAAACTGGGATGAACGAGAAGAGATCTTTGCCCTCCTCTGTGTGACATCCCTTCAAATACTGGAAGAGTGCGATCATATCTCCCCTCAGTCTCCTCTGCTGAAGGCTAAACATGCCCAGTTCTTTCAGTCTCTCCTCATAGGGCCTTGTTTCCAGTCCCTTTATCATCCTTGTTGCCCTCCTCTGAACCCTCTCCAGTTTGTCTATGTCCTTCTTAAAGTGAGGTGCCCAGAACTGGACGCAGTACTCAAGATGAGGCCTAACCAGTGCCGAGTAAAGGGGAATTATCACTTCCCGCGATTTGGAAGCTATACTTCTATTAATACAGCCCAATATTGCATTTGCCTTCTTTGCAGCCACGTCGCATTGCTGCCTCATATTCAGTTTGTGATCTACCACAATTCCAAGATCCTTCTCACTTGTAGTATTGTTGAGCCAAGTGTCCCCCATTCTGTAACTCACGCAACCCTGTTAGTTTTTTCGGTGGTGTTTCGATACCATCAATGATGGTATCCTTCTGGACCACCTGGCAAGGTTATGTCTGGGGGTGTCTGCTGTTTTGCAGTGGTTCTGGTCCTTTCTGTCAGGCCATGTACAGAAGGTAGTGCTGGGGGATTACTGTTTGACTCCGCTGCCATTGGCCTGTGGTGTCCCACAGGGCTATTGTCCCCCATGTTGTTTAATATTTACATAAAACCAGTGATGGAGGTCATTCTGAGCTTTGGAATAAGGTGCCACCAGTATGCTGATGATGCCCAGTTCTATTGCTCTTTGTCACCTAACAGCAAAGAAGCAGTTGAAAGCCCTGAACATGGCCTAGGTTCAATAATGGGCTGCATGAGGGTGAACAAGCTGAGGCTAAACCCTGACAAGATGGAGTGTTGTTAGTCAGTAGAAAGCCTGACTCGGGGATTGGGATTCCACCTGTTCTGGAAGGAGTTGCGCTCCCTCTGAATCAGGTCCATAGCTTGGGAGTGTTCCTTGATCCTATGCTGTCCCTGGAACTTCAGCTGACGGAAGTGGCAAAGAGTGCATTTGCACAATTACACTTGGTGTGCCAGCTGCGACCCTTCCTGAGTCAGTCTGACTTGGCAACAGTTATCCATGCTTTGGTTACATCATGTTTAGATTATTGCAATGCGCTCTGCATAGGGTTATCCCTGAAGAGTGTCTGAAAGCTTCAAGTTGGTGCAAAATGTAGCAGGTAGGTTGCTAACTAGTGCATGGTATCGGGACCATATTACATCCCTTCCGAAAGACCTGCACGGGTTGACAATTGCTTTCCGGGGGCAATTCAGGGAGTAGGTTTTAACCTTCAAAGCCCTAAATGGCTTAGGACCTGGCTATCTAAAGGATCACCTTAGGAACCTGCCCCAGTATTAAGATCTGCAGGAGAGGCACTTTTGAGGGCTCCAATACCCATTGAGGCCCATTTTGCGGGCACGGACAAAAGGGCTTTCTCCTGTGTTGCCCCTAAACTATGGAACACACTCCCTCAAGAACTATGATACACCCCCACTATTGGCCTTTAGAAAGGATGTAAAGGCACATCTTTTCAATTTGGCCTTTCAAAATGTGTAGTTTTAACTGTTTCAATGCTCTTGTTTTTATAGTTTTTAAGCTTCTATTATTTAAATTATTGAACATGGCCTTGATGTCTTTTTAGCAGATAAGACGTTATACAAATAACAATAATAAATAAATATTTTCCCCCGCTTTACATTTATTTCATTAGATTTTTGTGATGAATGTCAGAAAGGCTGAGAGAGAACACATAGTTGTTCCTGATGTTTCTGGGAGAGAGACCTGCAGAAACCCCTTTTGAGTATCACCTCATCTCAGCATACAGAAAACAGGGACTGAGATAGACTAGGTTCAAATACCTCACCCCACCCAGTTTTTATCCACTAGTAAACAAGACTGTTGCTCCATGAATGAGACAACCCTCAGGCAAGAGGCAGATAAAATCCCTACCTCAGCCACCTGCCAGTATTTACTACAGGTACAAGGAGATAGCAAGACCCAAAAGTTAGGGTGTGTAGAGAACACCCACCACCACCACCTTTTAAGGACCCTCCTTGAAACAAGATTTTTGGCATCCAATGCTTTTTAAACCGTAAGGATACACATTGGCTGGGTTCAGACAACATGATGGCCCACACTCAATGGTTGAGTATGGGTTGAGTGTGGGTTGTCATTGAATCATGGGTTGTTGTTTTGTTGTTGAAATGTGGGTTATTGTGTTATCTGAACCTAGCTGCGCTAACAAGCCATGGCTTGTTAACCACGAACAACCTATGAAGAGAACCCATGGTTTGTTGTTTGGTTATGAACTGTAGGTTGTTCACCATGGTTTGTTATCTCAAGGACACCTATATGTTATTAACTGTGTACTCTCTGTCCCCTTAGGAACAGTCCAGACTGCCCCACCCCCACCTGCCTGTCAACCCTTAGGAGAAACCCTGAGGCAAGCCTGTGTTTTAGAGCACTGGGTTTGATTTTGATTTGAGTGACCTTCAGGGGTCCCTTACAGCCCAGTGCCTCTGCATGCAAAGACATTCAGGATCCCTTTGAACTCTGCAATTCTTCACTCTCAGAACCAAAATACTCATTACTTTAAATCTATGTCTAGCAGCTACATCTTTTCTTTTCACTTTTACTCTAGGTTAGGTGCGGGAGGCTCGATCTAGATCAGGACAGTAGTGTGAGGGGCAGGGGATCAAGATTGCCCTACCATGCTTACTCTAGAGTAAAAATGAAAACAGATGTGGCTGCTAGATATGGATTTGTTTGATCTTCAGAAATCAGAATTTATGTGGAGGTGCTTGCCTCTATGTGTGAGAGAGAAAGAAAGAGGGGGAGAGGGAGACAGAGAAAGCATCTATGATCCAGAGAGAGAGAGAAAGAGATGGGGGGGGGGGTTGAATGAGTTGGCTGGCAGAAGTAGGGAGGAAAGAGTTCACTTTCTGTGAAATAGGTTATTGTTGGTGCTGAGAACTGTGGGTTCAATGGAGTTGTTTAGTGTGTTGGGCCAGGGCTGACTCTCCCATGAGGCAGGGTGAATCCTCCGCTTCAGGCATCAGATCGGGAAGGGTGGCAGATCCTGCACGCCCACCACTGAGAGTCCCAATCCCGCTGCTGCTGCCTTATGCCTCTCAAAGTGAGGCATAGGGTGGCCGGACACTCCAGAGAGCCTTGCATTGGCTACTCAAATGATGCAGCGGGAAAGCGGCCATTGTGTCAGTGGCGGCTCATGCTCCCCCCTCCAGCAGCAGCGGGAGGTCTTGTGCCAGCCCTGGTTGGGGTTCAGACTCCACCTCTGCCTTGTACTCAGTCTTTGGAGCAGGTTACTTATCCTTTGTCACTAGTCATGCCCCCATGGCAGCCATTTTGTGCTGGTGCCCAGGATAGTTTCTCAAATTGCCAAATGTGCCCATGGGCCCAAAAAGGTTGCCTAACCCTTGGGTTGTTTTTTTGTTTTGTTTTGTTTTAAACTGGTAGACTCACATGTAACTTGATGTTGTACTAGAAGTGGTTAAGGAATTCTGTATTCAGTTCTTTGGCAACACAAGGCATATTAAATTAAATGCACTTCTGAAAGTGGGGGGGGACCCAAAGTAATGTCTGTTTCAGCCCTAAGATTTCTGTAAGTAGGGTTATCAGTGCAGG
Organism: Shinisaurus crocodilurus; assembly: GCA_021292165.1. Lineage (NCBI taxonomy): Eukaryota > Metazoa > Chordata > Lepidosauria > Squamata > Shinisauridae > Shinisaurus > Shinisaurus crocodilurus. The sequence continues at coordinate 93,732,042 of CM037879.1, read as the reverse complement.
GGCCCTGAGGAAATGCCTCTTAACACCTGACAAAAGGCAGTTGATTGACAAAGACATATTTGCTTTCTACAAGGAGTTTCTGATGTGGGGAACCAGGCAGAAATTAGAACTCCCACCTGCAATCTGAAGTGGTATTGTCCAGAGAGGTTGTGCTATGTAAGATTTCTGATGGTTTATCTTGGTGACCCTGATAAAAATCTTAGGTGAGTGAGTGCCAATGGGCCACTGGTTTTGCAAGGACATGCTATTTCCACTTAAAGGAGCCAGACAAAATGGATTCAGACTCTGCAGTTCTGAGGAGACTGAGGGGAGATATGATCGCACTTTTCCAGTACTTGAAGGGATGTCACACAGAGGAGGGCCAGGATCTCTTCTCGATCATCCCAGTTTGCAGGACACGGAATAATGGACTCAAGTTACAGGAACCTAGATTCCACCTAAACATCAGGAAAAATTTCCTGACTGTCAGAGCAATAAGACAATGGAATCAACTACCTAGGGAGGTGGTGAGCTCTCCCACTCTGGAGGCATTCAAGGTGCAGCTGGACAGCCATGTCAGGGATGCTTTGACCTGGATTCCTGCACTTAGCAAGGGGTTGGACTCGATGGCCTTGTAGGCCCCTTCCAACTCTACTTTTCTATGATTCTATGATTTAACAGAATTCCAAACCACATATGAGTCATTTCATAGACTTCAAAGGCAACATTTCTACATGCTAAATTAGTTTTTTTGATTAAGCATTTTTATACCAATCCTACACGTTCTTTTACCCATACAATAGCAGACAGCAAGGTTTTATTAACTGACTTTAATTACACAACATCATATTTAATATGCAGGTAAGAACTATGCAAAATTATGTCAAAACAGCATAACTAGGTTGGAGTAAAAATTACTATTATTACTACTATTGATTTAACACTTAGCTAGCACCTTGGGCAGAGATGTTACACAGTTCTTGCCGTACAATCTAAGGCTACAATTCTATGCACTTTTATTTGGGAGTAACCATTGTATTGTCCTGTAAGATAGTCAAGATAAAGGACAAAAGAAAGGAGTTAATGTAGCAACATTAGTATAGTGGAACTAGTTACCAACTGACCCTTTCATGGCGGTCCAGTTTTCTAATTTTCTACACTATACTCTACATGCTAGGCTTCCTTTGTGCAGCATCTGTGTCTTATGATGAAAGATTGTGCTGCTTCTCAACACTTGTTGTATATAAAGAGACAGACAATCAATTACAAAACAACTGCCTCTGCAAAAATACCATAATGAAGATTTTTGGCCATGATACAATGTTCTTTCTTTCAAGCACTGAGAGCTAGGGAAAGCTATGAGTTTAGTACACGTGAAGCAAACTGGTAAAAACTAAGAGATATGAATACACAGTAGGGACTTCAGCAAGCTGTCACCTTCTATAACTTTGCTTCCAGTATGGTAGTCTGCAGCTCTGAGAACATCTTATGAGAGACAGCTGTTGATTATAAACTATTTGGAGATGAAAAGGGGCTGCTTTGAAAATGTGCATGCATATGTGGATATAGATACAGGTATAAATATAGATATTTACTCTGTATTTCCATTCAAGAAAATAGAAAATAGGGTTCCTTCTGGTATTACCGGTACATTTTCCAAATCACATTAGGAACATAGTAAGCCGCCTTACACTAGGTCAAGCTATTCGTCCACCCAGCCCAGTATTGTTTATTCTGTCTGGCAGCAGCCCTTCAGGCTCTAAGGGCACAATTCTATTGCATGTTTATGCATATGCATGTTTAGACAGAAAAAAAGTCCTACAACTCCCAGCAGGGGAATGCTGGGAGTTGAAGGACTTTTTTTTCTGTCTAAACATGCATGGGATTGCATCCTAAGAAATCTTTAATATCACCTGCTTCTACTTGATCCTTTTCCCCCCCACTGGAGATGCCATGGATTGAAGGAGACCTTCCATTCATAGAAGGGTGAATCTGAATCCCACCCACTGTTCTAAAACTTCAGAATTCAGAGAGGCTTTGTGTTTTCCTGCAATGTAGGAGTATCTGAATGCTGTGTAATGCATATAGATGTTGGGAAATCAGCTGATTAAACATTGCAGTCAAATAACTCTTCTGATTTTAATCAGTACACTAACCAACTAAAATGAATGTTTCAGTATCTCGATGCTGATGACACTTTTGATTAAGATACCAAGCTTCTTTGACTAAATACTGCTGCTACTGAAAAATAATTTCTTTGACAAATTGGCATAAATCCACTGGCTGAAACAAGAAGAGATGTCTGTAGTTTGTTTACAACAATACCATTGGCACCAAATTCCCTTTTAGAGGGAACAGATTCGATTCAATTAAATATGTACATTTTAATACATAATCAGTTATACCAATGAATTCATGAATGAATGTTTGATTTATCTGCTCTGCCTCAGAAAGGCAAATATACATTGTGACTTGTCCACTAAACACCAAAGCCTTGTTATTCCCAGTTCTTACTAGTAGAGATAAAAAAAAGTTGCAAAACAGCTTAACTAACCCACATCAAACAAAAAATGGAAATTAATTTATTATTTCTAACGTATCTAAAATTATTTTAATGGTGCGATCCTATGCATGTTTAGACAGGGGGGGAAATCCTACAACAACTAGCATTCCCAGCCAGCATGGCCGCCTGGGGAATGCTGGGAGTTGTAGGACTTTTTTCTGTTTAAATATGCATAGGATCGCACCCTAAATGTGCTTTTTTAAAAAGCTGCTAAGCTTCTATGCTGCTTCTTAGTTTGAATACTGTGTAGCTGGCTGAGTGGGCAGTGATGGGGGTTTTAGGGTGATGTTTTAAATTTGGAACCAAACATTCAGGAAATCAATAAGATGTCTCTGCTGCTGCTCCTAGCAGTTATAGATTCGGATAATAATAAGGCTTGACATTTCCCAAAATATGATCTTCGTAGAGTGGGAGGCAGCAAAAAAAGAATCCAAGGCCTATTGCCATAAGACACATGGTCCATCCAAAGCCATAAGACCAGCCAAACTCTTGCACGGTATTTGGTGGGAAGATTATATATTTCGAGATCATTACTGGGTAGATGATAAGACCCATTAGTGAGAACACCGCTGCAAAAAAAGATCAAAAACAAAACATTTGGTCAAAATGAGTGATAATGAAGACAGAAAGGATATACCCTCTACGCTATTCTCCTATATTGGTCCCAATTTGTTCAGTGTTTTGAAAAGGTGTTGACACATCTTCTCAATCTGGCCTTTTAAATTGCTTTTAGTGGTTTTAATGTTGTCTTACACTGCAATCCTATCCATGCCTACTGTTGTGTTCAGTGGGGCTGACTGCCAGGTATGAGTACATAGGATTGCAGCCTTAGCATGATTTTATTGCTGGATCTTTTAAAAAAACATTTTAAAGGTATTAGTGCTGTTTTGTTTCAATTTGTTGTACACTGCCTTGGTGACTTCTGTGGAAAGGTGGTATAAAAATATTTTAAGTAACTATTAGATATATTTTTTAAATATGATAAGTGGCATATAAATCTATTAAATAAATAAATAATAGTGACCTCGGGTGGCTGAGTGCCTATCAATCTGGAAGCGAAAAGGGGCCACCCAAAAATAAGTAGTGGGTTCTACATACTCAGGGGATTCCCTAGGTAAGAAGAAGTCTATAAGTTTGTAAATGAAAAGAAAATGAAAAAATTAATCCAGCCCTTCCCCACCAGTGACCTGACAAGAATCTATTTGCTTCCAGGATACCATACTTATAATGTTGAGGTATCATTTGAGGGGGCAGAGGAAATGCGGGGTGGGAGAAAAAAATAATTGGCCTGCTCAAACTCTTCCCAGCTTACTGTAAGTTTCCTAGAGAGGGTAGGAAAGAGGGGTTGATAGAGGTTTAAAAATCTTCCTTCCTGTACTACTCAGGGATGTTTGGGGAGGAAGTAAAGGGTTCCTTTTCTCTTTCCTGCTCTCCAGAACCGCCATACTCATTCTCTCTCTCTCTCTCCCCGCCCCTTACTATAAAATAGTCAGGTCTGGGGCTGCACACCTGAGCCACCTGCTATATAGCACAGGAGGGGAAGTCTTGGAGCACCAGAGAAAAAAATAACTCTCTTCCCCCAGCTCTGAGAAGCCTGAACTGTTCTAGGCTGGCTGGAGTCCTGAATATGAGCAGTGGGGAAGTATACATGGTGACATTTTGTTGCAGGTCCCACTTGTCCGATATTATTTCTGTCAAGGAAGTATGAAAACTTCGGCCATCTCATTCTCATATTACTTCCAGGCAGTGATGCCATTCAGAGAGGTCAGTTTTCTGCCACTCTCTCTGCATCCTGTGCTGCAGGCTACATTTGATATTATCCAGCTTACTATTTCTACAAACAATTAAATGGACGTGACAATTTTTTAAAGGTGTGTGCCTATTTTGTGTGTTATTACAAACAGACATTTGCACCTTGTTGGATTTTGCAGTCCCCCTGAAATGATCTGAGATGGTGCTCCTATTTAATTCTTCCGCGGTTTAAAAAGACACTGCCATTTTCCTACACCCATAGCAGCAACTACTGTTTCTAAACCAAAACCAGGCACCCCACACCCTAAAATAGTTTTTACTTCAATACATAGCCTTACCAGCAACAAAACACAGGCCTCCTATTCCTCTTATGAAGTTGAAACGAAGCGTTGGGATGGCAAACGCGATGATGGACAAGGCAAAACAGATACATATCAGTACGAATCCAACTAAGAAAGTTCCAGCCGCACCTCTACCCCAGGCTGAAAATACACCCAAAAAAATAATATCAGCTCTTTACTCTTTCTTATACTGAGATACCCATTCAATTTTATTCATCCACTACAGGGGGTTTGTGTCTATATGTTTGTGTATGTGAATGGGAATACTTGATTAATAGAACAGCTTGGGTTGCTTCCAGATGGACAGAGTACTAGCGGTCAAAAGATATTGTGCAGCTATTCCATCTTTCCCTCCTTAATGGATTTTCTGTGGCAAAGAGAGAGAGAGAGAGAGAGAGAGAGAGAGGGATGGAAGTAGGAAAACAAAGGAGAGTTACAAGGGGATGTCACCCTCATCTGGAACACACGCACCCTGTAAGATTACATGAGTATGGCAGGATGATTGCACAATAAGAGCCTCAGGTAGAAGCACCCTGTGTCACTGTGTGTCCATCTGAACTAGTATTTTAGGGTAATCGCTAGAGATGATGGATGTTAATTTGTTCAGAAAGCTGAAAAAGGGATCACTGCTCATCCTATCTTTCTCTTTGTTAAACAGGTTTAGCAGGGTTATTATATTGTTTCAACAACCTGTTTGACCAGAGACGACTGTGAGACAAAAGAATATGTGTGCACACACCGTGGGAAGCAAAGCCTTGCTCTGAAAAATGATTACATGTCTTTAGCCTTAAGAGCTTATTGCCACAGCAACACTGATCTCTTTGGACTACAGGTAGAAAATGAAGGGAAAGGGGAATGCAGGAATAACGTGTAAGTGTTGTGGAGACAGACGAGGCTTTTATCCTGCAATCGCTGTGACTCAAACTCAAAAGTTTACAGACAACACCACTTTCCATTTGTAACCTTCACTGGGGCAGTATCTAATGCTGCCCATCCGCCAGCAGGGTCCACCACCGCTTCCCGTTCCATGTCCGGCCAGCCTCGCCGATTCCCTCCTGTAAGCGGCACCCACCATTGCGAAAAGGAGATTTAGTACTTCCGGGGGCCAGCCCCAAAATGAGCGGTTTGCTCTTTTCTGGAACAGGGGCAGCACAGGTCAGAGGAGCTCCCTTATGCGAGCTCTGCCAGCCTGCCCCATTCCAGAAACAAGTATTTCCACTCATTTCGGGTTGCCCCCAGAAACGCTGAATCTCCATTCCTCAAGCAGTGGGTGCTGCCTGAGGAAGGGAATGGGCAGTGTTGGTCACTTGCAGGCAGTCTCCATTGGGAGATACTGCCCCTAATTTTCCTATCACATCTTTTCTCTTACCAGAAAGAAGAAAAAAAACTCTTAAGGAGGAAAAGATGGAATAATGTTTTTTGACCAGTAGTGTTAGGAGCACCCTTAGTGCTTAGCACACGGCGAAAGTATCAGGCTCAGCTACACCTACGAGATTAGGTGTAGCTTGGCCCTCAGAATGTGTAGCTTGGCCCTCAGCAGTAAATTACAAGTATCTTTAAATGTTGGATAGGAGGATTACAAGTTGTATCATGCTGAGGACAACTTGGATCTTGAATTCTATAAGTCCTGTAGCATCTAACCCCTTTTTAAAAAGCCGTCACATGGCTGTGGGACTTACTGTATGTCCATTGACCAAAATTGGGGATAGTCTCTTTTTTAGTGGGTTTTTATGTGTACTTACCATGACTGGCCTATAATCTGACACTTGAACATAACCCAATATTTTTCCTGCTGCTACTCCTACTTTAAAATTGATTTAGTACTGACAATGCTGGTAGTCACTGATTAAAAAGGTGCAGAATGGATTCAAAAAATAGATCCACTAGAAAACAGGGGGTCAGTCTGAAGAAAATGCTCAGGGCATGTCTTCATTCCAGGACATATCTCAGATAATAGTTAGATATGAGAAAGAAATTACTTTTTAGACCAAAGTCATTCTACTGCAAATATATATTTTAGTTTAATAGAAAAGCACCAGAAGTGACTGTTTTGATACATATTACATCATTTGCCCCAGCAGATTGTGTCTGAGTCATCTGTCTGTTTGATGTGGGGCAGTCCAACACAGACTCTACTATGTTGGGGGGTGGGGGGTGGGTTGGAATACACAAAGCTTAGTTCTACACAACTAAGTTACACAATATGATTGTATTGCAGGTGTGTCTGCTTGTCAATGACTGGGTTCACACAACACGCTAAGCCTCAGTAGATTAAGTGGCAGAGTGGCTTAGCATGTTGTCTGAACCCTGTGTGGTGGTTTATAAGCCAACCTGGTGTGGCTTAGAAACCACCCTGCTAAGCCATGGCTTGCAGTAGGGTTAAGAAAACCCTAGCAGGTTTAGCATGTTGTCTGAACCCAGGCAACAAGCTAACCTACTGAGAAGGCAAAAAAAAGGCACAGAGCCCCTTGGCAAGAGCAGCAAAAGGGGGCTGCTGTTCTTGCCAAGGAGCTAGCAAAGAGTACTTTCCACTCCCCCCACCTTTAAAAAAAAGGGTTTTTTTTAAAAAAGTTGGCAGTGGGCTACAAAGTTCCAATTCAGCATGGACACTTTTCTGAATGGACACAGTGCCCATGCCAAAATAGAACTTGGTAGCCCACTGCTATTTCTTTTACATGTGTTTTTTTAAAGGTTTGGGGGGAGTGAAAATCACCATTTGCAGCAGAATCTTTGGGGTTTGGGGGGGGTCATGTCCCCCTGGGCTGCCCTCACTTTCCCAAGTGTGGATAACCCAGAGGCACAACCCCCCACAACCCCAAGATCCTGCAAAAAGTGTGTTTTGGGGGACACCTCTTCAGTTCCCCCCTTCCATGCAGGATCCCTGGATTTTTAGGGGGTGCTGGGAAGCCCCAACTATCTCCTCAGTTTTGCCATTTACCCCAAGCCGATAGCACCTCGGGAAGTGGCAAAACCAGAGGGAATCTCCTGTGCGGGGGGCGGGATTTCTGCAAATGACAGCTTGGTGGGGGAACCTCGGTGCTCCTGCAGTGTACCCTGGGATACCTTCAGGAGGACAGATGAGGAATGAGGGTGGTGGAGATGTCCAGGGAACCCTGCTGTGCCCTATCATTAGTCGGGCACAGTTGGGGGCCCAGGCAAATTTAAGCCCGCAGAGGCTTCAGAGCCTCTGTGGGCTTAAAGTGTTGTGTGAACCCAGCCAATGCCTCCAAGGTTACCCAAACCCATTTCTGGTCATGCAGAAAAGTGCAGGGGAGACAAAAGGGGAACCGGATTTTACTCATGTGGACATACGTACTCATGGATATCAAATTGCTCCTTGAAAGCTTAGGGAAAGATTATTCATTTGTAACATTTTTTAAAAAAATCATAGCATTTCGAAATTATTCTTCATGATAATTGCTAAAACTCAGTCCCCTTCTTAAAAAATAAACATCTAAACATTTTTATTTTGGAGAAAAACATAGGAGGTATTGGTGAAAGTGAGCAGAAGCAACCAGGTCTGGAGTACAAGAAAATCATTATGGAACAAAACATTGTCCACGTTCATCAATAAAACCTTATTACTTTTTTTCATTAAATTCCCCTTTCCCCTTTCAAATAGTATAGATAATAGCTTGAGTAGCCATATCATATTGGAGCATAGCCTTCATCACTGGGTTTCTTACCAAAATCCATGAGTGACCTGCAGTTCTCTTCATTTTCTAAAGAACATAATGTCCATAATGAGCCTTGTTCTGTCACCGGCAGGGTTTGTGATCTTATCCAGCCCCATCCAGCAAGTGCAATGATGCCAAAGATCATTGCTAGGCCCAGAAGAAGAGGCAAGATCCATCGGCAGCGGGTGTAGTCCAGGCCATACTTAACCATCTTGCTCTGGTCTCCTTCAGTTGCTTGACTTGTAAGCAAAAATGTCTTCCTGCTGTTGCTTCAGAGGTCTGAGGAAAACACCCGTTTAATAAAGGTTTACAGAAAGTGTGTGTGTGTGTGTGTGTGTAAGTCAGAGAGAGAGAGAGAGAGAGAGAGAGAGAGAGGAGGAGGAGGAGAAGAAGAAGAAGAAAAAAGAAGGTAAGACAGAGGCAGAGAGCAGCTTCTGGATCCAAGCAGGCACTGAAGAAGAAAACTCCACCTAAATTTCAGTGAGCAAGTTGCTACAACAACTTGTTGAGCTGGAAAGAAAATTCAGGGTTGGGTTGTGCTCATTTCAGAACCTGCTTTCTCATTTCTTTGGTCTGCTACTAATTAAGTTAAATATAGGTAACACCCCATTGCCATTAGCCTTTAACCCTAGCCTGTCTGTAAAACTTCACAGCAAAGAGCAAAAAAAATTTGCGGGAATGAGAGCAAAGACAGGTGAAAAAATATTTTTGTGAACAAAAGTAGCCCAGTTATTAAACAACTAGCTGAGGTTTCCTGTGGCATACCCCTAGTGCATAATAAGGAGTACATAAAGAGTGCAGTGCTAAAGCAACAATGGGAGGTTGATACTGAGGGGATATCTAGGTTTCAAACTGAGGGGATAGCTAGACTTCTATTTTATATCAGTTTAAGTGTGACTGCTTTCCCCAAAGAAGGTTGAGAATTGTGACTTGGTGATAGAATTATCTGTTACAGAAGCCATAAACTCCAACACTCCACAGATGGAAATAGGATGCGCCAGCTACATGGTCAAGAAAATTTCCCATGTTTGAGGCTATTTGAGAGGAATTTGCTTGTGTGTTTTTTTAATCAATCTGCTGAATTCAAATCTGCCTGTACCCAAGCAATACACTTTAGCTACAAGTGTAGCACCCAGGATGGCTAACACCAACTACTTACTAGAATAAACTTACTCTTGCAGCGATACCGTTTAACCAATTTTGATGAAATTTTGAGCTTATATTAGGAATAACCTGTAACCCAAAGCTTTATAAAAGCCTAAATTGAAAAGTTGCAAAATGGCGGCCAATTGGAATTTATTTTGGGCAACAACACAAAATCTGAACAAAATGTGGTGTGAAACCAACTGTGTTAGGTGTAGAGCATCAAACAACACATTACAGATGTTGGGGGTCCTTTGTGCAAAATCTCCTTAGGGGGTCATCTTAATGGGATCTTAGACTCTGTTCTCCAGCAGCAGGACCTGCTATGGCTGTCACTTCTTTTCACAATCCAGCGAGAGAAAGCAGGTGAACTGGGAAGTGAAGAGGAACTGCTTCCCGATTGTCTCCTCACTAGTACCACCAGCTGCCAAATGCACTGAATTGCAGCAATTTTGCTGGGCTGCTCTCTAGGGTAGGGCGTGTTAGTGAACAGACCATAGTAATTTCCTTTCCGTTATTAATTTATTTCCATTCATACCTCTCTCTTCAGACATTTAGGGCCTAGGCCTTGTAAAATGTAAGAATGCTAATCTTGTGAAGGATCTTCTGATTGGATATATAGAACAACTGCATAAAATTCACTATCTGGATAGGCAGTTCTAGGGAAACTAGTGAGCACGAATGCAGGATCTACTTTGTGTTTGACTAGAACCCTGAGATCCACCAACCAGAGCCTGGTGCAAAATAGTGGCTAAGACTGGTAGGCATACACTAAGAATTAAGGAACAAGCTCATTTCTGGGCATATGCTCAGCCCAGGAATTTGTGATGAGTACCAGAATCAAGCTCACAAATCCTTTCATGAAAAAAATGTACTCCTAGTTTTCCCTATGTTCTTTTTCAGCCACCTAATTTAGACTGGAGAAGCTTTTTCATTGCTGCTATTGGCAGCGCCGGTGCTACCATTAGGCCAACTAGGCAGCTGCCTAGGGCGCAGGGCTAAAGGGGGCACCAGGAGCATAGGGCTGGAGGGAGGAAGGGCTCAAGTGGGAAGGGGGGGTGCTAAATACCTGATCTTGCCTAGGACACCAAACTGCCTTGCACTGGCCCTGGCTATTGGGAATCCGAATTGATCTATTGGAGGATTCCTGATCTACTGCAACTCACCTGGAGATCTACTGGTAGGACCTGTGTTGTGATGTTTTATCAGCTACAAACTGTGAGCATTTGTATTTTACATGTTTGGGAACATTGGCTGTGGCAGCAGTTCTATTATGTCTGGCAGGAGGCTATTCTCAGACTCAAGGCTGGGAAACAATTTCTCTGGGAACTCGGCAAACCAGCAGTCACGTGTTTGTTTTTCTCTCTGGTGTAGTGAACTGTTCCAGACAGAAGCCATTTTAAGGGGAAGGATTTTGTTCTTGTTTTTTTTTCTTCCTTTGTTCCTGCAACTGCAACAATGTAAGGCTTTGCATTGGTGGGGTGAAGTTCCACTTCTCTCCACTGGACTAATGCTTGCTATGCATTTATACTCTGCACATGGACTGTAACTAGGAAATGTATACTCTGTAGTGCTTACTTTGAATAAGTAAATAAACAGGTAGATTAGACCTGTTGGTGCCACAGAGTGTTTCCTGAGTCCTGGATTAATCTGGATTTAATCTGCAACTGGAGAAGCTGGAGAGGCTGAGTCATTACAGGGTCTGCTGCATGCTACTGCTGTGTGAGAGAGATTCACTCTGCTACTATCTGTGTGTGGAATGCCAGGCTACGCTAGCACACAGACTGGATTATAAATCTCTTTCAGCACCAACAACCTGAGCTGCCTCCTGCCCTCCCCTGCTGTAATGCACATGTGCATGCTAACAGTGTTTTTAAAAGGCACTAAAATCTGCCCTAGAGACAAAATAAATGAAATGAAAATAAGCTTGAGAGCTAGTATGGTATAGTGGTTAGAGTGTTGGACTGGGACTCGAGAGAACTGGGTTCTAGTCCCCACACAGCCATGAAGCTCACTGGGTGACTTTGGGCCAGTTGCTAACTCTTAGCCTAACCTACCTCACAGGGTTGTTGTAAGGATGGAGTGGAGAGGAGGAGGATTATGTAAGCCACCTTGGATTCCTTGAAAGAGGAAAAAAGGTGGGATATAAATGTAATAATAATAATAATAATAATAATAATAAAATGAAGTGATTTAGCAGCAGCAAATATACAAAATAGGGATGGCTGCTTTGCTTCCTGTTCTTAACCAGTTTCCAGTCTGTAATAGCATTTTCTGCTGAATTTATTCAGAGCCTTTTGGTGACAGACTTTAGGTGTGACGCACATGACCCCATTCACATGATCCTATGCATGATGGAGTTGTACGTTATGTTGCATAGCCCTGCCACTAACACACACAGGCCATGCAAGCTGGCAGTGCCATCCTGCATGTTTCTAGCCACAGTGAGAATGCGCCTGAACACATACAGATGCCTTTGCAGAGCTCCTTCACATGAGGGGGATCCCGGCTACTACATGCATGAGTGGTGGGGGCAGGTCTATGCAGTGCAACCCCATAACTAACCCCTCATACATTGGGTGAACATGTTAAGGGTGTTTCCTAATGCGTGGATGTCGGGGTGCGGCCGGTGGAAGCCATGCAGTCTCAAGGGCGGGACCAGCAATGTGGTCCTGCAGCCCCTTCCTATGTGTGATGCCTCTTCATGCATGAAGGAGATTAGTTAGATATATCGAGTGCAGCCTTCCCCAAACCAGTGCCTTCCCATATTTTGGACTACAGCTCCCATCAACCTTAACCGTTGCCTTGTTGTCTGTGGCTGATGGAATCCAAAGATCTGGAGGGTACCAGGCTGGGGAAGACTGGGCTAGTTGAAGTTCTGTGCAAGATAGCCTGGACTATCATCAATGACCCAAGATGTGAATGTGATAACCGCAGCTTAGATCAGGGGTCCCCAATCTTTTTGACCCGTAGGACACCGGTGGGCACCACCACCACAAAAGGGCTCCCATGGAGGAAGTGGCTAGTCACATAATGGCTGCCATGGGGGCCTGGCTAGTCAAAAGTGAGGTAAAGAGGAGGGAGAGACAGAGCAAGGCTAGCGGCTGGGGAGTGAGGGGAAACAGGAAGGCAAACCAGTAGAGAAAGAGCAAGGCTAGAGACCAGGAAGGGAAGAACAGTGAGCTAAAGAAGGGGGAGAGAAATCGCAAGGCGAGAGGCTGGGAGGGGGAAATACCAAGGCAAAGGCATAGAGAGGAGAGAAAGAGCAAGGCTAAAGGCTAGAAAGGGAGACAATGAATACTGTCCTAACATTTCCCAAAGTTTCTATTTAAAAAAATAAAATAAAATTGATGGGGGCAGGGAGTAGAGAGCTTTGTAGGTGCTGTTGGAAATCCCCAAGGATGCCATGGTGCCCACAGGCACTCAGGGCCGGATTAACATAGGGGCGATTGGAGCGGCTGCTCCAGGCCCATAACAGACAATAGGCCCACAATATAGGGACACGCTGCACGATTTGAGTTAGCTCTGATCGTTATCATTCAGCATAATTAATGATTTTTTCAAGATTAGAAAGGTGTTCTAAGCACATCTGCATTACAGGCTTGAGGCAAGACCTAGCAAGAACTGTTGTTCTCAAATTAGCATTTCGGTAGGTTTTTGCATTTCAATCACTGTTACTACATTTCTTTGAAGCACATGGGGGCTTGCTAGGGTCTGTAATATTCAGATTTAGAAGGGACCTCTCTCTCCAGCCTCGAGCAAAAGATCTTTCTGATTCGCAGCTCAATTGTTCAAATGCTAGTTTAACAAAAAAACGAAAACGAAACAAAGCAACAAGAACAACACAATTATTCTTGGTCAAGCAAAGCTTCCTGGCTTTTTGTTGTGGCTGCTTTTTCTTTTTTAATAAATAAATTTGGGGGAAATTGGGAAGACCCTTACTGATGAGCTGCAGGAGTTTTTGAGTTTTGGCACTTTAATGGTAATTAAAATATTTAATTTGTTTTAATATAAAATTGCGTCTTCATTTTATTTATTTCCATAAAAAGGCCCACCAAAATCCTCAGCACCAGGCCCATAATGCTCTTAATCCGGCCCTGCAGGCACTGCATTGGGAATCCCTCGCCTGGATGGTTTTTAAAATAAGATTAGAAAATTAATGAAGCATAGATTGATCAATAATAGCCCCATTCAGGCATTCTGAACCTCAATAGGGCAAACATGCGAGGAGAAGGAGCGCTCCAGCCCCGTCCCTCCACTTCGTTGTGTTTGTCACCCCCAACTCACGGAGGGCAACTGTCTGAAGAGGGGAGCCTCTCCTGTCCACGGAGACTCTCCACGGGAGCAAGAACACTAGAAAATCTAAGTTGTTGTTGAGCTTACAGTTAAGTATCTAACAGTAACTAGAGGGGGTGGAATGCTGTAGTTTGGATCAAGTTACATGCTTCTGCTAACTTCCAGTCTGAACCTGTTGTTGTTTGTAAAATATGTTCCCCTTTAATTTATATTTTGACATCAAAGTAATTCTCCAAAATAATTCTAACAGTGCAATCCCATTCATGTCTACTAAAACGTAAGCCCCATTGAGTTCAATGGGACTTACTCTCAGGTAAGTGTGTAAAGGACTGCAGCCTTGATCCCCTTTCTCAATTTTGTGTTTGTGGGGGGGAGGCATTTAGTTATGATTGCTCGGGCACACACACCCTTTGGGGGTTGCTCTGTGGATGTGGAAAGGGGTAGATTTTGGATGCTCAGACCTTGCTTTTTCCATGCATAAACTGGATTTCTCAAAGGCATGGAGATGGGGGTCTTGCGAGGATGCTCATGTAAAGAGACTGTATGCTGGCTTTGGAGTAGGCATTTATAAAATGGATTTATTTTCTATACCGTGTGTGCTGCTTCTTGCTGTTGCTTCTGAAGAGATTTGGAGAGGGGCAGGCTGTGGGCATGGTTATTTATTTATTTATTATATTTATACCCCGTCTTTTTTCCTGCAAGGTACCCAAGGCAGCTTACATATGTAATCCTCCTCCTCTCCATTTTATCCTCACAACCCTGTGAGGTAGGTTAAGCTGAGAGTCAGTGACTGGCCCAAAGTCACCCAGTGAGTTTCATGGCTGAGCGGGGACTAGAACCTGGATCTCCTGAGTCCCGGTCCAACACTCTAACCACTGCACCACACTGGCTCATGTACAGAGATGTAATTTTGGAGACTCAGATTTTGCTGGGCATGCTTACCAGCATTTTGGATGCTTTTCTGTGTGGCTCTGGGGATATTGTTGTTGTTACTTGTGGAGAAAGCCTGACACGAGTATGCATGCATGCACACACACACACAGTCTCCGTCCAGGGGAGGGGGGCGAGGAGGGGGGATTGAGTTACAGGGAAGCAGCCAGACAGACCGGCATCCCCAACAATGGAGAGTCTCGGTTGAATTCCACAAAACCCAAGAAAGGACCATCAAGACCATCAAACTATCAGGGCAGTCTCAAAGAGCTGTAAAGTACCCAGTACGTCACCTTCTTCCCGGGCAGGGATAAGCCCACCTGATACGAAGGGGCAGGCATAAGCCCCCACCTGACCTGGAGGGTGGGGAGAGCGGGAAACTCAGGGGTAGAAAACCCCTCTCCCTTCCTGTGAGGGGTTGTTGGGAACACAGGGTGCTTTGGAACAAGGTTCATCCTCCAAGCAGCGGCTGGAGTAAGCTGTTCTCATCCCCGGATCGGCCAACCCGGAGCCAGGCTGAAATTGACTAGCTTAAAGTCTTTAGTCTAAGGTAACTGACTAATCATAGAATCATAGAATCATAGAAAAGTAGAGTTGGAAGGGGCCTACAAGGCCATCGAGTCCAACCCCCTGCTCAATGCAGGAATCTAGGTCAAAGCATCTCTGACAGATGTCTGTCCAGCTGCACCTTGAATGCCTCCAGAGTGGGAGAGCCCACGACCTCCCTAGGTAGTTGATTCCATTGTCTTATTGCTCTGACAGTCAGGAAATTTTTCCTGATGTTTAGGTGGAATCTAGGTTCCTGTAACTTGAGCCCATTATTCCGTGTCCTGCAAACTGGGATGACCGAGAAGAGATCTTTGCCCTCCTCTGTGTGACATCCCTTCAAATACTGGAAGAGTGCGATCATATCTCCCCTCAGTCTCCTCTTCTGAAGGCTAAACATGCCCAGTTCTTTCAGTCTCTCCTCATAGGGCCTTGTTTCCAGTCCCTTTATCATCCTTGTTGCCCTCCTCTGAACCCTCTCCAGTTTGTCTATGTCCTTCTTAAAGTGAGGTGCCCAGAACTGGACGCAGTACTCAAGATGAGGCCTAACCAGTGCCGAGTAAAGGGGAATTATCACTTCCCGCGATTTGGAAGCTATACTTCTATTAATACAGCCCAAAATTGCATTTGCCTTCTTTGCAGCCACATCGCATTGCTGGCTCATATTCAGTTTGTGATCTACCACAATTCCAAGATCCTTCTCACTTGTAGTATTGTTGAGCCAAGTGTCCCCCATTCTGTAACTCTGCATTTGGTTTCCTCTCCCTAGGTGCAGCACTTGGCATTTATCCCTATTAAATTTCATTCTGTTGTTTTCGGCCCAGCGCTCCAGCCTATTGAGGTCACTTTGAATTTTGTTTCTGTCTTCCAGAGTATTAGCTGTTCCACCCAACTTTGTGTCATCTGCAAATTTGATAAGCATTCCCCGTACCTCCTGATCCAAGTCATTAATAAAAATGTTGAAGAGCACCGGGCCCAGGACCGAGCCCTGTGGTACCCCGCTCGTTACCTCTCCCCAGTTTGAGAAGGAACCATTGATAAGCACTCTTTGAGTCCGATTCTTTAGCCAATTGTGGATCCACCTGATAGTTGTTCCATCTAGCCCACTCTTAGCTAGCTTACTAATCAGGATATCATGAGGCACTTTGTCGAAAGCTTTGCTGAAGTCCAGGTATATAATGTCCACAGCATTCCCACAGTCCACAAGGGAGGTTACCCGATCAAAAAATGAGATCAGATTAGTCTGACAGGATTTGTTCTTGACAAATCCATGCTGGCTTCTAGTAATCACTGCATTGTTTTCAAGGTGCTTGCAGACTGACTTCTTTATAATCTGCTCAAAAATCTTCCCGGGGATTGATGTCAGACTGACTGGCCTATAGTTCCCAGGTTCCTCCTTCTTGCCCTTTTTGAAGATGGGAACAACATTTGCCCTCCTCCAGTCGTCTGGCACTTCACCTGTCCTCCATGATTTCTCAAAAATAATAGACAGTGGTTCTGAGAGTTCTTCTGCCAGTTCCTTTATTACTCTAGGATGCAGCTCATCAGGCCCTGGAGATTTAAACTCGTTCAGAGTAATCAGGTGCTCCTTGACCATTTGCCTATCAATCTCAAGCTGCAATTCTGCCCCTTCAGTCTGCACTTCAGGTTTGCCAGGGGGGTCATAGACCCTCTTTTGGGAGAAGACCGAGCCGAAGTAGGAATTGAACACTTCTGCCTTTTCTTTGTCTTCTGTTATCAATTTGCCATCCTCATTGCGTAGTTGAACCACCAGTTCTTTCTTCTGTCTTTTACTGTGCATGTATCTGAAGAAGGCTTTTTTGTTGCTTTTAGCATTCCTCGCTAACCTTAGCTCATTCTCAGCTTTAGCCTTCCTGACACTATTCCTGCAGTTCTGTGCTACCTGCCTGTACTCTTCCCCTGTAGCCTGTCCTTCCTTCCACTTCCTATACGTGTCCTTTTTTGTTTTCAGGTCATCTTTGAGTTTATTGTGAAGCCACATTGGCTTCTTCTGTTGCCCTCTGCCTTTTCTCCTTGTGGGAATTGTTTGCAATTGTGCCTTTAAAATTTCCTTTTTTAAAAACTCCCACCCCTCCTGGGCTCCCTTTCTCGTGAGAGTCACTTGCCATGGGATCTTACTAATCCCAATGCGCTAGCCTGGGAGCCTGTTTCATTGATAAACGAAGAGGTCACCTCAGGTTGTGTTGACATTATAGTATTCCTAGAAAGCTGTTAGTTCCGCTCCGTATCTTGTGTAAATAAATAAAGCCTTATTTGGTCACTTAAAGGGCTCTAGTTTCTTCTTGTGTACGCAAACCTCCTAGTCGGTTTCACTTGCTTGAACAGGCTGTAACTCAATGCCGGTTAACCCGTTAAGCGCCGAACTCATGCATAGGACCCGGGTGCTGGTCCTTCACATTACTATTATCTCTGTGTCCCCTTTAGCAAAGGTTTGCTCCTGGGTTCCAAAGACTGCTTTTTTGTAGGACTCTGAGGATATCATCATTTTGTGTGGCTGTGTGGATTCCCCCCCTCCCCCATGTTTTGCAGTTTATAAAATCACTTGATTTTATGTGCAATGGAAGTTGCTCCTGGAACAAGAGAATGTGGGTCCAAAGGAGTGCTTTTGTGTGACAGTGTGAATTCCACCCACCACCACCCCTTGCACTTATGATCTTAAAGTTCATGCACATCAGTTTCCCCTTTCTGTGGTATGGGTTGATGGCTTTTGGGGATTCAAAAGACTGCTTTGCCTCTGCTGACTCCTTGGCTCCGCCTTTGCTAACTTGCCATCCACCCCACCACCCAGATTGGCCATCAGCTGCCACTGCTCACTGGCTGAGCTTAGGCCAGTCAACATCTCTTGATTTAATGTACCTCACAGAGTTGTTGTGTGGAGAGCCACACTTTGAGTTGCTTTGTGGAAAGGCAGGATATAAACATAATAAATATGTGCAGAAAAGAGCCTTTGGGGGTTCCTGCACACACACACACACACACACACACACACCCTCATGTGTGAACCGGCTGGGGTGGGTGGGGTGTGCATAGTTCCTATGGATGGCGCCTGGAAGTCCGGAAAAGCCGGTCTAGTCAGTGACCTAGCTTTTAGATGTAAATGTCATGAGTCCCCCTCCCTTGCCTGACCAGGTGAAGTTCATTCTAATTGGCTGGAGGCAGGAAAGCTACAGAAAGGGGGAGGGGGAAAGAGCTATATTCCAAGGTGGGAGTTTTGTTTCTTTGTCTGTCTTGGTTCGTCGCGTGGTTGCTAGCTGTGGAGTAATGGCAGCAAGCCAAGCAGAGGCCCAAGCCCTCGGGGGGGAGGGGGCCTCAGGAACCGACCCCAGGTAGCTCCTGGTGAAATTAGCTGAATGAGGGCTCTGGTAAAGGCAAGCCTTGTGGGAAGCTACCCATCTCGGACCTTCGGGTAGGTGGAGTAGTTCCCCATTGGGCAGCAAGGCTGTGCTGGATCTAACCCTGGAAGGAAGAGGACTGACCCTCAGGTAACAAGACCCCCATCTCCATGCCTTTGAGAAATCTGAGAGATATTAAGAATCAGGTTTTGTTATTTTGCAGCTCTATTTCTGTGTACCAAAGTGTCTCTCTCTATTTTGTGTGCTTCCCTAATTTCCCCTAATCTTGTTGTAAAATGCTACCAGAATAAACCTTGTTTTGGTTTTACCCCACATGGTGCTTGTGGATTGCTCTGCTTGGTTCAGTAACTAAATCCAGGTTACAGTCATAAAGGCAAGTCCCTGAACAGAGATTCAAGTAGGATTGCAGACAGCTGAGGCTGGCAATCTGGTATCTTGAGATCTCTGGGGGTCTTGGTTCCTTTGGGGTAGGAAAGGGTGGGGGTGTGGTGGGCCAGCCAGACCCCCCTTCCTCCACAAAATACATTACACAGGGAAAGTTAAATACTGCTCCGATCTCTCACTGAAACCAATGGGATGGAACTTTGGCTGGATCACACGGTATATAATTCAAAACCTCTGTGAATTATTGAGTCTGGCTTTTGAAACCAAGGTTGTCTAGAGAACCAAGATGTGTACACATTTATTTATTTATTGAAATATTATATCCTCACTTAAAATTAAAAAGTCTCAAGGCAGCTTACAAAAATGCACAAAAGAAGTTGGAAATGACAAATAAATGTTCTATAATTTCCCAGTTGCATACCAGTAACCAGTTGTACACCTCTGCCGTGTGTGTGCGCGTGTGCGTGTGTGTAGGAGCTTCTCAGCTTTCCCCCCACATTTTCACCCATCCTTTTGAAAATGGATTACCTTGGTCGAGTTTCACATGTGGAGCAATTAGACACATTCGGACAGAAGGAAAAGTAAGGTATCCAAGCACTTTTTAAAGAGTTTGTCCTTCAGAGTTTCTCAGTTCATCCATTGAGGACCTTTTCTCCTAACTACTTATATGAGGGGTGGGCAACTTGTAACCCTCCAGATGTTTTGACCACCTTGAGTGCCATTTTTCTTGTTAGAAAGATGGGGTACAAATCCAATAAATAAATGGCCTACAGCTCCCATCAGCCCTAACCAACATAGCCAATGATGAAGGATCATGGGAGTTGTAGGCCAAAACATCTGGAGAGCTATAAGTTGCCCACCCTTGACTTATACTAAGGACCAGCAACTGGAGACCCTAAGGCAAAAGGCTGCCACCTGAGCAGCATTTTTATTTGGCTCTTCCATTGTCAATGCAGAGGCAAGAGAAAGGTGTTGCTGCTTTGGTAAGGGGACTGGCTGGCAGCAGTCCACCTTGCAGGATTAGTGTGGCTGATTTACCACACTTAATCCTTCCTCAAAGTGGTCCTTTTATAAAAACTAGTCACTGACCAACAATTTATGCCATAGGGGCCTGGTGGAAAGTCAGCTTGTGCTGGTTCCAACGTGTCACTGGTGATTTTCAGTGGCATGTAAAAATGCCTACACATTTGCATTAAACTTTACTCAGCTGTCCTGGGCACAAGCAGACTTTTGCCTTAAGCCACCATATCCTGAATGATGGAGAGAATAGATCTAGAATAGGTTTGATCAGTAATCCATGGGCAATGCCTATATTCTAATTATCTTGTCAACAGTCTCTCTTTGAATCTTTAATTTGATGCCCAATTTAAGAATCTTGTTTGCTTGTTTTTGAATTAATAGTGTTTTGGGGTTGAGATGGATGATCTCTTGGTTTGATCCCTTGGTGTACCCTGACTCTGTTTCTATGATTGCAGGAAGAGACTGTCAAACTGGTTGGACAAGTTTAGCATGGCAGATTATCAATGGCCACCAACTATCTATATGGCATGCCTCTTCCCTTCTCCCCCCTAAGGAATGTGGTAATCCAGGCCTGTGTATGTGTAAGGAGGAAACAAAAGATAAGACTGGCAGTTTTGGAGAGAGACAGATTCAGACTAATACAGTCAGAGCTGAGTTGCTTCTGCTGTTCTGCAAGGATCTGGCTGTCCCAGTAGAAACCTGAAAGGCAAGAAGTGAATTTTGGAATGTTAAGCTATGAACCTCCATCTATGCTCAACCTGTATATGCATAAATAAAATATTAAAACATCATACCTCCCCCCCCCCCCCGTGACTTCAATCCAAAGGAAACTGAACCTGGTAGAAACCCTCACTGCTCAGAATTGGGAGCGCCATAATAATACCTTCTAAATATGTTCTAACGCTTTAAGATCTAGTCCATATGCTGAATACTCAGCACTTCTGCAAGTGTTTCTGTTCCACTCAGCATTATGTAACTATAATAAATTGTGATGGAATACTTGTTTGTTTTGTTATGTTTATTTATTTTGAGTGACCTCTGAGTGAGGTTATAATGTAAGTGAGTAGGCCAGAAACCTGGCTTTGCTACTTTGCATGGGGGCCTAAAACAGTTGTGGCTGCTGAGGAAGGGAGGCCTCAAGCTGAATTTGAACATGACTAGAGAGAGAAGCTACCATTGTTTGGATAGGTCAAGGGGTCAGCAGCCATGACTGGCAGTTAGAAGTTCCATGAGGAACATGATCTGTCAAATGTTCTGGCCAGAGGATTCTGGTTTTTATTTTTTTTAAAAAAAAAAAGTAAGTTAGAGACAGGGTGGCAGTTAATGGCCAAAGAGAGAAGAGCTGAAGTGAAAGATGTATACAATCTGAAGGGAAATTATAGGCTATAACCTGTAATTGATTGCCTAATAAACTTGATTCTAACTTGAAGAGCTGAGGAAGAAGAAAGTCTTTGAGTCAGTATGAGAGCTTTTCTACATGAGGTATTGATGGGTGCTCGTGGTTGTTTATGGGTTCTTTAGACCCCTCGTTTTGCTTCCACTTGTAAACTTTCTGTGAGTTTTTTTAGAGCAGGGAAAATGGGGTATTATTTCTAATGGTGAAAGAAAGCATAATTTCCCCTTGTGCTATTCTGCTATTCCACAGTGCCACCTAGAGGCTATGTAGCTGGAAAGCAGGAAGCGTGCCTTCTGTAATGCTTGGATCTGCAATAATAAGAGGTATAGTTTCTCTCTTACATATTAGCACCAGTAATCAAGTATATTTGTTTATGTAATCTTAATCTATCATTTAGTGAGTTCATTCCCTTATTTATTTTATTTATTTATTTTATTATATTTATACCCCGCCTTTTTTCCTGCAAGGAACCCAAGGCGGCTTACATAATCCTCATCCTCCTCTCCATTTTATCCTCACAACAACCCTGTGAAGTAGGTTAGGCTGAGAGTCATGCAAATAATTCCCCTTATGTATCTTAGTATTGCTCATCTTGTCTGTAGTGATGTCAATCCTATGCCTATGCCATAGGAACCAGGCCACTAAAGGTTTCCTAAAAGGTACAAAGGTTTTCATTTTTGATGGCAGTGATTAAGGGCACAAACCTGTACTTACCAAAGGAGTGACAGAAGTGACCTTTGCCTCTCTGCCCTCCTGTTGTTTTCACCTCAGGATTCTGCGTATCAGCACCTCTCCACACCCTGTTCCTCCATATTTGCATCCTTGGAGCTTGGTGCTACAAGGGGCGGGAACACTCCCCATTCAAATTTCCCTTATGAGGTCATAGCAATGTCTATGGCCTTGGAGGGGGAACTCAGAAAAATCTTATGGTCCCTGGAACCACAGGATTGTGCCCTAAAGGTTTTATAGTTGAGACCACCTTGTGGCAGGAGCTGCATAGATCCAAGTCTAAAAAGTTTTTAAAAGGGAAATGTGGAGGGAAAATCTATGTGGTTTTTCTAGATTTGGTGACATGACGTATGTGGAAAGAAGCCACACATTGTTTCTCCACATAAGTAAATGATTTTAAACAGTTCATTTATTTACAAACTTGTATCAAAGTTCCTCTTAAAAAGAAGTTAAAAGTTATTTACTCTTGGGAAGAGCAATCCCATATCACCCAGACAGCATCTGGGGAGCCATATGGATTTTCTCCCCGGCCAAGGAGATGATCTGAGGAGAGGCCAGGATCTACAGGATCCTAAATCCTTTCCATCCCCCATTCCCCCCACCAAGAGGTAAGTCAGCTAGATTAGCCAAGAGTTACCTAGCTATAAGTGTAAGGAACAGGAGGCATTTTTATCTCCTCCTGCTTCCCTGTTTGCTCCTCCCGGCAGGGCAGAGGATAGAAAGAGAACTCAAATCTCAATGCCCTCTGTCTACTGAGCAGCAATCCCTTAGGACTGCACTCAAAATTAGTTTCTTCCACCTTTCTCCTGCAGTAACGGATATATACATAGTTTCTGAATAAAGCACTCCCTTTTGAATGTATAAAATATTTATTTAACTGAAGATCATACACTGTTTTAAAAACCCCGTAATTTAGTACAAGTTGTTAGTAATACCTGTACTATTAACTGCTTGCTCATAAACATCTCAACATAAGCCAAGCAATGGACCCATCATTCTGTACCAAAATATCAAATTGCACGGCTTAAAAATATCCCAAGTCTATGCAGGCTAAAAACCTTTGTTTTTCTTTTGGAAGCCTTCTGTAGAATTTAAAACATTTGTTCCAGCTGGGAGTCTTCAGTGGGGAAAGAAGATTGTGACTCTTAAAAAAGTAGGTGGAAATCATTGTGTTTGGAACCGAGGAGTACATACTGGAGGGAGGGTATATACATATAGATACGCCACAGCTCATGGCAAGTAGAAGACAGCCTCCATTCCCAAAAGGTACAAGCCAATGAAAATGTCCTGTGTAAGTCATATTATGAAAAGCCATAGGCATTTGCAACTATAAAAGGTGTGCCCATTCAAACTCCTCATTGATTTTTCAGGGGAGGTGCACCAGATGGATTGTATAAAAAATCTTCAGCAGAATTTCACCCAGGGGGTCTTTAATCATTTACCAAAAAGATCAAGATCTTAGAGCTGATTCAAACATCCATTTAAGTACGTATGTAGCTGCCAACAGGGGAAAGCCTGTAAGTGCTTATTGCCCTCTCAGCCAGTGCCAAGTCACTAGGCACACAGGTGGTGAACTTGTGGCCCTCCATATGTTTTGGCCTATAAATCCCATCATCTTTCACCATTGGCTATTCTGGCTAGGGATGATGGGAGCTGTAGGCCAAAACATCTGGAGGCCCACAAGTTGCCCTTCCCTGTACTAGTATTTGCACGAACCTCCATGGGCTGATATCAATTGGATTCCTTTTTTGAGATGCCTCTACTAACACACACTTAAGGTGGTATTATGGTGGTCTAGAATCTAGCAAAAGCTGGATTTGGTCCTAGGAGGTGCATGCTGCTGGCTTATTACTTGGATGGGAGACCCCTCCTCTGGTTTACTGCATTGAGCAGGGGGTTGGACTCAACTCTATGATCTATGAAATCTATGAAGCAGCTGGAAATTAGCAGGAGCTAGACTTTCTCTGTACCTATCACACGCCAAAGTAATTGTGTGGATTTTTAAAGGTGAGGTTTACAGGCTTCTGAATGAGTTACCAGAGAATGATATTCTATGAACTGTCAAATTACCCATGCTAATCCCTATCCTCCTTGTTAAGATTTATTTCCTTTAAAAAAGTTTCTTCCATTTACATTTTTTTTTCTATTTAAAGTGTAATCCTATACATGTTTACTGAGAAGTAAGTTCCATTGAGTTCAATGGGGCTTAAGTGGGTATAGGATTGCAGCCTTAATAGTTTTTCAAAGTTTTGATAAGTATATACATTTACAAAACACAATAGTTATTTCAAATTCTTTGAAAACATCGTTATGTTCTTGTTTTGTATGTTGCTCTGTCACATGGCCCAACTGTTTTAATATACAGTTATATAACACAGTATACAGCATGTTTTGCACAGTGTAGGATTGTGTCCTAACTTTTAATACACAGTTAGGCCACAATCCAACACTGTGCAAAACACATTTAAAACTATTGAAATCAATGTGGATTTCCATGAGAAATTTACCTACCTTTATTAATCAAATAAATAAAGATTTACCAACCTTTATTAATCAATTAATGCAACAGTGGATGGATTCTTGTGGACAATGAGAATTATAAACACATAAAATAGCCATGTGTAAGTGTATAAGGGGCACACTTTTATATGCATTTTAGACAGAAAAAAAGCCCTACAACTCCCAGAATTCCCCAGCCAACCATGCTGCCTGGAGGGATTCTGGGAGTTGTAGGACATTTTTCTGTCTAAACAAACATTTTTCTGTCTATACAAGGTATTTGCAAATACAAAAAAACCATAACCGCTATACAAAGGTATAAAACAATAGATATTTGTTACTTAACTTAGTAATTTGTTACTTAGATACTTAACACATCTAAGTACAGGCAGTCCCCGAGTTAAGAACATCCGACTTACAGACAACCCATACAGTAGTACCTTGGATTACGAGTATAATTCGTTCCAGAACCATGCTTGTAATCCAAAATGCTCGTACATCAAACCGAGTTTCCCCATTAGAAATAATGGGAACTCTGCTGATTCGTTCCACAACCATTTAATCACTGCTTTGCCCCATGAAGGGAGCCGGCAAAGCAGTGATTAAATGGTTGTGGAATGAATCAGCGGAGTTCCCATTATTTCTAATGGGGAAACTCGGTTTGATGTGCCGGCTCCTGGGCTCCCGGGTGCGCCTCGCTCTGCTGGCGCCTCGCGTGCTGCCATGCCGGCTCCCGGCGGACTCATGTCAGACCCCCCCACACACATCAATCTGCCCGCCCTGCCGGCACGGCTTCTTCTAGACTTCGGAGCAGCAGGAAGGAGAAGCAGAAGCAGTAGCAATAGTAGGGCTGGGGCGAGGGAGGGAGGGAAATCCCAAATCGCTGCTGATAGTGCTTGGTGGGAAAAGGGGACGGGGCAGGCGGGATATAGAAGGAAAGGGGGGTAAGGAAGAGGGAGACGTAGGGGAGTAAAGGAAGAGGGGGCGTGGGGGGTAAAGGAAGAGGGAGGGGGATGGGGGACCCCTCCCCCGCTGCTTGGGGAGGAGGAGGATCCTCTCGCTCGCTCGCTCAGGCAGCCGCTCTCTTTCCTCTCGCTCGGTTTCCTCGCTGAGGGGGTGACTGCGGGCCGCCACCCCCCTCACGGCTGCGCGGCCTCCGCCGACTGCAGTGGTGCGGGGGGTGGAGGGGAGAGTGGTGTGTGAGGTAAAGTAGCGGGGGGAGGGGAGAAGCTCTTCTTCTTCTCCCTCCTCCTCCTCCGCTTCTTCTTCCTCCCTCTTTACTCTTCTCTCCTCCTCCTCCTCTCTGCCCTCCCCTTCGCCGCCACCGCCACCGCTTCAACCCTGCCCCGCCCCGGCTGCTCTGAACAAAGCGCTGACAAAGATGAGAAAGAGACGAGGCTGAGGAGAATCTTCGCTGCCACGCACTGCCTCATGGAGGCCTCCGGAGAGGCAGAGGAGGGGAGGCGATACAGAGCGAGAGGGGGAAGCCCTGGCGGCGGCAGCGGCGGCTGAGGAGGCGCGGGTGCTGCTATGGGGCGGGCGGGCAGGAGGGGCGTGTTCTTCACCTTCGCTTCCCTCTCAACTCCATCCAAGCTAAGCGCTCACCCGGGCGCCTGTCTCTTTAAATCATCCTCTCGCTTCCCCTACACCACCACCCGCCCCCCCCTACACCACCACCCGCCCCCCCCTACACCACCACCCGCCCCCCCTTCAGTGTTTAATGATCCCCTCCAAGAGAGAGAGAGAGAACTCAACCTAAGCCCCACCGGGCCCAAAGCAGGATAAACCAATTGGGAAAGGAATGAGGGGGGAAGCAAGGGGAGGGGGAGAGAGAGAGAAGCGCAGAGAGGCAAGCCGCCGCTTGCTAGGCAGGGAGCGCGCTGGCAGTCGGGAGCTCGCTGGTAGGGAGCACGCTGGGCGCCAGCTGCCAAAGGAGACGCAGCGCGACCCCTCGCTCTGCGGGCGCCTCGCGCTGCCGTGCCGCTTCCCTGCCCGGGAGCCGGTATGGCAGCGCACGAGGCGCCAGCAGAGCGAGGCCAGCAGAACGAGGCGCAGCGCGGCTGGGAGCCCCGTGGAGGCGAGCCACGGTGTGGCCACTCGTTCGGCTAGCGGCGGCACAGCAGCGCGAGGCGCCAGCTGAGCGAGAGCATAAATTTAAATTTGAAGGCGGCAGCGGCTCGTGTTGCAAGACTTGCTCGTTTTTCAAATTTAAATTTGCTAAAATTTCCTTGTCTTACGAGTAGCTCGCAAACCGGGTTACTCGTAATCCGAGGTATTACTGTACTTAAGAATGGACTCTGGGGTTCCCTGGCGCTACGTTGTTTACGTAGAGTACATAGCATAGTATACTACGCAATTTGCATAATTTACACAATTTGCGTAAAAGTCCATTTTAAAGCATAGAACACTATGCTGTTTTGACTTACATACAAATTCGACTTAAAGACATTCTTAAGAACGGAACTCGTTCATAACCTGGGGACTGCCTGTAACACAGTTCAATTCAAATATTAGTCATAAGTGTAGATTGTATACGCTAAACTATTTTAATGTAAACTAAAATATACACATATTCCAATCAAGGTTTCCAGTCATGATAATTTCGTTAATTATATGTTCAAAGTAGTGTTTCTTAAATGCTGTCTATTAGTACTTGCAATATTTAAAATCTGACTGCAATGAAAACCTAAAATCCACTATATGTTATACCTGACCTTACAAAATGCAGCAAGCATTTTGGAATTTACTTTACAGTAAGCAGTAAATGGTTGGCTGCAATCCCTCAAGCACTGTTCTACTGCAAGTCCAACTGAAGATAATAGGATCTGAGAGGAAACACTGCTTAGAAGTTTGCATGCTGAATGTACAGATACTTATTCTGTGCTTTTGCAGAAGTTTTCTCACATACATTACTTTGTTATAACTGGTCTTAAGTTTTTTTCTAAAATCCACTTCAGAGTGACATTACTGGCTAAGGATCCTGTGCAGCGGCTGGTGGCTCCAATGCCAGTGGGGCAGTGTATCCACTCCAGGTTTCAGTCTGAACTTTAAAGGAGCTATCCATGCTGCTGGACCTATTTTTGGGGATATGGTTCGGCACCATGGATAGCTCCTTAAAAGCTCAGACTGAAACCCAGAGTGGATACACTGCCCCACTGACACTGGAGCCACCGGCCTCCACTGGAAGAACAAATCTAAGAGGTGCGTTGGTCTTACAGTGTAAAAAGGATTTGAAATATTATTCCTTTTTTTATCAATTTACTCAGTAAAACATCAGCATATAGGAGCAAGCCACACCAATATCTTTGTTTCCTATGAAAAGCAAAAATTATTAAAAGGGAAGCCCACGTTTAACTATCAAAATACAGAATGCAATTTCTTCTGTGTAATACAACAGCTGCCAGATCTGAAAATGGATATAGATCCAAAAAGTTTGGAGTTTGTGGCTTTATTATTAAACAAAATTAGTAATTCAGATGAGAATATGGCAATATATTGATTTTTCCCATAAAGCAGAAACAATATTGCTTTATTTACTCAAAACAATCTTTTCTATTAACTCCGCATCAAACACGTTCCAAGCCACCATTGTACATGTAGGGTTTTATGTTACCCAGAACTTCATCTTCCCAGTTGGGAAGACAGCAGAAAAAGAACGCACAACCTATAACAATAATAGTGCTTGCCCAACCAAAGCCATAGGCCCAACTGAACATGTTACTTCCTGTCAATTCAATCTCTTCGACAAACATCACTGGATAGATGACCAAGCCTAAAATCTGGAAAACAGCTGAATGCAAATAGAGAAAAGAAAAACAATTAGGAGTCAAATTAATAACATTTTCTCCTGCACAGGCATTTGAAGCAATGTTCATGTTTAATGAATAACTCCTACAATTACCAATTGATTTAGCACACCGACATAGATATTCTGGACTCATCAACAGTATGTTCAGGGAGCAGATTATGTAATGGGCTTTCAGCCCAGTACTTGGGTTTGCAGATCTGACTGTATGAGCTTATCTGCATTAGAAACTAAGGGCTGTATCCTATGCTGTGGGGCGCTAGGAGGAGCTAGTGCTAGCGTAACAGGAAGCTAGCGGTTCCTGAAACAACTGGAAATGAGCAGAAACGCTAATTTCTGGATCAGGGCAGCAGAAGTCTCAGAAGGGAGCTCTGCTGACCTGTTGTGTTCTAGAAATTTCTGCTCATTTTCGGGGGTTACTTTAAGAACTGATAGTTCCTGTCGCATGAGCAGTGGGTCCCACTGGTGCAACACGTATAGCAGAGGTGCAGCTGCAGTATAGGATACCATACATAATACCAATAATCACAATTGAATGTACAGACACACACAGTTCCACCCTTTACTTTAACTTCATAATCTCCTTGAGAGATATGCCACCATTATGTCCACTTTCAGGTGAGGAACTGGACTAGATTTTGGAGTTGCATAATACATGTTGAAGGAGTGCAGGTAGAGAGGTAGAACTTGTCCTGGGCAAGGCAGAGTACATTATTAAAGGAGCAAACTCTTCAAATTACTTCAGGAGATGCAACATGTCTTGGGGGGGGGGGGGGGAGAATGAAGCTGGGAGAGGCCGAGATTAGACTTCTGTATTTTAGTGTCCTCCAGGTAAGAGAAAGTCTACTGGGTGTAATTGCTGCCAAGTAAAGAGGCACAGAAGAACACTGTTGTGTTGTGTCTTTGCCCTGGGCCACATGTAGTTGACTATGATTTGGGTACAAAAATGTAGGAAAGAGGATGGGCAGCCAATTCCTGTGGCATGGGTATAATCTAAGAGGGTGGTCTGACTTCAGTCTTGGTGATCTACTTTTTTTAGTAGCCTCTCACTGCATTATAAATTGACGAAGCAAAAGTGCACACTCAGGATCTTAAGGCAAACTAACCTGTGTATCCCAAGTACTCACTCTTGCTTAAGGACCTAAGTAGTGTCTTGCTAGATCCACTGGTCCATGGCCAGCTCCAGGTTTGAGGGGGCCCTGAGCAGAGGGCCATCTAGTGGACCACATCTGCTATTAGTGGGCCCTGGTGGGCTCATCTGATGATGGCAAGGATCAATTCCAAGCAGCCCTTGGAGGCTGGGTCTTGTTGCCATTTTAATTTCCTACAATGTCCCTGCATAGCTTTGCTCTGTGGGACATTAAAATGGTGGCTAGACCCAGTCACCTGGCGCTGCTTCGAGTGCAGGGCTGGGGGGGGGGGGAAGTTTACTGCTGGGCAGGCATCAGTGGTGTGTCTCATCAGGGTGCTGGGGCACTGGCAGCCACCCTAGGGTGCCAGGTGCCCAAAACAGACTTGCACTGGTCCAGTGCATTCTTTGCAAGAATTCTAGAGCCAAAAGGGCCATCAGAAACACAGGATTGTGGTTTTCTTTCTGTCCACCCTTAATCTAGGCATTTCATATGGCTAGCAAAGGGACAGAAATGAGCACAGTAAAGCTCACAGCAATGGGAAGCATCTAGTTAGGCAGCCACTATGTTTTGCAGACAGTTGCTTTTTCTGCAACAAGTTTTAGACTGTGTGTGGATCTGCAGGGAACCAGAGTTACATGTATTACCTCTGCTCCAACTTCTGCAATTGCAGCCTCTTCAAAAATGACTGCTGCAATCACAGACACTGCACACTTAATGAACACATGTAGCAACTTTTCACATAGTCTTTTCCTTTACCAATGGGTAATCAGGAGGGATCTTGTAGAGAAAAAAGGCAGCCATTCTGTATATATGAACCAGTCTAGAATGACACATATTTGCAGCAATTTACCAGTGATTTTCTTAACATGGAAAATGGTCATCATACCTAAGAGCTTTATAGGTCAGGATCTCAGACTAGTAGATATCCTAAAACAAATTTGAACTAAAGGCTGATGGGAGTTCAGTGGCTTTTTTTTTTTTTTTGAGTGAGCGAGTATGTATGTGTGCTGTTAAAAATCTCAAGATATATATCCCTAATTATTATCATCTTGATTACTTCTGGATTAACACAAGTCTAGTTTTTGAAACTTTTGAAATTAATTTTTGAAATGAGAATATAATCCTCTCCAGGACAAGATTTTGGAATGGAAGGAGACATTTCAGGAAAGTCACATCAATGGTAAGCAAGAAGTTTAAAAATCAGCCTCTTAGTTGCAGACTTACCAACAACAAAGAGCAAGCCTCCAATTCCTCGAACAAAGTTAAACCGTAGTATTTCAAT
Source organism: Shinisaurus crocodilurus (assembly GCA_021292165.1). Taxonomy (NCBI): domain Eukaryota; kingdom Metazoa; phylum Chordata; class Lepidosauria; order Squamata; family Shinisauridae; genus Shinisaurus; species Shinisaurus crocodilurus. The sequence continues at coordinate 93,701,193 of CM037879.1, read as the reverse complement.
GGAAAACGCTATGACTGCCAGGCAAAAACAGATACAGAGGATGAAAAAGCCAACAAGGTATGTAGCAGCAGCGGCTCTACCCCAACCTTTGAAGAAGGGGGGGGGGGAGATGGGGGAGAAGAGAAAGGGGAAAATTATAAACAGTTATGCACCAATATATATTGTGAAGAAAGGGTCTCGGTGTCCTTCTCCACCACATACATATAAATAAGTGTAATCCCAGCCAGAGGCTGGGAACCTCCTGCAAATGTACATAGCTCCTCTGATGGCTCTGTGCAGCCTCAGAGTCTCCCCTCAAGGGCAAAGCCCTAAGTTTGGCGCCTTTGATCTCTCTCTTGAGATAAAGGACCGGTTGCAGTCCTTCACAAATATCATATCTTGCTTTGGTCTTTCTCTTCTTCTTTCTTAAGACCCTGTCTTTAAAAGCATATAAAGCTGCTTTAAACTTCTAGGAATATGTTGAATGTAGCTCCAAGGGAACACAACTCTGAACAGAATGCATAAAACAGATTTTATTAGAGCAATATATTGTTCTAATATATTGTTAATAATTGTGATGCTGCTTCTCTGGACGCCACTCAACTGTCTAGGTGCATCTTATGCATTTGGGGATATGCATCTCTGTCCAGGACCAAGATCTCTTACACCAACTGGATCTGGGCCAGTATGTTCTGCTGAACTGGGCACACAGTACTGTCAACCCCATTGATATGTCTAATTCAGGGTTGTAGACCCGGGAGTGGAATGTTGGACTTCTCCTGATCAGATACGTATTTCATGCCCTTTCATTGGGTTTCCAGATTTCAGTAGCATAAGACACAAGTCCCTAGATAAAGAAAAATGTGCAGGCCAGACAGTATTCTACCCAACCGCTTAGCAAGATGAAAGCTTGTTCTGGCCTTCCAATTAGTGCAAAATCACTTGTTAAGATGCTATTCACATTTAACTTTCTCACTTTTTGCTATTTTGCACAACCTTACAATGGCCCTACTATCATAGCTCTCCCCCCCCCCTCCCCCCGGTCTTGCTTGTCATGTAGAGATGTTCATAGCAACCAGATGCTCAGTTCTGAACTGCCAGTTTCTCAGAATAGACTATAGTTCTTTGGAGGATGGGAGCAGAGTGCGCTTGCCATGCAGAGTAGCCGCAAACAAGGTGGAGAGGCCCCATATTGGCTCAGTTGACAGAACTGACTTCCCTCCTACACTGCCAGCTCATGAGAACCTAAGAGTCTGAGGGCTAAACTACATGCTACATTAAATATGTTGATGATCCTTACTTCTGTTTTTACCTTCAAGTAAGTGCATGGGGCCCTGATCCAGATTGGGACCAGCACACTCAGGCAGAGGAGGTTTAAGCCTTCCCCCCATATGCCCCCCTCTAAAAAGAGGGGGGGAACCCTCAATACTATGGCACCAATGCTATACAAGCACATTATAGAGTGGTAAAGCAGGACCGCTCAGCTTCTTCAGAATGACACTAGCACAGTGGGAGGATTGTCTTGGTCACTAAAGTCAGAAACATTAGCAAATAGGTGCTCACAACTTTGTGCATCCACAAGCAATCCAAGCTGCAATGGCCATTATAACTGGGAGGAAAAGTCTCAGCAACTTATTAAAGTTAACTACATTTGCTAGGAAAAACAATGAACTATACAATAATTGCTCAATTAAAGCATCTTCTGGGAAGGCCTTAGGGACCAGTACATCTATAATACTCCCAAGTTCCTTAACCATGGCCAATGGTAACCAGATTCCCTAACAAGCATTTTAACCAGGGTTTAACACAACTTTTAATATCCTGGTTAACATTTGCCATAGTTAATACTGGAATGATGTAAGCCTTGCCCAACCTGGTGTTTTTGATGTAAGCCTTGCCCAACCTGGTCTCCAGTTGTTTTTTACTACAACTCCCATCATCCCCAGCCAACATGGCCAATTGTCGGGTATGATGGATGTTTTCATCAAAAAATATCTGGAGCGTACCAGGTTGTGGAAGGGTGATATAAGTCTTAACCAAAATTAGAAATGGTGGGGAAAGAGGGAGAAATTCACATCAGGGAGAAAAGAGCTGAAAAGAGGTGGTGAATGATCCCCCAACTCGCCCCCCAATTCCTTAACAATAGTAGCAACTGGCTTGAGGAGTCATTAAATAAACCTTTCATTCCTGAACTTGTTTTATTTCTGCTGGGTCTAAGTCTTAAATCAAAGCTTTTACAGCCATAAGGATTAGTTACAGACAATTTTATAGATAATTGAAGGACAAGGCTAGGCTAGGCCTACCTTGAACCATTGATTAGAATAGTTTATGAAGTTGTCTCACACATAAAATTTGATCAACTCTTAATAAATTATAAAACTTCATTGTTTCTCAGATCATTAGAAATCGTGTGTGTGTTTGAGCGAGAGAGAGAGTTTGGAAAGGCGCAATTGGGTTTGTTTAGATTTTATACTGATAATCATTGTCACACTAATGGTGCTGTATTGTTTATTATTATTAGTAGTAGTAGTAGTAGTAGTACTACCACCGACTACTACTACTACTACTACTACTACTACTACTACTACAACGACTATGGGATTTCCCAATGTTCCGTTCCCACAGCCTTTTATGCAATCATTTCCCCTGCCTTTCCTCAACATGATTAAGGGCATAATCCTATGCATGTTTAGACAGAAAAAAGTCGTACAACTCCCAGCATTCCCCAGTCATGCTGGCTGGGGAATGCTGGGAGTTGTAGGATTTTTTCTGTCTTAACATGCATAGGATTGCAAGGTTGGTATTACGTCGGCATTAACCATGGTCGAAACTAACTAGAGTCCTTCCTAATCAGGGTTTGCTAACTTCTCTAAACACTAAATGGAGAGGAGGAGGAGGATTATGTAAGCCGCCTTGGGTTCCTTGCAGGAAAAAAGGCGAGGTATAAATATAATAAATAAATAAATAATATTAATTTTAGTCAATATAACTGTTGATTTAATGCTTAACCATGGTTTAGGGGGTGGGGGAAGGGGGAATATTTTTATACAAGAAACTAAGGGCGCTGGAGGAAAGGAGCATGTGAACCTGTAGCCTGCTCCCAATTTCTTAACCATATCTAAAGTGTCTAAAGAGCACTTTTGGAAATGGTTTTTTTTAGCGCAAGGAAAATGCAGCTTTTAATTGTACAAGCGGGAAAAAATTCTTTTCCGCTATTCCACTATACCACAGTGCTACCTAGAGGTTACATAGTGGAAAAGCAGGAAAGGAAATGCTGTTCGTGTAGCGCTTGGATCTCAGTTCTGCTATGAAACTGAAAGTAGACGCAGCGGATTAACAGCCGATTAACAGCCTCATGTAGAAAAGCTCAAAGATCACTAGCACTGCGCCATCAGCATTACACCAACCACATCACTCCTACATCATACACTCCACATTGAAACTTTCTGATACATCTACTAATGCTTGTTTGGCTGTTATAAAAAACATTTATTCTCCTAGCTACACACACCCTATCTGTTTTGTAGAATTTAAATATTACTGTGTGTTGTGTGTAAGTCATTCACCGAATGGGCATTTCTTAAAATGAGCTAGGTAGCTCAGACACCCTATCCCATCTTTTCCCCTGCTCCTTTTAAAAATGGGAAATATTTAGTAATGGTCTGAATGCTTCTCAATCCCAAACTAGGCACAACAAACATTCATGAGCATACTCCCCCAACTTTAAAACAAAACAAAACAAAACAAAAAACAACTTAATCTCCGGAGGCTGTTAGGTTGACTGGAGAAAACGGGATGGGGAAGAAACTATGGTATCCTTTCCCCTCTGATGACATTTCCCCTCAAAATTTCTCTGCCCCAGCTGTTTTTCCACCTGCAAGGAAAAAACATATATTTTCCATAAGAGCAGGTAATTGAGAAGGGGAAACACAGCTAGAGGGGAACGGAGCTTTGTCTTTCACCCATCATGCCACACACACCCTGGACACCATTTCTATTAAACTTACAGCTTCCTAGGGCGGTTTTTCATTATATAAAAAAGAAAAAGTGGGGAAAGACGCACTTGGCACCATGTTAAGACTAATTTGGTTCTCAGACAAATCTGAATTAGGAAGTTGGCAGTTTAGGAAACATTCCAAGCAGAGGATTCCCCCCCCCCTTCCATATTAAAGGAGTGGTTCTTTCTCCTCCTCTCTGGAACATTCATACCGAACAAGTACCAACTTGAATTAGAATCAGAAGCCAATGGTGGTTTGCATTAATGAGTGATCTTTCTTGAAAGCTATAAGTTAGCTTGCTTATCATTGGAAAGGGTGGAGTAGAGTATGAGTTATGTACAGCTTTTAATTAGAACCCATTTTTACACCACCAACACTGTGTGCAGTGACTAATCCTTTGTTTCAGGCTACATTCATTACCACTTTTTACAAACAAAACCTGCTGCAAATTGATGGCAAGTAATGTCAGTCAGGAAATCCAGAGGTTCTGTGGCAATCGTACAGACCAACTGGTTTATTGTGACAAGTCAATTGCACTTGATGCAATTAGTTTGCAAGCAGCAAACTACTAAGGATGTAGAAAGGTTTAACTCACGTACAGTTCCCAACGCAAATTGTCCTTCTTTGGAAAGAAATATCTCTAAAAACGAACCAATGTCCTCAATACATAATAAAGCTGCTGTGAAGAAAGACCAATGTAGCCTAGCCTCCACATTTCAAAGTAACCTACCTATCACATTTCAAGCATCCTCCATACATACAGGTAGGAATTCCCCCATGAGGATACTGTCTACATCAGGGCTCTCCAGCCTTGGGTCCCCAGATGTTGCTGGCCTACAGCTCCCAGCATACCCAGCCAGCATGGCTAATGGCAAGGGATTCTGGGAGCTATAGTCCAGCAACATCTGGGGACCCAAGGTTGGAGAGCCCTGGTCTACATAAAGTAGAATGCAAATATCTTCTAATCCTCACCTTTTGCTTCCACCTTCCTGAGTTGTCAAAAGCAGCTATATCTATGGACTCCTCTGTTTATGGTTGAACATGTCATGTCCAAGTGTTAAAATTCTGCCCCTAAAGGTCTGCCCAACCCCAACTACCCCATCAACTCTCCTTCCCTGATTCCACAAGGTGTAAAATGGAAACTATTTCCTATGAAAAATTGTTATCTTATGGACATCATAGGTGATGTTTGCATTAAGTTTAAGATTCTGTTGTGATACTGTCTAGTTTAAAAAGTAAAGTGTTTTGTTTCTTTTATGCTAGCTGTCTTATGTTTCCCCCCTCTTCCATTATATCTCCATCCCTGATCTTAATAAAGCTTCTTAATTTGGAACAGAGGGTTGAGTAACTCTCAAAGAGTAACTCTCCACACAAGCCTGGCTGCTGGTTTATGCTACATTATGGACTTAGGGTGGTTCCAAACAAGGCTTTTATGGTGCCACTGCCTTGCCTCATTCACAGAATATTACAGGAGATCTAGCTGTTGTCATCTTCAACGCATAACCCTCCCATGTTTTCCCACTGCTTCTTCTTTTTTTTCTCTTACTGCAGAAAATCTGCTAAGAAAGACAAGATGGAATAGCTTCTCATTGGTAGCAGTAGGAGCCCTCCAGCTGGAAGTATCCTTAAGACAACAAAAGGGCAGATGGGCAAAAGGCTGCCTTATGGTGATAAGGACTTCCAGCCAGCTGTTGCTCTTGGCCTGGACTGAAATTCATCTAATTTTTTTGTAGTTCTTCCTGCCCGAGAGATAGGGTTAATTAGAAATGGATGGCAAAAGAAGTGGAAAAGTCTAGGTTGGCTGTGGCATGACAGTAGCTGGACTTCTCCACAGATGCCTCTAAAAATGTATATATTACTATTTCAAAAAAACACACAACCCAAAACAACTATTGTTTAGTATCCTCTATATTAAAATAGTAAGTTTCTTATTAAAAAGTTTTAACCCAGCTCATGACTTTAAAATGAATGAGAACTGTTTCATTATATTACAGAGAAATTACTGAAGTAAATCATAAAACAGATAAACCCTCATTACTGAATATAATTGCAACTTAAAGATTAAGTTCACAGCAGCCTGAATGCCCAACAAAAATGCAGTGGCGATCAAAAACCTTTGCAACAAAACAGCACAGTGCGAGGAGTCATCTGTGTTTACTAAAATCTCTTGCTTCTCTAAACTATCCTATATTTTATTTGCAAGCAAGTGCTGTTGCATATATTTAATAGCCAAATGTGTATAGAGAACCTACATATGTACCCAGTTTGTACGTGTTTCAGGCCAGCTCTGACCTTCAACTGAAGGTGATTGTGTCAGGGTGGGGTTTGCTACTGCAGTCCCACCCACATGAGGAGGGCTTTTGAGAGCTGTACAGTTTTGCAAAGGAAGGGATCTGGATCAAAGCCATTGTGTTTTTGCCTAGCCTTATTTATTTCCAGAGGCAGGAAATTTGACTCCAACTGAAGAGTGTTCATCACCTGTTTGGGAAGGGGTGAGAAGAAGGGGGCACCTGGACTCATTCTTATACCTTCATCATCTTATTATGAGCACTGACTCAGAGCACAGAAGCATATACTGCCATATAAGAATTTATGCCTTGATAAAAGTGCGTTCCGATGGAAGGCTGCTAGTACTACCAATCAAAGGCATTGCACAGCTATTTCCATCTTTCCTTAATGGTTTTTTTTTTCCTAGTAAGAAAAAAGACAGAAGCGGTGGGAAAATACAAGAGGGCTACAACAAACTGCAGATGACTGACATCTGAACTCCCTGTAAAATTCCATGAATGAGGCCTTCCCCATTCTCCTCCCCCACAACAACCATTTTTCATGGGCGTGAAGAACAGTGTATAGATCCTCCTTGGGGGACTGGAATGTAAACAATAAGGCTCTTCAGAAGTAGATGTAATTTGTGGAACAGTTCTGTCTTGGTCAAAAACCTGCTCCTGTTAAATCAGTAGTTTAAGATTTCCATACATCTTAAGAAAAGAAATAAGAGGTTTTTTAAAAAAAAAAAAAAATTACCTTATTTTTATGGAAGAAAGCATTAGCAAAGACATTTGCAGGGATAGCATGGGATTTGAGTCCCAGTATTACAGCCATTTTTAAAAAATACTTAAGGTGCATATTTCATCTCCAGTTTGACTTTTTAAAGGGGGGGGGAACCATTAATGTCCAGTCCAAAACAGGTAAGAATGATGTTTTAAATTACATACTGAGTAGCATTAAGGTTTCCCTGTTCCTAAAACCCAAGCACTCTCTGTTATTAGGTATGTTAGCTCTCAGGACACTGAGTGTCCCGAAGAACTAACATATCACACAAAGACTGATACAATCTACATTTAAACTTTTTTTGTTAGCCCTAAATGCAGCAGCATGCTAAGCATTGCATATCTTCCTCTGTTATGGCCACAATTCAAAAATACACAAAGAGTTCTACGCCCACCTGTGGGAACTTTCATGTGACTGGCACAGTAGCCCCAACCTACCGTATATGGCCAGCCAGTGTTGAAACTTACAAGATTTTTAAAAGCAACTTGTGAAATTGTATGGGAGTCTGGTGTTCAAAAAAGAAAGGAAGAAGTCTCCATACACATGACCTCAGTCACAAATAATGTACCGTAGCTCTCTAGATCGGGGCCTATGTATACAGATTGCTGGCATGTACAGTACTGCATTGATACCCAGTGCTAAAACTTATCTGCTACTTATACATATTCAACTGGCAGGACACTGCTTATTTATTTATTATATTTATACCCCGCCTTTTTTCCTGCAAGGAACCCAAGGCAGCTTACATAATCCTCCTCCTCCTCTCCATTTTATCCTCACAACAACAACCCTGTGAGGTAGGATAGGTTGAAAGTCAGTGACTGGCCCAAAGTCACCCAATGAGTTTCATGGCCGAGCGGGGAATAGAACCCAGATCTCCTGAGTCCCAGTCCAACACTCTAACCACTATGCCACACTGGCTTATTTGAATCTGGATTCTACTTTTTTCCTGAAAATTTTAGCACGAACAGTGTACATTGTACACAGTCTAAGTATGACACTCTAGTTATTTCAGTGACTTGGAGGAGCAAGATAGTATGTGGCAAGAAAAATGTGCACATTTAGAATCTCTTAATGAGTAACTGCCTGGAAACTGCACTATAAAACCTATAATGAAAATCGTATTTCAAAAATTATTTGGCAGGCTCAGGCACTTGGATCTTCTGTCCTACAGCTATCACTGTCATACAATGTACCTTTTGTTCATTTAAAACGCTAGTGGGCATGTCTTCTCTAAATAAAAAAGAAGTTCCATGGGGTAAAGGGAGTGGTAGCCAACGGTCTCATCCAGGGCCTTTGAAGCAAAAAGGATTACTAGCCTAAATGAATCATGCTCTCTTCTATTGTTGTTGCAGCGGAAGTTCCCACTACACATCAAAACGCTTAATTGAGCAATCGGAAAGCAAAAAGGCCTTGCTGTTTAATTATTACCCTTCTCTTTCTCTGTGGTTTTGATATGCTTGCCTCTCTCTCATCACGCAGGCATTGTTGCTTTTCCTCCACCTTTTAACGCCAGCCAAGTCTGATTTCTGTCTTTTCCAAATCATCCATGAGCCAGGCTCAAGAGATCACAAACTTTCTTTTACTGTTCTGGGCAATGATAGCTTTTGCTAATATCAGCTGTTAAAAGTCTTTTAGCTAACACCCACACATAAATACTTCCCACAACTGCAGGCCTAGGCCCAGACCATACATAGCCCTTCCTCAATTCTAAGTGTACAGTACTCAACGTTAGCAAGTACTCGAACACATTTCAGCACCAATTAACCCACTTTAACTATGCTTTTCACTACACAAGCAGAACTCAGAACTTCGATTCCTCCCCCCCCCCCTAAACACACACACACGCACGCTCTTATTTAAAACACGATTACACATGGTGGGTCCACTTTAATCCATATTAATATCTCTAAGGTAAAACTTTGGGATTGAATAATTTGGAATTTAGAATCTGGCCCTAGAAACCAATCTTGGGATACCCACTAATTGGAAATACTTACTGTAATCCATGAGAGAATTGCACACCCAGTTCAAGGCATTGGGAGGTTTTTTTTCGCAGTCCCACCACAGCGATGCTTTGCGCACATAAGGCGCATCAGCGGACTCTAACCATCCCCTGCCAGCCAGTGCAATTATGCCAAGGATGATGGCTAAGCCCAGGAGAAGGGGCAGGAGCCATCGGCACCGCCAACAGGCCAAGCTGCACCTGACCATTCTGTGCAGACAACCTTCAGGAGAAGATGCGTGAACAAGCCTGAGAGCCGGACAGGGTTTTCTTCAAGGAGACTTCCTTAGGCTGTGTGCTTGTGCGTGTGAGAGGCCAGTGAGTAAGCTCCCTGCTTTTTAATCAGCAGCAAAGCTCGAAGGGAGGCGAGTGCCCCACCTAGATTCCAGTCGCTGAGAACACTGCAGTGGCAGCAGTAACCTGTTGAGCCAGAGAGAAACTGGCTGGTAAACAAACCTGGATTCCAAGTACACTCCCAGGCTCTTAACCCTTTCCTAGCAAACACTGTAGCGTGTGTAGGCGACTGAGGCTGCAGTACTGCTGCATTCCTCTTAATGAAAAGAGATTAAAGCTCACTGCAAAAAAAAAGCGCTAAACTTCAGTAGCCCAGAAAAAATCTGCCAGAGATGAATGATATTTCTTACACAAAGAACATATTTGCACCAGCCCTGTCCTGGAAGTAAATCCTGCTAAAAAGGCCACTGTCCAACACACACTTGCTTGGAAGTAAATCCCTTTGAAATCAATGGTAATCAATTGTTTCCTAGGACATGCAGTTAAGAGCAAGTTGCAAATCATCTGGTTTGCTTGTGAGTCGTTACACTTTTTGGTGGCATGTGAATGATTTGAAATGTAATTCTGCTTCTGTTTTTAAATGATATTTTTTTCTCCTGGTTTTGTTTATTATGATATTGTTTAATACATGTTAATTGGTACGTTGCCTGGAGAGCTCTTTTTTAGCCACAAAGTCAATTCATAAATAATAATATAAATATATTATTCCCAAGTATAGTCTTTATCTGAATGATAGATATTTCTCGAGTGTTGGTCTTTTTGGACCAAGTTCCTGAGGAACCTTTCCTTATGAGCTGAGCTGGAAATGTACATTTTGATATATTTATGTGAACATAGAAAAGTTGAAGAGAAACAGTACACAATCTGTGCATCTCCCAGACTGAACCAGAGCAACAGTCCCCTTCCCCCAGCCATTTTCAAATCCCCCAGACAGCTTTATGAAATTGTTCCATCTTTCATACATTCCTAACCAATGCAGTCATCTATTCCACCCAGCCTGTTCATGTGCCCTGCTTTTTAAAAGACTTAGGGCTCAGTGACCCTGAGCCAGAACCCAACTCAAATGTGCCTGATATACAAAAACTTCACTTCTTTGTCAAATATGAAACCAAACTGGTTTCAAACCTTCATTCAGGCCTGGTCTTTGAATGCAAAAGTATGCGGTAGTAGACTGAGGTGGTTGCATTTGGGACTGTACCACTTCAGGCTGGAGGTGGACAATATATTTTTGAACGCTCCCACATGTGGCCCAGTTTGGGAAAGTTCTGTGGCAAAATGTATCTTGTTCCAGGTTCAAATCCTGTTATCTGGCTAAGGAGTCTCAGTTGCTTCGGCTGGAAAAGAATCTTGCCTGAGACACTTGAATAGGAATACTGAGATTGGTGGATCAGCTTCAGGACAGGGAAACTCCTTAAGAAGATAAGAAGAGCCATGCTGGATCAGACCAAGGGTCCATCTAGTCCAGCACTCTGTTCACATAGTGGCCAACCAGCTGCCCATGGGATCTCACTAGCAGGATGACATATGAGTGCAACAGCACCCTCCCGCCCATCTTCCCCAGCAACTGGTGCACATTAGCATTCTTCTGCCTCTGATCCTGGAGGTAACATATAGCCAATCAGGACTAGTAGTAGCCATTTGATAGCCTTCTCCTCAAATTTGTCCAATCCCCTTTTAAAGCCCTGTGGAGAAAAAGCCTGACAGAACACACACTTTGCCCCACATACATCATCATCATCATCATCATCATCATCATCATCATCATCATCATCAGGCAATCACTCCTGACCGAGTAAGATTGTCTTCCAGGATAAAAGGAGGAAACTCTAAAGAAGATTGTGTAGACTCTAGCATGGGTCCGTCCGTAAGTGACTATTCTAGATCCACACAGCTTTCCATAGTGAGGACACAGGTTACCAGATGGAAGATGGTCCTATAAAGGATTCGTTTGCCGTGCTTTTCGCTTAGCACGTTTCTCCCTTTCACCTTGCACTCGGGCTTCTTCAAAGTCCATGGAACCTTTGTGAAAGGCCAACCTCCATTTAGATCGTTCATGGGCCAGAGCTTCCCAGTTTTCGATGTTTATATTGCATTTTTTTATATTAGCCTTATGAACATCTTTAAACCTCTTATATTGACCACCGATATTCTGCTTTCCATTCTTGAGTTGGGAATAAAGTAACTGCTTTGGGAGGCGGCAGTCAGGCATTCGAACAACATGACCGGTCCACTGAAGTTGGCGTTGAAGGATCATTTTTTCAACGCTAGTAGTCTTTGCTTCTTCCAGTACACTGACATTTGTTCGCCTATCTTCCCAAGTAATTTGCAGGATTTTCCGGAGGCAACGTTGATGAAATCTTTCAAGGAGGTGGAAGTGACGTTTATAGATAGTCCATGTTTCGCAGGCATACAGCAAAGTTGGTAATACAATGGCTTCATAAACCAGTGTTTTGGTCTTCTTACAAATATCCCGATTCTCGAACACTCTATGTTTCATTCGAGGAAACACGGCACTTGCGGAGCTCAAACGATGCTGGATTTCACTGTCGATGTTAGCTGTAACAGAAAGATAGCTGCCAAGATAGAGAAACTGATCAACATTTTCCAGTATTGTCCCGCCAAGCTGGATAGATGGCATCACCAAAGGGTTAGCTTGCACTTGCTGATGAAGCACTTTGGTTTTTTTGATGTTAAGTGAGAGACCAAGTTTTTCGTATGCTTCTGCAAAAGCATTTAGGATAGTTTGGAGATCATCCTCTGAATGTGCGGAGACCACATTATCATCAGCATACTGAAGTTCCAAAGGGAGGTTGTAATTACCTTACTTTTTGCTTTCAGCCTGCTGAGATTAAAAAACTGCATACCACATACCACCTGCATAATCCCTGGCGGAGGAGCCCGACAAATTTTGCATTTCCTCCCAAGAAGCCAGGTGGGGACCTCTGAGTCTGTGACACATTCAAATGCTGATGGTTTCCCTAAGTGCCCTCAATGGTTTGCCAAGCACCCTCAATCACTGCCACAAGCCCTCCAAATTGGTGGCTATCGCTACATCTTGTGAAAGTGAATTCCATAGTTTAACTCTGCACTGTGTGAAGAAGTACTTCCTTTTATCTGTCATGAATCTCCCAACAATCAGCTTCATGGGATGACCCTGGGTTCTAATATTATGAGAGAGGAAGAAAAATGTCTCCCTATCCACTTCCTACACAAGAAAAATGTCTCCCTATCCACTTCCTACACATCATGCATAATTTTGTACAGCTCTGTCATGTCTCCCCTCACCTTTTTTCTAAGCTAAACAATCCCAGCTGCTGCAACCTTTCCTCATACGGGAGTTGCTCCAGCACCTTAATCGTTTTAGTTGCCCTTTTCTGCACATCTTCCAACTCTACAATATCCTTTTTTAGGTGAAGTGACCAGAACTGTACACAGTTTTCTAAGTGCAGTCACACCATAGATTTGTATAAGGGCAGTATGATATTGGCAGTATTATTTTCAATTCCTTTCCTAATTATGCCTAACATGGAGTTTGCCTTTTTCACAGCAGCCACACACTGGGTCAACATTTTCATTGAGCTGTCCACCACAGCCCCAAGATCCCTTTCTTGGGCAGTCACTGCAAGTTCAGATCCTATCAGCTTATACTTGAAATTTGAATTTTTTGCTATAACATGCATTACTTTACAGTTGCCTATGTTGAACTGCATTTACCATTTTGATGCCCATTCTCCCAGTTTGGAGAGAATGGAGCTCCTCACTTTTGGAGCTCCTTTTTGGAGCTCCCCACAATCTCTTTTTGTTTTAACCACCCTAAATAATTTGGTGTCATCAGCTAACTTGGCCACTTCACAGCTCACTCCTAATTCCAGATCATTAATGACTAAGTTGAAAAGCATTGGTCCCAGTACAAATCCCTGTGGGACCCACTGTTTACATCCCTCCACTGGGAGAATTTGCCATTTATTCCTACTCTCTGCTTCCTGTTCTTTAACCAAGTTACTGATCCATAAGAGGACCTCCCCTCTTATTCCATGACCATGACTGCTAAGTTTGCTCAGGAGTCTTTGGTGAGGGTCAAAAGCCCTTTGGAAGTCCAAGTAAACAATGTCTACCAGATCACCCCGTTCACATGTTTATTGACACTCTCAAAGAATTCTAAAAGATTAGCGAGACAGGACTTACCTTTGCAGAAGCCATGTTGATTCTTTCTCAGCAGGGCTTGCCCTCCTATATGCCTCTGGCTTTTGGAGCCTTTCTGACCTTCTTTGCTGGGAATGGGTGGTGGGATGTTGAATTTATCCCTGGCAGGTCACTGAAATATGGTAACCAGTGCCATATTTGGATTGTAGAAATATGGTAACCCCTTCTTCCCCTGGGTGAGGTGTGTGCATCTCATTGTAACCACATCAAAAGTAGTCCTATTTAGGTATTCATTAATTGTATCAGTGGATAGGGCTGTGCATGCCCCTTGCCTCCCTCTGGTGATCTCCCTCTGATCTTCCTGCATTAAGAGAGAAGGTCTAACATTGTCTTGGGCTCATGAAAAACATGAGATTGTAAACAGGCTAAGTTGAATGGTGTTACATTCCTCCCCCATGATTGGGAACCCTGCGTAATCAGGGTGCCAGATCGCATAAAAGAGAATTGTTCAGCTGACAATTCTCCTTCAGACCTTCTCACTCAATGTGGGAAAGTTGGGAGAGGCAGGTCTGATGTATACAGCCTCACCATGGATACAACTAATGACCACCTGAATAGGGCTACTGTGTTCTATGATTAGAGGATTTGGGTGGGGGGAGGCTTCCCATCGTTGCAGCTGCCATGAAGACTGAGAACCAGTGGTATCAATTAAGGGAGCCTTTCACAACCTGGTGCCCTCCAGATGTGTTGGATTGCAATTCCCATCATCCCCAGCCAGCATTGCTGGCTGGGGATGATGGGAATTGTAGACCAACACATGTAGAAGACATTAGATTAGGGAAGTCTGAATTATTGAGTGGTGAGTAAACTCTTGCAAATACAAAGTCTTTTGGTTCTCTGTAATCCTATAGAAAGAGAAAAGAAGCACCATAGCAGCAATGTCCACTGTTTGCTGCTGAAACAGATGGCTGCTCTGACAGATTGTACATCAGCAATGAGCACAAATACTTTGCTGGTGCATTTGTCTTCCGTTCCTACCGCAATCTTCAGCCGGTGAATGTCTGCTCCAGGTCACATGGTTTGTGTTCATCTTGTCTCTTTGAGTGTCTCACTCTGCATGGGCTGGCTTGTTCATAGATGCACTTATTTGGATGGGGGGGGGCAGTGGGCATTGTTGTCTTTCAACCTGCGCTGAACTGATGTTTAGTTTCTGCTTGTCCTTAGAAGAGCGTTTTGGAGGCAAGTGTTTGGATCAGGGGAGGCTGGTGACTCCTGTGTCAGTGGGGCTCCTTATCCATTGCATCTTTTTGTTTGAGCTTTATGGGAGCTATCCATGGTGCTCCATGGTGGTGAACCTATTTTGGGGGTGGAGTTCAGCACCATGGATTGCTCCTATAAAGCTCAACCAAAAGGATGCAATGGAGGGTGCCAGGCAGGGGAAGGCTGGGTAAGAGCATAAGAAATGCCTTGCTGGATCAAACCAAAGGCCTATCTATTCCAGCAACTTGTTTCTCACAGTGCCTAACCAGATGCTTATGGGAAGATGCCTTAAAAGCAGGACATGAGGGCATTATCTCTCTCCTGACGTTGTTTATTTATTTATTAATTATATTTATACCCTGCCTTTTTTCCTGCAAGGAACCCAAGGCGGCTTACATAATCCTCATCCTCCTCTCCATTTTATCCTCACAACAACCCTGTGAGGTAGGTATTCAGAGGCATGCTGCCTCTGGTTTGGGATGTAGCATGTAGCTATCATGACTATTAGACTTTGATAGCCTCGTCTTCCATAAGCTAGGGGTTGCTGTGACAGTATCTACTTATTATTTCAAATATGCTCTTCAGATATGATCTTCATACATGAGCTTTATTCAGTCCATTGGTGATTATGACAATGGGGAGCCATAAAAGAAAGAGAGCAAGTGATACATCTGCAAGAGTGAGAATGTAAAGGTATGGCTATGACTGAGAAGATACTTTGAATTTAGGGGTGGTGGTGGTGGTTCATAGTTAAATATATTCCTAAACTTGGAATTGTATTTATTTACCTGAAAGACCACACCATTTATTTGATCAGGACATATGACTGTCAATGGCATATTAGTAATCTGACAAATTTGTGGGGGAAGCTTGCAAAATAGAGGAATACCCATCTCCTGGACCTTGGCCCAAGGTATTTTGCTGCCTAAGGCAGAGCAGCAAATAGCTTTATGGTTTTAACATACTGTTCCAGTGATGGTTTGTGAAAATAAGGGTGCAATCCTATGCATGTTTAGACAGAAAAAAGTTCTACTTCGCCTAGCATTCCCAAGCCATCCTTGGACTTGTATTTTTATGTCTAAACATGCATAGGATTGTGCCCTAAATGAACATTTTTAAAAAGTTGTGTTGAGCTGGGGTTCTTCCAGATGAGGCTTTTATGATGCCACCATCCTGCCTCAAACATGGAATTTTACAGGGGGCCCAGACGTTGTTGTCTTCCATTTGTAAACCTCCCTTCCCATGTTTTCCCACTGCTTCCTCCATCTTTTTTTTTTCTTTCTACAAAAATATCCATTAAGGAGGGTGTGAAGGACCGCCACTGGTCTTTTCCTGCAGAATGGGAGATCTGTGGCTTTCACTGACAGCCTTGATCTCACCGCAATGGAGACACACAAACCTCGGCTCGGGTCGTAAACACTGGAATTTAGCACTGAGTCAGAGAGAAACTAGGCACACTTCACTTGGGGTGAAGTAAAAGGAAGTTTATTGAGGGATTAGTCCATTACAAATTGGGTAGAGAGATAATGGGAATGAAACTGACAGGATGGAATACCTTTGTTACACACAGTCAGAATTATAAAACAACATCCGAGAACCTACGCTAGTCTAAACTAACATCCAGAATGTACACTAGTCTAAGCTAGCAACTGAGAGCTTACACCAGCATACCCAGACACTTCGCTTGGGGGTTGTGCCCAGCTGGCCTGAGCCGACCTTGCTTCCAACAACCAGCAGCAGTCAAGGCTGCCCATTTTACCCCCTCTCTTGCCCCCCCTCTGGATAGCCCGACCCCTTCTTTCTCAGGCAAGACAAACCGGTCCAGCCAATTAGGAGGAGGTGCGGTGACTTTGGGTGCATTCTTGACCCTGGCCCGTTCAGGGTGCTTGGGGAGGAGGCGACTGAGGGTGCTTGGCAAACCATTGAAGGCACTTAGGGAAACCATCAGCATTTGAATGTGTCTCAGACTCAGAGGCCCCCACCTGGCCTCTTGGGAGGAAATGCAAAATTCATCGGACTCATCGGGATTATTCACCTGCATAATCCCAGGCGGAGGCCAGGGATTATGCAGCGGCAGGGACAAAGTGTGTGTTCTGTCAGGCTTTTTCTCCACAGAGGGAAAGATGAAATAGCTGCACAATGACAGAGTTAAGAGTTGTCCATCTGGAAGCACCCCTGGTCTGGAAAAGACTTGCCTAGAGTAGGCGAGAATGTGTGATGATAAATAAGTACCAAGAGAAGCAAAAGCAGCAGGGGCAGCAACAGAAACAGCATGTGATGTGAAGAGCTTGCTGCTAACAACATTAAAACAAACAATAGCTATTTAACTTACTGCTGCAACATTTTGTCAGATTAATTGATTAAAACATTTTGATTAAGTAAACAGCTGCCAGCCTACCATTGACCAGCTAGGCCCTATATTTTCACATTATTTAAAATGACTTTTTAAAGTGCTGTCTTAAAAGAGGTATCCCTTCCTAACTTAAGAAGAGTCCTGCTTTTTCAGACCAGTATCCTGCTTCCCACAGTGGCCAATCAGATGTCTCTGGGAAGGCCACAAGCAGGATTTGAAGGGAAAGCCTTCCCCTAAGTAGCTCCCAGCAACTGTGGCATAGAGCTTCTTTCCTGTGTGTCTTAGCAGTCATGGGTCCTCTTATGGATTACTAATGGGCTAAAGAACAGGAAGTAGGAGTGACTGGACCATTCTTGCAGTCGAGAGAAGCAAGGAATGGGGTCCCCCATAGATTCGTATCAGGACCTGGCT
This sequence comes from Shinisaurus crocodilurus, assembly GCA_021292165.1. Taxonomy (NCBI): domain Eukaryota; kingdom Metazoa; phylum Chordata; class Lepidosauria; order Squamata; family Shinisauridae; genus Shinisaurus; species Shinisaurus crocodilurus. The sequence goes on along the minus strand of CM037879.1, from coordinate 93,683,699 downwards.
AATTTAATTTATTTGTAAGGGATGTGGGCTCCAGGCTGAGCAGTGGGATAGCCATGTTTGTAGGCAACATTATCAGGATGGTGCAATCAACGCAGATGACCCCACACTCTAAAGCAGGGTAAGTTCTGGGAGTTGGGGGGCCACACAGATCCCTCCTGGAACCCACTAAGGGTGGCACCCCGCCCCCACCGAAATTGCTACCACCACTGAAATTGCTGCTGAATTTGCTACCACCACAGCAGCAGCAGCAGCAGCAGCAGCAGCAAAAAAGCACCAATTTTGCAAGCAAATAAGGCATGCAGGGAGCACATGCCTTGTGTGCGAGCTAGTGCAATTCTGCTTGCAAACAAGGTGTGTGCTTTCCCAGTGACTATTTTGCTTGCAAAATGACTGGGGGAGGGGGCCCGCCCCCACTGCACTGGCAAATTCAGTGGGAGCAGCAGGACAGGGGGGCTGCAGAAACAGCCATGGGGGAGTGCATGCGGTCCCTAGCCCATATGTTGCCTAGCCCTGCTCTAAAGGAACTGGGGTGTTCCCAGACATGACTGATTTAGCAGCAACTAATCGTTCCTGTTCTGCTCTAAGCTGCAAGTGGAACTGCAACTCTGCCTCCAAACCTCTGGTGGCGTATAGAGCACATAATGCAGGCCCAGGGCCGGCGCTACCGCTAGGCAGACCCAGGCAGCTGCCTAGGGCGCGTGGTGGAAGAGGGCGCAGAAATGCTGCGCTCCTTCCTTGCCGCCGGCGCGCTCCTGCCCCGCCTGCCGCCTCCGCCGCGCCTCCCCGCCCGCCCGCTGCCGCCGCCGCCGCCGCACCTCCCCCCCGCGCACCCAGCCACCACCTACCTACCTTCGCGTCGTTTCCAGAGCCCCGCCGGCGTTGTTTTGGCGGGAGGAACCATGGCAACAGGGCTTAAACAGCCCTGTTGCCCTGGTTTCCCTGGCAAAAAAAAAAAGCGCGGGGGTCCCGTTGCGTCGGAGGAGGAGGCAGCAGCAGCAGCAGCCAGCAGCCAGCAGCCAGCAGCCAGCAGCGGGGGGGGGAGGTAGGTGGCGGTGGCGGTGGTGGCGGCGGCGTGGGGGGGGTTGCAGAGCAGGGCTGCTTTGCTCCGGAGCCCCCCCACGGCACGAGAGGGGGGGCGCTAAATATAATTTGGCCTAGGGCGCCAAACAGCCCTGCACTGGTCCTGTGCAGGCCACATGCTGAAGCTAAGCAGGGATGAGCTGGGTCAGTGCTTGGATTTATTTATTTATTTATTATATTTATACCCCACCTTTTTTTCCTGCAGGGAACCCAAGGCGGCTTACATAATCCTCCTCCCCCTCCTCTCCATTTTATCCTCACAACAACCCTGTGAGGTAGGTTAGGCTGAGAGTCAGTGACTGGCCCAAAGTCACCCAGTGAGTTTCATGGTCGAGCGGGGACTCCTGCATTGAGCAGGGGTTTGGACTCAATGGTCTTATAGGCCCCTTCCAACTCTACTATTCTATGATTCTGTGATTCTGTAGCCAGGGGGCCACTGTCACTGGAGTGACCGCTGTCACTCGAGGCCCAAGAGTCTGCAGTGACAAGGAGTGCCTTTTACCAGCTTCAGCTGGTGCACCAGCTACAGCCATTCCTGGACAGCCACAGTAGCCCACACATTGATAACCTCACATCTAAACAATGTAATGCACTCTATGTGAGGCTGCCCTTATGCTTGGTCTGGAGGTTGCAGCTAGCACAGGATGCAGTGGTGAGGTTGTTGTGTGATGCACTAGCTGCTGCCATATAACACCTTTGTTTAAAGCAGTGCACTGGTTCAAGGTTTTGGTATTAACCTATAAAAGCGCTGAACAACTTGGGACCAGGATATCTGAGAGGACGCCGTCTCCCATGCACATCTGCCCAACCACTGCAATAATCATCAAGGCCCTCTTAGCAACAAGTAGGAAGAGGTCTTTTACCATGATGGCACCCCGCTCTCAAACATATGCAACCCTATTACATTTTAGGCACATGTTGAAGACTTAATTCACCTCAGCATCTGTTGACTTATAACACCTGTCAGGATTTTTAATTTATATTTGTACTGTAGTTTCATTATTGTAAACCGCCTGAATATGTTGTACATGACAGGGGCGGTATAAAATATTTAAAAATAAAATAAATATAGTTTAGTCACTAGGTGGAACTGGACTTAATTGTATCTGGAAGGAGTCAGAAGTGCCCTGATGCTGTTCTGTTCTTGTTGGAGAGAAGCAATACAGTTGTTGTCTGTCTTCCTGATTAGGGTTTCTTTAAGCCTTCCATAACATGGTGTCAAGTTTCCTAAAAGGAAGATGGTTCCATTCTCTGCACCAGAAGCCTCCAGCTTTTATAATCCAGAAGCATGGCCTGGATGAAAAGAAAGATTTTCTTGCTTTCGCCTGGCCCTAAAATTCAATAAAGAGCTAAAAGTTCAGGGTGAGTATGTGTGTAGTGGCGGCTGGTGCCTATTGGGGCTGCTGGGGTGGAAGGCAGGGCAGCTAATGGCAGGCAAAGCCAAGGGGTCACAGTAGACAGAGCCAGCTAGAGCATGAGAGCAAAGCAGAGGGTTGGTGGGGTTGTGTCTGACCCATAGAACCACACCAAAGCGTTCCTTTGAGTCCACATTACTCTGCTAAACCAGCAAGCGATTGCAAAGAAAAGTGAAAGCAATTCAAATTTAACATCAGGAGTGCAAAGCAAAGTGCTGGGGGTATCTCTGACCCATAGAACTACACCAAAACACTCCTCTGAGCACACATCACTAGAAAGCCGTTGTACAGAAAGGTGAAACTGAGGGAAGCAATGTGAAGAAAATGAGTCCAAAGCAGGTCCCCCTGCCCTGGAGATCCACACAGCAACACAAAAGAACTCCGTGGAACCCACATTTTTCTGTTCCACCAGCAGCCTCCATTGCACAGAAAAGGCAAAACGAGACAAAGAACATGAAGATCATGACTCCAAAGCAGCTCCGCCCCCCCGAGGTCCATACAGCAACACAAAAGCACTACACTTAAAACACATTTTCTGGTCCACACCACCAGCAACCCCTATTGCACAAAGAAGGCCAACTGAGGGGGAAATGCGGGGGGGAGAGAATGAATTGGTTCTAAGTAACATGCTCTCTCTCTTTCCCACACTGAAAGAGGGGAACAAGACAGAGACATTCATTTCTCCCACCCGTGTCCTCCTCTGCACAGGCATGACAAAGCTCCAAGGCAGCAGTGGCTGGTGTGACTGTTGTCCATGGATACATCTATTGACCATTAAATGCTGGATCTCTCCTGATTAGTTTGGAGGGACCAGCAGCACCATATATGGCACCTAGAAAGAACTTGCCTTAGATGCCCTGCCTGCTGCCTTGTCTGTCTGTCTGTCGGAGAAGGATGGATTGAGGAAGCAGTCCAGACTCAGTTAGAGCTGGAGTGAGAAGTGGAGGTCTGAGGTAGAGAGGGTTCTCTGCTGCAAAGAGTTGGTGCCAGTGGCAGGGAATGGAACAAGGGGATGGGGAACTGGTGGGGGACCTCTCCTCCCCCCCCCATAGTGATGGCCTATCTCTGCAAGTATGTTCACTCCTTTATGCTATGGGAAAAGAAGGCAGCAATATTTATAACTCCTTTACCTTTGCTGTATAGGGCCATAAGCACAACTATGAAAGTGTGTGGGCCAAGCTGGATGTCCATTTCATCCCCAAGAGGAATTTGGTTTATGAGAGGGCCTCAAATATTTCAGAAGCCTGGAGAAACTGAGTCATTTGTTAAGGCCTTGTAGTAACAGACTGAATACTGTGAGTGTGCTGACAACAAAGAGGAACACCTAGATCATATTCTGTTGAGAATGAATATGGAAATACTTAACAGAAACTAATGACATCATCTTCTTTTTCCTGAGAAGGTGAAACTGACAAATGCACAAGTACTGTAGTACAGTACCTGAAAAGCCAAGGTCATATACCAAGACTCTGCCAGATCTATCTTGAAAGACTCATGTCAATGTTGCTGTCCTGACCATCACTCTCTCCAGTTGAGTTATTTGGAAGCCTCCGAGATTTAGATATGGGGAATCTCTGCTGTTATCTCTGACCAGAGATCTGAGATAACAATGGGGATGTGGCTGGTGGGGGACTTGGGGATGTGAGCAGTGGGAGACTTGGTGTGTGCTCTTCCCAGAGCTGGCCAAGTGACTTTGTGTGGTGTGAGTCGCCCTCATCGGGCACCACACTCTTCCCAGCCCTGGCTGAGGGGCTTCGCATGCCCCCATGGGGATGGCACGCACCGTCTGAAGCTAGGGATTCGTGCCGAGAGAGGACAGAGAAGGGCAAATTGAGTGGAGGATGGGGCAATGATATCAGTGGGCTAATATAGGTGTGTCTCTGAACACCAATTGCTTTGGCACAAATAACTGGGAGGTGGGTGGGTGGGGAGGACTGTTGCTTTCATGACTGGCTTGTGGTTTCCCAGAAAGCATCTGGGTGGCAGCCATTGAAAACAGAATGTTGGAGTAGAATAAGTCTCCCTAACCTGGCCCCCTCCAGATGCTTTGGATTACAACTCCCAGCATTCCTGGCCGCTGGCTGGGGCTGATGGGAGTTGAAGTCCAAAACCTCTGAAGGGCACCAGGTTGAGGAAGGCTGGACTAGAGATGCACTTTTTGGTCTGATCTGGCAGGGCTCTTATGTGCTTCTGTTTAGAGTTTGATGTTTATTTATGCTTGCAAACATGGTGTAAATTCTATTCCTGCAATCCAGGTGCTAGCGCCATAGACATAAGCAGAACTATGAATGCAAGTTGGCTTTGCACACACTTCCCACATGTCCAAAGTTCCATCCAGCAGTTGAGGCTACATGTGAAACGTGGATTACTAGTGATAGCACAATCACCTGTTAGATTCATAGATCATAGAGTTGGAAGGAGCCTACAAGGCTATCGAGTCCAACCCCCTGCTCAATGCAGGAAACTAGAGGAGGGGTCTCCCATCCAAATAATAACCAGGCCTGACCCTGCTTAGCTTTCCACACTCAGACAAGCTGAGCCAGCGTGAGCCACAGGCCTGTATTAGCATGGGGCAAGATTAACAGCACATGTCCTGTGTGGCGTAGTGGTGAGAGTGTTGGACTGGACTCAGGAGAACTGGGTTCTAGTCCCCGCTCGGCCATGAAACGCACTGGGTGACTTTGGGCCAGTCACTGACTCTCAGCCTAACCTACCTCACAGGGTTGTTGTGAGGATAAAATGGAGAGGAGGAGAATTATGTAAGTCGCCTTGAGTTCCTTGCAGGAAAAATGGTGGGGTATAAATGTAATAAATAAAATAAATGTCTAGTCAGAAGAAAGTCCCACTGAGTAAGAGACCATGAAATACAATCCACTCTGGAACAGCCAGTGTATCTACCATTAATATTCGCCATTTGAAACATATTTGATAATTTGGATTCTTATTCATAGATCTCATAGATCTCATAGATCATAGAGTTGGAAGGAGCCTACAAGGCCATCGAGTCCAACCCCCTATTCATTTAAGCTATCGATGGCTAACTATACCATTCTCTGTCTTACAACAAATACCATTTGATTACTGTGTTGAAAAGTTTTTGGACTTCATTTTTGGGTTTTTAAAAATGGTTTATGCATAACAATATAATGAATAAAATGTGTTGCATTTTTAAATTGTTCCTGACATATAATGTGTCTCAGTTTTGTGCATGGTCAGGGGTAATTTCTGCGGTGGGGTGGGGTTGTTTGTCTGTTTTGGCACCTTTAATTTAAATTAGTTGTTTAAAAGTTATTATTAACTTTAAAAAGAATTAATCAATGTTTGCAGCCTTCTTTGCTTCACATGTACATGCCTTGCCCTTAGATATGTATTCTGAACCTATATCAATAGTGCCCTCTGCTGGAAAATGCTGTGCTAAGTAAACATAAGAGCTAAGTATTGTGCTCTTTGTGGGCCAAACTATATGACAGTGGTGGTGGTTATGTATTTAGTCTTTATGTGCCCACCCCATACACAAATAAAGCGAGGATCTTTGAGAGTAAAAGACTTGGGTGCAGATGGGCACTGAACCCTCCCCACTCACCTCTCCTCCTTGCAATACATTGCTCCAAGCAGCTCTTTTTCCTGTTCCTAGTTCCTGTTTTAGTATTGGAGCCAGTTGCTCAGAAAAGAGCCTAGAACAAATAAGGAAAGGTAAAGTCCAAGGTCCAGAGGCAGGGGGCTCAACAGCTTTCTCTCATGTATTTCTTTTATTGTTAAAGACACATCGCCCCGTCCCCTCACATTGCACTTGGACAGGGGAAAATACATGAATGGTGGCCTTGTTGCCACACCTGGCTTGGCTGTCTGATACTCCTTTTTTCACTGAATCACAGGGAGACCTTTGGAACAGGCTCTTACTTTAGATTACTCCCATACACCCTTTTATGAATCAGTGTTATTAAATGGGTGTAACTCTGTTCAGGTGCAGAAATCTGACAATATTTTCAGTGAGTCAGTAGCTTGCACTTGGTTAAATAGTTCTAGCCAGGTGCAGATCTGCCTTAAATATGATGCAGCTCTTAACAAGTGGTCTGGCCTTTAAGTAAAATTGGCTCCACCCTTAATAAGTGTCTTCAATCACCCAGTAGCTTATGATTAGGAATGTGCATAAAATTTCAATAAGAGACAAGTTTCAGAGACACGGCCACTTCAGTCTGCAGTTCAGAGATCACATATTTGATTGCTCTCTCATGTAATAAGAAATCCCTGCAGGTAGAGAAGTCAAGGCTAGAACTCATCCCTTTGGTATGCCACTTTTCTATGTGCGGGGATGTGTTTTGGCTTGTTTCTTTAACATGGGGAGCATTCTGAGAAGCTATCCCACACTTGCAGTGTGAAAGGATACAATCCCAGGAAGGCTGTACCATGCCATCTCAATATGCAGATTGCCCCTGAGAATAAGCCAGTCTTGTAAATAAGCTCCCAGAAGTTACTAGCCTGCTGTGGTCTGGCAGAAGAGGGACAGAGAGCTACATTGCTATGCTGGGTGTGGAGGAGGGGTCTTCCCTCCACTAGCAGCACAAGCAGTTTCTATGCTGGGTGCAGAGGAGGGACAGAGCGCTCCTCTGCCAGCCTACTCACTTGTCTGCATGGAATTCTATGCGCTTGCCTGCATCCAAATCCTGGCTGCCTATGACTACCAGGCTAGTAGAATCATAGAAAAGTAGAGTTGGAAGGGGCCTACAAGGCCATCGAGTCCAACCCCCTGCTCAATGCAGGAATCCAGGTCAAAGCATCCCTGACAGATGGCTGTCCAGCTGCACCTTGAATGCCTCCAGAGTGGGAGATCCCACCACCTCCCAACGTAGTTGGTTCCATTGTCTTATTGCTGTAACAGTCAGGAAATTTTTCCTGATGTTTAGGTGGAATCTGGGTTCCTGTAACTTGAGCTCATTATTCTGTGTCCTGCAAACTGGGATGACCCAGAAGAGATCCTGGCCCTCCTCTTTGTGACATCCCTTCAAGTACTGGAAGAGTGCGATCATATCTCCCCTCAGTCTCCTCTTCTGAAGGCTAAACATGCCCAGTTCTTTCAGTCTCTCCTCACAGGAGACTTTGTTTCCAGTCCCTTAATCATCTTTGTTGCCCTCCGCTGAACCCTCTCCAGTTTGTCTACATCCTTCTTAAAGTGGGGTGCCCAGGACCAAGCCCTGTGGTACCCTGCTCATTACCTCTCCCCAGTTTGAGAAGGAACCATTGATAAGCACTCTTTGAGTCCGATTCTGTAACCAATTGTGGATCCACCTGATAAAATGAAATACAAGTCTAGAACAAGCCCTAAAGGTCACAATCCTATGCATGTTTAGTCAGAAAAATATCCTACAATTCCCAGCATATCCCAGCCAGCCATGCTGGCAGTTATAGGACTTTTTTGTCTAAACAGGCATAGGATTGCACCCTAAATGGTTTTGAAAAACACATTTTTCTTACAATGTTGCTTAGTCAAAAGAACCTACTACCTACATTAAACATATTTTTAAAATCACCAATATTGCTTGTTGGTTTTACACCTGTTTGTTTGTTTTACTGTTACGGATGTTTTTAGCCTAATGTGATTTATATTATTTTTATTGTAAGCCGCCTTGAGTTTGATTTTATCACAGAGAAGTGGGATATAAATGTCAAAATTGAAAAAATACAAATAATATAAAATATTATAAAAATAATTTTAATTAGTTACATTAGATTTTAAAAGTAAAATATATTTGACTAATGCTGTTCCCCTCCCCACACACACACACACACACAGTGCAGCAAACAGCATTCCCACATCTGCACAATTAGATACAGAGAGGCTTTGGATGTTTTTCTGCGTTATCTGACAGCCTTATATTTAGAAGCTGGGTGACAGCTTAATTTTCAGCTGCAGTCCTATACATACTTATCTCAGGGTAAGTCTGATGGAACTCTGTGGGGGTTACTTCTGAGTATACATGCATAGGATCATGTGGTGCATGAATCCCTTCCTTTTTGGTACAGCAAGCTGAAACAATTATAGCAACTAGCCAACTTATCCAGTTACTATTTTTAACTACCTCGTGTCTGTATTGCTAAGGAAGAAATGCCAATGCATGTCAACCACTAGAGGGTAGAAGATGCAAATTTATGGAATTCTGGTAACAAATTTCAGTTATTATGTTATTTTAGGAGGTGCGACTTATTACAATTCAGTGCACCTCAAGACTATGGAGGGCAGTCTTTATCATTTTTTCTGAAGCTGATTTATTATTATAAATATTAATATTATTGTCACCACTATTTTAAAACACCTCAATCCTTCCTTGTACTTTAAGAAACTGCCATTGGAGTATAAACATGTTAGAGAATGAACTCTTCTTTTAAAAATGTGTTGGAAAGGAAGTATCTTTTTCCAGTGTTCTTACTGTTCAGAACCACATTTATAACCGAGTCATAATCTTGAAAAATTAGAAATTATTTATTGATATACAAGAGTAAAAGGTCACTTATCCAAATACTCTGGGCTGGAACTATCTAAAATGTTTGGGTAATCAGAAGTTTAGATAACTGGGAAGAATATTTGCTTAGGGCTGCACCTGTACATGGACATTGGATCTGGAACACTGGCAAGAGTGGAGCAGAGCCAGAGACAAAGTCATACTCCAGCGCAGTGTTAAATGCAGTTAAGATCATTCAGTTGATTTTGTATCTGATGTGAATTTTGCCATGTTTGGCTATAAGATGTGACAGCATGTCACATCTTACCAGGGATGGGGACTCGGACTCGAGGACTCGACTCGTGAGTCGGACTGAGTCCCCCCTCTGACTCGACTCGGACTCGAGTCCAAATATTTTTAATGGGACTCGAGACTCGACTCGGGACTCGAGACCAAGGACTCTTCAACATCCCTGGGCTGTGCCAGAAGGAGTGGAGAGGAGCGTGATTGCTGGCAAAGAGCGCATGGAAGCAAGGTGTGCCGCTGCTCGGCCACTGTGGACGGCTACCAGGAGTGCAGCCCCAACAGTGTGTCAAGATTTATTTTGATTGATGTGTTGCGTACTTGGGAGAGGCAGAAGAAGGACCTGAGATTACTCTGTGTGGCTGCTCTGAGTGTGTTTCTGGTTCCAGCGAGTTCATCACCAGTGGAGCGGGTGTTCAGTGAGGGTGGAATTGTGATGAGACCTCACCGTTCCAGAATGGGGGCCAAACATTTAGAAAAAATCATGTTCCTCAAATGCAACATGGATAAGTTTTAGGAAGTACAGCAAGTTTATTTTTTAAAATCATTTTCTAAAATGCAACCTTTCAGACATTTTGGGTTTGGCTGCCTCTGCCTGCCTGTCTGGGGTTCCCAGCCTCCTCTGCCTGCCTGCTTTGGGGTTCCCTGCCTCCTCTGCCAGCCTGATTATTTTGGGTTTTTCTGCCTGGTCTGTTCTTGCCAAAATCAGTTGCAGAGTTTTGAAATAAAAAGGCACACTTGTGCCTAGAATTTATTTAAACCACACATCTGAAGTAGCCTTATTTTGTTGGGAAAAAACCCCATTGATTTTAATAGGGACTCGTGGAGTCAGCTTTGGGAGTGACTCGTGACTCGTGACTCGTGAGTCACCATTTTGGACCAAGGACTCGGACTCGGACTCGAGTCCAAAGACTCGTGACTTGACTCGTGACTCGAGACCAAGGACTCTTCAACATCCCTGCATCTTACACTGAAAGGGCAGTGTTTACGTATGCTGGAGAAATCTCTGAGAGCTATGTTTTGGAGGTAATGAACTGCAAAAGCAAAGACAGCAATATTAACTGAAATATTAACTGCTATTAACTGAAAATATTACCCAAAATGACATTTGACTATTATTTTATTGGAGGACATGAAATTGTCAGATTACAATCCAGAAATTCTACATTAACAGCTCTGTAACCTCAGAGAAGGATAATGCAACAGTGTCTGATTTTTGCCTGCCCTGCTCAGGACCGGTGCAGGGCTGTTTGGTGCCCTAGGCCAAATTATATTTAGCGCCCCCCCTCTCGTGCCGTGGGGGGGGCTCCGGAGCAAAGCAGCCCTGCTCTGCAACCCCCCCCGCGCCACCGCCGCCGCCACCACCTACCTTCCCCCCCCCCCCGCTGCTGGCTGCTGCTGCTGCTGCCGCCTCCGCCTCCGACGGTTTTTTTTTTTTCCTTTTGGAAAATTCAACGTTTAAAATTAATAATAAATAAATAAAAAGTGAGTGAACAAAGAGTGGCACTCCAGAGTAAACAAGCAGTGTGAAACCCCTAGCCCCCCCCGCAGGAGAGAGGCGCCCCCTTCTTTGTGCCCCGCTGGTCTCTAGCCAGACCCACGCCTCCCCTTTTGGGCTGCCACCTCCTCCTCCTCCTCCTCCCCCCCTCGAGCCGCTCCGGAGGTGAGTTTCACTTTCCATTCCGCCTGGCGAGCCTCCGCCCGAGCAGAGCGCTTTTTTTTTTTTTGCCGGGGAAACCAGGGCAACAGGGCTGTTTAAGCCCTGTTGCCCTGGTTCCTCCGCCAAAACAACGCCGGCGGGGCTCCGGAAACGATGCGAAGGTAGGTAGGTGGCTGGCGGGCGGGCGGGCGGGCAGGCAGGCAGGCGCGCGCGAGGGGGGGAGGTGCAGCGGGGGGAGGTGCAGCGGAGGCGGCAGCGGCGGGCGGGGAGGTGCGGCGGAGGCGGCAGGCGGGGCAGGAGCGTGCCGGCGGCGAGGAAGGAGCGCACCGTTTCTGCGCCCCTCTTCCGCCACGCGCCCTAGGCAGCCGCCTGGGTCTGCCTAGCGGTAGCGCCGGCCCTGGCCCTGCTCCTCTCCTTGTACCATCATCTTCCCCACCTACTGTGGGGCCTTGAGGGTGGACACAGAAGGGAGCATGGTAAGAGAAACCACAGCTGTATGCATATGAAGGCCTGCAGAGCTGTTAAAGAAGCAGAGAGCTACATGGGCCCATTGTCAGGGGAGGCTATGGGGGCCTGCCCCCCCCTACATTTTCTCTGCCCCCCCATTTTTTCCCCCCAAATAATTAAATTTATTATGGAAATTTTAGAAAACCAACAGGAAGGCCTATGTTTTTATTCTTACAGGTGCAGATGCTGCACCTGTAAGAATAAAGGGGCAGTGCCACAGTGGAATCTGCCCACGGATTCATAATAGTACATGCAGTTGATGCTATACCTGATATGAAGGAATATTTTGACTTCTATGAACAGTTGTACAGTAATACCTTGGATTGCAAGTAACTTGGTTTGAGAGCGTTTTGCAAGACAAGCAAATTTTTAAATATTTATTTTTAAAAGATTGACTTGATATACAAGCGACGTTTTGCAATACAAGTACTTTAGTACGGCTTAAATTAAAAATCTCTGTACAGATTTTTGGGGGGGATTTCGTTTTGATATAAGAGTGTTTTGGATTACAAGCACGTTTCCGGAACAAATTATGCTCTCAATCCAAGGCATGACTGTACTGTACTGTACTGTACTTTTTTTTTTAAGAACGGAGGTGTTGCTCAGATTTATAAAGGCAGCTCGTTAAAATGCCTGTTGGTTCAACAATGGACTAGACACTTGGATTCAGTTACGGTTATACATTCAGACGAAGAATTCATTCTTTCCACACTCAAATTAATCAGTGCATCTTCCCCATCTAAAAACTGAGCCACTGGATTGCTCAATCAGATCAGCGGTCTTTCTTTCCCCTTTCCTACTGAAGTTATGCTAAAAGTACTGGGATATCTTAAAACTGTAACATCACTGCTGCACCAGAAGAATCTGGATATCAAAGCAGTGTTGAAACTTACTGATTATGTTGGGAGAGAGTGGCAAGAAATGCAAGAAATGCAAAATGATAGATACTGTTTCCAACAACACTTTTGAAGCAGCCAAGGAAGCATGTGCATCTGCTGACCATGAAGCAGCATCAAAATGCCTTCATTAACTCCCTTGGACTTCAGAAAAGCTGATTTTAATAAACAGAGCACTAATAAGTAGGATTCTATGGCAGGAAAACCCAACAGGTGAGGGAGGGGGATGCCTTTCAAATTTGCAGATGACACAAAATTCGGTGGGATAGCTAATGCCTTAGAAGACAGACACAAAATTCAAAATGATCTTGATAGGTTAGAAGGCTGGGCAGTAAATAACAGAATGAAATTTAACAGAGAGAAGGGCAAAGTTCTTCATTTAGGGAAAAGAAATTGAATGCACAGTTATAAGATGGGGGCATACCTGGCTTGGCAATAGTAAGTGTAAAAAGGATCTTGGAGTTGTAGTCAATTACAAGCTGAATATGAGTCAGCAGTGTGATGTGGCTGCAAAAAAGGCAAATGCAATTTTAGGTTGCATCAATAGAAGTATAGTTTAAAATCATGGGAAGTGATAATTCCACTCTACTCTGTGCAGCAACCCGTTATCCAAGACTGTGGGATATGAAATAATGGAGTTCAGTTATAGAAAAGCAGATTTCGGTTGAACATCAGGAAAAACATCCTAACGCTCAGAGTTGTCAGACCATGGAACCAACTGCCTAAGGAGGTGGTGGGCTCTCCATTGCTGGAGGTATTCAAGCAAAGACTGGACAGCCATTTGTCAGGGATGCTTTAAGCTGGGTTCCTCCACTGAGCAGGGGGTTGGACTTGATGACCTAACTGGTCCCTTCCAACTCTATGATTCTATGGTGAGAATATTCCTGTTGTAGGTTATTCTTGATTTTCTACTAGTGGGCTATTCTTTATTTTTTACCCTTTTTTTTTGTTAATTGGTGGCAAGAACCGTAACAATTGTTGAAGTTGCTTAGTCAATTTTTTTGAATGTTCATAAATTGCAGTATGGCTACAAAAATAAGGGTTAAATAAAACAGTTTACAATTTTGTCTTAAAAAGCCCTGTAAAGCAGATAAACTCCCCCCCCCCCTTTGCAGCCCGTCAGAACTTTTAGGCTGGCTTTTGCAGCCCGTCAGAACTTTTAGGCTGCAGCCCATCAGAACTTTTGGGCTCTATATGGACCAAACTAGCCTTGAGGGAGCAACCATGCTTGTTTAATCATGTGTCTGTCTCATCCACATCTCAAGCTGAGGCTGGGTGGCCGGGTCTAATTCTTACATCAAAAGGATGGGTGAGGGAGCTGAAGCCTTCTGCATCATCCCACATCTAGAACTTTTCTCCCAGCCCAGTTCATTTCCTGTATCAGAGCCAGTCTGGGCGTGGGAGGGACAGAAGTCAAGCTGTGAACCACTGAGAGATAAGGTGGTGGTGGGCAGCTTCTCTTCTCCTTGCAGCCATTTTGACAGCCTAAGGCATTTTGCTGCCTGAAGCGAAGAACGAGATGGGGGGCGGGGGGCTCCCATTCCATGTATGAAAGCCAGCTGGACTGGCAGCTGGATCTAACACTGACAATGGGAGAGCATCCTTCAATGCACTGAAAGCAGCAGGCTAAGTTAGGGGACGCGGAGCAGGCCGCATGGCACATAGGTCTCTCCTCCAACACCATGCTGCCACTTCCCAGCATCTGCCAAATGAGGCAACTGCCTCACTCTGACTAATGGTAGGGCCAGTCCTGCATTTTGATGTAAAAATCAGAATCCCCACTTCCACTCAGATTTGGATGGTTGTTTCCAGAGGTGGTGCCAGGGGACTTCGGTTAGACTCCATGGTGTTTATATTTTTGGCTCCCACAAGGGTCCATCTTGTCTCCTATGCTATTTAACATCTACCGGTACATAAAACCTGTGACTGAAATCATTTGCAGATTTAGAGTGCACGCTCTCACTCTCTCTTTCTCATCAGATTGAGGTGAGGCAGTGGAAGTGCTTAATCAGTGCCTGGCCGTGGTAATGGACTGGAGGAGGGCCAATAAACTGAAGCTCAGTCCAGATAAGATGGAGCTACTACTGGTGGGTGGTTCTACTGTCCAGGTGTGCGGGGTTCAATCTGTTCTGGAAGAGGTTGCGCTCCCCCAACAATCAAGTTTATAGCTTGGGGGTGCTTGTAGACAGGGCCGGTGCAAGGCAGTTTGGTGCCCTAGGCAAGATCAGGTATTTAGCGCCCCCCCTTCCCACTTGAGCTCTCCCTCCCTATTTCTGGCGCCCCCTTTAGCCCTGCGCCCTAGGCAGCTGCCTAGCTGGCCTAATGGTAGCAGCAGCCCTGCTTGTAGATCCAACTTTGTCACTAGAGAGGAACAAATGTCCTCTGTGGCTCAGATCTCCTTTTACCAGCTTAGGCTGGTACACCAGCTACGATCCTCCTGGATAGTGACAGCCTGGTCCATGTGCTGGTAACCTCCCAGTTTGATTACTGCAATGTGTTGTATGTGAGGTTGCCCTTGAAGATGGTCCAGAAACTTCAGTTACTACGTAATATAGCAGCTAGGGTTCTGACTGGAACTCGGCATTATGACCGTATTACACCACTATTGTATCATCTGCACTGGCTCCCAGTTTGCGTCCAGGCCCAACTCAAGGTGCTGGTGCTAACCTATAAAGCTCTTCATGGATTGGAGCAACAGTATCTAAAGGGCTGCCTCTTCCCATATGTTCCTGCCTGTGCCCTGAGAGCAACATCTGAGGCCCTGCTCCAAGTGCCCACACACACACACTGAGATTCAATGGGTGGCTACTAATGAGTGGGCCTTTTCTGTGTTGGCTCCTAAACTGTGGAATCCCCTCCCTAGAGAGGTTCACCTTTTCAGCACCAGGCAAAGACCCTTTTATTCTCTCAGGTCTTTTAAAAGGATTTCTAATTGCTGCTTGCTTTATTTTTAATGATATGTTTAAAAAGCATCTTTTTAAGCTTTAAAAAATATCAGCATATCTTTTAACAATATGTTTAAAAAGAGATGTGTTTTAAAAGCATTTTTCTCCATATTTTAGCTGCTCTTTCCCTTTTTTTCTGAATTATTGCTGCTGCTTTTAAAACAATTCTTTTAATGTGTTTTATCATTGGTTTTATTGTACAGTACTTGCTTTTATTATGTATGTTATCCTGAGAACTTCGGCTATGGGGCGACTCATAAAGTGAATGAATAAATGAATGAATATGTACGTGAGGCAGAGACATGAATCAATAAACATCGCTGCTCCTTTTGGCCCTAAATGTTGTAGTCTTGCAGCCACACTTGAAATATACAAAACATTTGCTTCTGCACATCGGATTAAGTCCAATGTCACGCTAGCAGAAGTCCACAAATGCAATGGGACTTTCTCCTTCTCTCCTCCCCTCTGCAGCCCTTCATGCAGCCCTTCATGCTACCCGAAAATCCGCTCCAGTGGGTTTCCCAGCCCTCTGGACCACTTTTTGTGGGCACGCACGGAACTGTGAGGAGAGGGAGAATCACCTCCTCCCAGTTCTGCTGATGGAAGCAGTTCCATCAGTGGAATGACAGTATTGGATCCAACCCATTGCATTTTGGGCTTCCAGCTTTTTTTTTTTTACTGGTGAAGTTTCTGTACATTTAGGAGATGTGTGACACAGCCAGAAATATTCTTTACCCAGCAGGACTACATCCACATTCTGGGAAGAGCTTCATCTGTTGAATTTCAATTGTCACACAGCTATTAAAAACACAAGGCCCCTGCCATTAAAAAAAAGGGGGGGGGAATCCTTCATTATTTTTCCAAGCTCAATAGTTTCTAGTCTCCTGGGTCTAACTGGCAATGTATACTTAGAAACTACACACACCTGACTTTATCAGTGTTACTATTTATGAGCATCTGCACATTATTGTAGTAAGAAGTCACTTCCTTTGCTAGGCTTTGCTTTGCTACACCACACCACAGTAGTGCACCGCAACATTTATACATAAATCAAGACCATTAAAAAAAATGTCCATAGCCCAGAAAATTAATCCTTCAAGCCCTTACAAAACTTAACAGCAACAGAATGGCTTGTAGACTGAGATCAGAGCCCAGTGACATGTTTCACACAGTGTGAATGTGAATCTTTTCTGATGTTTTCTTTCTCCTTCTTTTTAAATTTGAGGGCCAAACTACATGTCAGGACCATGGCACTCAGGGAGGGTAGGGTTTAAGCTTCCCTCCCACCAATTTCCCCCTGAAATTTCACCTCCCACAGTGGGGTGGGGGTGGGGTGAAAAAAGAGAAAAAACTCTTCATTTATTCTAATGGAGTTTCCCCCCCCTTTTTAACTCCCCCCCCCCGTGGTGAGTGTGTGGAATTCTGGGGGGAAATGTGCATGTGGGAAGCTTAAATCCTTGCCTCCCTGAGCACCATCGTCCCAATCCGGATCAGGACCATGCACACTTACATGAGTAAAGAAAAATATGAAAAACGATGAGCAGAATGTGTAGTTTGCCTCACAAAGCATAAGGACACAAGAGCCCTTCTGGTCAGAACAAATTCCATCTAGGGGTTTTCTACACAAGGCATTTATCATGCACTCGTCATTCCCTACAGATGGTTGTTTACAGGTTTTTTAAAATGACATCTTGACCCTCCAGTTCCACTTCTGTGTCCAAAGAGCACTTTCAGCGTGTTTTTTTTAGAGCAGGGAAAATGCAGCATTTAATTGCAAAAGCGAAATAAAACCCTTTTTTCATTTGTGTAATTCCACTATTCTGCTATACTACAATGCCACCTAGAGGTTATGTAGTGGAAAAGCAGACAAGGAAACGATCTTTGTGCAGTGCTCGGATCTCAATTCTGTGACGAACAGAAGTCAATACAGTGGATTAAAAGGCAATTAACAGACTCGTGTAGAAAAGCTCTTGGTCCACTTCCTGCCTCCCACAGTGGCCATTGCCAACTAAATGCCTCCAAGAAACCCACCATAGCCCTCTACCGCCCTCTTTCCTAGAGAAGATGCACCATACCTTAATGATTACCAGGCTGGACCACTTCCATGCCCTTTCCAAGGGGGTGCCATTAAAGACAGTTCAGAAACTACAGTTGGGTCAAAATGTGGTCCCAGACTGTTGTGCTATCTAAGAACTGGATCACGTTTATTTCTATCTTACTTCACTTTCATTGGCTTCCTATTTGTTTTCGGGCTCAGTTTAAAAGTGTTAGCTTTTAAAGCCTTAAGACCCAGATCATGTTAGGCACTTCCTACTCCCATATGAACATGCCCAACAATTAAGATAAATATTGGAGGTCTCCTCTTAAGGGGGGGGGGGTTCCAGCAGTAGTTCCAGTGTTGTGGAATGCCCTTCTTTTGGATGTCTGCTAGGATCCCTTACTTTTGGTTTTCAAACGTCTTTTAATAATGTTTTGTTTCCACAAGCTTTATTGTGTGATTTATAAATTTTGCATGTAATACAGTACTGTTGTTCAAATTGTTGAGTTGGAATTTTATTAAGTGTTGTTTTTGTTTGTACACCACTTTGTATAATTCCGATGATGATGATATCAGAATTATCTAAACTGGAAGACTGAGAAGGGATTGAAGCATTTTATACATCTGGCTGGTTTTTGTTCTGTTCTGTTTTGTTTAAATCCTATTTCCACTTTTAGTCACATATAGATTTTTTAAAAATTTATATATAGGAGATTTATATATATTTATAGATAGGAGATAGCATGAGATCCGTCACTAGCAAGTATAATTAAGGTTGGATAATGCATACACGGTTATGCTTGTAAATCTCAACTTCAGAAAAATCTGTAATGGTTAGAAAGAAGGTAATAAACAACAAAAGCAGAGATCCTAACCGTGCTATTGCTTTGCTTATGGCATTAATAAACAACAAAAGCAGAGATCCTAACCGCGCTGTTGCTTTGCTTATAGCATTTCCTGGTTTAAGCAAATGCATAAATCTGCCCCAAATAGGATAAATGGGTTAGTAGGAAGCCCCATTTCCTTACAAACAGGCTTTTATCAAGCTACTGCTGATGAAATACTGACATTTTGTTCGCGGTGCCTCTCCAATTCTGTTAGTAACAGGATAATAATAAAATGTACTGTTATACTAAACACACATTTGTTAGCCCAACAACAGTTATAATGACTGAATTTTAAAAAGCAACAACATAAAAGTACAGTTAAAGCTTATACATTAAAAATCTATAAAACTATAGCAGCAGTAAAATAGAAATATTTTCAGGAAGGAGCAAACCATTAAACATTACAAGCATGTGTAAGCAAGTGGATTTTCAGCCCCTGTCTAAATGTAAGGAGAGAGACAGGCTGACTTACCGGTATCTTTTCAGGGAGAACGCTGCACTGCAGTTTTGCCATCACCACCTACCTGCAATATCCCTTACATCAACAGGACACAGATCAGGGCCTCTAAAGGCTTTCTTAGGTTGTGAGTAGTACTAAACGCTCCCAATCACCACTCTGATGTTCTAAGTAGAGTACAGATCTTCCTGATAATTACTTCCATCTTTCCTTACAGGCCTGTATCATTTAATGTCAGAATAATAGAACACTACAACAACTACAGTAAGATAGGAGGAGTTAAATGGATTGATTGTACATTTGGTGGGTTGGATCCAGACCTAGTAATACTTAAGAGCGGACTCACTGAAATTGATGGGAGTTAAGTTAGTCATGACTAAATTAAGTCCCATTTATTTCAATGGGTTTAATCTAATTATGACTAAGTCTGGATCAAATCCAATATATATTCAGAATTTTCAGCTTCCTCTTGATTCTCTGCCAAATTTAGACTGCAGAGCTAGAGCCTGGGAGGAGAACATCTGAGCCCCATCCAGCCTGCAAAGTCTCCTCGGATTCCTCCAGTGGGTGGGACAGAAATATAGATATAACAACCATGAACTACTTTGCAGTGCTGCCGTGACCCATAGTCAGCCACAGTGCCCCCTCCAACACACACAAGAAGGGTATAGGCCAGTGATGGCGAACCTTTTTGAGCCCGAGTGCCCAAACTGCAACACAAAACCAACTTATTTCAAAGTGCCAACACTGCAATTAAACCTGAATACTGAGGTTTTAGTTTTAGAAAAACAACTCATACAGTTGTCCAAACTAATTAACATCTTTTGTCTTAAAAGAAAAACACAATAACAGAGTTTTCAATGATACAAACAGTTTTTTGTTGAAAAAAAAATCAACTCAAAAAATTATTATACTACTACATTGTACACATAGCCTGAAGGGAATTTATACAAACTTTTTAAATAATTAGGCACATGTATTTTTGGATAAGGGATTCTCAACTTGTAATATGATTCTATGCCAGACTGAAATTGTATGGGGCAAGCTTTACCCCGGGTCCTTTCCCTGCTTCTACAGGTGTCGGATTAGTAAAAGTAAAAGTCAATCTGTACTAGGATGAGCAAGATAAACAAGAAAACTAAACGTGCTTAACACATTTTTAACACTTTATGTCTTGGACTGTAAACACTGCATTAGGTAAAAGTTTGCATTGGGCATGCTTTTGCACAATTAATGTGATTTTTGCTATTGCATGCATGCTGATAATTTGTCAACCTTGGCTCATACTCCGTTAGTTTGAGAGCAACACATGCAGCACTCAGGTCAACTGTTACGGCTTTACATCCAAGCCATGCTCTGTGCATCATTCATCAAAATCTTTTACCGTAAATGTGATAACAATGTAGAAAAGAATTATGTAACAGGAATTCTAGAATAAAATCATTCTGTTCCACAATGTGAGAAAGAACAAGATCATTAGTGTTTTGCAGAAGGGGACCGGCTTTTCGCGATCTGGTGACCAATGGCTCGAGTGCCCACAGAGAGGGCCCTGCGTGCCAGCTGTGGCACCCGTGCCATAGGTTCACCATCACTGGCTATAGGCAGATTTTATTTACATTTGCAGGTGTGTTTTTTTAATGGTTACAAATGCAGTAAAAAAAAAAAAGTGGTGTGGTTTTGGGGGGGGGGGGTTTGCATGAAATAAGACGAGCAAGAAATTACACAAACTTTTGTCATTCCTGCTACCCATTGTTTGGGGCTTCATATGCTACTGTCCAATCACAGCTACACTAAAATTCTGGATTTCTCAATTGTTTTATATTGATTATATATATATAATCCCTCTTCCACAAGGGTACACCAAAAAATGGGAGTGTGTCAAAATGAACCAGGAAGCCCACTTCTGCAGACAAGTCTTCACTCTAAACTTATCTCTATGGCCAAATGTTGATCATAGCTGTGACTTCACTCATTAGCTAAACACACTGAAAGGTGATAATAGACTCATTTCTGACAAAATGATTGGACAAAACCATTGTCCATTTCTCACAAAACGACTGGAATGAACCTGAACATTTTGCCTGATGTCCTGGGTTCTACAAGGGCTAGAGACTTGTTCTTCTTTTATTTGAAAGCTGGGAATTTGGGCTAGCTAGTGCACCCACCCCCTGAGATGTTGGACCACCTACAGCCCTCTGAGACCTGTGGTCAGTCCAGCTATGCCTCCCTCACTCTGATAGGGTATGGAAGCCACTTCTCTGCAGTTCACTGAGTTTGGAAATGTGCAGTATATTGTCCTCCTCAATGGGCTTCTCTACACGAGGCATTTATTGTGCTCCCACGACCCCTCACCCATGGAAGTTTCCGGGTCCTTTACACAACGTTGTCATCTTCCCGGGGCCCGGGGCCTCTCCCGTGTTTTCCAGCCATTTTCGAGGCTTTTTGCAGAGCAAGGAAAGTGCAGTATTATCTGGAATGCCACTATGAGAAGCCTCAAGTATATCCACAATTCCATTCTATACCAGCGCCACCTTGCAGTTGTGTAATGGAACATATAGGAACATATAGAAAGGCAGGGAGGGAAGGAAAATCCCCAGAAAAAAACCTTGTGTAAAGTATGCAAAGAAAATGGAAGAAGAAGCCTCAGTAAAACAGCAGCTTAAACACCCCATGTAGAGAAGCCCTAAATCTCCAGCTTCCAAGTAGGGAGAGGGAAGTATAAAGAGATATTGCTGTCAAATATATTTTTTTTCTAATAGTCTTTCTACATGACCCAAAGATCATGCAGGAGTCAGGACAGAATTGTCATTGACAGAAAAAGGGATGAGTTAAGGAACAGATACATCAAGGATGAAAAATAAAAATAGAAGAGATATGAATGGTAGTTTACTAGGATGGCAGTTTGAAGCTGTGGTGAAAAAAGGGAGAGGGAGAAAAGCATGTATTTTGGAATATGAAGCCAAATTAGTATATCCAATTAAAACAACTACTTTGGAGACTTAATATTCAATCTGTCAAGCTATTGTTTTTGATTTCTTTTGTAGCAGATATTGATCTTCAGTGAAATTGATTTGGAAGTAGCTTCAGTACAGAAAAATGTACTTATTTTATATAACACAATTAAATGAGGGAATTAATTACCTCATGATGTGGCGATGAACACAAGCTAGATGCCTTTTTAAGCTTCAGAACACATTTACTGGAGAGTAAGCTCCATTGAACTCAATGGGACTTATTTCTGAGTAAACATGTATAGAATCGCACTGCAGAAGGATTAGTAAATGAATGGAGAACAGAGCTATGTTTATTTACCATGACAAGAAAATTGCACCTCCACTATCTCTGATTACCTGATGCTTGGAAATAACATTTGGGAATAGCTGCCTGTCGTTATCATGCTGGCTTGATGTTAGCTTGCCAGAGGCCAGTTCTGTAATCTGATCTATGCAAGGCAATTATGTTTTATGTAGGGCATGTGCATTGCTGGGAGTCCATGCAGATAAGGTGCACAGAATTGTGTGTTATGTTAACCTGTAAATTATGACTTTGTCGAAACTGCATGTATGTACTGGGTGCATTCACATATCATGCTAACCCACCCTGGCAATAAACTGGCTTTTGCAATCTCCAAGGGAAAAAATGGTAAGGTGGGGGGAAGCCATGGTGAGCCTAAAATGGCTCATGATCAAGGCAGGGAGAAGGGAAGCCAGTGCCAGCTGCCAAGTGCTGCTTGGGCACTTGTGGGGTGGCTGGCACTGGCGGTCTCCCGGGAGCCGCTTGGCAAGAGCAGCAAGGGTTTTTTTTTTGCCAGTCTCGCCAAGGGGCTCAGCTGATTCCCCATACCCATGAAGGGGTTGGTCCCCCGGGTTTGGACGACACAACCCATCGTGGATACAACCCCTACAACAGCCCATGGGTTGTTGGGGTGGCTTGTTGCCTACGCACAAGCAACCCTGCAGGAACTGGTCTGGGTTCGCATGACACGACACCCACGATGGATTGTCATGTCATGCGAACCCAGTCACATGTGTGTGTGCCCTACAGATGTGTACAGGGAGCATTGAGGGTAGACCTGTTGAAGAATTTTATAGAGATGTGCGAACCTGGTGAAAACATAGCTGTGTCCAACCAACTGATGGCAATTACTTTCAGCTGCGTCTTATACATGTCTACTCAGAAGTAAGTCCCTTTCCATTCAAAGGGTTCTTTTGCCCAGGTCAAAGGATATAGGATTGTAGCCCATGTGATACTTGGGGCCACCCCCAGAGATTCTGTTTTAGTGAATATTGTGGGTTGGGTGTCACTGCACTGCACACTGTGCCACAGCCCCTCGGCAAAATAGCTCCATCGTTAACAGAGTCCCGCATCCATCTGATTGTAGGCCAAAACAGACATTACTTTAAATCTGTATCAGGCAGATACGTCATTCCCCCCCCCCCATTTTTTGCTCTAGAGTAGGCGCGGGCTCCAGATCCAGATCAGGACCCTAGCGTGGGGAGGTTTTTACGATCCGGATCGGAGGCCCTGCGCCTACTGTACTATAAAAATGAGGGGGGGGGAGAGAGACGTAGCCGCTAGATTCAGATTTAAAGCGACGTCTGCTTCGGTCCTGTGCTTTTGTGGTTCCTGGCGTATAAATCTGCCGCTACGCTTTCCCCGTCGCCGGGGGCGGAACGGATTGCTTTTCCAGGTCCTTGCAAGTAAATCTGATCCACGATCCGGCCTTTCAGCCAGCACCAGCGGAGCCCCTCCCTCCGGCTGCTGGGGCTGTGGCGGTAAAGGCCGAGCCGCCACCGCAGGGAGCTGTCACTCCTCCTGCCTGCACTCGGCCGGCCCAAGACTGGAGGCGGAGGCAGGAGCAGCGCCGACGCCGAGTGACGTGTCCATGGCAGGGGGGCTTTAGCATGATTCATCAACAGCAGCCAGGGCGAGGGATGCTTTTGCGCGCAACCCCAACTTAGGCGCTGAGGAGGACCGGCCGTCCCCCCTCCCCCAACCCTTCGCTTTTCTTCGGCCGCTGATTCAGAACCGCCGAGGAGGGATTTAAATAATAATTTAAAAAAGGCAAGATGGAAGAAGTCCTGAAGAAGCTGCAGAAGGAAGCGTCGGGGAACAAACACAAGGCGATTAAGGAGAGCTGCACCAGGGCCAGCGGTAAGGAAGTGGGCAAGCATCGGGGAAACCCTTTGCCTCGTTCCCCGGAACCAGAAAGGGCAGCCGGACCCCCTTCCCCCATGTGGCTAGACGAGCATGGTGATGGATGCCCTGCACCGCCACCCGGGGTGGAGCGGGAGGGGGGCTTTCTGATCGCAGATACATTATTCATATGCTTACCCCTTTGCCGTGAACAGACAACCTGTGCCTGGCAAAACACTGACGGAACCTGCCGCCTAAAAGCACCCTGCTGGTTTGGTTTCCTTGTGTGCGTGTTTTTCTTACGAATGACCAGGAGGGTCTCTAATGCATCCATCGCTGGCTTTCGATCTGTTGGCCTTCAGCCTGAGCTCCCGAGAGCAAAACCAAGGAGAACTCTTTGCCAGATGTAGTAGGATTCTTTGAAAGCCCCCCCCCCCCGCCATTCCCCTGTAGATCTTTTCCACTATAGATAGGAGATTTCAAGTTGTATGGTTTGAGCTGGTCTTCTAAACCTAATAATAAATCCAACTGCAATAATTCCCTTTGCAGTTGAACAAGGCTTTAAGTGCAGCATCAAGCATCAGTTTCCAGCTGTTTACCTTTTTTCTCTCTCTCCCTCCAGTCCAGTGTATAGGCTGGGTTTGTTTAAACCCAAACAGTAAAGAATGGAGTCTAGATTTGACTTTGTGTTATGTTCTTTTATTGATTTATTATTAATATTTATATACTGCCTTATTTGCAAAACAAAAACAAACCCATAAAGACAGTGCACAACAATTTTATTGTGCTGATCACACATTAAAGGACCCTAATGCTGAGCAGAATTAGCTGTTAACACAATGGAACAGTATACCTGTAATATAACTGTACCATTTAAACCTACTTAAAGCTTCAGTATAACAGTAGGTAATGATTTTTAAAAAAAGGAAATATAATTACATAATGAGGTCAGCTGAATTAAGATTTGGATGCTGCTGTGTAGAAAGACTTAATTGCTTGTCTCCTGCCCAACAATTGCCATTCAGGAAACAAACAAAGATTTCTTTCAACTAGTTCACCCTGCCATATGGAAGAAGCATCTGATTGCGGAGAGTCAAAGAGAGTGTTATAACATGAACTTTTTTTTTTAACCTCCTACCCACCTTTTTATTAGCAGGTGTCTTCCTCAGTCATTGCTCAGTTGTCTGAGGCCATTTAAACGTGCAGATGGCTCAGGGCTGCTACCCTAGGTATCGTGACTTGGATACGATTTCTGCAAAATATGTTGTGGTAGTATTTCTTTTGACATGTTGCTTGCTGTATAGTCAATATTCTTACATCTGTGTTCTGAAATAAGTAAGTGTCCTTGTGCAAGCTGGTACTGAAGTAGCTTGCATCTTTAATTCAACCCACACATGGGGATAGTGTGTCCAAGGGTGCTTTCTGACAAGGCTTTTATAGCGTCATCTGCTTTATATGCTTTATAAAGCGTTATATGCTTCATTCTCACCATTTTATGAGGGTCTAAACAACCGTGTCTCCCACTTGTAACCCTCCTGTGTTTTCCATCACTACTTCTCACTTTTTCTTACCACAGGTAATCCCTTAAGGAATAAAAGACTGAATAAAAGACTGAATTGCTGTACAATGCCTTTAATTTGTAGCACTAGGAACCCTCTGCCTGGAAGCACTCCCTGTGGGGATTTTTGTTTTAATGTTCAGGAGTTTGCAGAAGAGGAAGCAGGCTGGAAGTCTGAACAAAGGGCATAATTTAGCCCAGGTTAATCACATTTAAATCCCAATCATTTTATGAAAAAAAATGTAAGTGTATGTTTAGCTCTACCTGCTAAAATCAATGGGAATTAAAAGTATTTAACTTTGGGTAAATCATGCCCTAATCTAAGCAGATGTGTCCCAAAATCCAAGACTTGGGTTGCTTGCATTAATTTAACAGAACAGTAACAAGCACACATTTACTTGAGAATGGATGCCATGCTTGTTGAGCATGGCAGGTAGACCTCTTCTTGCCATTAATGAAAACAGAAAATGGGATCTTACCTAGGGGAAAGAAAGGGCACCTTTGTACCTTGCCTTGTAATAGTGCCAATTAAAATAGTTATTTAGGAAAAATATTTTCCAATGTCTCTCCTACATATTGGCCCCCAAACAATGGAATGCTCTGTCCAGGGCAGTCCACTTACGTGCAAGCCTAACTGGCTTTTAGATGTCACTGTAAAACATTTCCTCTTAGCATGCTTTTAAAGACTCCTTAAAATGCCAAGATTATGGACATTATCCAATGCGACAGTCAACAGGTTTTGCAAGGAATCCTGTTGTACCAGCTAATGCTGTTGGTGTTGTACTAGAGGCCCTTACATTAGCACAATGTAATATATGTTAGCAGCACTTGTGTCACATTGGATACTGCCCTATGTTAAATGTGTTAGATATATTATATGGTTTATATGGATTGTGGAGGAGGGGATTGTATTTTTCCCCATTAAGCCACTTTGAACAGTAGTTTTGGAAGAGCAAGATATAAATTATAAAAATATAATATAATATGAATTACTAATAAATGAGAAAGAACTCTCTAATGACAAGCACAGAATCATAACAAATAAAGAGCTATGGTTTTTGTTTCTTTGTGTGTTGGCATACTGTGATCTTGCCAGAAGCTGGGTTTTTGATTTTTTTAAAAAAAATTATACACCTTTAACTAAAGCCTTGTCTGAACTTAATCATTGTGATCTAATTTTTCTAGTCTTGTACAGCTAGTTGCACATATCAGCTAGTGTTCAAGAAGTGGGTTGCACATCTACATAAAAACACACACATATCCATGTTCGTGAAAGTTCTATGGCACCCCATAGAACAGGAGTCAGAACTTTCGTTGCTGGGGCAACTGCCTTAGAATCTCTTGGTATGTTTATTTATTTACAGCATTTTTACCCCACTCTTCAGCCAGAAAAGGCTCCCAGAGTGGCTTACAAAGATTAATATTAGACAGTCCCTGCCCTCAGGCTTAGAATCTAAAAGACATGACACAAAAGGAAAAGGGATTGGGAGGGAGGAGGAAAAAAGGAGGATGTTACAATATCAGTTGGAACTTGTAACAGAGTTAGCAGAGGAAACCACGCTTCAGCAGATTGGGTTTAGACCCAGACTATATCAGTTCACAGCCAGCATCTTGAATAGTGCTTGTAAGGTTGTAAGAAGCCGGTGTAAATGTTATAGCGCTGGTGTGATGTGCTTGTGGTGGTCCCCACCCCCACAAGGAGATAGACTGCTGCCTTTTGCAACACCATCTGAACAGTCATCAAGGGAAGCACCATTTAGAGTAAAATTCAGTGGGCTGGTTCATCCTGCATTTATACTGATTTTCTGGGCATGGCTTTCTTCTACCCTTACCTAGATGGGTAGAACGTCCACTTGCATCTTCCCAGATTTCCTTTGAAAATAAAGACTAAATTCATTTTTTTTTAAAAAAAATCTTATGGGAAAAAAGTGATCTATGCTGACCCTACTTCTCACATTCATTTTGCTCTTTTACATTCACTGCCAATTTTAATGAAAAACGATGACCAGCTTTGGGTCAGGAGAAGGGGACCAAGGCTACAGGGAGAAAAACAAAATGATTCAAAAGGCCATACCAGCTCAGTCTGCACGGAGAATTTATTCTCCTCCCAAGACTAATTACAATACATAGTACGTTTGCCTACCCCTGGAACTTACTCCCAGGTAAGTGTGTTTAGAATTGCAGCCCAAACCCTACCAGTCATATCAAATTTTCGTTGTGTGTAATTTTGAAAGAGTAGGCTTCAGAGGGAAAAAAAGGGTAAATCCTATTGTTGTCCTTGATGCAGAGGTAGGAGATTTTTGGAGACCAGTCTTTCAGTACTATGGCTATGGAATACATCCATGTTGATTGCCCTCAACAATGATTCTTTTCCTTTTTCTATACAGAAACTTTGGAATCCCCAGAAGCTGCTACCAAGATCCCTCCATATCAGCTAAGGTAGGAAATGTATATCATCTTGTTATAGATGTTAGGACAGGATATGAAGTGGCTCTTGCATTTGAGACTTGCTTTCTGTTGAAACCAGAGTTACACTGCTATGGTATAGAAGCAAAACTTAGACATGTTGCAAGCAAGCAGTGTGATGGACTGCATTTATCACTTTCTAGCTATTGTTATGGATTTATAGTGGGCAGAAGGTGGCCAAGTTCCAAGAAAGCCTTGTTGCACCTCTTGGTTGAAAATATGATGGGAAGTACAGTAATACCTTGGATTGCAAGTAACTTGGTTTGAGAGCGTTTTGCAAGACAAGCAAAATTTTAAATATTTATTTATTTATTTTTTACTTGATATACAAGCGACGTCTTGCAATACAAGTACTGTAGTACGGCTTAAATTAAAAATCTCTGTACAAATTTTTTTGGGGGGATTTCGTTTTGATATAAGAGTGTTTTGGATTACAAGCATGTTTCCGGAACGAATTATGCTCTCAATCCAAGGCATGACTGTATGTTGATGGTTGGCTGTCAGGGCTTCCCCCGCCCTGCTCAATTACTGGCAGAACTCTCAATAGCAAGAACCTTCCTTCTTACTGAAGATACACCTCCTGTGGCTTAATGATAATGGTGGTACACTGGGCAAGAGCCCGCTAGCCATGTGCTGTTGGTGGGGAGAAGTGGAGGTGACACCGTGCAGCCCCATTTGAGGAGCTGGCAACATGGAACCCACCAAAGAGTTGTCCCTGCTCATATTATTGATCTGCTTCTCACTGTTGTCCTAATTCTTGGACAACCGAAAATTAAATATTTTAGGGTGCAATCCTACGCATGTTAGGATTGTGCCCTTAAAGTGTGGAGCAAGAGCCATATGTGTTGAAAGCATAGGAATATAAGAAGCTGCCTCATACCATGTCAGACTATTTGTCCATCTAGGCTAGTATGGTCAACTTGGACTCAAAATGGTGCTCCAGGGTCTTGAGCAGACAGAAGACCTTTCCCATCACCTGCTACCTGATCCTTTTAATTAGAGATGCCTGCGTGCCACCTCTGAGCTATGGTCCCTGCCATACTTCCATGTGGGAAAGAAAGAGCTCTTGAAAAGATAGCAACAGTTTCCCTCTTGAGCCACCAGTGTTTATTCACATTATTATTGTTTGTTGATATAGTACCTACAACTAGAAGAGGGACCCCACAAAAGACCCCTGTGCAAAGGTTTCTCATATAGTTTAAAGACCACAATATATGTAAGGGAAGGGAAATGAGCAGGAATAGAGAGTTAAAAGCTCAGTAAAGAAAAGGTCAAAAGTGAAAAAAAGCTACGAGTGAGTCATGTATCTTCATGTATTATACTGTTTGCAAGAGGGCACTCTATTTTGTTCCCCCATTGAGAAAGCCACTGCAGTGGGTCAGAGAACAGCTTGTGCCTCCCATTCCTGCCTAGGAAAGGATGTGTCATACTTGGGAGCGATTGAAGTGTTGTTTAGCCAATAGCAACGGCAGGGCTGAGACTAAAGGGGCCTTGGCAGGCCGTGGAACAAATATGACAAAGCTGACACAAAGTACTACTGTATCTCTTTGTCTCAGGGTTTGTGGTCTTGGCGTACTTCTAAGAGGGGTGGGGAATACCATGGGAGTGGTCTCCAGTCTCCCTCTCTATTTGCTAACCCCCATTTGTTTGTTGAAGATGTGGCTTATGAGCTCTCTCTGTATTGATATACATGTATTTTTATTATATAATGTTGTTTTACTTCACAACAGAATTATTGTTGGAACAATCCCACTGATCATGTAGAGTGCTTTGAATATAAAGAGCTACAGTAATACCTTGGATTGCAAGTAACTTGGTTTGAGAGCGTTTTGCAAGACAAGCAAATTTTTAAATATTTATTTAATTTTTTTTGACTTGATATACAAGCGACGTCTTGCAATACAAGTACTGTAGTACGGCTTAAATTAAAAATCTCTGTACAAATTTTTTTGGGGGGGATTTCGTTTTGATATAAGAGTGTTTTGGATTACAAGCACGTTTCTGGAACGAATTATGCTCTCAATCCAAGGCATGACTGTATATAAATCTGCTTTGTATTTAAGCAACAGCAAATTGCATGGAATTTCTTGCAGGCAAGTGAGCAGGCTGGTAGTGGAAGGATGAAGCACTCCATCCCTCCTCTGCACCCAGCCAGGTAGAAACCAAGTTGGCTGCTAGAGGAGGGAAACCTCCTCCTCGCTCAACATAGAAATGCAGCTCTCTGCCCCTCCAATGCCAGTACACAGCAGGCTAGTAAAAAAAACAACCTCTGTCACTCTAGTAACTTTTGGGGACCATTAACTTTTGCAAGTAACTCAGGTAACTTTTGCAAGGCTGATAATTATTATGGTAAGTAATACTGCTCATCAGCATCAGCATCATAATTACTATCAGCAAAATCATCCTATAGTTCTTCCTAGGAACACATTTTTATGCTCTATTTATTTGTTTGTTATATTTCTATCCTGCCTTTCCTCCAAAGAGCCCAAGGCAGCATACGTGATCCTCCTCCTCTCTGGTTCATCCTCACAACGACCCTGTGATGTTAGGATGAGAGTCACAGCATTTATTGTATGCTCATCATTTCCTACTCATGGTTGTTTATGGGTTCTTTAGACGTGACCCTCCAGTTTCGCTTCTGTGTCTAACCAGCAGTTTCGGAGTTATTTTAGAGCAGGGAAAATGTGGCATTTAATTGTGAACACGAAAGAAAGCACAATTTCCTTTTTTGTATTTGCACTGTTCTGCTATACCACAGAGCCACCTAGTGGTTATGTAGCAGAAAAGTAGGAAAGGAAACGCTCCTCATGTAGTGCTTGGATCTCAATTCTGCGGCGAAACCAAAAGTAGATACAGCAGATTAACAATAGATTAGCAATAGATTAACAATAGATTTGTGTAGAAAAGCTCTCAGTGACTGGCCCAATGTCACCCAGTGCACTTCATAGCTGGATAGGGACTAGAACCCTGATCCCCCTAGTCCCACACTATACCAAGCCACTATACCACACTGGCTTTCCTATGTAAAATAAAATTGTTTACCAAAAAGAGAGCTAGACTAGACTAGACCTATTTTCTCTTGATGTGGTAGTTTTCTACATGCAGAGAATTCTTTATGCAGGGGAGCATTCATTTGCTTCCTGCAGTTCCAATGTGTTGCAGCTCAGGACAAACTGTAGCTGAACATTGTACAGTTCTTGTCCTTTCAGGGGGAAATAGCAAACCTTTATGCAGCAGCCATGATTTGCCGTTATGTTTCTCTAGTTGAGAAAACACAAATCCAAAGCGCACATTACTTTAAAGCAACTGGATAACTATTTGGCAATAGATATTTCAAGTACGGGGAGTGGGTGATCCGGATTGGGAACACAGCTAGGGGCAAAGATTAACCCCCCCCATCCCCTTGCAGGGTCCCAATCAAGATGGGCGGCTGCACTTACTTTCGAGTAAAAAAAAGAGAGAGAGAAAGCCGAAGCTGCTAGCTACATCTTTAAAGTAATGTGTGATTTGGTCCTCAGTGACACACTATTGCTGGGTAAACATATCAGAACATTGCCATTAGCTTTAGGCCAAAGTTTTCTATTACTTTTGTTCTGGGTTATTTAGTTTTTTTCATAAGGATCATTGCAACCAAGGCAAAAATGGTCAAGTGAACCTGAACGTATCTTGCATAAGCTCGTGTCAGGATCACGTACTGCATGTGGTCTAGCAGCATTAGCAGGCAGTTAAAGTGTACCCTCTATATCCACCCTGTGTTGTTAATAGTTCTTTGCCATCCTGTCCTATTTGGCAGCCTCATCCGGAAGTTGCGATGTGCTGCTAAACCATTACACTTGAAGGTGTTAAAGTACATGATGGATTATGCTGGAGTAGAACCACCCAAGTGAAGGTCAGAGAATAGTACTATAAAGGTGATATGTAGTAGACTACTCAAAAGCATCTTGTGTTTGCATGAAGCCGAGACAGAATGATAATAAAAAAAAGGTAAAATGTATTTATTTGGGGAATTGGAGTTTATGTGGCATTTAAAAGAAGAAGAAAAAGGTTCAGAAAGATCATGCCTGTCTTGTGACCTGTCAGGTGGGTCCTCAGTTCCTGGTTGCAGAGACTGTGGGCTTCTCTACACGAGGCATTTATTGTGCACGCGTGGTCCCTCACTCATTGAAGTTTGCGGGGCCTTTTCATGAAGTAGGGCCAGGGCCTCCTCTGTGCTTTCCAGCCATTTTCGTTGCTTTTTTTTTTAGAGCGAGGAAAGTCAGCTATTAATTTTTAACTAGAATAAAGGCTTTGTGTACAGCCGAGCCGAAAATCCGGTATACTGCAGCTATACGACAGCGCCATCTGTGGTTGGTTAATAGAATATATAGAAAGGCAGAGAAAGAACCCCCCCCCCGAAAAAAGCCACATGTGTATAACTGAGGCAGCCTTACTCCTGTAAAGAAAACAGAAGAAGAAGCCTCAGAAAAACAGTGGGGTAAGCGCCTCATGTAGAAAAACCCTGGACCACTAGATTGCCTCAGACAGGAGCACCACAAAAGAGAAATTATTCCATGATTTCTTGGACCCTCTACTAGGCCAGGGGTCGGCAATATGCAGCCCACAGAGCCACATGAGACCCACCATGACCATTTGTCCCCCTGCCCTCTGGTTGCTGTCGCTGTTGCCCCTGCACCACTGAAATCCCAGTGATCAGGCTCCCTACAGCCTACCAAACAGTTGTTTGGAGGGTTGTCGGAGTGCAGTTCTGCTGGGAAACCAGGCGCGTGGAGAATGCAGAATTTCTGGGATTCCTCTGCCATGGCCACTTCTGCACAAAGCACAGCCACTTCCGCTGGCAAGGGTGGAGTGCATCCTCACAGTGTTCAGGATGGGGGCAATGCGTCCCCACAATCAACCTAATTTTCCAACCCCTGCTCTAGACTTAAAGGATATCTCCCCCTTTCAAGCACAATTCTCTCTTTAAATCTCTCAATGCTTCCTTTTTAACAGACGGAAAACAGGCTCATGAGGAAGTATCTATCCACTTTGGACACTAGCCAATCCCTGTCAGCTACAGCTAGAAGGTGCAAAGCATATAGGAGCTGATCAGAGACCGATGACCTCATTCTAAGCTCAGTTTTACAGGAAACTGAAATTAAGCCGCTGTTAATTGCTGAGCCATTCTGATACACACTTCACCCAGTATAGTCTGCCATGGTTTCAGACATTCTTTTTAACATTCACACTGGTCACTTGCAGGAAGAAGGCTATGTCTCTCAAGCACTCCAAAATTACTTTGCATCACTTCATCAAGAGGGTAAGAAAGGGCAGGGTTGTCCACAGCTGTCACACACTTGTAAACAGAGCAAGGGAGAATGGGATTTTCCAGGCCTTAATATCAAGTATGGTCAAGTTAGCCAACCATAAGTTTAAAAATCCATCTAATACTTTACAGTTAAATTTAGGGTAAACTTATAAGTGGAATATCATCTTTTAGGGAGGTTGTGGAAATCCTTGTCCTTCAAAAGAAAGGCAGGTACCTATAATGCAACCTTTTTGGTTCTACTGGACCTCTTAGCAGTGTTGGACACCATCAACTATGCTATCCTTTACTCCTGAATGTTTGGCTTTGGTCTAGGAGGCATGGAGTCACTGTGGTTATGATCCTTCCTGGATGGTGGATCTCAGATGGTAATGCTGGGGGAGTACTGTTCCATCTCACATCCCTTTGGCTTGTGAGGTGTGTCAGGATTCCATCTTATTCCCCATGGTCTTCAACAAGTATATGAAATCAGTGGGAGAAGTCATTGGGAGCTCTTCTCTTTTCCACTTTTCCAAGGATCCCAGGGAGGTTTGAAATTCTTAAACAGGTATCTGAATGTGGTCCTGGGATGGATGGGGGAGAACAAGCTGAAATTAAAGTGGACATTAATCAGTTGGGAAATCAGCCGATCTGAACAGCGGGCATTGCACTCCCCTTGAAGGACCAGGTATGCAGCTTGAGGGTGCTTCTGGATGTATTGCTATCTGGAGAGGTGCAGGTGGTGGCGGTGACCAGGAATACTTTTACAAGTTCTGTCTTGTGTCCCAGTTGATGCCTTATCTGGAGAGGTTGGACTTGTCTTCGGTTATCCATGCACTACCTAGTTATTTCCAAACTGGACTACAACAGTGTGCTTGAAATGGGGCTGCCTTTGAAAACTGTTGAAAACTACAAAATGCGGTCCTCTGGATGCTGGTGGGAGCCAGAAAGTCTGAACGCATAGCTGATTGTGCACTAGCTGCATTGGTTACTAATAAGTATCTGGGCCCAATTCAAAGTCGTCATCATTGATTTATTTGTATGCTGCATTCCCATGGTAAAACCATGCACAAAGTGGCTTGCAGTAGCATCAGAAAAAATTACGTAAGAAAATATAGCAAAGTGTTGGTCTTAACCATCAAGTATTCTTTAGGTATAAGAGACCATGCCTTTGGGCAGGGAGTTGATCCAGTGAGGACCTTCCAACCCTATGACAATACAATTGTCATTTGTCATATGATATTTTATGGTCCTCCTAGACTAAAGGCACAGGCTTGGATTAAGTTCCTGTAAGCAGAACTCTATTCATGGCATACTCTTGCTGGTGGAAGTGAGAAGGAGGCAATTGTTGCTGTGTTCTCTGAAAATGGTTGGGGGACACTCCAGAACAACATGGGAAATGGTTCTGGGGACTGCAGGGCAAGGAGGAATTGGGGGGAAATGCCTCTCCTCCATGCACCAGCAGAAGCAGAAGCCTCTGCAGGATTGAAGACCCTTCCATTCATGTGGAAGGACAACTCAATAGCCAAGGCACTGCATTCCTCTGCAGCTCCCATTTATTTGTAGGCTTGTGCAGGATGACTTCATGTAGATCCCTCAGCTGCTTTTGTGAAAGAGCTACATCAGGGGTGGGCAACTTTAAGAGGTCCAGGGGCAATTTTTGCCCCTTGGAACTCCCCACAGTCCGTGGGGCGTCATGGAGTCCATGGTGCATCCCCCAAAATCATCAAAAATATTGGTGGCTTACCCACAAGTAGTGCTCCCTAGTGCTAAAAAAGTTAAATTTAGCTTCAGGATAATCTAAATTTGACCCTTTTAGCACTCCATAACGCTAAAAGTGAGTTTTTTTGTTGTAAAAATGCCAACGAATTCAGTGGCGCAGGAAGCAGCAGGGGCCGCACTGAGAGTGGTGGGGGTGCATGATGCCCACAGGCTGCATTTTGGGTACTCCTGGGCTACACCAAGGAGGGATAGGAGGTTGGTGAGCCAGAGAACCATCTCCACACTCAAAAGAAGACTGCTGCCACAATCCATTGCCATAGCTGCTTGTTCTTCCACATACCGTACATCGCTTTTCTTCTGGTTTAAGAGATGGGGACCAGCTGGTACTTTTCAGGGAATTGTATTTTCCTTTGAGGCTCCCAGTTTCAGATTCCTCCTGTAGATTGTCCCCCAAGGCCGTCTCTTTTTCATATTTTATCCTCAGTACTTTTTAGTATTACCACATTTGGCATCTTTGCTATTTTTATCTTTTCTATTCATTGTTCATCTGTTCCTCAGCAAGTACATTGTGTGTTTAATGGTGTGGGGGTTTTTTTTTGTCTTGACAATGCTCTGATGCTGATGACTGTGGACTTTGTGTCTATTTAAATGCCTCTGATGTTGAAAAGAGAAATAAAAATGCATCCAATTAAATGCCTGTAGGTGGGTAATAACCTTTCTGAGTGATACACTTACCTTAGCCAATATAAATGCTTTTATTTGCTTTGGGCTATACTGTTGATAACTACCTCTGAGATTATTCATGTTGCTTTCAGCATAAAAGCAGTAATGCCTGTCATAGCAACTCTGATTCTAATGTAAGCAGCCCTGAAGGAAGCCATACTTGTATCCATAGTAGTCCTATCTAACTTAGGTTCCTAGTAGCAACACCTGAGCAAAATTTGCAATTCTTTCTAAATATATCTAATAAAGTTCCATTTGGAATAGGTAGTGAGTTAATCGTAAACCTGTTTTCATATCAAGCCCAGGTGGTTAATACAATATATATTGTATAAACAGTATGATGAATTATATTGTATAAACTCCAAGGATTTGATACCATTTGATACCATAACAGTTTTTTCAGTTAGCCCCATCTCCCTGAAGTAATTAAAATATTTTTATTGGCAAGCAGCTTTGTAAAGGGCTTGTCAGGCATTATTACGGGCATAGAACTCTCAGCGAGAGCCAGTGTAGCATAGTGGTGAGAGTGTTGGGCTGGGACTCGGGAGATCTGGGTTCTAATAATAATAATAATAATAATAAATTTATTTCTTACCCGCCTCTCCGTCTAGATCGAGGCGGGGAACAACAAAAACAACAAAAATATAAAATACATAAACTAATCAAAACACAACACATACTATTAAAACAACTTAAAAACATTATAAAACATCTTAAAACATCTTAAAAGCACCCTAAAAAGCATCCATTCTATTCCCTGCTCGGCCATAAAACTCACTGGGTGACTTTGGGCCAGTCACTGACTCTCAGCCTAACCTACCTCACAGGGTTGTTGTGAGGATAAAATGGAGAGGAGGAGGAGGATTATGTAAGCCGCCTTGGGTTCCTTGCAGGAAAAAAGGTGGGGTATCAATATAATAAATAAATAAATAAATAAATAAATAAAAACCAGTTACGAGTCTTAAACCTGATACCTCTCTGACTACCAAATGTACAATTCCTGTCCTTCCTGGAAGCATCAAAAGCAGGAAACCCCTAATTTATGAACAAGTTAAAACCACCAATTATAATACAGATCTTTGGGGGACCCCACTGTTTACATCCCTCCATTGCAAGAATGGTTCATGTATTCCTACTCTCTGTTTCCTATTCTTTAATCAGTTATTGATCCATAAGAGGACTTCTCTTCTTAGTCTATTACTGCTAAGTTTGCTCAGGAGTCTTTGGTGAGGAATTTTATCAAAAACCTTTTGAAAGTCCAAATAAATAAGATCTAACAGATCACCTCTATACATATGCTTGTTGACACTCTCAAAGAACAATAAAAGGTTAATGAGACTGAACTTACCATTGCTGAGGCTGCCTTGACTCTTATTCAGCAATATTTTTCCTTCTATGTACTTGAAAATTTTATCTTTAATAACATGTTCTATCAATTTACTCAGAACAAATGTTAAACTAATCTGCCTGTATCTTTCCGAATCCCGTGTGGATCCCTTTTTAAAACTTAGTATTATATTGACCACTTTCCAGTCCTCTGGTACAGAGGCCAGTCTTAGAAACATATTATATATTTTTGTTAGAGAAATCAGCAATTTCATATTTGAGTTCTTTAAGAATGGATGGATAGATACCATCTGGACCCAGTGATTTCAATTTGTTGATAAGATCGAGAATTTTATCTCTTGTCACCACTATTTGCTTCAGTTCCTCAGACTCCTTCCTGAAAATATCAGTTCAGGCACAGGTATCTGCCTTACATCTGCAGTGAAGACAAATGCAAAGGATTCATTCAGCATCTCTGCCATCTCCTTATCCTACTTTAGTACTCCCTTAACTGCCTTGTCATCCAAGGGTCCAACCACCTCCCTAAAGGTTTTCTTCTTCTGATATATTTAAAGAATTGTATTGTTGTTCTTAATGTGACTAGTAATATGCTTCTCAAAATCGTTTTTCTCACCCCTTATTGTCTGCTTGCTTTTCTTTTGCGCAAGTTTCTGTTCTTTTTTTATTCTCGTTTTGGGCAAGATTTCCATTTTCTGAAGGAAGCCTTCTTTCCTCTAGTAGCTTCCTTGCTCATTAGCCATGCTGGTGAACTCTTGGACTTAGTGATACCTACCCTGACATGTGGTACACATTCCAACTGAGCGTCTTTTCTTGTGAGTAACTGCCAAGTGGTCTGGTCTGGAGATATTTGACCCTCTTAACTTTCCCTTTCAGCTTACTTTTTACCAACCCCCTCATTTTTGAGAAGTTTCCTCATTTGAAGTCAAATGTGAGTGTGTTAGACTTCCTTGGCAATTTTCCTCTTACATATAATCCAAATCAGTGTGATATCAGTGTGGTCACTGTTTCCAATCAGTTTAGCAATAGTCACATCTTGCACTTGGTCCTGGGCACCACTTCGGATTAAGTACAGTGCCCTCCAGATGTGTTGGACCACAATTCCCAGCATCCCTCAGCCAGTGGGCCCCTGCTGTGGTGTGGGACCTTGATGCCAGCCCAATTTTCTAGTCTTAAATGCATGATGAGATGTGCATTCTAGCACAGATGGCTGGGGAAAGCTGGGAGTTGTAGTCCAACATATCTGGAGAGCACCAGGTTGGGGAAGGCTGCTCTAGAATCAGCACACACACTGGAACAAATTTTTTGTAGAAATTTCAGAAATTATTGGTATTAATTTGGAGGGCTGTCCAAAATTAGCATTGTTATCAATAACAGAGAAACTTCTGTGCTCTCAAGAGATAAAGGAACTACCGTAATTGTAAGTTTGTTAACTGCGGGGAGATTATTGATAGCAAGGAAATGGAAAGTTCAACATCAGTATTTAATTATAGATTGGTATAAAGAGGTGTGGGATATTGCTTTAAATGATAAATTAACATGTAGTATTAAATGTAAAAAGGGACAATTAAAGAAAAATAATTTTAAGGATATATGGGGACCATTTCTAGATTACCGGTATGTTTTAGTAAAGGGAAAAGGGAGTAAGCCATGTCAAGATATGGTGTATTTTTGGAATATTGAATAATAATGGATTATGTGGATAGAATTACTTTTTGGCCCCGTGGTGACGGGTGCACCTTGGAGTTATATGGATGTGTGTGGGGTGGTTGTGGTTGTGTGTGTTTTTTTGTTTTATATAATAAAGAAATTAAAAAAAATTAGAAAAATAGAATCAGCACACCAACAGCTTTTGATAACAAGCTATTTAAAACGTCACTTCTGACTTTTATGCATAAGACACAATTCAGATATGTGCTTCTGAAAAAACCTGTCTGATCTTTTTTCAAGGTGTCACACTTCCACTGCAGGCAGCAGTAGTGCATTTCTCCAACAATATTTTGTACCCTGCATAGCACTTTTCTTATATTGTTATCTCTGTGTGGGATGCCGAAGGTCCAGTGTGACAGGCTCCTATCATGTATTTTTGTGATGGGGCAATACAACTTCCCCTGCACCATGGCTGTGAACTTGTTAAAAGGTTTTTTTAAAAAAAGTTAATTCTTTACAAAGTATACCGCCGCCACCACCACCATTCAGCGTTGCCACACAAGTAGCCATGTAGGCATCCTTATATTTTTAAGAAAAGCTGCAAACTTCAGCAAGGCTACAGACAGCTTCTCACACCCTGGCACTCCTGCCTCACCTTTCATTAAAAAAAATAGATTTATCTCTATAGAGTAGTCTATGTGTGCTAGAATGCACATCGCACCTTGTATAAAGGCTATAAAATAGGACTGGT
This sequence comes from Shinisaurus crocodilurus, assembly GCA_021292165.1. Lineage (NCBI taxonomy): Eukaryota > Metazoa > Chordata > Lepidosauria > Squamata > Shinisauridae > Shinisaurus > Shinisaurus crocodilurus. Next base: position 93,644,443 of record CM037879.1, on the reverse strand, counting down.
GTCAAGGGTAGGCATGGTTGGGCACCTGCCCATGGTCCACACCCCAGCAGGGGCCCACTGACAAGTGCCCCCTAGAGTTGCTCCTGCTCTACACCATTGCCACCTGCTTGTTCATGTGTCCCTTGTTCTGGCGCAGAAAACAGTCGTGGTGAGAAGGAGAAGGAGCAGCAGATGTCACTGCCTACTTTCTCACTGACTCTCTTCCTGTCAAGAAAGCAAATGAAAGCAATTGTGAGAAAGAGGATGAGGAGCAATAGCAGCTGGTGACAATGGTGACGAGAAGGTAGACTCAGCTGGGGGCCCCGGGGGCCCATTGAGGATGTCTTTCCCAAACCCAAAGGCTCTCAAAATCCTAGAGCTAGAAAAGGTATAAAGAGCAGCCTCTCTTCTCTACCCACACTACCCCCCTTGCTTAGAGATAGGAAATTTTGCTATCCGTGTTGAAAAGGGACTTCACAGAAGTATTGTACAAAGGGTAAAATGATGTTGGGATGTATGTTGGGATGCACTTTGAGCAATCATGCAGTGAGGCCCTTGGATCTGAAATGAAGTAATTACGGGCACAATCCTATGCATGTTTAAACAGAAAAAAAAGTCCTGCAACTCCTAGCATTCCCCAGCCAGCATGGCTTCCTGGGGAATGCTGAGAGTTATAGGACTTTTTTCCTGTCTAAACATGCATTGGATTGCGCCCCAAGTATGTTGTACACTTTCCCCATATGCTGTATCAGGCTTTGAGGGCAACCAGGGTTATTAACGTTAAACAGACACTGCAAAACGGGGATGGGGGGGGAGATAAAATTTGTGCCAGTTCTCATTTCCATATCAGTTTTTATTGAGAGCTTGAATTCATGAGCCATTGCCCATTTTCTTCACATTTAAGGGCTTTTACTGCTAGAATGAGAAGTAGTTTAACTTGCATTTTACTATCTCCTGGTCAGTGGCTGTCTTTTTGTGTCCTTGCTGATGTTCTAGATTTTAGTTGGCCTGTCATGAAGTTGTCCTCAGACCTGGAAAAAATTGTCAGCTCTGCCAATTCCAAAAACAGAATGTGGGGAAGGTCACTGCTTAGCATTGGTGAAATTTACATTTTAATAACTCTTTCAGCAGTTTCATCCAGGAATTTTCCAAATGATGGTTCTTCTGATCACACTGCGCAAAAGCTATTTGAGGCAGACACCCCAGGAGAGTGAGGCAAGCAGTTTATTTCCTAATCATAAAGAGCCAGACAATGGAATCTGTACTGTTTTGTTCATTTTAATAATGGAAGCTGGCATCCATATCACATTTAGTTCTTCCCATAATTGGAAGGAGAACACTTTGGTCCACCGGATTCTCTAATTTCACTGCTGTCTTTTAGGTTCTTGTCTGTTCTCAGCCAAAACATTGCACCTTCTAAAGAATTAGGTGAGCTCCACACTTTATGCAGCCAACATGTTTGCTGTGTACTGGTGTTTCCTGCAGTAAATGTGAAGTGTAGATGATGCACATGCATTATCAGGATTCCCAGACATGTGTGCATGGGTATTCAAGGATGCAGCAGTATGCAAGTATGTTGTTCACATTTTGCATGATTGCTGCAGAAAATATGCAGCAACCATGTTTGCCTCAAAAAGCATGGGGCTGCTTTATTTTGCAATGAATTAAATTTGCAGTGCAGTTGTATGCATGTCTTCTTAGAGGTACTTACTTCCTGGTATGTGTATGTAGGTTTGCAGCATCAGTCGTTCACATAAGACCAAGGTCAGACCTATGCAGTAAAGGCTAAGGTGTTCTACTTCTGCCTGTTTTACTCCTAGTGGGCAAAGAATATCACAGCAGGAAGGCTAAATGTTTATGTTATAGGGATGCTGTGTCAAGTGATGAGATTTATATCCCACTAGGATTTTGTATAAGACTGCTGGTTTAATGGCTGGTGCCTTTTCCAAACTACTAAAATTTGCAGCTCCCATTTACTGGTGAAGGCTGGGGCAGAAGCAACTCCTTTGCTAGCATTTTTTGGAAGTTTTAAAAATATACATATATGAATTTGTATATATCCATAGCAATGAACACATATGAAATGCATATATGTGAAAATACAACTTACTAGCAGTTATACATAAGCTTCAAAAAAATCAGTTTAACTGTCCAAAAAGTATCCATTTGAAGGTGGCGTCTATATGCCACCTGTTCAAATGTTGAACACATTTATTTATTTATTTATTTATTATATTTATACCCCGCCTTTTTTCCTGCAAGGAACCCAAGGCGGCTTACATAATCCTTCTCCTCCTCTCCACTTTATCACCACAACAACCCTGTGAGGTAAGTTAGGCTGAGAGTCAGTGACTGGCCCAAAGTCATCTAGTGAGTTTCATGGCCGAGCGGGGACTAGAACCCAGATCTCCTGAGTCCCAGTCCAACACTCTCACCACTACACCGCACTGATCTTAAGGTCATAAGGTCTTCAATCCATTGCATTATAGGAGGTGAGCGTGTATCCTTCCAATGTTGTCATATCAGTCTTTCAGCTGTCAAGAGGACACGCAGAATCCATTTATGCTGATTGTTTGCTAATTTCCATGAGACAGGTAAGTAACAGTGAATATTAAGGACTGTTCCAGTACAAAATGTATCCATATAATAACCTCCTCCCAAAAAGAAGCAACTACTGGGCATTGCCAAAATATAATATTAAAAGAAGCATTAGGTGCATTGCACCACCAGCAGTTAGCTGAATTAGACAATCCCTTGTTAAGGAGACATTGCAGTATCCAATAGACACAAAGCAAAAGTTTTTACTGAATAAGATGCAACCTAAGATCCATAGACACGAGAGGTGTAACATTATAACTCAATTTCTTAGAAATGAATATAAAATTATAACATACTTCAAAAATTCTAAAGGAAAGCCAAATTTAGTCAAAATAACAAAAATAAATTGCCAATAAATTTATTTAGGGTGCAATCCTATGGCCCTCCAACCTTGTCTGGGGGGGGCATAAGATAGGGCATAATTGCCACTGCGACCTCGGAAATCCTTTCTGAGGTTGCAGCGTACAGTCTGTCCGTGGAGCGCCCGCCCCCCCCACCTCAAAGTCGGTGTGGTTCTTTCTGCGTCAGCTGGTAACCAAAGACGGAAGACTGTCTTCAGTTACCTGTGTGGGGAGGCGTTCCCAGGGGCAGGGAGGGGAGGCACCACTGGCTTCCACAGGATCTAGGTGGTGCCTCAGCCTCTCCTCCTCGGGAGGCATTGCAATGCATTTAGACAGCTGAAATTGACCGTCTAAATGTTTTTGAGGGCAAGGGGAGTATGATGGCAATCCTATCTCTCACGCTTCTCCCATAGGATGCCCGTAATCCTCTGAATTCAGAGGGTTATGGGCAGCTTCATTGGATTGTGCTGTTGTTTATTTATTTATTGAATTTATGTGCTGCTTCCCACCACAAAAAATAGCCTCAAAGCCGCTTACGCAAACAAATACTGCAATCTATAATTAATAGAACGCCCCCCAATCTACATAAACCATAATCAACCCTATAATTCAAATACAAATAAACACTATAAAAACATAATCTAAAAACAATACAATACCAAAAGTTTTCATCCTCAATATCCCCCCTCTCTCACACAGCCTAGAGTGAACGCCACAAAAGCAGCCCACAACAGCTGGGCCATAACTAATGTCCAAATGCCTGTGGAAATAAGTTTATAATTGCCTGGCATCGAAAGGAGGCCATAGCTCAGTAGTTGAGAACAGAAGGTCCCATGCAGAAGGTCCCTGGTTTAATCCCCAGCATCTCCAGATAGGGCTCAAAAGAATCCTGCCTGAACCCCTGGAGAGTTGCTTCCAGCCAGTGTTGACAACACTGGGTTAGATGAACTAATGGTCTGACTTAGTATAAGGCAGCTTCCTGTGACCTAAAATGACAGTGTCAGCGCCAGGCAAGCTTCCTTGTGCAGAGCGTTCCATAAACGTGGGACTTTCACAGGAAAGGCCTGTTCCAAACTGCCCTCCCCCAAGCCTCTCTCAGAGGGGGCACACAGAGAAGGGCTTCTGAAGCCAACCTCGAGCACTGTGGGTAGGATCATATGGGCAAGAGACTGTTTTTGAGGTATTGGGGTTCTGAGCCATGCCTTTCATATGCAATTATGTTTTAAAATTAAAGCTCTGCAATTCTGAGCCAACCAATGAATCCGATTGGCCAGGTGACTGTAGGTGCTTTATAATTAAGGGGCCAATAATTAAAACACTCTCACCGATAAGACAGGAAATGACACAGTGGCCGTTCATCTTGTTAAATGCAGTAATGGGAATGGAGAGGCTCCAGTGGCATTAATCAGACCTTGAGCTATATGCTTTTCTCAAGAATGGGAAGTTAACTAATTGAATCAGTCCCGGTTTTTAATCCATTTTGTTGCAGCGTTGTGCTCAGCTCAGAGATTTAGGAAGAAATCTAATTCTTATCAGTTAAAAGGATGTGACTGTAGAAGGTGGTCATTATGCTGAAAGGCGCAGTTGCTATGCAGTTTGCAGTAAAAGGATTACCTGGGTTTCAGTTGTAACACACTACTAGCTGGCTCAGTTTTATTGGAATCTGCCTGCTTCCTTTGCTACTGAAAAAGTGGAAGTCTGGGTGATTGCCAGCAGGTAATCAAAATAATGACAGTGACTGGAACTTGTAGTTCTTAAGGTAGTATTTGGTAGGGTTCTATGATATGAGTGAAAACAAGGGAAAATGTCTACAACGCGCACAGAGCCAGTTTTATTTTATTTTTTCTTGTTGTTCCATTTATAATTGTCAAAGTGAAGAACACTGAATAACAGCCCTCTTTTATTATACTTCTGAATCCAGCTCCAGGACTCTAAAGTCTAGGTAGGCAGGCTTGCAACACAGAGCAATTGTTAGATTAGGTGGGCTGTAGCTAAGGGAATGGTTGAGTGGAAGGATCTTGCCTGTGCCATCCAACAGCCGATCTGTTGTGTTAGGCTGGCATGAGCAGCAGGCTCCCGGGGCCAGTCTTATCATTGGGCAGGATGGGTAGCTTGCTTTTGGTGCCAGTGTGGAATACCATCAAAGGGCTGCAAATTATTAACAAATTATTATTATTATTATTATTATTATTATTATTATTATTATTATTATTATTATTATTATTACCATCATTACCATCATGAGGGGCACCGTAAGTCTCTGTTAATAGCTGAACAGTGCTGACTCTGGCAGTTCCACCCCGGTCCTGAAACGGGATGGCAGTTCCCTGGACCATTCTCCCAACTTGATTGCTGCACCTGCACCCCAGCTGTGGGTGTGCCATTTTTTTGTCAGTTGTTCAGATATTGTTTGAGCTTTTGTCACATCAAGTAATGCAAAGTCAGGTCCACTGTATGTCCTGAAAATGTATTTTTTACACAATCTTTCTCTGGCTTGGAATTAATCATGGCAGCTTTCTTTCTTTCTTTGTCTCTCTGTTTCTCTGTCTCGCTTTGCGATATTTTTTTAATTCGCCCAATATCAGCTGTTCTCTGGGCACACTACAAACAGTTTTCCATTAAAAAAAATTCAATGCAAGTTTTACTGTTTCATTTTATTTATTTATTTTGCTGTAAACTGTAACTGTTTGTTGTTATATTGTATTTATAAGTATTTGAAATGTGGTTTGTAGCTTTTTGTATGTAAACCGCTTTAAGCATTTTGTATGTAAACCACTTATATATTTAGAGGTATATAAATATTATTAATTAATTAATTAATTAATTAAAAGAGTTCCATATTACTATATAGACTTTGAGAAGTTCACAGGCATAATTTTTTTGTTGTTTTGTGAATTAGCGGGGCAGGGGGCTGGGAGATGATTTTTTTCTTTGTGTCTTCCTGTATGCAAAAGGAGAAGAACAAGAAGGTGCTGCCATATGTATGAATTTCTCTCAAGAGAGCAAAACTTGAAAGTGAAGAAGTAGTTACAAAACACACGATTTCTGAATGCTGAGTTCTGAGCAATGTTTCTCTTTTTTTGAATACCAGAGAGAAGTGTCTCCTGCCACTCCAGCTTGCTTTGGAAAGCAAGAACGTGAAGTTGGCCCAGCAGGCTCTCGCAGGGATGCAGGTTAGGTATATGGGGATGAGGTTCAGCCGCATTTGGATGCGTTTGTGAATTGTGAAAGTGGCTGACCTGCTGGTATTTTACTTTCTTAGAAAATGTTAATCTAGGTATTAAAATAATTTAAAATAGTAAGTAACCACCCTTTCTTAAGCCATGCCTTCATATTGACCTGGTTTGCACGTAACGACAACCCACGAGTTAAACAACCCACAGATTGTCATGCACGAATGGAAAACAGCAGGCTCGCTGCCTGCAGCATGCCTGCCACTTCCGCTTTTATTCAGCAACTCACAGTCGGCTCCTTCATAGGTTGCTGAGCATGACCCTAAACAACCCAGTGGTTAACTCATGGTTTGTTGTTGGGTTAACCACTGGATTGTCTAGCTCCTAAACAACCCAGCAGTCCAGGTTCGGATTTCATGCTCAGCAACGTATGAAGGAGCGGATTGTGAGTTGCTGAATAAAAGCGGAAGTGGCAGGCGTGCTGCAGGCAGTGCATCTGCTTTCTCCTGCTCATTCCCAGCAGCCCATGGGTTGTTTAACCCATGGGCTGTTGTTATGTGTGAATGGGCCCTCAGTGTCATATCACCCTTAGCTAATGTGGTTTCTAGTGCCGTTGGTTACTAAAAACCTGTTCAAGTTGCAGACCCTGGGCCATATAGAACCATTTGAGTGCTCTGGTCTCATTTGAGTGCTCAGGGACATTTCTAGGAATGACTGAGTAAATGGAGTGATTGACAGGAAAGAAGGACTGGAAGAAAACAATAGCACACTTTAAGTGGGCACGCACTGACCCAGAATAGTATGTTGGGGGAACAGAAGGAACATGTATTGGGGTTTGTGCTAGATAGAATGTGACATGCCACTCTATACTGTTCTTTAAAAAGATGCTTTAGGTTACCAGAAATAAAGAAATCCAAATATAGAGCACTGTCCACTAATCAAGAGCTGTGTATTTTTCCTGAGGTGATGCTTGGGCCTTCCCATCATTCATGCTGAGGTTAACTCATTTTTATATACCGTAGGTCCCTCCCACTGTATCCCTAACAATGGGATTGGCACATTTAAATATGTGAGGCTTTGCCATTTTATATAACAATACCATCTGACATTAGGAAGATGGAAGCATTGCTGAGTGTCCTTTACACAGTCTTTTTTTTTTTAGAAGGAAGGGATCTAGAAGATTTCCACCTTGGAGATTTGTAAGGCCAGCATCACACATCTTTATTAGACACTACAGCCCTTATGTCATCAGCTGATTCATCCTTTAGGAATATAGAAAGCTGCCTTAAACTGAATCAGACCCTTGGTCCATCTAACCCAGTATTGTCTACACTGACTGACAGTGGCTCTCCCAGTTTTTAGGCAGGTATATTTGCAAGCCTGCCTGGAGATCAAACCTGGGACCTTCTGCATGTAAAGCATGTCTTCTACCACTGAGCTATGGCCTTTCCCCTCAAAACCCTTTGAGCAAAGGGTTCTGAAGAAAGTCTTTGGGCCGGTTTGCACGATCCAGGCTGCGGGCGGGGGAGGCACCACGGGGCCGTCTATGGGGTCTGGTGGGGTGCCGCATACGACCTGCGCCCCACGCGTGTGGGCAGTCCCCGCACCACAGTGCAGGCCTCCCAGCGCTAGGGGACGGGCCCCGGGATGCCCGGATGGGCCGTTTGCCCCTATAGGCTGGAGCGGCGGCAGCTCCGGCCGCTCTGGGCTGCCATCTCTGTGCGGACCCCGCGGGACGGCCACCCACTATTCTCACGGCATGGTGGCCACGCGCGGTAGGGGCTTACCCCTCTACCGCCCATGGTCACTTTGCGTGCGTCCCGTACGTGGCTGTCCCACGGGGGCACCCCCGGTCGGCGTTCAGATGACACGGGAACCGTGCGGGACTTCTGCTCCCCCGCGGTTCCCGTGTCGTGCGAACAAGCCCTCTGTGTTCTTAGTGTGGCCCCATGCGAATCTTCCCCAACCTGGTGCCCTCTAGATATTTTGGACTTCAACTCCCATCAGCCCTAACCAGGATGGCCAATGGTCAGGAATGCTGGGAGCAGGGCCGGTGCTACCATTAGGCCAACTAGGCAGCTGCCTAGGGTGCAAGGCTAAAGGGGGCGCCAGAAACGCCTTGAAAAAAAATATAGCGCTCTCAAGTGGGAAGGGGGGGCGCTAAATATCTGATCTTGCCTAGGGCACCAAACTGCCTTGCACTGGTCCTGGCTGGGAGTTGAAGTCCGAAACACCTTGAGGGCACCAGGTTGGGGAAAGCCACCCTATGCTGTAGAAGTCCCGCCTTGCAGAGGTTGCTTCTCTTGTACATCCCAGATGCAAAGATTGTTCTCTAGATACCTGGAACAGAGATAGAAGAAACTTTTTACTTGTCAGTTTCCATACTTCCAGGTGTACCTTCCAGGTGCACCTTGCCCAGTAGGAGAGATTGGTCTTGTTTGTACTCATAGGGTAGAACTCAGCAGGGATGTTCCTAGTTGTCTCCATGGTTTATCACTTTGTCTGTAAGCTGGTTGGCAAATTTGTCTTACAGTTATATATTTATACTGATAATGTTGAGCAAGCATGGGGAGTTTTCCCCCTCTTCTAGTTCAGGTGTGGCAGGGTGGGTACCTCCCCTGGTAGAGTCAGAAGATTGATCCTGTCTTCTGACCAGGAGAAGACACTATTCCAGATGTAAAGATTGCCCTTTGTACACCTAGCAGAATGGGAATTTACAGTAAGTAAAAATAAAAATAAAAAATCCCCCCTTTTGAGGGGCAACTGTTCTTGCTCATCAAAGAAAGAGATTGTGACCCAGTTCACACATAACCTGCCACAGCGTGTGCTGGGTGCATTCCGCAACCATTTTGAATATTCAACCCGCAATCAGGCCCATTAGGGATTGCTGCGTGTCGTCAAACTGAGACACTATAGGTTAATCGTGGGTTAAACAACCCACAGTTAACCTACAATTAGTAGTTAGGTTAACTGTGGGTTGTTTAACCCACGATTAACCTATAGTGTCTGGGTTTGGACGTCACGTAACAGCCTCTGATGGGGTTTTGAATATACGAAAAAGGTTGCAGAATGCGCCCTGCACATGCCACAGCAAATTGTGGGTTAAGTAATGCAGGATTTGCTGCCGTTACATGCAAACAACTCCATTGTGTCAGACTGTATAGACAGGCAGAGATGGGTTTGAAACTGGTTAGCTTCACACATGTATCCTTATACAAGTGATATACATGCATGTGTCAACTAGGCCTCACTATCCCATCAAAGCCTAGCTTCTTTGGTAAGGTTTGAAAAACAGATAATTTGCTAGTAAATATGTTGTTTATAACATCATGATGTATCAAGCAAATTGCAAAACAGCCTCATTTTTCTTTGCAGAAGCTACTGTCTGATGAGAGATTTGTAACCATGGAAACAGACTCTGATGACAAGCAGTTGCTTAATCAGATGCTGAATGCAGTCAGAGTGACTCCTTCCCTCAACGAAGACCTGCAGGTAGAAGTGATGAAGGTTAGTGTTCTGCAGACGTCACTACTTACGTGGTTGCAGGGGAGACTTCCTGTCTGACTCAACTCTGCAGCTCTCTTGGAGTCATCTGCATCCTTAGTCAAATTTCTTATATTACAGCACAAAATCAGCTCTCACATTTTTGTTGCAAGTGGAACTCTGCTTTTGCCAGTTTAAGTCTGGATCTGTAGGGTATCGCTTCAGCATTTCAAAATTACGCTTATGTCAGAGGGAATAAATCTGGATTTATTTATTTATTTATTATCTTTCTATGCCGCCCAATAAGTGAATCTCTCCACCAAACAAAACTGAAAACCATAAAATACAAAAACATAATATAAAATTCTAGAAAATCCTTTGAACCCTGTGGTGGTTAGAAGCAGCTAATTGGCAAAGAGTTCTGCATGTTGATGCCTAGTGTACAAAGCAAGTGTATTTTGCAAACACAGCATTTCACTGTATACCAAGCCTTCAAAACTTCAGACAACAAATCAAACAGCTCACTAACAATGTCTGGTCACCCATCAGGGCTTGGTGGGCAAGAGTGGCTGAAAACAGTAGTGAACAGGTCTGAAAAAAGGTGAACATCGGTGGATTTTCTTTACTGAGAAGCTTTTGTAAGTTGCCTTGGGGACCCTACTTTGGTTGAAAGGCGACTCATGAATTTATAAGTGAATAGTTACATTTTGGGGCCCTGAAAACCCTCCTTTTGTGCTGAATATATTGATATGCAAACATCTGGCACAGCTCTAGTACCTGATCTCACATCTGAGACATGTATTTTATCTATTTAATGCATACTGCTGTTCCTAGAAATACACACTTTCATCATTATGAATTAACAGGAGTGCTTATCTGGCAAGCAGCCTTGTGCCCGGAGGTAAGGAAATATCACCAGATCCTTGTTCCTGCTGACTTTTGACATGCCAGTTCCTTGCTTGAAATAAGTGCATGACTGCTGAAAAGTAATGTTAAGATGGATGATTTTTTAAGTTATGGGATGCATCTCTCTGATACCTCTTATACATAGTGTTGTTTTTTCATTGCTCCTGCTTTCAGGAGAGAAAGCTAATTCTAGGAAACACATTCATTAGTACATTATCCAGAAACTCTGCCGTTAGTTTGACCTGAATACTACAAAATTACTACAACCTGGCATCCTGAGGGAAAAATAATATGTCAGTTTTCCCACAGGGATCTGACTCTTGTTTATCACTTGGTTTGTCTAGTCTTGTGTAATTTACTTTAAAGATTCTTATTTTATTTTTTGCTTTTTTCTCTCTCAGATCACCAGTACTGTACCATGGTCTCAGTTTGCTAGTGTAGTACTATTGTTGCTTCTCTGTCTCTTCTTTTGGAGATTTATTATTGTTTCAGGTACATCAGATATTTATTTTCCTCATGAGAATAATTGTGTCTGAGGAAGAGGAGGAGGAAGAAAACTCATCTGCCCCAGCCTGACCAACTAGGGTGATTATATAGGACTTCCTACCTAAGCTAAGTCCAATATAATAGGACTTCCTAGTTAAACTCCACTCATTTCTAATGCCCCTTTTGGGTATTCCTGGTTTACTAAGGGGTAATTCCAGCAGCATTTGTCCAGAGTGAGCTGCACAGCTGTCTAGTTATGTGCTATTGCATTCCCACCCACCCCCTTTCTTTTCAGTGTGTGTCCTCTATGTGTGTGAGAATTTCATTGAGACAGGAAGACCGAAGAAGAATATCAGTGTTTTCCCTCCTGGAGCCGCACAGTTATGCTCCATTCTAACTGCCTTTATTTATTTCATTTTCACCCCTCCTGTTCTCCAAGGAACTTTTATCTACCCTGTGAGGGAGGTTAAGCTCGACCCAAGGTCATGCAGGGAGCTTCATGGCTGCAGGGTTTGAACTTAATCTTCTCTGACTACTGTACTAGTGCAGAACAAAGCAGCTCAGCTGTTGTCAGGAGCTAGCCCTTTTCGGCATGTAGCTCCTTTGCTGAGGGAACTCACTGGCTGCCTATCCGCTACTGGGGCAGGTCTAAGGTTCTGTTACTGGACTATAAAGCCCTAAACAACTTGGGAGCGGGATATTTGAGAGTGTGCCTTCTCCCTTACCAGCCTGCCTGATCACTGAGTTCATTGGATGAGGCAATTCTGGTGGTACCACATGGACCTTCAGTCCATTTGGAGTCCCCTGAGTAGAGCCTTCAGTGTGGTGGCTCCCTCTCTGTGGAACTCCCTTCCTGTTGATGTCAGGCCGGCACCAACAGTGTTTCATTTTCTGTGCCTGCTGAATACATTTTTATTTAAACAAGCCTTCCCTGATTGACCAGTCAGGGTTTTAGTATAATTTGATTTTAAATGTTTTAATTTTGTATTTGGATTGTTTTCTTCTTTTATTGTTCACCACTCAGGAATCCTACTGGATGTAGAGCAGTGTATAAGTTTTGTAATGAAATAAATATACCACAAATGGCTAGAGAGCTGTTAGTTTTCAAACCCATGGTACTTCAGAAATTCTGAAATTTCCATCTATCTTTTGTCCCCTCATACTTGACTAGACTTTGGAAATGTCTTTTGTAAAATTCAGAAACACCTGTAAAGATGTTCTAAGGAAAAACCAAACACCCCCAGTGCACCTAATAGACATTTGTTATATGTGCGATCCACTAACCAAAAAATCCTGTTGCTAACATCACCACCATAATCAATTATTGCCCAGTTTGGGGGGCAGTGAAAAGACTCCCACATAAGCTATAAACTGCTATTTCACTAATAATGCCCAGTGTAGATGTAACATTCCTGATCTAAAACCATAGTTAAGGGTGGTCAGTGAAATCACACATGCCCTCCCTAATCTCTCCTGCTCTCATACAGGCCTGTGACTCACGCTGGCTCAGCTTGTCTGAGCATGGAAAGCTAAGCAAGGTCAGGCCTGGTTATTACTTGGATGGGAGACCCCGCCTCTAGTTTCCTGCATTGAGCAGGGGGTTGGACTCGATAGCCTTGTAGGCTCCTTCCAACTCGATGATCTATGAAATCTATGAATTTCTCCTGTTCTTCCCCCAATGGTCTTTACCATGCTTAAGGGTCGCATTGGCACCAAAGGCTGAAACTAGTGAATTTTGTGAATGTCCAGTAACTCAGAGCTATCCTATTCTTTCATGTATGTCTGACAAATTTGGTCATATTAATGCCGACATCCATAAAATTTGAGATTCTCAGTTGTAATGTATGAATGATGACGTTCACCAAATTTTTGGCCATGCACTGTAACATCTGCACACCTTCTTTTCACCTGTTCATGCTTCACAAAGCATGCTTTCACTTTTGCCAAAGTGTCAGTTCCTTTCATTACATCACGTCACAGTGCAGAGTTAAAGGTTGTCATGTTGGCCAAGAGCTGCTCAGCTATGACTGCTAGTGAAAACAGGCTCTGAATAGGTTATTTGGGAGGTCTCTAACCCCTTATATCTAATCCAGGGGTGCAGAACCTCAGGCCCAGGGGCCAGATCTGGCCCTCTGGAGTCCCCCACAAGGCCACGCTCCTTTCCCCCCCCAAACACGGATCGTTTGATGGTTTCCCGACTTTTGTGTACTTCCCCCCTTAATTCTAAAAGGTTGAAATGCCTCTCCTAAAGCTTCAGTATTAAAAGTAAAAGAGCCAGTGTGGCGTAGTGGCAAGAGTGTTGGACTGGGACTCGGGAGACCCGGGTTCTAGTCCCCGCTCAGCCATGAAACTCACTGGGTGACTTTGAGCCAGTCACTGACTCTCAGCCTAACCTACCTCACAGGGTTGTTGTGAGGATAAAATGGAGAGGAGGAGGAGGATTATGTAAGCCGCCTTGGGTTCCTTGCAGGAAAAAAGGCAGGGCATAAAATAAATAAATAAATAAATAAGCTAAAATAGGCTTGTATTTTTGTTTTTTGGGGGGTTCGCCCCGCCCATTTTGCCTTTGGCCCCGCCCACCACTGGAATTCAGCTCCTGAGAACTTCACCAAAATGGAATTTGGCCCTTGGACTGAAATTGGTTCTGCATCCGTGGTCGAATCAGACCCATTCTACGTGTTCTGTGTTGTCCCTAATACCTGCTTACAGGCATTTTGCAATACTTCTGTGCGTAGATTTACAAGGCATCATTTGGAAATCTACTAGTTTTATACCCGCCTTGGGTTCCAGTGTTGGGGGAAAAGGCGGGATACAAGATGATGATGATGATGATGATGCCAACTTTTTTTTCTGGTGGGGCCCCAGAAATTGCTCAACATGCAAGAATTTAGCAGGTGACGCTTTCTCCATCTCTTTATCTCCTTGCTATGAAAATTTTGAAGACATAGGTTTTTGGCCAGGAAAAAAGAAGAAACTGGCAACCCTAGGCTGTATATAACCCTATAAAATAGATTTGGATGGGATATTGCATGTCTGTTTTCCTTTATGTGGCTTCATCTTGCATTCATCAATGTCCTAGAAAATGTGAAACTGCTGGGAAAGCTGCTGTGTGCAAAGAAAAAGGAGAGATGAAAATAACTAATTAATCCCTGCTCAACTATTCTCCTGAACTACTGTCAGTAGTGACCTTTTCTAGTATTTATGAGACTCTTTTTCTTTACTGTTAATTAAGGTGATAAAGAATCCCTGGATTGGTGATGCTATGAATATTTCTCACAATATTAATAGTGTTCCTTGTTTTACCCTGACACTGGAAGAACTAATCTTCGTAAATTTAGCAGGTCTGTGTGGTGTGTCATGTTGGCATGGAAACAACGGAAACCTCTTGTGTTACAAAAAGAACACAGAATTACACAGAAAACCATGGGATTAAATGAGGACTGTTCATATTTGTTTTTCACTTGATGGGTCTAGGAGCCACCTGTTCAGTTTAAGAGAGCCTTGTGTTCTCTTAATTGATTGGTGGAATAGATGTGCATTTCCCCAGTTAGTATTGATTTTCCTGTTGTTTCTTATAAGAACCAGCCAGTTCCTTTTAATAAACGTGAAAATGTAATTAATTCCCCCCTCTCCTCTGAATCTTTGCATAGATTCATTTTTGTGTGTGAAATAACAAGTGCAGCCTTGTTTACATGGAGGTAAGTCCAACTGAATTCAGTGAGGCTTACTCCCGAGTAAGTATACATAAAATTGCAGGCTAAGTAACATTTGGGTATGTTTTTAGGACTCACTTTGTGTATGAAATAGGTATGCAGGTTACTTACCTATTGCAGTGAACTTCAGTAGAAGCAGAGGGAGGAAACTGCATATCATCCTGTCTGAAAGGTTTGATTGGTGATAAAATAAGCATTTTGTTAAGTCTGTATAAATGGCATTGCTCTCTCTGCTGTGTCTTTCAGGCATATGTAATGACTGGTTTTATTATAGTAATAAAAGCGTGGCTTCTCTGTCCTTAAAAACAGGAATTAATTGCAGCAACAATAAAAAGAGTCACAGATAAGCTGGGACAACTGGGAGGCAGGATATCTAAATGTGATCTCTGTCAATTTGTACATAGGTTTTCACTTTCTCTGTGTTTAAAGAAAAGCTAGGGTTAACTTCACATGTGCTACTGATAGCACACTTTTCTCCCTGCTTGCTTGGAAGTGTAAAAGTCAGCAGTGCAGTTTTAGGTTGCAGCTGGGAGCCAGTGAAGTTCTTTAAGCAGAGTTGTATGTTTTGTGTATAAATGTTAATAATAATAATAATAATAATAATAATAATAATAATAATAATAGTGGTGTAGCAGGTACCTGTTAACAATCTTGCCACCACATTCTGGACCAATTGTAGTTTCTGGACTTGATTGATTGATTGAATATACTGCCACCCTTGGGGTGGTTTACAATCATACCCCACTCCAAAAGCAATAAAATATGAACTCAACAATAAATACAACAATGCAAATATCAACATACCGTAATAAAACATTAAAACTGACATTAAAATATTAAAGAGCCAGCAGTAAAATTAATAAACAGAGCAACAGATTAAAGATTAAATGCCTGCAGGAAGAAGAAGACCTTAAGCTAGCATCTAGAAGGGCATTCCACAGACAGGGCCACTACAGAGAAGGCTCTTTCCCTGGTAGCCACGCATCGCGCTATTGTGGGCGGCGGCACCCAGAGAAGAGCCGTCGAAGGTGATCTTAGCTATCATGGGAGAAGGCACTTCTTCAGGTAGAGTGGTCCTAAGCCAAACACATTTCAAAAGCAGGCCCATGACACTGCAATATCTAAAATCCATATTAGTGTAATAACTTTATTGGGCCACCCAAAAGTTCACAAAATATGTGCATGCTTCAGGGATGTTGAAGAGTCCTTGGTCTCGAGTCACGAGTCTTCGGACCCGAGTCTGGAGTCCGAGTCCTTGATCCAAAATGGTGACTCCAAGTCCCGAGTCACTCCCAAAGCTGACTCCATGAGTCCCTATTAAAATCAATGGGGGTTTTCCCCCAACAAAATAAGGCTACTTCAGATGTGTGGCTTAAATAAATTCTAGGCACAAGTGTGCCTTTTTATTTCAAAACTCTGCCACTGATTTTGGCAAGAACAGACCAGGCAGACAAACCCAAAATAACCAGGCAGGCAGAGGAGGCAGGGAACCCCAAAGTAGGCAGGCAGAGGCCTTTGTCTTGGACAATTCAAACTGTGGAACTGGTCAAGAAGAGACCTGGCAGGCAGAGGAGGCTGGGAACCCCAAAATCGGGGGGGGGGGGGGGAAGGGATTGCGCAGCCTTAGTTAAAACTCACTTCTTTACAACCCTGCCACGATTCTGTCACCCTCTCAACTCTGTCCAGCGCCCTGTGTGTGGGTGCATAAGAGCGGCAGGCGGTCTACCCTGTGCCCCCAGCCACTATCAGCTGCAGGGGGACGGAGGGACTCTCCAGCGTGGGGCAACCCCCCACAACAACATATCAATCAAAATAAATCTCGACACACCATTGGGGCTGTGCTCCTGGTAGTCATCCATAATGGCTGAGTAGCGGCGCGCCTCGCTTCCATGCGCTGTTGGCTGGCGATCGCGCTCCTCTCCACTCCTTCTGGCACAGCCCAGGGATGTTGAAGAGTCCTTGAGACTCGACTCGGGACTCGAGACCGAGTCCCATTAAAAATATTGGGACTCGAGTGGGACTCGAGTCAGAGGAGGGACTCAGTCCGACTCACGAGTCGAGTCCTGGAGTCCGAGTCCCCATCCCTGGCATGCTTTCACGATTCCCAGATCTCTTCACCAAGCAAGATGTTACAAAAAGCAGATTGGCTGGGTGGGCGTTGGGGAGGCTGATGATTGAAGTCATAGTGTCTGCATGGTCACAGTCCTGAGATGTGATGTGGGAGGAGGGGTCTGCAAACATTCAAATAAGGCTCTAGCACAGTGTTCTCCAACCTTGGGTCCCCAGATGTTTTTGGCCTACAACTCCCAGCATGCCCCAGCCAGCGGCTGGGGCATGCTGGGAGTTGTAGGCCAAAAACATCTGGGGACCCAAGGTTGGAGAACAGTGCTCTAGCAGGTGATGTGAGGTTTCTTATTTCACCTGGAGTTGCTCCTAGGGCTGCTGGGAGCAAGAATCGCAGAAAATCCAGCATCTGCTGAAGTCTCACCAACAGTACCTCAATCATGTCTGGATTCCTATTCAATTTACTTGCCTCGTCTGATCTGTCATTGCTCCAAAATGGGCGTAGGTGTCATTGGTCTATTATTGGCGCCTCGTGCCAAATTCTTTGTTGAGCTCATCCAGCAATTCTATAATGTAGATGGTAAATTTGGAATTGGAATATGCAGATAGAATGGGGGGCGGGATCAGATTTGGGGTCTTGACATTTTGATTTCAAAATTGAATGTTGAACCCGAAGTCATTTTCAGTTGCAGTAGACTTTAATGTTTTCATAGATTTCATAGATCATAGAGTTGGAAGGAGCCTACAAGGCTATCGAGTCCAACCCTCTGCTCAATGCAGGAAACTAGAGGAGGGGTCTCCCATCCAAGTAATAACCAGGCCTGACCCTGCTTAGCTTCCAGCTCAAACATCAAACTTTGAATTCATACTACAGTTTTTTATATGTCTCGTAAACCACAGATATATAATGTTTAAAAGTTATAAAACTGACACATAGTATACTTTTTCTTCCCGCCCCCCCCTTCTTTCTGTTTTTCATACTTTCTTTGTGTTGTTGTAACTCTGAATGTGAAATCTACTGCCAGAACCATTAAGTGACTGTTGAATAATTCTCCTAAATCTCCTCCTATCACTATGGCTACTGTTGTTGTACATAAGCAGGCATTTCACTTGGTTTTTGGGCTGAGTTTTGCCTTAGCCCAGAAGATTAATTAATTCCTTCTTTAGAGAACATTCAACATGTCACATACTTTACAATTGTTTCACTCCTGATATAAGACTTCGCCCGGGCACTTGAAGCATTGATCACTCTGAATAATAGTTTCCAATGTTGGCAGGACCTTCTTGCAGCTCCACTGATTAATGGGAAGCCACTATGTTCATCCTCTTCATAATTAAACATACATACTCAGTCCATCCAGAGCTATGAATGCTTCCCTAAATTTCTTTTGCCCTTGTTTCCTTCACAAGGCACAAAAACTTGCTTGAACCAGAGAATTGGATGTGATTTCAAGAACTGGAGCTGATTTTGCAATTAAATTATATTGCCTACTTTTGGACTCTGGTCAATGCTAATTAGGCTATTTATTTATTTATTTTTATCTGCAAAAGTATCAGATAAAATATCAATGGAAGCAGTGTATTGAGGCCTACAGGAAACTTGAAAATTGGTAGATAGCTGGGAATTCCACATGACAGAAGAAAGCATTTTGTTTCCTTGAACATATGTAGTGGTGTTTGCAGATGATGGGGAGCACTTGGATGAGGTAGGATGAACCAGATGGCCCATCCAGTATATGCAAGGCAGAGGGAGTAGAGTCAGTACAATTAGACATGGAGAGAAGGAAAAAGCATTTCTATTCCTGGTATAGAGCACAATAGGTACTTTCTAGAGCAGGGCTCTCCAAGCTTGGGTCCCTAGATGTTGCTGGCCTACAGCTCCCAGCATACCCAGCCAGCATGGCTAATGGCAAGGGATTCTGGGAGCTGTAGTCCAGCAACATCTGGGGACCCAAGGTTGGAGAGCTCTGTCCTAGAGAAAACAGATCTAGTTCTTTTGCCACTTTTGGGCGGGGGAGAAACATATTCAACCAGCATGAAACAAGGTACTCTGGGGTGAGGTAGGTTGTTTTGTTTTGTGAGTCTTCTTTCTGTCTTTTTTGTGTAGACATCTATGCCTAATGTAGTAGTAGTAATATTTTTTATTTTTTTATTTGTTCAGGCCATGGGCCATACTATGCCAAATAAAAAAATCTATGATATTCAAAAGCTTGAAAATGCCATGTAAGCATGACTACCTAGTAATTTCACATAGTCTGTCATATAACTAAACTTATATAAAACTATTTGCGTGGAAAAGAAGACAAGACTTAATTTCGAAGAAAAAAAACTGGCCATGTGTACAGATGGTGTGATTTGCATTCAACCATTCAAACACCCACATGATGTTAAAAAGAAACACATGAAATACATTATTTGTGAGTTTGCAGTGCTGAGCATAAGAGTACTGGAGGAAAATATAGTAGACAGGATTATTCTTGAAGAAGGAGTGAGTAACATGTTCAGTACTGAAGAACACTTGAAAACTGTAGCTAAGGAACTGACTGGCTAGTCCCAACCCATCTATGAAATTCTATCCCCTACCCACCCACCCTCTGCAAATGCTGTTTGGCTTGCCAGTTCAAAACACTGTAGTGATAGTAGATGCCACTACTGGTATAATTCCCTTGTCAGGTTCTAGATTTAGCAATCCCATTCCTCCTTCCTTGCCAACTTCCCTCCGATAGTATATGGTAGTTTTGCCCCATTTACTTTCTTCAACTTCATGTCTGCAACTACCCATTGTTTCTTCATGTTCTTGCTTTTCAAACCACTGTCTGCTTTGTCCCACTTAATTTAGTAATCCCGTTCCTTGATTCTAGCGCTCTTTTCTCTTTTTTGCCCCATAGTATATATTCCCTCCTCATTTTAAGCACTGTTCATCTTTGGAGCCACCTCCTTGACCAGCTCTTCTTTCCTCGGTTGCCTGTCTCTTGGGCCTTTTCTTTAGCCCTCATTTTCTATTGACCCTTCCCTCATGTTCCTCTTCCTTCAGCCTCCTTGCCCTCCGTCTCCCTGTTATTTAGCTTTCCTCCCTCCTGGAACTGCTTCACAGTCCTCAGCCTGCTGCTGTGTGAGGTTGTAATCCAAAAGTGACAACTTTGATTTATATTGCTTATGTTGTTTTTACTGGCATTGTTCTTATGATGGTTCTTAGCTGCCTTGGGGGGCCTCTCAGGTGGAACCTGAATCGCAAATTGCTTTGTTCCCCAAGCAACTTAACGTTCTCAGCTATATAGATTATGAGCCAGAGTGCTGCAGTTAATCTTGATGTGATTTTAATTGTGAATACCAAATGCACATTTAGGGTGCAATCCTATGCATGTTTAGACAGAAAAGAATCCTACAATGTCTAGCATTCTCCAGCCAGCATCCTTACTCTCCTCTTTTAAAAATAAAATAAACTCTGAGATTGGTGAGGCATGTGTTAAATGTTCTCCCAACCATATAGGAATAGCTAAATGAACAGTTGGCATATCCCATGTACTTGGGCCTGCTAAATAAATAAAAATATTGAACTGTCTAGGCTCTAGGGATATAGTGGGGTGTTGGCATCTTCTGAAGCTCTGGCTGCTCAGATTGGGATCCATGCGTCAACAGTAGCAATACTATAAGGGAGGCAGGTGAAGATACACACATGCTCCTTGCATCTTTGATTAAAATATTTTCAACATTTATTTAATGGAGTTGATTAACTCCATTAACTTTTTTAGTTGTTGCCCTTTTTTTTAGTAGGATTTAGCTCTGCATCGGATTACTATTTGGCAGCCTAGCCTATGCATGTTTACCTATTGCTTATGCCTATTGCACTCAAATGGGACTTGCTGCAAGTAAGTGTGTGTGCATAGGATCCCAACCTGGAATCTGGCAAAAGCTGGGTGGGTAGGTTTTAATTACAAATGCAGGAAATGGGAGGGAGGGTTGTTGTTGCAGGATAAAGATGGCACCCTTTGATTGTTACTAACCAGCACAACACTTTCTAACTCTTCCTTCTCTTGTGTCTGTCTCCCATCACCTCATGCAGCAGCCGTCAACAGGGCCAGCCCACCGGTGAAGCAGGATGAGGTGCCTGCATCAGGTGGCAGAGCCAGAGAAGTGGCGAATTGTCCCACTCCCCCTGCCTTGCCCCAGCCAGGAGGGTCCCCCACTGCTGCTGTCCCGATACCTCTAGCAGGTGCTCTAGAGCAGGGGTCCCCAACCCCCGGTCCGCGGACCGGGATCGGTCCGTGGCCTCTTAAGAACTGGGCCGTGCGACGCCCAGCCGACGCAGTGCCCGGTTTTACCAAAATGCTCATCGGGGAGGCGAGCAGAGGGACGAGCGGGGCGGGTGCTCGCTGGAGCTTGCGAGCACCCCGAGAGCCTGGGCGGAGAGAAAGGGAAACTCCAGTGGGTACCAGCGGCACGTGACGGGCGCGACCAATGAGGAAGCGGAGAGGGGAGTAAGAGGCTGGCCGAGAGACGAAGAGGAGGAGGAAGGAATAGTAGAGGAGGCGTCAAGAACGCATAGGATTTCCTAGAAAGCGCAGCCTTGGAAAAGCTGGAGGGGGCGGGGCTTGCTTGGGGGGACAGAATGTAATGGGACAGAATGACCTGGAAAGGAACGAAAAGTGTGTGAGTGAGCGAGTGAGTGAGAGAATGATGCTCACACACACGAGGCAATGCGCAAGTGTGTTTGAGTTTCATAGAACTATTCTTCAGTTGAGAAGAATAGTTTAGCTGGGGGGAAACTGCACAAAAGCTGGGAAACCACCAAATGATTGGTGGTCGGGGAAGGGGGCATTGCCTTCTGGGGAAACCCTGGAAGGCCAGATTTGGCCCCAAGGAGGGCTAGATTTGTCCCCAGAGTGTGAGGTTCCCCACCCCTCACATACAACATCACACCTGCAAGGCTCCAGCTACACAGGCTCTCTCTTCTCCCATACCTGGTAGATGCTTCTATTCTCCCTCCACTGCCACACGACAAGCACCCCGTCCTGGCTCTCGGGGTGCTCGCGAGCCCCAGTGAGCACCCTCCGCTGCTCGTCCCTCTGCTCGCCTCCCCGACGAAAGCCGGAAGTGACGTGATAGGTCTCCTGTCGCGTCACTTCCTGGTTCTTCAGCGCTGCTGCTCAGGCCGCACCGCAGGTGAGCAGTGGGCGGCTCCCCCCCCCCCGGTCCGTGGAAAAATTTATTCCATGGACCCGGTCCCTGGTCCCAAAAAGGTTGGGGACCGCTGCTCCAGAAAGCTCCACCGGCCACTCTCCCACCATGGCATTTGCTGCAGTGAGAAACTGGCTGGTGGCACTCTCTAGAGCAGCTTTCCACCCTCTGTTTTGCCTTTGAGAGCCCCGCGACCGAAAGAAGCGGTTGCGGGGCTCTCGCAAGAACTCAGCTGGGTCTCGCGAAGCCCGGGTGAGCTCCTGCGAGATGCAGGAGGCCATTTTTTCCACCTGCGTGGCTCTCCATAGAGCTGGCATGGCTGTGGCAGCAAAGGTAAGGGGGGGCATGGGACGGGGGAAGTGGTAGAGAGGCACGATGTGGCAGTGGGGAGGGAAGGGGTGCAAGGTAGGGAGGAGGGAAGTGGCGTGAGGCAGTGGTGGTACGTGTTTTCCCACTAAAGGTGGCAAAAGACTGGCACCGGGCAGTCAATGTGGAGAAGATGGGCTGCTGAACTGAGGGGGAGAAGCAACAATGGGTCATGGCCTGCACCTCACAGTGTATGGAGCAGCCGAGCTCCCAGCCAGTGGCTGGTGACATCACTGCCACATGGGAGGGAATGGGATGGTTGTGCTGCTGCCTGACTCAGCCGCAGTAGTCTTGCCAGCGCTGCAGAGTTCAGTCCTCCTGTCACAGGTTCTGCTCTATAACTTCTGTAAAAGCTGTGTCTTCTCAACTTTCTCCTCATCCGTGCTTTCCCCATTTTTCTTTCACTGTTGGTGGGCTAGACCTACCTTAGGCCAGTACTGCCTCACGTCCTCCTGAAAGTCAGTGGGGCAGAGTTTTTCTTTTCACACCAGCCTTGGCCCTGAGCAGCCGCTTTACCCATCACCTTAGCAGTGAAGAATCCCTGGAAATGTAGTGGGGGCCAGATGAAGTTGATTATCATGGAGTCCTCAGGCAGAAGGTTTCCACTGCTGATCTAAATGATCCAGCCATGTGGCCTTTCCCTAGGGAATTGGTATCCTGCCAAGGGGTGGAGGAAAGACCCACACAAAGCCCCCTGCCATACGGTTGGGTTGGTTAGACATTCTGCCTGGTATCAGGGATCTATTCACGTTCCCATCTGGTTGGGAAAACATTTTAAAGAGCACCTGAGATGCCCACCAAATAGTGTGAATATGAATATGAAAGAGGCTTTAGGGTCAGATATGTATTTGCATAATGGCCAGAGTTCCATGCAGGGGTCTACGGTTAGCTGAAACCCCAGGCAATGACTGGGTTCAGACAACACTATAACCCACACTCAGCGGTTGAGTATGGGATGGGTGTGGGTTGTTGTTGAACCGTGGCTTGTTATTGAACCATGGGTTATTGTGTTGTCTGACCCCAACTGTGTTAACAAGCTGTGGCTTGTTAACCACGAACTACCTATGAAGAGAACCCATGGTTTGTTGTTGGGTTGTGAACTGTGGGTTGTTCACCATGGTTTGTTATCTCAGCTGGGTTGAGACAACATGATAACCCACGTTTCAACAACAACCCACTGTTCAACGACAACCCACATTTAACTCATACTCAACCCTTGAATGTGGGTTATCGTGAACCAATGTGTCCCTGGTTCTTCCCATTCTGCATTCTTACCCAGCTGTATGACCATGGCGTAGATATGCTGGTTGTTCCTTGCTTCTGTTTGCCCAGATTAATACCCAGCTATATTTTTTTTCATGTTTGTTATACATATATATGTCATTTTTGTTATACATTGACCGCAGCCCAGAGCTCCACTGGTCGTGGCTTTCTTTTCCTTCATCACTCAGTAATTTGGCAATACTATTGTATTTTATGAAGGTAGTGTTATACCCACCTCCCTTTCAATGTGAGTAGTGTAGGGCACATGTTTTTCTTAAAAGGGGTGGGGGGAGGCCCGAGGGACTGCATTCACATGAGTAGATGTACTCATCTGATGGTGCAGTTTGTTACGTGCTAGTTGACCTTTCATTTAGCAACATGGAGTGCACATCAGCTGCTTGTCACTATGGGAGATAATTATGCAGATAGACATAAGAGAAAGAGGATTGGTGCAATGACTGTGAAACTTGTAAAGGTACTGAAGCTTACAAATACAGGGGGACATTCTTGTAGTTTTTCCAGCAGTTCTTTCTCCTGTGAAATACTTTTTTTGGGTGGAGATTTCTCACAGTTTTAGTTGGGCCCTCCCTCTGAGGTTCCCAAATATATATATTCTGCCAGGACTTGTAAATTAAAGGAAGGACAAATTTACAGGTACAGAATATGTTTGTTTCTTGCATATATTTTTTTTAACTCTGTGCAACCATGCAAGCTAAAAATGGAAACTTCAGGATTCTACAAAGAGTCCCTAGAGTCTAGACCATACAAAAGTTCTGCAAAATGTTTTCAAACCCAGTTCCAGTGGTGCAATGACTCATTCTAATAAAGACAACATCTTCCATAGTTTCTTTTGCTGATTGATTTACAGAATTCATCGAGATAATATAATTCATGTTTTGGGCAATGAAGGAGCAAAGCAATATTACTCCTTTTAAGACAGGAAGCTCTCTAGTCATAATTAAAACCAACAGTCATCATTATGAGTCACTCATTAATGGAAAGAGATTTCATCAAGAGTAGCTGCAAGATAAGAATCAATCTAATATTGTTTGCTTTTGCAGTTATTACTACATTTAAAAGGGTTCTCTTTCTATAAGCATCCATAATGCCTGTTCCCCCACCCCCAGTACTGCTCACTGGGAAGAGGCCTTGATTGCTCTGGGTCTCTTGTCTTTTTGAAAAATGATTTGTACTGCACTGGATAGGGCTTTCTTTATGTTGGCACTAATATTGTAGAATGGATTCCCTGTAGAGAGCCACAGGCAACTTCCTTTCTGAGTTTTTGCTCTTAAAACCTTTTTATTTACTGAAGCATTTAAATTCTGAGTTTATTCATGGACAAAGAGAACACTTAACCTGTTATTGTTTTGCCTTTTTATCACCTACTTATTTTACGATTGTTTATTCATTGTGTCATAGTAGGGGGCCACCTTCAGCTAAGATGCTGCCTTAAATCCCTATCACACTTCTGTAACTGTCTCAGTCTACAATATTGTGTTATAGATAGAACAGAAATCCCAATGTTTTTGTATGATGAACATTTTAATTTCCTTTTTATGATGTCTTTTAAATTGAAGTGGGTGGAATTCTGATATGTTCAACACAAGGGAAAAGATAAGCACACTCTCACTCGAGAACAACCTTCCCCAACGTGGTGACCTCCAGATGTGCTGGGTTGCCAAAATTCCCAGGCTGCATGACCAATGGCTGTGCTGGCTGGAAATTATGGGAGTTGCAGTTCAACACATCTGGAGGGCACCAGGTTGGGTGAGGCTCTCTAGAACAAGGAACTTCCATAGATATACTACTAATAATGCGCAATAATAATTATGCAAGGTGAACTCACAGTTCAGGCACTCCAATCCAGCTAAGGGCCATATGCAAATGGAAACTTCTTCTGTGCACAGATTTCTGGGTGCCTATAAACAACAGCAGTAGTTCTGATTTTCCCCTGCTGATCCAGCAGCCACTGTTGCAATCATATACAGTAATACAGGATTGCAAGTAACTTGGTTTGAGAGCGTTTTGCAAGACAAGCAAATTTTTAAATATTTATTTTTTAAAAATTGACTTGATATACAAGCGATGTCTTGCAATACAAGTACTGTAGTACGGCTTAAATTAAAAATCTCTGTACAAATTTTTTGGGGGGAATTTCGTTTTGATATACAAGTGTTTTGGATTACAAGAACGTTTCCTGAACGAATTATGCTCTCAATCCAAGGCATGACTGTAGTCCTAGGTAGATATTCTAAATGGTGCCAATAAGCTGTTTGGGACAGGGAGTGTGGGAGGCCTGAATTTAGGTACCCCACCCCACCCAACATCCCAGGCAAGTATTTTGCATTCAAACTATATAATTGAAATCAATTATGTTTGCCTCTGGATAGTTGCCATGGATTTTAGGATTTCATCCAGCAATTTCTGCCAAGATCCCTGGATATTTGAAGGCAAGCCATTTCAGATGCAGCATATCTGGACAACTCCAAGAAATGAGTAATACCAAGCCATTTCTGTTTCTGTGCTGTCCAACCACCATTTTAATGTTACCTTGTTTTTAATATATTGTTTTTGTTTCTTTTATCTGCTTTTAGCTTTTCATTGTTCACCGCTCCGAAATCTACTTCGATACGGAGTGTTATACAAAAACTGTAATTATTACTGTAATTAATAATAAGATCTTGGAAACTAATTTCACAAATTCTGTACATATTTTTTCAGAAACTGATGGCCAAATAGTCAATGTTGATCATTGACAAGCGATAGCAACAAAATTGAGAGAATGAGATGTTTAATATCCAGCCATTTTTTAAGGATTTCTCAGGCTTCCCCAAATTATTCAGTTTGTGTTGAGAAAGAGCTGAGAATTGCTAAAAATAGTATCAACAGAGAACACTGAAATTAATTCCTATCTTATGCCCGAGAGGATTCTATTCCAGTCTTCTCTTCTCCAGGGAAAGTTTGGCTAGAATCTTTATATTTCCACTTGCAGATGCTTTATTAACATTTGCACATTTCCACAGTACAGCAACTTTGCAACCATATGGAACAAGACATTTATAGTATTTGGTGCTCCATGGCATTTTCAAAAATCTCATCCCAGATTGTATTTTAAAACTTAATCGTTTAAAAAACATTTTTATGCTCCAGGCTTAATGCATGATCTGGTAGATATATTTAATTACTTGTAAATATAGCTAGCATTCTGCCCAGTACTGCAAATCTCCCCCAACCCATGGCTTGTTAAAGCATATGAAAAGGCAAGTCTCATGCATGTATGACCTACTTTCAGACTTTATTCCTGGTTGCCTCTGTAAATCCTCCTTCCCCAAATCAGAGGCTGGTTTGGTGTATCCCATCACACCTATGATTTTGCTTGCCCTGACCTGGCCACTGTTATGAGGCAGAATTCATAGCATAAGCTATGAAAGAGGTTACGATGGTTCCTTTTTTCTTTTCTTTTTTTACTTTTGAGTAATCGGGATGTGTACCAGATTTCAGCTTTTTAGGTGGTATGGAAGTTCCATTCTTGATATCTGATGAGTGAGTGAGTGAGTGAGTGAGTGAGTCCCAAGCAATTTCCTGCATATGATGATACCCTCCAGAAGAATATCAGTCTTGGGAAGATTATTTTTCCCAGGTCAAACAGTGTCATGACCTCAGATGTTTGGGGGCGGGGTGAGGGAGTCTTCTTTATAGTTTTCCTCTTGTCGTTATAATCTAATGCAGCCTTGCCAGACTGGGTGCCTCCAGATGTGTTTGACTACAACTCTCATCATCCCCAGCCAATGTGGCCAATGCCAAATAGTGCTGGAGGGCATCAGATTGGGGGAAAGCTGATGTAATGAATTGTTAGCCTACCTGAGCAGACATATTTGAATGGTGCACCTTCTTTGTTCTTTGTTCTGGACTACATGAATTCATCTGTGGGATTCTGCCTTGGGGAGAGGCTGGATTTGACCTGGATGGCTTCTGCCCTATGATTCTGTGATGAGCTAAGATACGAGATGTGTGATAGACTTACTTCTCTGAATGCTGTTCACAACCTTGGCGGCAAAATCTGTTTCAAGGAGTTTCTAAGGGCTTCTCTACACGAGGCATTTATTGTGCGCTCGTAATTCCTCACTCATGGTAGTTTGTGGGTGCTTTACATGACATTGTCATCCTCCAGGACCTCTCCTGTGCTTTCCAAGCATTTCTGCGGCTTTTTTTTAGATTGAGGAAAGTGTAGTATTATCTGGAAATGGTGGAATTTCATAGATCATAGAGTTGGAAGGAGCCTACAAGGCTATCGAGTCCAACCCCCTGCTCAATGCAGGAAACTAGAGGAGGTGTCTCCCATCCAAGTAACAACCAGGCTTGACCCTGCTTAGCTTTCCACACTCAGACAAGCTGAGCCAGCGTAAGCCACAGATGAACCGGAACAAGAAGTTTGTGTATTTGCGCAATTCTGCTATATCGTGGCTCCACCTTGTGGTTGTGTAATGGAACATATAGAAAGGCAGAGAAAGAACACACACACACCCCGGGGGGGGGGGGGAGAAACATATGTAAAGGAGCTGATCTTAATCCCGGAAAGAATCAGGAAGCAGAAGCCTCAGTAAAGTGGTGGGTTAAAAGCTTCATGTAGAGAAGCCCTAAAGCTCTTCCACTTTGCTTTTTCTTTTGATTGTAGGTCCTGCTCTGCATAACATACACTCCAACATTTGAGTTGAACGGGAGTTCTGTACTTAAGATTGCTGAGGTGAGTGCTGTCTTTCCACTGGAAGCTAAACTTGGCCTGTTTAATAAAAATAACCTAGCTTTCCCCCACTAGAATGCATCTTTTTTAATAGCCAGGTTGGATTTAAATTACTCAAACATCCATTGCGCCATGTTTACACCACTGTAAATAATCAGGGAAGAGCCTCAGTTCCCTCATCGCTCCCTTGAGTTCTCCTTGCATTTCCCTGCTCTTTCCCCATGCTGTTTTTTCCTGGTTCGAGGAGCCCTAACAGGGACTTCACTCACATCCTCCCAGCCAGAAGCCACAGAGGGGGCTTCTCCTTTGGTGGCTTGATTTCAGCAGGAGAGATGCCACTTCTCAAATTCTAATTCATATTTTAAAAGTGTTGAATGCATAGTGAAATGTGCAAAAATGGCAATGTATCTTAATAGATAAGAATCAAATCACAAAAGAGAATAAGTAGATAATTATCTAAGATGCTGTTTTCTAGGGGCTAGTTCCCACTGGGGTGGTAAACCATGTGTCTGGGAGGTCAAACTACACATTATGTCAGGGGTGGACAACCTGTGGCCCTCCAGATGTTTTGGCTTAGAATGCCCACTAGCCCTAGCCAGCATAGCCAGTGGTGAGAGATCATGGGAGATGTGGCCAAAAACATCTGGAGGGCCACCCTTCCGTGTTATGTTAAATACATTGAGTTGGATCCAGATTTAGTCATACTTGAAGCATATATTATTTCAGTGGGTCTTCTCGTAAGTATGACTACATCTGGATCCAACCCATGCCAGGCAGGTTTGTGTGGTGCCTGTTATTCTACTCAAAAGTAAGTGTGGGGCTGATCTGAATCAGGGCTTTTTAACCCCTTCCACCCTAGCTGCCCTCCCTCCAATTCCCCACCCATGGCAGTCAGCAATAGTAAAAAAAAATAATTGCATTGCTACTAATGGGATCTTTTTTACTATCATTAAATACTGCACTGGCAGGGAGGCAATTTCAGGGTTCCAGCAGTACTTAATCACATGAGCTCCCATCTGCAGTCTGAAATGATACAGCCCGAGCACAGGTTTCCAAGGCCTATGTTTGAATGCAGCAAGTAAGCATCTTCCATCAAAATGGAAGGAGAAAACTTAACACAAGGCAGTAGCCATTCGGATTGGATTCCCAGTAGTTTTCTTCTTTGGGGTGGTATTCTGGTATAAATGACACTGTGTAGGGCTGGGTGATTCAGAAGGCAGTCTGCTGTCCAAAATATTTCTGTATTATTTGACTTCTAGCCAATGTAATTGTGTTGCTCTTATTATCAGACTGGTTTTTTAAATCTGTATAAATATGTTGATATCATTCCTTTCTCCTTTCCCAACCAGATTTGCATTGAAACCTATGTCTCCAGTTATCATCAGCGGAGTATTAATACAGCTGTGCGGGCAACCCTCAGCCAGATGTTGAGTGATTTGACTTTACAGTTACGGCAAAAACAAGAAAATACAGTGAGTCCAATGGCAACAATAGATAGATTGGCGTTTCTTGGATGGATTGGTGCTTGTCTCATTCAGAGATGGTCTGATGTTCCCTCAGACTCAGAAATAAACTTATTCGGCTTGTTAAAGCCCTCCTCAAAAGTAAGGTGTCATGTTTTGGTTTGAGGCAGGAGCCCACAGGGCTTAGTGTAGCGAAGCAGGCTGGGTGCTGCAGCACCTAGGAGAGCTCCTAGTGAGCAACTTGCTCCAAAGAGGTCTGAGACCAGACTCAAGCTTTTTATGCTTCAGCTCATAATCCCCTTCTCAGACTCCACCCCTTCTCACAAAGTGGAAGGCTTAAAAGGACAGACCTCTGGCTATCATAGTGGGCACGTTGCTGGCATTGGCACACTGGCTCCATGGATTATAGCATCCTTGGAGATGGGTGTACTGGCCCAGTGCTGGAGCTACACTTGTGGCTCACAGTTGTTACTCCAGGCTTGAGGGTCTCTAGTATATCGGGTTTCCAGCATATCTCAGGTTCAGGGGCTCTCTGGTTCCACGGTGATGCTTGACTGTGGTGCCTCCTGTGCTGATACCTCTGCCCTTCAGCCTCTGAGTCCATGTCCAGGTCACTCTGAGGTTATGACATAAGGTCATATGGTGAGTTTTATTGGGCTCCAAGATTCTCCTTCAGAATGGATTTGATCTGAGCCAGAGGAGAATTAGTAGCTCCACCCTTCCTGTCTCAGGAGTGACTTCCTGGATTGCTCATATGTCTGCAAACAAACAGTAATGTAAGAAAGCGGTCATTATTAAGCATTGCTAATTTCCCTCTCAACGTGGTAATGACAATGTTTTTATCCTTCTTCAATAGATAACTGAAAGCCAAGGAGTTCTTCAGGGGTTCAAGAGCCCAGGTATCAGTTCATAGTTATCAAAAACTGATTTATTTCTCCCCCCGCCCCCATTTCCTTTTTCTCTCCATCAGACCTATGCGAAATTGTCGTGCATTTTCAGTATCGTCATATATGCAGTTTCTGCTTTCTTCATTTCCCACTGCTCATCATTTATTAGAAATTATGCTGCAGTTGTTCAACCATTATGGCTGTCTTCCAGAGTGAGCCGTGGGTTCTTTTTCCAAATATTATAGGACTGCCCGTTATTGTAATTCATTCCTACCCCATATATACACGTAATTTTTAGCCATTTCAACAAGTTAGTTCTAATGACCGAGCAATTGGAAACAAGTAGCCAAGGCATGGGTGTCGTGAATGCAAAGAGAATTTCTGTTAAAATCTTGGAAGAGCATTTTACAGTTTTTCAAAGATTTGACAGCAGCCAGGGACAATGGAATGTGCTGATATTGGGCCAACTGAAACTCCACTAGCCTCATTTGTGTCATGAACTGGCTCATAGCTCTTACCAGTGATCTGACTGGTGTGTTTATGTGAGCAGTACAGATGGAATGCTGCCTGCAAAAGGGGGGGGGGATCTATTTAGTTAGTATCTATTACAAAAACATATTAGTTACCCAATAGCTAAAAGCTCTCCAGGTGATATACAATACAAAGATAAAATCCAAAATCCGTGTAAAAAACAAACCAAACAAGAAACAGCACAATATGCAATCAATATGCAAAGGACCCCAGCTGTGAAGGGCACCAGCACTTTGAATTGGGCCACAAAACAAAGTGGGAGCCAGTGAAGATAGACATATGATCCTAACACCCAGTTCCAGGCAGTACCTAAGTGCCATATATTTTTAATACTAACTGAAGTTTCCAGACCGTTTCCTGTAAATGTCTAACTTTGGTGCAGTTAGGTGTAGACGTGTCTGTCGCTGCTAATATGTGCCCTTTGTTTCTTTTGCAGATTCTACCACGGAGTCCCTTTGTGATGATGTGGTCTCTGTTTTCACGGTTCTCTGTGAAAAGCTTCAGACAGTCATCAGGTGAGTGAGGTATTCTGAATATAAATAGGGAATGGGGGGGGTCCAGCATTGTGCCTACCCAGGGTCACTCTCTGTAGAGGAGAATCAGGCCTAGTATTGTAACACCTGGTGTCTGTTTCAGAATTCTGGTAATCTCAATTTTTGTTTTTAAAGGCTAGATTTGTAACTTTCATGCATGTAGACTATAGCTAGAAAAAATGTAGAGACGATGTCAAGGCAACATTTATGCATCCTGCACACTCCCCACTCCTCCAGTTTGCTGCTTCCCATCAGGAATACAAATATGAAAAAACAACACGTTTAACATAACCGTCAAAGTTGGCAATCGGAACATGGAATGGAAATTAAAGTACCGTAATCTATGCCAATTTTCATTGGCAGAAATTTGGTTTGCTAGCTGCAGACCTGTGGACAAGGTCATGGGCAACAGGTTATAGGCACACAATTCTAGACTTTGTAGGATTTGTTACTGCACCTCCATTGTGGAGTTTCATTTTTGTTCTGTGTTTAATTCTGTCAGTCTGGCAGACTGGTTTCAAAGAGATTAGGTCACAACAATTTTTGTATTGTTGCCTTTCCCAAAAAGAATTTCAATGTAAGCAGTTACCATCAACTTAATCTTCTCCTTTTGAAATGAGACAATGGTAAGCCAGCTATTTGTGACTTTTTTTCCCCTTTGCCTTGAATATTCCATAGCCTAATTAGCACACATTTAATTGAATTACGCTTAATGTGCTATGCGGAAGTACATGAACAGCATCATGGAAAAATAAATTGCGGCGTGTATTAGGTAACTATAGACTATGTGTACTGGAAAAGTAGACATTTATTGTTTCCCAGTAATTACCGGTATCGCTACCAACGTATCTTTTATTAAGTTTAGGGACCATAATTACGTGGACACATAAATAACTGTAATTATATGCATGTGGTATCTGTCTACTTTTTCATTGTAAGCAGTTTATTAGCAGTGGCAGTGTTTAGATCTATTGAATCTATGTGCGCATTCTTAATTACTGCAACAGTGGCTTGCAAATGTAGTTGCTTGTTGTTATTAATGTGAAATAGTAGTATGTATTGCCTATTATGCTAGCAAAGTGCCCATTATTATGATGGGCAATATTTGCAAGGTCACTCTCTTGAATGACGACTTGCCTTCAGTAGCAAAAGCAGCATCACAGTTAAAAGGTTCCCTGTAGGACAGGTGGGCAGTCTCCATCCTTTAAGGCAGAGGAGGGCACCTTCAGAGGGTCCAGGGGCCAATTTCCCACCCCCAGAACCCACCAGAGGCTGCAACTCCCTGTTGCCGAAATTGCCACTGAAATATGGTGCCAACCCCACCACATTTTCACTTAAAAACAAGGCATGCCTTATTTTAATACATACTCATGCTCCTGGAAGCCTTGGAGGAGCATGGATTTGCATTGAAACAAGGTGCATGATCCCCACTCGCCTTGGTTTAAAGTGAGAATACGGATCTTTTGCTACAGCCACACCACCAAAATTCAGCGGCAATTTGGTCCCTCTACCTGGTGCCCAATTTGCAAGTGGGAGGAAAACCACAGTCCCTGTTGGCCTGTGTAGACCAAAACATGCTGTCCCTTTCCCACCAAGCAAACTGAGGGAGGATTAAGGAATACTGGCTGCTCACTGCGTGAGTGCCCAAGGGGAATAGTGGCTTGATTTGCATATGACACTAACCCATGGTTTATTTAACCCATGATTAATCTGTGGCTTGTTGCCCTCAGGATTTTTCTGGCAGATGATCAAAAAAAATGTGGTTAGTTTTCTCAGTCCCTGGGTTGTTTGGTTCTCTCCTCCTTCTCCCATGTCCTCTCTATCCCAAATGCCTTTATAGTGCTATAGTACTCGTCGCATGTAGAGCTGCTGGCTTTTTGACCACTCTTGTCCTCCACTTCTGTAGCCTGATGAAACAACCCTTGAACAACCCACATTTCTTGGTTTGCACGTAACAACAACCCATGGTTTAAACAACTCAGAATATACAGCCCAAAACAAACCATGGGTTCTCTTCTTGCGTTGTTCATGGTTAACAAACCATGGTTCACTTATCTCAACAACCCAGAATTCAACAAATAAACCATGGATTAAATAAACAATGGGTTAGCATTATGTGTTAACCAGGTCAGTACAGTTGGACCCTAGAAAAGCTAAGAATTCAGAAAAGACAGCAAAACACTGAAGAAAAACAAAAGTGAAACCGAAGAAAAAACTACAGTGGCAGGGAACTCCCAAACATAAGCTGGGGCCAAATGTATGATGGAGCCAATCAATCCCACTCTTTTGCTTCTAGGGCACCCATAAATAACATAGGAGGGGATTCTGAGGGGGCTCAGTGGTTCCCATTTCCCTTCTCCCAATGGCCAGACACACAGCAATGTTCATGGCTCTTAGGCATCGAGCCACCCAGCTGCTCTCCAGGGCCATGCACACAGGACGAACTTGTATTGTAGCGATTTCCCCCCCTTAATTGCATTCTCTTTCTTGGTATGTAATTCTTTTAAATTACTGGAGATGGAATATCGGGGTAGGATGCTGTGGCAATGCATTAATTACAGTCACTGGCTTCACAAAAGAAGAAAATAATGTCTGTTTCCATTTATCTGTTTCCCAACAGACTTCACTGGATTAGATCAAATTCAGGCATACTGAAATACATTTCCGAAGACTAATAATACTTACTTGACCATGTTTTATTGCTCCTACATGTCTAAATAAGACATAAATGTGTAATTTTGGGGTTTAGTTCCTTTTGATTAACAATAAAGAGTAATGCCCTTGGGTGGATCTACATTACACTGTATATCATCAAGTTAGCAGAACAGCGCTGCTGTATTCACGATCCGCAGTGACTACTCACAGGGCACACTCTCGTTAAATGTCCTGCACGCATCCTGGTTTGCCATTCCACACCTAACTCCGTAGCAGTAGAACTGGGCATTGCTTTGAACAGGTTTTTAAAAAATATTATTTTGCTTCATCGTCTCTGCGCAGGTGTGAATGAGCACAGGAGTGATCTTTAAAAAAAGAAAAGAAAAAGCTCTCCCGATGTTGTGATATGTATCACATTCACAAGCTGGAGCACATTGTTTACACATGGTAGGGACAGAATGGCGGGTAAACAGGTTTATTATGTCTCTCTAGAATCTCGTGTTTTCTCGGGTTACTAAAGTGTGAGAACAATATGAGCTGGTCACATGGTTTGTATGTTCTGGTGACGTGTTAACTTGTTTTCTGTCTGCAGCCATTTTAGAGAGGAGCAGGACTGTTCTCTCTCTTCACTCTTTTCTTCTGCCTATTGCTTACTGGACTTATGCAACAATGTAGCGTCTTTGCTGAGGTGGGGTAAAGCTCAACTTGCCCCACTGGAATAAATGCTTGCTATGCATTGTACTCTGCACATGGACTATAACTAGGAAATGTATACTCTGTAGAATATTACTTTGCTAAGTAAATAAACAGGTAGAATAGACCTGTGGAGTTACAGAGTTTTTTCCTTGCTATCTGCAAACGGGGGAGCTGGCTGCTGGAGTCGGATTACAGGCTGGAAAGCTGGCTGGCTGATTGCAACCGAAATGCTGCACGCTGTGCAGAGAGAGGGGGAGAAAGATCTGGATTTCTTTGTGTGGATAAATGGGCCTCTACACACGAACAGGATTTTTAATCTCCCATCTCGCACACATGGGGCTCTGCTGTCACTCACACGCCATCAAGGTTATGGGCCCAGAATTTGAACCAGGACCGGTGGACCAGAACCAGAACCGAACGGAACCAGTTCGGTACCAGGCTGAAGGTCAACAGCAGCAGCAGCAGCAGGACCTGTTTTCCAACAGCTTCAGCTCCGGGATTGCAGTGATTTATGGCAGAGAAGGAGGACGTCAAAGCAGAAGAAGAATCTCCAGGGCCTTCGTCCGGTAAGGAGGGGGAAGAGGGGGATGTGTTCGCGGAACGCTTGCAGGCTCTGTTCAAGGCCGAATACTCAGAGGCAAGCGACGCTGAAGTTTCTGAAGGGGAGGAGGTAGAAAATCCCCCTGTTACCATGGCGACAGCGGCACCATCTCTAAATCCTCAGATAGTAGAAAAACTATCTGGCTCAAACTATGTATTATGGAATTTCCAAATGCAGCATTATTTAACTCATGCGGGACTCTGGAATGTAGTAACACAGGATGCAGTTGCAGTGGGAGATCAAGCATATAATGAATGGAAGGAGTGGGATGACAGAGCAAAAGCAATAATTTGTTTATCTCTTGAAAGTTCTCAAGTGCCATTTATTCAGTTTCTAGACACTGCAAAACAGATCTGGAACACCCTAAGGGACATGTACCAGATGCAAACGGCAGGAAGTAGAATTTTGCTTGTACGTAAGCTGTACAAGTTGAGCTTACAACCAGGTGGGTCTATGCCTGAGCATCTGAGCACAATCCGGAACATGTTTAACAGGCTTAGAGCTCAGGGAATGCAAATCGATCCCCTACATCAGGTCTCTATTCTGTTATCCAGTCTGGACTCTTCATATGATACAATTGTAACATTGATGGAGGGACAACCAGATCAGAATCTGACAATGGAATATGTGTCAGGCAAACTTCTCTCTGAATGGGAGAAATGGCAAGGGAAGAAAAACAATGCTGGACGTAAATCAGCAGACAGCTCGGCTGACGCGGGGCACAGCCAAGCTGGGAATAGCAACAGCAAGCTGGGGGGAGTTACCCAAGCGGCAGCTTTAAAAGTGAGAAAATGCTTTTCTTGCGGATCTACATCGCATCTGAAAAAAGACTGTACAAAGGGCAAACAGAGAAAGAAAAAGAACAAACAGGAAGCTACCAGTGCACCTGAGGAGGCAATTAAAACGGGCAAAAGTTTGATTGCTAGGGTGGGAGTTTCTAATAATAATGTATGGGTTTTGGACTCTGGAGCCAGTCATCACATGGCTAATTCCAGAGACATATTTCAATCTCTGGATGATGGATATACAAATCAACATGTTGAACTGGCTGATGGAAAGCGGATCCAAGTTTCAGCAACAGGAACAATTGCATTTGCTTCTTTGGGTCAGCAGAGGGCACTGCTTGTTCAAGAATTAGACACAAATTTGATAAGTATTTCACAATTAGCTAATAATGGTTTTGAAATATGTTTTTCTGACAGCAACTGTGTAATTTCACGTGAAGGGATAGTCTGTGCAAAAGGTGATTTGCAGAATTCTCTGTATGTTATAAATCCGTTTGTAACACATGATGAGAGTGCAAAGTATGCAAATTGTAAACCCCATGACAATTGTGTGCATATTTTCCATAAGAGGTTCGCACATGCCAATTACAGAAGCATAGAAAAGATGCCAGGTCTGTGTGAGGGTATGAAAATGAAACCTTGTTCTAATTATGTGGAATGTGAAGTATGCAGTACAGCAAAGTCACACAGAACAAACATTCAGAAACACAGTGATAGAGTTAGCACAAGAATATTTGAGCTGGTACACTCTGATATTGCTGGACCATTTGAAAACAGCTATGGGGGAAATAGGTACTACATGACACTCATTGATGACTATTCTCGATTTGGATTTGTTTATCTTCTGCAGCACAAATCTCAGGTTCAAGAGAGATTTGTATCATTTGTTAAATGGGCTGGTAACAGATATAAACAATACCCAATAGGTGAATTGCTCACAGATGGTGGGGGAGAGTACATGAGTACAAAATTCAAGAAATTCTTGGAAAGTGAGGGCATTGGGCACAAAATTACAGCCCCATCCTCTCCATTTCAAAGTGGCGTTGCTGAAAGAAGGAACAGAACACTCCAGGAAATGATGAGGGCTCAATTAGCTGACTCACAGGTGGGAAACCGTTTCTGGGGGGATGCACTATCAAATGCCAATTACCTGCTGAATAGATTACCCAACACCACAACTGTGAAAACTGTGAAACAGCTGGTGGAATTGCCAATGCATGCAATGACTGAAACACAGCAGGAAGTTTCTGACACAGAACAAGCCACTGGGCAGATATCTGGGGAGCAGGAGGGAGGTGAACAATCTCTAAGGCGTTCAACCCGAGAATGCAAAACACCTGTTAGATATCAGGATGAATTCCAAAGTGGGAAAACTGTTGTACATAAAGCTCTCAAAATAGCTTTAGAACCACAAAGTTTTGAGGAAATTCAGAGCATGGAACCAAAGGTGAAAAATGATTGGTTTGAAGCCATGCAGGATGAAATCAATGCAATGCATGTTAACAAAACATGGAGTCTGGTATCTTTGCCTGTAGGGCGCAAAGCCATCACCTGTAAATGGGTGTACAAGGTGAAAACAAATCACCAGGGGCAGGTGGAAAGGTACAGAGCGAGACTTGTGGCGAGAGGGTTTGCACAAAAACATGGGATAGATTATGATTCCGTGTTTGCACCAACAACAAGGTATGCAACTGTCAGATTGTTGTTGAAATTGGCAGCACAAAGAAAAATGATGGCATTTCATTTTGATGTAAAAACTGCTTTCCTATATGGTGAATTACAAGAGGAAATCTACATGATGCAACCAAAAGGTTTTGTAGAAAATCCCAATCTTGTATGTCGTCTGCATAAGTCCATATATGGGTTAAAGCAAGCAGCCAGGTGCTGGAACCAAAAACTGGACAGAGTTTTGATTAGTTTGGGATTCAAACAAAGCAAGGCTGACCACTGTCTGTACACGAATCACACAGAATTGGGACACTGGGTGTATTTGTTAGTCTTTGTTGATGATATATTGCTGGTAACTGAATCATTAAGTCAAAGACAAAATTGCACAAGAATTGCAAGCACACTTTGAACTGAAAGATCTAGGTTTGGTACAACACTATCTTGGAATGCAATTATCCCAAGATGAAGAAGGTTCTTTCATGGTTGAACAAAGTGGAAAAATTCAGAAATTGCTGGAAATTCATGGATTGGAGAATTGTAACCCAGTTACCACTCCAATGACTCTTGAATATCAGAAACACACAGATAACACTGAATTTGATGATATTGGCAAATATCAGAGTGTTATTGGAAGTCTGCTATACTTGGCAAATGCTGTAAACATACTTAGCAGGAAAACGCAAAATCCTTCTGTGTATGATTGGCTAGCTGTGAAACATGTGTTAAGGTATTTAAAAGGTTCCATGAATTGCAAACTGAAATTGTCATCACACACAGAGGGAGGTTTTTGTGTGTACACTTATGCTGATTGGGGGTCTGCAACAGATAGGAAGTCCACAAGTGGGACTGTAATTTTGTATGATAACAATTTGATTGACTGGTACACACGTAAGCAATCTTGTGTGGCTGTATCTAGTGCAGAATCTGAATTCATCAGTTTATCTCAAGCATGCAATGAGATTGAATGATTCAAACAACTGTTTGCTGATATGCACATACCAGTAGACAAGGCTGTTACAATTTTTGAGGACAACCAAGCTTGCATAAGCATGGCTCTCAATGAAAAATGTAAGCCAAGAACCAAACACATTGATGTTCGTTACTCTCATGTAAAGGCCTGTGTGCAAAAAGGGTGGGTAACACTCAAATACTGTGCAACAGGGGAAATGGTGGCAGATCTTTTCACAAAACCATTGCCTGTAGTAAGACACAGGAAACTGATGACGGCGCTAGGCCTCATTGAGTAAATGTAAACAAGATGTACTACAGCATGTGGGGGGATGTTGTGATATGTATCACATTCACAAGCTGGAGCACATTGTTTACACATGGAAGGGACAGAATGGCGGGTAAACAGGTTTATTATGTCTCTCTAGAATCTTGTGTTTTCGCAGGGGTTACTAAAGTGTGAGAACAATATGAGCTGGTCACATGGTTTGTATGTTCTGGTGACGTATTAACTTGTTGTCTGTCTGGAGCCATTTTGGAGAGGAGCAGGACTGTTCTCTCTCTTCACTCTTTTCTTCTGACTATTGCTTGCTGGACTTATGCAACAATGTAGCGTCTTTGCTGAGGTGGGGTAAAGCTCAACTTGCCCCACTGGAATAAATGCTTGCTATGCATTGTACTCTGCACTGTGAGAGTTGGACTGACCCGGGTTCAAAAGCTCCCCTAGCCAATGACCCTCAGTCCCAGTCACGCAAGCGGAAGGAGGAGATAACAGCAGTTAATAAAGATTAAAGAGTTTATTTGTAAAACCCAATTACATGGGATTAAGGCAATCAATGCATCTCTACTCACTACATCATAGCAGACTCAAAACCTATACCCCAGTGGTAAGGCTAGATGAAGTGAAGTCCAAGACAATACATGTCGAGACGAACAAGCAGCAGAGAGAGATGAAGAGGAATGATGGAAGCGAATGAAGCTATCAGCAAGTGTGCCAGCTTATATACCCCAGACCCTGCACCTATAAATAGGATATTACTCACCCCAGTTGTACAACTTATTCATCAACATGTTTACTGCTTCAAACCTGTTCAAGGCTGCTGAGTCATGTCACCTCGAGACCATGTCTCCCGACCAAAGGCCTTGTATACTTGAACTCAAGTAACACCCACCAGGTCAGGTGATAATCTCGATGTTAGGTGGTAATCTCGTTCTGCCTATGCAAAACCCAACATCCCCCTGCTTTTGCATTTGTCCAGAATGTGGTTATTTACCTCATACAACAGCAACAGCTTTGTTGACATCTGATGCTGTTCCTTCATCTATGAACTTTGGTAAAAAAAACTTTCTGCAGGAATGACTTTACCTGCCAGAAATTTGAACCACCATCAAATCACTTCTGATGTATCCCTCCTTATGACACAGTTTTATTTTCAAACCCAAAACGTTGTGTATTGCTATCTGCCTGCAGCATAGCAATCCTGCCTTGGATTTCTGAAAAAAACTGTAATAGGTTTTTCACATCAATCTCAGCATCATTTAAACATTTTTTTACAATTTAAACTATTTAAACAAATGCAATCAGTTCAGCTTCAGTTGAACTCTAACTTTTAAATGATTGTTTCTACAAAATCAATCAAACAAAGTATGATTATAAAAATAACAAACTTCAGGTGTGCTCTAGTTGTTCTTACTATCACAACCACAACTGGCATTTCTGTGAATCTGTAAGCCACCTGTGCTCTGACTTGTAAATCTTAGTCTGAAGTGTGATGTTCCCTCCAGATAACACTCAACTCCTTTTCAGAGCTTTCCAAGCATGTCCTGTTGGTCTAACAGTCTGCCTATTACACTGACAGCAATACCTGGCCTTGTTGCTTGTACAGTAAAGCTCAACAGCCCAATGCTTCTGTGTAGCATTCAAACTGCTTTTCCATCAGCATGTGCTTGAAAATCCTCAATTATTTGGAGTCTCTCACTGAGTTAACTATCTCCAAAATTCTCAATCACATCCATGATGTTTCTCTGGTTTGTTGCAGTAAGTACTGCCCTCTTGGTTCTCCCTCAACCTCTATTTACAAATAAACAGTTGATCCACCACCAAGCAGTTTCAATTCAATGAAATTCCAAACCCTGGATCAATTATATCATATTGCTTTTATCTGTCCAGAAAAAACAATAGATCATCCATCTAAATAAAGTACATACAGTCTATGTCCCTGTTCTCCTGTTTAACAAACAAACATTGATCTGCCTCTCTGTGCAGATCTCAATTCAACAATGTTTGAGTTCAAAACAGAATTCCAGCCTCCAGCTGATTTCTAGCTTTTCCTACAGAAAATTCTCAGACAGTTTTCCATTTAAAGACTTCCTCTCATTTAAAATGCTTATGTGCCAATATTTCAACTGTGAAATATCCATACATCTTTCTCCACATTCTTAAACATCAGTCTAACTGTTTCCAAAGCAAATTGTTGTTGCACTCATCTCATGATTATCCAGCTCCTTTTAACTAGAGCAAAAATCACAAGCAACCAATCTTGCTATTTGTCATGTAACCTTTTTTCAATCTGGTTAGTTTTCATTTAAAAAATCTATCTAGTAACAATGAGTTCCATGGACTGCTGTTTGTTTCACCAGCTTCCATGTTTTGTTCTTTATCCAAAGAATTCAACTCAGCTTGCATAGCCTGAAGCTATGGTTTAGCTTCCTTAACAGACAATTTTTTTCACCTCTTTGAAATTTTCAAGTTTCAAATGGCTTTTCCTGCAAATTCATCCTGATATCTCACAGGTTGTTTGACTCACCTGTTCCTTACTTCATCAGTTATCAGGTTCCTGTTCCAATAAATTTGCACCAATGATGAACAATCATTTGTTTAGTCTCCACTAAACCAAATGTGTATCAGAGTTTGTCAAATTTACCTGACTGTCTTTCAGCAAATGCTCTTCTATTCTGACTCTGCCCTTGATGCATCCCCTGCATTAACAGAATTAATTTTGAAAAATGATCTCACATTTTCATTCAGCATTATACTAAACACTCCTAGATAATCTCACTATCCAAGTGTTGTTCATGTAAAACACAATATTCTCATTTCTAGAAAAATCTCATGTAAGCTCCCTTACAGATTTCTTCTAACTTTGAGGTGTATGTACCTACATATCAGATCCAAGATCCTGAAATGTTTCTCCAGAAGATTCCTCCTTCTACACTACTTTCTATAAGGTGTACAGTTCATCACACAGAACTAAAACTTTTATCATGTACATAATCAAAACATTTAAGAGCTTCTACCCAAACCTCATTATCCAAATTAGTATCACCTCTTCTGAGTGTTTGTTTACTCTTCCATACAATCCATGTGTTCAATATCACATCCTGTTAGAAAGTCATCAAAAATATGCACTGAATTGAACTTCCCCATATCTGAAAAGAAATAGGTAACATGGGTAATATGCTTGTTTCCCACCCAAGCACAAAACACCTTGACTTTGTTCAATATTCCAGTTTTCTATCTAACATGTACACAACCTGTACTCGTGTATTGATCAATTGACATCATGAAATAACGTGCCTTTCCTCTAAAAACCATCAGAGTTTCCACAAGATCACCAAGAACAAATTGAATGAAATGAACTGTTTTTCAGCTTGCCTTCCAGTTTACCTGTTGAAGCTAGCATCCCTTGTTTATGTGCACAAAATTCTTTTCATGTGAAAATTACAATTTTCCCAAATGCTTTCCCCACAACACAGTTTGCATTTTCTTTCACAGGCCTGTGAATCTAAATGATCAAACATTCATGTGATATGCATGCATGTACATGTCATACATATAAGCATTTAACCTTTTTTTATAGTTCCATCAGTACAACTTTCCATTTCTTTATTACACCATTACAGTATAAAAGAAATAATCCATTTCTTAGCTTTGCCATATAAACATACCTAATTATTCAGTATTTTACATTTTGCTACAGAAAAATCCAATATACTCAAGTCATATATACATTCAGTACATTTCCTGACATTTCCAAGCATATTTTACACTTTCTTGAATCCAAGTTATCCAACTTTCAAGAAATACAGTTCCAAAAACATGACTGTTAAACTCCTGACCATTTACATAGTCCTCCTTCTGTTTATTCATGTCCAACACAGAAAGCTTCGTTTAAACAATCCACTGTTTTCTGCTCAAACAAAATAATGTTCATTTTGTTATGTCCTGGGTTAAAACACAAAGGTTT
Source organism: Shinisaurus crocodilurus (assembly GCA_021292165.1). Lineage (NCBI taxonomy): Eukaryota > Metazoa > Chordata > Lepidosauria > Squamata > Shinisauridae > Shinisaurus > Shinisaurus crocodilurus. Next base: position 93,601,138 of record CM037879.1, on the reverse strand, counting down.
TTTTCTTCAGCAGCACCCCTGCTGATTTCAAGCTCCTTCTTCTGTGATCCCACATGAAGAAAATGAAGAACAGCTTTCCATTTTAAGCACAGCTTTCTCTGTTCAAAAACTGCCGCGCTGCTTTTCTCTGTTTTAAAACCACGCCTCCGCTGGTTTGATACAGCCTCCGCTGTAGTATCAGGTTTCCCAAAATACATTTCTGTCACACGTGACTTTGCTTTGCTGCGACATGACGCTCCAGACGCTTTACCCACGTCAGACGTAATCCACGCATTTGTAATCCAAGCCACTTGTTGATACAATGCAAAAGATAGCTGATCCACTGCTGTGTGAAGAAGACTGTAAATGAAATATGATCCTCCTGCCTGTAGCCTTGACTCAATCAAATGAGTTAGACACAGAGCCTCCTGAAGATTATTTCTTTGCTTGATACAGCTCCTTGACAATCACTCCAGCAAGCTGTGGAAAACGAAACCTTGTGTCCAGCGTTGTTCACTTTTCAGCCTAGTAGCTGCCCAAACCGGCACCCACGTTCACAGTCTGTAGCCTTGGATTTTGCCAAGCCTGGCACCTCCGTTTCAGCTGCTTCCAAAACGAAAAATCCTCCGTCTCTCTGTTTCTGCATTTTTCAGTTGTGCTGCATTCCAAGCCGCTGTTATCAGCTCTAGCAACATTGCCTTCCCCGGTTTATTTACAAACCGTTCTTACAAATAGTAAACAAATTCTTTAACTCTATAACTGCTGAATTTTTCCGAACTGCGTCTCTGTGGCTTATCTGCCCATCTGAGATAACCATCAGATCGTAATCTGGGCCCATAACCGATGTGAGAGTTGGACTGACCCGGGTTCAAAAGCTCCCCTAGCCAATGACCCTCAGTCCCAGTCACGCAAGCGGAAGGAGGAGATAACAGCAGTTAATAAAGATTAAAGAGTTTATTTGTAAAACCCAATTACATGGGATTAAGGCAATCAATGCATCTCTACTCACTACATCATAGCAGACTCAAAACCTATACCCCAGTGGTAAGGCTAGATGAAGTGAAGTCCAAGACAATACATGTCGAGACGAACAAGCAGCAGAGAGAGATGAAGAGGAATGATGGAAGCGAATGAAGCTATCAGCAAGTGTGCCAGCTTATATACCCCAGACCCTGCACCTATAAATAGGATATTACTCACCCCAGTTGTACAACTTATTCATCAACATGTTTACTGCTTCAAACCTGTTCAAGGCTGCTGAGTCATGTCACCTCGAGACCATGTCTCCCGACCAAAGGCCTTGTATACTTGAACTCAAGTAACACCCACCAGGTCAGGTGATAATCTCGATGTTAGGTGGTAATCTCGTTCTGCCTATGCAAAACCCAACTGTAACTAGGAAATGTATACTCTGTAGAATATTACTTTGCTAAGTAAATAAACAGGTAGAATAGACCTGTGGAGTTACAGAGTTTTTTCCTTGCTATCTGCAAACGGGGGAGCTGGCTGCTGGAGTCGGATTACAGGCTGGAAAGCTGGCTGGCTGATTGCAACCGAAACGCTGCACGCTGCGCAGAGAGAGGGGGAGAAAGATCTGGATTTCTGTGTGTGGATAAATGGGCCTCTACACACGAACAGGATTTTTAATCTCCCATCTCGCACACACAGGGCTCTGCTGTCACTCACGCGCCATCACCCGGCCCCTCACAAAGAAGAAGGAGAAGGATGCTGCTGCTGCCGCCGCCGCCACCACCCTCCCACAGGGTCGGGGTGAAGCCAGCAGGATCAGCACCCCTCCCCTCCGCCCAAATGCAATTTCTCCAAGCAGTGTTCCTCCCATTCTGAGTTTCCCGAGCAGAAGGCTCCTGTTAAATCAATGTGATACACTAGGGAGTAAGGGCATTGGAGAGAATGTGATTTCCTTCTGAGCAAACATGCCTTTTGGCTAATTTACAGCTCCCTGCTCTTCGGGCAACGGGGTTGAACGCGGCTGTTTAAAAAGGGGGGGAAAGCCTCCCGCTTCTGTCCCCTCTCAAATGCCATGGTAGTTATCCTGGGGGTACTGCCTTTCACACGCAGGCGAAATGGCCATTTCAGAAGAAGGGATTTTTTGTTTCTGGTCTGCCGCTTATGCGGAGATGTGCATGTGCGCAGGAGCGAAATTGGTTTTTTTTTAAAAAAAAAACAACAACACTGACACACAATTCCCCGAAGCAGCCTGCTTGGAGTTGTGGAGCTGCGGAGGTGCGCAGGAACATAAACAAACAAACAAAATTAAGCTTCCGGGGAATAGGGCAAACCGCTGCACAACAAATGGCGGACACCTCTCTTCTCCACCAGTTCGGAAGACACATGTGATGCCGTGTTCCCCCTGCCCCTTGAAAACTATTGGCTAACTGCAGTGATGACACTTTCATGGCCACACCTTGGACAGCCAACTGCAGTGCAAGTTTAGCACACGCTAGTCGCGTACTGCGACAGTGAACCGCAATAACTGAAAAAAACATGATAAACCTAGTCCGGGAAATTCCGGAAGAAACAAAGAATGATTACACCGGACTAGTGCGACCAGCTCTGGAAAGTGCGTGTGTCATGTGCCCCGCAAGTCACAGCTGCGATACAGTACTGTAATAAATCTTAGGTGTGGACCTGGCCCTTATGTTAGTTTCGGAGTAATGTGAGTATAGATAAGCTATGTTGCCGAGCTTAATTAAGAAAGTACTCAAGTGAGATCTTTAGAGGGAAGATGCTGTCCTCCCTCCATTCCTCCAACTGCAGCACCTTTTCACCTTTTCTAAAGCTAGTCAGAGAAATTCACCCTGAGCAGTTCTCAGGGCATGGAGGGAAGGGCTCATTTCATTAACTTTTTTCTCTGTGAAATCTTTAAACCAGATCATTATTTTTACACTGACCCGGGTTCAAAAGCTCCCCTAGCCAATGACCCTCAGTCCCAGTCACGCAAGCGGAAGGAGGAGATAACAGCAGTTAATAAAGATTAAAGAGTTATTTTTACACCCTGTCGTTTTTACACCAAGCGTTTTTTGAGCAAAGTGAAGCTGGCAATCCAAAGGAAAAGTAAAGTGGAATGAATATGTGTTAGTATGTTTCAGAAGTAGCACATAGCTGACATAGAGCAATATCCAGAAGGGATGTACCCGAGTAGCCCAGCAGACAGGAGCAAGGCCCGAACTGGGCCTGCTCGTGTCCGCCGGGCTACTCGGCCACCCGCACGGGCTTACCTGGCTCTCCGGCTCTGCGGAGAGCCTGCCTCCCCGTCCGCTGGTCCCGGCGCGTCACTTCCGGCGCGGAGGAAGTGACGTGACAGGACCCTGCTCTGTTTAAGCCCTGTTGCCCTGGTTCCTCCCACCAAAACAGAGTGTGGGTGGGGGTCCAGCGCGCTGGAGCAGTGGCGGCAGCGGCGCACAGGACCAGGGCGGGGGGGTCCAGCAGCGGCGGCAGGGGTTTCTACAGCGGCGGCGCAGAGAACGCTCCGCGCCGCTCTGAAGAGCGAGATCGGGCCGCCGCCGCTCGCGGGGGGCCGAGCCCAGAGCGAGCCTCCAGCCGACTCCAGGCTTGGGCCCACCACTAAATCCAGTGCTGGTGATCTGCCATCATTAAACACATTGTGCTAGTGGGAATTACCACTAAAAGGGAAACTAGCCAAAACGACCACTTCTGGAATGGGACAAGTCAGCGGCGCTCCCTTCTGCAAGTTCCGCTGACTTGCCCCATTCCGGAAGCAGTAGTTTTGGCTAGTTTTTGGTGGCACTAGCTAGTGCCAGCTTCCCATTAGGCTAGTGGACATTCCCACTAGCACAGTGGCAGCACTGGATACTGCCTATAGGGACAGATGTACAACTGGATGCCATCTCTAGGTACTTCAAGATGCACATCAGGGATTCATTGAACTGGCTGGATACATTTTTTAATGTGCCTGGGAATGTGTATCTCCATCCAAGACTATCATTTTTTAAGACATGCCTAATTGCCTATGACTAAATCTCAACCAGAGCCAATGAAAATGAGTTGCAGGGCCTTGAGCACATTTTGGTCCTGTTGCTTTCAGTGAGAGAAAGTTTTCTCTCCTGCTGAAATCAATGGCATCCTTTTACTGAAATCAATCGCAGGAACATGCTCTTTTTAATGAAGTGTAATGTTCAGAACACATGACATGAATCAGATTTTATGGCTGTGCTATGCAATATCTCTGTTGCCTCCATTTTCACAAGAAAATAATTTATCTTCTTTAGATGAAATTGATTCTGGATAATTGCATTCAACGTTGTTCCTTTTCCATTTCTTGGTAGAGAAACAGAAAGAATAAGCATCAGTGGGTTTTTTTATTGTCTCTATTTGGAACGAACAATGAATATTATACATTCTTGCTTCCATTTACCAGTGAGAATCAGCAATTGCAACTTCTCTTCTTGGAATGCATTCTCTCAATGCTGAGTAGTTCCTCTCCTACTATGCACCACCATAAAGGATTCACTGACCTCATATGGTAAGTAGATTTTCTTTTAGCGAACAAACTAGAGATTCAGCCTCTGGTGAATGTACTTAACTCTTAATATTTGAGCAAAGATGAAATAGTTTGTGTCCACTACAATATTATATATTTTAAAGAGAATAAGCTCCATTCTTTGGGAGATTTGGTCCACCAAGCTCTAAGGTGAAACTGTAGCAGAGGAAGCCCTGGTGACATTGTGGCATAGCGGAAGTCTTTCTGTGACTTACCAGAGAGAGAAAGAGCCTGCAGAGGACTTGAATTTAGCAGCTGGGCCTCTGATTTATATATTAGCATAGAGAGGCGCTATAGTCTGGAAGTTCCATATAAAGAAGAGGTTCTGTAGGGATGGACAGCTTGAAAATAATGACAGAAATACGATGTATCTTCAAGAATAACTCTTATGCTCAGGGTATTGTATGGATGTAATTCTATCTTTCAGTTTCAGGTTGCTACTTTATTATTCTACATATATTGCACAACATTACCTCAGTCTAGTTGTTGCTTATAGACATGTGATCTCAGATGTGTATGTATATATTTTCCACTTGTGAGAGCTTCCCCAGTCATTTTAGTGGAGAGAGATGATTCTCAGATGCTAAGCAATGCATGGGTAAATGGGCTTCCTCTATTCAATTAATGAAGACACCAAGGCATACAAAAAATTCCTGAAAATCTGCATTAGGGTAATGCTGTAAAGAAGATGTGGTATTTTTAAGGAGACAGAGCAAAGTTAATAGGTTTACTTTTGGTTATAGAAACATGCCATTTGTATTCCCATGGGCCTTCATATTAGAAGCTTGCTTGAGGCATAAACCAAGGGGGGGAATTGGACATCCAGAGATATTTCTGTGTGGCTGATGGAGTGAGCAAGTATATGCATGTAACTAGTAGAAGGCTAAATTTGTCATTCCATCTCCCAGTGAATTGCAATGGTGAATTCCTGTCTATAAAGACTCCATTCCATGAGTGCCTATACTGAGAACAGAGCTAGAAGAAAAGAAATGCAGTGGGTGTTATTTATTTTATTTATTTATTTATTTATTTATTTCTATTTATATCCCACCTTTTTTCCTGCAAGGAACCCAAGGCTGTTTACATAATCATCATCCTCTCTATTTTATCCTCTCAACAACCCTGTGAGGTAGGTGAGGCTGAGAGTCAGTGACTGGCCCAAAGTCACCCAGTGAGCTTCATGGACGAGCGGGGACTAGAACCCAGATCTCCCGAGTCTCAGTCCAACGCTCTAACCACTACTCCACACTGGCTCTCAAGCATTAGTATTTTTTCTATTAGGCTGTTATCCCCATGGACAGCTGCTCATTTTCCATGGCATGAACATGGTGGGAGATTCAGAACAGATAAAAGAAAAGACTTATTCACACAACACCAAATTAAATGGCGGAATTTGCTACCAAGATGTAGTGATGGCCACCAACTTGTACAGTCTTAAAAGAGGATTAAACAAATTCATGTAGCATAAGAATATTAATGGCTACTGGTATTGATGGCTATATATTACCTCTAGTATCGGAGGCAATATTCCTCTGTATACCGGTTGCTTCGGACGTGAGCGGGGGGTGCTGTTGCACTCATGTCCTGCCTGTGGGCTTCCCACAGGCAGCTGGTTGGCCACTGTGGGAACAGACTGCTGGACTAGATAGATGCTTGCTACCCACAGTCTGTGTCAGTGGCAGCTACACACACATAAAAGCAAAGCGCCTGACTTCAGCAAAGAGCAAAATGTTAACACAAGTCCTCTGGATGACCACATGAAAGCACTCTAAAGCTGAACTGTGTTGTAACTAGGGATGTACCCGAGTAGCCCAGCAGACAGGAGCAAGGCCCAAACTGGGCCTGCTCATGTCCGCTGGGCTACTCGGCCACCCGCGCGGGCTTACCTGCAGGCTCTCCGGCTCTGCGGAGAGCCTGCCTCCCCATCTGCTGGTCCCGTCGCGTCACTTCCGGCGTGGAGGAAGTGACGCGACGGGACCCTGCTCCGTCGTGCTGGACCCCCGTGCCTGTTTTTGGTGCGGGAAACCAGGGCAACAGGGCTGTTTAAGTTCTGTTGCCCTGGTTCCTCCTGCCAAAACAGAGCGCGGGCGGGGGTCCAGCGCGCTGGAGCAGTGGCTCCGGCGGAGGCGGAGGCGACATGCAGGACCAGATAGGCGGCGGGGGGGTCCTGACCGCAGTGGCGGGAGGGGTCCGGCGGCGGTGGTGGCGGGGGCGTGCGTGGGGGGTTTCTATGGCGGTGGCTCGAGCGGCGCAGAGAACGCTCTGCGCCGCTCTGAAGAGCGAGATCGGGCCTCCGCCGCTCGCGGGGGGCCGAGCCCGGAGTGAACCTCCAGCCGACTCCAGGCTCGGTCCCACCACTATAAGTTTTTCGACAACAACTCCATTCGTATTTCTTACATGTTCGCTTGTCCAAGTTTGTGGTTGTTATTCATTTGGTCAGGATGCAATCTATGTGTGGTGTAGAGCAGTGATGGCGAACCTATGGCACGGGTGACACAGCTGGCACACAGGGACCTCTCTGTGGGCACTCGAGCCATTGGTCACCAGATCGCGAAAAGACTGTCCCCTTCTGCAAAACACTAATGATCTTGTTCTTTCTCACAGTGTGGAACAGAATGATTTTATTCTAGAATTCCTGTTACAGAATTCTTTTCTACATTGTTATCACATTTAAAAGATTTTGAAGAATGATGCACAGAGCATGGCTTGGATGTAAAGCCGTAACAGTTGACCTGAGTGCTGCATGTGTTGCTCTCAAACTAACGGAGTATGAGCCAAGGTTGACAAATTATCAGCATGCATGCAATAGCAACAATCACATTAATTGTGCAAAAGCATGCCCAATGCAAACTTTTACCTAATGCAGTGTTTGCAGTCCAAGACATAAAGTGTTAAAAATGTGTTAAGCACGTTTAGTTTTCTTGTTTATCTTGCTCATCCTATTACAGGTTGACTTTTACTTTTACTCATCCGACACCTGTAGAAGCAGGGAAAGGACCCGGGGTAAAGCTTGCCCCATACAATTTCAGTCTGGCATATAATCATATTACAAGTTGAGAATCCCTTATCCAAAAATACACGTGCCTAATTATTTAAAAAGTTTGTATAAATTCCCTTCAGGCTATGTAGTACTATAATAATTTTTTGAGTTGATTTTTTTTCCAACAAAAAACTGTTTGTATCATTGAAAGCTCTGTTATTGTGTTTTTCTTTAAAGACAAAAGATATTAATTAGTTTGGACAACTGTATGAGTTGTTTTTCTAAAACTAAAACCTCAGTATTCAGGTTTAATTGCAGTGTTGGCACTTTGAAATAAATAAGTTGGTTTTGTGTTGCAGTTTGGGCACTCGGGCTCAAAAAGGTTCGCCATCACTGGTGTAGAGTGTTGGACTGGGACTAGGAAGACCTGAGTTGCAGTCCTCACTCGACCATGAAGCTCACTGGGTGACTTTGGGCCAGTCACGGACTCTCAGCCTATTCTACCTCACAGGGAAAGGTTAGGGGAGGAGGTGGTCCATGTATGCCACCTTGGGCTCTTTGGAAGAAAAGGCGGGATATAAATGTAACTAAAGCTGCAACTGTTACTTTGGAAATGTTAGATTTGTCCAGATGAGCTTCCTTGAGTGAAAACACGCTTTCAAGTCTTCCCAAAGAAAATCGAGAAGCTCAGCTGATAGCACTCTCTATGCATCCACCTGGGGGTTTATCTCAGTGTCTGGGTGTGTTTATTCATTCATCAGATGTTCATAATCCTGCCTGCATATTCAAATACTGTGTCTAGATTAGAATATAGACAAAAGCAACTTCCAAAATGTATGCAAGTTAAGTTTTAGTGGCTGAAGAGCTAAAACCAGAGTAATCATTCTGAGAGCCAGTGTGGCGTAGTGGTGAGAGTGCTGGACTGGGACTCGGGAGATCCGGGTTCTAGTCCCCACTTGGCCATGAAGCTCGCTGGGTGACTTTGGGCCAGTCATGGACTCTCAGCCTAACCTGCCTCACAGGATTGTCGTGGGGATAAAATGGAGAGGAGGAGGACCACATATGTCACCTTGGGTTCCTTGCAAGAAGAAAAAAACTTGGCATATAAATGTAATATTAAAATGAATTATTCTCTTTACTGATGCATCTTCCATTGCTGTTTTTGATTTTCTGTAGGCGTTTTCAGGGGTACATAGAGTGCTTTACAATTATCTCATTTATCCATGCAATTTGTTTTCACGTTTAGGCGTAGCATACTGATTTTTTTCATTACCACCTATTTACCCCGCACCCCTTTTATTTTTCAGGAAGCAGCTGTGCCCGGCCCTCATAGTAATCTTGGGAAATCCACTCCATGACAAAACAATCACCTCTGCTCACAGCAGCACTGGTCGTCATGAGGCCGATTCCCCTTCCTTGGGGGTTTCGGATCATGGGCGAGGGTCAGGTTGCTCTTCAACTGCTCCTGCGCTCAGTAGTCCTGTTGCCCGGACCATCTATTACATTGCAGCGGAACTAGTTCGATTGGTGGGGTCGGTGGAGTCCATGAAGCCCGTGCTGCAGTCCCTTTACCATCGCATGCTTCTGTATCCCCCACCGCAACACAGAGTAGAAGCTATCAAGATCATGAAAGAGGTCAGCTGGTCGGAGGAGAGAGGTTTCTGTTTGTTTTTCAGGTTTGCTCAGATAACATTGCAGCAGAATTTCCTTTGCAGACTGCACATTGTTTATTTTCAGCATTAAAGCTCATAAACCAATACCGTGATAAAAGGAACACGCAAAATCAACAGCACCATCCTTTTCAATGATGCAGATTAAAACACCTGAGAAATAAAAAGGTCTTCACTCTTTGAATTCAGGTCAGGAGTGAAGCAGTCTGACTTCAAAACTCTGGTGCTTCCAGTGAAGAAAGCCCACTCCTTTGACTCCTTTAAAGACTTTAAAAACCCTGACGAGGCAGCTGAATGGGATGGAGTGAATGGGGCCTCATTGGGTGTGTGTGTGTGTGTAAGAACTGCTGGCACTAGCGCCCCATTTGCTCCATCCCGTTCTGCCACCACTAAGGTGGGTTTTTTTTAAATGTCTGGAATTTTTGTGGGCTGAGAAATATACACAAATTAAAGGGCTGGGAAGTAAATGGAGGGGAAATTTGCGCACCTGCATTAACTGCTCCATTACTGCAGGTGTGCAAATTCCCCCTTCATTAACTTCCCAACCCTTTAATTTGCGTATATTTCTGCATTTTTTTTAGAACTGTCAGGGAACCACAGTAACCGCGGCAGTAAGTGCTCCTAAAAGGAGCTGCAAAAAGCAAGTTGGGGGTGGGGGGAGAGTTAATAGCTCCTCTTTGTGGACTAACTGCAGACTCGGGGAAGTATTGAAATGGTGGAGGATGGTGAGAACTGTCAGTTCAACAATTAAAATTGAGAGGATTACATTACTAAGTGGGTGATATTGCTCCATCCCCTTTTGATACACCTACTTTCGCCCTTTACAGGTGCTTTTCATTTGACAGCTAGGCACTTGCAGGGATGGGGACTCGGACTCGAGGACTCGACTCGTGAGTCGGACTGAGTCCCCCCTCTGCCTCGAGTCACACTCGAGTCCCAATATTTTTAATGGGACTCGAGACTCGACTCGGGACTCGAGACCAAGGACTCGTCAACATCCCTGCTTGATGCCACCTGCAGGTGCTGCCTGGACCTAGTTGCAGTAACAATCCAAGTTTATTTTTTAAAATCATTTTCCTAATGCAACCTTTCAGACATTTTGGGTTTGGCTGCCTCTGCCTGCCTGTTTGGGGTTCCCTGCCTCCTCTGCCTGCCTGGTTATTTTGGGTTTCTCTGCCTGGTCTGTTCTTGTCAAAATCAGTGGCAGAGTTTTGAGATAAAAAGGCACACTTGTGCCTAGAATTTATTTAAGCCACACATCTGAAGTAGCCTTATTTTGTGGGGAAAACCCCCCCATTGATTTTAATAGGGACTCGTGGAGTCAGCTTTGGGAGTGACTCGGGACTTGGGACTCGTGAGTCACCATTTTGGACCAAGGACTTGGACTCGGACTCGAGACTCGGGTCCAAAGACTCGTGACTCGACTCGTGACTTGAGACCAAGGACTCTTCAACATCCCTGGGCACTTGGTCCAGGAATTTTTTTAGACACTTGGTCCCTGGCAACTGTGCGCTTGCCTTGTCAATTTCCATGTATGTTACCTACTGTACTTTGCTCCCTTTGACAGTGAAACTTACAAGGACATTGACAAGGCAAGACTATATATATTGGACAACTGTAATTGCACACTTGCGCAAGTCCAACAAAATAATAACAACAACAACAACAGACACAGTTGCACAATTTTCTGGGGCTGAAAGAAAATCACCCAATTGCGCTTTTTTGAGATTCTGATTTTTTTTTTTTAAATGGCAGCAAACGAAAAGGGGTAGCAATCGGAACCGGGAGGGGGGGAGAGAAGATGGGTTCTGCCAAGATGGGTTCTGGAGGCATTCAAGGTGAAGCTGGACAATCATCTGTCAGGGATGCTTTGACCTGGATTCCTGCACTGAGCAGGGGGTTGGACTCGATGGCCTTGTAGGCCCCTTCCAACTCTACTTTTCTATGATTCTAAGAAGGACACTGGGATACTGGCTGGAGGACCGAGGGGGAAAACAAGCCATGGTGAGCCTGATCATCTGTTCGGCGCACCGTGGGTTGTTCAGTGAACAGCCCATGTTGTGCGAACGTGCCCAGTGTGTCCCTAGGCAAATCAGCCTAGTGAAGAAAGAAATATAGTTCCAGAGTCATGCATTTATTTAAGCTGCATGAAGTTTTTGTTATCTCATACACACTTGAATTGTATTCTGTTCAGATACTTGGCAGTCCTCAGCGTCTCTGTGATTTGGCGGGTCCATGCTCTATTGAACCAGAATCCAGAAAGAGGTCCATTTCAAAAAGAAAGTCTCACCTGGATCTTCTCAAACTGTATGCCTCCATTTCTTTATTTTAGTTTCTAATAGTTTTTTAATGCACACTTTTGTGATTATTGCTTCGAGTTCAGCCAAATGGGCATGTTTTCTTCTTGTCTAAAAAAATTCCTGGATGCAGTGGACTTTACATAGTTCTAATTGACATACATGTAATCTTCCTTATCATTTAATGGGCCAGCATATAAAGTGAAGAATACTGTAAAATAATTGAACATCGGTAAAATGTATGCTTAAATTGAATAATTTGGATTTATTCTTAAGTGTAAAAAAATGCAAAACCATTTAAGGGAACAGATAATGGCAAGATAATGATTGAGGTGCCAGCAGTCAGAGAAATTTGCAATTTAAAACCCAATCCACCCTACCATATATTTATTCATATACAGAGTTTTCAAAAGCATTCTAGTTCGGTCATCCTGAAAACCTTCACCTGTCCAGGGGATTGCATTCAAAATATTGTATAAATGGCACAGTAGCAGCCTATGTGATCTTTTAAATCTCTTAAGATCTGGAAATAATCAAAGACCAGCTCATTATCAAAGAGAGAAAAAGCATACCTTTGCTCTTCTGTACAAAAGGACATCTTTGTCTGTTCTTGTATTAGTGAACCTGTGATGTTATAGGTTGCACACTCCTGCAAGAAAATGAATATGTGTCTTCTTTTTTAAAAAAATTATAGTATCCTGGATGGGATGACAGAAGCTTGCATCAAAGGTGGCATTGAAGCTTGCTATGCATCAGTGTCTTGTGTCTGTGCCCTGCTTGGAACCCTAGATGAGTTAAGTCAAGGGAAAGGCCTGGATGAGGAACAGGTCCATCTGCTTCTCCGACGCTTGGAGGAGCTAAGGGATGGGGCCGAGTCCAGTAGAGATTCCATGGAAATCAATGATGCCGATTTCAGGTGGCAAAGACGGGTCCTGTCATCGGAACTTAACCCCTGGGATGCAGGCAACAAAAAGAGTCCTGACATTAGTATTAGTGTTACCACAGATACTGGTCAGACAACCTTGGAAGGTGAGATGGGACAAACGACTCCAGAAGACAATTCTGAAATTCGTAAAAGTTCTCTGCAGTCGCCAGCTGGACAAGTGGGCAAAGAAATTCATTATAAAGAGCCAGAATCAGAAACTATTGACCAGCCAGATGTTGTGCAACGGAGCCATACAGTTGTTTATCCTGATATAACTAATTTCCTTTCAGTTGATTGCAGGGCACGTTCCTGTGGATCCAGGTACAGTGAGAGTAATTTCAGCATTGATGACCAGGATCTTTCTAGGACTGAATTTGATTCTTGTGACCAATATTCCATGGCAGCAGAGAAAGATTCCGGAAGGTCAGATGTTTCAGATATAGGTTCGGACAATTGCTCATTGGCTGATGAAGAGCAGACACCAAGAGAATGTCCAGGTTACAAGTCTTTACGAACTGCTGCTCTTTCCTTGAAACTGCTAAAGAACCAAGAAGCAGATCAGCACAGTGCCAGGTTGTTTATCCAATCCCTTGAAACGCTCCTTCCTCGGCTTATAGCTCTTCCTAAAGTAGAAGATGTCGATTTGGCCCTCCAGAACTTCTCCTCAACTTTTTGTTCAGGTTTGTGGGCAGATCATTTTCTTCACAGTCAATATTAAATGAATTCCTAAAGTATCTTTTTAAAAATATCTACTGGAGAACATTGTTGATTAAGCGTCTTTTATACATCAAACATAGTTTCTTATTATGTTTGAGATGATCTGAATTATAATCTATGTGCAGCCCTATGAATTAATACTGTGAAATGCAGTGGGGGGGGCATATTTTTCTTCTACGAAAAGAATCTATATTAAAAAAATATGTCAGAAATCTGAACCCTTGTGGACATTTTAGGAAAGATCTAGAAACGAAGTACTAAATTCCAACCTCCTCCTCATGGATTGTTCCTGTAAAATCCATGTGGAATGTTCATTCTGATATAACAGGTTTCCATGAGTATTCCCACAATCAGCCTATTATATTACTTTGGTAAGCACAGGGGTTTATCCAATGTCAGTTTGATGTAAGTCCCATTCATTTCAGTGGGTCCACTCTAAGTAGGACTAACACTGGATACAACCCACAGTTTTAAGAAAACTTTTCAGTCACCAGAATCATTCAGTGACAGGTTTATAACCTGTGTATGACAATAGGTGTACGTAACATGTGGGTTTCAATGGGATATGGGTTCTGCTCTTAAAGGCACCCTTGAAATCATTTTAAATAAAAATAAATAAAACCCAAATGCCAACCCATTCTTAGAGGAAATTATCCTGTCACCCAGAAGTCCAAATGTTTCAGTGCACTTGACTGTTCAGACAAAAGCTGAATTTTCGTGCTTACTTAATCATATTTCAGAAGTAAGCTCCTCTATACATTACTAATTAGTTGTGCAGACTAATAGGGTAAACTGCTTTGTATGTAAAATTGTGCCCTTAGGATGTCTGGGAGAGCTCTCCCATATGTTCTGAAAAGGTCCTATGTAAAGTCACATCAACTCCAGTGTTAAAACCTGCTTCTGCTTTAGTGTAGCATCAAGCATTATGGATTGTTGTGCAATGGTACAGAACAGGGCATGTAGATGGGATAGCTTTGGGTCACTTTTTCCTACTCCTTTATAAAATTTCCTTTATTCCATAAAATTTAAAACAGTACTGCTTTGCACTTGTGTCCTTGCTTGCACAAACAAATGTGACTGAGACGATTTACTGTAAAGAGTGTGTGTGTACGTAGAGAGAGCTGCTCTTTCAGCAGACCTGTTGATTTTGCTTTTCTTTATCACATTGGTATCCTGCCCTTCCTCCAAGTTTCTCAGAGCAGCATACATGAGGGTTATGCCGTGTGACGTATTTTAGGCTGTGTATAAGAGACGGGGGGAGGGAGAGACTGGCCAAGGTCATCTCAAAAACTTCAGGTCTTCTCTAAACCAGATCCAGCGCTTTATCCAGTCTATTTAACTCTTTGCTGGCAGTAGCACCTTTTCCCATCAAAACAGGGCAGGCTGATCTGGGACCATGAAAGGCAAGTTGCAGAATCATGGGTTAGAGATCAATAATTGTATTCTATCTTGATTCACTAAACTCAATTTCTGGTGCACAGCACTTGTTATATCTCTATCTATTTGTTAGGTATGATGCACTCGCCAGGATTTGAAGGGAATACTAGCTTCAGCTTTCAGACACTGATGAATGCTGACAGTCTCTATATGGTCTCTCATTACACTCTTCTGCTCAACCTGAAGCTGTCCAATGCAGATTACTACCGAAAGAAGCCTGCCCAATGCCCTGTGTTAATGGTGAGTTGAATACGGAATGGAGAAGAAAGCTGCAGTGCTATGTCTGTTTGGCGGTGCCCTTCTCTGTGATCAAATCTCACATTTGGCAACAACCTGAGTTCTTACAATCTGTTGATCCACAGCTCAGTGAATATGAAGTGCTCAGTTTGGGCCCATGGGCTTGAATAGGAGAAACTGGATCAGAGATCAGTTTGTATATGCTTGTATATGGTTTCAAGGGTGGGGGAATTCTGAGAGAATAGAGATTTTTCTAAAGCCATTGTGAAAAACTGTTATGGGAAGATGGGTCTAAAAATGAAAATTTATACAAATGTTTCCTCTTGACTCAAAGAGAGTTTTGCACCCTTCATTACCTATATAGGGGGAAAGACACTAGAGGATATTGCTTGTGCCTAGTTATTCTCCAGTTAGCACAAACTCTAGTTTGCTGAGTTTGGGCAAAACAGTAAACTATGGTTTGCTAAGAATCCAAAAGCAAGTTAAGAAAGAGGGGAAGCCTGCAAGCCTGAGAGTCATGGCTGTTCATGCACATAACAACATGATTTGATGTTCTATCTGAACTGCATCAGAGAGAGAGGTGCTGATGTTATGTTCACAAACATCTAAATAGTTTTATTTTCACATTGGCTTTATGCCTTTGATCATTTCTGTATGTTTAGAGGTCTCTGAGGGAAAGTGACATGTCTCGTTATGCCATGCTTGCTGAATTCTGTTCTTCCACTCTGCAGAAGGAGTTTATGAAGCAGGTCCAGTCCAGTGGAGTGTTGATGGTATTTTCTCAGGCTTGGGTTGAAGAGCTTTACCATCAAGTACTGGAGAGAAATCTTCTTGGAGAGGCTGGATATTGGGGAAGCCCTGAAGAGCACAGCCTTCCAGTTATCACCATGCTAACTGGTCAGTATCATGGTACTATAGCCATTGGAATGCTAGACCAGTATAGAAATAAATCACATTGTCAGCATTGTACCACTGCAAGTTGCATCCTGCTCGTGTTACAAGGTCCTAGGTAAACAATTTCAGGGTTTAATTGTTCTAAGTAGACACTCACCCCAGGGGAAGAATATGGTTGGGACCTCAATGTTTGATTGTACAGAAAGACTCTACTTCCTGGCGCCACGTTAGACATGTGCTGCATATGTGCTGAGGTAATCTTCCGAGACCCTCTTCAGAGTACCCACACTATCTCAGGTCAGGTGGGTGGCAACCAGGAAGAGGGTCTTCTTGGTGGTGGCACTCTGTCTCTCAAATTCTCAAAAAAAGCACGTCAAACGAATCCTTTACAGAACCATCTTCCATCTGGTAACCTGTGTCCTCACTGTGGGAAGCTGTGTGGATCTAGAATTGGCCTCCACAGTCACTTACAGACCCTTCGCTAGAATCTACACAATCGTCTTTAGAATTTCCTCTTTTTATAATTTTCTTTTTGTAATTTTATCCTGGAAGACAATCTTACTCGGTCACGAGTGATCGCCTACTGCCAGGGGAAGATCTTTATTGCCCCAGGCCTCTTAATCTTTTTAACTCATTCATTTTAATCTGCTGTTTTTATTGTGTTGCATTGTGTTGTTTTTAGTTATTCTTGTTAGCCGCCTTGATGTTTGGGGGTGGAATAGAAATATATTAAACAAACAAAACAAAAAAACAGCTGTACCGTTCACTGGAGTGGGCCATCATCACAGAGATACCACTGCCAGAGCTTTCATACGCTCACAATACTTTTTAAATGGAGGCATTTCACACATACAGCTGCAAGTTACCGAGTGGAGAGATACTAAGAGATGTTATGCATTTGGGAATCAGCCCTTAGATGGTTTTTCTTTCCCCATAGTAACTTGCTGTTTTTCTTTACAGACATTGATGGTTTGGGGAGCAGTGCCATAGGCGGTCAACTGATGGCTTCTTCGTCCCCACAGTCTCCCCTCACCCAAACCAGGAAGCCAAACGATGCAGTCATGGCAGGTAGAGGCTCTGCACAATGTGAAGCATGACCAACGCTTGTATATATTCACAGTGTCTTATACGTTTTGTTTTCATCCTAGCATTTCTGTTTTCATGTGGATTGTTTTGTGATTAGGAAAAACGTTGCTGTCTCTGTGTCTCCCACAGAATCTTCATGCATTAAACGTATACTGACAGAAGAAGCCAGATGGCAAGCCTTTCCCCCTTTCTAATTCCTGTGCTATTTCTTACCTTGCTCAGTGCGCCAAACTTTTATTTTCCTGTTGCGGTATTTCAGAAATCAGATATCTTTACTGGATGGGTCATCCTTATGTTCGATTAGAATTTACACTTGGGGGGGGGGGAGGCTGCGTGTGGTTTAGAAATAATTCACAAATTCTAAAACAAAAATTCCAATATTGTTTTTTTAAAAATATATAAAACATTGTAGATTAACTAATACTAAATTCACTGGTAACATGAGCAGATGTTTAGTTTTCATGAAGAAGAGGTGGTTTTCTCAAACCAAGAGCACTTTCTCAATGTCTGCTACTTTTATTGTTTGTCTCAAGTGCGGACCAAATGCCTGACTCTCTCTCTGTGACGCTTAGAAAGGTGGGCAGGCTTCAGGCTTGCAGGATCTACTTCGTTTTTCTGCACCGGAGCCTGGTGCAAAAGAATTAAAGAAGCCTGAGCCTAGGAATTTGTCTTGGGTACAACAGCTGTATGGAGTTCACAGTCCTTCCATACAAAAATACATTCCTGTTTACTGCAAGCTTTCTTCATTTCAGCAGTATAATTTAGAGAGCTTGGTGGAGCTATTTGTGGCTGCTATTGCTTAAAAAAAAAGAAAGAAAAAGAAAGTGGACGTAATAAATCCTTGCTGATCTATGGCAAATCACCAAGAGATCTACCAATAGATCCAGATCTACCTTCTGCTCACTTACCCATTCAGTGTTAGGACGTGTATGTTCAGAATGCTGTGAATATCTGGTAATTTGAAGATTCCACTGTCAATACCAAAGATTGTAAATGTGTCCCAGATATGCAGTAGGTTCAAGAATATCATCAATAATAATAATAATAATAAATTTTATTTCTTACCCGCCTCTCCGTCTAGATCGAGGCGGGGAACAACAAAAATATAAAATACACAATACATACTATTAAAACATCTTAAAACATATTAAAAACATCATAAACAACATCATTAAAACATCATTAAAATATCGTAAAAACATCTTAAAGGCAACCTAAAATTCCGCCGGATAGGCCTGCCGGAAGAGATCAGTCTTTATGGCTTTTTTAAATTCCAAAAGACTGGTGAGCTGAAGAATCTCCTCCGGCAGGCCAAGTTTTTATCTGCACAACAGCTGCAACTAGTTGCACACATTAATGCAGTAGTGGAACATTTCTGAGAATGGGTCTTCTTCCAAAGCCCTATTCACACTTACTCACATGTAGGGCACTTACTGTTGTGATATGTATCACTTCACCAGCTGAAGCACATTGTTTACACATGGAAGGAACAGAATGGCTGTAAACAAGTTTGTTATGTCTTTCTAGATTCCCGTGTTTTTCGCATGGGAAGCTAGACTGTGGGAGCAATATGAGCTAGTCACATGGTTTGTATGTTCTGATGACGTGCTAACTTGTTTTTTCTGTCTGAAGCCATCTTAGAGAGAAGCAGGACTGCTTTCTCTCTTCTCTTTTGTTTTCTTCTTGCTGGACTTTGTTACTGTAACAATGTAACGTGTTTGCTGAGGTGGAGTGAAGCTCAACTTACTCCACTGGATGTAATGCTTGCTATGCATTTATACTCTGCACATGGACTGTAACTAGGAAATGTATACTCTGTAGAACTTTACTTGCTAAGTGAATAAACAGGTAGAATTAGACCTGTGGTGTTACAAAGTGTTTCCTGACTCCATGGATTAATCTGCAGCGGGGAAGCTGGAAGCTGGAAGCAGTCTGACAAGGCCGACTGGGCTGGTCTTGCTGGCACAACACGCTGCACGCTGCGCGGGGGGAGGTGAGATCTGGAAGATCTGTGTGTGAAATTTCAGGCTCTGCTAGCACACAGAGACAGGATTTTAATTCTCCCAACTCGCACACACTCTGCTCAAAAATAACACCAACACTTACATGTTGAAGCAAGCAAGTTTGAGAAGCAAGTCAGTGCACAAGCAAGGTTTTTTTTTAATGTGACATTTGCATTTCCCCCTTTTTTATAGTAGCAAATATCTTTTGAAGTCAGTTATGATCCGTCACTGGCTGACTTAGATTCTCTGCTCTCACAATCTGGAGAGGAGTTCCTCATCTGCTAGTTGAAACTGTAGCTTCTAACTTTCTCTGTTGCAGTGACCTAATGTTTTGTTTAGTTTATGTATTTTATATTGTTGCTGTTTCCCCGCCTCGATCTAGACGGAGAGGCGGGTAAGAAATAAATTTATTACTACTACTACTACTACAGTAATACCTTGGATTGCAAGTAACTTGGTTTGAGAGCGTTTTGCAAGACAAGCAAATTTTTAAATATTTATTTAATTTTTTTTTACTTGATATACAAGTGATGTCTTGCAATACAAGTACTGTAGTACGGCCTAAATTAAAAATCTCTGTACAAATTTTTTGGGGGGGATTTCGTTTTGATATAAGAGTGTTTTGGATTATAAGCACGTTTCCGGAACGAATTATGCTCTCAATCCAAGGCATGACTGTATTATTATTATTATTATTATTATTATTATTATTATTATTATTGGCTTTCCAAATTATTAATTATTGGAATCTTGGAGTTGAGGCATTTTATTTCTCTTACATTCAGAAAAAAATTGATTCTTGCTGCCTGTCTGAGACATCATTTCCTGAATCCGAAAGCAGAAGTACTAAGAGGACTTAAGAGTCAGATAGCTGTAATCCAAGATATACTTTTTTTGCCCTAGCTACTAATTCCCAACAGTGAGTGCCAAAGCTGATGTGACACTAAATGTAACATTTGGAACCACACTAGTGTTCTTTCCTTAATTAACAGCAAGTGCAGGGTGGGTAGCTTTTACCAGGACTACAACGCACAGGGGAAGTTTAACCTTCCCCCCCACTGCTGCAGTCGCAGTGAAAATCCCCTCGCCATGCTGCTATTAGCCCCAGGGAAAACGTTCCCATTGGGAGCTTTTTTTCTGGGGCTAATAGCAGCGCAGACGGGGAGGAGGATTTCATCAGGATCATGGCAGGGAACAAGGATTAAACTTTCCCTCCCTGTGCTCTGCAGTCCCGATGAAAATGCCATGTCCCCATGCCTGCTGTTAATTAAGGGAGGGGGGAATCTGACGTGGTTCCTATTAAGGGAGGGGGGAATCTGACGTGGTTCCTAAAGACACGTTTAGTGTCATGTGCTGTTCGGCCCCGAGTAATGGTAGTGTTCCCTAAGACTCTAAGCAACTCTCTGTTTCACCTTTCTGTTGCTTCAGGTATGGCTTTTGCCCGATACCTGCTAATTGGTTGTTGGAAGAATTTGATTGACACCTTATCAACGCCTCTGACTGGCCGCATGGCAGGGAGCTCCAAAGGGTTGGCATTCATTCTAGGAGCCGAGGGCGTCAAGGAGCAGAACCAGAAGGAGAAGGATGCCATCTGCATGAGTCTGAATGGACTGAGGAAGGCAGCCCGGCTTAGCTGTGCTTTAGGTATACTGTCTCCATCGACACAGACTGTGTTTTTAGGTGAATTTGTGCCGCTGGATGTCATCCTTGCAATACCCAAATGAGGAAGCTTGGAAAACAGAAGTGCAGTAAGCCGGGTGCTCTTCCCCTATCTCTTTCCCTTCACACTGCCAAAAGTTTAGCAAGTACATGGCTAGTGGGATTAATGGAAATTCTGCACTAAAAAAACTTGGCTTGTGTCTTGTTGTAGGGGTTGCTGCTAATTGTGCATCTGCCCTTGCTCAGATGGCTGCTGCTTCGTGTGTTCAAGAGGAGAAAGAGGACAGGGAGGCCCAAGAGCCCGGCGATGCCATCGCGCAAGGTACAGCCCCACAATGCGTTCACTGGTTTATCGGTCAGCAGTGTGCGTGGGCCCTGTGTTGGTCATTCTACCTTGTTCTATCGGTATTAGGAGTTTTGTAAAATGTCCTTGGTCGGCCCTGCCCATAACAGGGATTTTCGCCTTTGTGTATGGGTCTTCTGCAAAGGCCTACGCACAAACGGTTCAGCAATGGCGGTCTTAGCAGAGACATAAACCATATGTAGACCTGAGAGTTGGGGGCGGGGATCCCCAAAACAAGGACTTCAATCTTACATGCCCTTTCCTAGGAGTGTACACACTTACCAAGCATAGATCTCAGTGGGACATCTTCCCAAATAAGTTTGCATAGGATTGCAGCCAAGAACATATAATAACAACAACAACAACAATAGAGAATGTGTCTGTCTGCCCATCCGTCAGCACCATGGTGCCAAGACTGTGAAACCTAGACGCCTGAAACTTAGCATGCATACTAAGAGGCTCCTAGGGGTGTGCACCTCAAGCTTATTTTGTTTTTGAAATGCATTAATTAATTTTAATGTGTCCATGTGGTTGAAGCCTGCAATAACAAGGGGAAGGCTTCCCTAACCAGCACATAGCTTTGCAGTCCCTACAGTTTGAAGTCAGGAGAGATTGGTAGGCCAAGTAACAAGAGTTATACGCCTTCCCCCTCTCCCCTGCTGTGGGGCAGGGCCCCCTCATGGGGAATGGAGTGGATAAAGCCCTTCCTCAAGAGGACTATAAGAGTGCACCATGGCAGGCACCGTGCCTAGGGGTGCCAGTGCGTGCATAGCTTCAGTAGGGCAGGGAAGGTGCAATGTGTCCAATTCTCACAGCTGTGTTAAGTTTTCTGGGAGGCTTTGTTGGATCAAACGAAGGGCTATTCCCACCCGTGCGAAGCCGGGTCCATTCGCTAGTATGAAATAAAGTAAGGAAATGTGTGGGAATTACTTATTTCATGTGTGCCAAACTCTCAAGCTCCTGTCACACCTTTCTAACATTTATCATGGTGCGGTAAAACAGCAGACACTGACTGCAACTTGTAGAAGGGGGAGGGGGGAGTGTGAGAGCTGGACTGACCCGGGTTCAAAAGCTTCTCTAGCCAGTGATCCTCAGTCTCAGTCATGCAGACGGAAGGAGGAGATAACAGCAGTTAATAAAGATTAAAGAGTTTATTTGTAAGACCCAATTACATGGGATTAAGGCAAGCAATGCATCTCTTACTCACCACATGATTGCAGATACAAATCCAATACCCCAGTGGTAAGGCTGAGATGAAGTAGAAGTCCAGAACAAGAGACAAGTTGAGTGAGACGAGCAAGACAAGAAGCGAGGGAAGCTGTCAACAAGTGTGTCAGCTTTATACCCCAGACCCTGTACCTATAAATAGGATATTACTCACCCCAGTTGTATAACCTATTCATCAACATGTTTACCGCTAAACTCGTCCCAAGGCTGCTGAGTCATATCACCTTGAGACTATGTCTGGTGACCAAAGACCTTGTGTACGTCACCTCAAGAGACATCCTCCATGTCAGGTGATAATCCTGATGTCAGGTGGTAATCTCGTTCTGCCTATGCAAAACCTAACAGGGAGCGCACCCTCAGCCTTCAGTGGAAGGTGCGTGAAAGGGGCTCTCGGTGCATAAAGTTGCGCATGTGCAGATTCTTCCACACAATCCAGAAACTTGCCCAGTCAGGGTTTCCAATCACATGGAAACACCTGTCTGCATACAGCAGCCCCTTTCACACTTTCCACTGGACACGTGGCAGTGGGGGGCACATGCAGTTCTGCTTCCCGTCCCTGCATGCAGTCAGCGTGTTTAGTGAAGTCGTGAAAAGGGCTAGAGTCCGAACGCAACACTTGAGGAAGCCGAATATATCTTGCTGTTTTTAAAACTTCTTTACGGTAAAGGATCTGTCCTATACTGGAACGCCTAGGCTTTTTGTTTTAGGAATAACAAGAGATTCTTTATTTCTCACATTTACCGTGGTACAGTAAAACAGAAAGTGGAGCAGAAACTGGAGCAGATGGGGAAAGTGCAAGGGGTCTGCTGCCTCCACACGGCTCATGTTTTGTGCATGGATGCCATCCTCAATGTGGGGCTGGAGATGGGAAGCCACAATCAAGACTGCTGGCCTCACGTATTTAGGTATGGAAACTGTGTGTTCATCTTCAGTTTGAGCCAGTTTAGGCTGTAGGCGCACCCAATGTTCTTGGAAATTGGCTAGACTCTTTGATTGCAGGTTGATGTGATTTTTCTGATTTCATAAAACCAAATAATAAGTGTCTACTGCAAAAAGAACACAAAATATCACTCTCTCCTCAACTATCGGGTAGTTTATCATCATTAGGCAGGCACTCAGTATGTGCATGATGCTTCACTGCACATGGTTACAATAGGCCTGTTCTTTGTGTCCCCAAAGAATTATACATATATAATTAGGTCTGTGTGTGTTTGTACAAGAAATCTTTAAAATATAAAGAAACCTTTAAAATTAATATTGTAATAGCAAGTGCCCCCTTTTTTCCTTATGTATTGTCGGCAGTGATATGTTACCTCGAAAGAACTGTGCAGTCACCACAATCTCTCGTGCCTCTAGACCCTCTTGGAGGTTTTTCTCCTGGCCAGCCTTTATGTCACCAATAGCATCTGCGCTGATTTTCAACATCCCATGGGTCGCCCTTTCCCCAACAGCCCTGAGAATGTTCATGTACATTCTGAAACATCACAGCAGCCCTATCAGTGGTAGGAATTGCTCTTAGACAAGGGATAGCTTAGACAGCTTGTGTCCCTCCAGATGTTTTGTCCTACAATTCCCATCAGCCTTCATCATTGGCTGGGGCTGATGGGAATTATAGGCCAAAACATCTGGAGGGACACAAGTTGCCCACCTCTGTCTCAAACAAAATGTGTGTCGATATTGGGGGGGGGGGGCGTATATATGTATACCCAAATAGGAAACCATAAGAACATGTCATGAAGGTTAAGAAGAAAGGCACGGCAAAGAAATAAGAAGTGTTTCCTCTTTTTCTCTTGCCTACCCCCAGCCCATGGGTTTATGTATTGTGATCTTACTGGGGTTTTTTTTACATTCCATCTCTTTGTTTAACATTATAAATGAAAACCAATCATCCCTTGAGTTTTAATTTTTTCTACTTGCAATAACTTCATTAAGTCAGTACAAGGCCATTTTTTCACCTTATCATTATTTATTCTCTCTCACACCTGTCTATTCAAAAGTCTATTTTCTGTATATTTTCCCAACATTTCTTGTGTGAAATCTTTTAACTTGAAAGAAACATAAACTTTTCTTAAAACTCGATAGACTTTTTTTTTGTGGGGTGGGGAGATTTTTATTTATTTCCAACCGTCTGCGTCTTCCTAACACACATGTTGTTCTTTTTTCCTGATGAGGCTATGGCAAATGCATTTACAATATAAGATTTGATGCAAAATAGCAGAAATCGTCTGTGTAAGCTTACACTGCCTTAGAATATTTATTTATTTATCACATTTCTTTGCCACCCAGTAGCCAAAGCTCTCTGGGAAGCTCACAAAAATTAAAACCCCAATATACATGACATTAAGACTGTCTGTAAAGATGCTGTGATGAGCAGTGAGTGATCCGTGAAGATTTCCTGGTCAAAGCAATGGGGAGAAAATAATTCTGTTACCCATCAGAATGCTTTTTATTCTCAAGTAGCACAACTAATTCCTGTGTTTAATGTTTGCAATTGGATTAGCTGCCACAATGATGCCCTGCTTGCAGAGCAGCTTTTTGCTTCAGCAGCCTTAAGACTACTGTAGATCATCTTTAAAGAATTGATTTTGTACGGAGCTAATAAGATGATGCAGTGAATAAGCCAGCAGAACCATCCATTTCATGGTTCGCTTTCCCGTTTGTGTTTTCAGAGTATGTGAGTACATCAGCACCCTGGAACACGCTCACTTCAGTGATGGCACATCTCAGCCCGCTGTGACTATTACCCAGGCGCAACAAGCCCTGGGAGGGCTGCAGGATGCTCAGTCTACAGACTCTCCCCAGGAATTGGCCCTGGAGCAAGAGACTACGCTGAGGAACAATCCCATCATCCAGCCAGTTTCCATTCAGGAGCTCATCAAAGAGAGCAGCAAGGGAAGGGCTTTTGACTTCCGTGGAGGCAGCCTGATGAACGGGAGTAGCGCAGCCAAGGCTATCCTCACCCTTTCTACCCAGGCTGACAGGTATTGACAGGAATGCATTGATGGTTGCCGTGGGTTTGGGTTTCTTCAAGAAACCGCCATGTACGTTTTACTGTGAATAGCCACACTTTGGTGAATGCTGACGTTCACATGTCATGCTGACAATTCCAAGAGAAAAAAGATCACGAGTGTCCAAAAAATAAATAAATATTAAACAACACTTTTTGACTACGCACCACTGAATGCTGACAACAATCACATTTAGGTGAGTGCCATCCTTCAGGATCTCTTGAGTTTTCAGATGCTCACAAAAAATTGTCTGTCTGTGGATGTTACATTCCCAGAATTGCATTCTGTATTAATGTAACATGCATAAAAGGCAGAGGAATGCATAGGTTCTGGCAGAATGGTTCTTCTGAATATACACAGCCCTTTGTTTGTCGTGTTTGCACATCATGCTGACCAGAATGAGCAGGTTCAGGCTGCAGAAGCAAAAGCTTCCATACGCCTTCTCTCTACGCAGGAAGACAAACGCGGGAGCACAAGACCGCAAGGCTCACTGTGGCTCATTCTGCTTATTCACATGAAAGAAAGATGCCATTTTGCCTAAAGCATCTTGTCTGCAGGATTTCTTAAAATTCTTTCTGTTGACATTAGATGGAGATTAATAATCTGAACCAGAGTTTATAGTATAAGCAATTGGTGCAGTGGATTTGCATATTCACTGTATAGAACAGATGCAGATCCTTCAGCCTGCAATCCTGATCTGGCTTGTGGGGTGTCCCAGTCCAGCCCATGCAGCCTCTCGGGGTTCCTCTGTGGAGTGGGGCTTAGGCTTCAAGTCCCATCCCCTGGAGGAATCCCCCTGCAGGAATGCCCTTGTGTAAGGAAGTGATTATTTATTGTAGTCACGCTGAGATTGAAGATAGCAGTGTGGGTGGCGTGGCAGGTGCTGGGACTTGCCTGTGCCAGGGCGAGTGGCTGCTCTTGTCCGTGTGGGCGAGTCCTGCTGACCCTCATCCCTGCTGCTGTCACAGATCTCAGATAAAAGTTTTTCTTTATGGCTACAATTAATAATCACTTCCTTGCATATTCCATACTGACCTGATTCACATGTCACGACGGCAAATCATGAGTTAATTAACCCATGATTTGCAGGGATGTGCTCTTGCACAAGCCACTTCTAGTTTTCATAAATAATCTATGAATGCCGTGTCCGTGGGTTGTTTAAGGGTTAAACAACCCAAAGTTAACAATACTGGCTCACTGAATCTGACTGTAGTGTTTACACTACACGTGCAGTCTTTCCCCAGGGTCTTTCCCCCCCCCCTAGCTTTGTTGGCACAGATCAGAAAGGGTATAGATGAATCCCATGGGACAAAATCAGTCCAGTTCCATCTGGCCTGTTGAAACATCTTCCCCTCCTCCATTAACTTGATTCTCCCTGCTTTTGGTTTAGTACCTGACCTATTTTGTGAGCAATGTCATGTATTCTTGTGCATTGAACAGAGAAAGGTATCACTTCTCCGAGGTGATTATTTTAAAAGCTGATGTAAGTCCAAAGCAGACCTTAAATGTGTGTCTAGCAGCTATGTCTATTTCCCCATTTAGGTGCAGGACCCCCGATCTGGATTGGGACCCTAGCATGGGGTATAGAGAGCTTTTAAGATCCAGATTGAGCCCCCTGCCTGCACCTGCTCTAGAGTAAAACTGAAAAGACATAGCTGCTAGACACACATTTAAAGTCATGTCCCTTTTGTCCATCAGTGATTTCATCAGGTTAAGTGATACATTTTGCCTCTTTTCCTGAAGGTTATTTGAAGATGCTGTTGACAAGCTGAATCTGATGGCATTGGGAGGTTTCCTGTATCAGCTGAAGAAAGCCTCTCAGTCTCAGCTCTTCCACTCTGTAACAGACACGGTTGATTACTCATTGGCAATGCCAGGTAAACTTCCAAAACAGAAAGCATGATACCAGAAAGATTCAAGTGACTCTCTCTCTCTCTCTCTCTCTCTATATCTATCTATCTATCTATCTATCTATCTATATATATATAAAATACAGATATATAATATAGATCTAGATTTTATTTATACGAACCGGTACTGCACTTTTTCCCCCCTTTGCAGGGGAAGTAAAATCCACCCAAGACCGGAGAAGTGCACTCCACTTGTTCCGTCTAGGAGGGGCCATGCTCCGAATCGTAAAGAGTAAATGCCGTCCTCTGCTTCACCTCATGCGCTGCTGGAACCTGGTGGCGCCTCATCTAGTGGAAGTGAGGAAAATCGCAGGGCTGGGGCGGGTGGAGAGAAGGCTGTATAATGTTCCGTGTGTTGTAATATTTTCAAATGGCAAAGAGCAATCCCAACATAGTTAAGGTACCGTACTTTAAAAGATGATATATAAGTGAATGCATCAGTGTAAGAAAGATTATACTCTGTAGATTTGCGGGAAAATATATTGGAGGACCTGCACAGCCATCAGTTCTCAGAGAGATCCTCATAAAATAAGTTCATTCAGTTCATGAGTGACTAGCCATTTCTTTGTTTTGTTTATTTATTTGATTTATATATCCCACTTTATTCTATAAGGCAAGAGGAACTTACAGCCACTTTTCTAAATGTTAGTAGTTCTGTCCCCAAGGAGATCACAATCCAAGGAGATCATTTGGGTTGGGGGATAAGAAAGGCCAAGTCCCAATATTAAAAAAATAATAATGACATAGTAAACATGAAATCTGTTTTGTGCAGGTCTTCTGGTTATAGTTACTGTAGCTATCAGATTCTCCTTGTGTGTTCTCCCACCCCATTCACCCCAAATTTCTTGCCAATTTCCTTGTTGAAAAGGCATTATTTGCTTGGCTGAAATTCTGCTTTCTACTCCTCTCTTTGCAGGCTGCCTGTCACAAAGAAAGACATGTTTCGCGGAAGGCTGTCACTTTCATCCATGATACCCTAACCGAGGTTCTGACAGACTGGAACGAGCCCCCTCATTTTCACTTTAACGAGGCACTCTTCCGCCCCTTTGAGCGCATCATGCAGCTGGAACTGTGCGATGAGGATGTCCAGGACCAGGCAAGCTAGATCTTGTTTACCATGAGGATGGTCTATCGAATGCGAGATGACTTTTATTTTTATTAATTTGATAACCATATTCTGTTAATGGGGAATGACGAGACGTTTCTGTGCAGGGCTGGTTTGTTTTTTTCAGGAGCAGAAATCCACAATTTTATATTAGGGAATTTCAGTTTTAAAAAGAAGCAAGGAAGTGTCTGTCCAGAATGGATGCACAGATAGGTTTCTAAGAGTGTAAGCAATGACTGGCTCACACATTACAATAACCCAGAATTTTGTTTAAAAACAAAATCGGCACACGCGACCCGATTGCTCCTGCTGTGAGCGGGAACGGATAAACCACAGGAGCAGTTTGCCATGAGATGCAAAACAGATTTAACCCTCGGTTCCAACTCTAGGTTCTTGGAGGAGAGACAAGCCAGAGTTCCTGGTTTGCACATCACAGCAAACAACCCAGGGATAGAGTGTCCCTAGGCTGTTTAGCTGCTTCCGCTCACATCGGAAGCAATTGAGCAGTGCCAACTAGCATGCTTGCTCATTCCCAAGAGCCCAAGGTTGTTTTTTTAAAAAAAACTGGGTTGTCATTATGTGCAAACCGGCCCAATAATTAGTAAAATCTACTAAGTCAAAGGTGGGGGTTGTTGTATTTCCAACAGTTAGTCAAGGGCTGGAGCTGCAGAACACATTCCTCTGAGTTGCTAAAGCAGAAGGCAATTGGCAAACTAAATCTAGATACACTTACTTAATTTGCATAGGATATAGTTCAGTGCTCCTTTGCATTACCTTAGAATAGATTATTCTTTTGTGCATGTGTTGTGATTAGAAAAACTATACCAACAAATGTATTCCTTTCTATTGTGTAATTTTGGTTTTCTACAGAAATAAATAATTTGGTAAGATTCTTCTGTTCTGTTATGTTATGTTATGTTATGTTATACTTCCGGGCGAAGTATAAAGTGTTGGTTATTACCTTTAAAGCCCTACATGGTTTGGGTCCAGGCTACCTACGGGATCACCTTCTCCCATACAATCCGCCCCACACACTTAGATCCCCTGGGAAGAATCTGCTTCAGTCAGCCAAAACTAGGCTGACAAGTATTACCCAGAGGACCTTCTCTTCTGCTGCTCCCAGATTATGAAATGCCCTGCCGGAGGAGATTCGTCAATTTACCAGTCTTTTGGATTTTAAAAAAGCCATAAAGACTGATCTCTTCCGGCAGGCCTATCTGGCGGAATTTTAGGATGCCTTTAAGATGTTTTAAAGATGTCTTTAAGATGTTTTAAGATGTTTTAATAGTATGTGTTGTGTTGTTTAGTTTATGTATTTTATATTTTCTGCTGTTCCCTGCCTCGATCTAGATGGAGAGGCGGGTAATATATATATTCTTATTCTTATTCTTATTCTGCTTGATTCTTACACAATGCGTTGGATCCAGACTTCATCATTCTTCAAGTAGACCCATTGAAATCAATCAGCTAACTTGCCCTGTTGGTTTCAGTGGGTCTACTCTAAGCATTACTAAAGTTGGATCCAACCCAGTATCTTCTTTGTGTTGGTTGTTTTCTCCTGTAATGCTTATATGCTTTGATTGTACTAGGTGGTCACATCAATAGGGGAGCTGGTGGAGGTCTGCTCGACTCGGATCCAGTCAGGCTGGAGGCCGTTGTTCAGTGCGCTTGAAACTGTGCACAGTGGCAGCAAATCAGAAGTTAAGGAATATCTCGTTGGAGAATATTCTATGGGTAAGGCTTTTCTATCTATTTCCCCCACTTTGTAGATACTGCCATTTTTAAGAGTTTAATTTTTGAAAGGCAACAACAATCTATCCAAAACTTTTGACTAAAATGGTAGATTTGAGCTAGTGTGACGTTTTGAATTGCAACAGGGTTCTGACGGATCTTTGTCATGAATGCCACCATTTCACAGTTCCCCACTCCATATGAGTCCCCAAACCCTGCAGTTGCAGCCACTCCAAACCTCACCAGGTCATGATCTGTCCATGAGAACAGGGTGACTTCCACCCCTACACACACACACACACACACACACACACATTGTATCACCCCCTATCCAATCTTTCGCAAGATTGATGTGTGTCCTGCAATATGTGTTGCACCTGTGATGTTCTGAGACAGCCTCATGGTTGTCATGGCAGCCTCAAAGTCTTGATCTGGACCTGACAAGGTGGGCCAAGCAAGGACATAGTCCTTGGTTCTCCAAGACCAAGCCGGAAACCACCTCCACCAGCTCAGACAGGAAGGTTGTTGGGCATCAGGGTGGGCAGTACACCAACAGCACCCCAGTTCTGTCTCTACTGACCATCACCAAGTACAGACCCTCAAATCCACTGCCCAGATGGACAGGTTTCCTGGTAAGAAAGATGGAATTTCTATGGACAACTGCAACGCACCTGATCCCTCAACCTGGATTGGTCCTGCACCGAATACCCAGGCAGATACAGCTAGGTGAGATGGGGCTCACCTGCTCAGGTCTCAGTAATGCACACCCAAAAATATAGCAGTGCTGTCTTGAGGCTACAATCCCATGCTCTCTTACCTTGGAGTAAGCCCCATTGAACACGGTGGAACTTGCATCTAAATAAATGCACTTAGGATTGTGCTGCACATTAAGCTGAAGCAATTTAGAAAATACTGCGTTTTCCAGAAGCATAATGCCAGCAAGGACTCTTACAGTGCAATGCTATAGGTGTCTCCTCAGAAGTAAACCACATTGGGTTCAATGAGATGGACACTTCCAGATTCACTCCCAGGTAAGTGAATATAAGATTGTAGCCTGTATGTAGATCTACGTCGGCTAATCATCTCTTCTTGTTCCTTCAGGAAAATGCCAGGCTCCTGTGTTTGATGTCTTTGAAGCATTTCTAAATACAGACAACATCCAGGTCTTTGCAAATGCAGCCACCAGTTATATCATGTGCCTTATGAAGTTCGTCAAAGGATTGGGTAAAACTTTTTTTAAAAACCCCCCAAAAAACGCTTGATAATATTTCATGTTTGTGGATGCAGCTGGCAAACTAAATGACAGCCAACACCAAGGAATGCTTATGAACAAATGTTAGATGTGTGTAGCATTGCTATTTCCATGTGAGCATTGAAGATTCAGCCCTCTGGGGTATCCCGGATGGCCACACCCTCTTCTCCATGTCACGAGGTGGTTCCTGCTTTTCTCTCCCGATTGCTTATTGTGTGGTGGTTTCCTGGCTTTTGTGTGATTTCTTCCCTATTCTAAAAGGTTGAAATGCCTCTCCTGAGGCTTAGTCACTGGCTGTAAGAGCTTTAAGCATTTTGGGTATTTTGGCCTCATCCCCTTTTGCCTTTGGCCCTTCCCCCACCCACCATTTGAATGCGGCCCCCGAGAGCTTCCCCAAGACTGAACTTGGCCCTTAGGCTGGAAGAGGTTCAACACCCCTGTACTCTGTTTTACATAGTGAAGGTGTGTTGTTGTTGTTAATTTTTAATGTTGGAGCCAGAACGTTCACATCAGTGCAGCCTGCTCCACTGCAGGCCTCTCTGCATGTGGTGCTACTCCTTCTCCTTAGCATATCCTGCTCACCAAGGGGCACTGCTGGATGCTTCAGTGGAAATTAGGCACAGAAGGGCAGTCCTTGTAGTGCCACAATATGGAGCGTAGGGTTCAGCAACAGCCAGGAGCTGAGGGGAGGGATTGGCCTCATCTTAGCTAGGAGACAGGTGACGGTTACTTACACCCTTTCCCCCCTCCATGCCTAGCTCTGCTTAGCACTGCACCTCTTTTACTTCTTCCCACCCCTCGTATCCACGCATGGCAGAGAATCTTCTATCTCTGGCAGTTCTCCCATCTACCCTGCCTCCCACCTGTGTTGCAAGTCTGCACTAGATCTTTTGCACACCTTCCCTACCCCAAAGTCTTGCCCCTGCAGCCCCAGAGTTTAGCCCTGACCTCCTGTTTCCAGCCCTCTGCCTACTACCCAACTACCCCCCTCCCCTCCTCCACCCACCACATACTTGTAAAGTTCTCCAATTGTAAGCTACTCTTCTTCTATTAAAAGCATACTTTATTTTGAAAGAAAAATACAGTTTTTGGTATTCTGATTGTAAAAGTAAAAAGCATCCTACAGTTAAAAGTGAAGCAAGCAGCAATGTGTGTGTTGCTGGGCAGACATCAGAAATCGAGGTCGGATGACTGGAGTGGCTGCTTGTTTTGCTGCTCTTGTCATGCGACTCTGTAGGATTCTTGAACCACCAACGATAAAACAGCTCTCCCTGGTTCGGACGACACAACAAACCATCATTGTAAGAACAAACCCTAGAACAAACTGTTGTTTCTTGTCGTTTCTGAGGTCAAAACAGACCATTGTGATTCACAACAACCTGGGTTCGGACGACACGACAGTTATCTGTTATCGTTGTTTGCTTGTCATGTGGTCTGAACCCAGTCAAGAGCTGCACTGTTTAGAGCATCGTGATGTTATGCTTAATTTTTTTTTTCTCCCCTCCCAGGAGAAGCGGATTGCAAGGAGATTGGCGACTGTGTGCCAGGATCAGGATCCATGTCTACAGACTTGTGTCTTCCTGCTCTTGATTACCTCAGGCGGTGTTCTCAGGTGTGCAAAATGATGCTGTCTTCCTCTGTGACAGCGCAGGCCCAATTCACACAGAACAGTCATCCCCTTGACGCCACTTAAAATAGCATCCACGAAGGGTCTGCCTCATGTAGTAAGCCTTTCTTGTGCAATGGCTCACTGAATAGGCTGCACACTGCAGCATGCAGCAAATGTGATGCAGAGTCACATGGTGAGCCGCAATATATATAACCAGCTCACACATGGATGCAATTTCAAGGGACACATTCTAGGCCACCTTTTCCCGACCTGGGTGCCACCCTGCCCCGATGTTTTGTACTACAACTCCTATCATTCCTGGCCATTGGCCCTGCTGGCTGGGTCCGATGGGAGATGGATTCCAGGAGGGCACAAGGCTGGACAAGGCCGTTACAGACTAAAAAGTTTTCTTAGCTTCGCTTTTGAAAACAGTGCAAGTCAAGTTTTTGGTCTACCATCATTATGTTATTTGCATTACAATATTTTACATGGATCACCTTTTTGAGGGGTGGTGGGGAAAGAGTCTAGCAATTATGTTCTGCATTTCGGTTGTCTCTAAAGTTTTTCTTTCCAGTCTCCAAGACAACTGGGGACGCAGTTGAAAGTTTGTGATTCTGATGGGCTCAGCGAAGCACATGGATTAAAGATCTGGCCCAAATGTTCAGTAATAAATGTGGATGATTTTTCCCCCTGCCAAATCTGCATAATCTGCATGTCCATCCCAGACCTGTACACACCCTGTGCTCCAGTTGCCACTCCAGCCTTCTCATAACCACTGCATATGATTTGTGTTTGCTCTCTCTGTCTTAAGAGACAGCTAATGCAGAAGCAGCTAGCGTAGACATATGTAAAAGATGTGACGCTGGTCCTAGGGGCCACTCATCACAAAGGATGCTATGGCTTCTCTCTCTCTCTCTCTCTCTCTTGTTCTCACTCTCTTGTTCTGCTGTAAGAGAGTGGGAGGGAACATACTAGCCCCAGTGTTCTGCTGCAGTTTCCAGGATAACACATACAGCTGCTCATTGTTGTTCCTGTCAGTGTAGGCTTTCTGTTGCCACCCATTTCTGTGCTTCTTCTTCTGCCAGATGAGAGACAGTGGGAGTGGGCAAACACAGTGCACTACATTGTTCCGCTGACTGGGGAAACACAGCAAAGCACTATCACTACTAATGGCTGCTGGGACTGCCTCAGACCAGAACCTGGTCGCCCAGAGGCAGTTGTTACTCACCAGAGATGACCGGGAAAGCGCTTTCTTACAAGGTTGTCAGAACGGTATTTACAGACACTTCCTAAGGTTCTGACCCAATTCTTGTATGCACTCAATCAGCACCTACAGCTATATGGGAAGAAATGTGATGTAACCTCTAACAACCACGGCTCCTTTTCCTGGGGTTGCACCTCACATTTCTGATTGTAGCATTAAAGCCTGAACCAAGTGCCCAGGCAAATACCGTCGGTGTGTAGACCCTTACCAGCTAAAATATCAAAATATTTCTGAATATGAAAGTGTTTCACAATGAAGCTTAGGAACTATCTGCCAAGCAATATGACCTACCAGTGCATATTCCCAGAACAGTCATATAATTTCTGTCCCTTTTCAGTTGCTTGCCAAAATCTACAAAATGCCCTTGAAGCCTATTTTTCTCAGTGGGAAACTTGCTAACTTACCCCAAAGAATACAGGAGCGATCAGCAAGCAGTGAGGATGGCATTGAGTGTGTCCTTTCTGAGTTTGATGATGACACAGGTAAGCAAAATTGTTGTGTGGTCCTAAGAGGAACTGCCTTAAATGGCTCTTTCTGAATATGACTCCTTAGATAGGGACGAGTGATTTTACATCATTGCCAATCCATACGTCTCAATGCACTGAGAATATGTCCTCCTCTGGGAGATTCAAACTGCAGCCTGACATCAATGTTTTTTTTTGTCATGGAGATAAATTTACTACAATGGAAAAGCTGAAATCATAATTTTTTTTAAAAAACCTAGAATAAAGTATAATTTTTATTTTTAGTCTAGTTACCTTCCAACTCTATGATCTATGAAATCTATGATAGTTTTTCCTGTGTAGAATCCTGAAACAAAATCAGAGGGGGGGGGGAGCTGTATGTATTCACCACCACCACCACCCATACATTCTGCACATGCACAGAATCACCTGTCAATTGAGACTTTTTCTTTTTTTAACTCCCATCTGCAGGGGGGGGGGATTTCAAGGGGGGAAGGTTTAATCCTCTCCTCTGGGTGCATGGTGGCCTCATGCACTTACACTAGAGTAAAGAAAAAACTAACCCTGAGCTACACACGATGCGATTAGTGTAATGTTTAGTTTGACTCTTAGTGTAGGAGTTTGAAGCAAGACATTGCATGAGAATGGTGAATGATCTTGGCAGGTGAGTTTTGGATTAGAATGAAAGGGCGACAAGTGATGGCCACTTCAGACATCAGAAGCTCAGATCACTCTTTTCCTGATTCTTCTGATGAGTGTCTGAATCAGTATTTACTTGGAGCTGGGAAGAGAGAATTGAACGATCAGCATCCCACAACCACTCATAAAATAAAAGTAGACTGAACTGGGGAAAGAACTAGGGATATGGGAATAATTCCATAATGCTTCTATACTGGATCACACACAGCTTCTTACATGAGGTCTTGTTTTTCTAGGCCTTATTAATGTCTGGATCATTCTGCTGGAAGAGTTAACAACTGCCATATCCAACTGCCCCCGTCAACACCAGCCTCCCACCCTGGATTTGCTCTTTGAACTGTTGAGGGATGTTACCAAAACACCCGGTAATTGACTGAATTTATTCCTGCCTCTGCTCAGGAAGTACTACAATTCTCTTTGGAAGCTTGACTGAAAGATATGAAGCAGCAGCACTGATCAGCTTCTATCCTATATAATAACAAACTCCATACCCATCCTTAAGTAGCCAAAATGGCACCATCCACACACAAAGGGCCTCCCTTTTGTGTGTGGATGGTGCCATTTTGGCTACCTATGGATAGGTATGCAGTAACTGCAGGCTTGGAGGAACTTTTTTGCAGATATACAAAAATCTTTAGGGGAAAGAAACCCTAAGGGGTAGAAGCAACACACACACACACCCAAGCAGCTCAGTGAGAACTAAGCATGCTGTGTGCATGGAATGCTGTCTGACTGACTGTTGGTGGAGGGAGACAGAAAACTGGTGGAAGAAGAGAATAGAATGCAGTATCCTGGAAAGAGCATGGTTAGTTGGCTGGAACCCTGAACCGGAACACTCCAGCATTTTGCAGGTCCCGGTTGTCTCTCTTGTAAGAACTATTCCAGAGACTCAAGTAGAGAATATTGAATCTCAAGCTACAGTATACACCTAACTTAGGGCTATGTCACACAGGTAGGTTTAATGAATCACTTGATGGCTGCAGCACCAGCTTTTTTTTTTTTTTTCACTGACCAGTAAAAAAAAGCACTCACAAATCAAACACCACAGATAACACTTCCATATCATCCCAAACACCATTACTTTTTAAAGCTGATTGTGTGTTGGCATCATTAATGTTTTAGAATATTTAATTTATCATAAGCTGTCTCAAGCACACAGGGAGATGGGATGTAAATACATAAGTAAAGCTTTTCAGTGGAATCAGCTCACACTTTCAACTGTGAATCATTCCAGTACCGAGTAGCTGAGTGATGACCACTGTGAACCAGTAGTCATTGATAGGTCTATTGTAAATAAAGGACCTAGGGAGAGGCCATGGCTCAGTGGTAGAACACCTGCTTTCCATGCAGAAGGTCCCAGGTTCAATCCCCGGCTTCTCCAGGTAGTGCTAGGAAAGAGTCCTGCCTTAAACGCCGGAGAACTGCTGCCAGTCAGTGTCGACAATACTGGGCTAGATAGACCAATAGTTAGACTCAGCAGAAGACAGTTTCTAAGGTTCCTATGCTCCCATTGTGTTCCCTATATAGCTAAATGTTGGTTCTTGCATTAAACTTGCAGGTATTATGAATGTGTGCGTTCTCATGTCTTTTAGGAAAAATTAATATGAAACGCTGCCATTAAATTACTGGTATGCAAATACTGGAGGGTGGCATGCAAAAGACAGGGAAAATTACTCGGTACAAAGCAATTCCATAGAGAGTGAAACTCTTCTTGAAGCCCACTTTCATTCCCTAGTCAGTCCAGAAGAAAGGAATCAATGAGTGTATATATAGGATGTAATGCCCTGAGTTAGCCTGAGCATGTATGCGAAGTCAAAAATCCTTTAACGTGCTTCTGTTTTTATCCTCTAGGCCCTGGATTTGGTATTTATGCAGTTGTACACCTTCTCCTTCCCACCATGTCCCTCTGGCTTCATCGCAGCCACAGTGATCATTCTTACTGGGATGTGGCATCTGCCAATTTCAAGCATGCTATTGGCCTTTCTTGTGAACTAGTAGTGGAACACATTCAAAGTTTTATACATTCAGGTGAGAAAAGCACTTCTCGGTAGCTAAACGTTCTGTTATAAACAAAGTTGGCATTTGGAGTTCACTCTTACAGCATAATCAAGACCTTTTTAACATGGGTTAGTTACTATCGGAGTGGAAAGAGGATTGTGTTAGAATTAAAAAAGGTGTGGTGTTGTATGTGTACACTGTGAGGAACTACTCTAAGGTATGGGGCCAAATTGACCCCCACCGGGCCCTCCGCGGGCCAGATGACATCCTGATCCCCCCCACCCATTTTGCCGAATTCCATGCTGAGCAGAGCATGGAACTCCGTTCCTCTCTTAACATGGAGAAAGGGATTTGACCGGTACTGGGAGGATCAGCTCCTCCCAGCACCAGATGATCCTTCCTTCGCGCACCTTTCCCCATCCCCATGAAATGTGGCAAGAGGCATGCAAAGGAAGACTCACAGGTGCTTTAGGCCTACAGGCCAGAGCTCCCCATCCCTGCTGTATACGCTGATGTATTTGTATATTTGAAGTTGATTTGTATATGTTGATGTATTTCTCCAGACTTGGAGAAAGTGGAAACATGTGTTTCATTGGTTTATGTTAAGATTTTGAAGACAGAAATGGAATTAGGTTTAGAGCCTCCAGAATGCCAGCAATATTCTCTATATCCAAGCATCCATAGCTGAAATCATCTCTGCATATAAGGTACACAGCATGGATATCAGCATGGCAAGGAATACACTTACTAGAGCACAGCTAAAGAGTCATTTGGCCTCAGTAAATGTATTTTTGACCTATAACAAAACAAAAATCCTTTCTGAACTGGGGAATAGGTTCCTGCACACACACATACCTCAGTACCAAACATCACAGCATCATAGAAACTGTAAAACTGGAATGGATCTGAACATCACTTGGTGTTTGCCCACTGCACAAGAGCTAGATGCTGGACAAGGCATTTTTCCTGGCTAGAGTATTTGCATCATCCCAGCTTCTAGTTGGGGCATGGGGAAGAGACCAAGCGCAAAGAAGGTTCCTTGTGCCAAGGGTGCCTTCAGCAAAAAGAACAGATTGCGTTTAAAAACAAAACCTCAAATGGTTCCTATATCACAAATTGTTCCTCTGTATGTATTGTTATTCTGAAACACCAGAGTTAATACAAAGCCTCTGGTATTATTTCTTCTTTAGATATTGGCTATGAGAATATGATCAACACAATGCTCAAAGACCTCTTCAAGTTACTGGTAGCTTGTGTGGCAGAACCCACAGAACCCATCTCCAGAGTTGGGTGCTCATGTATCAGGTAAAATCGATTTCCTTTCTATATTTGGACAACACATTAATAGAATGAAGTAAGTCAAAGCTTGCATTTGCCATCTCTGTAAGCGTTTATTTGCTTCTTATCAAAATAGAACTTTTAAACTAAATGAAAAGCCCAGGAAACAACAGATGTTGTCTTGCGGAGTTGTTGTTGTTTGGTTTTCACATAACATGTTGATTAGACACAACATAAAAATGAGGACGTTAAAATTTACCTCTAGCTAAAAGAAGCTATCTCTTGGGGCTTCTCCAGAACCAATGAAAATAAGCCCATGCAAACAGGAAATTGAGATAGCACAAGTAGACAGCACAAGTCTACTCAACAATTCTGTGGCTGAGCTGGCACTTTAATTTGGAAGCAGCTTAGAAATGACTATATGAGCTCCTGAGAACTTGAAACATCCATGGCAGGAGATGCATGTTGTTTCCATCTTTCAGTTGTTTCACAGGAAGCGCAAAGAAGAACATGTTCAAATCCTGTCCCAAGCAGCCTTGGTCTACACATTGGGCGGAGTCTCACGTCACGCTAAGCCACCCTGCGAATAAACCACTATGGGTTGGTTGTTCACTGAACAATCCGACTTGCTGTGGCTTGTTCTCCCTCTCTTTCCTGATCAGCCCTCCCACTGGCTCCAGCATGTATCCCAGGCACCTTTGCGGCAGAAAGCCTCGTTGCATCGCTCCCTACGTCAGCACCCTTTCTGCAATTGGGCCACTGCGGTTGTAGGCTACTGAGGGAAACTCCCCCACCCCCACCCCCACCCCCCGGCATCAGGTTGCCAAATGGAATGAATTTTCTGAGCCTTTATTTATTTATTTATTTATTTATTATACAGTAGTTTTGAATCACCCATCTGGCCAGTCATCCAGCCACTCTGAGCGATGTACAGTCCAATAAAATACAAGAAAAAACAGAGTGTAAAACACAATTAAAAACAGTACAAAACTTAAAAATCCTAACCCACCCCATACTCCCACCTGAAAAGCCACGTTTTTAATGCACGGCGGAAGCTAATCAAGGAAGGGGCATGGCGGAGGTCACTGGGGAGAGAGTTCCATAAATTGGGGGCTGCCACAGAAAAGGCCCTCCTCCTAGTCCCCACCAGCTTGGTTTCTCTGGCTGATGGGACAGGGAGAAGGCCATCCATGGCAGATCTTGTTATGAATGCGGTAATGCATTTGCCCACTTTTTTTTTTGTCGTGGACTTCTGCTGTTACACAAGTCCGCCTCTCCGATATTTAGTCAAGCATCCCTGTATTTCCCTCTTCCACTTAGGCACTTCATTGCTAGCTAACAAACTCCTTTTAAAAAGGGGGGGACTGCTTCACATTACACTAAAGTAAGCACACCCACTCCCAAAGCACCTCTGCCTCTCCAATATTTAGCTAAGCATCCCTGTATTCCCCTCTTCCACTTCAGTGCTTACATTGCTTGCTAGCAAACACCTTTGGGGAAAAAAGGGCTGCTTCACATTACTCTAAAGTAAGCACAGCCACTCCCAAAGAACGCCTGCTGGCAAAGTGCCTTCTCTCCAGCCACTTTTGGCTCTCCCACCCCACTACTTCCTGCTTGTCGCTTCCCTCCATTGCTAGCTGTCACATCTGTTACAGAGCAGTAAGCGAGATCGGGCAACATACACATGTCATGACAAAGCAGTAACATGGAGGGGGAAATTGTGGAAATGTAAAGGC
This sequence comes from Shinisaurus crocodilurus, assembly GCA_021292165.1. Lineage (NCBI taxonomy): Eukaryota > Metazoa > Chordata > Lepidosauria > Squamata > Shinisauridae > Shinisaurus > Shinisaurus crocodilurus. The sequence goes on along the minus strand of CM037879.1, from coordinate 93,561,108 downwards.
AGCTGTTAGCTGAGAAGGGATGAGGAAGGATGATGGTGGCATAAGCAAGATTGAGAGGAGCGGCAGCGGTTTTTGCTGCTCTGCCTGGGCGGCTCCCAGCAAACCATGATAAAATTGCCCTGCCAGGTTCGGAGAACACAACAAGCACCATGGGTATGAACAGTCCTAAAACAAGCCACGGGTTCTCAGGATGGCTTGTTCCTGAAAAATAAGCCACCCTGCAGAAACTGTGCTGGCTGCACACAACACGACAACCCACCGTTGGGTGATCAGCCCAGGTCATTATCTTTGTTGGGCCCCACTTGGTTCTTCATAAGTCTACATTAATAAGAAAAGCTGTTTTGCCCTTTGAGTTGATCCCGTCTTTGCAATCCTGTTGTAAAATGAAGGAGTTGTTGGGTGTGGATGTGCTTCATGGTCCTTTTCCTTATCTTCAGATATGTGCTCGTGACTGCTGGTCCTGTTTTTACAGAGGAAATGTGGAGGCTGGCATGCTGTGCGCTACAGGATGCCTTCTCAGCTACCCTGGAGCCAGTGAAGGTATGACTTGATTTGATCGTAGGCCGAAAGCATCTCTGCCAACCAACTACTCATATTTTCTTAGATAGGTTGCTCTTCTGCATGCTCGTTTATATATGACAGTGATCACTGTGGGAGTATTTGCATGGCGGCATTGTTTATTTGAGCCAGTGCCTTCCCAAGGGTGGTGCATAAGCAGACACCAAGGTTCCTGCAATGGTAACACCTTGGAAAAGTGGCACTGCCATCACAGAACTTTGGTGGCTAGTATTAACTACCTATTTGTGTGGACTAGCACCTCTGCATGAGCCCAGCCAGGATCCGGATGGTGGCTCCACACATTCCCAAGGTAAGCAAATGGGGCTGCAACCCATGGATGAACCTCCCTAGAGTCACTTAAAGAATAGTTTATTTTCCCTGCTTTGATAAGTCAAAACCAGTTCTCCAGAGTGCATGGCCTATGCTAAATCTATTTGTCATAGAGTTTTCAGCACCAAGAGAAAACTATTTCACAGCAATCCCAGCTGCTGGTAAGAAAATCTGTTAATTAAAAAAAAAAGTAGATGGGGTAGGATATCATGGAGGTCATCACGAAAAGTGTTCAGGGGCACATTGCCTACCCATCATAGACTGTGCATAGGAACATAGGAAGCTGCCTTGTATTGAATCATCCAACTACCCTTGGTCCATCTAGCCCAGTATTATCGACACTGACTGGCTGCAGCTCTCGAGGGTTTCAGGCAGGATTCTTTCTGTTAATCAACCCCTTTGACTGTTTAGTGTACAGTATGCGCAGTAAACACCTGATATTGTGTTTCTCTGCAGAATCTGTTGGGCTATTTCCACAGTGGTTCTGAAAACTTCAGTGGTGATGCTTGTGAAGTGAAAGTGGCAGCACCTTCCCTCTCGCCTAGTGCCGAAGCCGAGTATTGGAGAATACGGGCCATGGCCCAACAGGTAAATGACATCAATCCATGTCGTGAGCAGATGCATGTTAAATTAAACCAGCCTGGGCCTCGAGGCAGCCTTAACACTTCTAGTGAAATTAATGGTGTTTCAAAATGCTTAACTTTGAGTGGATCGTGCCCTGCAGCATTTTCTTTTACAAATGCCTCCTAGTGAGATCTCTTAACCAATCAAGCTCTCTCGGTTTGTTGTTGCTTTTTAGTTTACATTATGGAGCATAGAGCTTTTTTCTTTTTTTTTTTGCTGCTCCGCTGCCATGCCACTGAATTTGGCAGCAGGAAAAAGCTGTTTTGTGGCAGGCTGGGGTGGCTGCATGTGGCCTATCCAAGCTCTCGTTGATTCCAGAACATTGTTGCTCTTGCTGAGTTGAAAATCTTTGGTTGGGCCAGGCCATAAGCCTTTTTGTAATGAAACCACTCAGTGGTCCTACAAGCTAGCATAGTCAATTTATTTTATTTGGGGAGGGGATGTCACTCATTCTGCTGGACACTCTTGGCTCATTTTCCTAACTCTGTTGGCAAATCTGGCTTAAAGATAAATAAGGAGATGCTTTGTAGTGAGTGAGGCCAGGGGTCCGTCCGATCCAGCACTGCCTACTCTGTTATTCTGCATGGATGTTACTGACCATCGTCTTGCCCCTTGCTCATCCTGCTACCTGAGATCCATTAAGACACATCTTTTTAATTTAGCCTTTTAAATTCTGTAGTTTTAATGTTCTGCTGTTCTTAATGTTCTAGCTTTTTACTGTTTTCAGTTGCTGTACCCTGCCTTGATGGCTTTTTAGCAAATAAGGCAGTATAGAAAATAATACTAATTATTATTATTAATCATAATAGTGTGGACATGCCAGAGATTGGACTGGGGGGGTAGTACATATGCAATTTACGTGGTCCACTGCTGCAGCTGGAATCAGCACAGGGCTTCAGCAGGTTGCTATAATTTGTTCTGTAGGTGTTCATGTTAGACACCCAGTGTTCTCCCAAGACACCAAACAACAAGGAAGGATTTGAACACGCTCAGTCCTGTGTGCTTATCATTGAGTTGCCTCCTGACAAGAAGCCCAATGGGCATACACAGAAAAGGTAAGGCAATTTTTTTTCTATGGCTAAAGGGGAAGCAAGCCGAGGTATGAGGCAGATGCAAGAAATAAAGGACTGATCTTCACCAATACAGTATTTCAAACTGGACAAAATTGTTTCTTGTAGTGAAGTATGAAAGGCAGCCTACACTGATCCCAAGTGTGAATATAATGAATTCATTACTTTGCAGCGGGGAGCTGGGGATTGCATGACACTTTTTCCCCCATCCTGCCATTCCAGTCTTTCCTCGGGCTAAACATTTGCCAAGGTTGGCCGTGCTCAGCACTCAAAAGGTGACCTTGGTCTCCGTAGCATGCAGGAGATGATCCTAGACCTGCATCTGTAATTCTGTATCTGAGACAGCCACAGTATTTGGGGAGAGGGAGACAGTAAAATGTGTAGGTTAACACATTTCCATGAGCAGAATCATAATTCCTATATTTATCGTAGGCATTTTGTAGAAACAGCAAGTAAATTATAGGCATATAAGAATTGCCTTTCTAGTTCATCTAGTCCAGCGTTCTGTTTCTTACCAGATGCTTTGCGAGATTATGATGTTGGCCAGCCCCTGGTGCTTGTGCCTAGCGTCTGCTAATCAGCTACATTGCCTCTGAACATGGAGGATCCATTTAGCTACCATGGATAATAGCTGCCATCAGGGCCAAAATGGACTTCAAATCCGTATCTAGCAGCTATATCTCTTTTCCTGTTGACTGCATAGTAGGCACAGGGGCCCCAATCCAGACTGGAACCTGGCTGGAATGGGGAGTAGGGGCGCTTTTAAGTTCTGGATCGGGAGCCCTGTGCCTACTCTAGAGTAAAAATGAAAAGCGAGACATAGCTGCTAAAGGCAGGTTTGAAGTAATGTCTGCTTGGGCCTTTAGAATGGACAAGAATAGGGACAAAGGCAAAACTTCCCGTCTTTTCTACAGCTGTACTAATTATCTCTCCCCACACTTGCTTGCCTTTACAGAGAGTCTGTACTGATCATGGCCTTTTCTGGTAGTGCTTCAGTTACTTCCCCTTGCCCACTCTTCGTTTCCCCCTTCCCTGTAGATAATTTCCAAGTAGCAACGCAGATGTGTGTCGTCGTGTATGCAGTGCATCGTGTGGGAGGTGTTTGTGGCTTTTTCTTCTTCTTCTTCCTTTTTGCTACTGCAGTTACATGAGTTAAGCAGCCGCTGCTTCAGCTGTGCACTTGGGGGCAGAGCAAATAGCATTCATGCTGTTCCCTGTTTGCCTACACACCAAAGCTATCTGGGTGTTAGACATACATCATGGATGAAGGGGGCTGCATTCTCGAATTTATGTGAGCAGTGCTACGGCTGCTACCTGATCATTAGGCTTGCTACAACAATGGCTTTGCTTGCTTGCTTGTTTCTTTTTAAGCCTGTCGTGCATGTGCAAATCAGTAACAGTGTTAAAATTTTGTTTTGACTTAGTGGAGTTTCTCTCTTTCTATCTGATTTTTTTTTTTTTTTTTAATGCTGCCATCAATACACAGGAAGCTTGGGTAAGGGAACATTTATTTTCCTTCCATGCCATTTCTTGCCAAGGGCAAAGTAAAGTACTTTCTTGACTGGCGTTTTATTTACTGGCGCATATTATATACGCTTCCAGAGAAAATCTCATAGCTAGGCAATACAAGGAATAAAATATTCACCTACTGCCTAGTTTAAAAGGTTACAGATTTTCCTCCATTCTCAGGCCGATTAAGCCAGGAAGTGGGAACTGCAGTCGCAGCTGCAGCCCCTTGATGAATTGCAACCTCTGTCAGAGATGTTTTGAAATGGAAGCCTCACTCCCACAAGAAAGTTCCTGTGTATACCTCCCCTTCCTCACCACAGTGTTGTGTATGAGCACTAAATATGCCATGGTGGGATATTTGCTGGTTCACCACCAATGACCTTGGGTGCCCAGGCAAATTAGTATCACGCACAATGCTGGCATTCTTGGATATCTCACTGTATGACTTGCATGCCTTCCAAAAGGGAAACGCAACCCCAGAGCCACTTTGATCACCCAGCTGAAACATGCATGCAGTCGGGCATGTCACTTTGGCCAGTCGTCAGCTACTGTCTAGGATTTCTATAGAGAGAGTCCAAGCTTTGATGAGGCTCATCAAAGGAATACCAGAGTGCAGCCACTAGGGAGTGCAAGAGCACAACGGAAGGAGCGTATTAACATAACCGCATGCAGAAAAAACACTGAGGGCAGAAATGGAAAGGTGGGAGAGAAGCAAGCACAGACAGAAAACAACTTGCATTTTCTGTGAGGCTGAACGAAAGTAATAAGCCAGTGTGGCGTAGTGGTTAGAGTGTTGGACTGGGACTCAGGAGATCTGGGTTCTAGTCCCCGCTTGGCCATGAAACTCATTGGGTGACTTTGGGCCAGTCACTGCCTCTCAGCCTAACCTACCTCACAGGGTTGTTGTGAGGATAAAAATGGAGAGGAGGAGGAGGAGGATTATGTAAGCTGCCTTGGGTTCCTTGTAGGAAAAAAGGCGGGGTATAAATATAATAAATAAATAAATAAATAAATAATACATTTGGTAATAGAGAAGAGCAAACAGATTTGCTTGCTTGCATTCACACCCAGTTCTGTCTGAAAGAAGATCTCTTCTTGTAAGGCTGCAATCCTGTGCATGGCTAGTCAGAAGAAAGTCCCCTTGAATTCATTGGGACTTACTCGCTGGTAATTGGGTATAGGACTGCAACCCTGTCTTTATCCTATATCATCTTTGTCTTCTTCTACATACACAAAAAGAGAACAGCATAGCATCCTGGCCATCATTTGGCTCAGATCTTTAATCTTATTAATAGAAACTGGGACTATTTAAAGGGGCAATTAAAGGTAAAATCACCCACGTATGGGTGTCACTTTCTCTTTGAAAAACCTCATGTGCTAAATTTCCATTTGTTGGAGGAAAGGTGGCATAAAAATGTAATAGACACATTTGAATTTGGGGATTTAAATACAACTTTGGTTTGAAATTGTGGGAGAATTCAGGTGAGAAAACTCTCTGGGAAAAAATGAATTGCACAATGTCGCCTTTGGAATTGTAGCCCATATTAGTCTGGACCAGACTTCCCCAACCTGGTGCCCTCCAGATGTGTCGGCGATAACTTCCATCATCCCAGCCAATGGCCATGCTGGCTGGTGATGATGGGAATGTAGTCCAACACAACTGGAGGGAACCAGGTTGGGGGAGGCTGTTACAGGGATACCATTTTGATGGGAAATTCATAACAACTATGATAGAGTTACATGTTTGCCACCTGGAGGTCTTTGGAGAAAGAGCAGGATATAAGTATGACTGGGTGATGAAAGAAACTTTAGTGAGGTTCTAAACCTCTGTTTTTTGCTCTCTCTCTTTTGGCTGTGTGAAGCATCCCTTTCAGAACCATCGTAGTGAGCCTGCTGTCCCACCAAGTGCTCCTGCAGAATTTATATGATATTTTGTTGGAAGAGTTTGTGAAGGGGCCCCCTCACTCTGAAGAGAAGGTGGTGCAACAACTGCCAGAAACCAAACTGGCTGGCTTCCTCAGGTACATTTCTATGCAGAATTTGGCCGTCATCTTTGACTTACTTCTGGATTCCTACCGAACAGCCAGAGAATTTGATACGAGGACTGGGTTGAAGTGCTTGCTCAAGAAGGTATCTGGCATTGGTGGAGCCGCCAACTTGTACCGCCAGTCAGCAATGAGCTTCAACATCTACTTCCATGCCTTGATCTGTGCTATTGTTACTAACCAGGAAAACATCACTGCAGAACAGGTGAAGAAAATCCTCTTTGAAGATGATGAAAGGAGCACCGACTCATCCCAACAGTGCTCTTCAGAAGATGAAGACATTTTTGAAGAGACGGCTCAAGTAAGCCCACCAAGAGGGAAGGAGAAGAGACAGTGGAGGGCCAGGCTGCCATCTCTGAGTGTTCAGCCTGTCAGCAATGCAGACTGGGGTTGGTTAATCAAAAGGCTCCATAAGCTGTGCATGGAATTATGTAACAACTATATTCAAATGCATCTGGATTTGGAAAATAGTGTAGACGAGCTACCGGTCTTCAGAGGAGACCCTTTCTTCATCCTTCCCTCCTTTCAGTCTGAAACATCCACTCCATCTACTGGAGGTCTCTCTGGGAAGGACACGCCTTCAGAAGATGACAAAAGCCAGGTTAGGGACTCTCTCACAGAGACTGTCACTCCTAAGGGGGGAAGTGGAGATATACTGCTGCTTCCACCCTTGAGCCCCAAGACAGAGAAGAAAGACCAAGGCAGAAAAAAAGAGTGGTGGGAGAGCGCTGGCAACAAAATCTACACCATAGCCACGGACAAAACCATATCGAAGCTAATGACGGAATATAAGAAAAGGAAACAGCAACATCACTTGGCTACTTTCGCCAAAGAGATGAAAGTTGACAAGAAAGGGGACCTGCTAAATACGAGGGGGGCCGATTCCCCCCTCCCACAAAGGCCACAGAATCTGGTGGACCAAGGCCAAATGCGGCACTCCTTCAGCGCAGGGCCAGAGATTTTAAGGCAAGAGAAGAGGCCACGCTCCGGGTCGACAGTCAGCTCACTCAACATATCTGTCCGGGATGGGGAGGCGCAAATACAGGTAAGAAAATAGGGCAAGGGAGAGACTCAAATTGAAGAAAATATGCCTTTGAAATTAAGGCCATTGGTTTCCTTGTTTGGGTTTAAACAATAAGTATCACTAACATCCGTTACTTGCTATAGAATATGGGACACTTGTGACTGCACGGCCAGCCTTAAATATTTGGCACCTTTGGCAAAATACTTATGCACTGAGCCCTGCAATGTCTTGGCCTGAGTAGCCCATTCTAACCCACCTCACAGGCTTCTATTAAGCCTCACCAGGGACATTCTATTTTATTATTCCAGCTTTCCTTTGCCTCTCTTTGACCATCCTCTGATAGCCTCAAGTCCAAACTGGATGCTCATGACACATCCCACAATAACTGGGTTATCCAATGATTTGTGATGCTATCCCCTGCATGCCTGTTAGTTCCTCATTTTGGCATGATGGTCGCACCAGCTTCTCTATACATCTCGGCAGTGTTAAGATGCATTGTATACCTGGTGATCCAAGAAGTCTTGAGTTAGAAAAGGTCTGCTAAATGAAATAAAATAAATCGGCTCCTACCACGAGCACACTATCCTTCTTTTCTAGGGCAACTGCAGACTTTAAGAACATAAGGTCAGACCATGCTGGATCAGACCAAGTTCTGTCTAGTCCAGAATTCTGTTCACACAGTGACCAGCCAGCTGCCCACGGGATCCAACAAGCAGGACATGAGTGTAACAGCATCCTCCCGCCCATGTTCCCCAGCAACTGGTGTACTTAGGCATACCTCCTCTGATATTGGAGGTAGCATATAGCTCTCAGGGCTAGTAGCCATTGATAGCCTTATCCTCCATGAATTTGTCCAATCCCCTTTTAAAGCCCTCCAAATTGGTGGCCATTACTACATCTTGTGGAAGTGAATTCCATAGTTTAACAATGTGCTGTGTGAAGAAGTACTTCCTTTTATCTGTCCTGAATCTCCCAACAAACAGCTTCATGGGATGAACCCAGGATCTAGTATTATGAGAGTCTGAACTGCAGACTTCTTTTTCTAGGCAACCTGTCACACTGGACCACTCATATTTTCATTTGATTTTTATGCTGCATTGTTTCTAAAATCATCATTCCTGTTTTACATGTTGAACTATATTCTTCCAATTGCTGTTGTATTGCTGTTGTTTATCCAGCACATTTCCTCTCTCTGTGTGTTATTTTAGGCATGGACCAACATGGTACTGACCGTTCTTAACCAGATTCAGGCCCTTCCGGACCAGATCTTTACAGCCCTCCAGCCAGCAGTGTTTCCCTGCATCAGTCAGCTGACTTGTCATGTGACTGACATTCGGGTTCGTCAGGCTGTGAGAGAATGGCTGGGAAGAGTGGGCAGAGTTTATGACATTATTGTGTAGTAGACATTGATTGCATTACCAAGCAGAGACCAAATCTAAGGCACTTCAAGGCATACAAATAACATGCAGTTATTGAAAAGTTATCTTAAAACTGGTTGAGGGGTGTACATGTAACTGCCATTTGCTGGTCATTATTAACTGGCAATTTCTGTCACATGCTGTTAACTGCTTAAGAGCACAATCCAACCTTGCTCATGCCAACAAGAGAACATGATATGGCAGTGTGTTCACACACCGAGTGTCAACAAATAATACTGCACATTAAATCTGAAAATGCTATTAAGTCAGGCTGATACAAGAGAACTCCGCATATTTAACGTTGCATCATTTTCACAGGTGAGAATATTAGACTGAAGTATTTCTCTGCCCAAAGAAAGGAAGGGAAGATTGCAGAAAAATGAAGATAGTATGAAATGGACACCTTCATAAAATAGGCTAAGCAGAAAACTGTCAAATGGAGGGTTTAAATTTTCAAACCTTCAGTATCATTAGCGCCTCTCTACTCCAGTGAAATTTTGTCCTCAGAAATCAAAAAGCTTTGCATTCAAAATTTACTTGAGAATACTATGGACACTCGGGTGTCTTTAGTATAGAACCTTGCTGTGCCCCCAAATGAGGCAAAAATAATTTGCATTCACACAGATAGATAATTGAAGTATCAATAAATGTAGTAAGTGGGGTCAACTTATTCTAACAATCATTTTTCTTATAGAATAGGCAATGCAAAATGGGCCTTTCCAAATTCCAAAAATGACTACATTTTCAAATTAAATAATGCATGTTTCGTTGTATCTGACACATGGGTGGGAGGGAGATTCAGCTGTCCATGGGCTTTTCAGGCACTCCTAACACAATTTCTTGTCATCCTAGAGGTTGGTGTAGTATGTTCTGACATGCTGCTGAAAGTATCCTAGTCCTGTAACCAGCCTATGCAATAGCTAATCCAGTATAGCATTGCTACATGCCAGAGACCTCAAAGGCCCTTTGATGCTAATCCACAGCTCTTTAGGTGAAGAAGATGTTCATAAATATGGCTGCTCTTTGTTTCCTGCAAAATGTAAAGCAGTAAACATACCTGTTTCCTGTGCCAACTGTTTCCTCCCATCCCTACTTCATAGGTGAACGTATGTTACAAAGTTGACTACTGTCCCAGAATTCCCTGTTTTCAAACTCTGTGGCTCTGCTAAATTGTATTACCTCCCTTCTTCATCAAGAAGAAGGAATCTGAGATTTATGTTTGAAAGGTAGCATCGACTGAGTTATCACATTTTATCCTCACAACCATCCTGTGAGGTAGATTAGTCTGAGAAAGGGTGATCAGCCCAAAGTTATCCAGTGAGCTTCATGCCTGAGTAGGAATCTGAACCAAAACCTTCCAAATATAATACCATCCACTAACTATAACTGGCCTGTGGCTCACGCTGGCTCAGCTTGTCTGAGTGTGGAAAGCTAAGCAGGGTCAGGACTGGTTATTACTTGGATGGGAGACCCCTCCTCTAGTTTCCTGCATTGAGCAGGGGGTTGGACTCGATGGCCTTGTAGGCCCCTTCCAATTCTATGATCTATGAATCTATGAAACTACACTGGTCATCTTCAGTCCTTTTTCTTAAGCCAAGTTGTCTATCATCAAGCAGCTGAATATAAAGGCTATTAATTAGAAAATTATCTATCACATATAGGTGTAGCCACATAGATTATTTACTTATTTATTTGCTACAATTATATACTGTCTTTTCCCCACTGAACTGAAGGCAGTTCATAGCTTAAAACAATGGCTTACATTTTAATAGGCATGATACAAAAGAGGAAGGGGGCACAAAGAAGGGGGAAATAACCAAATTCAGGTACCGTGTCCACTGCATGAGACAGTTCTGATAGAAGAGGTTCCAGTTGGCAAGTGATTCTAGCCACACTCGTGGCAAGGGAGTTGCTGTCACAATTCTCCCTCTGATGTAGCGAGGTGGAATGGCCATTGATGGAAGCAGCTCCCATAGGAGAGGAGCCAATTTGGAGTTGGTTCCTGATGAGCCTACAGAGACACCCTGCTGTGACCTCTCCCTGACACAGCTAGGGGAAGTGGCTGCTGATTAAGACAGTTCTAGGAGTGGAAAAGTCAAATTATCATCAGTCCCAGCTAAGCCAATAGAGAGGGCCTTGCTGTCTCATGTTTTAAGTACTTCTCAAACTCAGCAGCTAGCTCTCATATGTCAGCCATCTGGAAATAGCATCCAGACAGCATGTGGGCCTACACACATGTCCATCACATACCATGTGCATCACACTGATTCCTGCAATCCCTCCCCTCTGTTTCTGAGGTCATTATTGGCAAGGCTGACCTAGCTACAGAGGTAACCCTTGCAACAACTGGTGTTTTTTAAAGGACACCGGCAAAGTAGCCTGTGACCCACAGAAGGCAATTTGGGGTCCCTTGCAATGTCACAAAAGATGCTGGGATCACAACCCTTGGATAATGTAGCTCAGCCTCTTGTGTCAGCCCTTATTATTGGTCTCAGTAATTGAGTTGAAAAGGTGCAAGAGCCTTAATCAGCCTGGTTTATGATGAATTGCAGTTTGCCTTGAAGTATAATGTTATCATTTCCCTTGCTCCTTTCTCTCTCTTGTTTGATTAACAGAAGACTATGAATGTACAAGTTCTGTCAGCTGCTGAACCTTTGTGATTATCTACTTCTTTGTCAAAGAAGCTGCTGCTGTGCCCTGTTTTGATCGTTTTCCTCTTTTATTTGGTTTTCAAGTTAAATATGCAGTGTTTCTATGGCTCTCTGTGAAGTTGGATTTTTTAGGGGAACCTTTTCAAGTGGTGCACGCCTACGTTGTTTGTTAGTGGGATTTTATATGCAACTCTAGCTTGTCACTATAAGTATCTGTTTAACAGAGTAAAACTAAGTAGAGAGACAAGATACACCATACACGGGATTTCTTCATCTATTTGACTGAATGCCAAAAAAAAGATTCCTGGATTGAAAAAGTGGCTTTTTTGTCCTGTACTATGAGGTATATGTTACACCTCATCCAAATCCAGATGCACATGAACCAGTATGTTAAGATTACTATGCCACAAGACTGTATGGCAGTTATTGGAGAAGTAAAAATGGACTGTGGTTACTGTTCTTAAGAGAGATATTAATCATTACCTGCCACCAACTGAAATAGCCATTTTAGACCACTCCATATGGCAGCTGTTGCCATATGGGTGAGTAGATTGTATCCAGCAGCTCACCCTACAATTCTGGAATTTTTCTCCACATTAAATCAAACCTATACACACACACACACACACACTATAAACTATAACACGTAATGCTGAGGAGCATGGAGCAGACAAGGCTGTATGTGCTACACAGCCTGCCTTGCACCCTTCAAGCTAGTCTGCTGACCTCGGGTGCAGTGGAGGACACAGTCCTGCCACCAGTGCTGAAACAAGATTCAACAGCCAGTCGGGTTGCCTTTTGTACTTGGAATCAAGGGAGGCACCATCTTATCCTCTGGCTCAGGCATTAAAATGTTTTGGGCCTGCCCTGGCAGGGAGAGACAGGGAAACACCAGCACATTCTGAGGACCTTCAAAGGATCGGGGATCAGGCAGATGCGGGGGGTGGGGCAGAATGGAAACTCATTCTGCCTCAGTTTGAGGATAAGTTTAACATGAAAGTCACTAACATTGGGTTAAATCCAATGTGAGTCCTACTTAGAGTAGATCCACTGAATGGGACTTAGTCCTATTTAGAGTACACTCATTGAAATGAATGGGACTTAAGTTAGTCATGACTAACATTGGATTTCACATATTGGGGTGTGTGGCAGGGGGCAGTTGGCTCACTATGAAAAGCTGCTGCAGCCTTATTAGATGATGATACAGAAATAAATGTCACAGACTTAGAAGGCAAATGTCAAACTACCTGTACACCACTATGTGCTTGACAGTGTGCTTACTGAGCTTCCCTCTGCTAGTAAAAGATTTCACTTCAATGGAGAGAGCCATTGCACTTTAAATATGCACTGGTAGGACTGTACCTTCCACTGGTAGGACTGAGAAAACTCTGGTGAGCACAGAGCTACATATGCATGGCAGATCCAGAAGGCATCCCTGTGAGACTTGGGTACATAGGAGCAAAGTCACATAGGCTAGTTCATACTCTCACTGAACTTTTGTTTCCTACCACACCCCATCTCACAGGTTGGGGGAGATACTGGCACAGGGCAATCAGGCACCTATGCCATACATGATGTTACAGGCATCATGGTGGGTAGAAATGTGCACCATTTCACCATACAGAGGCCTAGTGATGATATGAACTGCAGCTTAGGGTGGGGCGTGCGCATCGCTAAAATCATGGGGCTCTCACCAAAACTGGCTGCCTTGTGTCAGGTTCACTCCTCTGCCATACTGTGAGCTCAACTTGTCTTGTGTCCCAGCATCCCTACTCTGACTTCTTCCCCGACAGCAGCTGCCAGTGCTTTGGGGGCAGACGTGAAGTAAATGCTATGAGTAGAGACAGAAGGGGCAGAGCCTCAGCACAGGGCTGTCATTTTGGCTGACAGCCATGTGGGTGGTGAATTTTGTAGCATATATATATTTTTACCCATAGAGAACACTCTGTCTTAACAAAAGGGGAAAGACGCTGCACTAAAGAACTGCAGCATCCCTCTTAGAGTAACATATCTGCTTATTATATGGCAAGGGTATTATCAAATATCTTGACCAGTTCCAGCAATGGTTACTGTTTACTATATGGTAAACCATGCCATACTAAATGGATAAGAAGCTCTTTTGTATCTATTGCAATGAAGCGAAAGCCCCGATGGAGTATTTGCTCTCTTACGCCAAAGATGTAACTTGTTCAAAAATGAATATAACAAAAACAATGTTGTCTTGTAATAATGATGACTGCCATAACAAGTCTTGCTCCACTTCCCATAAAGGTATGAAAACGCAAGAATCCAAAATACTTTGAAGAGAGCAAATACATTTGTGTGGGTCCACTCCAGCCTTCTTATGCTCTTAGATGTGCATAGCCTTCTGCAAATGCAGTTCTCTAAGCACTGGAGGCCTGGGAATTGGGAGGAGGTTGGTAGTAAATAACTGCAGGGGGGCAGTTATGCAAGGGGGCACTGGATGGTCCCAAGTATGTCTTTGCCCTTCATCTAGAGTGGCCATACAAATTCAGCTTAAGCCTACAACTCTGAATTCCTGTCATCAAACTGTCCTAAGCTCCTGCCCTCCCTTTCCTTATGATCTTAAATTAAAAAATTGCTTCCCTCGTCCCTCTTCTCCTCTTTTTGTGAAACCTATTTGTTTAGTTTTTCCTGTGTCAGTGTTCAACAGTTCGTTGTAAGCCAGTTTGCGAAATGTATTTTGTGTATATTTTGTTGAAAGGGAATTCTTAAAAGGAAGATATTTTAAAACAAATTACAACTATTTATGTTGCTCGTGTTGTAGAATAAAGTAAATGCAAAACAAAATTATTTGCAGGTGGTTGTTGTTCTTTTAGGATATCAGCAATAGGCAACATGTTGGGCAATGGGCAGAAATGCTGGTCGAAAACAGAACCTGTAGCAGTTCTTACAGGGCAAGCCAACTGGGCCTCTTCTGTAACCCAGTTGGCTTGCCCTTTTCAGACAAGTGATGTGTCCACCTCAGGGTTTCCAGGCTGTAATTCTGAAAATAGTCATAAGCCTTGGAATCCTTGACCAAGCTTCTGAATTGTTGGCAGGTTGTCAGACATCCGTTATTTTACTTAATCTGACTTTTAAAACTATGTTATGACAGGTGGTAAGTATTGGAGTATGAAAAGTCAACTGCCTTGACAAAGATTTGTCGCTCTTGACCCTCCTTGCCAGACTCCACACACAGCCCTACCAATTTTTCTAGATTCCACCCAGGCACCATCTATGACCTGTCAGGTTCTGCCTCCAGCCCATTTGGCCCAGTGGTTTTTAGTTCAAGTGTTGACAAGCCTAACACAATATGCTCAGCATATCAGTTGGTGCATCCATCCTTAAGCCCTCCTTATAGACACAGCATATCCTGCCAAATGTTGTGCATAATCTGATCCTATTGTGTTGTGGGGAGGCACTTGTTGCATCATGTTGTCTCCTTCCAGACAACACCTTACAACAGCTAGTTGCAGCAGTCTCCAGAGCCCTGATAGGCCCCCAAAGCCAATTCTCTAAATATAATTCTTAGACAGGATCCAAAGAAGTGCATGCCTTAGCATCCATATAGAGGCACTTCAACCTCGGGTCCCTTCCTTCCCAAAATCATAATGTCATGGTAGCCTCTAAAAAGCTGCACTTGGAAGGAGAAGTCCAGAAATTGTCAATGCGCACATGGGAATATTTGAGCATGCACCCAGAGCTTTGAAGGTCCTTATAAGTGTGTTTGTGGCTTCTTTGAAACAATGTTTTTAATCATGAATAGACTGTAGTTGTGTCCCACCCTTCCTACAAGGAGTTCACAGTGACTTTAAAAACAGTCTTGGTGACACGGAGTTTACTGAGGCTTTAAAACAAATTGTGAGCTACAGCACTTAAAAATAAAGGTTTGAGCTGCACATAAAGTGTTTCTCCTAGCATGAGAATGTGAATGGTGATAGGCATCTGAATATGTACATCCAAGGCTTGGTAATATCCTTGTGTAATCTTTCTATGAGACTGTGGGGTGAAATTCAAAGTCTAGGGCAGGAGCAGACAACTTGTGGCCCTCCAGATGTTGTTGGACTGCAGTTCCCATCATACCTCACCATTGGCTATGCTAGTTAGGGCTGAAGGGAGTTGTAGTCCAGCAACATATGGAGGGCTTTAAGTTTCCAGTCCCTGTTCTAGAGTTCATCTTCCTTTGGCTAACCTTACTAGCTCAGTCCCCCTCCCCATCCAGGAAACCTGGGACCCCAATATGTATGTCTGGGCAAGTGTTTCCCCACTCTGACACCAGAGATGTAACAAAAAGCAAATACATGTATTTAAATACCTGTACCTGTAAAGGACACAATTGCATGGAAGCTGGCTGCTTCTTTTCCAAACACAAGCAGTAGTATCTCATGAGTCTAAAAAACTGACCAAAGTCTTGGTGGACAAATTGAAATCCAAGACTCTGAATCCTACTCAGAGTTACCCTTGGGTGTGGTTGCTGTCTAATGACCGATGTCCCTGCTTCTGGAGTGAGAGAGTTTCTCTAAGAAGGTGCAGATGGTCTGACACACATAGCTTGCTCTTCAGTTATGTTATAATGAATTGGTTGGCCAACTACCCTCGCCTGGAAGTTACCTTAGCAAAGGTGCTGTGGCACAGGTGTTTAGATCAGTTTAAGAACCCAGCAGAAGCTCCTTCACTTTTCAGGAGATAGATCAGCTCAGGCAGATGATGAGCAGATAAGTGGGCAGCAAGAGTTTCTTCACTTCATAAGAACAACACTGTAAGTGTGTGTGCAAGATGGACATTTTCTCATGAATATTATTTTGCAGTCAACATTTATATAATATATAACAAAGGAGAAGGATTCTAGTCCCTATAATTGCTGAAGACCTTATAGATTCATAGGATTCATAGATTATAGAGTTGGAATGGGCCTACAGGCCATCGAGTCCAACCCCCTGCTCAATGCAGGAAATTAGAGGAGGGGTCTCCCATCCAAGTAATAACCAGGCCTGACCCTGCTTAGCTTTCCACGCTCAGACAAGCTGAGCCAGCATAAGCCTTGGGTGAAAATTCTAGACAAATAATTACATGAGTATTATTATAAAATCATATCTGTATTTTACAATACAGGCAATGTTTGCTTGGAACAGATTCTAGGCTTTCCCACATTTTCCCCTTCTTTGTCTAAGGCACTAATCATCCGGCAGGAAACACATTGTTTTGTTTTGCTGAGCATGAAGAGAGCTCCTGATATCAAATCAATACTGCTGCATAGTTTCTTTTCATGTATAACTGCAGTCAACTTTACATTGTATAACTCATGCTTCTGTTCTTCTGTTTTCTTTCACTCACTCCAGTCCTGCTAAGGAGCCCAGTTAGTGCTTTCTCCTACTTATTCTGGTGTAAACTTTGAGGAATGGACAGTACAAAGACTTACAGAAACACTTGTAGTGTCTCGATATTATTATAGAGCAAATATTTACAACAAAATATAATCACAGGAGAGTAAGGCATTTTTCTCTATCGGTTTGCATTCGAGTCCTTTAGCAGCAAATGTTTGGAATGCTGGCTGCTGCTAACCAATATCTATTAAGATAGTGCTTAAAGATTAACAGATTATAAATAAATAAATAAAATGCTGTCATTATGTTTACTAATCTTATGGAGTTTCTGGCAAGTAGCAGTGTGCTAAATCCCGGCTCTCAGAGCTCAGTTCAAATTTAGGTAATAACATTCTGTCATCAGAAAATTCTTTAGTACTTCCTGTTGCAGGGACAATTTTGTTTCCTCCTAAACATTAACAACTAGCTTAATGGTCAAAAAAGCCTTATTCAGACATTCAACCCCAATTAGAATTGTATGAGAAGGACAGCAGGGCTGGGCTGGTTAGTCCCACTCCTCCATCGAATCCCTGATGCCCAGACCCACCACCCTCCATGGGTATGAAGCGGGGAGCCTGCTCTACACGTGTAGTTGCTCTGCATGATCTAGACCAGGGCTCTTCAACCTTGGGTCCCCAGATGTTGCTGGACTACAGCTCCCAGAATCCCTTGCCATTAGTCATGCTGGCTGGGTATGCTGGTAGCTGCTATAGGCCAGCAACATCTGGGGATCGAAGGTTGGAGAGCCCTGATTTAGACCCTGATCACACAGGTTTCTAAATCACATGGGGAGCCAACATGTCTAGAGCAGGATCTCCCTGTTTCAGACCTTCTCCTCCAATGAGTAAGTGGGAATGTGATGGAGAGAATGCCCTCCTCAAGATGTGCACAAATTCTAAAAGTCTATTATTTCTCAATGTCACTCATTCCTTCAAACAAACAAAACTGCAAGCAGTAAAATACAATTTCATATCAGGTACACCTAATCCACCCCTTTCTTTCGCATCCTGGGCGCTGTAGTCCAACACATCTGGAAAGCCCGAGGCTGGGGAAGACTGCTCTAGCTCCATTTGGTCCTTGGGTTGGGTACTGGTTTTAGTCTGTAATTGTTGTGCTTTTAATGTATTTGTTTTATTATTGTTTTAATCAAGTTTTTATTTATCTTTGATTGTAAGCCACCTTGAGTGCCATTTTCTTGGTAGAAAGGTGGGGTACACCTTTCTACCAAGAAAATGGTACAAATCAAATCAATCAATCTCCAACACAGGGACGGCCCTACCATTAGGCAGAGTGAGGCAGTCACCTCAGGCAGCAGATGCTGTGGGGCAGCAGCAAGGTGTAGGAAGGCAGAGTTGTATGTGCCATGTGGGTTCCCTGGGCCCTCTAAGCTGGCCTGCGGCCCTCATGGAGGATGCTGTCCCAAAGTAAGATTCAGCCAGTCCAGTCGGCTTTTGTACATGGAATGAGGGTGGGTGCCATCCAGGGCCGGTGCTACCATTAGGCCAACTAGGCAGCTGCCTAGGGCGCAGGGCTAAAGGGGGCGCAAAAATTTGGAGGGGGACACATTCTGGCACCGCGCCAGAGACGCCTTGGGGAAAAAATCCAGTGCTAAAATGCGTATTTTACAAAGTTTGTTTTACCAATCATATCCTGACTTGAAGTGGGGTGGCATACGCTTTCGGATGGCTGCGTTGCCTCTTTGCCTTTCCCGAGGGCATTGGGAACCTCGCATGATGCGACTGGGGCAGCCAAGGAATCCCTTCCCTGGAAGAAAGCTTGCAGGGAGACGGAGGCGGAGTTGGGCGCTCTCGCCTAGGCTTACCTAGAGGTTAACATGACAGAGCTGCAGTCCTAGAGAGGCCGAGAATCGGTAGAGAGAGCCGATCGTCTTCCTCTTCCGCCTCCCCGGGAAATTTGCCTGTTTGGATTTCTCAGGACTGGAGCTACTGGCTGCAGATTTAACATTTCCAGGGTGGGGTGTGTGGGTGCAATGCAACACCCGTGTGTGTGGCACAGGTGAGCTAAATGGAAGAAAGGCCTGGACTCAGTCAGGGGCGAGGGAGAAACAGCAAGCAGGGGGCGAGCCCTACAAGAGGAGCCGTGCTAGTCTGCCGCAGCGAAAGGCATGACAAAGAGCCTTGTGGAGCCTTAAAGGCTAACACCTTGATGGGGGCGTGAGAGGATGCTGGGGAGATGCTGGTAATATTTAGCGGTCAGACTGTGCTTTTTTTGAGTGTCCAAGGCACTTTTTCACACCTTTCCCCGCAGTAATCCTTACAACAGCCCTGTGAGGTAGGCTGCTATTGTTATTATTTCCCTATTGCAGATGGGAGAGAACTGAAGAGGTCAGGCATGGGTGAGGAACCTTTACTCCTCCAGATGTTGATGGACCTCAACTCCCATCATCCCCAACCATGGCCTGTGCCAGCTGGGGCTGATAGGAGTTGTAGACGATCCACTTCTGGCAGGCCACAGGTTCTCCACCCCTCAGGTAGAGTGAGAAAAGTGGTTTGGATAAGGCCATCCTGGGAGTTTGTAGCTGAAGTGAAGTTTGAGCCAAGCGCTTAGAGGCAGCTTTTTGTTTTCTTCCCCCGACCCACCCTACTGACCTGTGTGAGGGGAGGGGACCATCTAGTAGGGATACACAAATAGGAGAGGCACAGAAAACCATTGTGAAGGTGGGATGGGACGGGACACCTCAGCAGCCAGTTCTGTTACAGTATCCAGCAAATGGCTGTTCCTCAATTTTATGCTGCTTTTATGCCATTTTATTATGTTTATGTTTTTGTGAACTGATGTGAACCACACAGAGAACTTCAGTATTGGGCGGTTTAGAAATGAAATAAATAAATACATTCTGCAATTATGAAGACACCTCTGCATTTGCTAAGTCAAGGAGCCTCTGCATAGCAAAAAGTCCCCCACTCTGTGGGAGGAGATGTAACAGCCATGACATTGCAGCTGTTCTCAATTTCAGAAATATCAATTCCAATCCTGTGCATATTGATTTTTTAAAAATATATATGGTTTCATTGCGTTATTGTTTATCATGTATGTGGTTTCTTTTCAGTTGTGGATTTTATTATTGTTAGACACCTTGAGCAGGTTTTATGGAAAGGGGAGGTATAAATCTAGTTTCCTGCATTGAGCAGGGGGTTGGACTTGATAGCCTTGTAGGCTCCTCCAACTCTATGATAAGATAACAAAGCATGGTAAAAGTCTAAGCCAGCTTTTTACGACGCATATTGGGTGTCCCCAATTGCGTTGGACACACAGCTATGTACCTAGAAACTGGAGTAGGCCTTTTGGAAATGAGAGCTCGGGTACAGACCATCAAATTTTGGTTGTGCCTTTATTTTTCATCTGGGTACCACAGTTATGTACAATCTATGTTAATGGATTCTTATGCTAGCAAATGGTCTCTTTTGGTCCAACATAAGATTCGCTCAATTGGCATTCTCCTTGATTCCATTTTTATGCTCAGCCATCAGCAAGCCTTAAGATTGGTGTCCCAGGGGTTGTATGACATTGAAAGCCAGGAGTTATTTTCCTTAGCAAATAGGACTTGCTCACCTATCGCAAACAGTGTGCTGCCGATTTATGGATCTCCCGCCTCTTACATGTCACCTCTTAGAAACTTTCAGGCTCACAATGCATTTATATTAGCCGGATTCAACATCTTACTTCCTGTTTATGTGACCACAATCCAACTGTTACCACCCAAGTTGCTAAATTCCTTTTAGCTGTAATGCAAAGGAGGGTCCTTTTACTGGGAAATAACTGAGAGCTGACCTATCTCTACTCTTATATATACTCTGTGAGTTTGTGTAAACGTGGCTGATTTGTTTTATTTGGGTCGTAAGACCGTAATAAACCTTTAGTAGTAACAAGTCATGGTGAACAACCCACAGTTCACAAGCCAACGACAAACCATGGGTTCTCTTCATGGGATCTCCGTGGTTAACAAACCATGGCTTGTTAGCACAGCTGGGTTCAGACAACATGATAACCCACATTTCATCAGCAACCCACACTCAACCTATACTCAAACCCTTGAGTGTGGGTTATCGTGTTGTCTGAACCCAGTGTTTAATAGGGCTTACACTCTGGCAGATGTACCGGTATTTAAGATTACAGCCCAACTGTAATGCCCTTGATAACTGATATTTGGGCATAGATATTGGACATATATTGTTCTTTCCCTTATAGCAGTCTACATATATATCGACCCTAAAGAGTCCTGTGAAATTTGCACTTGCATTTCAAACATCATTTCATTCAGCCTGATCCTATGCACATTTAATGGGATTTACTCCCATATACCATAAGTGTGGATTGTCTTAGGCTTTGATCAAGATTTCCCTTTGTTCTTGTTTCTGATCTGGCTACAGATATTGTTCTTTCCTTTTAAAAAAGAAATCACATATATATCCACTCTGAGGAAGAGTCCTGTGTGACTCAAAGGTTTGTACCAGTATTTCAGAGACTAGTTGGTCCAAGCTAAAGGCAGTCATTCAACACTCAGAGATTCTTGTTTTCAGTAGCTTTTATGTTAGAAATTGTATTTTGTTTCAGTGGCATGGATTTGTGGGAAGAAAAGGGAGTACGGGATAGTATCAACTAACTAGCAAAGGTTGGGCCCTCCAGATGTTACTGGCCTACAGATCAGTTTTAAAATCAGGTGTTGTGTTTTTTTAATTTTCAGATTGCTGTTTCTTGTATTTTTGTTGCTTTTGCTTTTATGGTTTTATGTTCTATTTTGTACCTAAATTGTTTTTGTTTTTTTTATTGCGAACCACCCTGACAACTTTATGTTCTTTGGCTTACGCTTTTATGGTCTGTGGCTGGCTCAGCTTGTCCAAGTGTGAAAAGCTAAGCAGGGTCAGGCCTGGTTATTACTTGGATGGGAGACCCCTCCTCTAGTTTCCTGCATTGAGCAGGGGGTTGGACTCGATAGCCTTGCAGGCTCCTTCCAACTCTATGATCTATGTTATGGGGAGGCATATGAATATCGTAAATAAATAAAACAAACAAACTCCCATGAGCCCCAGCCAGCACTGGCAATAGTCAGAGCTGCAAGCCATTGCCAGGAGGCTTCCCAAAACTATGCATCCCCAGGAGGTCCTGCATTTTCTATTGCAGCATAAATTGGTTGCCAGTTTCCCCAATGTTTCAGGGGCACTCAGAATACTATTAACATTACCAGTTTCAGTGGCCAGTGGAGAAAGAAGTTTTTCCAAATTAAAATTAATAAAAAATTATCTGCGTTCAACAATGTGCCAAGGAAGACTGGTTGGCTTGGCAACCATTTCAATTGAATCTCAGTTAGCATCTTCTTTAGACATTAAATAAATGGTTTGCCAGTTTGCCAAGAAAAAGGCAAGGAAAATGAAGTTTTAAACATGAAATGTAGTTTCTGTCACACTTCACCAGGAATTTTTCTATATAGCAAATTGGTACTACATCAACATGTATTTTATATATGTTTGTCAATGTCTATGATAATAATTTTTTTAGGTTTTGCCAATTGACTTTTATTTCATAATGGGCATAGGGCTGGAGGGAGGGAGGGCTCAAGTGGGAGGGGGGGCGCTAAATATCAGATCTTGCCTAGGGCACCAAACTGCCTTGCACCGGCCCTGGTGCCATCTTGTCCTTTGCCTCAGGCAGCGAAATATCTTTGTCTGGGCCTGCTTCAGCGGCTACCACTACAGGGAGACAGCTTTTGAAGAGGCTGCCCTTGACGCTAGAAAAAAAAACAAAACAGGGAGGACGAGTGCTGAAGCCTGGGGCGTTGCTAGGCATGTAGGCCAAACTAGACGTGGAATTACACATTTAGCCTGCCTTGCAATATTCTTTTTTTTTTTTTAATTGGCAGTGCGGGGGGGGGGACTGAGCTGAATTGGGACTATGGCATCGGGGGGGGGATTTTCACACTTCCCCCCCCACTGTAGTCCCACTCAGAATCTCCCCCCCCTCCACACTTGCTACTTACAATGGGAGGAGAGCTCCCATTGACACAAATCAGAGCTTCCCTCCCATTGCAAATAGCAGGCAATGGGGGTGGGGAGGAAGATTCCAATCAGGACTATGGTGGGGCAAAGGATTAAAGCCCCCCTCCCGCTAGGCCAGCTATTAAAACTCCCCCTATTTTATTTTATGTTTTAAATCTTTCATGCCAAGGCTAAACACATGGCTGTGTATGAGGCAGGCCCAGGACATTTTGCTGCCTGAGGTGAAGGACAAGAAGGTGCCCCTCCCCATATCATGTTCAGAAGCCAGTTGCATCTATCTTACTTCAGTGGCAGTTGCATCTTCCTTCAATGTCCTCCACTAGGCACACCTGAGACCACAGGCTAGTTTAGGAGCCCCAGGAGAGGTTGTGTGGCATACACAGCTCTGTGCTCAGACAGACGGGAATGGCTGGGGAGTCCAGGAGGAACAGCCAGCATCTGCCACCTGAGGTGATTGCCTCGCTCGGCCTAATGGTAGGGCTGGGTGTGTTATGAGGCATTATTCTGGAGACAGGGCCTGTGATAACATAGATGTCAAGACCCTCATCCCTTCTTATCACTGGCTGACAAACATTTTCCTGTTTTCACAAACCAGGTCACTGTCATCTCTAAAAAAGATAATCTCCATGGCTGAAGATTGGGAGCAGGTGTCCAGACTACACAACACTTGATTTTTCTTCTGGCTCATTCCCTGTTTGATCACTGACCTTCCTGACATTTTATTTTACAGCGTCTTCATATATTTTTCAAGGCCCAAAGTCATTATGATAATCTGCTGCCTTATGTTACAAAATCAATACAATTTTACCCCAGTCGTCCTCCCCTAACAGTCCATCACTCTTTGCTTGCGATTGCAGGCCTTGAGGCGATTGCAGAGGACTATTAGAGCCTTAGAGCCTTAGTCTGTGAAGTGAATCACTCCCACAAAATGGAAGATATTGTATCAGGTTTCCTTTCTTGTTACACAAAGAACATTTGCGCTTCCTGCATTTGTTGGCTTGAGGTCAGAAAGTTTGTCATGGAAATAGCACTGATTAAATATTTAGTAGTTCGAGTTCCTTTAAAAAAAATAAAAATCTCAAGGTTTATGTCTCCTTCAGCAGGATCAGTGAGCTCATTAAACAAGAAGAAGTTGTGAGGGGAACAGAAATAGAAAACGTAATGCCTTGCTGTGACTGTCATTAATTGACAAAGGAACAAAACCTGCCATTATCGAAAATTAATGAGGCCACTTTGCCAAACCCCTTCAATCAATCTATACATTTTCTTTTATTTATAACTTTCTAGTTATCATGAGGTCACTAATCCTTACCACCTACCTCAGCATCAACAAACTAGCTATAATAAATAAATACAAAATCCTATTCCCCAAATCCTGTCATTTTAGCAATCAGATCCAAACGGCAGAGCTCAACAGACAAAAAAATGTTTTGGGATGTGCTTGACAATGCTTTGAGTTCCTGTCTAAGCCCTGCAGCTTTTATAAATGCAAGGGCTTGTGCTCAAACCCATTCACTATTGGTGTTGAAACTACTACAGAAATTGCCCCAACCACCGCAGCACTAGGACAGCTTTCCCCAGTGTGGTGCTCTCCAGATGTGTCAGACTACAAACCCCATCATCCCTCGCTGGCACAGCCAATGGCCATGCTGGAAGTAGCAGTCCAACCATCTGGAGGGCACCAGGTTGGAGAAGGCTGTGCTAGGACTTCTCCAGGAAATAGCTACTACTCTCTTGAGCAGAAGTGTAGCTCATGTGGGAGGGGGAGTAGCTAGCTCTATAGTGTAGACATCTCAGGAAGTGATTTAGTTATGCCTCTCTGGTGTAACATAGGAAACTGACTTATCTAAATCAGACTATTTATCTGGTTGGCGTGTCCAAGAGTGTCTCCCTTGGTTTGGGAGGTCAGCTGACTCTCTTCAGGAACGTGGCGTCAGCAGCTTTACAGCACTCAGGCAAATACTGCAGCCTACAGGAGGCCTTTGGCTAGAGCACTGGTGGCACAGGAGATACGGTGCCAAAGACTGGCTGCAGGAGGCCCCCATTTGAGACCTCCCTTGGCACCTTATTACAATAGCCTTCTGAAAAAAGTAAGGAAGGGGACTGTCACAAAAGGTAACTCTGCCCCCCTCCCTGCATAATTTGTGCACTGGCTCTTACAGAATGTGCTTTTTCTGACTAATAAAGCCCCTTGTGCATTAAGTAGTTTGCAGTAAGTATGTGCACAAATGTATCAGAAGCTAATCCCGTACAAATATTTTAGGAAATGAAAATGAGATCTTTAGGGTAAAACCCAATGTGGAGGAATTTTATTATTGGCAGAATGACATTAAACATTCCTATTTTGGATGCAAATACAATGGAATAGGCTATGTAAGGACAAGACTGAGGTAACCTTTTACTATTAAAACCTTGCCTAAATCTCTTATTATGACTGCTGTTTAGAAGTCCATGCTTAAACCATGTAATTCAGAGAGGGATTATAAGGTGAATCTGCCAAAGTGCCCTGACAAGCTTTAGTGAGACATTTCATTGGTGGCCTCAAGTGAGAAAGCCATCGCAAACTGTTTGTTGTGGGACTAATGAGAAGTAGGCTTCTGTGGAGATTAGCAAAGCCACAAAAACACGAGGCAGCTACTCTGCGGTAGTTTAATCAAAAGCAGATGATTAACTTATCTAGTTAAATCTCAGATGAATCATTTGCCATCTCCAGACTGGAGCCAAAAGTGCACGTGGCCTAAACCACCATCAATCACATTGCTTTGGTCAATGTGGTTGCCTGGAAACTGCTTGGCTGGCTGGGGAATGCTGGGAGTTGTAGGACTTCTTGCTGTCTAAACATGCATAGAATTGCGCCCTTTGTCCTTTTATTTAGAAGTAAGCCCCATTGTTTTCAATGGGGCTTACTCCCAGGTAAGTGTGTATAGGAATTGGAGCCTAAGATTTTTTTTCATCTCTAAATCAAGGGATTTTTTTTGAGTTTGTAAAAACAAGTAATATGCCATGGAATGTTGGAAGCGCCTATTTTTTTTAATTTGAATGAAAACCATAGATATGTGGGTATTTATGCTCTGGGGAGTTTCCAAGTCAATATTGCTGGCACTTCTGTTGAGACCATCATCTCACTATGGTATGGTGAGATGGAATGGGCTAATGAGTGATAGG
Organism: Shinisaurus crocodilurus; assembly: GCA_021292165.1. NCBI lineage: Eukaryota > Metazoa > Chordata > Lepidosauria > Squamata > Shinisauridae > Shinisaurus > Shinisaurus crocodilurus. The sequence goes on along the minus strand of CM037879.1, from coordinate 93,535,334 downwards.
ATCACTCCAAGGTATCCTCTCCAGCACTGTTGAGTGCAACTAGTTCCCTGGTTTACTGGGGACCTATGGACTATGAAATAGGCAGGACAATGACTAGAATGCAGATGGCACAAATCTCATAGTGAATATGACTGAGCACAAGTGCCAACTTTGTGCTTGTGTTGGAGGCTAAGAGATTATACTTCTCTGCCTCCTTGAGGTAGCTGTCCAGCAGAACTTTTCTGGGTGATTAATATGTTGAAATCAGACCTAGGTGGGGATGTTGTGGAACCCTCAGAGAATTGCTGTGACAACTTTGCAAAGGCACTTTAGGATAAAGTCACTCATACCTGCACTGAACTTGATGCCATCCTTGATACAGTTCCAGTGGACTGTCCAGAGCATCATCTAGTCTGGTTCTGTGGGATCAGTTTCAATAAATGTAGCCTGAGGATATGGATAAAGTTCTTAGAGGGGTGCAGCCAACCACTTGTATTCTTGATCCTGGCCTATCTCAGCTATTAACAACTAGGCAGGGTGGGATGGGGACTAACTGGGTGGGTCCAAGAAGCAGTGAATATCTGCCTGTGAGAGGGACTGGTGTCAGCTGCCTTGAAAGAGGCAGCTGTGCACCCACTCGTTAAGAAACCTTCTTTGGACCTGGGAAATTTTAACAAATATTGGCTGGTTGCCAATTTACATTGGTTGGAAATGATTTTTAAAAGGGCAGTGGTGGCTCAACTCCAGGTGCTTTTGAAGGAAGCAGATTATCAAGATCCATTTTCAATCTGGCTTTAAGCCTGGATTTAGTGCTGAAATGGCTTTGGTCACCCTGACAGATAACCTTTGTCAGGAGAGAGGTGGAGTGCAAATCTGTTGACCTTGACCTTTCAGTGGGTTTTGATGCCATTGACCATGGTATCTTACTGGATTGGCTCTGTGGGTTGGGTGTTGGAGGCATGGTGATACGGTGATTCCACTCCAGGTTTAGTCATACTTCGAGTAGACCCATTGAAATCAGTGGGACTTGAGTTAGTCATGACTCACATTCCATTGATTTCACTGGTTCTACTCCAGGTGTGACTAAATCTGGATCTAAACCATTATATTTGTACACAACACTGGTATCCACAAGGATGAAGGGCAGTTTTTAAAAATTAAATGTTGTTGTTGTTGTTAGTCATGTTTATATCATGCCTTTTCCTCCAAGGAGCCCAATATGGCATACATGATCCCCCTTCTCTCCATTTTATCCTCACAACAACCCTGTGAGGTAGGTTAAATTGAGAGTTGGTGACTGGCCCCAAATCACCCATATGACATGTGGAGAGGAGGTCACTGCCTTCACTGGGTATGCCACCACCAGCATCCATCATCTGTGGTGAAAACGATCCCATCTATGGGGTATCTTATTTTTTAGCAATGTTCATATTTCACAGCCTGAGGAACTCCTTGCCAGTATAACTCAGAGCTCCACAAGTTTTCTGCTGCAACCAATTCCCTTAGAATACTTTTTTTAAAAAAACAACCCACTAGTAGCTGTATATGTAAGAAATGTTTTTTTTAAAAAACAACAACAAACAAACAAAAATTAATAAAAGTATAAATTAAAAACATTGCTCTAATGGTTCAAACCGATCAGCACGAAAGGGTACATTTAAGCATTCAAACAGGAATAAACAACTGTTTCAAGTCAGAAATTGGCCTCTGATAAATTGGAAGATCCAGCAGCAAACCTCCCCTAATACACTAGGGCTGAAGGGATGCATGCGCGCACAGTGTTTGAAGTGAACCTAATTTACATTGCTTTCACAGTGACTGCCTCAGAGCTGCCACTTCCAGTTGCCTGCTTAGAGGGGGGCACTTCGAATGGCCTAGTGAGGATGCTTCGTGCTCTCAAGCTTCCATTGACCATGAAAAGAGCAGGACCACTTCAAAGGAAGATGACAGTGTTCTTGCTATTTCTGTGTTTGGGTTCCAACACTGAATGGAACCATCAATGTTCCATTGAAAAACAACAGCAAGAAAGAAAGAAAGCAGCATCCGTGTAGCTGAACAAGGGGGTTGAATAACTTTCCTTTCTGAATACATCATGGTCTAAAGAATTTCTCCTTTCCCAGCCATAATGGCAAGGAGAAAAACAATTGTTAATCAGTTCCATAACACTCCCCAGGTTCACTGACAGGAGCAGCTGATTTAGGCAGTGTTGTCATAGAATGAGCTGAGTTTCAGTGGCTTTGATTTCTATAGCTAAAAGGCCATAGAGAGAATCTAGTGGAATAACAGGCCCATTTAATCACATACTAAGTAAAACAACATAGTAAGTAAGTAAACATGCCCTACTTTAAAGTGCTGTTAGTAAGCACAATTACCGGTACAGTAATTCCATTCTTAGGAAAGAATGTGTTAGATCCAGGATCTGCCTTTCATAGACAGAAGAGCTGTGCTCACAGAAGATGCATGATCCCTTCCATTTTCAGGGATCTCCCCTTCACTGCCACCAACCCTATTCAACGGGTTCCCTCAACCCTCTGTGTAAGATTGGGAGGGGGGAGAGGGAAGAGCTGCACTGGGGAGGGGGGATTTGCTTCAGCCAGCCCAGTTGCATGCGCTGAAATCTGGATCCAACCCCATAACTGGAATGCACTTTGTCAACAAACGTATTCTTTCAGAAATACTATATATTGGAAAGCACATAGATGAAATGGACACTTTCCTTCCTGCACAATGATTGTAAAATGTAGACACTACTGACCAAGATATCAAGAACATTCAATAATGTCTGTCTCATTTAGCTTTAAATCTATTAGGGTGCAATCCTATGTATGTTTAGACAGAAAAAATAAGAATTCATAATATGTGAATAGAAGGACCTCGTGAGTTTGGTGAACAGTGTTCGGACCAAGAAGAGTACCACAACATCTCTACGACAGTGTTAGGCTGTGGACTCGCACCTGAAGTATAATACGCATTCCTGTGCTCTTGGACCATGCCGATTTTTCCACCTCTGATTTTGCTAAATTAAATCAGCAGCCAGAATTCCCAAGAGACTTCCAGTGAATGCTTTCTTTAATAATGCACACTTCAATTCAAAAAACTTTGACTTGGAGGCAGAGACCATGTGCTTATTGTCGCTCGTTGATCTTGGAAAGGAAAATGATGTTCCAGTAGTCTGAGCATAGGCCTAGAAATCAGAAATCCCTGAATCCCAAGACAAGATCTGCTACTGTGGTCTTGCGTATCATTCTCATAAGCTTCTTTGCCCTCAACCTGCCTTTATTTACCCTTTTTCAGACTTGGGCCGGGGTGCTTCTAGACCAGGGCTGTTGAACGTCTTTCAGCCCAAGGGCCAATTCAATTTTGGAGAAATTTGGGGGGCCCACATTCCAGTGGTGGGTGAGGGCAAAGGCAAAGGGGACAGGGTCAAAATAACAAAAATGCCAGCATGTTTTAGCTTAAAGCTCTTGCTGTTCGTAACTAAGCCTTAGGGGAGGTATTTCAACCTTTAAGAATGGGAGGGGGAACTGAGCGAAAGCCAGGAATCCACCAAATGATCAGCAGTCAGGGAAAGGGTTGGGGCCAGGGGAAGAAGGCATGGCCATCTGGGGAACCCCCGAGGGCAAGAATGGGCCCCCAGTTGCGCTGTATTTTGCCCATGGGCAATAGGTTGTGCACCCATTCTAGATGAGGCATTGATTGCGCAATCACCCTGACACATTGACAGAATTTTATCGGGGGAGGGAGTGTCTTCCATTTGTAACTCTCCCGTGTTTTCCTACCACTTCCATCTTTTTCTTACCAGAGTAAATCGATTAAGGGAAAGACAGAATAGCTGCACAATGTCTTTTGTTTGGTAGCACACTGAGCCAACCATCTGAAAGGTGTTGGAAATAGTAATATTGCCTGACAGTGATGTAACCACTGATTAGAGTGGGAGGAATGGGTTAACTAAAAAAACCTCTCCTCCCTACTTCAGGCCTCTCTGGACAGAATTCCCTGCAGCTCTATCTGCTTCCTGCTTCTTTGTGGAAGTTAGGTTGCTCTTTTCCTCTCCCAACATGGGGGATGCAAGTCAGAGCTGGCTTCCAGCAAGAGATCTTCTACAATGAAACTAATCTGTCTATATGCTTCTTGCATATATCTAAATGATCTGTAAGTAAGAACTGATAAATATCTTTAGTTTTAAACCTTGTGTGGATATTCCATTCCTTTAATAGCCTTAAAAGACAAGTGTTTAGCAACTCACATGGTGAAACCAGTTTCAATAAAGCAGGCTGCGCTTAAGGAGGAAACTCTGCTTTGTCCTAATCAGTTTAGGACTGACTCCTAGTTTTAACCATATCCTCCAACAAAAGGACCCTTGGTTTTTCCTCCTGTTTCCTTTTCATGTTTGTTTATTTCATTTTAAATAAAGCAACTTCAATGGATTAAAAAAAAATTGTCATACAAAACTAGCAGCCGCATAGAACCGTCCCCAAACATATTACAATGGGAAAAATAATTTAACTGACTAATAACTAGCAAGCCTTTTTTGGTGGGTACCCTCTCCAAATGCTTGAGACAACTCACAAAATCCATTAAAAAGCATGATTGCAGTGAACCATAAAACATTTTTACAACACATGATTACTTTAAAATCAATATACAACTATAATGAAAAAATTAACAGCTACAGTAAAACCAGTCCACCAACCTCAGCTTAGCTCTTCTAAATAAAAAGGCTTACACTGACCTGGTTCGCATATAATGATGGCAATTCCTGGGTTGTTTAGCCCAGGAATTGCTGGAGATGAGGAAAGGAATGAGCATGCTGCCTCTCATGCACTCAGCATTTCCACTTTCAATTAACAGTCCAGGAACACTCCATTCCTGGGTTCTTTCATGATGTGCGAACCCGGAACTCTGGTTTGCTTATGGGTTAAACAACTCAGAGTTAACCTAACAATTGCCCATAGCTTGTTGAGTTAATTCTGGGTTGTTTAACCCATAAACAACCCAGAGTTTCTGGGTTTCCACATCATGAAATAATCCAGGAATGGGGCATTACTGGGTTAATTAAAATCAGAAACAAGCACAGCTCACACTCTCTGCTTGAACCCACAATTCCTGGGTTATTTATTGCCACCATGACATGTGACCCAGGTCAGTGTCTTCAAAAAGTGAAAGGGAATTGCTTCCCTCCCATGGGAAACCTATCCTGGTGCAACTGTAGAAAAGGCCCTGATTTTCCTGCTATGGTGGTTCTAATTTCCTCAGCTGTGGAGTTTCTAAGCAGGACCCAGCCAGCAGATCTTAACCAAGGAGGATGTTCCTACTGGGAGAAAGTATTCTCTATGAAGGAAACACACCAAGGTTTGGAAACAACATGTTCTGTACCAAAACAACTATGGCAGCTGACTGTTGCATGTACACTCCCTATCAGCGCAACTGGACAGGTCTCCTCCCAAGAAAAATTGTCTGCAGATAAGCTATCAGCCAGTAGCAGCCACTTTGTCAGTTCTGAGACGAGTGTCAGTTCTGTGCTTACGGTGGGATGATTAACCCCAGTTCAGTGTGCTCTGGCAGCAGGGCATACGCTCAAGGGATCAAGCCTCAACGGTTAAAAAGGTTATATGAAACATGCAGCAGAGGATCTACCCACAATACATAATGATGGTGGGAAACACCATTTGACTATGTAACTAAAACCAAACAGACCTATTCAATGGGTGCCTTCAATGTAGCACATCCTTTCCACAGGATCTTAGGCTGGTTTTCTGGTGACTTTTAAGACAACAGGGGGAAACATTTTCATTTTAGTGAATATAATATTTAGTCTTCACTAAAGTGCTTGAGAAAGCACCTCACAAAATTATGTGGGGGGCATGGAATCATGTGAATAGTCTTAGGCTGTGGTACTGTTAAGTCAACTAGGAACTCTGAATGCTTGCAAAGCAGAAATCATAGTTTGGCTATTCATGCCAAGGTCACGCAGTGGTCAGGCTGCATCCTATTTCATTAACTGTTGCCACTAATGATGCTTAAAAGCATATTAACTAAATCCATGTATAATACAAACCCAGAGGGAGACTTACATACACAGAAAGTACAGAAGACAAATAGAAACAGACCTAAAGGAATTAGACAAATGGGCAGGAATTAACAAAATGAGATTCAACCTGGAGAAATGCAGGCTAATACATTTAGGAGGAAATAATCCAGGACACGTCTAGACAACTAGACAATAATTCCTGGGACATAATATTTTTTTTTTTGCTGACAAAAGGATCCCATGAAGCTACAGACCTATACCCATCAATAATAGACATTTTCAAAATACTTGTTTATGCACCAACTCAATTTAGGACTTGCCTTCAAGGCTCATTGGGGTGGTGAACATACAGAAAGCCATGGATCATAACTGAAGGCCTATCTAGTGCAGCATTTTGTTCACACAGTGGTCAACCAGATGCTCCAACAGGAAACCCACAAGCAGGACATGAGTCCAATAGTACCTTCCAGCTCATGTTCCCAAGCAACTGGTATTGAAAGGCATACTGTCTCTGATACTGGAGGTAGTATATGGCCATCATAACTAGCAGTCATTGATAGCCTTAACTATGCACTGTGTGAAGTACTTCCTTTATCTGTCCCGAGTCTCCCACCATTCAGCTTCATGGGATAACCCTGGGTTCTAGTGCACAAGAGAGAGAGAAAAATTCTCCCTATCCACTTTCTGTACATCGTGCATAATTTTATACACCTTATTCAGCTTTATTGTAAGCTAAACAGTCCCAGACATTGTAACCTTTCCTTATAGGAGACTTGCTCTGGTCCCTTGATCATTTTGGTTGCCTTTTTCTTCACCTTTTCCAACCCTACAATATCCATTTTTAGGTGCAGTGACTAGAACCGTACACAATATAGATGTCAGAGATGGGGAAGCCACATGATGTCAGATAATGTGTGGCACATGAGTAATGCATGAAGAGTTCTACAGTCTGTTGCACTTCTGGTTTCTTTAGTTCCTTTGTTATCTCTCCCTCTTTCCGAGGCTCAGTGGCCATGAACATTGAGTAAGCTCACAGGTTCCTTTCAGGCAATTTAATTTTTTTTAATTGACAAACTTATGTGCTTCTGTATACCGCAGGAATTCTTCAGATATGTAGATGCCACTGTCCTATTTTTGCCCTGTTCACTTTCAAACTGATAGGGACTCAACCACCTGAGTTTACTAATAGAGGGAATTATTTACTTTGTCCAACACAGAAATTAATTCACGTGACTGAAAAAGTAATTTGTGAACTTGTTCTTTGCATGTGAAGAATACTGTCTTAAATCCTTCTAATTCTAGAAGGCAGTGGAATGAAACTGGATCCAATAAAATGGAAATTGCTACTACAGCTCAGCATTAGGACCCCACTACATTCCGACCAAGTTCCTATACAGAAGTCACTTCTGAAAAGCACTTCATCATCTGTGGAAGACAGTTTCATAAAGGAAATTTACGGTTTATGAAATAACCCTTAGGGATGAGAGAGATGCATATTTGGATATCCTAATCTTTTTCTTTAATTATCTTAAAGCAACCATGCAGAGCTTCAGTTTTGATCAAAGCAATGGCCCTGTGAGAGGAGGCATTTAACCATTTCCCCCATAACAGTTTTGCAGTCTAGTGGTGGGGGAGATGCAGGTACCTGTATTGTGCTTGTATTTTTTTCCCCCCCAGCTGCATGGCTAATAGCAGCTTTGGAAAGGACAATGCAGGCTGGAAAAACAGCATTGTGTTGTGTTTTGGGAGGGATGGTCAATACAGCTCCCCCTTCTGTAGCAGCTTCGCTCCAATCAAAATCAGAACCCCCTGCAGCTGCTTTTAAGTTATAAAAGGTCAGGTGATCCCACCCCAGGTAGGCTGTCTGTCTCAGATCATATCTGTTTTGGCCAAGAGTTTCTTCTTTACCAGGAATAATGTGGCCACCTAGTTTTACATTTCTGAAGCAATACAGCAAATGCAGCTCATTAAGAAAAAGGCTGTGTGACAGACCACATTTCCAGGGGCATATCAGATGGTTTATAAGTTCACCTACACTTCAGATCCAGAACAGAAATTAAATTGGCAACCTGAGGAATTACCAGTATATCTTGATCTGGGAGACCAGTAGGGTGGCTACTTATGCACTTCCAAAGAAGGGGAGATGCATCACCAAAAATGAGGGCAAATGAGGACAAATATTTCTATAAAATTTGCATATGCTAATTTATATGTATACAGTAGATGCAACTTTAGAAATAATTACTGTAATTTAAATAGAAATACAACACATCTTACAATAGTGGGGAAGACTGACCAGGTGACCTGTATGCCTGCTCAGCCTGCTATCCAGATGCTAACTGTTGTTAGACAACTTCAAGGCCTCTGCTCAGCCTTCTTATGATTCTTTACCTTTAAACTGGACTTGGACTGGACATTCCTTCAAAATAGAGGTTGCCTTCAAATAGAGGACTGTCCTTCAACAGACTGTCCTCTGTAAAGTAGGCCACATGGTCACCTTAGAAGCCATGGTTGACCTTGCCATGCAGCAGGGTGAAGCGACCTGCTTCAGGTGGCACCATAAAGTCAGGGACTGGTGCATGAATGATGCAACAAGACATTTTAAAGAGTCGGCCCTAATTGTGTGTTTGTGGGGGGGGGCATTTGGCTCCAGTCCAGGTAGCAAAATATACTGGACCAGCACTGTGGGAGATGGTTTAACTAGTTAACTAAGAAGACAACTGTTCCTTTCATTTGTTTAACAAACTTCAAGTTTAACTACTTACGGTAGGTCAATAAATGCACATATATTTTGTAGTGGCCAACAAAATCCATGTACAGAAATCGTGCAACAAGCCTTTTCTGCCCAGTCAGCTGAAATTCTCATGCAGGTTTCTGTCATCCCATCCCTTTCAAATTCTTCTAATTTCTACTCTCTAGTCTCCATAAAATGCAATTATGGCATTATGTTTCCTGATAATATGCTTGTGTGCAGTGCAGTTGCCTCTGCTCTAATGCAAGGAAATATTTTAAAAAGATAATTGCTATGCACAGTGTAATGGCTGTACTTAACCCTGGTTTGTACAGAAGTTACATGGGAGAAACAGACAGGCTGTATTTTATTATTGTTAGGGTTGAACACTGTGATACAACATGTACATCTCTTTATAAACTGGTCAACTACGTACAGTATTTTTCCATGTATAAGACTATACTTTTTCCTAAAATCGCTAGACTAAAAATTGAGGGTCGTCTTATACACGGAAGTAAGCCGAGGAGAGAACCGTGCGGTTGCAAAACTGCCCAGTGGGGGGCGTCTTATACATGGGGGCGTCTTATAGATGGAAAATACGGTATTTCATGGCGGCATATAGAATTCAGAATGTGATACAGTTGTCACCAATGTCATCCTTACCCTGTAGGATACTAACTTGCTAATGCTACCAACCTGAGAAAGTATTATTAAACAAATGATATTATTATTAGTGGTAATATCATTATCATCATCATCATTATAGGTTCTTCTGAGCTATCTTTGTCACTTGAGGCTCAGGTGGCCTCAGTGGCACAGAGTGCGTCCTGCCAGCTTTGGTTGGTGGCCCAGCTACACCCCTATCTGGACATGGATAACCTGGCTTCAGTCATCTATGCTCTGGCAACCTACAAGTTAGATTACTGCAATGCACTCTATGTGGGACTGCCTTTGAAGACGCTTCAGAAGCTGCAGCTTGTGCAAAATGTGGTGGCCAGATTGATGACGAGGACTAGAAGTTCTGAACATATAACAGAAGGAGCCTACAAGGCCATCGAGTCCAACCCCCTGCTCAATGCAGGAAACTAGAGGAGGGGTCTCCCATCCAAGTAGTAACCAGGCCTGACCCGGCTTAGCTTTCCACACTCAGACAAGCTGAGCCAGCATAAGCCACAGGCCTTCTGGTTTGTTTGTTTGTTTATTTATTACATTTATACCCCACCTTTTTTCCTGCAAGGAACCCAAGGCGGCTTACATAATCCTCCTCCTCCTCTCCATGTTATCCTCACAACAACCCTGTGAGGTAGGTTAGGCTGAGAGTCAGTGACTGGCCCAAAGTCACCCAGTGAGTTTCATGGCTGAGCGGGGACTAGAACCCAGTTCTCCCGAGTCCCAGTCCAACACTCTCACCACTACGCCACACTGGCTCTCTGGTTGAGTCTGCCCAATGTGGGGGGAGCCATTTCTTTTCAGGAGAATCTTCCTGTGCCTTTGGCGATGTGCATATTAAATCTAATCACTGCAAGTCGCCACCCTTTGCTCATGCATGCCTTTCTCAATCACTCTCCATTCACATTTTCAGTCATGACCTGCACTGCCTGGTAGTTGAAGGTGGCTCCTTTCTCCTGAATCCTTGCTTACCCAAGTTATTGGGGCCTTGCTGTGGACTTCCTTATGAACTATAGTCACAACCAGATGGTCATAACTATATCCCATCATAACACAGGTCCCTAGTATAGCACTCCTTCTAGGTTTGATGAGGTAGAAGGTTCTTGGCCTCCAGGTTCTTCAGGTGATGGTCAGACTGATACAATGGAGGAATGACAGACCCCAGAGTCCCTTGCACCATCTTCTTATTTTGTATGGGACATCTGCTTCCAACCACGATGTCATCTCCACATGAAATGAAAACATAACCTGCCACTTTGCCTCACTTCTTCTCATCTGATTGGTTGGCAAGGATTTCCTGGTCATCTGCCACAAAGATGAAAGAGAGACCTTTGCCAGGTCAGAGTGCTTTAGAAGAAAGAGCAATGGAAGGGAGTAACAGGCTCGTTGGCAAAGGCCTTCCACAGTACCAGTTGCACTGGATCTCCAACCAGGAGGCAGAAGCTAACTGGATCTTGGTGCTTGGGGTAGATCATCCCATGCCAAAGAGAGTAAGTGATTCTGCTCCCTTTGACTTGTCACTCTGAACTAGGGGTGGCCATGTGTTCTCTTTTACAGAAGTCAGTCCTCTATTTGAAGGGCTGTCAGAGGACTGCCCTCTAGTTTGAAGGTGTCCTCTGTTTGAAGGGTTGGTCAGCCGGGACTCAGCTCAACTCCAGTTTAAAGATAAAGAACCATCAGAAGAAAGAGCTGGGCCTTGAAGTTGCCCACCAATGGCACCTAGACAGCAGACTGGGCAAGGCACACTGATCACCCTCTCACAGTCTTTCACTCTATGGTGAGATGTACTGTATTTTTATTTTAATTATAATAATTTCTAGCTTTGAAGCTACATATATAAATCAGCATGTGCAAATTTATATTATGGGTGACAAATTGGTGTCCTCTTTTTTGTTGATGAATTTCCTCTTTTTTGGAGATTCATAAGTGATCAACCTACTCATGGGTGTGCACCCAGAGGTCATATATCAGAAAATCAGCATGACTAAATAACAGAGGTGTTGATCAGTAATGTGATGCTGGGTAGAAGAGAAAAATGTTCCTGCTGTAAAAGATTGAAAGAAAGGCAGACTCACTTTCTGAGGCTCCACTCTTTATCACCTAAATTGGAGGCAACAATCTTAAGAATATGAGAAAAGCCCTACTGGATCAGTCCAAAGGCCTACCAGATGCCTGTGGGAAGCCCACACCAACACGGCATAAGGAAAATAGCCCGCTCCCACTGTTGTTCCCCAGCAACTGGTATCCAGAGGCATGCTGTTTCTGATCCTGGAGGTAGCATATAGCCATCATGACTATATCATCCTGGATAAGTGGTTGCAACTCTGTCTAAATTTGGACAATCTCTTCTCCATCTCTGGTATTAGAATGTGGGGGTCTTTGCTGGAGCCAGGGTTGCACATGGCGTGTTCCTGTCCCCAGCGTAGCTGTCCTAGGAGTGAGTACTCCTTCTGCATGGATTTAGGAGAGTCGGAATGAGCAGACAAGGGAAGACGCCAATGCAAAAACCCAGCTAGCTGACTGGCTGTTAGCAAGGCACAGCAGAGAAGTCCCAATGATTGGGTGGGGTGGGGGCGTGGGGTGTACATTAAGACAATGCCTTGGCATCTCACTAAAATGCTGGGGAGTGCAAAGTGCACAGCTCAGCAGCAAATTAATCATTTATTATGGTATATTTACTTATGGCTTTTATATTAAATTGCAAATTACATATTGAAGGTGGGGGGGAAGCAAAGGGTCCACTTCTGTTACTGATGAGTGAAGAAAACTGAGCTGCTGGCAAAAAGTCATAAAGCTGACCAAAGAAATATTTCTGTTTCTCAGGACTGAGAAAAGGAAAGGAAAATATGTAGCCCACCATATGGGATAATCTGAAGAAAAATGTAAAACAACAGTAAGTTTTCCAGCAGGAAGAATAAAATTAGCTTACTTCCTAAATTACAAAGAAATACCTGGAGAATGTTTCAATGGGAGAGTAGCAGGTTTCCTGCTAATGTGAACTCAATCTGTGTGTGTGTGTGTGTGTGTGTATGCATGCAAAAGAGTGTACAGACTATGGGTGGCTTCGCACGTAACGGCAACACATTGTGGTGTTGCCGTTAAGTGCCAAGCACCCACAATGCACCTGACAGACTATCGGGCTCATTGTGGGTGCTTTGCTCGTTCCCCCCATATCCTTTCCCCTCATTCCTCCGGGCGGTATCCCAGGGGACAACGCAGGGAAGAATGAGGCTCATCTCTTTGACAGCTGCGATCGTGAGCTGATTTCAGCTCGCCGTGGCCATCAAAGACACCCCATTGCGTGAAGAGGGCTCATGCCATGAAGAGCAAGGGGGAAGATGAGGGAGCCTCCCACCTCCTGCTTGAGAGGTTTTCTCTCAAGCAGGAGGTGGAGATGCCAGTTCCACTATGCACTGCTGCCCCATCACGTGGAAGGTGGCGTGAAGTGGAGAGATCATCCCCACCTGCTCAAATAAGTCTTCTCTTGAGCAGGAGGTGGAAATGACATCTCTGCTCCATGCCACTGCCCTGAGGATGGTGCAGCCACGTGGAGCGAAGATGGGAGATGCCCCTGACAGCTGCACCAAAGTGCTGCTTGGGCACTTTGGGGGCAGCTGTGAGCCCTGCTCTCTGGCCAGCCACTTGGCAAGACCAGCAACAGCCGCTCTTGCCATGCAGCTCGCTTGTTGTAGGGTTTGAACCATGATGGGTTGTGTTGTCTGGATTCGGACAACACGACAATCCATCATGAGTGAAACAAACCCACGATAAGAAGCAAACAAAGCAAACAAACAAATAAACATGCCAACCATGATAAGAAGCAACAGTTGCTAACAATGACTGGGTTCGCACGACACAACAACCAACCAACAATAATAAACAATGGTTGCTTGTCGTGTCATGTGAACCCAGTCAGTGACTGAGTTCAGACAACATGATAATCCACATTCACAGGTTGAGTTCAGGTTGAGTGTGGATTGTTGTTGAACCATGGGTTATTGTGTTGTCTGAACCCAGCTGCGCTAACAAGCCATGGCTTTTTAACCACAAACAACCCACGAAGAGAATCCATGGTTTGTTATTGGGCTGTGCATAGTTTGTTATCTCGGCTGGGTTCGGACAACACGGTAACCCACATTTCAACAACAATCTACAGTTTAACGGCAACCCACACTGAACCCTTGAGTGTGTGTTATTGTGTTGTCTGAACCCAGTGTTGGTTGTGTGCGAAACCATCCATGGTGAGTACAAAAGATAATCGGGATCACTGTGTGTTCTTGGCCCCTCCTCCCCCTTCAGTCCTCCTGCGGGGAGATACCATGGGAGGAATGAGTCTTTCTTCCCCTCCCCACTCCTGGGACATATGTTCTAGTCCTAAACCACCCAGTTCCCACTCAAAAACCCCTTGTTAAAGGGACCCAGAGTTTTGACAGCTAGCTATCAAAGTTGTTAAAACTCCTTTTCCCTTGAAAAAAAGGGGGGAGTGCACATTTCCCAAGCCTCTAGATCAGTATTCTCCAACCTTGGGTCCCCAGATGTTTTTGGCCTACAACTCCCAGCATGCCCCAGCCAGCATAGGGCTGGGGCATGCTGGGAGTTGTAGGCCAAAAACATCTGGGGACCCAAGGTTGGAGAACACTGATCTAGAGGCTCAGGACAATGTGCAAAATGTGCACCCTGGTGGGAATTAAGTGGGGCGAGGATTTTAAGGATCTTGCTGAAAAGGGGCTTTAAATCCCACCCCAAACCCTTCTCACCGCTAAAGATCCCTCATGGGTTGTTGGGTTGGCTTGTTTCCCCCTGCACAAGCCACCCCAGGGAAATTGGTCCAGGATCGCATGACACGACAACCCATTGTGGATAGCAAACCACGATGGGCTGTTGTGTTGTGTGAATCCAGTCAATGCTTTCACAGACACATGGGAGCTCAGAATATGGATCAATGTAGACAAAGCTCCCATGTTCTTTAATCCAGTAATAAAATGATATGATTGTATTTCATTTGGCAAAGAAAGAAAATCACGCCGGGCCTCAGAAACGGTTTAGTACACAGTTTAATGCCTCAAACTACCTTTTTTAACTGAAGCAGTGGGCAGTATCCAATGGGGCTGTTGCGCAAGCGGCCCCTCCCACCGATTCCATTGCAGAAATGGGACCAACTACTTGTGCAATGGAGATTGAACACTTCCTATAGGAAGCCCCAAATTAGTGGAAACACTCATTTCTGGAATGGGACAGGTCAGTGGAGCTCCCTTATGTGAGTTCCGCTGACCTGCCCCATTCCAGAAATGAGCCTTTCTGCTTGTTTCTGCTTGCTCCCAGAAGTGCTAAAACTCTGTTGTGCAACTGGTGGGTCTCGCTTGCAAAACAGAATCGGCAGGAGAACAATGGAATTGGCAGGGGCACAGTACCCATTGGATACTGCCCAGTGAAATAATTGAGAGAAATTCAAAGACAGAGGGAGGAAAACGAACCATAAATTATAGGGTAATGATTTTGTTTTGGCAGGAAAAATAGATTACATGCTCTAAATGGTCTCTGTGTGGTGTTTTTTTTTTAATGCTTTCAGCATTTCTTCCACAGTTATATCCTGTACAAATCTCCACAAATAGCACATGCTTTCAGTGTTTACTTTGTTCAAGAGTTTTGTGGTTCGAATCTTCACATTGTTTGAAACAGTGAAGAGCCATTGCCTTCATGGAAGTCGTAACAGTGCAATCCTCTACAAGTTTACTGAGACATAAGGCTCACTGTTTTCAATGGGGCTTACTCCCTGGTAAGTGTCCACAGGATTGCAGCCTAAATCACTCATCTTTCAAATAAAGCTACCTAGCTTTTTAAACATATCAGGTTCGTGGATAATTTTCCTTAAACATATTCCTTCTTAACCAATTGCTGGGATTCTTCCATGGTGAACGGAACTGGTTTGATTCCCCCCCCCCCCATTATTGCAAAACAACACAGTATTTTACCATAACTTAAGAGCACAGTGCACACATGCACCTCAAGCCATTTGCTGCATGGATTAACAGGTCAATTGGGACAATTTTTCAGGAAAACCAAATGCAATTGTTCATGAAATGCACCATACATTATAATGTTCTAAAATAGGTGTATACAGTTGTTCTGACTTTATGAACCTTAGGCATGGAATACAATTGTAACAGACTGAGGTGGGAATGAGATAGCAGAGTCTACAGAGGCTCTTCTCACTTGTCCACCTTTGGGGCAGTTAGATTGGTGAGTACAAGGGAGAGGGCCTTTTCGGTAGTTGCCCCACACATCAGGCTCCTTTTTGGCAGGTCTTCAGGAAAGTTCTAAAGACCCATCTGTTTTTGATCTGGCCTTTTACAAAATTTTTGGCCTTCTGGTTTTATTTATATGAACATTTTTATTGGATACTATTGTTTTATATATTTTTTAAAATCTTGCATTATTTGTTTTTATCTTGTATGCCACCTTGGGAGGCATACAAGATAAAATAATTTTAAATAAAATCATAATATCCCAACAGAACATCTCATCCCTGTCACTCTTCATAGTGAGGACAGAGATAAAAATAATTTTAAATAAAAAAATTATATAACAACATAACATTTCATTCCTGTCACCCATCCTATTGAGGACAGAGATTATCCTAAATGACCCTTCAGAAATTAGTAAAGAAATTTCTGGTGGTTCCCTGCTGGACTGGGGCCCTGCCTCTGCAGCAGCCAGGAGGAGCTGCCCCCTGGACTGATTGGGGAGTGGTGCCAGCTGCCCCAGCAGAGCCAACTGCTACATCTGCCGGCCTGTGGAGGAGTGGGGCAACTGCCCTGAAGACCTGCAGCCCAGCCAGCATTTTGGGCTTCTCCAGGGAGGGAGGTAAGCTGGTGACTACCATCTGCAGCCAGCTTTTCCCCCTCCCTGGTGGTTCCCTGCTGGACTGGGGCCCTGCCTCTGCAGCAGCCAGGAGGAGCTGCCCCCTGGACTGATTGAGGAGTGGGGCCAGCTGCTCCAGCAGAACTCCAACTTTCATCTGCCGGCCTGCGGGGCGGCGACGCCCCGGCAGCGACGTCTCCGAAGGGGACGACGCCAAAGGGGTCGCCCCTTTAGGGGAGCCACTTGGGAGGTGGCATGAGGGCGAGGGCCTATCCCCGTCTGAGCTGGGTTGGGGTTTTAGGGATTTTAGGGGTTGGTTTTAGGGGTGGGTCTCCCGCCTGATCGGCGGAAGCAGGGGGGGCATGTGTTCATCTCAGGGAGATGATGGGGGGAGTTCTGGGGGGCAAAACATACCATTGTTGAGCGGCAGACGCTGGCAGAGTGCTAGGGGCAGGCCATGCCGATTAAGGGGAACAGGGGATTGATGCTTAATATCTATCCCTTGTTCCAGGCCTGCCCAGAGCCAAGGGATAACTGGGGGGGTGGGGTGGCTCCTTCCCCACCCTTGCATTTGCTGCTGTGTAATGCCAGGTCCGTTACCCAAAAAACATCTGTAATCCATGACATGATCCTGGATGAGGGTGCGGACCTGGCATGTATTACGGAAACCTGGCTGGACGAGGCCGCTGCTCCAACTCTGGCGGCCTTATGTCCGGCTGGTTTCTCGTATGCCCAGCAGCCAAGGGTTGGGGGACGGGGAGGGGGAGTGGCTGTTATCTACCGGGAGTCCTTGGTCCTCACCAGACTCCCTCTCCGGGAGACCAAGTTTATTGAGTGCATGTACTGGAGGTTGGGTCCAAAGGGCAGTCTGGGGATTCTGCCCGCTGCATGACAGACTCCCTGGCCGAGGTGCTGGAGGTGGTCTCTGATGTGCGTGTCTTGTCCCCCAGGTTATTGGTGTTGGGGGACTTCAACGTGCATTCGGGGGCTGCCCTCACGGGGGCACCTCGGGACTTCATGGAGACCATGGCTTCCTGGGAGCTGCACCCTGTATTAACTGGACCTACCCATGTAGCCGGTCATGCGCTGGACTTGATTTTTGTTTCTGGAGAGGGGGGAAATGATCTGGAAATCAGGGGTATATCCACCACCCCCTTGTCATGGTCAGATCACTATCTGGTGGGGTTGGATTTCTCGGTGCCACAACCCCTCTGCAGGGGTGAGGGACCTATTAGGATGGTCCGCCCCAGGCGTCTTATGGATCCGGATGGATTCCTGAACGCGCTTGGGGAATTGGAGCACACAAACGGTAGCTCAGTCGAGACCCTGGTGGATGACTGGAATGCTGCAATCACCAGGGCATTAGACCGAGTTGCCCCGAAGCGCCCTCTTCGCCTAATCAGAGCTCGCGCGGCGCCATGGTTCACTCCGTCGCTGCGAGCTCTGAAACAAGAGGTGAGAAGGCTAGAGCGCCGATGGCGAAATTCCCGCTCCGAAGACGATCGAACACGGGTTAGAGCTGCATCTTCAGCCTACCGGGTGGCGGTGAAGGCAGCAAAAAAGAATTTCTATGCTGCCTCCATTGCGTCTGCAGAGTGCTGCCCCAGGAGGCTGTTCCAAGTGGTCCGGAGTCTGGTCGGTCCAGTCGCTCCGGACCCACTGGAACAGTCAAAAGCCTCCTGTGAGGCTTTAGCGAAGCACTTCGCAGATAAAATCGATCAGATTAGGAGTGGGATATCGTACGTCGTGGACACAGGGAGTGAGCGGGAGGAGGCCAATGGCAGACCGGTTTTGTGGGATCGGTTTCGGCTTCTTCCTTCTGATGAAGTGGACAAGGTGCTTTCATCTGTGAGGCCGACCACCTGCTTGCTTGATCCTTGCCCGTCCTGGCTCATAATGAGCTGCAGGGAGAGACTGGGTGAGGGGATCAAGGCAATGGTGAATACCTCCCTCGAGGAGGCAGTGATGCCATCAGCCCTCAAGGAGGCAGTAATAAGACCGCTTCTAAAGAAGCCCTCCTTGGATCCCCAGGATTTAAACAACTTTCGCCCAGTCTCCAATTTACCATTTCTGGGCAAGGTGATCGAGCGGGTGGTGGGTGCTCAGTTGAAGGCAAACTTGGATGAAGCCGATTATTTAGATCCGTGCCAGTCGGGCTTCAGGTCTGGACATGGGACGGAGACGGCCTTGGTCGCCTTGGTGGATGATATGAGGAGGGCTTTGGATAGGGGCGAATGCTCCTTTCTAGTCCTCCTCGATCTCTCGGCGGCTTTTGATACCGTTGACCACGGTATCCTCCTGGACCGTCTGGAGGGGTTGGGCTTGGGAGGCACTGTATTGCAGTGGTTCCGGTCCTTCCTCTCTGGAAGGTATCAGAGGGTAGTTCTCGGGAAAGAGGCTTCGGACCCTCGGCTGCTCACTTGTGGAGTGCCGCAGGGTTCCATCCTCTCCCCGATGTTATTCAACATCTACCTCAAGCCGCTGGGAGCTATCATCAGGAGGTTTGGGGTGCAGTGTCATCAGTATGCGGATGACACGCAGCTCTACCTCTGTTTTAAGTCCTCACCGAGGTTGGCCGTTGAGACCCTGTCCAAGTGCCTGGAGTCAGTGGGTGGCTGGATGGGAAGGAACATGCTGAAACTGAACCCCGACAAGACCGAGGTACTTCTGGTGGGGGACAAGGGAAGGTTAGGGGATGTTGACCTGGTGCTGAATGGGGTACATCTACCCCTGAAGGACCAGGTCCGCAGCTTGGGGGTCATTCTAGACTCCCAGCTGTCCATGGAGGCTCAGGTGGCAGCTGTGAGCCGGGCGGTGCTGTATCAACTCCATCTGATATGGCAGCTGCGCCCCTACCTTCCTAATCACCTGCTCCCATCAGTGGTTCATGCCTTGGTCTCCTCTCGCCTAGACTACTGTAATGCGCTCTACGTGGGGTTACCCTTGAAGATGGTCCGGAAGCTTCAGCTGGTACAGAACGCGGCGGCTCGCCTGATTAAGGGCAGCCGCCGCCGTGATCACATCACGCCAGTGCTTAATGAGTTGCACTGGCTACCAGTTGCTTGCCGAGCCGAATTCAAGGTGTTGGTTTTGACCTTTAAAACCCTACACGGCTCCGGCCCAGCTTATCTCAAGGAGCGCCTCCAGCAACATCAAGTAGGCCGCTCAACAAGGTCTGCCACGGACGGCCTTCTCCTTATCCCATCAGCCAGAGCAGCCAGGCTGGTGGGGACTAGGAAGAGGGCCTTCTCTGTGGCGGCCCCCACATTATGGAACTCCCTCCCTAGTGACCTTCGCCATGCCCCCTCCGTGATGATGAGCTTCCGCCGTGCATTAAAAACATGGCTGTTCAGGCGGGAATATGGGGTGGGTTAGGTTTTTAATAAGAATTTTTTATATTGTTTTAATCATTATATTTTCTTGTGTTTTACTGTATTTTAATTGTACATCGCCCAGGGTGGCCGGGTGACCGGCCAGATGGGCGATTAATAAATATAATAATAAAAATAAAAAAATAAAAAATACATATTTTTTTTTGTATTTGCAGGAAGTTTGAATATTTTCAGACTATAAATGGTTTTTGAAAAGATATACACATATGTAGGGCTTTTATCCATCCGAGGAAAAAAATGATATTGACACACAGGCCTGGTTCACAAGTAACAACAACCCAGAGTATGGGTTGAGTACCCTGCCTGTAGTTGTTAACCACCCTGCATGTTTAACAACTATGTGTTGTTAACCACGAACAGCCCAGGGAGGGAACCCATGATTTGTTGTTGGGTTGTGAATTCTGGGTTGTTCATGGTTAACAACTCATAGTTAAACCACAACCCATACTCTGGATTTTGTTATGTGCGAACCAGGTCACTGTGCAGTGAGAAGGAAGGGTAGTCTGAAATGAAGATTCAGCGATGGCCTTGCAGGCCCCTTCCAACTCTATGATCTATGAAATCTAAGCCCCTGGACCTCTCATGCCTGCAACATTCTCATGCATGCCAGTCCTGCCCACTTCACCCTGACCTGTGTTGATTGGGAAGGTCTGGAGGGGTGTGTAAGCATATTCGGCTAAACGCACTGAGAACCCTCCCCACAAGCAGGAACAATGATGGGTTCCCAATTGCGGAGAGGATTCTAAGCATGTTCAGCTGAACACACTTAGAATCCCCCTTCCAACCTTTCCATGTTGAAGATGGAGCTGGCACATGTGGGATATTGGGAACTTTGGCCAGCATGTACCCACACACCTCCTGCACATTTTACCCCTTCCACATGTTCTTTGAGCACCTAAATAGGGCTTTGGAAAAGACAAAATAGTATCTCAGGCTACCTTTTTTTAAAAAAATGGTAAGACTGCTTACAGCATCAAACAAAATATGCTTTCTAAACCAATGTTAAGTTTTATTGAAGTATAGATTTTACAGAGCTTTCTCAGACTGTGATATCTCTCTTTAGGCCAGAAGAAGTGGGTGTTGCTCTCATAACTAGTTCCTGGTTCCTCCCAGCAAGTGTGACACAACAAACTGCATCTAGTGGCTCTTTCATATTGTCTTTCTCTCCTCTCCTCTCCTCTCCTCTTCCTTCCCTTCCCTTCCCTACCCCAAAAGAAAACATTGCTCTCCTGTTTCTTTGCAAGCTGTCCCTCTCCACCACTGAAGCATACATCTTGTTTTTTGAAAAGCAGAAATCAAATCTCACTTCCACAGGAAGACTAGTCATTCTCCATTACACTTGGATATGTGCACTTTTGCTCTAATGAAGCAAACCGGGACCTGGGGAAGGGTCCATTTTATTGGAAGGAAACTCCACTCTTTCCAGTGCTTTTATGCCAGTCCAACTTTCCCTTCTCCCTTCTCACCACTGACTGTTTTTAAAAATAAATAAATTAAAACTTGAGAGAGACAGGCAATCTGGATGTGGACACCATACCTGTCTTTATTATCTAGTTTGGTCTTAAACATTTTGGTGTTGGGAATTGACCATTATAGTCTTATAGAACTATTCCCCAAAAGAGTATGAACCCAGTTGTGACATACAGTATTTTTCCATGTATAAGACTATACTTTTTCCTAAAATCGCTAGACTAAAAATTGAGGGTCGTCTTATACATGGAAGTAAGCCAAGGAGAGAACCGTGCAGTTGCAAAACTGCCCAGTAGGGGGCATCTTATACATGGGGGCATCTTATAGACGGAAAAATACGGGTACTTTGACAGATCACCTGAATGAGCCCCGAATGAGGTTGAACATGCTCGACATTAGTGGGAACAGAAAAGCCTCAGAATAAAAAACAAAAATTAAAAAATAGGAAATTCTGTTGCCTTTTACTGAGATTTTATCCTTAGATCATGACTTTGGGCTAGGTTTTGTACAAGGAAGGCATTCTAGTGAGGAGAGTTATTCTTACCTTTAAAAGGACTTATCTCCCTCATACTAAAGGAAGGACAAAGAGCAATCAGCTGATAACACTTTTTTAAAAATACACTACTGATCTCTAAATAAAAACAGAGCATAAGAGCTGTTTTTTAAAAAAATAATTACACTAACTGATTTAAGTCTAATGATGCTTATCCTTAAAAAGAAAAAAAGCCAAAGGCAGAATTAAGCACATCAGATGTGTTGTTGCCATTATTGAAAGCAATCATATATTCTCAGTGGCCAAAGCCTTTTCTGGCAGCAACCTCTCTGCGGATTTATCATTAACATCTACATTCTAATACTCCTAAATAATTCAGCACAGTTTTCAGCCTTATGCCCTTGCCTGCCTACCCAGAAACCATTTTCGCTATTAATGTAAATTTTCGCTATTTACATTACATCAAGTGAAAATACAAAATGTGCCAGGTTTTTTTTCTTCTTCTTCTTCTTCCTCCTCCTCCTTGTGGAGATGCAAGCACTTTGTTCTCTCCCTTTAAACATGGGTGCTCCCTTTCTCCCCACCCCCAGACCGAAAGAAGTATTTATTAGATCTCTAAATTTAGAAAATTATTTATCCACTCAGAGTTAGGAGTCCATGTGGTCTCAGATGCTCAAGCAAATTCCCCTTTAATAATCTTAATGCAGGCAACCCTCCAATCAGAACGCTATCCCGTCCCTGATACCTGATGCCAGCTTTTCTGGTAATGTAGGCCACTGAAGCAAATCCAGAGAGATTGAGTTGGAAGACAGAGTAGCATCTGAGATTCATTTGGTCATTGTGCTGCTACTTTTCCCTTCTTTGCTTCAACTTGACAGGAAAGAATTTCAACATGTTTTTTAGCTGAGACATTCCTAGCTGGGCCAAGCATAAGAAGAAGGGGCACTGTTGAAAGGAAACCTAAAAGCAAGGACCCGAATGAAAGCATGAGGTTGCTCTTGGGCAGCAGCTGGAAGAAATTTGGACATGCGGACAGGGGAAACTATGATTGGTTAACTAGTGAGCCAGGTGTGCCACTGCTGGAAACACAACTACAGGTCTGTACCTCCTCTTGGTGCCCTGTTTCATGGAATTTCACTCTCTTAAACTGTCTTGTTTTAGGAGAGGATGTTAGATTGAATGACAGTTGTGATGGAATTGTGATTGTGGAATGTCACAGCAGAAAGGTTGACTTTCAGAAAAAGCAATGCTTGCATTGTCTTCCTTTGATTATTCTCTGTTCCCTGTCATTGGTCTTCTGTTTTGCAACTTGAGAGAAAAATAAATTTGCAGACAGCAATGCTAAAAGTTTAGTCCAAAACTGACACTGATTACATTAGATATTTTTTCTTTCATCTGTCCTTTTCTTTCAAAACATTTTCCATTCTGTCTCTCTCTTCATGAGGTTTCTGCAAACCCTTCTACAGATGTTAGAGCAAGTGATATTCAGCAGTGAAATCTTGTTATCTAAGCTGTACAAATTACTTCACAGGGTGTTGGGAAGTGGCAAGGGGAGGGAATGGGAAATATCTGTCAGAAGTGGGGGGGGGGAAGCTGCCCTGTGTATAATGAGAGAGAGTTGATAGAGACTTTAAGGGTCATATTTGCTAATGGTGTAAATTAATAACCCTTGGTAATATTTAATAGCTTAGTCCACAGCCTCTAAACAAGAGCCTAGGTGTACTGAATCAAAAATGAAATTATGTGTTTTAGAGCAGCATGTGCGTATTAATTCCAGTTTGGCAGTGCAATCCTAGGTATATCTCCTCAGAATTAAGTTCCATTGAAGTCAACAGAACATATTCTCAGATAAGCATGAGTAGGATTGCCTCCTAAATTAAGCAGAATAAAGCTATATGCAGCAAAACCAGAATAACAGATTTTAGACGACAATAAATTGATTTCTGTGTTGGTATCACTTCAGCAGAAATGCCCTTAAGGGTGCATCTGCAAGTATGTACAATTTTCTAGGCTAACTTACATATGCACACCTTTTTTTTAAAATCATTTGATCATTCTCAATACTTTATTGCATTCATTTGCATGTCTGAACTATCACTACTGAAAAGTATAACGTTTGAATTGATGCCAAGTGATATGGAAGTTCTGTCTATGGAACTTCTGTGATGGCTTATTTACATATGCACATCGCTACCTGATTCTAAAGTCAACAAGTTATAAAATTGCAAGTGTGGTCTGGACCTCTGTTAAAATGTCTCATCAACCACCTTGCTATATACGGTATACACAGATCCTTCCCACTCTTGATTGAAAGAGCTTGCGGTTTATCCATAATTCCTGCTGTTAATTTAGTTATTAATTCAAAGTAACCTAAACCCTATCCACAGTAGTTACCCAACTAGTTTTTCCCTGGAAAACCTGCTTACCTCATAAGAACATTCACATATTCAGGAAAGACCAAAGAATCACATGCAGACTTGGGGATAAACACACCATGTAATGCTGTATCTGCAAATATTTATTTAGCACCAAAAGTGCACCTTACCCATTCATTAGGAGTTCCACTTGGAGAGAAATTAGGATTGCATGTGAATCAACAGGTTTTTAGTTTGTTACTTCTTAGTATTAAAAAGTACATAGAATGAGTAGATGTACCTACTAATTATGGAATCAGACTATTCAGCTCTTTCTAAAAAAAAAAAAAAAAGGGTGGGGGACATGCATCTTATGTGATGTCTTTTCTCTATTCTTTTGCAATCAAAATGCATAACAAAGGGGATTGGACTGTCAGATGAAAATAAAGAACACTAGAAAATGGTAATGTTTGCTCCATGGAAGGACATCCAGCTTAAAAATCAGGCAATAGTTTTTAAGAGAACCTAAAGTAATTTGAGAGAGACATTGCTTCCCTTGGCATTTCTTTTGTCCTACTGTCATGTGTGATTTTGCAGGTTTGTGAAATGATACAAAAGGCTGCAAATTTTTGAAAAATCTGTTTCCCAGAGGGCTCCAGTGGAATGAGTGTATATACCACACAACTTTCCAGCAGAAATATTACCAGTGATCTTTCTTTCTAAATGCCTTCAACTATGGGGGGGGGGGGGGTTATCTGCCTCTAGCCTCAGTTTACTCTACCAAAAGCAACATTTTAAACAATCAGCGAGATGACCACAGTACAGGTTTCTTTATGTACAAAGCATAGGATATTCAAACACATCCGATAACTCATATTGAAAATCTATGCAACAAATGCTTTCACTGTTCCTGCATTTGGAAATATTGATTCATTTCTCCTTTCCCTGATGAGACATAAAAACCAGAAGATAGAAAGCACACTTAAGAGTCATTTGGAATGCATCCTATTTATGATTATACCATTAGGCTGAAAATGGTACTAAAATGGAATGAAAGACAAAAGTCACAGCTTTCCTTTATTTATTTTTTTCTGTATTACAAAGCATTTATTTGTCTGCCAGATCTCAAACAGCATTTGTCTGCCAGATCTCAAAATTCATTGTGGGATTTGTTTTTTTGTTTTGTTTTTTGCAATATTTAATATCCACAGTAACTAATCTGCAATATATAATGTTGAATATGCATCAAGTGAGGATGCAGTTAAGGAACTATCCATATCATACTTTTAACTTACAGTAGGCTGTTTTAACGCACCCACCTTCTTCTTTGTCACATTTTCACCATTTAAACCAGTAGCCAACAGCATTTTTGTCACCACGTTACTACACCTGCTTCCCTCTTGTACACAACAAACTTTATGGACAAACCCTAACTTAAACTTGTATACGGCATCCACTTAGCAAACAGAAGGCTTTCTCTCATCATGGTGCACTTCTTGCATATTTGATACCATATTGTAATATAGCACCAAAAGAAATTACACAAAATGCACCCTCCAGTTGGGTGAGGCCAGCAAAGCCAAGCTGGCTGGGCATCTCCTTCATGCGCTGCATGCCATCCCAAGTGTGCGAAGCAGGTGGTTGGCTGGTGTTTGCAGGGCCTCCTGCAAACTCAGGTTGAGTGTACCACTCCCAGTTCCACTTGGAATCCCCTTTAATCTCCTATCTAATCGGAGATAACAAGGGGATTCCCCTTCATACCACTTGCCCTCCCACTGGGAAGGGGAGTGGCGCACAGGAGAATCCCCTTGGTATTTCCGATCACAGATTGGAGATAACAAGGAGATTCCTCTCCCACCTCCTCTCGAATCCCCTGATAGCCTCTAGGCTAGGGGGCAGGGCTTAGTGAGGGGACAGGGCTTGGGGACAGGAGTGGGAGGGGCCTGCAGAGGGAACCCAAGCCTCCACCGGCTGGATGGGGAACCTCCATGGGCTGCATTAGGCCCATGGGCCAGGGGTTCCCCACTCCTGTTTAGGGAAAATATGTTATGAACTGATTGTGGAATGCTCGGTGCCAGGTTAAAGCTATCATCTGCTTCCAGACATTTGATGGCATATAATGAGATTTTTAATGTCTGTGTTTTATTGGGTCCTGGTATTTTATTCTAACTGCTTTTTAGCTGTTTTAAACTGTTTGTATTTATGTTAAAGATTATATATTATGTTCCTATGTATTTGGAATTGTAATTTTTTGTGGACTGCCCAGAGAGCTTTGGCTATTGGGCAGGATAGAAATAAAATGAATGAATGAATGGAATGGAATGAAATGAATGAATATATGCCATCATATGTAATTAATCCTCATGTGTATTTTGCCCTGTGTACGCACAACAGGAAGCTGTGATTGCTTTCCTATCCTTTATTTGTGATGAAATAGACACGTTTGCATTCAACATATGAGACTCTATGTATGTGTGTTACCATACACTGCATAGGAAATTCAGTCACTGGCCTTACTGAGTGCAATCATTCAATGACTGAAGTTATAACATGCATTTGAATGGAATGTGCACTTACCCCAAACAACACAAATGTCCATAATCTAGCAAACTTACCCAATGTAGTCCCCTCCAGATGTGTCTGGCTGCACATGGCAATGCTGGCTGGGGATGACAGAAGTTGTAGCCCAGCAAATCTGGAGGGCACCATGTTGGGATAGGTTGATCCAGAATGCTAACACATAGAGTTCCTTGTCTATCAACGGGAGGGAAAACTATGCAAATACAACTTGGGAAGTGTCATTCTATGGGTAGACTCGCATGGTGATTTCCATGATTGTGGAGCCACAGTTCTCCATTGGCACCAATGGGGGATTTCTTTCCATGCATTTCTTTCCAGCTTCAGAAGACAGATTTTTTTATGAGGACTGCAGGAGAGGAGGAAAGGGTTAAATTTTCCCTGATGATTATCAGCCCCCTCCAGCTTTTGCATTTTTAAAAACCTGCATATTAAATCCTAAGGGATTACCTTTCAATAGACCTAGGGCACAGAGCTCAGAGCCCTCTGTCTCTCTTATGCCCTGCCAGGAGCCAGACAAGAGGAGAGGAAGACAGAGGTGAAAACACCTCCCATTCCTCCTTTCCTTTTCATTTTCAGCTAGACAAGCCTCTTGACTCAACTAGCTGACCTACCTTGTTTTGGGTAGAACGGGCAATGGAAAGGCTTTAGGATCCTCCAGATCCTGGCACCCCCCCCCTCCTGATCCTGGCCTCTCTTCCCTCTCCTCCTCACTTACCTTCCTGCCCCACTTTTTCCTCTCTCCGAGCTCTTCTGATATTGTTGTTGTGAAGAGCAGCCATCGCGGTGCTTTCCAGCTTTCCACTGTGAGGGAGTGGTGGTGGTGGGTCGATCCAATCTCAGGGAGTGACTGCGAGGGAGTGGTGGTGGTGGGTCGATCCAATCTCAGGTTCCCCCTTCCAGGGCAATAGCAACGTGTATGGTCTCAGGAGGGCAGATCCATCCTGTGCTATGGACCCTGGACCCTCTCCAAGGACCATAGGATTGCTCTGCAAGTGGCTAAAAGCAGTCTTTTTCTAAGCTTACTTAGGGGTTACAGTGACACCATCCTTTTTTATCACTATTTTCACCCTTATATGTCCTTTTTAAAATCTCCCTTTTAGCCCTATGAAGGTGAGTATTGCAAGGTACTTAAATGGTGTAAGGACTATATGGAGGATTTCCTCTCCTCAGCACTGCCACCATCTATGGCGAAACTGTTCCTTCACTGGGCAGTCCGACCTATGGGGTTTCTTATTAATAGAAAATGCTTATTTATGGGCCTAAGGAACTCTCTGCCACTATAACTCAAGCTGACCCGTTTTCTACTTCCACCAATTCTGTTAGAATACTTTAAAACCTCCTAGTAGCTGGTATAGGAGGCTTAGTTGTGAGATGGGCACCAACACTAGAGACCAGATGAACTATTAAACAAACATAGTGCCTTGCAGAAGTATTCACCCCCCTTTGACTTTTCCACATTTTGTTGTGTTACAAGCTAGAATTGAAATGGATTTAATTGGCATTGTTACCACTTGATGTACGTATACAAGATACTCAACACTGTGAAGGTGCAAAATGTTTTTATTGTGGCACAAAAGTTAAGTAAACAAAACCAAACTGACACTTGTTGGTTGCATAAGTATTCAATCCCTTTGCTGTGACATGCCTAAATAAGCTCTGCTGCAACGCACGGCCTCCAGAAGTCACATAAGTAGTTGGATGGAGTCCACCTGTGTGCAATTCCAGTGCCACATGATCTCAGATTAAATAAACCTGTTTCTGGAAGGCCACACAGTTTGTCGGAGAGCATATCTTAACAAACAGCATCAGAAGACCAAGAAGCTATCAAAACAACTCTGCGATAAAGTTGTGCAGAAGCACCAATCAGGGTTGGGATATAAAATAATATCCCAGACTATGAACATCCCCTGGAGCAGTGTTAAATCCATTATTACAAAATGGAAAGAATATGGCTCAACTGCAACTCTACCTAGAGAAGGCCATCCACCAAAACTCAGTGACTGGGTAAGGAAAGCATTAGTCAGAGAAGCAACCAAGAGGCCAATGGTAACTCTGAAGAAGCTGGAGAGATCTGCAGCTGAGATGGGACTGGGAGAAACCGTCCATGGGACAACTATCACCCAGACGTTCCACAAAGCTGGGCTTTAGGGAAGAGTGGCGAGAAGAAAGCCATTGCTGAAACAAACCCATATCAAAGCCCATTTGGAGTTTGCAAAAAGGCATGTAGGAGACACAGCAAACATGTGGGAAAAGGTTCTCTGGTCTGATGAAACCAAAGGTGAACTTTTTGGCCTTGCCACAAAACACTATGCGTGGTGCAAAGCCAACAGTTCTCATTGCCCTGAGAACACCATCTTCATGGTGAAGCATGGTGGTGGCAGCATCATGTTGTGGGGATGCTTTTCCTTGGCAGGGACTGGGAAACTGGTCAGGATTGAGGGCAAGATGGATGGAGCCAAATATAAGGCAATTCTCGAGGAAAACCTGTTTCAGTCTGCAAGGGACCTGGGACTGGGGTGGAGGTTTACCTTCTAGCAGGACAATGACGCTAAACGTGCAGCCAACGTAACACTGGAATGGTTTAAGAACAAGCACCTGAAAGTCTTAGAATGGCCCAGTCAAAGCCTAGACCTCAATTCGATTGAAAATCTGTCTTGAAAGTTGATGTTCACCAATGGTCCCCATCCAGCCTGACAGAGCTGGAGCAATTTGGCCAGGAAGAATAGGCAAACACTGCAGGATCCAGATGCACAGAGCTGATAGAAACTTACCCCAGAAGACTTACATCTGTAATTGCTGCCAAAGATGCTTCTTCCAAGTATTGACTTGGGGTGTGTGTGTGAACATATGCAACCAACAAGTAAGTGCCAGTTTGTTTTTGTTTACTTAACTTTTGTGCCACAATAAAAATATTTTGCACCTTCAAAGTGTTGAGTATCTTGTGTACATCAAGTGGTAACAATCCCAATTAAATCCATTTCAATTCCAGCTTGTAACACAACAAAATGTGGAAAAGGAAAAGGTGGGGGGTGAATACATCTGCATGGCACTGTAATTTATTAAAGGGATATTTTGTACATAAGGGATTACTAATATTTACTTTGGGGTTTTCAAAGACTGCTTAGTAACAATTCTTAAACAATTCTTAAAGATTCAAGGGACATTGTAGCTGTTACAAGCCTCTAAGGACTTCTTTTACCTCAGGCCAAATTCCCTAAACCTCCAACCCAGCCAAATACCCTCAGAACCTGGTCTTCTTCAGGCACCAGGGATGTTGAAGAGTCCTTGGTCTCGAGTCACGAGTCTTCAGACCCGAGTCTGGAGACCGAGTCCTTGATCCAAAATGGTGACTCCGAGTCCCGAGTCACTCCCAAAACTGACTCCACGAGTCCCTATTAAAATCAATGGGGGTTTTTCCCAACAAAATAAGGCTACTTCAGATATGTGGCTTAAATAAATTCTAGGCACAAGTGTGCCTTTTTATTTCAAAACTCTGCAACTGATTTTGGCAAGAACAGACCAGGCAGACAAACCCAAAATAACCAGGAAGGCAGAGGAGGCAGGGAACCCCAAAGCAGGCAGGCAGAGGCCTTTGTCTTGGACAATTCAAACTGTGGAATTGGTCAAGAAGAAACCACGCAGGCAGAGGAGGCAGGGAACCCCAAACAGGCAGGCAAAGGCAGCCAAATCCAAAATGTCTGAAAGGTTGCATTTTAGGAAAATGATTTTAAAAAATAAACTTGCTGTACTTCCTAAAACTTATCCATGTTGCATTTGAGGAACACGATTTTTTCTAAATGTTTGTCCCCCATTCTGGAACGGTGAGGTCTCATCACAATTCCACCCTCACTGAACACCCGCTCCACTGGTCTATCCTGTGCCCCCAGCCACCA
This sequence comes from Shinisaurus crocodilurus, assembly GCA_021292165.1. Taxonomy (NCBI): domain Eukaryota; kingdom Metazoa; phylum Chordata; class Lepidosauria; order Squamata; family Shinisauridae; genus Shinisaurus; species Shinisaurus crocodilurus. The sequence continues at coordinate 93,504,881 of CM037879.1, read as the reverse complement.
TCAGCCGCAGGGGAATGGAGGGACTCTCCAGCGTGGGGCAACCCCCCACAACAACACATCAATCAAAATAAATCTCGACACACTGTTGGGGCTGCGCTCCTGGTAGCCATCCATAGTGGCCGAGTAGCGGCGCACCTCACTTCCATGAGCTCTTCGCCAGCAATCGCACTTCTCTCCACTCCTGGCACAGCCCAGGGATGTTGAAGAGTCCTTGGTCTCGAGTCCTGAGTTGAGTCTCGAGTCCGATTAAAAATATTGGGACTCGAGTCAGAGGGGGGACTCAGTCCGACTCACGAGTCAAGTCCTGGAGTCCGAGTCCCCATTCCTGTCAGACACCAAAGCTCCTCCTGTTGTGCTACTGGCTGCATGACATGGACAGTTTATCTGGGTTTTATACTGCTTGCTTATTTAACCCTCAGCCATGTAAGGTTATCCCACAGAGAAGGAATAGCTTAATATTCAGGCCTTAGCTATTCACTTTCTCCTCAGCTTTCTCTTAGTCCTTCTAAAACACCACACACCAACCAGCAGACCTTCTCCCTCCCTCACTGCCCCAGACTGACTGTCAACTCTCCTACCTTAACTGTCATTTCCCAACTACTCTTTCCCATCTAGCTAGAATCCCCAGCCAATCAGAGCTGAATTTACCTGATCCAGGCCCCATCTAACAATATTCAAAGTATCATCTCTCCTCACACCCCCTTCAGAACATCACTAAACTACTACTACACAGGCCTTTGACGGTACTAAAACAAGGCCTCAGGCCTACTCGGATACATTGTAGCTTCACAGAGGCCACACAAAGTAAACATTATAGAACAAGTTATATACAGGCATTTCATCACAGGCTAACTTCAGTCAGGACCGGTGCAAGGCAGTTTGGTGCCCTAGGCAAGATCAGATATTTAGCACACACCCCTCCCACTTGAGAGTGCTCTATTTTTTTTCAAGGCGTTTCTGGTGCTCTCTTTAGCCCTGCGCCCTAGGCAGCTGCCTAGTTGGCCTAATGGTAGCACCAGCCCTGACTTCAGTGATCTTGAAAAAACCTGTTTAAGTTACCCTTATAAGGGCTGGCCCTGCCATGCAGCAGCCTAAAACAACCTGCTTGTGGGATTGATAATGGCAGGAATTGTTGTGTGAATGATATAGCAAGACTTTAATGTGTTGTGAGGGTGCCGTATGGGCTTTGTTTCAGGCAGCAAAATGTCTTGCACCAGTACTGACCCCTAGGGCCAAAAAAAGTAGCCAATGGGGGTGGAAGACTTGGGTTGGGGCTGTGATTTGGGGGAAGGATGGTTTAACCCGGCCTTCACCCACCCCAACACAGTTTCCCCTGACTTAAATAATCCCTCCAAAGCCCTGCTAACTGCAGGGAGAAGAAAAGATGGGTAAAAATATTGGCTTGGATCCTGGCTTTGCCTTCTGTGAACAGAAGAGCTCCTTCTGTCTGCAGAAGGCTCTTGATCTAGTGGAGCATTTCCACTGGCAGAATGTGGGGGATGTTCACCAATTCCCCTCTTCTCCTACAGCCCCCTATGTCCCCCAAAATCTGCTTTGGAACAGTATGGAAGGTGGGGCTGGGACTGCATGGGAATTGGCAAAAATTCCCTTCTCCCACTTCCCACTGATTGGTTGAATTCATGGAATGCTCCCTCTGGATCCTTTATAGCAGAAACGCTGGATCCAACGCATTATACCTGGCTGGGATCCAGAAACAGAGGTGGATAGAAGGTGACTTTCTGGCTTCCTCCTTCTCCCAGCAGCCCTCTGATTTCCCACCACCACCAAAAGCCTCAGAGAACCTTCCTGAATGGGGTGGGCTATGACACAGTTGGCTAAGGAGGAAGAGGGTGTCACCAAAAATAGGGTAGAGGCATCTTTTGTGAGTTAAGTTCCCTACCTTGTAAGGAAGGCTAGCTCTAGCTCTCTTTGGTGGAGCTCATTTCAGAACTCCAAACAGTACTGGGCATGGTTTGAGAACTACTCAGTAGCACATGCACAAAGCAGTGGTCTGCTGTTGTAGATGGAACAGCAGATATGTGTGAGTGCTAGTGATGAAAAGGAGCACTGGTAGAGCATTCCCAAATGTCTGATACATGTTCTTTCTTTGGTTGCTATTACAGAGCCAGCATAAAATAAGCTCAACCAAAGAAGATATAGAGCCATTCTTATGCATCATCCTGCCAGCTACCATGATGCTCTTCCTGGCATTCCTGTTGCTCTTCCTCTACAGACGCTGCCAACGTCGCAACCCTCAGGCTCAGATCTTCAGCATTGACCTCCCAGAGTCCCTTCCAGAACATGAGGTGACTGACTTCCTCTCAGTGCTGCCCTGGAGCAGTGAGCAGAGCTTTCACTACTCTACCCTTCCTCCTGAAACTGCCTTTCTCACCGTGTGCTTGCCTCCGTCATATGAGGAGGCCACCATGAAAGCCTCCATGGAAGAGGAACACATCCAGCTCTTTCAGGATCCAGTGCCTCCTTATGAAGAGACCAAACAACAGTAAACACATGGAAATACCTTTGGTCAAAGTTCTCATAATGTTATGGGTTTAAAAAACAAGCAAATCTCCAAATAAGGGAATAACTACAAGCACAAAGAAGCTTCAACTGATTAATATGTTTAACTATGCCATTTTTAAATGGCACAGAAAACAAAATAACTCCACCAGATTGTTGTGTAGGATAGAGAAAGGAAAAAATCAATGCTGTACCTCAGAATTTTCTGCAGTGACTGACTTAGAGTTGTTTTAGAAGGCTATATCTGAGTGATTTGGACTGCAACAGCTGTGGAGAAAAGAACTGTGCTGGGGATATTACACATGTACACCAATCACTGAAAGGGCTTTAACAATTTTTTTGTAATGCACTAACCTATTGGACATTTTATGAATTTAACAAATAATCAATGAAGAATCTTTACAAAAACAAAGTACAGACTGTGTAATGACAATTAACATGAATCTGAAAAGTGAGGCCTGAAAATGCCTATATATCAATCAATACCATCATGGTGTTTGGCAGTAGACTGCCACCATGGTTCAGACCTTCCATTGTTCTGAACATAAGTACGGTAAAGAGACTTCAAAAGATCCAGCCATTCTATTGAAGACACAATGACACAACAAGATGTCCATGCACCAGTGAGGTGGAGTCTACAGAGTGTATAAAATGATTTCACCTTGTTCTCTACTTTTAAATAAAGAAAACACAATGCCTGTAACCATTCAGTTCTGAGCATAAAATGGAGTAAATCTAGCTAAATTAAAAGCAAAATATTTAAAAGAGCTATTTTTGGTTTCCTTCCCCCCCCCCCCGACAATCGTACTTTGTCCTTATGGTATTAGGAAAATGCATATGTAGAGACAGTTTGCTTAGTGCAGGAACCTAAGCATTTTGAACATATATGAGTGAATCCAGCTGATAATCTTACCATACCATATAGTTTCTTCTTTGGGAGGTATTCAAGGATGTGCCTGATGGTTTAATACCCCGTCAGTAGGGGAAGAAAGGTGGAGAGATAAATGGGGTTCGATGTGGGGCTTGATCACAACTTTCACTGCCACCCATAGTATGTACCCTCTTCCTCCTTTTACAAGCATTTACAATATAAATTCAGTACATTTTAGTACCGCGTCCACTCCCTTTGTTATATTTCCCCATCCACTGGGCAATATCATTGTGTCATGAGAATTTTATCATGGTATGTTTCTGACACAAATTAATGTGTGTGTGTGTGTGTGTGTGTGTTGGTGGGTGGTGGAGTTTACACAGCCAAGTTGATCAAGGGCACCTAACATGTTGGTTTAGTTGTATGGCCAACTTGTAGGTCAACTTGCACACCAGTGCTTTAATGCAGGATTCATCAATGAAGGCAAGCTTAGTGATTACTTGATAACTACCACCACATGTGGTCATGTTAATTTGCCCAAGCACAAGTAATTCCAGGCTGAGCTAATTATTTTTTTTTAACCACAGATGAGCTATGTGCATGCTGCATTCATATCTATCTGTTTCAAGTGCAAACCTTCATTCCAGATAGACAGAACATTTCATAATGGGCAAAACAATGCCGACTCTACAACAAAAAATGAGTTATGCTGCTTCAGTTCATCAGTAATGCTGTATCAGCACCATAAGATTGTTTTACATTTACATCAGCATGTGACCTATCTCACACAGTTGTTATCCATGTTGCTCATTTATTTTTTAGCTGCAATGTTTATGGAGCAACTAGCAGGTCAATAGGCCAATCTTGTTTCAATTCAAGCCAACTGACACAGAATTATCTAGTTGGATTTGTATTGAAGTAATAAATACTGAGAAAAAACAATATTTTCAGACTGCTACTAATCTCTTATTGCAATGAAAGTTTCCTTTCTAGCTCTTATTTTCTTTATTTGTTTACTGAACTAAGATATTTTATGAAAGCCTAGCATTCTACAAATGTAAAACAAATTAACATTTACAGTAATACCTTGGATTGCAAGTAACTTGGTTTGAGAGCGTTTTGCAAGACAAGCAAATTTTTAAATATTTATTTAATTTTTTTTTACTTGATATACAAGCGACGTCTTGCAATACAAGTACTGTAGTAGTACGACTTAAATTAAAAATCTCTGTACAATTTTTTTGGGGGGGATTTCATTTTGATATAAGAGTGTTTTGGATTACAAGCACGTTTCCGGAACGAATTATGCTCTCAATCCAAGGCATGACTGTACATAGATATGGACTAGTGAGAGTGTGAGAGATCCACTGCACACATGAAGCTTCAAGGCTTTCAGTGGCTAACAAATTCATTTCAATGGAGGAGGCATATTTACACGAGGCAAGGAATATATACACATATCAGCTGATTCAGTTGAAATTAATAGGGATAGCCTTGGCATACAAAGCTCCATGGGTACTCCAGTGGACTCAACATGCAGCGGGGCACAATAGCAATTCTTGGGTTCACATGCTTATGAGCATCCAGTCCATTATGTATATAATGCCACTTATGATTGGTGAATATGCCTTATCCACATTATCTGGCTAGCATCATTGGATAGGTACACTCGCGTATCAATGACACATGTATCAAGTAACATGCAATGTTCTACACATGGTGGATTAGGACTTGGGGCATGGGTGAGCCTGAGAACTGTTCACACTCCCCACTGCGTCTATCATATTCAACCGCTCCGGAATCTGCTTGATGTGGAGCTGTATACAAATACCGTAAATAAATAAATAAATAAATAAATATTCCTCCAGTCTAGTTCTCCCCATTTCAAAGCTGACATTATAGAACCACTGTACCAAAGCCCCTCATTCAAGGTCACAAAAAACCACCCAGGCTGTTAATGATGAATACTGTCCACTTTCTGTCTGTTAATCTTCCTGCCTTTTCCCATTTTGTTCCATTGAACAGCAGACATGATAGCAGCAAATCTTATCATAAAGGGGAACTACTGATCCCTCATCAGTATTTATCTACACATCGCTTTCAGAATTTGGGAGGGTGGGGTTATAGAAGTAGATGGGTTTTATTTTTATATGGGCTTATTCTACAGCTGTGCACAAATGGCCTCTTGAAATTCTTCACCCTATTTGTGGGCAGAGACATTGGGGCACCAGTTCACCGAAGTTCTCCAGGGGGAGGAGAAATTCTCCAAGAGTTTCTTGAAGGTGGGTATCACCATTACCAGTGGTTGTAGCACAGCTTCTTTCTGGGGCATTGTGTGTGTGTGTGTGAGAGAGAGAGGGTTGGGGGAAGGCAGCCACCCCACCCAAAATGGTGGAGAAAATTCTGCAAAGTGGCATTCTGTTTCAAGGGGGGCAAGAAAAAGAAATATCTCAGAGCTTTTCTCAAAACAATTTCTTCTTAGATATTTTGGCTCAGCTCCAATTGTAATTCTTGCAGGGTTCAGGCTCAGCACCTTCCCCAGGGTGCCCAAATGTTAATTTCTAGGGGTGTTTGTGGATACATTTTTTCTCTAAGGAAGATGATTATAATGCCACTCCTTTCCTGCCAACCCTGCAGTGGGTGTGAGGGTGGGAGGCAGTGTTGTGTGTCTGGCTCCAGGAAAAGGTCTGCAAAAGTCTGTCCTCCAGTTTCCCTAAGGTTTTCTTTTCCCATGAAAGAGGCTTCCACTTTTTCTGTCTCATTCTCAGGGCGGTTTAGGGTTTTTAAAAATTTCTTTTGATGGTGTTTTTGAGCTTACCTTATCATTGCAAAGTGGCTGAGGGTGTTGTGTGTTTATTTTCTTTCTCTTACACATCTCTCCATCACTGTGCAGCCACCCTGGCTGTCCATGCATCCTGATCTGAAAAAGCCCTATGGGAGAAATTACCTCATGAGGTCTTTCGTTCCCTGTGCTTTAACTGAAGTGTGGGAAGCCAGGGAGGCTGCCAGAGAGAAGATTGTACAAGGAAAGACAGGATGCTCACATACATACACCTTGGCCACCTTATACGTAAGGTAAGCACAAGAACCCCTGTCCCAACCGATGAGAATTTCTCCCCCCCACAAAAAAAATCTACTTTATACATTTTTTTCAAATGCAATTTATTTTCGATCAAACTGAATGAGAATGGTTGAAAAAAAATTGAAAGAAATTTTCAGCACAGCACTCTAGAAGTCACAGCTGGGCCATGTTGCAATTAATACTGGCAATGCTAACAGTGAGCTTTTGTGCAAAATGGGGCTTGTTTGTGGGAGAACTCATACGACAATGCCATCACAACTCTGTCCAGCACATTGGAGATTCCTAACAGGAAGGGGCCTATATGGAACGACAGAATCAGAGATGAAAAGTAATAACAGAGAACAAGCCCAGGCCAGAAGTAAGCCTCTTATGAACCTGATTTTTCCTCCCTAGATTCCCAATCTCCAGTTATCTCTCAGTCTATTTAATTCACTTTTATGCCTGCTACACAAAAACAAATACAAAAGCTGCAACCTTAATTCTATATAGCAACTTTTTCAGCCCTTCAGGTCAAAGCATAAATGTATGTGTAATTTCTTAGTCATAATCTCAAATAAAAACCAGTTTTGTTCATTACAACGTACAAGAGAACAAACTGACCTAGTTCTCACAAGTAGCAACTGAAGTGGTAAACCTGTGTCTAAACTGTGTAACTTGAGACTACAGGTGGGAGCTCACATGACTGGATGGTCCTGCTCCTCCATATTAAGAGAAATACATAAATAAATAAAGTTCTATGTAGAAACTAGAAGGTCCAGGTATAAAGCTAGGCTAGAACCTTCCCTCTGTAATCTACTTTTCTGTGGGGAGGGTTGTTTTCTTTTTGTTTAGAGGAGCATTTTGTCATGTTCTCACCTGCAATTTGAGGCAGTATAGTCCATACACTAGCTGTTTGTGAGGGCCAAACAACATGCTACATGCAGGGCCAGTCCTGCCATGCAGCAGGCAGAAGTGACCTGAAAGAAGGACAGTTGAAGGCAGGAATTGGTGTCTGAATTGTGAGAGGTTTTTAAATGTTGGCCCTAACGAGGTGGTTGCCGTTTGGGTTCTGCTACAGGCAGAAATATTTCTTGGGCTGGCACTGGTTATATACATCTGCATGTAATTTTGCCTAAATTTTTTTGTTTATTTGTTTAATTTATTTATTACATTTATGTGACATCTTTCCTTCTAAGGAGTCCAAGGCAGCATACACGATCCTCCTACTCTCAATTTTATTCTCACAACAACCCTGTGAGGTAGGTTAGGCTGAGAGTCAGTGACTGGCCCAAATTCACCCAGTGAGCTTCATGGCCAAGTGTGGACTTGAACCTGGGTTTCCCCGGTCCAGCACTCTTAACTCCTACACCACACTGGCTCTCAATGAAACTTAATGAAAAGCAGTTGCAGAAAATGCAATCTTGAGCAGAGGAAGACTGGCAGGGATAAGCTGGAAAGTGTGCTAATATGATATTGGAAATCAGTGCTGTGAAGCTGTGGGTGTAACTATTAAGGGCCGTGGTTTCATATTATTTAATTTTTATGTATTTATAAGACCATCTTTCTAGACCATCTTTCAGCCCTAGAAGGAACCTCCCTGCAAAGAGATTTACAATAAATTCAAAACCAATAAAATCCCTAAGGCAAATTTAACATTTTAAGCCAAGTTAAAAACAGATTAATCTCTCTCTCTCTCTCTCTCTCTCTCTCTCTCTCTCTCTCTCACACACACACACACACACACACACAAGAGCAAAGAACTTAAAACTTCAATATCACAATTGGACACTACTGAAAGCCAGATGAAATAGAAAAAGTTTTTACTGCTTTCCTAAAAACCGTCAAGGATAAGAGTTCTATGAAGTGACACTGACACTGTGGGACAAAGCAAAACAAGATCAAGAATTGCGACAGAGGAATGTTGGTGCAGGCATATAGCTGTCTTCTTACTGCTACAGTGCTACACTGGGACTCTGCTGCCTCTATGGAGCTACCTATAAGAAAGTTGAGCACTGTCAGGAGCTATAGATGGGCAACAGGACTTGTTTACTGACACAGCAATATGTGATATTGCATGTAAGCTGATATTTCCTTCCCTTATTCCCCTCTTCTCCCCACCTCCTCCCACCCAAACTTATCAATAGGTTTTCCACTGAATAAAATTCAGTAAGTGTTTTCCACTGGAGCCTTATGGTTCAGGGGATTTGGAGACTGTGATGCATGTATCATGATATTGTAATTTTTATCATATTAGGAGAGAACTAATTTGGCTGTTATTATCTAAGGTCCCTGGTAGAGATAATATGTTCTACATTTCTTATATTTTAGCTGACATAATCCCTGTAGTAACTAAAAGGTGGCAAAGGTTTTTTTTGGTGTGTGTGTTCCAGTTAAGTTGAGGGCCCAGGTAACTTGTTCTTGATTTGTCTAGCGCTGATTTATTTAAAATGGTTCAGTGTCCTACTTTTTTGTATTTTAATCTGGTACTGGCTACTATAAACAGAATGGCATGGTATCATTATCATAGTTTATCATATTACAGAGCCAGTATTTAGTTATGTGACCTTCATAAACATTTCTCTCAAAGCTACTGCGTACGTTTAGCCACTTTAATGCTTGAAATGTGTGCCATATAGCTCAGGAGCAACTACAGTTTAAAGAGCATCAAACCCTTTTAGAAAAAAATAAAATCCACATTCTCAATATTATCTCTACATCAACTAATTCCCCTTAAATCTGATTTTCACTTGGTCTGGGCCTTCATTTATAAAAGCAGATGCAAAATAATTGCTTAATATGTCCGGAGCTTCTCTTATCCACTGGTTCTAATTCCCTGTCAGTCTTTCTTACCCAGGATGATCTTTTCCCTTTATGTTTTTCTGCTGTGCATATGCTTGGAAAGCCTTTTATAGTGTTATCAAGGCTTTTACTATTGGCTTTACTGCATATGTAGGTGACTGCAAATTTTTACTAGGACTACTTTATTGGATATGGTCTGTGAATGCAGATAGATAGCCGGCTCCTAGCACTGCCAATCAAAAGACATTGTGCAGCTATTCCATCCTTCCCTTCTTAACAGATTTTCTGTGATAAGAAAGAAGATGGAAGATGAAGTGAGAAAACACAGGAGGGTTACAAATGGAAGACAATGGTGTCTGGACCCCAGTAAATTTCGGTGAATGAGGCAGGATGATTGCACAATAAAAGTCTCATCTGCAAGCATCCTGCAGTACCATTATTCCCACTTCTAGGTTTTATTTATTTAGATTTTTATCCCACACCATCGCCAAGAGAGACAAGACAACTTACAATAAAAAGAAAAAAGCTTAGCAGGTAGTGATTTCACAATGCCACGAATGCACCGCTACCTGGATAGCCCCATCCATAGGTTGTGCATTTCTTATTTATCTGGCGCTCCCAGCCTTAATTTAACAATATGACTTCACTTCTAGGAAGCAACATCATGGCTCCCAAAACTGAACACTCCATGTGGCAACCCAGGTACACCAGTAGCCCTCCAGCCAATTTTGCTACGGAGAGCATTCATAATGTGCAGAGATGCTGCACTTCCCTAATTAGGAGAAATGTGCCACAGAGCTTTGATTCGCTGCTTCGGGACCCTGGTATATTCACATTTCATATTTGAGGGTGCAAAATGTCCCCTTGCATCTTACATTTGGACTAGGGCTGCTTCCAGACAAGGCTTGTATCCTACAATCGCCTTGCCTCAAATGTGAAATTTTACAGGAAGAGCAGACATGATTATCTTTCATTTATAACCCTCCTGTGTTTTCTCACCACTTCTCCTTTTTCTTACCAAAATAAAAATAAAACTCCGTTAACGAGGAGGAAAAGATGGAGTAAGTGCGCACAATCCCCTTTGATTTGTAGCTTGCTATGAGCCCTCTGTCTGGGAGCACCCTGTATCAAACACCAGCATAACAGAGCACTGTTTGGGTTGCCATGTAAAGTGTGCAGCGGCAATCAAGAGTTAAATTCAAACTAAACTGAAAACATACAATTTGTGGATCACCCTGGGAGGAGATTCGAGTGCCAAAGTTGCCTCCGCATTTCTGCTTCGAGACCGGCTACTATGGACAACTTTCTTCTGCCTTTCAGTCACAAGAGGTGCCTTAGAATGCAAGGAACACACCCCCGTGCATTCTATAGTACTGATAATAGCGGCACCACTTATGGGTCTAATATTTCCACACAAAAAAAGCAGTGTAATGGTGTGTGGGAGTGAAGAGGAGAGAGAGACATGCTAAATCCCTCTGTTTCAAAGGGCCCTTTTCATCTCTGCTTGCCCTCCCTCTTCGGGCATATGACAATATGCCACTAGCTCACTCTTTTATCCCCCAGAGCCCCTGTGCCAGCACAACAAGCGACATCTGACACCGAGTACCACCGCAGCTGGGCGAGGCAAAGAGCGCGCTTCCCGCCCACCTCCCCAGCGAGCAAATCAGCCGCCCCTCCGCCGCGGCAGGCTGCCCTTTGAATCACCCCCCACCCCCCACGTGCCCTGCCGCCACTTCAGGGCAGCCAATCACAGCCCTTCCCGTAGGCTGACTCGAAGGGAGGGAGGCCAAATGCCCCCACCCCACCCCATGTGCCGTCAGCATCTCTTTTCCACAACATTTCGGAAGGTGGGAGATGGGTTGGGGGGCGGGGTTGTCTCCCTCCTTTTTAGCCCGAACGAGGCAGCTCCGCCCCACCGCACAGTTCCCCCCCCCCCCCGGGTGTTCCCTGCTCCACAGATAGCGTCCCGTGTCAAATGATATTGTTATACAAGGTGCTGTTGCCTTATGCAAGTTCCTGAGTTGGGGAAAGGAGGAGAAGTTTGCTTCGGACGGTACTGACAGAAAGCAAGGTGGGAGGCTAGCAGAAGGTGAGTATGTGTGGGAGAGAGGTGGTGAGCTTTGAAAGGGCTGCAGCTAAGAGGGACAGAATCTGCGCCTTTCACAGCGGCATAACAAGCCAAAAGTCAACAGATGCCACTTTCCCCAACACTGCATCTCCATGCAGGGGAAAACGGTGCACTGGCTTGAATTTGTGCATGTCCTCAAGCTGTTCAAAGCACAGAGCCTCTGTTGAATAGAAAGGTACAAAATCTAATATCGGTGGTCAGTATAAGAGGTTTAAAGATGTTCTTAAGGCTAATCTAAAAAATATATATATGCAAACATCGAGAACGGGGAAGCTCTGGCCCATGAACGATCTAACTGGAGGTTGGCCTTTCACAACCTCCAGTTCTATGGACTTTGAAGAAGCCCGAGTGCAAGGTGAAAGGGAGAAACGTGCTAAGCGAAAAGCACGCCAAACGAATCCTTTACAGGACCATCTCCCATCTAGTAACCTGTGTCCTCACTGTGGAAAGCTGTGTGGATCTAGAATTGGCCTCCACAGTCACTTACGGACCCATCGCTAGAGTCTACACAATTTTTTTACAATTTCCTCTTTTATAATTTTCTTTTGCAATTTTATCCTGGAAGACAATCTTACTCGGTCACGAGTGATCGCCTACTATACTACTACTAAATCTAAAAGAAATATATCAGCCTTTCCCAACCTGGTGGCCTCCAGATGTTTGGACTTCAGTTCCCATCAACCCTAGCTAGCATGGGTAATGGTCATGAATTCTGGGAGTTGTAGTCCAAAAATCTGGAGGGCATCCTGTTTGGGAGGGCTGGAATATGCTATTCCAGGGGTGGACAGACTTGTGGGATCTAATTTTGTTTTCTACTAGAACCCCAAGGTCCACCAACTGGAAGCTTGGTGCAAACAAGTGACAGTGGGGAGAGGATGCTACATACTCTTAGAATTAAAGGACAGGGTGCCTCTGAGCATATGCTTAGCCCAAGAGTTTGTTTTCAGGACCGGAACTGAGCTCAGAGACATGCACACAAAAATGCAACCCAGTTGTGGAGGTGCTACTATAACTGTGTTCCTTTCCTTTAACCAGGATGCTGAAGACTATAAAACAAGCACTCTTTTCTACGGGGCTGGAGATGCCCAAATGGACAGCACTGCCAAACCAGGTGACCAGTGTTTAAATTTCTAAAATGAGTGAAGAGAGGCCTCCCATCTAATCCAAGATGTGTAGGAATTGATTATCTGAGTAGTGAGAGAGAGGAGATTTCCACATGCGTAAAGGGATTGTCCACATGTTCCTGAACTGACTTCTGGAAACAGGTTGTAAGGCTAATCCCAGTGATTGCTCCTTTGAATGTTAGTGAGACACTGGGGCAGGGATTCATCCATGGATGGTTCCATAGTGCAACTGCTACTGGAAATAGTATAGCTATTGCCATGAAGTCTGCACCACAATGGTGCTAGTTTTGCATGCATGCAGATTTACGGTAGTTATAACTGGATGATTCCGGATTCAATACAAGTATCCCTGGAAAAACAATGTTGAAGGGAGAATGTAAACAGTTTTGTCCCATTTCAAACAGAGACAATTTAATGTAGTAGTGATGTTTTGCATCCCATGCTGCTGTCCTCCACTCTTTCCTGTGCAGTGGAAGGACTGGATGTCCCCGGAACTGGTCCTACCATTAGGTAGAATGAGGCAACCACCACTGGAGGCAGATGCTAGGGGGGCAGAAGGTGGTAACCCCTTTGGCCGTCCCCCTGGAGCTCCCCCATTATTCCCATCATCCTGAGTAGATGCCTTGGCAGTGATGCTTGTGAGCTTCTGGCCTTGGGCAACTTTCTGTCTCATTTAGTTGCTTTCTTCCAATGCTTCACAGACAGTGCTGTTTGAAAAGGCCCAACCGAGCAAGCAGGCAGAGAAGCAACCAACCCAGGGACACATTCCAGCCAGCATTATTAAAGTGTGCATGCCATGTGATGAGTTGTTGGAGAAGGCTGAATTTCAGTTATGGATAACCAGCCAAATCTTTGGTGACTGTCCTTAAATATCTACCAGTAGAGTATTACTACATTAGAGCCTCAGTCCAATTAACACTTACTTAGAATTACTGCCAAAGTACACAGCAAAGCCATGAAACATTCTCCCGACTTCCTTTTTTTTTTTTTTTAAATGAAAAACAGCCATGGGAAGCTGGGGCGGAGGAGTTAGGAATGCTAGTGGAGAGACTTCTTAATGTGTCCTCCCCCCCCCCGAGGGAGCAATCCTATGGCCCCTAGACAGTGTCTGAGAGGCCATTGAAAGCTTCAGATTTCCAGATCCGAGGTTGGAAACAGTGCTCCGACCTGGGAGGGGGGGAATCTGTGACCCCTCCCCCTCCTCCTTGCAGCCAGCACAGAAAGAATCGTGCCAGCTGGCTCTCTGAGGTCCGGAACACAACCTCAGAGACAGGGGAAAGGGGGCGTTTCAGGGGAGGGGAGCAGAGGAGCCTGGAGAGGCCAGGATATGAGCTATCCTGGAGAGGCCAGGATATGAGCTATCCTGGAACCTCTCCAGCCTCCTTCCCTTCCCCTCCAAAACACCTTTGCAAGATGGGCAAAAACATCAGTCTAGCGAAAATGCAGAGCCCGAGGATGGGGAGGTGAAGATTGCCTCCGCTGCTGCTCCTGCCCTGCATAGGATGAGCATAAGCCTCCAAGTTTGGGGGCATACAATCATCAATAGGATTGCACCCTTAGTAATTTTTTCCACTCAAAATCACCCTCAGAATCTTTCCCCTTGTAGATGGAGAAGCAGATGGAAGGAGATTTTGACTGAGAAAATGGCTAGAGGGGTAAAAGTTAAGCAATCTCCCCACCCCAATTCCTTTGCTGTGGATTACAGCTTCTCATGGCTACTTTTTATTTTTAAAAAACCAAAACATTAGCAAGCTGTTATATTCATCTGCATGTGATGTCTAGTTTGGCCCTAACTCTCAGTCTGAGTAAGTGTGTAGTACAGGACCTTGCTGCAGGATAGCAATGGTAAAAGCCTTTGAGATAAAATTGAGAAAAGTGATTTGGCTTCTTTTGTTAACAAGAAAAAGCCCTGTACTAACAATGTACATTGTGCAAATGTGTTTTCTTTGCCTAGAGCTAATAGGGAACATGATTTAACTTGCTGTTTCTCTGTTGCTGTTCTCACTCCACTTTTAATGTATTTATTAAGAAGTTTTCAGAGTTTATAGTATGAAAACTATTAGGTAACAAAGTCTTGATTTGTCTCCCATGTTTTTGTTAAGGCTACTGATTATGAAATTCGACAGTATGAACCAGCCAAATGGGTGTGTACATCTGTCAAAACTGTGGACTGGGACTCAGCTATCAATACTGGTTTCATGAAGCTCTTTAACTATATTAAGGGCAAGAATGAAAAAGGTAGGATGTATTTTGCTCTGCTTATACTATAATGTTTCCTTGTAGTGTCCTCTATTCGGGGAGGGGGGGGAGATGACACAAATGCCAAGCACACAAACTTCATTGTTCCTGAAATGTGTTAACTTCTCAAATGTCTCATATAAATATTCTAGAATGTATTCTTGTTGTTGTTATTGGTAAGCTGCAATTAAGGTTTTGGGACTAACAGTGCAGGATGTAAATATTTCTAAATAAATATCCCATACATGGATGGAAAATGTATGGGCTATACAGCTTATGTGGAGGCTTCTGGAGCACTTTTATATTATCTGGATCAGGTCCTTTGGGTTAGAGGAAGATGAGTAAAAGAATACTACCCTGCTGTTGATTTGTCAGACATTACATTTACTAGTTGGAAACAAGGACTGCAAGGAAGTCTGGACTCTAAAGATGAAAGGGAAATGAGCATAAAGATGGTAACTTAAGGGGAAAAGTGCCCGAGAATGCAGGTGTTTCTATGAAAAATTACAATATTGTATTTTATACTGGTGTGTTACTCAGTTCAAGGGGACTTCCACAATATTGCCTTAGTAGTGGAAAGCACATGGCCATATTAAGCCATTCAAGACATATGTGGCCCATGTAGCCCCACACTGACCTGGTTCGCATGTAATGGTGGCAAACCATGGGTTAATTAGCCCACAATTTGACACGGTGCATGCCGGGTGCATTCCACAGCCTTTTTGAATACTCGACCCCAATTGGACTAATCGGGGATTGCAACGTGACATCCGAAACCCCGACATTATGACCTGGTTCGCTCAACATGGTGGGTTATTGAGGGTTAAATTGCCCAGAATGAGCTGTGGCACGTACGGCTGCCGTCTTGAATATGCAACCCCCAATTGGGGGCTGCGTTGTGTCATGCCAACCTGGTCACCATGGGTGATTCAAGGGTTAAACAACCCATGCATAATCCTCGATTAGTGGCCAGGTTTACATGACACGTTGCAACCCCTGATTGCCTGATCAAGGATTGCCTATTAAAAATGGTAGCTGCGTGTGGCTCATCATGTATTACATATCCCATGATGGACTGACCATGTTGTAATGAACTGGCCCTGTAGCTTAAGTGTAGGTTAAACAACCACAGTTAACCTACAATTAGTAGTTAGGTGTCATATGGCAGCTTACCCAAAGGCCAGTTTTGGGGATGGTGTCGTGGCTGGGAAAGTAGACTTAGGCTGAACACAGACATAATACAAAAACAGAACTCACAGTGAATGTGAGTGGCGCTTACTCCAGTCTTTGCAACTATAATGACAGATGTGTATACCACGAAATACAAATCCAATACTATTTCAGCTGTAAGTATTTCTTGTCCTCCTCTTCAGATAGGCTGTTTGTTCTTGGTTGACATGGGGGTGGGGGAGGCAGCCAATCAACATTGCACACGCCTGGCTTCTGCTTGGCCTTCACAGAGCCCTTTTTTCCTCTCCCCAAGACTTTCACTGGAGAGGAATAGGTACATTCGAACTGAATATGGCAAGGGCAGTTCTAGAGAAAACGCTCTACTCTTTTTAAAAACATTTTGTGTGTTTTAACCTCTGATGCACTTAATTGGCATTGAGTTAACCATTATGGGCAGCACAATCCTATGCCATTGCTGCTTGATAGAGGGCTCCTATCTTGGAGCCTTCTGTCTATTCAAAGCCCTGCTGGCAAAGGCCAGGGTGGGTGGAGGAGCTAGATGGGCCTCTCAGCCTGTCTAGCTTGCATACCAGGGAGTGGGCAGGGATGGCAACAGAGAGGGTCTTGGATCAAGTGGATCCTACCCTGACCCCTTTTCTCCCTCTCTGAGCTTTCCACTGAGCGGAGCTTTCCACTGCAGCTGTGAGGGGGTGGGGGCAAGATGCACAATTGGATCTCCTCCTCTGCAGTTGTTGCTCTGTCTACGATCTGAGGAGATCTGCACCATCCTATGGCTCCCCAGATGCTGTCTGTGAGCCATAGGATTGCTCTGCCCATTTCTTTTTCTTTAAAAGTTTTGTATTTTAGATATTTAAAATTATGTTTTAAAATAAATAACGCAGTCCCTATTATGTGGGATGAAATTTAGAATAACAAATGTAAAAAAAAGCTTCAAGAAAAGAAATCAGAATAAGCAGGAATAGCAGAATTTACAACAAAGGGTTGTTTCAATACATGTATAAAATAATACAGTAACAAATAAAGTACTGTTGAAGAGAATATGAGTGGTCTTTTGTATCACCAGTCTATTACATTTAGAACGAGATCCTATTTATCCATAAAATCTACATGAAATTTAGGATTATTGATAGCCTTTGATGTGAGATCTTATTAATATTTTCCATATCTTATCATACCATCCTTGGATAGTAGCGTGATTTTTATTTTTCAATTTTGCTGCAATTTGGAATTTTGCTGCTATTAAAAGGTGGGTAATTGACTCCCTTCTCATTCATGGTATAGCTTCCTTGTCTGCAGTACCCAACAAGATTGTCATAAGATCAAAGGGCAATAAAGACCTAGTAAGTTCCTTAATATATGCAACTATCCTTAATATCTTTGCAAGATATCCTCAATATCTTTCTATCTTAGGACACCAGAACCAGCTTTGAATGTCTGAGCCTTTTTTGCCACATCTTTTCCAGCAATACTTTGTGAATTGCTTATTCATAAATTCAATGTTACAGGGTGTTAGGTACCATCTTGGGATCAATTCAAAGAGAAACTCTCTAATATTCAAGGATGTGGATTTGAGAGGTTTAGGGTGCAATCCAGTGGGGATGCCCATAAGCCTCCAAACTCGGAGGATTACGGGCATGCTATGCAGGTGGGAGGAGTGCGGAGGTGGTCTTCGCCTCCCTACTCCCCTCCTGCCCTGCAAGTCAGGCAGCTGATTTCAGCCGTCTAGCTGCGGCACTTTGGGCGGGGAAGGAAGGGGGCTGGAATGCTGCCAGGATACATTATATCCCGGTGGCTCCCATCTTCTGCCCCCCCTGCCCCCTTTACCCCTTCTTCAAGGTCACTCTTACAACTCTGTCTAGGGGCCATAGGATCGCTCTGTTAGAAGTCTATACTCTGTCCAAAACCTCTTGTTCTACATTGGTTTGTAGATATCTATTCATTTTTTGACAAAAGATGGATTTTTTTCCCCAAAAACAAGAACCCCAAATTTTATGTAGCCGGGAAATAACATGTCTAGGGTTCCCAGCTCTATTTTCTAGAAGTGATTCAAAACTGGTTATTTGGTAAACAAAACAAAAATATATATTTCTGATGACAAGACCAAGTGCAATTGCGAATACTGATGCCAGGGCAAATGCAAGTCTTCTTTATCTTGTATTCTTTGTTTAGACATCATCCCAGTTTTGTTTACACTTTACAGCATCATAGAACCTACTGAGAAGAGCTTGTTTCCACACCCAAAATAACTAAGGATCTTTCCCTGGAGAGAAGAAATCTTGCCCTTCGAAGGTGGATATTGAGGAAATAGGCAGGGCTAGGATATTGCACCACTTGTCCCAAACTTTCAAAGTGGACACCAAAGTGGATGCTTGTAACTAAGAGAAGTGCGTCTTTATTTCTTTCTCTTCGATACCACTTCTTAGGTGTGATTATTCACATACATGTTCTATATCTGACCATCTATATGATTGCATAGTTACAACATACTGAAATATCCTGTGCAACTGGGAACACTTGTAATATATTGCAAATCTGGAAACTCAACCCTCCCTTCTCAGCAGCCATTTAAGAGTTTTAGATGGTAAGAGATTAACCATCTTTGCCACCTACAGATTGTCCTAGCAGGAATATATATGGGCAGCGCTTGAAAATAGAATAAATGTTTTTGATTCATTTTGGCTAATATTGCAGGTTTATTTTCTCCGATCCTATAAACCTTCATTTACAGACTATAAAAGCCTTCCATAATTGCACTGGAACAGTCCATCCATATTAATTGTCAGGTACATTCCCAAATATTTTTAAATTTTATTAACCCATTTGTGTGGAAATTGGGATTTTAGGTGGTGATGTTCCTGTCCAGTAAGGCTAATAGGCATAATCTCTGATGTTTATTTATTCACCTTAAAGCTAGACACTTTGCCATAGTTAAGTATGGCAAAGCCAATAAGGAAGATTCTGTACGGCCAATAAGGAAGATTCAGTTGAAGCTAAGTATAAAACTGCATCATCAGCAAACAGCCCTATTTTATGTTGGGCTCCATTGATAGTAGGTCCCTTAATCTTTGAGTCTAGCCTAACAAGTGGCACAGTTACCACTGGAACTAGAGGTGGAGGCTTATCCCTTCATCTCAGCAGGAGGGCCCCCCCCCAACACTGTGCAGGAGGAGCATAACTTTAAGAAACTTGCAATCAACATCAGTGAGCAAGAGTTTGCTCATTCACTGAAGCAAACTGCTGAGAACATAAGCTCTGCCTCCACTGCTTTTATTTTGCTGCAAAATGTTTTGTTTTGTTTGAGCGCAGTTTCAATTGCCAACTGCACACAGATCTCAGCAGCAGTACAGACTTTGCATGGAGGAGTCCCCTTCCCCCATAAGGGAAATTAGGAGCTAATTTCCCAGGAGGCAGGGAAAAGAGCAGAGGTTTGAGCTGTCCTGGCAAGAAAGTATGTAGTAAGTCAACAGCTCTGTAAAGTTACGTAATAAAATCAGAATGGAATAGACAGCCCTGATTTCCTTCCCCAAAGTCTGTTTGTTGAGAGAGGGCTAGTGAAGGAGAAGCTGCCCCTGGGTGGGAAACTTGTGGCCCTCCAGATGTTTTGGCCTACAACCCCCAGGATCCCTCCCCATTAGGTATGCTGGCTAGGGCTGATGCGAGTTGTGACCCTCCAGATGTTTTGGTCTACAAGTTGCCCACCCCTTAATCCTGTCCCCACCTACTAGCCTACCTGTCCACCCTATGCATGTGTCACATCACACCCTTCCACCTTCCTCCATTAATAATGTTTCTCTGTTTCCCAGGCACCTTTTCTTCCTTTTGAAATGCTGCAGCCATAGGAACAGTGTAAAAGCCAGAACGAATGGCCAGAATGGCCTATTTATTTATTTATTTTTTAAAACGCTTGAGAACAATATTTTAGGACTATGGAGCCTGCAGTCTCCACTGCTTTTACTTTACTGCAAAATGTTTTACTTTTGCATGCAGCCAAAGAGACAAAAGTTCCAGGCAGACTTTACATAACACAGTATGCCGTAAGCTTCAGTTTGCTCCCTGGGTTAGAGCACCATGAAAGAGAGTTGTCACAAAACTGACACTGTCTACTACGGCCCCGCCATTCTCAAGCTGAGCGGGCTACCAAGTCCCTCCCTCCTCAAGGTGGGTCTTTCCATGGGGTCACTTCCCTGGCTGCAAGTATCTTTTTGAGCACTGTGTGAACCTGCATTGCCCCTTTTCATCTGATGTCTAACTCTTGGGTCTTATATTCTCACCCCCTACTCCTCTTTGTTAGGAGCCTGTGTTCCCACGGGTTCAGAGGGCCCAGCTTGGCTGTCTTTGAAAGGATTAGATGGCAGCTGGGTTTCCTCCTCTCTGTCCCTGCTAGTCTCACTGGTCTCCTGCTCCCACGCCCTTGTATTCTGGAGAATGGCTCAGAACCGCAACTTCCAAGTGAGCCAAATCAACCAAACTCAGCAGTCACACATGAACAGAAGGGATTGATATATAATAAGCTACAAAACTTCCACAAAAACGATGTTTCAGTTGCCGTTCTGAGCAACAGTCCCTATTCCGGGGGGAAAGGCTTGGAATGGCAAGTTCCAAGTGAGCTAAATAAACCAAATTAACCAGGCACACATGACTAGTTGGGAGGGATGCAAGAAGCTACAAAACATACACTGGAACCACATTTTAGTCTGTGCTCTGGGCAATAATCCTTATTCTGGGGAAATGGCCTGGAACAGCAACTTCGAAGTGAGCCAAACCCAACAAAAGTTACCAGTCACACATAATTTGTGGGGAGTGATGCAATGGGCCACAAAACACCCACAGAAACCACATTCTGATAACTATTCCGGGAGGCAGTCTGTATTCCACAAAACGGCCCGGAACAGCAACTTCCAAGTAAGTCAAATCAACCAAATTCACCAGTCATACATAACTACACGAGCTGTAGCCTTTGCAAGTTTACTCAGGAATAAACCCCATTGAGTTCAGTGGGATGTACTCCCAGGTAAATGTTCTCTCATTCCTGTGAATGTCTTTTTCCCTTTTATCCTTCCTTCTCTGAACTTACTGCAAACACACTCGTCTTCATTCTTTTCTTTTCTGGCTTTTTTGTATTTCTTGATCCTCCCACACCCTTTTTTTTGTTGCTCCTGTTACATTTCCTGTGAATTTTCCTCAGGAGTAAGTTTTGCTGAGTTCATTGGGACTTAATCTCTCAAGTAAAGGTGCATAGGGTTTCAGCCTTAATTTTATGCTTCTAGTATTTTATTTATTTATTTACAACATTTGTATGCCGCTCCATATCTAGACAGATTCTGGAGCGGTGAACAACAAAAATATAAAACAGATAAAAGAATAAAAACGATGCATTAAAAACAGAATAGCATTGAAACTGTGGCTGGTCAGCAAGGAAGCTTTCTGAAACAAAGATTTCTTCAGCAGGCACCGAGCCTGCCTAACATCAACAGGCAGGGAATGGCCATAGGTCCATGTGGAACCACCAGGAGAATGACCTCAGTGACCAGGCAGGTTGGTAAAGGAGAAGTCGCTCTCTCGGGTATCCTGCTCCCAAGTTGTTTAGGGCTTTGTACACTAGTACTAGAACCTTAAACCTGGCCCAGTAGCAAATATGTGGCCAGTGCAGTTCCTTCAGCAAAGGAGTTGCATGCTGAAAAGGGGAAGCTCCCGACAACAGCCGAGCTGCTGCATTCTGCACTAGCTCCAGCTTCTAGAGCTGCCTTAAGAGCAGCTCCACATAGAGTGCATTGCAGTAATCTAGTCTTGAGGTTACTAGCACCTGTATCACTGTGGCCAAGCTAGTACACCTCTTCACCCTCTTTGTCTCTACCTTTCAAAAAGCTGCCTCTCAGACCTCTGCTTCTTTTCAGCCCACACCAATATAACCAATACATAAGCACAGACAGCCCACACACTGGCATTCTTTGTGTTGTGATTACCAAATGCTTTGGGGAAAGCATTCTGCATGTGCGTAGTAAACAATCAGCCAGTTCCTGCTAGACTCTTAAAGAAAGGATGTTATGGTGATAGCATCTAAGCTTCCTGCTTGTCCCTTCAGTCATTCCTTCCACTGGTGCCAGCAGCTGGTTATAGGAAGATACAGTGGGTGTGTTTGCACGACATGCTAAGCCAACACGCAAATCAGCTATGCAGTGTGGGTTGTTCGCAGAACAACCCATGCTGCACCCAACAGATGATCTGGTGCACTGAAGCTTGTCCTTTCCCCTCAGTCCTACAGCCACTATCCCAGTGTCCTTTGCAGCAGAACCCATCGTTTCCCCTTCCCCGCTCCGACCGCTACCCCTTTTCACTCACTGCCATTTTTAATATTCATTTTTAGGAGCTTCAAAAAAGCACAGTTGGGGTCGGGGGAAAGTGTTTGGCCCTTGAAAATTGTGCAACTGTGTTCGTCAGTTTTTTAAAATTATTATTGGCCTTTTGCAAGTGTGCATTTACAGCTATCCAATATGTGTAGTCTTGCCTTGTCAATAGCCTTGTAAGTTTCAGCTGTCAAAAGAAGCAGCAAGGTGGAGTAGGTAACATACATGAAAACTGACAATGCGAGACTACATAAAAAGGGGGGAAAGTGGCAAAAGTTTGTGAATCAAAAGGGGGTTGCGATAATTTCACCACCTTAGCAATGCAATTCTCTTGCTTTTAAGTGTTGAACTGACAAGTCTCACTGTCCTCTACCATTTCAGCACTTCCCTGAGTTTCCAGCTCCTCCAGGAAGGGGAGATATTAACTCCCACCCCCACTTTCCGGAGCACTTACTGCTACAGTTACTGCGGATCCCTGACAGTTCTTAAAAAAAAACCCAAAAAACCTGAAGAGGAGGCTGGATGGGACTGAGTGAATGGTGCCTAATTGGTTGTGTGTGTAAGTACCACTGGTGCTAGTGCTGCATTTGCTCCATCCCGTTCTGCCACCCCTAAGGTGTTGTTGTTTTTTAAAGGCCGGGAATATTTGAACATTTTTTTGAACTGGGAAATATATGCAAATTTAATAGCAGGGCAGTAAATGGAGGGGAAATTTGTGCCAATTTAAGGGCAAGGCAATGAATAGAGGGGGAATTTGCACACATGCAGTAATTGAGCAGTTACTGCAAGTGTGCAATCCCCCCTTTACTTCCCAGCCATTAAATCTGTGCATATTTCTCTTTCATTTACTTGCCAGCCAGTAAATTTGCATCTATTTCCCACTCCCCCCCAAATGTGATTTTTTAAAGAACTGTCAGGGAACTGCAGAAACCACAGCAGTAAGTGATCTGAAAAGGGGACTTGAAAAGGTGAGTGGAGTTAATATCTCCTCTTTCCGGAGCAGCTGGAGATTCGGGGAAGTGTTGAAAAGGGCACTGAGAACTGCCAGTTCAATACTTAAAAGCCAGAGGATTACATTACTAAGGTGATGATATTGTCGCCACCTGATTTTGGTGCACCTACTTCTGCCACTTTTCCCCCTTTACTTTTCAACTGACAGCTGGCAACTGTGCAAAATTAGCCTATATGCAGTCCCTCCTTGTCCCTTACCTACTCCATTTCCCTTTGAAAGTGGAAACTTACAAGGCCATTGACAAGGCAAGAAAAGAGGAGCGTCCTCTTTTGAGCATGCAACTCCTTTGCTGAAGGAACTGCACTGGCCACATTTTCTTACCGGGCATCCCAATCTGGCTTTATGGAGTTCCCCAGACGGCCAAGCCCCTTCCCCTTAGCTGTCGATAATTTGGCAGTTTCTTGGCTTTTGCACAGTATTTCCCCATTCTAAAAGGATGAAATGCCTCTCCTAAAGTTTAGTTACTGGCAGTGGCTGGGTTCAGACAACATGATATTCCACACTCAAAGGTTGTTGAAGCATGGGTTGTTGCCAAAACGTGGGTTATTGTGTTGTCTGAACCCAGCTGAAATAACAAACCATGGTGAACAACCCACAGTTCATAACCAAACAACCATGGGTACTCTTCATGGGTTGTTCGTGGTAAACAAACCATGGCTTGTTAGCATGACTAACTCAACCCTTCAGTGTGGGTTATTGTGTTGTCTACTCATCTGTAAAATTGTAATATTAATTGGCTGTTTGGTTGTCTATGATCAGGCATTTGTGCATTTTAGAGTTCGATATTGGAATTCCTCATCTGTAGTAACCCACATGTAATTTTGTATTTTTACTTTAAAAATAATTACGGTACCCATTTCTATAACAAAATGGTGCTTATTCCCAAGTAACTGTGTTAGGGCAGCTGAAGCAAACTCAATTTATTCCTGGAGTCATGATGGTGTTGATTTAAATGAGTTTTAAAGGCAAAACTGCACATGCTCAGAGTAATCTTTTTTATTATCAGAGTTGGCAAACTGTCCCCCCTACCCCAATTAGGTATTACCTTTATTTCTACTAACCAAAATGCCACAAAAGTGTGTGCAAGCTTTCAAGTTTGCAGAACTCTTCATCTGGCTAGGTGGGGTCCCATCCTGCTTCTTATACCACCTAGCCTGATGAAGAGTTCCGAAGAACTTGAAAGTTTACACAGTTTTGTAGCATTTTGGTTGGTCCAAATTAATGTATTGCTCAATTGTAAATATAATAAATGATACTAAATAATAAAGTGGATTGTTTTACTCATGGATCACTGTGACTATCTTTGTTTTTATGCTTTCTAATGTATCAGGAATATAGAAGCAGTTGTAAAGCATGGAAGGCGGTCAGGGGGGGGAGAGAAATGTTAGTTGTGTGCTTCACAACTGAAATAATAAACATGGCCATCTAAAAACCTCCTGTTCTCCTGCCCTCCCCAGTAAATCCAGGGTCTAAAATTAACGAGCTACACCACTGGGCCTAGCTGCCTCTCCCAAAGGCTCAATAGACAGAACAAAGAGCAAGGAAGAAAGAGGACACTCCTGTGAGATTCCTCATCCCATTGGCAAGTCATCTGACCTAAAAGTACTGATTTTAACCTGAACTTTATATTTAGTACAGAGAGACTTTATTGCTCAGAAGAAGCCAGAGACAAACTTCATGCCTTGGAGCAGCTTAAAGAGAGATGCTCCCTCCAGGTGATCAAAGGGAAGGACCATAGCTCAGGGGTAGAGCACATGTTTTACATGCAAAAGGTCCAAGTTTCAATATCCGGGTGGGATGGAAAGTCCCCTGCCTAAAATCCTGGTGAGCCGCTACAAGTCAGCGTAGACCAGGGGTGGCAATGTGGTGCCTGCAGGCACCCTCCTCGGTGCCCACCAAGGTGCCCTAGCCTTCCCACTTTTTTAAAAAATTAACACATTTTCTTACTGGCATCTGGAATTGTTGTAAAAAAAAATTAGGGCTAAAAACTGGGTTCAAAGGAGTTTAGTGTGTTCGGGTTCAGACCCCACCGCTGCCTTGTAGAGGCAGGTTATTTGTCCTTTGTCACACCTCCCAGGACAGCCATTTTGTGGTGGTGCCCAGGACAGTTCCTCAAATTGCCAAATGTGCCCACGGACCAAAAAGAATATAGCCCTGGGGAAGACAAAACTGCATTAAATGGGCCAATGGTCTGACTCTGTATAAGGCAGCTTTCTGTGTTCCTAAAGGCTTCTCCACATCTGATGATAAACTGCAGGCAGAAGGCCTTGATGCTTGTTTTCTGCTTCTTTGTCAGTTGTGCCTGCCCAGGATTAAGCCACTTTGATCACACTTGAGTGCCACACAAACTGATATTGTTTAATCTGTAAGCTGGGAGTGATGTGAATCTTGGCTTAAAGGTTTCTTTAAATGTTTGGGTAACATGTTAAGTGCCGTCCTGACCTTGCCTCTTGCAGGAATAAAGATAGATATGACTGCTCCTGTGACGTGCTATGTACAGCCGGGCTCTGGCCCATTCTGTGAGTCCACCACAACTGTTTCTTTTTATGTGCCATCTCAACACCAGGCAAATCCACCTAAGCCCTCGGAGGCAGATGTCTTCATTGAAACCAGGCCAGCAATTATTGTATTTGTCAGGTAAGCATTAGGCCATATGTCTCTGCAATCTACAGATTATAAATCTGTATGCATATTTAATTCAGTGCTTATGTAAGAGTCAAATTAGGTATTATGTATCAGTTGCATGCTACTTTTGCCTGAGTTTGGGGCTTCCCCTCCCGCTAGCAACCTTAATATGCTGTGAACCTGAGCAGAGGCTGCTCTGAGTTTAAAACAATAACCGGGGAGGGAAATAGCACAGATCTGGAGTGCAATGTCTACCTTGGCTCTAAGATTTCCTCAGTAGGACTGACACCTTTCTTTGATAATTTATCCTGAAAAAGCATTTCTGCTAACTTCTGTCTGCCACCTTGTGGTGACTGATGTTGTACAATGTATCTTGTTCAGGTTTGGTTAGGATACAGAATTCTGGGGTCTTAAAAAACAAACAAACTATAATTAGAAATTTGAGAAATATTCTTGGATGCTTTTGCAGTTGTAGAAGACATTTTCCTCATTGATGAGTAATTTTGCTCCAGATCTACTTGTTATATTAGTGGAAAATATTCCACAGATTTGTATCCACAGATGCTTTTTCTGTGCCTTTTCATTTCTTTTTCCCCTTAAAAGCAGACCTGGACCTGGTCCACGTTATTGCTCTCACGTGGAAGTCAGATTAAGCCATCTCATGCGGCAGCTACAATGTTAAGAACTGGTTTATATTTGCTGTCAGGCCCCACAGAAACCTCAGGAGTTCACACAATATGCTTTGGTAGGCTGTGTTCATGTGGAGGCACTGCACCATCCCAATTGGCATAATTGTGTCAGCACTTCCAAGCCACCAGTTGTGAGAATTATGCCTACTGTGTGTATACAGCTTCTATGTAGAGATGCTGGTTCACACAAACAGGGGCTCCCAGCAAGTATTACCTATGGCCCTATCTTCTCACATGGCATTCTCAGAGACTACCAACTTGAATGAATTTCATTGTAGAGTGGTGAAGCATCTCTACATTGTTGCTGATATTCCTACCTGTGGAAGAAAGTTAAGCAGTTGCCACAAGGAAACTTTAATGCAGCGAGTTTAATATATACATCACAGATCTTGCAGACCAAGCTTTCTACATCTTTTTGAATCTCCATGCAGTAAAATATTTCTTATGCAATACTGGGAGGATTCCCTGTTGTATTAACATAAATTAATTGAACTACAAATAATATCACTTCTTTAGTTTACCTTGATTCTTGAAATGCATTCGAAACAGCAAAACATTGCTGCAGCTGTCTCTTTTTTGTCTTGTTTTGTCTTTTACAGTTGTTTTTTTAAAAATCTCTTTTGTTGTTGTAAATGCATATGACACTCTTTATTTTTTTGCTGTTCCTCACAGATCATTTGGAGGATTTACCAATGCTAAAAAGAACCAAGAAGAAATACTGGCACTTGCTGAAAGTTTGAAGCGGGATGGGAGAGCTTTTCAAGAAAAGGTCTATTATAGCGCTGGCTATGATAGTCCGTTTAAATTGTTGAACAGACACAATGAAGTTTGGCTTATCAAGAAAAGCTAAAACCTCAGCAATGCAGATTATAGTCTTAACATCCAAATGTGTCCTTAACAAAATGTAACTTTCATAACAGATTAAAGCTTTACTTTAGTAATTTTTTTCTAATATATTTTCCTTTGCCTCCCTCCCACTGCCTAAATTTCTGTGCCCTGGTATCAGTGCCAATATGAAATGAATAGATACGTTGTTATAGTATGGATTTGTGTGCAGCCACATATCTAAAGGCAGAAGATGTACAATACTACTAAAGTAGTAATACTTTCAGTAGAAGAGAAAATATACCTTGAAAATGTGACCAAATTCTGTCTGTATAACCTGACTAAACTTTGTGTATAGGAATTACAGTTTCTGAATTACTATGTAAGTTTCCAGGCACCCTAATGCAGTGGTAGGGTATCAAACCTAAGATTCAATTAGTACTTGATATATTGGGGCTGGGGAGAGGTAGGAAGCCCTTAACGAAACAATTTTAGCCTTCCAATTTTAGCCAAATGATGATTCCCCTTGTAGTCTTCTAAATATAGCAACTATAAAGGACCATCACAAAAGGTAAGGGAGCACTGAGCTCAGGTGACTTATTACTTCAATGTATGTCCCCTCTACAAAAATGATTGAATGAGCTTCAGTGCTAGGACGCTGATATCCTCAGTGGACTATGTATGCAGACATAAAACCCTTATCAGATGTTTGTTGTGAACCACCCGGAGAACTTCAGCCATTGGGCGGTATAGAAATGTAATAATAAATATGTTATAACCTTCAAGTACATCTAACTTACCAAGGCTGCAAGAATTATTTTTAATATTTATGAAGTGATATCTAAATTGAGATGGTTGTTTAATTTAGATCAAATTGTCATTAATTGTGATTTGTTTTTGGTGGAAAATTGTGTGAATCCTGGGCAGTTGCAGGGTAGGGAATTTGACCCTCTAATCCACTGGGGGGTTTGATACTCCTGCCTTAAGGGTACTTTCCATATTATATGCTGTGCACTTTTATTTAATGGAAACCTAGAATGCATGACTGATCAATATGTTGCCACAATGAAATTTATCAGAGTTTGGTCAGAGTGCTGTGCTAGTTTAGCCAGTTGAACAGGCATATTTTAATGAGGAAATTAATGTGGCGTCCATCCCCATAGATACTTCACTCTGTATCATTACATGGGCAAGCCTGTATAATCGTTACCACTCATTAGGCTTCTTGGGATAGGGACTGTCTATTTTTCCCTGTGAAGCATTCTAAGGTACTATATAATAAATCTTAATTTGGATATTGTAATGTGGAGTTCTATCTGTGCACATCAACTGAAAAGTGTGGAATATAGTAACCCATATTTTAACTGAAGAATTATTTGTGATCGAAATTAAGAACTGCTAATTTTATTGCTTCTTCTAGCTGAATTACTAACATATACCATTTCTCCTCTTACTACCCCTTCCACATTTGTATTTGTACATACTATTGGGAGGAGCCAGAGAATAGCAAACTGTGGCAGAAGAAATACATGTGTAACACATGAATTTTGTATTAAAATTAACATGAAGGGGCATCTACACATTTTAAGATTGCTCTAAACTGTGGCAAGCCACAAAAGCCTTTCTTTTAGATGGGTTGGGGAATTGGTGGCCCTCCAGATGTTGTTTGACTTCAACTCTCATCAACCCCATGATGGCTAATCATCAGGGATTATGGGAGTTGTAGTACAGCACCATATGGAGGGCCACAAGTTCCCCATCCCTGCTTTAAGATGTCATATCATCTTAGTTAGTTTGCACACATTCCTGCCCACAGCAAACACAGAAGGTGCTTTCTGTACTAAACCACACAGGTGATGTTGAAAGTAGATAAAACACTTGACAGGATGCCTGTGTTTATAAAGGCAAAGGTTGCCTATGGGAGCCTTTCTGCAACCTGGTGCCTCCAGGTGTTTTAGATTAAACTCCCATCATCCCTGACCACTGGGCCATGCTGGCTAGGGCTAATGGCAGTTGTAGTCCAAACATTTGGGGGGGCATCTGCTTGGAGAAGGCTAGACTATGGTTAAGTATTAACTGACAACAGGAAAGAAAGTTTTTATTCCTCTATATACTTAGCTACAAAAAATACTGACCATCAATAATGACTCTGCTAATGTTGGAAGCTAATGGTTTTTGCAATTTATTTACATTAGCACTTGTGACATTTATTAATAGAAAATACAATGGGTATTTCCCTGGCATCTGCTATTAGAGAAATTAAGGGCTGGTTCACACAACCCAGGGGGTGAGCGGGGGAGGCACCACGGGCCCCGCATGTGTGGGTGGACAGCGGTTGAGCTGGCAGCCCCTGTGCCGTGGTGCGGTCCTTCCGGTGCTAGTGGTACGTGCAGGCAGCCATGGCTGGCCCCGGCCGGTAGGGGCGCCTTGCCCAATCGCTGTGTGCCCTGCGCGCCAGCATCCTCTGCTTGGCCAGCTGCGGGGCTGTTTGGCCCACAGGCCGGAGCAGCCACAGCTCTGGCCGCTCTGGGCTGCCGTCTCTGTGCGGCCACGGGAGGCCCACGCGCTGGGGGGGGTGCACTCCCTGATCATACGGCACAGCGGGCACACGTGGTAGGGGCTTACCCTCCTACCACCCATGGTGGATTTTGACAGTTCCAGCACGCAGCCGTCCTGTGAAGATGCGCTGGGCCGCCGTTCACAGGACACGGAAACCACGGGGACAGCTGCTCCCCCGTGGTTCCCGTGTTGTGTGAACCGGCCCTAAAGCTTTGTTCAGCTGCAGTGTGTCATGCTGCAAAGCAGCATATTTCATTTGTAATTAATATCAATAAGAAGTCTCTTGTCACCAGTTAAATGGGTTCAGTAATAAATACATATTCAATAATGTAAGCTTTACTTTTAAAAAATCGGAATACTGGAATATTTATAGCTGTTAAAAGTTCTTATGATTATACTTTTTCCATGGTCCATAAACATTAGGCTCTTGGATAGACAATGTAGCACTTTGCACAAATTTGTTGTTTCGATGTGTCAGAGAGGGGAGAAGAGGAAGGACTACATAATGGAAACAAACATTAGATCCTGAGTAAGGAAAACAAGAACACTGGACTGCTGTGTAGTTTAGGAGGAGGGAGACTTATTCCTGCAGGCCACTAAATATAATGGCTGTGATCCAGTGTACACACCGACATGCATACAGGGGACATTCCAGCCTTCGTGAAACAGGCTAACAGCATATATAATGGGAAATGCCTACGTCAGCATGAAGGGTTTTCTCTCAAACAGAAAATTCTTTTGACACCTGTAGAGACCCAGCAGCCTCAGCTCCAGTTGTGAATGCTTTAATTCCCATTTACTTCTATGAGATGTAAGCATGTGTACAGAACCT
Organism: Shinisaurus crocodilurus; assembly: GCA_021292165.1. Lineage (NCBI taxonomy): Eukaryota > Metazoa > Chordata > Lepidosauria > Squamata > Shinisauridae > Shinisaurus > Shinisaurus crocodilurus. The sequence continues at coordinate 93,474,063 of CM037879.1, read as the reverse complement.
ACTGCTCCTGCCCAAGAGCCAGGCCCTGTGGTTCCTGTGCAAGAGGGCCACAAGCCCTTGCTGCCAGTGCCTCGACGAGTTGGTTGGCAACAGAACGGCATCCACTGGTTTTCAAGCGTTATTAACTTGAGACAACAAGATGACAAATGGCAGCCCTTGTTTATTGAAGCAGTCACAGCATTGTCCCCATCCCTTTCTTGAGCTGAGTGAAGGCCCCTGAAATTTACAGTACTAACAAATACAGAGATGGAAAGAGAAAAGAGTCAAGTGTTTTTCAGTAAAATAAATTATCTACATAGAAGATTTCTCTTAACATCTAAAAACGTAGAAATTCCAACACTGGCAAGACAAATGTTAAGAACTTCATTATGTACAAATATTATAAAAACCACACAGACTATCAACTTATGCAAAATTCCTTTTCAAAAACTAAATGATTCTTTAAAAAACTGATCAAAATTGTAGCTGATATTTTATCAGTAATTTTCTTTACAAATAAGAAAAAGTTATTTTTTAAAACTCATTGGTAAATACTCAATAAAATTAAGCAAACTCTCCTAAATGATTACGGTTATTTCCTCAAGTCAAGGAAATTCTGAATATACACTAAAAGTAAAAGTAATATTAATGTATTCTTTGGTAACCAAAAGTTAGGAAGTGTTTGATATTCCAAGTGATATGTTATTCAAAAATTTTCCTATTTTGACAAAGAAAACCTGGCAGCGATGAAATTCCCATAGAGTCTAATTGAAAAATAAAGGGCACTCTTTGCAGTTCTGTTGGGTAAGTTCTCAAATGTTGGATTCATTTTCAAATATAGAAGTTAATGGCTGCTTGCTTATTTTGTCTCACCATTACCCTGAATTTACATACACCCTCATTACAAATCTGCAGCTATGTATTTTATGCCTCCAAAAGGACATCTCAATTTCCATTCAAAGGAACAAGTTCATCTGGGGGTTGGTGAGGGGAGGCTTCTGGAAAACCAAACAGATGGGCTGTAATATGGCTGCATAGCAGTCATGTCTGTGTTTCAACAGTGCTTTTTTTCCTGTCGGATTTTTATAAATTAATCCAGACTCTGGATGGCCTGTTGTTATCATATTATGAGATGATTAGAGCAGCAGAGGACCCCACACTAGAAGAAGCAGTGGGACAATGTCAATCCTGCTAAGTCTAATAGGCTGCATATTTCATTCCATCTGTCCCTGCTCAAAAGAGATGACTAAGTTTCATAAATATAACACTTAAAAAGCTACTGCCACCCTGTACCACAGAAGTTACCTATTTTCTTTGCAGGCTTTATTTTTTTACACCCTAAAAAAAAATCACAAGCAACCCAGAATCTGAGAATATCTGGTGGGCTTTTTTGTTTTTTATCTAGAGGATTTTGAAGGCTTTAATGGAGAAGTCTGGTTACTAGTTTCAAACCAAAATGTCTAATCCAACAAAGCCATATCAGTACTGCAGTAACCATACATGAGCATGTGTTAAATGCTTGACAAAGAAACTGTACTGATTAGGACTTTCCACTAGGCCTGGCTTCTTACTTATTACAGATACCTTCTGAAAGTTTAATATCACAGTGCCTTGCTTCTTAATCCTCAATTAAAAGTTTTTCAGCTGATGGGCATACATACATGCTTAAAGGTATTGGTGTCATCATTAAGTTATCAAGTCTGGGTGCATTGTGGTGTCCTCACTGGAGCCCACATCTTCATTAATATCTATTTCATCAATATCAAACACATCAAGCTGACCCTCTTGTTCCTCTTCTAAAGACCTATGAGTCCTGCTCTCTGCAAGTTCAACAGCTTCCATGTCTCCCTCACTGATAACAGTCATAGGGCTACTCTGGATCCGGTTTCGAACATTGTATTTGCTACTTGCAGCAGAGGGTGGGGTTCGAGATCGGCTATACCTGGTGCTGGAAAAGGACAGACTCCTTGGCATCAGGCCTTCACTCTTGGCCCATTCTTCCTGAGCCCGCCTGCTCTTAGTAGGAGAACAACTTGTGGAACTGTCAGCCAGGTCCCAGGGTGAATCTACCTTGGCTCTTTGAAACCTTGGGTCTGTATTCTTCAGCATCTCTGCTGCTGACATGCGAGAACTAGTGTCTGAACGACTCCCTTTTTTAAGCAGCAGTGCTTTGAAGTTATCGTTGCTGGTGCTGCTCTTGCGAATATTTCTCTGAATTGATCCTGCCTGCTTAAGGGAAGCCAGAGTCGGGGAAGCACCAGTGGGTGTAACTGGGGGTGAGGGAGAATGATTTCGGGTGCGGTCATCCTCAGAGTCTTTGCGGCCAAGGACTTTCCTTTTGGATCTGTGATTTTGATAAGAAAAACAAGAAAGCAGTATTAGCCTCTCACATAAAGCTTCCTATTCCATATGCTAATATAATAAGTTGATGCTTATTAACAAGCAAGCAGATGAATAACAGTTATTGCAGAACTTAATAGGGAGATGATGTTGAAAAAATGAATGGTAATATTCCAATTTCAGGAGTTTAATTCTGAAATAAAACATTTATTCCAAATGAATGTAGCCTACAGAATATATACTAGTTACTGTACATTTGTCAAGGTGTTCAGAATGAAAATGCCAAAGGGAGGAAATTAATGGTATAAATGAAATTCATATGCTCTGTGGGGAGCTAGTAACCTAACAAGCATTTAACTTGCCTATCAGATAGTAATTACCACATAGCATATAATATTAAGCATCATATAAAAATCAGCTACAGTATGTTAACTTGTGGAGAGGGAAAGGGATCTCTCTTAAAACAACCAGTTAATATGCACAGAGGCGAAACCACAAAGCTTAGAGGTTAAAAGTATATAATTTGAAGGAGGCCATGCAATCAAATCTCAGAAAGTAGATGAGTGATTAACTAAGTAGGGTGAAATGCAAGTAGTGTTCCTTTCAAGTTAATACCAACCATATATGAATGTGATCCAAGCACTTAAACTCACTTAAAAACAATACTGGGACATTTATTTGAACAAGTATGGCATAGTCATTTTCTTTGGCCTGTGCTTACTGACAAGTGATAACAAAGTAATATCACTTTTGTAGGAAGTATTCTGTGGTTACCCAGTTCAGAAGATGAGACTGAGCAATGTGTTCACTTGCCAGTTTCCAGGAATAAACCTGGTACAGTAATACCTTGGATTGCAAGTAACTTGGTCTGAGAGCGTTTTGCAAGACAAGCAAAAATATTTTAAAAATTTTGACTTGATAAATGAGCAAGGTCTTGCAAGACAAGTCGTAGGGATGTAACGAAATCGGGCCCCCCCTCACACCCGCCAGAGACTCGCTTTGATATAACAGTGTTTTGGATTACAAACACGGTTCCAGAACGAATTATGCTTGCAATCCAAGGTATTACTGTACAAGTCTCAGAAACTTGCATGCCCTTTATTCTTGCCACAGGGAGAAAGTAAAAAATAAACATGACTGTTCTGCATTTATTTAAACACTGTATATCTCTGACAACATAATTTGCCTCTGGAAAGAATAAGGTGTAGGTCGTAGGGATGTGTGTGTGTCTGTGTGTGTGTCTAAAAAATTAGGGGTCACAGATATACCACATTCAAATAAATTATGTTCACTCGTTACCTTTTCCATGCAATGAGTAGGAAGGGGTTTATACACTCCTCCTAAACCAATTAATGATGTATATGAATACATGAGCCTAAACTAAAAATGAGTTTCCAATAGAACCTTGCAAATGATTCCATATACAATTATTTGCAAAAATACAAATTAGCAAGGCATGTACAAAGTCAGGATTCCAAGAGAAATGAGAAAAATGTACTTTTTCCATGTTCATTTCAGCTTGGAAACACACACAGACAGATAATTTATTTATATAAAATCAGAAAAGACTGGAAATGCAGATTTAAAAAATGAAAGCCATATAAATGTGTACTAGCAGATGATTTTGTAAATTGTATCTTTGTAGGTCAGTAGTAAATAACTAAATGAAAGATATAAAGTACTGTGTTCTAATATGGATCTTAATATAGAAGGGTATTTTCAGTGCTTATCTGTATGCAAGTTTAACATAAAACACACACATTACTTCGTATAATCATGCAATACAGACCATTCCCCTTATTAAAAACATAAAGTGCACCATCCACAGAAAATTAAATGGCTTTAAGCACAATTGAAAAAAAGGGGCTTAACAACACTTAAGAAAATGTATTTTTATTACAGCCATACTATTTACTCTGGGATTCCTCTCTCTGGTTTTAAGTGGAAGTCTCCCATGACAAGCACAGATCAAGTTTGCACTATGACACAGCATCATGAAAAATAAAAACCAAACTGTTGTAAATCAGTTAATGAATGCCAATACCCGTGGGATGTATTCTCATTCACAGTATATAATTTGAAGGAGGCCATGCAATCAAATCTCAGATGTTTTCTAGTTTTTGTAACCAAACTGTGTCCAGGGCTTATTCACACCAGAACTTGCCCTTTTACAAAGAAGACTAGGGGTGGGAGGTGGGGGGAAGAATGTCAACACTCTCTTATCTACTCACTCTCGCAATATGACCTGGATCGCACGTAAAGGCAATTCATGGGTTGCTCAACCCATGAATTGCCAGGGTACAGCAGGAACGAGCAAGCAACAAACCACGGGTGATAGTTGGATTAATACTCTGGGTTGTTTAACCCTAAACAACTGAGAGTCACGTCACGACAACAACCCAGGAATGGGGTGTTCCTGGGCTGCTTACAAGGAGGATGTAAAGTGGAAGCAACAAACACGTGAGTCGTAGCATGCTCACTCGCTCTGGTGTGACCACAGCTAACTATAGGTTGTTTAAGCTGTAGTTAGTCGTGATATGTGAACCAGGTCTATATGTTTAATAAAGGAGACTATTCAAGATAGTGTGAAATATCCTGAACTGTCATGAAAGAATACAGTCCTAGCAGCAAAAACGTTCCTATCCATGTTTAATACTGCTAAATATACACTGGGCATGATCCAAAATTTTCTACACTTGGACCCAGTTTGCACATAAGAGCAAATTGTGGATTAATTAACTGACAATTTGCTGGGCATGAGCGGGAGCAAGCTGTGTCTGTCATGCTTCTCACTTCCGCTTTCATTTTACAACCAACGATCATCCCGATAGTAGGTTGCTCTTGTGGCCTCCAAACCCAGGCACTCTGGGGTGTTTAGGTGTTAAACAACCGAGATTTAACCAACATTTTTTTCTTGGATTAACTCTGGGTTATTTAATCCCTAAACAATCCAGAGTGCCTGGGTTTGGACATCACAAGAGCAACCTACAATCGGGGCAAACATAGATAGTAAAATGAAACCAGAAGTGGAAAGTGTAGCAGAGGCAGTGCACTTGCTTGCTCCCAGCAAATCATGGCTTAATTAACCACGATTTGCCATTATGTGTGAACGTATTGGCTTTGTTTTCCTTTCTATGAAAGTCAGCAGAGCATTCCTTCATAGATTTCATAAATCATGGAGTTGGAAGGAGCCTACAAGGCTATTGAGTCCAACCCCCTGCTCAATGCAGGAAACTAGAGGAGGGGTGTCCCATCCAGGTAATAACCAGGCCTGACCCTGCTTAGCTTTCCACACTCAGACAAACTGAGCCAGCGTAAGCCACAGACATACAGCAGAATGAGAAAGTCTTGGGATTCAGCTCCCATGTACACAAATGAACTCAGTCAAAATCTGGGATGTGTGTGTGTGAAACATGTAGCCAATTCCAATTACACTTTAGAAACCTGTTCAATAAATGACCACAAGATGGAACCAGTGTTGCACGTTTGATGTTCCTAGTGGAGATTAGTCAGTTTCTTCTTAGGGTACATAATTTTTCCCTTCCAACTAAAGCTCTCAAAGGTTTGTTGTTGTTTTTAAATAGGCTGCTTTCTAAAGATCTGTGACCAAAGAGACTATTTGTAAGAGAACATTTACATTGGTATAGCTCAGTGAAATTTGTTAAAATTGCTCATCAATGAGCTTTTTCTTTTAAAATCAAAGGAGAATGGGTTGGGGTGAAAATAGTCTGTATTGCACTTTTCAACTGACAAATCAGTGTGCCAAAAATAGTCCATCTTCACCTGGATTATGACAGTTTATAATCCAGCTATTGTCATATGTTTTGCCATATGACTGATAGATTTTGTTTACTTGCCAGTTTAAGCCAAGCTTGCCATGAGGTATTAGAGTTGAGTCTCTGTCCCAAACTGCACCATATAATCAGCGGAGAAGAGTAAAAAGGGATAGAGGGAATGAAACAAAAAGATACACAGAGAAAGCAACAGTGTATATTAAATCAAGCAGATTGAGAGCAACAGTACAATATAAACAAGGTATCGCTTGACAGCAAGAAGGGGGCAAAGGCTGACTATCTTATGAAACTGGATTTTGTTGTTAGCAAAGTTTAGTTTCAAAATGAGTAAAAGGTTATTACAAAGCAATGAAATGCATATTTATGATGTATGTTAACTACATATCACTGGTTTCTAAAGTGAGTTTCTTTAAGAATTAAAATCATCATCAACATTGTCATCAACATTGTGCATGATGGGAGAATGAAACTACAAGGGATAATGGATGAAGCAACACACATAAGGCAATTTAAGCAATACCTGTGAATGGCTGCAAAAAGATCCTCAGTAGTCCTTGGTCTAGTTGGCATTGCCACCACCTCATTTCTTTCCCCATAACTAGGGCTTTGCAGTAAAAAGCTGCTCGCTCCATCTGATTCAAACACCTCAGCTAAAATGCAAGTATGAAAATCATGTGGCATTAAAAGCGCCCAGCGTCACAAAAAGTAAAATAAAAATAAATCACAGTTCAGTAGCCAATAGAACAAACGAACAAACACAGTTTGTAAGTTTCGTTAAATACACACAACCATACTTCTGTCCTTTTACTGACAACAGCAACAACATTATTTTGCGTAACTGCAGTCTGCAAAAGCCTTTTATTTGTTTACAAGGAACATAAAACTCCCTTTGAGGTACTTGGGGTTCCCCCAATAATGACTAACAGTACTGTCTCAATTTAAAAGCTACAAACTCATACCAGGATTTTTTAGAATAGGGATATGGTAGACAAAATCTTTAACAACTGATCTTCTTACATGAAGATGGCAGTAGGGATTCTTTACACATAACTAACCCAAGCTCTATAATTTTTCTTAAGATCTGTATGTATTTGCACTGAAGGTTTTGTAACAAAGTTGATACAATAACCCTCCCCACCCCCACCCCCCAAGTATGTCCAGTCTAGGTGAAGATGGAGAACAAATGGAAAACAGACTTACCACTTTCATCCCTTTGAGATACGTGCCTGTCTGCTCTGGAGATGCCGTCTCCATTTCTGTCAAAACTGCTTTCATCACATATGCCAGGCTGCTCCTCCTGCTTGGCCTGCAGTGTAGAGACACTGGTTTCCAGGGTTTCATAGGAGGTAGAACCTGCAGCTCCTCCTTCTGGAACAAGGATGTCAGAGTCCATTTCGTAAGAAAAGAGTCCATTTGAAGGATAATCTTTAGCCTGACTGTACTGTGCAACTGTAGTTACACTTGGAGAGCTTCTGACTGTTTCACCCACTTCAGCTATTTTTTCTGCTGTAACATCGGGCTGTGGGGGTGGCACAATCAGGAACAGTTTGGGTTTCTTTGAAACAGGTGGCGGCTTCTTGTTTGGCGATATACCCTGAGGCTTGTTGAGAGATTCTGACTGTCCCTGAAGTGATGAACTTGCAAGATCATAGTGAGAACCTTGGTTCTGCCCTAGTGTTTCTTTAACACTGGCTGGCGGTAAATCACTGACAACGGAGTTAGCTAGATTGGCTGCATTTCCAGGCATTTTACCATGGGGAAGTTCAGGGGTACTACCACTGCAACCTGGATAAGGCCTCTGGCTAGGGCTGTAAACAAAGCTTTTCTCAAAAGCTCTATGAGGTTTTACCTCATCTTCATTCAGGCTGTTGCTGTGTCCTACCGACACACTTGGTTTTAAATGCGACTGAGCTGCAAAAACTTCAGTCAATTTTTCCTGAGAATTGGTTTCACAATCTGATTCGACTGACTGTTCAGCTTCTGACACTGCAGCTTTCCTCACAGACCTCAGCTGTACCATTTGTAGTGCTTGGGTGGTTATTAGAGGCATTGCAGGCCTAGTGGGGTCTTCCTTATTTAATGGTGGTTTTATAGTGCTGGGACAAGAACCTTCCTGATTATATTTCTTGAAAGAATATGGTGCATGTTTATATGTATCTTTTATGAGTTTGGGGTCCAAGGGTGGTGCTGGTGGAGGAACTGAAGAAGAGAAAGGAGGCAGAACGGGAGGAGATGGGATAGGTGGTGATGAGGGAGAGAAATGGCTCAATGATCTATCTTGACAATTAAACCATGGTACACTCTGAGGAAATGATGCACCTATAACAGCTTCTGGTGGAGGTGGTGGGAAATTGGGAGATCCAGGTGGAAGAGGCAGATCCATAACATCTGTTAAGGGGGGTGGCGGGGGAGGAAGAAGATGACCAGCAGAGTCTGGAAACATTAGTGGATAAGGAGTAACCAGAGGGAAAATCAGGCCAGGATCAGATTTCTTCACACTCACACTTCCTTCAGCAGATGTATTGGAAGAGAGAGATGTGGAGGAGGAAGACATTGAAACTGAAGACAGTAGAGATGACTTCCTTTCAGGCACTTTAGGCTTCATCTTGGTTTTCCCATTCCCTGTTGATTTTAGAATGACAGGCACCGGTGTAAGTGCTGTGGGTGTGTTGGATTGGCTAGAATACCCACTAGATGGCGATGTAACTCTGTTTGACTTTTCTGGAGAAGATGCCTTTGTTTTGGTCAACCCGCTGGGCACATGCGGCACAGAAGCTCTTGACCCGTCATTAAGGCAGCTGACGTTATAATCATTCAGCTTGGGTGCAGTATTAGCTGAATGAACTACTGGGGATTTTAAATTATCGTCAGGCATCCCAGGACAGTCACTGCAGTAACCCCACTGATCGGCATACTCTGACTTGATACTGCTTGTCTCACTCTGAGAGGGTGTGACAGCACAGATGGAGTACATATTCAGGCCTGCTGCAGACATCATGCTGCTGCTGGCACTCACAGAGCTCTGGCTACGAGAGCGTAGCACCCAAGGGTCATCATAATCACTGCTGGGGCTTTGAGATGGTGAGCTGCCATTTTTGCACTTGAGGTTCAATTGCAGGGAGTGTTGCAGGCTAGCAATCAGCATGTCATCCAGTACTTGCCCATTGGACTGAGCTTTCTTCTTGGGGACCCTTCTAAGAGAGTCTGTTCTGGATGGTGGCAGAGGTGGCCTCTTTGCCTTTTTTAAGGAGATGCTTCGTGAGAGGGACTTGTCACTGCAGTATGACAAGTCTCCCAGAGATTTCTTCTCAACCCCATCAAACACGTTAATGACACTATGCCTGGGATTTCCAAAGCCATTATTATTATTGCAGGTTTTACCAGACTTGAGGCCTGAATCGACATGCATGGAAGTATAATAGCCATCATGGTCCACAGAATATAAAGAGCTTGAGTCTTCCTTGGCTGAGACTCTTTCAAGGCTGCTGGTACTCAAGTTGCTCACAGGTGTGGAACATCCTGGAGTGGCACAGTTGGGCTTGGGTAAGGGTGTCTCCTCATTTACAGCATGCTTGAACCCACAATGCTTTGTGCTGTTCTGAACTTTGCCCTGTGTTTTGTCCACCAAGTAATTCAATCCACTCCTGCTGTCACTGTCCTGAGAGTGGTTTGGAAAACTGGGATTGTTCCTACAGCTGTAGGTCACATTTTGGGGGCCATTTTCCACCACTGCACCACTGAGACATGCCCCTGAATCTCCAAGGGCAAGCACCATCACAGCGTTTGAGGAGTTAGTAATATCTGAGGACTGTGAGTGATGTGTTGAACTGGTCTCACTCCAGGTACCACTAGAAGAATGATGTTGATTTTTTGTGCTTACTATGGTGTTGGCAACAAGATTGTCTCTAGGCTTCAAATATGAAGAGGAGTTGGTGATTTTACTATCCACTGATCCAGCACTTTGTGTGGTGTTAATAACAATCACCTCTGAAGCGGATGACAGGGTAGCATTTGGTATGATGCTGGTTGAATATGTAGCATGTGGAGAAACCATGCATGCTTGGCTTTCTGCTTGCTCACCCTCAGAGCTCCTTACTTCTTGAAACTTTGGCCTTTGAAGCACATCTGTCCTACTGCTATTCCTCATGTGGTCTATGCTATCATCCACTTGCAATTTGCTTATTGGGTGTGACAAAGCTCCCTCTTTTGTTGACTTTGAGAGGCTATGCCTACGTTCCAGAAACTGTAGGGACACTCTTGCCCCAGACCGAGGTAGACTGTGAAAACCCAGGTCATTGTTTAGGCGAGAAGCAAATACTACCCCAGCAGAATCGCTCATCACAGACATGTTTCCAGAAGAACTGGACAACTGTGACATCTGAGCTGCAATTCCTTGACCCTTCTGTGCACGTATTCGCCTCACTGAAGGTGGCACCACTTTGACTTCCTCTGTCTGACAGCTGGAGTCCTTGGTGTCAGACTGCTGCATAGAAGAGCGATAGCTGTCAAGTCTTCCTAGTGTGGAATAGTGATCAGGGACACATAAAGAATGGCCACGGAAGTCACTTTTACCAGTGCCAACTGTTGAAGTTAAAATAAAACAATTGTTACACAAATGACGATTTCAACACATTTAGACTGCTGTGTTCATTAACAAAATACATATCAAAAGGTTGTATTTCATTTGTTGCCTTGACAGTTATAAATATGTTCATTTGCTTCAAATATCAGCAAGAACGTTAGGTCTGTTTACATTTAAACTAATGACTCTCCTATCATGTTTGAATTTTCAAAAATTGATATGATAAGAATAGCTGCCATTATCCAACCAAAAGGCAAAGACCAACTGGAAACAATCAATACCAGCCTACTGGGTTGCCCATGCACTTCACATAATGCACATAATGCTTGTTACAATGTGCTATAATATTTTATATACATTACATAAAATATAATATTATCCTTAATCCCTGGAGTGAATAAGGAAGAAAATATCCAAAATAGAGTGAGGCAAGCTGTTTCCCTACACGTGTGCTTTCCAAACTCTGACCATGACTTCATGTTGTATCTTCCATTCACAAGCTTGATGGGATTCCATGAAATCCACACAATTTCACAAAAACTCTTTTTTTGCATTATTAGTCACTTTTTCTACATTATTATTCTACTTGAATCATAAAGTAATTATTTTTGGGGCCCTGCTTTATGTCACAGGGGAAAAATCCACCCCTAACAATTGCTTTCAAAATCACCGACCCCCTTATGTAAAGTCAGAATGAAGAAATTTCAGTGTATTTAAGGAAGAAAAACAAGCACTTAAGAACACTGACTTGAAAGGTCCACCCAATTTTCAATTAATCTCAACAGAATTATTTAATTTAACTATACCTTGGTCCTATAGACAAGACTAAATTTGCAGTTTCCAATAACTCTTGTTTTCACTTGGAATGAAATGTGACCCCAAGATGTGGTTCCACTTTTCAAGATGAACAAAATGTCAGGAGAAAAATGCAAAACCAGCATTGCTCACTACCTACTGAGGCAGACTCTGCTCCCTAATTAGACTTTGGGCCAGTTTGGACAACATGACAACCTATCATGGGTTAATTAACCCTTGAGAAGCCGTGGTGCATGCCGTCCACCATAATGAATATGCAAATCCCGACTGGGGGTTGCCATAGCTTGTTGTGTTGTCCAAACCTGGCTGGGAGGGTTATGATCGTGGGTTATGCAAGGATTGTTTAACTGTCAAATAACCCTTCCTGGCTGGGTTCTGATGACACAACAAGCCCTGGCAACCCCCAGCTGGGGGTTGCGTATTCATAATGGCAGACAACACATGCCACAGCCCTTCGAGGGTTAATTAACCCACAATGGGCTGTAGTGCCATCCAAACCAGGTCAATGGCTGTGGTCTGAAATGCAGATGGAAAAAGGCTGGACATGAGATACTGACCCAATTCACGCAATCACAGGGTGGTTAATAAGTCACGGTGGCTTGTTAAGCACCCTGTGCATGCCAGCCGGATTTACCTTATTACCCTTGCCAGCACAGCTTGTTGTGAAGTCCAAACCCGGCGAGGGTGGGTGATTGGGGTGGTTAACAAACACCCAGAACCCATGGCCTGTTTTAAGGCTGCTGGGTGTTTTGTTAACCACCCCAACCACCCATCCTCGCCAGGTTTGGACGTCACAACAAGCTGCGCTGGCAAGGGTAATTATGCCAATCTGGCCAGCATGCAACTGGCACATGCAGGTTAACATGCCACCTTGGCTTATTAACCACCCTGCAATTGTGCAAATCAGTCCACTGGGCGGATAGCTGTACAACAGAGCAGTTCCAATGAAAATCCAAATTTCCTCCTTTGAATTTGACCAGCATTATGAGACCATACAAATGCAAGTGACAAAAATAAGGTTTATTAATCTAAGATTAAATTTTAAAAATGATTTTCAAATTTTCTGTCTACAGGCAGCTCAGGCAGCTTGTTTAACAGTGACTTGTCTACTGCTGCAGAAAGCAAGCGTATCATAGAAGTTTCTGGGGCATGCTCTAGAACAGCCTTTCCAAACTTGGTGCCCTCCAGAACGTGTTGGGCTACAACCCCCATCATCCCCAGCCCGCATGGCAACACCAAGTTAAGAAAGGCTGTTCTAGGATGTACTATCAATTCACGTGAAGCGCTGGCTTCAGTTACCCACTGTGAATGGAGACTCTGACCTCGAATACAACCAACATTCTCCTGTCACTGCATATTGCTGGGGAAGATCAATCATCCTTAGCTGCCTTTCAAGGAAGTTTGTTTGCCATTTGTAATTGTTTTAACTGAGGAACACCAATAAATGCCAGAGGAATCTCAGCCTTCACCTTTGAAAGCCAATGAGCTGAGAGCAAGTCTTTCAGAACATTTATATCCTTATGCATCATTGCATTAAAATATGATTAAAATAGCAATTTTTGTACTGTACTTCTTTTTTTGCACTACTCCAAATTGTACTGTGATATTAAAATAAAATAAAAAAACCAGAAAAAGGGCAGGGAGAACTTTGTTATCTGAAGTGCTGCAGGTCACTGCAAAGGAACAACACAGACATTTAGAAATGCCTGCTTCTGAGCTGCTCTTGAGTGTTTTTATGGCATGTCAGATAAGGAGTTCCCTCCCAGAGCCTTTCAATACTCTTAATTGTTCAATGCAATTGGACTGTGAAAGGTAAGGGCACTCTTTCCATAAATTTTAATAGCTGTGTAAACTACACACACTTGTTTTCCTTGGCATACAGCACACTAGTACTGAAGAGAAGAGAAGTTAAGTGCAAGGCCATTTATAAAATATTAACTTGCTTTTACTCTTTCATTTCAAACAAAATTAAACCTTTACCCATATTTTCATGCATTCTGCCTGCTTTTAAAATATTTTTGTTTCCCTAAATGCATAAATTGAAGCCCTGATCCCACTGAAGTCAGTGTGGTTTTACCAGGAACTTCAATGTAGTGAGAACATGAGCTTTAGAATTTTTCCAGGATAATGGGCTCAAGTGAGAAATTACATTATGCCCTTTTCACTGCTGGCAAGCAGCCTGATAATTCTCAACAGCACAGCTTTATCAAAAGGACTATAGGAACAAAAGCCAATTAAAAAACAAACAAACCCCCCACCAATATGGACAATTGTGAATGCATATCTACTCACTATTTGAAGTGAGAAAAATGTGAATTTTGCCAAGTGGCACAAAGTATTTTTTTTATTTAAAGCTAAGCACAGACATAATATACAGTGCCTTGCAGAAGTATGCACTTCCCTTTGACTTTTCCACATTTTGTTGTGTTACAAGCTAGAATTGAAATGGATTTAATTGGCATTGTTACCACTTGATGTATACAAGATACTCAACACTGTGAAGGTGCAAAATGATTTTATTGTGGCACAAAAGTTAAGTAAACAAAACCAAACTGGCACTTGTTGGTTGCATAAGTATTCAATCCCTTTGCTGTGACATGCCTAAATAAGCTCTGATGTACCCCACTGCCTCCAGAAGTCACATAAGGAGTTGAATGGAGTCCAGCTGTGTGCAATTCCAGTGCCACATGATCTCAGATTAAATACACCTGTTTCTGGAAGGTCCCACAGTTTGTCAGAGAGCATATCTAAACAAACAGCATCATGAAGACCAAGGAGCGATCAAAATAACTCTGCGATAAAGTTGTGCAGAAGCTGTTGTTATAAAGAAATATCCCAAACCATGAACATTCCCCAGAGCAGTGTTAAATCCATTATTACAAAATGGAAAGAATATGGTTCAACTGTGATTCTGCCTAGAGAAGGCTGTCCAACAAAACTCAGTGACTGGGTAAGGCAGGCATTAGTCAAAGAGGGAACCAAGAGGCCAATGGTAACTCTGAAGGAGCTGGAGAGATCCGCAGCTGAGATGGGAGAAACTGTCCATGGGACTACTACCCAGACGTTCCACGAAACTGGGCTTTATGGAAGAGTGGCGAGAAGAAAGCCATTGCTGAAACAAACCCATATCAAAGCCCGTTTGGCATTTGCAAAAAGGCATGTAGGAGACACAGCAAACATGTGGGGGAAAGGTTCTCTGGTCTGATGAGACCAAACGTGAACTTTTTGGCCTTGCCACAAAACACTATGCGTGGTGCAAAGCCAACAGTTCTCATTGCCCTGAGAACACCATCCCTACGGTGAAGCATGGTGGTGGCAGCACCATGTTGTGGGGATGCTTTTCCTCGGCAGGGACTGGGAAACTGGTCAGGGTTGAGGGCAAGATGGATGGAGCCAAATACAAGGCAATTCTTGAGGAAAACCTGTTTAGGTCTGCAAGGGACCTGGGACTGGGGTGGAGGTTCACCTTCTAGCAGGACAATGACCCTAAACGTGCAGCCAACGTAACACTGGAATGGTTTAAGAACAAGCACCTGAAAGTCTTAGAATGGCCTAGTCAAAGCCTAGACCTCAATTCGATTGAAAATCTGTCTTGAAAGTTGATGTTCACCAACGGTCCCCATCCAGCCTGACAGAACTGGAGCAATTTGGCAGGAAGAATGGGCAAATATTGCAGGATCCAGATGCAGAAAGCTGATAATCCAAAAAGACTCATATCTGTAATTGCTGCTAAAGATGCTTCTTCCAAGTATTGACTCAGAGGGGTGAATACTTATGCAACCAAGTGCCAGTTTGTTTTTGTTTACTTAATGAGACTTACTGCCAGGTAAGTGTGTATAGGATTGCATCCGCAATCATATGAAGGGAGTACTTGTAAGAGGGGTGGGTAACCCATGGCTCTTAGCCACTGTCTGGACCCATCCACTTTTCCCCTGAACCCCAGCTGATCAGCTAGACTGCAGAGAGAGGACAACTGTTCTGGCACTGCTCTTAGTAGCACCAGAAAAGCAACCCCAGTGCAACCAGGCTGATGCAGACGGGCTAATGCTGGTGGGGAACCAGCAATCCTGAATGGGTTGCTGGGAGGGAAAAAGGAAGCTTTAGTCCCTGCCCCGCCCCCCTTGTGGCAAGGAAGATGCAATCCTGATGGGGATTGTGCAGAAAAGACCACTGTTCTCGCTCTGCTGTTAGCAATACCAGGATAGCGACCCAAATGCAGCTGAGATGATGCAGCCGAGATGATGCAGCCATGAATCCAATTCAACCTACCGCTCCCTCGCAGCAGGGAAACAGCCAGCACTGGCAGGAGAAGAGACTTTATACGATCTGAAGAGACGAGACTTTAACCTCCCTCATTCTCTCTCCCTCCCCCCACGCCCGTGTGTGTATTTGTGTATGAATGAGCATGTGCACACAGCCCCAACCCACCACCACATGTAGCTCACAACTATATTCACAACTACCCCTGGGTAGCCATGCCGTGCAAACCGGGTCATTGTGAGTGGCTGCACACAAATGGCTTGCCCTACACAGATGCATACATACAGTGGGACTTACAGTGCTCATCATACATCTGAGGTCTTATTGGCTCTTAATGTCTGCAGTGGTTTGGGTGAAGTTCTACCCTCATTTGGCATGGAATCATGCCAGCTTCATGAAACCTGATGTCAGTAACATTAGGGTGTGGGACTTGATGCACAAAATTGATGGAGCTTCCAGTAAATTTTGCCAACCATGATGTTGTATTTTTCCTCAGTAGCTTGGGTCTAACTGAACTCCACTGATCCACAAATTAGTGCAAGTAAACTTCCGGTTGCCCCCTCTAGGCATAAGGACTTAAGCAGGCAAGTGCCTCTTCCATCCTGGCCTTTAGTAGCTAGGGATGTCAGAGAAATCCACAATGGATTCAGATGAGCTCAAATTTCTAGGAATTCAACCTGTGCATTCTGCAGCGGACCAGTCTTTTTGAGTTGTGTGGATTCCACGGAACTTTTGGGGTGGGGAATTTGTGCAAATTCACACATTTGCTAATAAGTACTTGCACAAGTGGAACAAAATTCTCATGCATCCCTAAAAAAAATCTGATTCCGTCAATGAATGGACAATGAAACAAAAGATGCCTGACAATCCACAAAACACAGATGGAACGGGTTTAACAAAATCCATACATTTCTATTTAGTATGCCTGGCCTTTAGTATTCCTTGCTCTGACTCCAGACTCCATCATGTTTCCCTGGCATTTGATGGTTCCCTGTCTTGTCAGAAGAGAGAGAATATGACTCAACCATTACAGCTCTGTGCTGAGTTTCTCTGGCCTGGGAAACATAAAAACTTCTTAAAGGCTATTGGGGTGATAGAGAGGGAGGAGATGCAAGTGTAGCCACTACAGTTGTTTCCATGTTGTAAGTGTAGACCAGGGAAAGGCAACCTTTTCAGCCTTGAGGGAGCTACATGGTAGAAAACTGCTCTACCCTCCCACTTGAGACATTTCAAGGTAGAAAACTGAAAACTACCTGGCTCCCAGATGTCCACCCACTTGCACTGAGCTCCATCCCTGGATTGTTGAGCATGATGTCTGAATGCAGAATTGTGGAGGAAGAGCAACCCAATTTGGCATTCTAGCGATCCTGGTGTGGCATTCTCTCGACATTTTGTTCATCCTCAAAAGTGGAACCACGACTTGGGGTCATATTTCATCCAAAGTGAAAACAAAAATAATTGGAAACTGCAAATTTAAGCTTCTCTGAAGTGGGTGCAGGCATGCTGGGAGTTGTAGGACTTTTTTCTGGCTAAATATGCATAGGATCGCACCCTAACTGTGGGTGTCTAGTGCCATGGTGAAAAATCAATGCTTCCATGTTGTGAGCTGTCCACAAATGTTTTCCCACATGGAAGAAATGGGATTTTAAAGCAGCCACCCCATAACAACTTGAACATGAAATACCAACCCCAAATGTCTCAAGTGGGAGGGTAGAGCAGTTTTCTACCTTGAACAGGATATAAACAAAGGGCCGTAGAGCTGAAGGGAAGATCATTCTGCCCATTAAAAGAGCCCTGCTGTCGAGCAAGAGGAATTGGATGGGCATTTATATTCACCACTGAAAGCCTTGGGGGGATCAGGCTTTGCCCTGAACCCCAACACTCTGCCCACATTAGGTGCCCAGGTCTGCGAGAGTCCACATTTTGTCCAAAAACAGTCTGGCTCCGTAGAATTTCCTGGGCCCCACCAAGATACATTTTCTGGATACACCAGTCCCTAGATTTGGGTGGAGGGCAATTACAAACTATCCTTTATAATTTGAAGTGCAAATTATAAATGGCCTAGGAACAGGAGTAAATTCAGCAGTTCCTGGATAAGAAAAAGTAAGTGCAAGAAGAAAGGAATAATTGAAAATTAATGTTAATCTCTTCATGAACACTCACAAAATAGCAGTTTGGTCACAATGTAGTCAAGATACTTATCATTTATGGTTAGTATCCACAGAACCATGCAACTAGTTTCGTGTGCCTAAGGGGGCTGGTCTTTCTTGAACAGCAGCTCCACATGCCTATGGAACACTTTCAAAAGATGTATATGATATCGTATGAGGATCTGTAAAATCCCTGTGTGCAATTTGGGAATGATTAAAGTAGCTCTTCAGACCCAGCCTATGTTTTGGTTGTTTGTACATACTCACAAACACTAATCTTCCTTCAGCATCTGTTTTCTTTGGAAAGCACTTTCATAGCTATTATCCTCTATTCCTTAATGACTACCAACTCAAGTTCTTGATATATGGGTAACTGTAATTTGTATTAACTGTACAGCCACTGCAAAGCTCCGCTGAAATAATGCAGAACTCACAATAATGTTTGATCAAATTCCAACAAACTTGAAAGAAAAGAAAATCTATAGTATGCACTATTGCAGTTTTCTTTCATCCACTCAATATGGCAGTATAACCCCATCAAGACTGTGTCAGTTGTAACAATATATTGCATCCAGCAATCCTAATCCTAAATTATATTCTTCTAACCTTATCTTTGTCAAGCCTATGACACAGTTTGCACATAATGATCGCCCCTGGATTAAACAACCCTCAGGCTGTTGGGGATGAGCGGAAGAGGGTGCTGCCTGCAGCACACCAGCCACTTCCGCTTTTAATAAACAACCTACAATCAGCCTGTTTACGTTGTGACGTGCAAACCTGGATCACTGGGTTGTTTAGGGGCTTAACAAGCCATGGGTTAACAGTGGAATTGTTTAGCACCTAAACAAACCCAATGCTCTGAGTTTTCACATCGCACTTAACAACCTACGAATGGGCTGATCGTAGGTTGTTGATTAAAAGCGAAGTGGCAGGTGTGCTGCATGCAGCATGCCTGCTCTCTCTCGTTCGTGCATGACAACCCATGGGTTGTTTAAACTATGGGCTGTCATTATGTGCAAACTAGGTCTATGTGTCCATTTTAGCTTCCTACAATAATTTCATCAACAACTGAGCCACAGCTTGCTTTCTTTTAAGATTTTAATCAGACAGGTGTATGTTTGTTTTTAAATATTTTGTTTGTACTTATTTTATAGTGCACTCAAGGGAGTCATCCAGATCTTATAAAGTGGTATGAATGTGATTGCCCATAAAGAAACCAAACTGTTTGCCATCACTAGGTATGGGCCTTCAATTCCATTTTTTTTAAAGCATTATTCTTTAAGAAGACTACTATTGATTTTATTTCTCATCATTCACCTAACAAAACTTGTGACAAATGGCCACATGAAGTTTTATATTCAAAACTCTGCCAGTTTAGGACCAGAGTTAAGGCTATCGCATGTTCGCTCAAGTTTCACAAGGCCAAGAAATTAAAAGCTAAGGCTAATGCCTTAACAGACATGCCCTATGTTCAGTAATGATGTTGTGCAATCACAAATTGTGCTTGCTTACAACTTACCCTCCATATGCCCACACTTTCCTTAGTGTTTCAGGCCTAAATCCAGATGGGGAGGATGGAGTACATGGGACCAGCAAAGATGTTCCATGTTGTCCTAATCCTGTGAGTTGATCCATGCCTGCATCAGTAACTGGCAGGATGGGTAAACATTAGGAGATGGGAGTCCCCCTGATGCGTAGGGATGAGGGTGGTACTGCTGCTAATGACTTGGGGTGTGGTGTTTGTGTAGTTTCCTAGAATCAATGCAACTGATGATGTAGCCAATAATGAAAAATGTCAAAGCAAGTTTTAAAAAATAATCCATCTGTTGCATAGATTTTTAAGCGGCACCAAGAAAAGGTGAGGAATGTACTGCTTTTGAGCAGGAATGGGTGACTTGATTATTTATATTTCAGAGCATTTGTAGGTCAGTGTTTCCTCCCCTTTCAAAGATGCTCACAGGGACTTACCTAGAATATCAAGTTAAGATAATTGAGCTTGCAAACCTTAGCCCATACATCTTTTGTGTTGTCAAGTGATATTGGGGGGATGCAATCTGAAGCAAAGAAGTGGTATTCTGGAAAAGGGTGCTTATCCCTTCCACTTACCAATGCCCGTTTTATTCCCACCAAGCATCTCAGGTTCCAAAGCAATGGCAGATGTCTTGCCACATGCCTGCTGGTGGAAATCTCAACATGATACTGAATATTTTCCTCTTGTTTATTATGTTGCA
The DNA here is from genome assembly GCA_021292165.1 of Shinisaurus crocodilurus. NCBI lineage: Eukaryota > Metazoa > Chordata > Lepidosauria > Squamata > Shinisauridae > Shinisaurus > Shinisaurus crocodilurus. Next base: position 93,453,911 of record CM037879.1, on the reverse strand, counting down.
GTTCTAAATCCAGAATTAGAAACTTGAACGCTCATGTTGTTCAGTCATACTGTAGCGCCACACACAAAAATCCTCTCTGTTGAGCCAGCATAAGGATGGTGAAGGGGGACAGAAGGGGGGCCCCTCGCAAGGCTTATCCAGCCTTCCCCAATCTGGTGCCTTCCAGATGTGTTGGACTGCAACTCCCATAATTCCCAGCCAGCATGGCCAGTTGGGGAAGACTGGTTTAACCCATCCTGCCAGGTACTGACCTAAGCAACGAACAGGCATGAGTGAACTCAAAAGGAGAATTCCTCTTGGTATGTCTTCTGCTGACATGTTAATGCCTTATTTATACAGGCAGTCCCCAGGTTACGAACATCCCGACTTACGGAAAACTCATACTTAAGAGCGGACCACCATTTATGCAAAAATCTGAGTTAAATACAATGGTTCATACTTACAAACAAACTATACTTTGTGACACTTTGCAAACATTGTGTGGCTTCTGTTCTGACTTATGTACACATTCAATTTAAAAACAGACTTACGAACGGATCTCGTTCGTAACCCGGGGGCTGCCTGTAATGTATAGGCTTTTAATTTGCCTGCTTAGGCATTTTCATTCTGATCCTGTTGTTTCTACTGGTTTTTATCTGCTGTGACTTAGTTTTATTGCCTGTGAAAGGGGGGGGGGGCACTCCTGAACAATGTAGGATAGCACCAAGGAGGCTGCTGTGGGAGGGGAGAAACACCCCAAATTGGCCCAGAAAACTCAGAATGGATAGGTCACACCAACTAAGATGCAATTGCACACCCCAGTGATATTATGTTTACCAAGCCATAGTTGCTTTCATATATTAAAGGTGTCACTCCTGGGGGGTGGGGGGGAACACCCTATGATGGGCTTATTTACAATAGTCAGACCTCTTTTTACTCAAACTGGGATTAGTTTTCACTCATTTGAAACACATTCACAGTGGCTGTATTGACTAGGAAGGGAGAATTAAAAAAATACCCCCTATTGTACATGTTATGCTATGAATGATACCTAATTATTCCAGTTATTAGGATAATTTTCTTCCATCAATCACAGAACACACTGAAGTACACTTTAGATAAAAGATTTTAATGAGGAAAAATACTGTTTTCAGACCAACTAAGGATTGCATTCAACTAAGGATTACACTCAATGTTCAACATGGGGCTGCCACCAAACATAGCAGCTCTATGTCAAGTAATCTCTCCTCTCCCTATAATGTTTAGTCAGACTTAGCCATGCCATTTCCCCATGTTTCCCCACTAGCAGCAGCCAATGATGTGGAGCAATACAGGTCAATCAGACTAAATGTTTCAGAAAAGAGGCAGAAAACTCAACATAGCCTATTCCTTTTGCCAGCACTCCCCGAGTCAAGTGTCAGATGTAGTTCTCTGAAGCACCCTTAAATAAAAAGTTGAGTTGAGTTCAATAAATAATGGTGCATTCACTTGCATGACTTTACTTTCCCAAAATAAGAGTATAAAAATGGTAGAATAAACCTACAAATCTATCAACAGTCCTATTAAATAACACTGGTGGATCATGGCAGTGGAAGACCGCCAACCTGGTCTTCTGCGCGGGTTCAATACTAAGGGGGTAGCGAGTCCTGGGGGCGGGCCTTCTCCGAGGCCCCCCAGCGACTATCACCCTTAGCCTAGAACAAAGGGATAACTTATAGCCACAAAAGTATCTTTTATAAAACAAGTTTATTTACAAAATGACCTTCACAAACCCAGACACACGCCAGCAATACAGCTCATCAGTACAGCACAAAGTAGCAAGCAAGAAGTCTCAAGGACACCGTGATTTCAGGGCTCTCAGCTAGTTAGTTCAGCTCGGGCTCCAGCAGAGGCCCGGTCAACCGCATGCTGCTAGCTGGGTTCCCGGCGGAGGTCCGGTCTACCCAAGCGGCTAGCTGGGTTCCCGGCGGAGGTCCGGTCTACCCAAGTGGCTAGTGAGTGATTTCAGCTTGGTTTCCCGGGGGTCCGGTCAACCCAAGCGGCCAGTGATTTCAGCTTGGTTTCCCGGGGGTCCGGTCAACCCAAGCGGCCAGTGATTTCAGCTTGGTTTCCCGGGGGTCCGGTCAACCCAAGCGGCCAGTGATTTCAGCTAGCTGGAGCACGCCGGGTGCTGCTACCCGGGGTTGCCGATCCCTTCGTTCCCTTACCCCAAGCATGGGGCAAGACTGCTGATCAGGTCCAACAACTCAGTTCCCTTGCGCAGGGTGTTTTATACCTTGGGTTTCAGGTAGCCCCTCCCTCTGCAATCAGGTGGGTGGCCAATCAGGTGGGTTGCCACCCTCCTCAGGTGGGCGGCCAATCAGGTGGGTTGCCACCCTCCTCAGGTGGGTGGCCAATCAGGTGGGTTGCCACCCTCCTCAGGTGGGCGGCCAATCAGGTGGGTTGCCACCCTCCTCAGGTGGGTGGGGTCCCCTTGAAGCCACCTGCTTAATGGTCCCATCCTGTGGTGTTGAATGGCCCTTTCTTATGGGTGCCGAAATGTCTGCTCTGGCAAGGTATTCAAGTCTTATGTAGATGGGGCTGATATACGAGAGCATTGACGAACCTGGGGATGCTTCCTGACTTCCCCCCTGGGGTGATTCTATGCAGATGTTGTTTGTCCCCGTTGGTCTCTGTGGAGACTGGCTGTCTCTGCCCCCTGGGTCTCCTTCCCCCCACCTTGGTGAGTGTGTGTGTGTCAGAAAGGGGTTTTAGGTTGGCTTTCTCCACAATGGCCATCAGTTTCTCATTTACAACTGACTAGAAAATTATTTCTTTGAAACAAGTACTGAAGGAATGTAAACTTCCATCTATGTCATACACTCTGTTCTCACTAATGCAATGCACTGTCGGGGTTTTCCAAGTATGATGGTATGTGGCTATTCTGAGGGTGACCAAATGGTCCACATTAGGTTGTAGGATGTGGATGGATGCTTAGGCATTAGAAAAACTGGCAACAGATTCAGAAAAGATGTGATTCAATTTACACTCATGTATCTAGTAGCAATTCTAAAGGCCAAGTTTCACAGTACTGTTCTCATACACAGATATCACATACATATTGGAAACAGCATGTACACTGCCATGTGTAACCGACATGCATGTATTTCCTTCACCATATGGACATGCAATGGGAATATCTCTGTAGGAAAACCATCATGTGAGAAGGGGCCTTGAAAATGAGCAGAACGTAGATCTGCTTCAGTTGTTACTCTTGAATATGTCAATAGCCCTATTGATTGACACTGTATTTACACCAGTTTTAATGCACTCTCTTGCAGCCAAGTCCAGTCATGAATATTTCCTGCATCATAGGAATGAATTTCATGTGAAATGGACACACTCAAATGTAATCCTGAGACATATTTTAAGTCCATGTGAATAAAAAACAAAATCTGAAAACCATTCTTACATTCCTACAGATTTCTATCGTCTTAGTACATAAGTACTGAAAATGACAGCTTTGCATGGCATTCAGTAAAATCAGTAAAAAGGAAAATTTAATTTCTAGGTGGGGGCAAAGTAATCAATTTATGCATTAACTATTCTTTTTTAATGATCAGGCACATATTCATTTGAAACTTTTAATAGGCTATCAGACTGTATTGGCTTCATGAGCGCAGGTAAATGTTACGAGTTTAGTTACGGTAAGCAGTGATTATTAAGTGGAATGGAATACAGTTCTGATGAGCCATACCTAGCTCTCTTTGGATGTTGTCTGGGATTCCTGTAATAGTCTTTCTCCTTTTCACTTTCTTCGGCCGCCTTACCACAGTGTCTGTGTAAATTAGAGACCTCCGTATGCTGGCTTGGCGGTCAAAATTCTCCCCTGATGTACAGTAGAACAAGCAAAGCACCATTACTTTCAAGCGGGCTGACATCATGCACTTTCTTCCCCTTGCTTATTGTAGAAATGAAGAAAAGGCATTAATATATGATGTTAGCTCAGTCATACAGAATGGATATACACTGAAGGAAAAGATACAGCATGCTGTCACTTTAAGGCTTAAGAATGGAAGGGATTATATGCTCCCATCAAAGGCTTTGTCTCATCAAACTGAACCTGCATCTGGTGTAAACCTATCAACAAGCCTTGCGGCTTGTACCAATGTTGGTCACTTATAGGTACATTATGTTAAACTTGACCCTTTCATGATGCTTAAGGGAAAGAAAAAGAGAGACACTGATGCTCTGTTGTACAGATATGAACCCAAGCAATACCTGCTGTATAGTAAGCCAAGTATTTCTTCATTTGCTCATGACATAGTAGTTAATGCCTTTGACTATGATTCTAAGCATAGATTTATGACAGTGGGTGCAAGGTGAGGGGGAATTTGGAGAACATTCAAAGATATGTGTTTCAGATTTGCCAAAATGAAATGTCTGTACCTCTGAATTCTACTATATTTAAAAAGTGTTGTTGTTTTTCTTTTTTTCAATATTGGAGCCCAATGATAGAATCAGAAACAGCTCCATCAGTACAGTTAAACCCTGATCAAAAGCCTCATATTGTGATCACTCCCAAATAGCCATGCCAACTGTCAGTAGTATTGACTGAACATTGATAAATTATTCTCTATATTAGGGGTAGGAAACGTGGTGCCCAAAGGCACCAGTGTGCCCCCAGACACCTTTCCTGGTGACTGCTGAGATGTCCTGCCCCTCCCACTTTTAATTCTTTCTTCTTTTCTTATCAGCAGCTGTGATTTGGGAGCGGCTGGCACTGGTGCTTGCCTGGTACTGCTTGACAAAAGTGGCAAAGGGTTTTTGCTATTCTTGCAAGCAGTTCGCTAGCTGTTTGAGTTGACCTACGATGATTTCATAGATCATAGAGTTGGAAGGAGCCTACAAGGCTATTGAGTCCAACCCCCTGCTCAATGCAGGAAACTAGAGAAGAGGTCTCCCACCCAAGTAATAACCAGGCTTGACCCTGCTTAGCTTTCCACGCTCAAATAAGCTGAGCCAGCGTAAGCCACAGGCCTGTATGGGATGTGTTGTCCAGGTTCAGAAGACACAACAACCCATCATGGGTCAAACTAACCCTACTACAAGCCATGGCTTGTCAGGGTGGCTTATAAGCCAAACATAAGCCACCTTGACAAAACCATGGCAGGTTCAGACGATGCACTAATCCACTGTGGCTTATAAGCCACTGTTGCGTCACGTAGCATGCAAACCAGTCAGTGTGTGTGTGTGTGTGTGTGTGTGTGGACAAGAGAGTGGGTGGAGAGAGCATGTCTATGGTTGGTGAGCCAGGATAACAGAGAAAAAGAAGGGGGGAATGAGTTGACTGGGAGTGACTGGGGGGAGTAAAAGGGTTTGCCTTGTTGTTGTTTTGTGTGAAATTGTTGTTTCGTGTGTTGGGGTTCAGACTGCACCTCTGTCTCATACTCCATCTTTTGGACAGGTTACTTGTCCTTTGTGACCAGCCACTCCTCCCATGCCAGCTATTTTTTGGTGGTGCTCAGGACAGTTTCTCAAATTGCCAAATGTGCCCATGGGCCCAGAAAGTTTGCCTAACCTTGCCCTATACACTTGCACCAAATTACACTTAAACATAGCTGAGGTTAAACATAACCTCAGCTATGTTTAATCACTGGTGGTTACTGCATTTTCTAAAGCCACTGAACCCAAATGGGTTTCAACAAAACTAAAAGCTTACATGCTGTGTGTAAAAGGAGAAAGCCTTATAGTTGACCGTATGCTGTATCATAACTGGACCCAGCAGAAACAGGTTGAGTAGCTTTAAACACATTCACTTTTCAATGAGTTAATAACATGGCCATTTTAGTTTTATTTAATTTATTTCTATCCTGCTTCTTCTGTCATTTGAGGTGGCTTACAAATTAGTTAAAACATACACGTGTTTCAGAGTTAAAATCTCCCTTATATATTCGCCCCTAAAAACCTTAAAATTCCTCACATTCTTCTCTATCTTATAAATCCACAGAATATTTAATATAGACATTTCCTCTGGCAAAGTTCTATTATACAATAATTTCACTCTGCTTTAATTCAAGTGAAGGAAAAGTTGCAGGTATCTGAATTCTTCCAAATTCTGTTCTAAACATCTGGATCACCAAGTTATTTCTCATTGAAAAGTGTCTTTGGCATGTGCTAGAATCTACTGAGTATGTGCTATACATGTCCTTCTTGGACCAGGACACTTCGTCAGAGCATAGGATACAAGGAAATGTGGGAAATGCCACCGACTTAAATGATGCTACACAATGCACACTAATAGGCAGCACGTAGGCTTCTCCAGAACACAGGAGCAAAGGCTAAAGGACAGCTGTTCCATCCTCAGTTACCATACGCAAAGGATTTGTTTTTCCCTGGATAATATTTGAATCCAAAGATATATTGTTCTTGTTAAGCGAAACCTTTGCAACTCTTAATAGTATGGCAGATGAGGGAAGTGAGGAGCACTGAGAGTTTTATAGATTAAGGTCCATCAGCCTGCTCTGTTAGGCATGCGGGGGGGGGGGGCTTTGTTTTTCTTTGAACAGCAGTCTCCCATCTCACATCACAAAAGCTACTGAAATTACTCTGATTTTCAAAAGTAGTTCACCATGTGACTCAGGCTTGAGAGGTAGGGAACACTAGCCATTGCAGGGAAAGGGTCAAAAGTCTTACTGTGCACACTAGAACTAGTATCACAGCTGTCTACATTGCACCAAAATCTGTGTTAAGGATACAATGCCAAGTTTTACAAAACAATTTGGCAAATCAGGGAGTATGTACAGAGGATTAAGTGGTAACTACTTGGTACGGCTGTAATATTGTTCCCAATGGTTAAGGAGAATTTTACCATTCCTCTGCTTCGCCAGATTTCTGATACAGTTTGTGTGTGTGATAAAATTATCCTCAGCATTTAGCAGGATGCTACATATGGCCGGTTTACCAAGTTTTCATCAGTGCACCTGGTAAATGGCTGTCTGTATTCACACAAGATCATATGAATTAAAACTGTTAGGAAACTTGAAAATTGGTTGCTAATTTTTATTTAAAAAATTAATTTGTATTTATTATTTAAAAAACGATCTTCTCAGCAGTCTTCTTCGGCCACAATCAGGTAGAATGTTTACACATGCCTGCTTAAATGTCTTTTGTTCATCAAGGAGCGGCCAATAAACTCAGCGGTACTGAAGCACATGCTTCAGTTATTTGCGGAATGAAGCCCTTTATCTTTTATTTATGCCTTAGCTCAGCATCACCAGCTCCCAATATCACATGTCCCAGAATTAACAAGTATGACAGGGTGTTTACAAAGCATATGCTGCCAGTCTTTTGAAGACTAAAACTTTGATTATATCCTTTCCAAAGCAAGCTCAGCTCCTGCTGACCCAAGAAACTAAATCCATTCCCAAACCTGGATAGTCAGTCAGCAGCTTGTCAGATTAATGCAATGCCCCCAACACCTTCAGGTTACCAACCAGATTTGCAGTACTACAGTCTGTCCTGCTGAACGAGCACTAACAGATGAAACCAAAGGGGGTCTCATCTGTTGTGCAACCAAGTGAAAGGTCATGTTCATTATTAATTAATGTTATTAAAAAGGCTCTTAATTTCTAAAAAAAAAGTACATCCTAGGGTTAATATTTTATTTCAGAAACATTAATATTTTATTGTGATGAATAGCCCAATGCACTGTTACTGTCTTAGACAGACATAAATATTATCTTGCTATGAAAAATCAGACAAGGACACAAATACAAGTTTTCTAGTCTTTACATCTCACTCTATTTAGAGTGGCATAGAACAAAAATATATACATCTATATATTTCTTCTTCCTTTCTCAAGTAAATATCAGAGAGGATATTTCTTTACAAGTTTACATATTTACTCAGAAGTAAGTCCCATTGCATTCAATGGGGCGATGCAGCCTCTGTCTCTAAAGCTGGAGCAGGCATCCTGATGCCCTCCAGATGTTTTGGACTACAACTTCCATCAGACGATGGTAAGGCATTCTGGAAGTTGTATTCAAAGACATCTGGGGGGGTACTAGGTTACCTACTCCTGCTCTAAAGTATAACAATTTATGCTTTAGCAGAACTCTACTATGATTTTCAGCCTTCGTATTTCAATTGAATTTATTTGACGCCATTTCCCTATCTCTATGAACAACCTTACATACTTTGAGTGTTAATTGGAACTGCAGACTTCTTCTCTAAATATATTACTCTCTTACTGTTAAAATGCTGATTATTTTTCTGACTTTAACACCTCTGCAGTCTATACTATCAAGAAGGCAGAAACTGGTAGGGAAAAAAACTAAATTTATTTGTTGGTGTAACTGTTTAGTGTGCGGGAATATTTACTTTACTTTACTCTATAGGTTGTGGCATTCAGTAGCTTCTATCCTTTAGAATTTCTGATTTAGAATTCCTTCGTTTAGAATTTCTGATTATTTTAAATGTTTCTTATTAATCTGTATTCATTGTATTGTACTGAAAATCTTTGTTAATAAAATATTAGGGTTAAATGGTTATTGGTAAATACATAGGAAAAAGGAGTACCCAAGTTAATTGATTATTAATGAAATAAAGCCAACTGCTGTAACAATTTAATGTACATTATACAACCCAAAATCTAAAGAGAAATAGAAGTCTACGGGGCTTAACTGACATCAACTACTTGTGCCCCAGATCACCTAGACTGTGGCATGTGGTTGTAATCTAATAATGGCGTCAGTGGACCCTGGGCTCCTTTTTGCAGCAGTGCATCAGTGAGGAGCAGCAGACATCTGCATGAGAATGACAGACCTCCCTCCCTCCCTAATGGAACAGGAGTACAGTTCTGTATTTTCCCTCCTCCAGTTCATAACTGTACAAAGGAACTCCATAAAGTGATTATCCACCTTTGCTAATATAAAAACTGCCATGTTTCTCTTTACTTCTATTCTCTACCTAACAAGGAGCCTGTGTGTTTTGCTTAACACTGGAGACAGACCTGGATAATTGGTGGATATTATATTTTAGAAAATGGTGAATCAACTATTGCATTTGTTTTTGTTCCACCCTCACTAGTGTAATCTTAAACCTGCATCACACCTAGGAGAGACTAATCCAACTCGGTCTGTAACCTTTTCCTACACTCCATCTTAAGACTCGGAGCAATGCAGACATTATGCCTTTAAACCAAGCCAGCCTTGGTTTTCTATCCACCTCAGTCTGCATTGCTTAACTTCCACCCTTATTAAGAGTTCTGGAGGACTCAAAGACCTGGTTCACATGTAATGATTACTCATGAGTTGTTTAAACCACAGGTAGTCTAGTGATGCAAGTGCCACAGTAAAGAAACAATGTCAAATTGCTGGCTGGGATGACTTTTTAAATATCCTTCACTGTTTGAAAGAGAAACAGATTCTAAAATCCTAAGATAGAGATGTTAGGAAAACACACAATCAACATGCATCTTTTTGTTGGGGACCTGTTACCCTTGGGATTCAAGATCATGATGCTAAAGGTGTCCACTTACCAATATTTTTTATGTTCCCTTAAGAAGTGGGGGAGTCACTTTTTTTGTTCCCCTAAAGTTCACTAGTAATTTAATCAGTACTTTCAACAGAGTTACACTTCCATTTTAAGTTTCATGAATACTTTAGATACATCTTAAACTACAGTCCACATTGTTACATGAAGTAAAAATCAATATCCACTTGAATCCCTTGTTCTTCCTTACCGCACAGCAAAAAATTTAAAGGCCTACCTGTTACGTTAATAGGTATAACATCAGTTTGGACTGCTTGAGCCTGCTGTCGCATTTTCTCCTCTGGTGTCGGCAATGGAAGTGATTTGGTCCAATTTGTTTGAGTGTTGATATCAGAAAATTCATTTGAAATTGGTGTTTTGGGTCTCTTGATGCTAATAAGCTTTTCCTCTTCAGGAGAAGGGGTTGAACACTATAAAAAAAGGTACACTATAAATTCATTACAAATGTATAACTTGCTAATGTAAAATAAAACTACTGAAATTATTCCTAAAAGAAAGCATCAAACACTACAAAATAATTGCTATGCTTTCACCTTGACAACTTCTAGCAAGAGATAAATTATTCAGATCTTGATCCATCTGCCTATGAACTTACTTTTAATAAACTTACTTTTAATAAAATTGTTGCCAGTTCTTGTATGAACAAGAAATGGTTACGTGATTTTAAAAGGTGGCTTTAGGGCTTGGCTTAAATCTTCTTATACAATACAATACTCTGAAATAAGCAGCTCTTTAATAGACAAAACAAGAATTTCACAACCTATGCTTGTTTCTTACTAAAAACCATTTGATATACACCATCTAGAAGGTAACCACTCACCTCAATTCATACCTGTTCTATGTTCTAAAAGTTCCCATATTAGGTCACATAGACAGTTACCAAGAGACACCCATACACCTTATCTGCTCTTGTCCCATTAAGACAGAAGATGACAAAATACAAGCCCAACTCATCTATTCTAAATGATGGTGCCACCATCTTGTGTTGATGATCAACAAAGAGGGATCAAGCAGGATAACTCCTATATTTTCTGCAAATGTTATGCTTTTCTGGAAGGATCCTTAAAGCAAGTTGTTTTGTGGTTTTGCTACATCTCTCCTTTTGATTTACTTGCTCCTTTACCAACAATGAAAAGAGTGAGTTCTTCTAGAACAGGGGTCCTCAAACTACGGCCCACGGGACACATCCGGCCCAACGTGTCCTTTCATCCCGCCCGGCGGCCGATCTAGTCTAGAGGCACTCTTACCGTGCAAGAACGGAATTGCCTCGGGCAAAAGTTGCTGTTGCTTCGCTACAGGAGTAGCGCCTCAGCCTGACGCTCCTGCTGGGGAGGAGGGAGGAGAATGGGGAGGGGGCATGACATCAGCATGAGCCCACGTGAGCGCCTCGAGGAGGACGGACCCCAAGTTGTGGTGGTGGTAGCGGCAGCCAGTCTAGAGACGTATGCAGAGTTTTTGCAGAGTTTTTGGAGGAGGAGAGGCTCCTCCACTGGAGGAGACGCTGGCCGCGGCACTGACACATGCCCTGCCGGGCGGTCGTGCCCCGCCAGCGGCGGCTCTGCCGCGCCTCCTCCACCGAGGAGACGCAGGCCATGGCGCTGCTGCCCGCCCTGCATCACTTGTTACGACTAGCAGTGACAAATATGGAACTGGACATTGACCATCTCATTACCCAAAAGCAGGCCCATACTTCCCATTGAAATAATAATAAGCTTATGTTGATTAAAAATGTTCTTCATTTTAAATATTGTATTGTTTTTTCCTGTTTTTTTTGCACTACAAATAAATAAGGTATGTGCAGTATGCAAATCAAGCCTTTCTATGCCTTTATAAAATTTAATGTATTTCAATTTTAGACAGCAAATTAATTTATAATTAATTTATAATAACTTTCCATTTAATAAAGTAAAAAAAAAAAAGGACCTGGGTCCTTTTTTTTTTTACTTGATCCATTGGTTCATATTTTTTCAAACTATAGTCCGGCCCCCCAACAGTCTGAGGGACAATGAACTGGTCCCCTGTTTAAAAAGTTTGAGGACCCCTGTTCTGGAACAGTAACTTTTTTTTTCCACCTTAGGGCCAAATACACATTGTCATGTGAGAAACACAACTTTCAAGAAAACTAGAAACTAAGAAGAGCACACTACAAGACCAGAAATCCCTGTGCATGGATTTAGAGATACTGCGCAAGCTTCCTCCCCATAAGTTACATGGCTTACCTAAGTGGATCCACTCCCAAGATCTGTTAAATGCACACATTGCACAACACAATATAATTATGATGCCCAGACACAGCACTGAACTGATTCAGTATTACAGTTTTCAGATAAATATTAAAGGGTATGTTTTTTTCTATTTAAAAACCCACACCTTTAAAATTTGTGTAGCAATGAACACACTAAATGGCAAAGTTTCACCCTTTTCTCTCTGTTCTCTCATTTCTTAGCCATTTGTGTGTTTCCTAAGTCCTGGATGGCTAAATGGCATGCATTGCAAGATGCTCATTATGAAGCAACATTAATGCATTAAAGAAAAGAGCATCTTAGTTGTGCATCAGTCGTAAAGTAAAACATTTATTACTACAGTATATACTACCAAATCAAAGCCATGGTAATGTGATTTTTCATTTTGCAGGTCTACGGCTGGTTTTGAAGATATATGACTAGCAGAAATGGGAAGATGATGTTATTACTAGGATAAGAAATCCCTAATATTTTCATTTCTGAGTCATAAAGACAGAAGTGTAGACTATATTATGCAATTGTAAAGTGTGGTTTTTATTAATCTTAATATAACCGCCAAATAGGCTCCCCCCCCCCCCCCCTAGACTCACATGCCAAGAGAGTGATACCTCAAGCATGGTGCCGCCGTTTGATAAGCCCCAGTAACCTACTTTTTATCTGGTTGGCTGACACTGTCAAAATGAGTAACTGTCATGTTATGTTGACCCTATATTGTATCTGAGAACGCAGCTGCCATAAGCCAGTCACCAGGGGATCTTTGAATATGACAAGAAACAAAGACATAAATGTATACTATAGAATTTTCCTTCTTTTTTGAGGAAACTGCACAGCTGCGAATAAAGCATCTATTAAAAGCAGTAATAGTGATCAGATGGATGGCAAAATAACACAAGCCAGAGAGGGAAGCCTACGACAGAATTTTGGTTATACAAAATAATACAATATCCAGACTTTTGACACTTAGGAAGCAAATTAACTGGGCATCTGGTCAATACAATGACCCGTTAAATAGGCAATCAGATATTTTTTTGGGGGGGGAAGAGTTTTTCAAAACTCTCAAAATTTTATTGCATTAAAATGTTTTGGTTCAATCAAAGCTTCCACTGTTCCCATCATCCACTGATCTTTAGCGCACCCTTTGATGTGGTATTACAAAACCCTAAATATTTATTTATTCAATCAATTTCTTACACAGCTTTCAAGACCATAGTCTTCTCAAGGTAGGTTACAGCATAAAAACAGTACGTCAGGATCTGCTCTGCCAGCGCAGTGCCACAGCTCCATCTAGTGGCTGCTGCCTTGACAGCAGCCCAACCTCCTGCTGGCTTCACAGAATCCTGCCCCAGACGTCCAGCTGTCCCAGGTCTGCTAATGCTGGGAGTTGCTGGAAGCCCTATATAAATATGGCCTCTGCACTGCAGTCTTTGCCACAGCAACACATGCTTCTGTTGTCTGCAGCCAGTTCCTGCTTCCAGCAACCTGCCTTGATCCTTGCCTTGTGTTTGACCTGTGACTGCCCTCGACCTATGCTTCTGCCTCTGGCCCTTGCTCTACCTGGTATGTGCCTGGACTCTGTTTACTCTTTGGACTTGCCTTTTTGCCTCTGGCCCTTGCCTGGACTCTGCTTGCTCTTTGGACTTGCCTTTGCCTCTGGCCCTTGTTTGGACTCCATGCTTGAACCCCACCTCACTTGATATGTGTCCTGACCTTGGTCTGTCTTCTGGATCTGGCCCACCCCTGACCTGCTTCTGCCTCCATCATCCCCTGGCCCTGGCGTTCTGCTCTGAACTTCACCGCCTATGCCCCGGACTGTTACACAATACAAACATATGACTAAAATCATATTAAATATAAACAATTTTAAATAAAACTAGTTTCAATAAAATACCATTTAAAAATATCCATTATTTACTTAGGCTGCAATCCTATGCACACTTACCTGAGAGTAAGTTCGACTGAATGCAGTGAGACTTGCTTCCAAGTAAACATGCATAGGATGTGCTGTTGATTTACTTGCTTCAGCAGCCAAAATGCCAATAAAAACAGGTTGCCTACCTGTAACTGTGGTCCTTCGAGTGGTCATCTGCGCATTCACACATATATGGGCTCTCTGCACCTGCTCGGAGTGCATTCGGAAAATTCAACAGCTGAGTGGACGAAAATCGGGCAGGAGCTCCTCCCCTTCACGGCTGATACCGGGCACGGCTCCCACCCGTTCCCTCAGTTCCTCGAGACCGAAGAATCGGCCTTGGGCCCGAGGGAGACCTTCTTTGTATGGAACCCCAGGTCGAGGCCCAGAAGAAGGCAGGCGAAGCCGAGAGAGGCGACACCTAGCGGGGTTGGTGGGTGGGTTGTGTGAATGCACAGATGACCACTTGAAGAACCACAGTTACAGGTAGGCAACCTGTTTTTCTTCTTTGTGGTCTCTGTGCATCACACATATATGGGCAGAGTAACGAGCTGGCTTACCGGAGGAGGGAGGTGGAGCTCCTCATGACAGCACCGAAGACAATACAGCTCTGCCAAAGGCCGTAGGTGCCCTGGAATGCACGTCTAGGCGGTAGTGCTGGATGAATGTAGATGGGGAGGCCCACGTGGCCGCTCTACACAGGTCCAGGATCGGTACACCTCTGGTGAAGGCGGTGGACGCGGATTGGGCTCGGGTGGAGTGCGATCTCACCGGTCCCGGGAGATCACGACCCGAGCATGTGTAGGCCAGTTTGATGGATTCGACGACCCAGGTAGCGAAGCTGGGTCGACACTGGAGAGCCCTTCAGGCGGCCACCGAAACAGAGGAACAGTCGTTGAGAGGAGCGGTGCACTTTTGATGGTCTTTGTAAAAGGCCAGGGAACGCCTGACATCGAGTGAGTGAAGGGCGCGCTCCAGTGGCGAGGACGGGACCGGAAAGAATGCTGGGAGGACAATGTCTTGACCAAGGTGGAAGTCGGATACCACTTTGGGCAGAAAGGCTAGGTCTGGTCGTAAGATGGCCTTGTCCTTGTGGAAAACCAAGAAGGGGGGATCGATCCTAAGAGCGCACAGTTCGCTGGCTCTGCGGGCTGAGGTGATGGCGACCAAGAAGGCAGTCTTCCAGGAGAGGATGCAGAGGTCGACGGTGGCTAGCGGCTCGAAGGGAGGTTTCGAAGGCGTCTGTGAGGACCAGCGGGAGGTCCCAGCACGGCGTAAGCGGGCACAGCGGTGGGAGAAGGTTGCAGAGGCCCCAGAGGAACACGCGGACTAGCGGGTCGGTGAAGAGTGTCCCCAGTGGGGGGGGAGGGGCAGTAGGCTGCGATGGCACCGAGGTGCACTTTGATGGAGGGGAAGGAGAGGCCCCTCAACATCAAGGAGTGGAGGTACTGTAGTAGGGTGGTGACTGGACACAAGAGGGGATTGAAACCGTGGGTTGTGGCGTATTTGGAAAAGGCCGACCATTTGGAGGCATAGGAGCGCTGCGTGGAGGGTTTGCAGGCTGCCAAGAGGACCGACGCCCCTTCCGGAGGGAGCTGCGGAAGATCCCTCAGCGGATGCACCAAACCGTGAGGTGGAGTGTCTGAGGGGGACGGATGGACAATCGAGCCCGATGCTTGTGTCAGCAGTGTTGGGCTGGACAAGAGGCGGATGTACAGCCCTCGGGACAGTGCCAGAAGTCGTGGGAACCAGGGTTGCCTTGGCCACCATGGTGTGATCAGGATGCAGTTGGTGTGTTCCGTGTCGATTTTGGAGATCACCTTCGTCAGCAGGGAAAGAGGTGGGAAGGCATACAGGAGGCCGTTCATCCATGGGAGGAGGAAGGCGTCTGTGAGGGAGCGGGGATCCCGCCCACCGCGGCTGCAGAACTGTGGGCACGCAGTGTTGTGAGCTATTACGAAAAGATCTATCTCGGGGGTCCCCCAGATTGTGAAGAGGGCATTGCAAACTCGAGGGTCGAGTTGCCATTCGTGTTGGTCTAAGGTCGTGCGGCTGAACGTGTCAGCTAACGTGTTCAGTTCGCCTGCTATGTGGATCGCCGTCAAGGCAATGTGTCTGGGTAGTGCCCAGTCGAACAGCTTGAGAGTGAGATTGAGGAGAGAGCGTGATCGGGTGCCGCCTTCCTTGTTTATGTAGGAGACCACAGTCGTGTTGTCGGAGATGACCCGTACTCAATGACCGAGGAGGTCGGGCTTGAAGGCGCGGAGTGCGTGCCAGACAGCCATAATTTCGAGCAGGTTGATATGAAGTCTCCGCTCCGATTGGGACCAGGCGCCTTGAACCGTATGGGTCCCTGAGTGGTCGCCCCAGCCTGTGAGGGAGGTGTCTGTCGTGAGTGACTTCGACGGGTCCGGGCGCACCAATGGCAGGCCTTTGGAGAGGTGGCTGTCTCGTAACCACCACTGGACCGAGCGGCGGACGTGAGGTGGGGTGCGAAGTCGAGTGTGAGGGTTCTGGACCTCTGGATTGAAGCTGCGGAGCAGCCAGTTCTGGAGTGGTCTCATGCGGAGGTGGGCGAACAGTATCTCCGAAATCGTCAACGCCATCAGGCCTAGCAGACTTGGCTAATGACGTCTGGTCTGTGGTGACCTTCGATGCTAGGGATATGATGGACTGCTTTCGACGGGTGGGGAGGAATGCCCGGCCAGCGTCGGCATAGAGAACGGCTCCGATGAATTCGATGCGCTTCATGGGCGTAAGAGTCCTAGCTCGTCGAGGAGTGCCAAGGTGGTATGGAGCGCTGCCTGGAGATGGGTTTTAGAGGAGTCCACTACCAGCCAGTCGTCCAGGTAGGGATAGACTTGTTTTCCCCGTGAACGGAGGTAGGCGCATACCGGGGCCATACACTCGGTGAACACTCGCAGTGCCGTGGAGAGACCGAATGGGAGAATGGTGAACTCGTAGGCAAGGTCGCCGAGCATGAATCTGAGGTATCGCTTGCTGTCTCTGTGGATCGCGATATGAAAATATGCATCCTGGAGGTTTATCGACGCAAACCCGTCGGCCTTGCGCAGGAGTGGCAGGATCGACTGGAGTGAGACCATCCTGAACTTCTTGGGCGTGATGAAGAAATTCACCAGGTGGAAATCGAGGATAGGGCGGAGCCCTCCGCCTCTCTTTGGTACCATAAAGTACCTCGAGTACAGGCCTGAGGCCTGGTGTTACGGTGGGACGGGGCAGATAGCCTCTTTGGTCAGGAGTGAGGCTACCTCGTTGAGGAGAGGTGGCGTTGCCTGGGTGGCACGGATGCTGGTGAACAGTGGGAGAGCGTCGAATTCTATGCAGTACCCATGGTGTATGATTTTGAGGACCCAGTGGTCCGTAGTGATGTGGGCCCAAGACGTTAGGCAATGGGACAGGCGATCTGTGAAGATAATTTATTCTGGTGGCATCGAGATGTTGGCGCGGGGATGGGGAGCATCAAACCCGGCGCCTGGCAAAGTCGCCTCCTTTGTGGGAGCCGCGGAACCGAGACTGGGTGTTGGATTGTCTTGGTGCTGGTGGCTGCTACTCACGAGGCCGACGATCACCCTGCCTTTGTGGGTAAGGCTGGTACTGGGCCTGGGGAGAGTGGAAGCGGTTCCATCTCCAGTGGCGGTAAGGTCTAGATGGGAGCTGAGGAGCCAGGCCCATCTTCCTCGCGTTCTCCCGAGCTTTCTGGACGGCGTCCAAGGAGTCATCCGTCGAGGAGTGGAAAAGGCTGTTACCGTCAAAGGGGAGGTCTTCGATTTTAGACCTCACCTCCTGCGTTAGAGATGTGGAGTGGAGCCAGGCGTGCCGACGGAGCATAATTGCTGCCACCATGGATTTGCTGTGGCATTCCGCCTGGTGACGGGTGGTATTAAGCTGGAGTCTGGTAATACCAGCGGCCTCGGACTGGAAGACCCTAGCGAACTCGCGCTGTTTGTCAGGGAGATGCTCGCAGAGGGCCCCAACCTCCTCCCAGAGAAATAGCTGGTACCTGGCCATGGTGGCCTGGTAGCCATCGACACGGAGGCCGAGGGAGCTGGATGCGTAGAGGCGCTTCCCTTCCTTATCTGGGGGGGTAGAATGGCTCTTTCCGGATGGGTATAACAAGGACTCAATGATAATCAAGTTCGGAGTCGGGTGGTTAAAGAGGAATTTCGTGTCCGGTACACAGACTTGAGTCGCCGTGCTGTAGCTGGGGTCGATGCCGGGGCCTTTCAGTTGGCCTTCACCGTGTCAAGCAGGATGAGAGGGAATGGAATGAGTGTCGGAGCCGACTCAGTGGAGGTGACCACATCATAGATGGGATCGCGCGTCTTCTTCTCTTCTACTGTGGACCTCAATTCCCAGGGAGTGGGCCATTTTTTGGACCTGAGCTGTAAAGCGGCCCAGGTCTTCAGACGGGTAGATGGCTGAATGTCTGGGAGGAAGTGTGTTGGTCGGGCAAGTTCAACTCCTGAGATGGAGACACTCCTGAGTCCGAGGAATAATTGGAGGCAGAGTGGGATGGGCTGATGCGAGAGGTGCGGGGGAGGTTAGGTGGAGGAGGCAAGGGGTGCTCCGGCGCCGAGGATTTCGAGCGTGAAGTGTGGGCGGGCTGGAGAGAGGCTCGCCGCGGAGGGACTGGAGGCGGCGGTGGAGATGGAGACCAGTACCGAGAATACTGCTGATACTGGTAGCGGTGTTGGTCAGTCCAAGGGGAGCCTTCCCCATGGTAGGAATAGCGGAACTCGTCATGATAGGTCATGTAGTGGGACCGAGAAGTGGATGCTACCGAGTAGACTGGTCCCTCCCGATATATTGGGGAACGGGACCTATGGCGTTAGCGCTCGAGGACGGCATCTGCAGGGTCGGGCAGAGGCGATGATGCAAGCAGTGAGCCCTGCGCCACTGGCGGTGACTGGGTCACGGCTGGTGGTCAGTGAACTACGACCGCCTGTTCAGCTTGAGGGGAGTCCACTATTTCGCCGTCTGAGATCGACGGTTGAACATGCACTGGGCTCGGAGATCTCCTCGGTGTCGTGGAGATCTGGTCACCTGTTGCTCGGGATCGAGTGATTGGTGTCGATGCGGCGGACTCGATCGTCGGGTCAAATCAGCAAGTTGGCGGTCGGTTTGGGGGCGTGGGGTCTGCTCGGGTGGAGTAGCCGCCGAGGAGGAAGAGGGACGCTTAGGGTTCTTCGCTCTTTTCGCCTCCTTATGCCGCCGTCTACGTTCGCCCTCGTCTTTTTTCTTATGCTGCCGTTTCTTGTGCAGTGAAACCTCTACCGACTTGCCTGGAGTCGATGGGCGCTCGCTCGTGATAGTATGCGAGGGGGGTGTTTTGGCCTTTGAGGGTGCCATCGCCGCTTGGGGCGGTCGCCTCTAGAGCTCTGTGCCAGAGCCCGGCTTTCAGTGCTAAACCTTCGATCGAAGAGAGAACTTTCCTAACAACTGTCCATGAGAGTGGTTGAAGAGGAACTGAGGGAACGGGCGGGAGCTCCGCCTGGTATCAGGCGTGAGGGGGAGGAGCTCCCGCCCGATTTTCATCCACTCAGCTGTTGAATTTTCTGAACACACTCCGCACAGGCACAGAGAGCCCATATATGTGTGATGCACAGAGACCACGAAGAAGAATTTATTTTCTGCATATAGCTTTCCAAGTGTATTCTTCCTATATACTTTTCTCTAATGAAAAAAGGTTTTGTTCCTGCATGTTCTATTCAGAAGTCACCTAGAAATCCAGACTTCTCCGGTGCCAAACTCAATCTCTAAAAACTTCTTCTTACAGCAATGAAACTTTTAATCACTGTTTGCTTTTTTCATTTATTGCACAATGCAACCATCTCAGTAAATATAACATCATTAGAACAGAAATGCAGCTAAGTATACAAACCTGAGTTCTCCACAACACATCAGAACAGTATCAATTTCAGTTCCTATTTATTGTTTTCACTCCAGTTTTTTCTAATACTACACCTTGAGATTACGTTTTAAGTTATGCAAATTTACACAGAAGTGTGCGTCCTGATCAACCCTGTTTATTTTATAGACTTGGGGTGACATCTATCTTATCAGCCACTAACTAATCCAGTTGGTTACTAATCTTCCAATTATTCTGAAAAGTTATTAGTGACCTTTGAGGCCAGTGTCTATCTTTGAAATAGTCATTTAAGAACATATCCAAACAGTGACCTGGTTCACACATCACCATGTTGTCACCACGCATGACTGTAGGGTGGCTTAGTGTGATGTCCGAACCTGGGGCAGCTTTTCCATTGTGGGTTGTTTTTCACAAACAGGCCAAAACCATGGCTTGTAGTGGGGTTGTTTAGGGAGGCTTGTTCTCAGGGTGACTGGTTGTGTGACATCCAAATCCAGCAGAGTCACTTCCGTGTGGGTTGTTTAAAATGGCAAGAGAGCTGCCTGGCAAGAGCAGCAAAAAAAAAACCCCAATACCCTGCCAGCTGCTCCTCGCTAACAATATCCCCTCTCTATTACATCTTGAAAATACACTAGTCAATTTATTCCTCCACTTCGTTGCCTCCCTAGACAAAAACTCCTCTTTTTTTTACCTACAGGAAGATTTAAGCAAATGTAATGTTATTCCCACCCCCCTTCGGGGAGGTTAGTGCAAATTTAATAGTATTTTTTTCAACTTTGGGGAAATTTGCACATATTTAACTTTATTTATTTATTTTAACTTTTGGAAGATTCGTGCAAATCCACTAAAGTGCAGTAACTACTCTGCTTCAGCACAGTAAATATTTGCGCAAATCTCCCTGAAAGATTTTAAAAAGGAATAAATAGCTAAATTTGTGCAAATTTTCCTGAAAGTGTGAGTGTGTGGAAATAAAGTTAAATATGCGAAAATATTCCCGAGGTGGGGAAAAACCTTTAAATTTGTGCAAATCTCCCTGAAGGTGAAAAAAAAATGTACAAAACCCCCTCTACTCTGCTAATGAGCGCAAGTGCACTCATTAGCAGAGTAGGCTGCTGAGGTTGTGCTGCAAAGGCCCATGGGATACATGACGGAAGTGGGCGGGAGAACTAAGGGGGAAACAAGCCACAGCAAGCCACAGAGCGCCTGATCATCTGTCAGGATTAACATAGGTTGGCGAGTGATCAAACAACCCACCATAGCTTATTTTCAGGGTAGTTTATTGTGACATGCAAACTGGCCCAGTCTCTCTCTCACTCTGTTGCTTTTTGCAAAATTTATGTCCTTTCTTGCTTGGGACACGTCCACTACAAGAAGCCAGCTTGTGTACTACTACCCCCGGTGGAAGTCATGTGAGGTAGAAGGAATGTAATATACACTCTTGTTCATTTCTAGATTAGAAATGCAATCTAGAAAATATTTTCCATTTGGAAATATATTTCATTTCAAATACATATAGTTTGTCATTTGCAATAAATTATTGTGAAAACCTAACAACCCAACTTATGAAAAAGTTTAGAATAGTTTGTAAAAGTTAATAACAATTCATAATGTTCATTTGAAGAACTGCAAATGTTAACAAAATATGAGGGACAACAAAAATTAGTCCCATTAGTTAGTTCTGGGTTGCCAACAAGTGAACTAATATTTAAAAAAGAATAGGATAATTCAGTATATTACAAGATTTCTTTTGTGCGAGGGAATAAAAAAGCAGGAGGTGATAATTTAAAAATAAGATTACAAGTAAGAGTTGAGGATATTCTAACATGACAACAACATCAAGCTGCAGAGATTGCAACTGGATGATCCAGTCTGGGGCTAGATACCTTAATCTTCCATGGAATCAAACAACAGCAGGCACTAAGGCAAGACTGAGGGAA
Organism: Shinisaurus crocodilurus; assembly: GCA_021292165.1. Taxonomy (NCBI): domain Eukaryota; kingdom Metazoa; phylum Chordata; class Lepidosauria; order Squamata; family Shinisauridae; genus Shinisaurus; species Shinisaurus crocodilurus. The sequence continues at coordinate 93,432,419 of CM037879.1, read as the reverse complement.
GCAGTCTAACAGACTAGACTGTTGGGTGAGAGAGAAAAAGAAAGTGAATGAGTGGAAAAGAGAATGGAAAAAACACACATAAAAAGACACAACAGGCACAGTATACATAACAATAGTATAAATACTTTCAGAAAGTAGAGAGGAGTTGCTATCTGCAGACACACATTTTGCATATGGAGCAAATGTACTCAAGTGATGAAGAGAGGGGAAAGGGGGAAATATTGGGTTGTCATGCTTCAAGTAAAAGGGCAAATCCTCTTTTCTTTTTTTAAATTAAGAAAAACAGCCAATTCAGTGGATTCACAATGGGGAAGTGTGCTTAAACAAGGGCCCACTGCAAGGACGTTAAGGACTGGCTTGAATTAGTTCACACATTAAAAAGAGGGCTTCACATGATGCACCCCAACCAGCACCAAGAGATGCATGTGCATGCAGAATGATAGTAGAGATCTTTGGCATGTAAGCTGGTTGTTGAAGTGGGTTCTGTTGGGTTGGGTGGGGTTTTTATTTTTGCTATTGTTGTATTTTTAATCGTGTTTTTAATCTGTTGTTTTTTATTAGTTTATTTTAATCTTGGTCTTCTTACTGTTAGCCAACTTAAGGACCAATTTTTTTGGTGGAATATAAATCAAATCAAATCCATCAATAATATGTGAGCCAAGTCATAGGAACATGAAAAGATGCTTTATATCAGGTCAGACTATTTGTCTGTCTAGCCCAGTACTATCTACTCTGACAGGCAGCAGTTCTCTAGAGCAGTGCTCTCCAACCTTGGGTCCCCAGATGTTTTTGGCCTAAAACTCCCAGCATGCCCCAGCCAGCATAGCATGGGGCATGCTGGGAGTTGTAGGCCAAAAACATCTGGGGACCCAAGGTTGGAGAGCACTGCTCTAGAGTCTCAAGCTGAGGTCTCTCATGTCACTTGTTACCTGATTTTGTGTAGTGGCATAGCTCAGTTTTTCACAACAAACATGCACTTTCCCAGAAAAGCTCTGAATTTACACCAGTTGTGGACTAAACAGATGGTGATCATTTTAAGATATGGAGGTATGTGCTATTGCATATGAATGCACATGTGCAGCCATTGTTCATGATATAAAACACAATGACTGGGTTCAGACAACATGATAACCCACACTCCAGGGTTGAGTATAGGTTGAGTGTGGCCTGCCATTGAACTGTGGGTTGTTGTTGAAATGTGGGTTATTGTGTTGTCTGAACCCAGCTGTACTAACAAGCCATGGCTTGTTAACCACAAACAACCCATGAAGAGAACCTATGGTTTGTTGTTGGGTTGTGAACTGTGGGTTGTTCACCGCAGTCTGTTATCTTGGCTGGGTTCAGATAACACAATAATCCACGTTTCAGCAACAACCCACAGTTCAATGACAACCCACACTCAACCCTTGAGTGTGGACTATCGTGTTGTCTAGACCCAGTCAATGACTCATAACAATCATGCACTTTTTCATAAAGGCACCAAATTTACATAATTTCTTAGATCATAGAGTTGGAAGGAGCCTACAAGGCTATTGAGTCCAACCCCCTGCTCAATGCAGGAAACTAGAGGTCTCCCACCCAAGTAATAACCAGGCCTGACCCTGCTTAGCTTTCCACACTCAGACAAGCTGAGCCAGCATAAGCCACAGGCCTGTATTTGTTAATGAATACATAGCAATCAATTATATAGGGAGCCATGTGGAACAGCACATGTATGCTCATGCACAGCTGTCTGAAATAAATTTGAGTATGGTAGAACAAGTGTGCAATAACACATGCACCATGCCTGTGGGTTATGCTGGCTCAGCTTGTCTGAGCGTGGAAAGCTAAGCAGGGTCAAGCCTGGTTATTACTTGGGTGGGAGACCTCTTCTCTAGTTTCCTGCATTGAGCAGGGGGTTGGACTCAATAGCCTTGTAGGCTCCTTCCAACTCTATGATCTAGGAAATCTAGAGATTATCACAATGTATCAGTCAACTAATAGTATAAATTTGGTGCCTATATGAAAAAACTGCATTTGCAACATCACTGTGTGTTATACCATGTTCAATTAGTAGTGCATTATTTATTTCTTATATTTATTAATCGCCCATCTGGCCGGCCACCCAGCCACCCTAGGCGATGTACAATTAAAACAATACAATAAAATATAATAATTAAAACAGTATAAAACATTCTTTTAAAATCCTAACCCACCCAATAAAATTCCTTAAAGGCGAAAAAAATAAAATAAAATAAAATCCTAACCCACCCCATATTCCCGCCTGAACAGCCATGTTTTTAATGCACGGCGGAAGCTCATCATGGAGGGGGCATGGCGAAGGTCACTAGGGAGGGAGTTCCATAACGTGGATGCACACATATGTGCTATAACAAATGCCTCCACATCTGAAAACATTCATAGATTTCATAGATCATAAAGCTGGAAGGAGCCTACAAGGCTATCGAGTCCAACCCCCTGCTCAATGCAGGAAACTAGAGGAGGGGTCTCCCATCCAAGTAATAACCAGGCTTGACCCTGCTTAGCTTTCCACGCTCAGACAAGCTGAGCCAGCATAAGCCACAGGCCTATATCTTTCTTTTGTCCACAAATGCTGTAAATTTAACACTTAAGAAAAAGCATACACATAACAGATTTTACTATACCAGGGACCAGTATATCTGTACCAGGGACCAGTATTGCCAAGAAGAGGTTTTATACAGATCATAATGAAGCAAATGATGCATAAACAGCAATGAAAACAGAGAACATAATGGCACTAAGTCTACCTTATATATTTCAATGTGCAAATTAAGTTGCAAGCAATGAAGAAGTGACCTGGTCTTATTTGTGGTATCTTCTATGGGGAAAATGGCAGGCCTGAAATAAATACAACCTGAACTCTGAATTTTCATTGCATTTTCTACAAAGCTAGAGAATTTACAAAGGGAATAAGGGTTCTATTTTCTGCTTGTTTATAAAAGCAGCTAAAACCAACCTAACCTGTTTTAAAAATCAGTGCTTTTGACTGGAATGTTGCCTTTGCATTGTTATTTTCTTCGTTAAGTTGAGCTATAGAGCTTAAACGTGGTGCTTTTAAAACAGCTTTCAGCCTATCATTTCTGAATGTGGAACAGAATAGATGTGTATTTTGCACATCTGTAGTTTTATGCTGATTTAATTTTGGATTATTCTGTGCAATATATTACACTGATCTGGTTCACATGACACGACAACCCACCATGGGTGATCACGAACAAGCCACCCTGAGAACCCATGGTTTCTTGTTGGGCTGTTCAGGGTGGCTTCACTGGCTTGTCATGATGTACCTGGCAGGGAAACGTCATCGTGGGATGCCAGGACCGGCTAGAGAGCCACCCAGCAACAGCGGCTAAAACCCCTACCACTCCTTGCGATCTCGCTAGTGCTGCCACCATTCTCCCTCATCCATTGTCAGTGCCCTCCACCCTGTGCTTTTAAAAATCAAGATGAAAGGACAACGGAGAATGTCCTGAATGCATTTGCAACCTTTTTTTAAACTCTAAAATTATTTTTTATTTTCAGACTTGTGCAAGTGCACAGGCGCGAAAGTCTGCTGCTATGAAAATTGTGTAATTTTCCACTCAGCTTTTCTGCTCCACTATGAAATTCATGTATTTTTAGCAATCTGCCTCACTGCTCTGCCATGCAATTTGTGTAATTTCCCCCTTGGCTTTACTGCTCTGCCATGAAGTTTGCATCATTTTAGCAATATGCCCCACTGCTCTGCCACCGAATTTGCTAAATTTTCCCCTCAGCTTTACAGATCTCCTTCACTGCTCTGCCTTGAAATATGCATATGTTTACCTTGAAATTTGCATATCTTTACCAATCCCCCTCACTGCTCTGCCCTGAAATTTGCATATGTGTACCAATCCACCTCACTGCTCTGTAATCCACATATATATCTGACAGTTAAGAATGGAGACCCATGGAGGGAAGTGACTAGCACAAGGGGGCAGGGGAGTGGAAAGTGGCTGGCAGCTGCAGGACAACAATCTTTTGGGGCAGGTGTGCTTATTTCTGGAGTAGGTGAAGGCACCTTTTTTAAAAAAGGCATTTGCTAGCAAGGGAAGCACTGAGGGGGAGGATGAAATTGAAGAGGACACTGACAAGAGTGGAATATCAGTATGCTTGGCTAAATAGCAGTTAGGCGGTCTTGCACAATTGCACAAGATCCTGAAAAAAAATTGCAAATGCATTACTGCGCTCATAAGGGCTCAGAAAATTAATTCCATTTGAGGACTGATGCCAGGGGGATGAGAGTTTCCCTTGGGAATTGGCAACTCCAGAGGACCAATTGCAGAAATGGTGCTGACATAGGGACCAAGAAAATGAGTTCTGCTGCAAAGGCGCCTGGGATACATCCCAGGAGCCAGTGGGAGGAAACAAGCCACAGCAAGCCGCAAAGTGCCTGATCATCTGTCAGGTTAGCGAGCCAACAACCTGGTGGCTTATTCGCGGGGTGGCGTTATGTGTGAACACACCACACCCATTGTCTCCTTAGGTGCCTGCTACCTCACCTTTTGTTCGATTTCTTCATAATCATCTTGGTAACTTCCACACCGTGCACTGGAAGAGGATGAGAAGGTTGGACCCTGAGAATAGTACTGAGAGCTTCTATAGCCATCTCTCCGCAGCTTGTCACATTCTGTAGATGGGGGGGGGAAGACACCATTACCGATCTTGTTGGCATACACAAACTCCAAACCAAGAGGTGAAAATAGTATCAATGCCAATTTATTTAGCTTTAGACAACTTCATCTTCCTGCCTCCCCCTCTGGGAAGTATTCACCTGAAAAAAAGTGGCATGGTCTCCAGACAGTTGGCACTTGATGGCAAAATAATAGGCCAGGGATTTGAAACCAAAGGCACACCCTTATATTCCATGCCCAAAATTAAAAACCCATATTAAGGCAACCTAAATTCTTCCCCAGTAAAAGCAAAAATATCTGACCTGAATAAATTCTACAAATCAAGAATATTTGAACATATTTTGCTGTTTTAATAAATTCTGGTTTGCTAGATATGCTCTGGAGAGTTGGGAGTCCCTATGGAGAATATTTGGGGGCTGCTCAGGAGAGGTGCGGGGGGGGGTCCCATTGTGCACGTGGACATCCACTTGCGTGATGTAGGATGTAGCACTGAATTCTATTCCCCATCAGACACATGCAAATCACTTGATTAAAAATAGACCCAAGACAACCGAAACTATGTTTTTCTCCAAACAATATAGAAGGAAAAGCAGTAGTTACTGTATATATGGCAACATAAAACATGTGCTATGTAAGAGGCATGCACACATTTCACTTCTTTTGAAAAAAAAGTTGTCGAAAATAGATAGACAGATCTTCTTTAAAGTATAGTCTGGATGGACAGATGGCAGTCTACTGCACCATTTAGGAGGAAGATTGCTAGTAACACAAGGAAAGGGACAGGGGTCTTATTCACCAGTCTGATAGACCTCTATAATATGCTTAAAATCTGAGTAGGGATCTTGCTCACTACTAAAGCGCCATCTGCTAAGCAGCTTTGGCACAGACTACTCAGCAAACCTCCCTGCATGGGAGTGAAAAAAGCTACTGGAACATTTCCCCCCAATGGTAATGGAGGAGAACAAAACACCAATTAAAACAAAAATCCTAACTTGGTCTTCTTCAGACCAAATAGAAATTGCTGAGATTTAAAAAAAAAAAAAAAAAGTAAAAATGAAATAATCTTTCTGTGCAACTTCTAATCAACATCCACTGCATTAAATTGGCTAAAATCCCACCGTTTCTGTAGCTGCTTTCCAGTCTCTGCCTTCTTTCTTACCGTAATTGATATTCAGTGAAATGCTGCTAAAGAGTAACAGACGCAGGAGCATAAGGGAAAAATGAAATCTTTAAAATGTGGGGGAACACCCTAATCTGCCTAGTCCAACTGCTTCTTTTACCTTTCCAGAAACTCTGAAAAAAAATATTTTCCCAGTACAATATGGATTGCAATGTCATTCCAATAGGTTTCATGAAGAATCGTGGTAGAGGTATGGTGCAAGCCATTTAAGAGGCTAATCTATACACATATTCTGAATCCAGTTTAACCCTCCATTGAAAGAAAATGTACTGTAACAATCCTGTTTTAGAATCAAATATATCCCAAGGAAGCCATAACAATACCTGGGGGACATATTAAGCATGACATAATTTGCAAGTAAAAAAATCATGCTTTTATTGAGAACTTCCCTTTTCCAGTAAACAATAAAGTTGTCAAAGAAATCATCAGGGTCAATAGTACCCCACAGTGTAAAGTACATAACACCCCAAGTACAGTGTGTAGGGTATAATTAACTCCACAGTTTTTTAAACATAAGACACACACATATCACATAATTATAACAGTTACATAAGTATATCAGTAATTATAAGCTACATAAATATACACTATAACAGTGCAATAATCCTGAGTTGTGAATTACCTTGAACAAGAATTTTTACAGAACTTGCAACCAAAGCACATGCTACCCAAACAGCCTATGCACAATAATCACATTTCACACTGCATAAATAGGTCAGACAAAATGGTTACATGAAGCACATAGTTGCAGCAATTTTATGTCATTGTGTCAACCACAGAGATGGCACCTGCTCCTTTTCTTGGTGTCAGCAGCGGCAGGCACTAAGAGTTCTGAGGCTACATCTCTTGACATGAAAGTTGATTATGTTTCTAGAATCAACCCAGTGTTTAATCAATTCCAGTCCCAGGTTTACTTTATATGCATGGTTTTTCAGTTTTCTCAGTCATTCCAATAGGGGCAGAATTGACCCCACTAGCTGTAAAGAATAAAAACATAGATTTTTCACTATATTTAGGAGTGGGGGCTGAAAAATCACATGGAGCAATATCCAACAATGTTATTCCGCTAATGCAAATTATGTTGTGCTAGCGTAAGGGACTTCTAGTGCAATGCCAACAGCGGTAGTTTGCCCAACAAGATTCCCTGGAAAACACTTTGTGCAAGCTAACACTACAGTCATACCTTGGATTGCAAGTAACTTGGTTTGAGAGCGTTTTGCAAGACAAGCAAATTTTAAAATATTTATTTAATTTTTTTGACTTGATATACAAGCGACGTCTTGCAATTCAAGTACTGTAGTGCAGCTTAAATTAAAAATCTCTGTACAACTTTTTTTGGGGGGGATTTCGTTTTGATATAAGAGTGTTTTGGATTACAAGCACGTTTCTGGAACAAATTATGCTCTCAATCCAAGGCATGACTGTATTGGCATTGAGCTGGAGGTCCCTTACACTAGTGCAATGTAATTTGTGTTAGCGCAATGGCATTGTTAAATACTCTCAACATAATTCACACTTCATCATGTGGTTGAAGAATACCTGGAGCAGGGCTGGGCAACTCTGGGTGGTCCAGGAGCTGTTTTTCTCCCCAGAACCCCCCGCAGGTCGCAGGCCACCCCCCCCCATGGGTGCCAAAAAGAGGGGAGGGGTTAAATTTGTTTTTTAAAAGTATATATTTTTGTTAGAAAATCAGCATTTTCACATTTGAGTTCTTTAAGAACTCTCAGATGAATAACATATGGACCTGTTGATTTGTTTGTTTTCAATTTGTCAGTGAGGTCTAGAACTTTATCTCTTGTCACCACTATTTGCCTCAGTTCCTCAGACTCCCTTCCTGAAAATATAAGTTCAGGCCTGAGTATGTGCCTAGATCTTCTGCAGTGAAGAGAGATGCAAATAATTTATTGCCGTATCTCTGCAATCTCCTTGTTCATCTTTAGTACTCATTTAATTTCCAAAATGATTAAGTAGACAACCTTTTAAGTATTCTCATTATCATTTTGCAGTCAACCATTTTGGCCATAGAAAAATATAGGCCTGGCTGAGGCATAGGGGTCCAGTTCAGATTATCATATTTCAGCTAATTAAACTGAAGTAGGCACAAGCCTTTTCCCAATGCACACAACACCTTTGCTCTTCCCTTTGTGCAAGCCATGATTAAACTAGGAATTCTCTATATAACCGTAAGTTTCTCCTGAACCAGGAAATTATGGTTACCAGCTTCAGAACAAGCCAGGAAATTAAACCAACTGCAAACTATAGTTTAATATCCTGGCTTTTTCTGAAGCTGGTAACTGGTGTCCTGGTAAATTAGAAACTTCCTGGCTTAATTGTGGCATGCATAAAGTGAGGAGAGAAGTAACTTCATATGTAGGCAAAAGGCTCATGCATATCTTGGTTTAATAAGCTCAGATATGATCATCCAAGTGTGGCCATTCACAAACCATGGTTCCCCTTTACATCCAAACTCAGGGAACCATGGTTTATTCTAACTGCCGTTAGTTAACATGCCAAGATATCAAACAATGGTTTGATCCTAGTTTGTTTTAACTAACAACCCTCAGAACAAACCACAGTGCCCAGATTTCAGATTTAATGGTAAACTGAACTTAGTTCTCAAGTGGAAGTGGGAACTTTTGATTTCTTCCTCTCAAGTGCGGACAATTCTTTTGCCTCTATAAAAGGAGGACAATTGTGTGCTTTGAAGATGTATTTAATCCAAATGAATTTAATTTAAATGAAGTAGAAATTGTTCCTCAATTTTATTTGTTGATGTAGAAGCAGAAAGTACATCCTTACCTTTTTTTTCTCTAAAAAAAACCTCATAGCTCCCACACAGGAAGAAATATGAAGGCTATTTTTCAGGAGATTTTCTGTAGAGAAATGTTGAATAGAAGTATAGAAAGGTTGAATAAAGTACAACCTGGAAACAGATGTTTCCTTTTGTTTTCCAGAAGGTTTTGCTCTTACCAAAGCCTAGCAAAGCCAGACCCAAAATTTATGTAATCGAAATTTATTCATCAAGTCCATTACCTAGTTTCAGTAGCCTTCCACAAAAGCAAGGAAGCACTAGACGGTTTTTTTTTTTTTTAATGTCCATTTCTGGAAACAGAAAGCATTTTTGTTGAGACCAGGAATTGAATCCCATCTGACAAAGACGGATTTTAATTGCAATGTTCTGAATAGGGTATAATGCCAAACTGCATGATTAAATGATTCAAAGGTGCAGGATTATGGCAGATAACCAGTTTTATTGTTTTCTCATCAGTAACTCTCATCTCCTAAACTCATCATATTACATGGTTACTTATCTCTTTTAAACACTACAGGAAACTGAGAAGTTCTAGCAAAACCTAATCAGATTTCTCAGCTTCAAAGCCAGCCTTTGTTAATAAAGACAGCATATTGCAAGCGGTATCGACTACATTAGCAGAAAGAATATTTTACAAGATTATGAAGATTAAACAGAAGGATGCTGAAGGCCACCTATGAAAGTGAAAAGGCAGCTCTTAAAAGTCATTTTGACTTCTTTTCTTACTGCATGATTTTTCTTGTACCAATTCACACTATTTTGGGAAGGTTCACTAGTCTGGCAAAACGCTTGACTACTGCCTTGCATACACATTACATTTCTTATACACATACCACATATGTTAGCACATACGGTAATCAAAGGTATTCTCTGACACACCCTTTACATATATCTGTAGTCATGTGATAGCTTGTGGTGATATCCTACATGGGCTGTGGTGGCACATACGGTACTTGAACTGTCTAACCACATGGATAAGACAGTCACTTCCCCTCTGTCCAGATAGAAAGGCCACAAGATCAAACCCTGAGCATGTGGTTACACAATTTACACACCATGATATAGGGCTAGACGCTTCTACATGGCTGTGCGTGGATGTGGAGCAGGTCTATGGTGCTACACTTACGCAACATTGGGAGGTTTTGCTACACCAGTGCAAAACCCAGAACTCACACTGTGTTGACTCAAAGACCTTACACCCAATCGCCAGACTCCTAATGTCTTTTTTGCATGGTTCAGCAGATCATGGAATTATCTTTTAACAAGCCTCTAGAAATAGTTGCATTTAAAAATCTAAATGTTGGAGTCATAAATCCGAGGGAGAGACAGGGCTACCTTCATCCCCGTATCTTAAAAAGAATGGGAATATTATTTAGATTTCAGAAAACAATACAACTTATCAGATATTTTGAGAGGCTAAAGAGTCATTTCTTCCCACCCACCACCCACTCCAAAAGAGGATGCTACTTGGTAAAGAACCGGCTGGAACAGGAAATAGGAAAATGGGGGGAAAGCCAGAATAGGAAATAATGACAAGCTTCCCTCCTGCCCTTAGAGATTACTGCCAATTTTGTGTCATTTTGATGTCTGATGCTACTTGTTCCCTCCTATGTTGTTTGCCAAATTTTAAGAAATGCTGGGAAAGGCCAGATATGTGACTTTCTGGCTAGACATACATACATTCAATATATTCATGAAGAAAAAGCCTATGAATCAATTTTACATTATGGAGTGCTTATACTGGAAATCCAGGGCTATACAGAAAGCTTCCCTTTCCCCCACATATATTTAGTCCTGGAAAAAGTACTAGTTTGCTTCTCCTCCTTCTGTGATTATTTAAACATATTTTTAAAGCTCCATTACTTTTAGACATTCACCATTCATTCTGTAGGCCAGGGCTCTCCAATGTGCCCTCCAGATGTGTTGGACTATGACTCCCATCATTCCTAGCCAGCATGCCATGCTTGCTGGGAATGATGGGAGTTCCCAGTCCAACACATCTGGAGAGCACCAGACTGGGGAAGGATGCTGTGAGCAAATCATGCCACAGTATGATTTAACTATTTGAAAACATGCAATTGTGTTTACAAACCCTGTTAGGATATATATATATATATATATATATATATATATATATGTTAATTTTAATTTGCTTTTGTGAAACAGAGTAGAAATGGGCTTTTTCAATGTAGAAAGACTGAAGTTAGATATGTCTTAAAGGGGTGGGTGGGCAGGTTGCATCCCTCAGCCTTCTGTAAGCGATCAGTTCAGACCCCTAGCAAGAGCTACCTGGTCCTTTCCAGGTAGTCCATTGGGTGGCTGAGGAAGGGGGGGGAGAGAGACGGGGTATCAGAAAAAAAGACAGAAAGGGGGGCTTCAGAAAGCAAAAGAAAGGGGGAGGCTTTGCCTAGTGATGGCATTCCATCCTTGATGGATTACCCCCAAGGGAATGTGGCCCTCGACAAAAAAAAGTTTCCACTCCTGCTTTAAAAGTTTAAAGTTACAGTTGAACATCTGAAGCTGTCTCATACTGACCCGATTCACACATAATGACCAACTCATGGTTGGTCAGAGCCGCGTGGTAGCAAGCAAGCAAGCAAGCATGCTGTCTCCCACTTGTTTGCCACTTCCACTTTGCATATGGTTTAGTAAACAACCCAGGAATGCCGTTCCTGGGTTGTTCAGCATGACATGTGAACCCAGCACTCAGGATTGTTGAGGGAGAAACGACCTAGAGTTTTAACCCAACAACAAACCATGGGTTCAAACTCTGGGTTGTTTCTCCCTCAACAACCCAGAGTTCCAGGCTCGGACACCGCAGCAAACAACCCAGGAATGTTCCTGGGTTGTTTGCTAAAGCGGATGCAAAGTGGAAGCAGCATGTGACACAAGGCCACTGGTCTATCTAGCTCAGCACTGTCAACTCCAACTGGGAGTGGGGATTCATATTCAATGTTACTTCATTTGAGTTGTTGCCAAAAAGGATGCAGCTTCAGGACAGGGGCAGTGCTCGATACTAAAAAGATCCAGGGCTCAGTCCCACAGGACAAAAAACAACAACACAAATTTGCATATGCTAATTTACATCTGTAAAGGACCCTGTCTCCTAAGGACACCCCTATTTGTAAAAAGGGATGTATAGACAGGGGAGAGGAGGGCATTTGATTTCAGAAAAAAACCTCAGGCAGAAAGATTCAGTGGGGACAGCAGGAGGTGAAGCACATGTGGGCAAAAAGCCAGGTAATATTCCAGGGGGGATCAGATGCAACTGAGATCATCAGGGACCCTGTACTTTTATTTCAGCAAGTGCCCATGGACAGCAGGATGGTGTGGCAGATGGCCTCCCAGAGATTCAGGGCTCCAAATGAAAGATTCTGGGCTGCAATCCTAGTGGGCAGCCCCCTAACACCGCCTCTGCTTCAGGGGACAGCCTTACTCCTCTCCATGATTAGCAGAGGCAGGATTAAGCAAAATAGGCAAATATATTTACATTCTGATCATTTATAAAAGTCAGAGAAATCAGATAGTGTGGATACAGAATTTGCCTTAACTCTATGGGGAAAATTCATATGCATATTTACTTAACAGAGCATTAAAAGCCCTGATTATAATACTTTCTAGTAACCTTCCAGCAGTTCTGGAACATCACAGGTCTGCTCTTACAATATTTGCCTTATGGAAGTAATTTTAATGGGATCACTTGAGTTTTCCTGGATTCTACACCTCTGACATTTGGGTAGATCCAGACACTTCAGAAATTTTATATGGGTCACTATCTACAGGTCTATGATAGGTATATTTGATTGATACATTTCCTTTTCAACAGCGCATGCAGAAAATGGCCAAATCAACCAGTTACGGTAACTACTTCATTTCTCAGAAAGCCAAGTCACATTTCTTTCCCTCTATTTCAAGGGAAACTGTTCCACTACAATTTCAGACCAATGGTTGGAAATTAATAATGAAGGTTGTAAAATGATTTTAAAATCCATCAACAATGGGTTCTGCAGGTACTGCTGCTGACTCATGACAATTTTTACTAGCACACTGATAGGCAAGGCAGATTGATTTGTACAAAGCTTGGGGGGGGGGAACGACACTGCACCCTGACTGGGGGCACGGGAAAGGAAAGGTAAAAGAGCATATAGGAGCTATCACTGGTATAATAATAATAATAACAACAACAACAACAACAGCCACCTGCCTCTCCGTCTAGATCGAGGCGGGGAACAGCAGAAAATATAAAACACATAAACTAATCAAAACACAACGCATACTATTAAAACATCTTAAAAACATCTTAAAGTATCCCTGCAGCAGCTAAGAACGAAAATCTATTGGCAACATTTGCATGCCTGAAATGATCAGCTTCACTAAATTCAGGGTAAATTCTTGTCTCAACCTGTCACAATGTTCAAGAGAAAGAGATGAGAAATTATGGCTACCTTTCACATGGCGGTCCTTTTAGGACAAGAGTTTAGGTTCTTCCCTAAAGGTCTCTCAACCACATTTTACACTTCTGGTCTATATAAAGGTTTGGAAATCATTTAATGAATAACAAAGTTTGTAAAATGATTTTAAAATCCATCAACAATGGATGCTGCTGAAACTTGGGTTCCTGCATTGGGGGGGGGGGGGGGTTGGACTCGATGGCCTTCTAGGCCCCTTCCAGCTCTACTATTCTATGATTCTATGAAACATACACCAGCTGGCAACACATCCAGCTTCCACAGCTACCTAGATCACAACAGGACTTCAAAAGAGAACTCTTTAGGCCCTGATACAAGATCTATTTCTGTCTCACAGTCTAAATAAGGCAAACATCAGCTATTGAACCACACAAGAAGGCATTCAACTTGGAACAGGACCCATTTCTGTAGATAAAAATCCCCATATCAGCAACAGAAATGTGTTGTCACAAGGACTGCTCCATGTCAAGCTTAGTTTTAAAATGATGTTGGAGAGAAACACCATTGCAGCTCTTGGTTTGTTGCTGAAAAACAGCCAGCATGGAATATAAAGCAGGTTCATGAACTTCATCCATAATACAGTTCACTGCAGTTTTGAAAAGAAAAACCCTTTTTCTTTTTTACTGAGTCAGGAATTCCAACAGATGTACTGCCAAAGCAGATTAACTGAAATATGTTTGGTTTAACAGAATCTAGCTGATTTTGCTAATTTTGGCTTGACATAAAATTACTCTTCTTCCATCATTAAATCACCAAGACAACAGAAAGTTAGTTGTCCAGTCCACATAACTTAACTACATGTGCATGCAAGGACCAAACATGCAGACAGGGCTCTTTTTTAAATTGTTTCCAAAGTCAAAGAGGCATGCTAATGTTGAATTTTAAAAGTAGTTTGTTTTTGGCTATCGGAGATTCTGCTGTGAACAATTCAAGCCATGCACCTTGGATCAACATCACAATCTTTGAGATGCAACAACTGCATCTCCATTAAAATATAGTGCTCACTATACATGCTTACCGCAGAGATTTATGTTGGATAAGCTGATACACATTTTTCAAATAGATGCCAGTGAAAGATGAAGCTTACACTGGTCATCTTCTTTGTCCACAGGACCAAATATATTCATATGAAGAGAAGCTGGTTCACATTTTGTCAGTCAGTGGGTTTTATTCAACAGTGGGCACGTTCACATGTCAGTCACGCCAACCCAACTTGGCAATAAGTCATGGTGGGTTGGTTGTTGGCCAAACAGCCCATGGTGTGCCTGACAGGCAAATGGAGCAGTTACTACAGTAACTGCTCTGAAAAGGAGCCACAATGATGGTTTGTCGTGACATGCAAACCCAGACCTGTGGACTTCCTCAGGAAGGAATACTGCAGAGAAGATGTGCTACTGCAGAGCTCCTTCCTTACTGGTAGTCATCAACATAACTTCTGATAAGGAAAGCAGCAAGAGAGAGCAGGACCTTACCTGAAGATATTAATGAATGGGGAAGCTTTATATGAGAAAAGATACTCTCTAAGATAGCTAGCTAGAGATGTGAAGTTCTGGGGAGAAAAAAAACTAGAAAAATTGGGAAAATCCATTTCCAAAATCATAATCTAAAACTTTTTTTTTTTTTAAAAAGAAAAGATCTGACAGCCCCTCCAAGGCACTGTTTGGGCATGTTGAAGGAGCTGTCAGTGGCTGTCAAAACAGGAATCGGAAAAGTGCAAGACAGCCATGGCGAGCCATAACGGCTCATGATCACAGCAGGGAGGGCAGCAAGCCAGTGCCAGCCACCCCCAAGTGCCGCTTGGGCACTTGTGGGGTAGCTGGCACTGGTGGATGCCTGGGCAAGCTTGGCAAGAGCAGCAAGGAGGGTTTGCCACTCTTGCCAAGTGAGTCACTAGCTGATCCCCGGTACCCACAATGGGGTCAGTCGACATGGTTCGGATGACACACCAACCCATCGTGGGTACAGCAACCCCTAGAACAAGCTATGGGTTGTCAGGGTGGCTTGTTGTCCTCAAACAAGTCACCCTAGGACAGTGATGGCGAACCTTTTTGAGCCCGAGTGCCCAAACTGCAACACAAAACCAACGTATTTATTTCAAAGTGCCAACACTGCAATTAAACCTGAATACTGAGGTTTTAGTTTAGAGTTGAATCGCACAAGCCACCACAGCTTAAATTTCATTTCATTTATTTCATTTATATACCGCCTCACAGCCGAAGCTCTCTGGGCGGTTCACAATAGATCACACCACCTCCAAGCTGCCAGTGCGTCTTTTGAGCCCGACCCAGCAAGGGCTGTCTCCTGACTCCTCCACATCAGCCCCCCCCAGCCCCTTCTATCCCCCCATGGGCAGAGAGCGAGTGAGCGCGCGAGGCGGAGATTTAAAGCGGCAGCCCAGCCACCCCTTCTCAGGCAGGCAGGCAAGGCTGGAGGAGGAGGGCGCGTGAGAAGGAGGTGGGCAGAGTGAGCGCACGAGGCAGAGAGCAGCCAACCGAGCATTTAAAGCGGCAGCTGCCCTCCCTGCCTCGGCTCGCCTCTCCCCGCTTGCTCCCCCGCCCCTCGGGGGAATCCTCGTGGCAGGAGGCGCCCAGGACCCCTGCCTGATCTCGCTTCTCTCGCGTGCCCACAGAGAGGTCCCTGCGTGCCAGCTGTGGCACACGTGCCATAGGTTCGCCATCACTGCCCTAGGATACCTTCGGGAGGACTGAGGGGTAGGGAGCGGAACAACAACCCACGGTGAGCCTGGTCCTTAAAATCTTGTGGAGAGGCCCTTCTTATGAGACTGCAACCTCAGAGGTGTGTTTGGTGGCAACACAAGAGAGGGCCTTTTTGGTGGCTGATCCCAAGCTATGGAACTCCCTCCTAAGGAAGGCTAGGTTCGCTCCCTCTCTGTTATCTTTCCAATGCCAGGCAAAGACCACTTTACTGAAGAAGGCCTTTGACCTGTAAGTGGGTCTGTGGGTTGGGTGGTTTTATTCTGTAATTATGTTTTTATTGTATTTTAATGTGGTTTATTGTTTTAATTTATTTTAAATTGATTTTTTCAGCCAACTTGAGTGCCATTTTTGGGTAGAAAGGCGGGGTATAGATAAAATAAAATAAAAAAATACGAAAGAACAAGGCATGTACTTTTACCAGGCATGATATCCAGATCAGTATGGAGGCATTTTTTTTGATCGGGTAACCTCCCTTGTGGACTGTGGGAATGCTGTGGACATACGGTAATATATCAGGACTTCAGCAAAGCTTTCGACTAAGTGCCTCATGATATCCTGATTAGCAAGCTAGCTAAAAGTGGGCTAGATGGAACAACTATCAGGTGGATCTACAGTTGGCTACAGAATTGGACTCAAAGAGTGCTTATCAATGCTTCCTTCTCAAACTGGGGAGCGGTAATGAGTGGGGTACTGTAGGGCTTGGTCCTGGGTCCAGTGCTCTTCAACATTTTTATTAATGCCTCAGATGAGGAGGTGCAGGGAATGCTTATCAAACTTGCAGATGACACAAAATTGGGTGGAACAGCTAATACTCTGGAAGAGAGAAACAAAATTCAAAGTGATCTCGACAGGCTAGAGCACTGGGCTGAAAACAACAGAATGAAATTTAATAGGGATAAATGCCAAGTGCTGCACCAAGGAAAAAGAAACCAAATGCAGAGTTACGGGATAGGGATACTTGGCTCAACAATACTACAAGTGAGAAAGATCTTGGAATTGTTGTAGATCACAAGCTGAATATGAGTGCACAATGTGATGTGGCTGCAAAAAAGGCAAATGCTATTTTGGGCTGCATTAGTAGAAGTATACCGGTAGCTCCCAAATCGCGTGAAGTACTAGTTCCCTTCTATTCAGCACTGGTTAGGCCTCATCTTGAGTACTGCGTCCAGTTCTGGGCACCACGCTTTAAGAAGGATGTAGACAAACTGGAAAGGGTTCAGGGGAGGGCAACAAAGATGATTAGGGGCCTGGAAACAAAAGCCCTATGAGGAGAGACTGAAAGAACTGGGCATGTTTAGCCTTCAGAAAAGAAAACTGAGGGGATATATGATAGCACTCTTCAAGTACTTGAAAGGTTGTCACACAGAGAAGGGCCAGGATCTCTTCTCAATCATCCCAGATTGCAGGACACGGAATAATGGGCTCAAGTTACAGGAAGCCAGATTCCGCCTGGACATCAGGAAAAATTTCCTGACTGTTAGGATAATACAACAATGGAACCAACTACCTATGGAGGTAGTGGGCTCTCCAACACTGGAGGCATTCAAGGTGCAGCTGGACAGCCATGTCAGGGATGCTTTGACTTGGGTTCCTGCATTGAGCGGGGGGTTGGACTTGATGGCCTTATAGGCCCCTTCCAACTCTACTATTCTATGATTCTATAGAAGGCCCACTGCAGCAGCAGAACGGAGCAGCAACGTATTAGCTCCCCAGTAAGTTACTTATCCAAGGTCAACAAGAGAGGAATGGGCGGGGGAGGGCATTTGGTGGCCAGCTTCAAGTAAGAAATGTCTATGTACCAGGAAGTGCTTCTGGGCAGCAGTACCCAAGAGTCCCAGCTACCCAGTCTTTCCTAAGGTGTTTTACATTTATGGAGAGCTTGGGGAATGTTATAAAAAATGTATCAACTAGAGAAGGGGGGGAACCCTTAGCAGCCCCCCTATCACTCCAAACTGGTTCCAATTCTTTTGAGCCAGCCCATTTTTCCCAAGCCAGTCCATATAGCTCCAAGGTGAAGATCCTTGTCTCAGTCTTGTGCCTCTTCTGAGGCAAATGCACAGGCCTAGTACAGAGTACTGCTACAGCTCCATGTCTCTATTCCTCTCTTCTTATACCATATAATTAAACACAATGCAGTATATGATGCTGTTGGACTGCTTGATGCCCTGTCCCTGCCTCATATCAATAGTTGTGGCCATTTATTTATTTATTATATTTATATCCTGCCTTTTTTCCTGCAAGGAACCCAAGGCGACTTACATAATCCTCCTCCTCCTCTCCATTTTATCCTCACAACAACCCTGTGAGGTAGGTTAGGCTGAGAGTCAGTGACTGGCCCAAAGTCACCCAGTGAGCTTCATGGCCGAGCGGGGACTAGAACCTGGATCTCCCGAGTCCCAGTCCAACTATGCTACACTGGCTCTCAATAGTGGTGGAACAGTGCAATGTGCAATATATTTGTCACATGTTTCCCCAAATATTAGAATAAAGAAGAAACAAAAACACGGAGCAGACACAACTCCATGTCTCTCATAGCATCTCATTACATCCTAAGCTTTATATTAAAGGAAGCTTATACAGCTTTAAAGTGACTTCCAAAGTCTTTTAATTGAAGCTGAAATGTATATTAATGGGGTGGTGGTGGTGTCTGTTTCAGTTAACTGCAAAAAGAACCTTTCTTTTCTGACTTCCAGATTGAAAAAAAATGTAGAGATAAGTAGGCAGGACTGAAGCAATCATGCTTTATCATCCGTAAGTGAACTGAGATAACATCCCTATAACATCCAAATTAGCCCAAGACAAATGGAGATAATCATACTGAGCACTCCCCAGTGAGGACCTGTTAACAGATATTTCTAATGCCTGTTTCAACTTCATGCCATTTTCAGCCACTTTTCTGGAATTCTCTGATTTAGAGAATGGTGAGAGAACAAGAGAAAGGAAGTGTATAAATATAGTAATGTACTGTACTTTCAACTTGGATTCTCACACTGAGAATGTTACTTCTCACACTGAGGTGTTACTTCTCTTAAACCATAGTAGACCGGATTAGTCGATGGTCTGTCCAGCAGTCGTCGGCACTCACCATGGCCCTAGTAAGAAGTACATCACGGCGATCTCTAACACGGACAATTACATAATCCAGAAGATGCCAGTGCTTTGACCGTGGGTGCTGCCATGATGTTTTAAACTTATTCTTTTGTCAAAAGAGCGTGTTTGTAATAGTGAGATTATGCTCTGCATAGACAGAGTAAGATTAAAAATGCCGGAAGCAAAATCAACCCCTTTATATGGCATTTATTGATCTGGCTAAGGCCTTTGATACTGTAGACCGAACAGCTCTCTGGACTACCCTTATGAAAATTGGATGCCCCAATAAATTTGTGAATATCTTGAGACTTCTCCATGACAACATGACGGCAACGGTTTTGGACAACAACAGCTCTCATGGTGCTCCATTTAAAGTGGGATCAGGTGTTAAACAGGGATGTGTTATTGCCCCAACATTATTTGCTATTTTCATTGCCATGATTTTACATCTTGTCGAGGGGAAACTTCCCACTGGTGTGGGAATCATATATCGAACAGATGGAAAGCTTTTTAATCTCAGCAGGCTGAAAGCAAAAAGTAAGGTAATTACAACCTCCATTGTGGAACTTCAGTATGCTGATGATAATGTGGTCGCACATTCAGAGAACGATCTCCAAACTATCCTAAATGCTTTTGCAGAAGCATACGAAAAACTTGGTCTCTCACTTAACATCAAAAAAACCAAAGTGCTTCATCAGCAAGTGCAAGCTAACCCTTGGTGATGCCATCTATCCAGCTTGGCGGGACAATACTGGAAAATGTCGATCATTTTCTCTATCTTGGCAGCTATCTTTCTGTTACAGCTAACATCGACAGTGAAATCCAGCATCGTTTGAGCTCTGCAAGTGCCGTGTTTTTTCGAATGAAACATAGAGTGTTCGAGGATCAGGATATTTGTAAGAAGACCAAAACACTGGTTTATGAAGCCATTGTATTACCAACTTTATTGTATGCCTGCGAAACATGGACTATCTATAAACGTCACTTCCACCTCCTTGAAAGATTTCATCAACGTTGCCTCTGGAAAATCCTGAGAATTACTTAGGAAGATAGGCGAACAAATGTCAGTGTACTGGAAGAAGCAAAGACTACTAGCGTTGAAAAAATGATCCTTCAATGCCAACTTCAGTGGACCGGTCATGTTGTTCGAATGCCTGACTGCCGTCTCCCAAAGCAGTTACTTTATTCCCAATTCAAGGATGGAAAGCGGAATATCGGTGGTCAATATAGATTCATAGATTCATAGATCATAGAGTTGGAAGGAGCCTACAAGGCTATCAAGTCCAACCCCCTGCACAATGCAGGAAACTAGATGAGGGGTCTCCCATCAGACGTTTAAAGATGTTCATAAGGCTAATCTAAAAAAAAATGCAATATAAACATCGAAAACTGGGAAGCTCTGGCCCATGAACGATCTAACTGGAGGTTCGATGTTTATATTGCATTTCACAAAGGTTCTATGGACTTTGAAGAAGCCCGAGTGCAAGGTGAAAGGGAGAAACGTACTAAGCGAAAAGCACGTCAAATGAATCCTTTACAGGATCATCTTCCATCTGGTAACCTGTGTCCTCACTGTGGGAATCTGTGTGGATCTAGAATTGGCCTCCACAGTCACTTACGGACCCATCGCTAGAGTCTACACAATTTTCTTTAGAATTTCCTCCTTTTAAAATCTCCTTTTTGTAAATTTTTATCCTGGAAGACAATCTTACTCGGTCATGAGTGATCGCCTGATGGATGATGGATGGATGGTTACTTCTCTTCTACTAAAAGTTCTTTCCAACTTTTATTTTCAGCATTAAAGCAGCTTGTCTCCAATGCTGAATAAGGAAATAAAAATCACACCACAGCTGTGCTTTGAAACAAAGATAAGTACATTTGAAACAAAGATAACTGCCCCAACACATTCTAGATATTAGTTGTGAAAAGATGAATAGGAAAGGGGAGCTAGCAATACATTAAATCCAAAAGTAAACAACACTGTGCAATTTCTCCTGGTAGAAGTAAATATTCCAAAGTTAGCTACAACAAAACCTTCTGAATCCCAACATATGCAAAAATGTGACATGTGTATCTTAAGGCCATAACCCTATACTGTACACACTAGGCAAGGAGTAGCATAGATTGGGGCTGAAAAACTTAAAAGGATACCTCTGATAGTGATCATACAGACAAGCGTGAAGATGTAGAAGTTGTTTCTTTTACCTGCAATTATACAATATGAGCAGCTGTCCTTTCCTGTCAGAATAGACTAGTATGGCCCTGAGATTTCCCTCCAAGATTATGTACATATTGGACACTAGGTCATGTTTTACATGTTTCAGACCACAGATGATGAATACGATGCTCTTGTCACGTTCTGCCCTAGTCGTTCATGCAATACTGTTCTATTTGCTCAAGCCCTCCTAGCCATTCCCTTCAAGCATGTGCTTTTGAGAACAACCATTATCATATGAGGTGAGAGATTACATAGCACAGAACTTTCCACTTAGAAACACTGTGGTTATACAGATGTAGTCCCAGCCAAGATCCATAAGCACCTGGGCTGGAGCAAGTGAAAAACATATCCATTGAACTAATCCAAAGACTTCTGAAGGCAAGACAGTGGACATTTTAAATCAAGTTACTGATATCTCCTCTGAATCCAATTTTTAAAAATATACGTACAACTTTGCCGACAATAAGACTTAAAAACAGTAACGGCTACTATCCTAGCATTATACCTTAATCCAAGTTCAAAATAAACCCTACCTGAGCCAATAAGCGGGAGGGTGCTATTGCACCCATGACCTACTTATGGGTTTCCCACAGGCAGCTGGTTGGCCACTGTGGGAACAGAATGCTAGACTAGATAGACCTTTGGCCTGATCCAGCATGGCTCTTCTTATGTTCTTAGGTAATGTCTCAGATCTTTCTTGAGGTTTTTTTTTTTTTATTTAGTTCCCAAGTATAGCAACAAGAAAGTGATTTTTTTTCTTAAGGACTTCTTAAAATGCCACATAACAGTCTAAATTTATGAAAATGAAAAGGGTAAATAACCAGGCTTTGACAAATCCAGTTGCCAGAGCAAGTGTGACAGTGTCCTCTGGCAAGCGTGACAAGCCAAACTTGTCCCTCTTGCTGCTCAGAGGCTCTATAGGTGCCTCGATGCAGCAGCACCTAAATGGCTGGTCTCCTGTTGCCCTTAACATTGGGAAAAGGCATGGGGGGAAGGGATGATACTACTGGTTGGGGACATTAGTGTCCTACTCAGCCAGTCTCCTGACAGGCTTTGCTGATAGGAAAGGCTGGAGTGAGTGAGTGAGTGAGTGAGTGAGTGAGTGAGTGTGTTGGGCGATGCAAGCAGCCATTCTCCCACCAGCCTTTCCCAAAAAGCAATTCAGGAGGATGGTTTGTTTTTGAGCAATATTTGTTGGAGGTGGTCAGGGGTCCTCCAAGCAGGATCACCCAACCCAGGAAAGGCTTGTGCGGTGGGGACTTGTTTGCATGGGGGGCAGTGGCAACTACAATTTTTGGCTTGGCCAATGAGGCCAGCGAAAATGTGCAGATCCCTGTCTATAACATTTAAAGTATGTGCTCAACATTTTCTACAGGTTTTTTTCTATTATACACTGCACAAAATGTTGCTTCAACATTACATCTGCACCCACATTAACCATGGTTAACCCAACCCTGGATGTTCTCCAACCATTGGTGGTCAATGAGGTGATGTACTGAGAGGCAAGATGCTAGGAACAGCTACTCTTAGGGAGCAATCCTATGCATGTTAAGACAGAAATAAGTCCCACAACTCCAGCCAATCAACAGCTGCTCACTTGCAAGATGCTTATTCCAAAACCCTGTTAGCTTATGTTTCTGCTGGTAAGAGTGCCAAATACCCCTTTCCCTTGGGTAGCAATCAGCACTTGGATGGTTGATCTCCACTTACTGGGAATTCCTCATTCATGGGGAATAATTGCAATCCCCATCACAAATGGGGTTCAACGGGTTACCCATACTTGTCAGCATAGGGCATCACAGACCTGTTATTGTTCAATCTCAGGTGGCTGAATGCCACTTGTCCCACTAAGAAGTGGGACGCCGACTGCTCATGGGTCACATAACTAGTCAGTATGCCAGAGTTTCGTTTGTTATCAGCATTAACCAGACATATCACACCACCAACTAAGAATGGTCATGTACCACCACCCACAGAATTGGGAAAAAGCTATATCATGCTGTCAATCCTTTCCGTGTTTGGGCCGAATGCGGTTTCCCATGTTGAGTCAAGTTAAGCCACAGGCTCCACCCGTGGTGGTGCCCTTCCATCAATTCCTTTAAGTTTCAGCTTTGCAACCATACTCCTCCTGGAACAAAAAGACTTTGGTTTCCCAGAAGTTGCCCAACAGGTCATGGGAAGAATGTCTCCAGATCACTAGTCAGCATCATTTATGGTGGAACTCTTACTTCTGAGGGTACCTTACTGGCTGCCACTGCTCTTAACTCAGTATAAAAAATCTACTTGATTTTTAAAATATTGGATTATTAACTAATCTACTTTGTCTTGCATGTTGGTTATGTTTAATTAATATAACTAGCAATCATTCTTATAGTTTCACACCCACTAGTATGGTTTAGACTAAATGCACAACTTTGCATTGTCTATGTACTTCAATAGATTCTGTTTTTCAGCATGGAACAGGCATTCATTACGCACAGAATAGATTCTCCCCAGTTTTCTTTGCACAGGTCCTTTCACAGTTCTTCAGAGAAGCATTTAAAAGATGGAAATTTGCCAAAGCCAACATCATGTGTACTGTGAATGGCTTCAAGGAGTAAAAGAGCAGAGAATGAACAGGTATAGCTACCAGTACTACCTTGTCTGATTAAATAAACATTTATTTCCTGCCTTAGAAACAAGGCAGTGTAGCTGAACCACACAGCATTCAACCACCTCTAGACTTCCGTTTATTCCAATATTTTAGGTTGGCATCTGTCAGCATCACTTTATGTAAACCAAGGGCTAACACTGTTGTTCATATTAAATGGTTCCCTTTTGCTTAACAGTCCTTTAATTGAACATATGATTAATACAGTAATCTTCTCAGCAGAATTAAACGCCAGTGGGGGATGACCCATTTTGCTCATCTGCATATTGATCCAATGAAACATAGTAAACACAAAACTAGAGCATGTCATTCTCAGTATAACATTAGGGAAACATGTAGGAAAGTCTACTGATTCATTTTTTAGTTTGTTTATTTTACAATGTTAACCAGATGCCTTTTGGGATTTAATTCAAGCACTTAAATAGTTGCTGCTTAAGCCACGTCTGGAACCAAGCTGGCACAGGAAAACATCTCCAACCCCAGCCTGTAATTCCAGTGCCCCAATAAGCTGACATAACTAATGAATCATCACAGATACTGGGGCCCTGCAGCAATAAGACCAAATGTATATGTATACACTGATGGTACAGAATCAATATTTACTGTAACACAAGAGAACAAAGAGCCTGAAATGTTTGCATATAGAAGGCAGAAATTGGCCCGTTTGGTACATTTTTTTTATTAAATGTGAAACTGCATCAAGGTCAAAATTAAAGCCACAAGCAAGCTGCAGCTAGCACATAAAATGTGATAACCCAAAGCTCTCATTGTGTGGTTTACACTGTTATATTTTAAATATGATTGTTTTTATTGTTATTATTTTTAGTCACCTTGGGCTATGTGCCCCAGGAAGGAAGCTGTCATTGGCAACCTCCTCATCTCTGTACTTCCAATCCTGATTGAGCTAACCTCCACCCACCACAGGCTGCTTTAAAAGGGGGGGGGCTAGGTAAATGTTGTCTAGTTTAGCCCCAAGTGGTGGCACACAGGCTGAATCAGTTTACTCCCTTGGACTAAGGCTCCAGGTTCAGAACCCACTGCAGGCTCAAGTCCTGGCACTACGCAATCCAAATTGGAGTAAAGAAAATCATGATTTGCTTTGGTGTAGCTAATTCAGTGCTGCTGTGGTTGATAGAACTGGAGCAAGATTCCATGGCTAATGAACTATGAGTTCAAGGTTTTAATTATTCTTCCCTTTCCATACCCCTGCTGGTCTAGTTCAAACTACGACTTCAACAGCACTTCCAACCAACCTTACTTCTCCTGAAGTTATGGTAGTCTACCAGCTATGGTGAAATGCTTCTCTCCTATTCCCCAGTTCTGACCCTTGATGGTAACAAGGTGCTGCTTGGGCACTTCAAAGGGGCTGTTGGAGGCTCTCAAAATGGGGATCACGAAAGCTGGCTGTCAAGCCAGCTTTCACGATCTCTGGGGGGGAAAGGTAAAGGGGGGGGAGCTGCAGCAAGTTGGAAATGGCTTGCAATTGCAGCAGGGAGGGGGGAGACAATTCAGTTCTCCTGCGGTATCCCCAGATTTACTGCTGCAAAGGCAAATTTTATACAAGAGAACTTTCAAAATTTCTTGTGACTTTACCAGATGAAACTGCTAAAAAAAATTCTCATCTTTGTAACACAGTACTATTTTGTAACACGTTAACTTCTGTCAGAGCTCAGCAGTTTTATGTTTTGTTTTCTCATACAGCATGTCCATGTATGTACAGTTGCAAAGTGAGACTTCAAGAACATACCCTGTGCTTTCAAAATTGATTTTTAAACTTAGGATCTGGTTCCTAAGTTAAATACTCATGGAAAGTTAAATATAGCTTTACAGAGAAAGAATGATCTGTTTTTCTATTATATTTTTCTTCTCTCCTCTGGCAACTTTTGTGGATTACTGAACTACATGATAGCTAATTTAAATGATTTTGACTAATATATTTCAGACAATGACCTGGTTCCATAGATTTCATAGATCATAGAGTTGGAAGGAGCCTACAAGGCTATCGAGTCCAACCCCCTGCTCAATGCAGGAAACTAGAGGAGGGGTCTCCCATCCAAGTAATAACCAGGCCTGACCCTGCTTAGCTTTCCACACTCAGACAAGCTGAGCCAGCATAAGCCACAGGCTTGTTTCATACAAACAAACAAACCATAGATTGTTTGTGAGTGCACAGCAGTGACCGAGCATGCTGGCTCCTGCTTCCACTTTATTTATTATATTCCGCCTTTTTCCTACAAGGAACTGAAGGCAGCTTACACATTCTTCCTTCTCCTCTCCATTTTATCCTCACGACAACCTTGTGAGGTAGGTTAGGCTGAGAGAATCTGTGACTGGCCCAAAAATCACCCAGTGAGCTTCATGGCAGAGCGGGGACTAGAACCCAGATCTCCTGAGTCCCAGTCCACACTCTAACCACTATACCACACTGACTCTCACTGGCTTTGCTAAACAATCCAGGAATGCCCCAGTTGTTGTCATGACATGTGAATCTGGCATCCTGGGTTGTTTAGGGCTCAACAACCCAGAGTTTTAACCCATGGTTAAGCCTAAACAACTGAGTGCCGAGTTTTCACATCACAACAACAACCCAGGAATACTGTTCACTCGTGTGAACCAGGTCAGTGCCTTGACTCAATAGACTGACTGTATGCACACTTACCGAGTTTTCCAATGTCAAATATTTAAACTACGTACTTTATGTGGTACACCCATGTTCTAGCTACCAGAGGATATCCTGAAAACTTGGTATTAGCAAGAAGGATTCATACTCACTTTTAGTATGGCTCTGTGCACTTACTTCTCTACTACTGAAATATACTGGGGCCTTGTTAAGATATTATTGTGACTGACTAAAACCAACAGGAAATTGCATAAGAACCATTTGTGGAGACAGCTTTCTTAATGGCAGGATCCAAAAAATTCTGAGCTACTGGTTCGATCTTTTCTTTCAAGATTAGTGTGGTTTGGCTTGTTTAGTACCTCAAAAAGGTAACAGAGGCTATAGGGATACAAAAGCAGACAGGTCTTACTGTTGCGGAGAAAATTCATAATGCTGCTCTGTTATTCATAACGTTACTGTCAAGTTCCTACCTCTCAGTACCGACTTCAGATTCAGCTTGGCTTGACGGTGCAGATCCTCCACACAGGGTGGCCTTGTGGAGGGTAGAAACACGTTCTCCTGCTGATGCCAGGGCGCAGTGTAATGGACTGTCCATCTACTCTCTTCATCTAGATTGGAGACAGCTGTGAAAAAGACAGAAAAAGACAGAATGTAATGCTGCTATTCAACTAGCTTAAGGAAGCACCAAAGGATAACTGACAGGCTTGTAGAAATGGAAGGGGAAATGTCAATAACTCTAATTTTCTCCAATCATAAAGCTTTTGCCACAAATACTATTTATTATGAAAAGGGCACTCCTAGTTAAGGTGAGTAGCCAAAAAAAAAAAAAGTTCTGCCATTATAAACTTCAATATTCTGTTGTGTACAAAAATGACACCTGCTGAGTTATTAACTTAAAACTGGACATCCAAATTGTGCCAAATTTCAAGCCGATCCAATAAAAAGTGCCACAGGAAGGTAAAAAGTGCTGAAAATTGACACGGTTACCCTTTTAGGTCCTACATTCCTTTCAAATTTTGTGAAAGCTACTTATGGACTTTATTCAGGCTTGTAAAGGAAGGCAATCCTTCATTGATTTGGTGTAGTTTTGAGCAGTGGTTCAAAAGTAATTAAAGTTTTCCTGCCCCCTTAAAGCCTACAGCAGCAATTGCTGCCATAGGTATGCAGTGCATGCTCAGTTTCATTCTGAAGCTATAATGCTGCCAGTACTCCAATGCTTGCAGAGGGATTCTGTGTTGCAGAGAGAATCTAGTGGATTCATTATGGAATGTGACCTCTCAGGATTAAACTACATGTTACTACACAGATTTGGAACTTAGCATAAAAAGGTAGGAGGCTTTAACCCTCCCCCCTCGCTGTGGTCCCTCTCTGGATCAGCCCTCTGCAATTTATATTATCAAAAAGTGATCCAGTTGTAATATAAATTGCAGGAACAGGTGAAATGATCCAGATAGGGACCGCAGCGGGAGGCAAAGGGTTAAACCCCCCCCCCGCTACATGCTAGGGTCCCAATCCATATTGGATATCCTTCAATTTGGCTTTATTTTGTCTTTCTTATGATGACATTATGGTTTCTTGCAGAAGTTACCACTTTTTAATCCTTATTTACCACGTTATCCCATATTATTTTCTATCTAGAGGAACCTGGCAACACTGGTGGATCCTCAAACCACCATTTGGATATATACACATGCATCTCAATTCACACCTGACTATGTATATGAGTTGAGCAACACCCAGATTTACTTCTACACGTCTGTTTACACATCTAACACACCTGAGGTCTGCATATTTGGAACAGCTCTTCATAGGTTTACATACACCAGCATGCCATTGTAACAGCAGACCACACTGTAATTTTTTTCAAAATTCCAGTAGTCCCTTCTCTGCATGTAATCTGATACTCAACATTTTCATTTTCAAAGCTTATCTAGAAATGCTAATGAACCAAATCAAAACACAAATCTGCTTAGGTCACCATGCTTAATGTTTCAGCAGCATTTTGCCTCCTTCTGTAGTAGTAAAAAAAAATTTCTTTTAATTAGTGCGACAGGGATGAGAGAAGTCAAGGACATTGTATTAGTCCCCAGGCAGCATTTGGCCTTCAGCCCACATGGTGTTCTTTCCTTTTAGGTCTCCCAAGTAAAAACCTACACCTGTCCCTTTCCCCCTTTAATACCTGTTATACCTATGTGAACTCACCAAAGATGGCACTCATTGCCTCATTGCACTGTTGACTGATCTTTCATGTCCTGTGTTGCTCAATACGGAGCCCACACCTCTTCAGTGCTCACATGGAGAGAGATTTTCAACATTATTCTTTTTGTCTTACTAAAGCTGCTTTAAAAGCTGCCTTTGCAAAGACCTGACTCCTCAAAACCATCAACTCCCCCTCAAGAGATCAGGTAGAATCAGGTGGGTGGACTTAACTAAACATAAGATGACTACCAGCATAAGATTTCATAGATAGAGTTGGAAGGAGCCTACAAGGCTATCGAGTCCAATCCCCTGCTAAATGCAGGAAACTAGAGGAGGGATCTCCCATCCAAGTAATAACCAGGCCTGATCCTGCTTAGCTTTCCACGCTCAGACAAGCTGAGCCAGCGTTTCAAGACTGAGCAAGCTTTTATTGCACATATGGTAACTGCACAGACTCCTGCATAATTAGTACCCTTTAGAAACAAATGTATGCTATAAAGGTATATAGGTGAATGGGAAAACATTCAATAGTGCAAAAAATGATTGCCTTTTGCCAAAGCAAACTAACTGATTGCACTAGTACTTATCTATTACTTATGCCTGCTATAGACATTCTCAAATTAGTGGTAATTGCTACACATGCTACATGACCTTACATACAAGACCTTCCTTTTAAATGGTGGTTCCAGCACCTCCATAAGCATATGAATACAGTATCTGGTTGCCCTTAACAGTTCCTTAAGCACATCATGCTGACAGGGGTCAGCATGATGTGCTTGAGGAATTCCAAGGTCACCTATATTCATTATACTGGATATGATCAGAAACACCTCATGCAGCAAGGTAGATAATGCTGACACAAGACATAGGCTGTCCTCTCTGCCCTTCCTAACCAGTGGTCAAAGCCAAATGATAATGAACAGAGAGGTCACCCATTACCTGATCACATCAATCACTTCCAGTTTTATGGGAAATGAAAACTGTATTAAACAGTTTTCATTTTCATTATTTCATTTTCATTTTATTAAACAGTTTCTCAGGGAGAAAACAACTTAGAGAGGAGACAAATGATGGATGAATAATTATATTAGCCTGGCCATGCTAGTGACCAAGTCTTGCCACAGCAAGTTTGGACTGGGCTAAATGCAGAGTACTTTGTTAAAAAAAAATATGCATGCATATTTCTAAGAAATTAAACTCAGATCAATTTGCTGGTCTGAACCAAGGGTATTTTGAGAATCATGTTGGACTGAAACCATCAACGTATCTATTAAAAGTTTGTACCAGAGCAATAAAGCAAAGGATCCTGACTGAGCTTTTTGCCTATAGCTGGTTCTGTACATGCAAAATAGTTGATGGAGCCGACAAGATTTTAGCTGGGTAAGCATCTCTGCACACTAATCTACTGCCTGCACCAAGTTACTTAAACAAAGGATTTCAGCACTACTATCATTTTACTGCATCAAAAAGTGGTTCTACTTTTCCACAGATGACTCCGGAAGAAAGAAGAAAATGAACAGGCTGAGATTCAAAAGTTTAGGACGACGACGACAACAACAACAACAACAACAACAGGTGCTCGCTCGGTATACTGCCTTTAATAAGCTGTCTCTACACTCTAGAAAAGCATGAAAAACTAAATATGCTATGCAATGGAAAAATGAAAGCAAGTTATTTAACATTTTTGCAACATGAAATTTCAATTTTCTGCAAAACATCTAAACATATTGAAAAGTCATGTTTACTTACTCTTTTTCTTGAAAATTTTGATTAAGGATTTGAGCTTTGTATTGATAAGCACCACCATTTCAGAGAAGTGTGTCCTGCTTGCTTGTGCGGTTTGGATCCCATAGAAAGCAGGAGTATCAAGCGGGGAAACTAATTTCCAGAGCAATCCCAACAGTTCTTGCAAACCCTACAACTTTTTGCTTCCTACCTCTACCCCCACCTCAAGTTGTTTCTCATTTAAAAGGGTAAGCTCAAAGTTTCAGGGAATGTCCCACCAATTACAAACCATTAACAGTCCTTGAACCTGAAAGCTTCCTCCTGAAACATAATGCGGGTGCCTGCAACAGCCAGTTACAACATGGGGGGCAGGGGGGAAAGCTAATCTTTGTTCATGCTTGCATGGAAGCAAGATGGAGATTTCTGCTTCAGTGCTCATTGATAGATGTCTCCCTCTCTCCCCCTCCCTATAGGAAATCAACAGTTCCCCCTCCCTCTTCAGGTTGTACGCCACAAAGATTAGTAACTGTAAGTAATTTCTCTTGGTAGTACTCTAATGGGATCTGAAAAATCCTTTGCAGGACAGAAGAGGCGGATGCTTTCTTGGCTATGCTTTCTATCTCCCTGGCTAATTGTGAATATGTGGAGTTTAAACCGCCTGGGACCAGGAGACTTTGAACTATTGTTTTCCAAAGCAGGCTCCTCCTTACCATACCAAGGGCAACCTTCCTGCTCAGCAAGGCTTCAGCTCCAGAGCAGAATCTCCATGGAGTTGTGAAGAAGCATTGCTTTTTCGTGCAAATCACGACCTCATTTCTCACCCTTTTATTAATCTCTTCATTTTGATTGTTTCCAACATGCAGGAGGTTTCCTTCACAACACATTGCCTTCAAATCACACATCTCCTTGGCTATCCCCATCAACTACAAATTTGGCTACAAACAAGTAGTACTATATACTCATCTTTCCATTCATTCACTTACATGCTTTGTTAAAGTCAATTTAGAAATGAAATTGCAAACAAAACATAATTAATGAATAAACCTACACGACCTAACACATTATCTAAGAAGTTTAAAATAATATATTTTCTAAACACAGAGCATTTGAAATGAAAACAACATCTCTTTCCACCGATTACAAACGATTCACAATTTCTACAGAGAAAAATGCTAACTGCAGCATTAATGTGCTCAGCAGGGCATGCCAGCAGCACAATGCTGAGGCTCAAGAAGTCAGTCCACCCTTTCAAAGGAAGACTAAGCAATGTCTTGGCTTGGCATTGAAAGGAATTCTCATTTCCCCAAAGAAACGGCCAACAGCAGGGGCCACCCCACTCCAGCCTTTTCCAAAAGAGGCCACATAGGTTCAGATCCTTGGGGTAGCACATTGAGAAGCAGATGCTTCTTGAGAAGCATTCCCTTCCTCTGAGGATTTTCCAATAATCAGAAGTGCATGGAACAAAATATAAGTGCATAAACTTTTTCTACAAGAAAAATCCTAGAAGAAATATAAACAATGCTGTTTGACATTTAAATATCATATATTCCAAAACATGTGAACATTTTCTAAACGTTGAACATAGTTTGGCATTTAATGCCACAACAATCACTTTTATTTAGCAGTAGTAATGTAAATGAATGGGCAATTTGTGTTCTCTTACTAGTTAGATTCAGGAAAGAGTTTTCCTTCAAGCCCCTTCAATGTGTACCAGTGTAAAAATATTACATTTTGAACAAGACTCAGTTACACAAATATAGTTGATCATCTAGAAAGAATGCTGTTTCCCATAATTGCAGAAGCCACACAATTTTAAAGCTAACAATTTTATTGGTCCCTTTCAAAGTTTCAGGGTCCCATCTGACCCAGACACTGGAGAAACCTCCTCAGAGGAAGAGGCTTGCGACTTCATGGAGAACTGAAGAGGGGGGGATACCTGCAGTAGCTCAAAGGCAGCCTGAAGAGCCTCACCTCAAAGATGTCTCGCCTGGGCCCCCAGTAACTCCTCTGACCCCTTCCTGAGCGCAACACTGATCCCCAATTCTCCTTCTTCGACTCCTGGCCCTCAAGAGTGACAGGGGACCTGTTGGGAAGCACCAGGGGTCTACTTGGGTGGAGAGAGAAGATCCAGATGAAAACACTGACCCAGCCAAGGACCAGGACGAACAGGGGCTGGCAATTAGTATATAAGGTTCTCAGTCTCCTCTGGACATTTGTTGGGCTAACAGCTCCCTCTGAGCCATTACATAGCTTCTTTAGTTAGTGGTAGTTGGAAAAACCCAGTTAGGAGGAAGACAGAGACAGTTAGAGGGAGGTCAGGATAGGGTAGGATGGAGAAATAGTGAAAGGAATTAGGGGCCAGAATCACTTAAGTTAGTTAGTGAGTAGAATCAGAGACAGGGTGTGGATGAGAAAGGTGGGAGAGAAGTTATTGAAAGCCAAGATGTGGTGTTAGGCGATGGAGTGAACTTTTAAATAGTGTTTTAGTCAAAATGCAATGTGACAAGGTATAGGATGTATTATGATGAGAGGTGTGCAACTGTTCAGGAGGAAGAGGAAGGCCCTTCTGCCTTCTACTCTCATCTGGCTACAAGGAAAGCAGCAAACCAGTGGCAGTTGCTTTAATACAGAGTGCCATGGAGGAGCTGTCAGGGAGAAGCCTGGGGAGGTTTTGGGGTGTTGGGGAAGGTTAAAGGAAACATGACCATCAAATTTTGAAGGCCTGATCGTCGTAATAATCCCATTCCAGAAAAATGAACTATCTGAGATGAAGCATTGGTGTGGAGAAACGAGCCTTTGGGGGTACACACACACACCTCATGTGTGAACCAGGTGGGGGCTGGGAGGAGGCGAGGGCCTCGGATGGAATGGGTGGCGCCTAGATGCCTAGAGAAGCTGGCCTAGACTTTTCATATGTAGATAGTTCAAGCCATGACTCACGAGTTCCCTTCCCCCCTGCCTGGCCAGTCCCCTTTTCCCTGCCTGGCCAGGTGAAGTTCAAATTGATTGGCTGAAGCAAGAAGGCTACAGAAAAGGGGAGGGGGAAGAGCTATTTCCCCACGTGTAGCCTTTGTTCTTGGTTTAGTCCTTTTTGGTAGCGTCCCTGGTTGGAGCCATGGCAGCGCGCCAGCGAGGGGCCCGAGCCTTTAGGGGGCCCCCCTCAGGAACTGACCCCAGGCAGCTCCTGGTAAAATGAGCTGGTTTGAAGGCTCTGGTGAAAGGCAAGTCTTGTGGAGGGCTATTTATCTCGGACCTGCGGGTAGATAAAATAGTTCCCCCCGGGCGGCAAGGCTGTGCTGGATCTAACCCTTGAAGAAGACACCCTCAGGTAACAGGTGTGTGCCTGAGAGATCTTAAGGAAATCAGGTTTTATTGTGTTTTAGCTTTACTGTGTACTAAAGTGTCTCTCTCTTTATTTTGTGTGCTTCTCTCATTTCCCTAATCTTGTTGTAAGATGCTACCAGAATAAACCTGTTTGGTTTTACCCCACATGGGTTTTGTAGTGCTCTGTGAGTTCAGTATCTAAATCCAGGTTACAGAAATGGAAGGCGAGTCCCTAAACAGAGATCCAAGTAGGATTGCAGACAGCTGAGGCTGGCAGTCTGGTATCTTGAGATCTCAGAGGGTCTTGGTTCCTTTGAGGTAGGTAAGGGTGGGGTGGTGGCGGGCCAGCCAGCCCCCCCTTCCTCCACAATTGGTTAGTACAACGTGTTTCTATTCAGCTGTACAGATGTTGTCACTACCAAACTTCATTTTGGCTGTTAAATAATCGTGCAGATTACTTTTCACATTTCTAACAAGCTGAACCTACCATGAAATGAACACTGACTACTTCTCTCTTATAAAAACTACAATGTGAACTTTATAACAATGCAATGCTGCTATTTTTAAGGGCTTTCACATGTTATAACTACTGGAAATATCAGGAGAGATGGATGTTTTATGTGTGCTTGAACTATGTGTGTTCTACCCATCCCCCTGTCCATCATTTTGCCCTCTTTACACATATATTTCCAGTTGACCTGTTCCATGACAGTCCTCTGGGACAGCCATCCAGACAATCAGGATCACATAAAAGGTTTTTAGCTGTGAAACAATTAGAAGCATTTCTTTTCCCACATTATATTAGGAAAAATCCTTAGGAATCATTCTTGCATTTGCTAAAGGTTTCCAAAATTGTCATACTATGAACTAATGCTGCTAAATCGTCACATCTTTTTAAAAAAATGATTCTGAAATATTAAATAATAAATATTAACTAACATGAATGACATTTTACAATTCAATATTGCCGGACAATGCATGGGTGAAGACATTAATTGAATATTCCTGTATAATTTATTCAACGCTATTCCAACAGTCCATCCCCACCCACCGCCCGCCCATTCTGAAATGAAAACCTTCTAACAAAATGTCTGGATTCAAGCTTAGGCTCCATCAGTATTCTAGAACCCATGGAAGGATATTCCAAGGTTTAGCCACTGCTTAACCAAAATAAAAACGTACAATAAACAAACAAAAAAATCCAAGAAACCTGCAGAATAACTTGCCAAGCCAAGAACACCATTACTGGAAATCTCAAAGCCTCTCCTTCCCTAATCAATCAACCGGGGGGGGGGGGGGGAGAGATAAAGAGGTTCATATCGAAAATATTATAAGACAAGAGAGTATGTATTTGTCTGGATCTCTGGCCAATGCAAAATGAGATATACACATTTTGTTAAGACCGAGAGCCAATGGGCGGGTTCACATGTCACAACAACCTACCCTGCAAATAAGCTACACAGGGTTGGCTGTTCATGAAACAAACCACGGTGAGCCTGGCAGACTATAGGGCTCACCAGGGGTTGTCCCCTGCTCCTTCCCTCTCAGTCCCCGCAGGGGACTCTGCAGCAGTACCGGTCTTGTCTGCCCTCCCTATGGTTTCCTAACAGGGCTATTCAGGGTTTTTTGACAGGGACATATGCTGTCAAAAATCCATGGGTAGCCCTGTAAAAAAAAAACCTTTTAAAAGGAACTGGAGTTTTGACAGCTGTCAAAGCTCTGTGCTCTCATAAAAGGGGTGGCTTGCACTTTCCCAAGCACCTAGAGCCTGGGAAAAGGTGGAAATGTGTGAAGAACATCCTACAAAAAATATCCCTAGAGCATGTCGCTGCAAAGTGGGTGATTGACTTGCTACCCACTTTCGTGAGCAAAGATCACTTGTGGCTTTGGTTTCTCTTGACCTTGCCTTTTGACAGCTGTAAAGAGAGCACAAAGTAAAAATTAAACCTATTTCAGCTTCTCTGAGTTAATGTCCATGGTTGGTGCCTGCTGCAGACCGCCCCCCGAAATTGCACAGGTGAGGCTTACCATTTTGGACCCTGTGTACTTGTGCAAGTCCGGCTAACCCCCCCCCAATTATTTAAAAAGTATGAAAGAACTGTACACATTTCTTTATATATATATATATAGTGACGAACCAGTGACAGCCCCCCTCCAATCTGCCACTTGGGCACTTTGAAGTTGCTGTCACTAGCTGTCAACTCGGAGACTGCGAAAAGCAATCTCTGAAGGAAAAAAATGGGTAAGGGGGGGGGAAGCCACAGCGAGCTCAAAAGGGCTCGCAATCGCGGCAGGGGACACCAAGCCAGTGATGGTTGCTCCACCATGCCACTTGGGGATCAGTGGGGTGGTTGGCACTAGCAGTGGCCTGGACTAGCTCAGCAAGAGCAGCAAGGGTTTTTTGCTGCTCTTGCAGTGCCTCGCTCGCCGCTTCCCGCAACCCACGATGGGGTCGGTTGCCCGGGTTCAGATGGCACGACAACCCATCGTGGGTCCACCAATCTCTAGAACAAGCCATGGGTTGTTGGGGTGGCTTGTTGCCATCAGACAAGCCACCTTGCAGGAAGCAGTCCAGGTTCGCATGACATGATAACCCACCGTGGCTTGTCACCCACAATGGGTTGTCATGTCGTGCAAACCTAGTCAGTGTGGTGTAGTGCAGAGTATTAGACTAGGGGAGACCCAGGTTGAAATTCTCAGCTCAGCTATGAAGTCCACTTCATGACCTTGGACCAGTTACTATCTCTCAGCCTAACCTACTTCACAAGGTTGTTGTGAGGATAAAATCAGGGAAGGAGCCATATACACTGCCCTAAGTTTCTTAGATGACGGGTGGGATATAAATTATATAAATAAATACCAAATATACTTACATGGGAGTAAGCCCATTTAATTCAGTGGAACTTACATTGTGATGTGCATTAGAAAGCTTGTACGCCACATGTACACAAAAACAACTAGACATATATGCTGAAGGCTCTTAAGAAATTAATGCCCACCGACACACAAATACCTTTTAAGGGTAGCTCTTCACTTTATGAAGCAAATTTGTTTGTTATGTGTATAGTGGTGTTAAACAAGTATTTTCCAGAGCAAACATGATTGCCATGTACAGCGAAGAGCTTCTAGAAATGCTGACAATGAACTCAAATGCATTTATGTTCATAGATGTTCAATCCAGGCAAACTGATAAAAGCAAAAGAGAAATCTACTTTAGGAAATGATCCTGAGAAGCACTGAACCTTCTCTCAGATGTAGGATGTTATTGTTGTCTACTTTTACTGCTTTCAAGAAATCTCTCAAAGAGATGTCTTTAGAAGCCATACTTACTCCAGCCAATTAATTCCGTAATAAGTACCTAAGAAACAAACAAAAAAAGTATGAAAAGGCCATCCAGCCCTGCCCACTTATATTCAGGCGCTATTAAACTAATCAACCTTGAGATGTTCTTCTACAAGAAGCAATGATAAATAATTTATAAATTATGAGGCATTCTTTTCTCCTCTCAGACCCAGTCATCCACTGGCATTTTTCCTGAGAACAAAAGTGAGTTCCTGCCACAAAGACACTCCCAAGAAGCAATGAATTCAGCTGCTGCTGCCACCCCCTAACATCTTGAACTCAAGTCACTCACAATGGTCCCTTTCAACTAGGCAATCTCAGCCTTCGAGCATCTCAATGCTTCTCCAGCTACTAAGAAGTGATAATTAAACTAGGGGTCCAGAAAGGAATTAGGAAAAAGTTGTACATATTTTACTCATGACAGCTGTTAAAGAAAAAGAGTGATGCACCATTTAATCCAAAGGGAGAACCAGGCATAAAGTGGGACTTTGAAGAGATTATACAGTAGGTAACTGCTTTAAAAAAAAAAATCATTGCAGCTCCCTCATCATCCACACACACAGAAGAATAGAAAACTCTGGGAAGGAGGCAGGGGAATGAAGAACAGAATAGACAGGATGGAGAAACAATGCAGCATAAAGAATATAAAGGAAAAGATGAGAGTTTATTACAATAATCTTATTTAGACCATAAAATAATAACGCTTGACTAGTGTAGTGGGTGTTTTGTTTTTTGTATCTTCTGATTCATTCTCTCTCTGCCATTATGAACTACCACCTTGAGTACCAAGCATAATTTAATAGTTGTAAGGATCTCAAGTTTTGAAATGTGGTTTTACCCAACCCAAGTCTTTGGGACAAGGGAAGATACAAATTAAGATAAAATAAACACCATTCTATCTACTACTGAGCCATAAGTGTTCAGGCAGGAAAAACAGCAATCACTTAGGCCAGAACATCTCTAGTGAAATAGTTCAAACAGAAATAATGTACCGGTAGGTGTCTTGAGTTTTTAATCTGCTCCTACATTCAGTACATATTAGATTACCAAACGCATGGCACAATACATCTTGTTTAACTTCCAAACCTTCATGGTACTTTGATACCTTCCAGCACCAGTGCCTGCCACAAATGGAACAACTCTTCCTACCCAATTTGGAATATTATTAAATCTGGAATTAAATCTGATTAATGTAGAGAATATAAAAATCAATCCAATTTTAAATCATATCAGGTCTGAATCAGCATAGAGCTTTCCCTGTTGCGTGCCCATGTCAGCTATCGATAGCCCTCGCTTTGTGTGCCTGTCTTCACTGAGATTCCTCCACCTTTTTCCCTATTTGC
Organism: Shinisaurus crocodilurus; assembly: GCA_021292165.1. Taxonomy (NCBI): domain Eukaryota; kingdom Metazoa; phylum Chordata; class Lepidosauria; order Squamata; family Shinisauridae; genus Shinisaurus; species Shinisaurus crocodilurus. The sequence goes on along the minus strand of CM037879.1, from coordinate 93,394,057 downwards.
CAGGGTGGCAGGAAGAGTTTGTTGTTATAGTAGGCCTCAAGCTGTAGACACTGCTGTGATCATGTGTGACAGTATCCAGGACCAATACGAACTATGGGAATGACATTTCCCAGTTTCTAGTGGTCCTGGATACTGCAGCACAAGTTCATGACAGCATCTGGGATCTGAAGCCTGAGGCCTCAGTTCTGTCTTCATCTTGGAAAGTGTGGGGAAAAGAAAAGAGGTGTGCAAATAGGATCCATTTCAGATTAGCACAAACTAAAGTGGATCCAGTTCTGATTTGAAATGGGCTGGGTGTACAAAGCATACTCTCTTGATGCCTGATGTTGATCAACATTGATACACTGCCCTAGCAGTTTAAAGAGACTGTGATACAATCACTCCAGCTAAGCATACTTGATCTGAGAATAGGGGAATAGTATGGGCTCTTCTTGTCCCTGCCGGGTGGGGGGGAGGGGGGAGCTAGTTTCACCCTGACTCCCTTGGCTGGCTCCAGTGGGAGGGGGGGAAGGGCCGGGGCACATGGGACATGGATCCCTTACCCCCCTTGGGTGGGCTCAGACCCCCAGAAGGTGTTGATCCCTCCCCCCCGCCGAGGCCCTCCCGGGACGGATGGGACAATCCCCCTCATACAGGAGGGGTGGTGGCCCCAGGTCAGGCCGTCTGCCTTTCCACCCATGGTGGTGGCGTGGGGCTCTGGGACCCTTTCCTACCGTCCCAGCTTCTTCTTCTAAAGTTTTCTTTCTTTCTTTTTCTTTTCTTCTTCGCGCTGGAGCAGCGCGAAATGTCTGCCTCCCTTTGCGAGGCAGGAAACTAAAGCTGGGGTCTCTCGGGGGAGGCCCCGCCTCCTCCGGGAAGCTCAGATCAACGTCTGCATTCCCAGCCCCGGAGGCAGGGCTTACCCAAGCTTGCTGGCCTCCGACACTCTAGGACAGTGATGGCGAACCTTTTTGAGCCCGAGTGCCCAAACTGCAACACAAAACCAACTTATTTATTTCAAAGTGCCAACACTGCAATTAAACCTGAATACCGAGGTTTTAGTTTTAGAAAAACAACTCATACAGTTGTCCGAACTAATTAACATCTTTTGTCTTAAAAGAAAAACACAATAACAGAGCTTTCAATGATACAAACAGTTTTTTGTTGGGGAAAAAATCAACTCAAAAAATTATTATAGTACTACATTGTACACATAGCCTGAAGGGAATTTATACAAACTTTTTAAATAATTAGGCACATGTATTTTTGGATAAGGGATTCTCAACTTGTAATATGATTATATGCCAGACTGAAATTGTAATGTGATTTTTGCTATTGCATGCATGCTGATAATTTGTCAAACCTTGGCTCATACTCTGTTAGTTTGAGAGCAACACATGCAGCACTCAGGTCAACTGTTAGGGCTTTACATCCAAGCTATGCTCTGTGCATCATTCTTCAAAATCTTTTAAATGTGATAACAATGTAGAAAAGAATTCTGTAACAGGAATTCTAGAATAAAATCATTCTGTTCCACACTGTGAGAAAGAACAAGATCATTAGTGTTTTGCAGAAGGGGACGGTCTTTTCACGATCTGGTGACCAATGGCTGGAGTGCCCACAAAGAGGTCCCTGCGTACCAGCTGTGGCACCCGTGCCATAGGTTCGCCATCACTGCTCTAGGAGAACAACCAAACACTCCAGTTAGTGGGTTATCACATAAGCAGTGCCACCAAGCCCAGCATAACTGCAGTATTATGGGCTATATGAAATAGGATTACTCAGAAACCAAAAATACTTATAAGCTTGAGAACCAATGATTTAAAAATATTGGACTCAATAGCCTTGTAGGCTCCTTCCAACTCTATATAAGAAGAGTCATGCTGGATCAGAACAGAGAGCTATCTAGACCAGCATCCTGTTTCCCACAGCAGCCAACCAGACACCTCTGGAAAACTGACCATAGACTTCTTTCACATGTGGATTAAGTTTATCATGGGCAAGCTACCCTACTATCATATGGCACCAATTTGTGATAGAAATGTCTAACAACCTGGGCAGAGGTGTCATCAATATGCAGATGACACCCAGCTCTATTTCTCTTTTTCATCATATCCAGGTGAGGCAGCGAATCAGTGCCAGGGCATGGTAATGGACTGGATAAGGACCAATAAACTGAGACTGGATCCAGACAGGAGGTTCGCCTGCCTGGATGAGTGACATCCTGTTGACAGCCGTCAACTGTGTGCAAAACAAATCAGCCTATATGCAGGCTCACCTTGTCCTCCCTTTGCTAGCTGAAACAGACAAGGGAATTGACCAGGCAAGACTACACACAGCAGATAGCCATAAGTACGCACTTGTGCACCTCCAAAGGACCAACAACAACAACAAAAATTTTAAATGTGCAATTTTCGGCGGGGGGGGAGGATACTACCCCAATTGCACTTTTTTGAGGCTCTGAGAAAAACAACAGCAGCAAATGAAAAAGGGTAGCGATCAGAGTCGGGAGGGGGAGGCAAAATGGGTTCTGCCGTGAAAGACACTGAGATACTTGCCAGAGCCAGCTGGAGGACTGAAGGGGAAAGAGGAAGAGAACAACCCAAGGTGAGCCTGATCGTCTGTTGGTGAACAACCAACTCACCGTGGCTTATTTGCAAGGTGGCTTAACATGATGTGCGAATGTCTGAGAGAACAGGAATAATGCAGCACCAAAAAGATTGCAGTGTCTGTGCCTTTATATATTAATTGCTTTGGATCCAAGCTAGTTAAATACGTTTTAAGTAGTTTAAATTTCGAGTGCAGTAATACCCATAATTTCATAGGATTCTTTCCAATTTTGTGATGCTACAAGACAAACTTTTTTTATAAAGTGGCCACCACTCAGCCTGAACTCTGAAGGTACTTAGCACATGAAAGTAAAGGTCCAGCAGTGAAATTATTTCTAAATTCTGAAAACAAACACCACAAACCTCAGATGCTTGCAGTTGTAGTAAAACGTCAGTGACGATAATGTTATGTATTCTGAATCAGAACATTTCAATTATGGAATTAGAATAAAAGTGCATCCCAAGATAACTTTGCAATGTGGCCCATTTCCAGTTACTTTCACTATTGATAGGACAAATAATGGCAAACCAGCAATATTAGAAAATAATTTGAATTTATATGAACCTTTATACAAAAATAGGATTTCAATTAAATGCTACTCAATGTAGCCAATTAATTAAGGTGTCTAGTTTGAAAATAAACATGCAAGTCAGCAGCACACAGAAGAGTCAGGAAAAAAATCTACTTTAAGGTCAATGGGAAGAATGACCTTAAAAAAAGGAAATTTGATTAAAGTGTAAAATAAAAAAAAGTCAATGATACAATCAATACAAATGAATTTCCAACTCCCTTAGGAAAGCTTAACCAATAAAAGCCCAGAACTGTGGGCTTAGCATGCTTGCCATGTGAAAAAAAGCTTGTCCCTTCTTTACATTCAGAACACCAATGTGGAAAGAAATCTGAAGTACAAAGACCTGAGCTCCCCAATTATAAAATGAACTCACTGGATGGACCTTAAGTAAGCAACTCTCTATCTCAAATTTACATCTCAATGTACTTCACAAGGCTGCTGCAAGTAAACATAGAACAGAATGATACATTTCAAAATTATGAACAGGGTTCAGTTATTTTGGAAAAATAAATATAGAGTAAAACAAGTATTACACTGCATATCCACCCTAATGTAGACTAACTCTAGGAATTAACTCTTGGGGGTGGGGTGGGGTGAGCCTAATTTTTTCACATGGCACCCATGCAACATTACACTATGTGAACCAAAACCCCCACACACCTTAATGCAATAATACATCTATGTCTATAGATGTATTGATGGAAACACAGAAGGAAAATCTGCTACACATAATCCTATTTTTCTTATGAAATAGCCAGTTATACTTCAGGTTTGAAAGAACAACAAGCCAATTCTTCTCCTAGTTACCCAATAATAGCACACTACTACTTCTGATTCTGTTTAATTATTTAAATCTAATGTTAGGTCTAACACTATGGTTACCATCTTGCTCTGTGCTCTGCTTGCTCACTTTTCAAGACACAAGCTCACCATCATTGACTCTCTGTGCTATCATGGTGCAAGGAAGAAATACTTATCGGTAAAAGAAACTACACCTTTAGAAAAAGAGGAAGAACTAGCTGAGAAAGAACTACGGTAGTTAAATTAAGGAGTGCCAACTCCTGGAGCAAAACTGTAATCAAACAGACCCACCAACTTAAGAACCTTCAAAACAGGAAGTGGACATATGACCGGAATATATCAAGTTGTGTCAATTCTATCCAGCTTTTAAAAAATCGCTATGACTCATTATATGATCCTCAGAGCTGACAATTTGGCCCATCTCTGGTCTAGAGGGAAAGCCAATAAAGAATCTTAAGGAGACAGTAAGATAGGGTAAAGCCTGAAATGTCAGAAAGTTATCAAGTTGAGACACTGGAGAAATTCCTTAAATTTCCTTTTATAAAGCCCAGTGTCTTGTCACTTTAAGAATTCCAGGCTTCCGGCAATTTTACCTTCAGTGATTCTGCTTCAGCAACAGAGAAGGGAAAGAAAAATATTTAGGGTTACAACGGCGTCAGCTTTTGACTGATCTGAGGATCTCTGTATTTTCCTTGAAACTAGTGAAACAAGAACATACGTAATTAAATCCATGCTGGATCAGACCAAAGGCCTATCTGGTTCAGCATTCTATTCCTACAGTAGCCAACCAGATGCCCATGGAAAGCCCACATGCAGGCCATGAGTGCAATAGCTCCCTTTCACTCACGTTCCCCAGCAACTAGTATTGAGCATCATACTGCCTCTGACATTGGAGAATATATATTATATATTATGCTAGTAGCCACTTATAGCCTTAATCTCAATGAATATGCCTAATCCCCTTTTAAAAACATGCAAGTAGATGGTCATCTTTACATCTCGTAGTAGTGAATCCCATACTTTAACTATGTACTTTATGAAGAATCATAGATAGCCATTCAGCTTCATTGTATGACCCTGGGTGCTAGTATTATGAGAGAGGGAGAAAAATTTCATATCTACTTAGGATTCTAATGAATGAAATCTGGGGACCCATCCTGTCCACTTCATACTGGTTGAATCCATATAACATAGTAGTTTGGGATGTGGAACATCACCCTAATGTTGTTTCTCCTAACCAAATCAGAAATCCATATATCTCTGACTGACAGCCCTTTATATATTTGTTCATTGTTAACCACTAAAACACTGTTGTACTGGCAAGAAAAAATGAAATCAAATATTTTAGAATCATTGCTATTTATTATAGCAGAACGGAAAACTACACGAATGTGATATTGTTCGTTTGAATGCAACCACAGGGCTTTGCAGCTTTTATCATTGCTCAAGCAAAATGACTTTTAAGGACATTCAAAAGAAGTTAATTTATGAGTTAGCTGTTTTAGTCATTTTTCTGCAATGACAAAATCAGAACAGATGGTTGGGGGTGGGAGAGAAACATATTTAGCTGGCTCCCAAAACAGGAAAGAGCGAGCCTTGGATTATCTGGAAGAAGGGAAAATGCTGCCATCTGCAGGATGCTGCTCACTAGTTTACCTTTCTATTATTGATAATGCCAAACAATATCGTGTTCTCTCCTCTAGAAGAATTTGTTAACAGCTATGAAGGTATAAATCAATGTTGAGGATTTTCTGCCTGAGTGGAGGATAAGTATTTTCTAATAACTATTCTTATTCAGAATGCATTAAAATGAAAATATAGTCCGGTCTTCCAACTGTTATGGTACTTAATATAACATACCCAAATTCAGAGCACAATCCAGTCAATTATGTAATTCATGTCTCATTAATCAGTAATGCAGGAAAATAAAACATGTCATTAACTGTCTCATTGAAAGCAAAAACTGGATCAGCTTTGTCTGGATTTTGCCTATGTTATGTGGCACCTTTTATTAGATTACATTTTTAAAATTTATGTTATTGAAATGTATTTAAGAGATAAATCTTTTAAATAAATATTTTAGGGGAAATCTTTTATTTATTTATTTTATTTAGTTAGTTAGTTAGTTACAGTCATAGACCAAACAGTTTATTTAAATAAATATTTTAGGGGAAACCCTTACAAGGCAGCATACACGATTAAAACCATAAAACAATAGGAATAAAATATCAACATTACAATAAGTAAAACCAGCTAGCTCCATCTACACAACAGTGCCCAATAAACTAGCACAATTATAGGCCAAGGCAAAAAGATACGTCTGTACGGCTAATTTGAAAGCCTGTAATGATGGGCCCTGGCTGATGTCAATTGGAACAGAGTTCCTCAAGCAGGAAGCCTCTACCAAAAAGGCCCTATCCTTCATGCTTGCTAGCCAGGCCTCTGATGAAGATCTCAGAGCATGCGAGCAGGTTGGTATGGGTAAAAGCAGAACTTCAAGTAATTTGGACCCAAACTGTTTAGGGCTAGTGTTGCAACACCATTGGATCCTACCCCAGCACTTAAAATTGAGTCTGGAAATGCACTGGCAACCAGTGCAGCTGGTACAATATATGTGTCACATGATCTGTCAGCCTAGCACCTGATTTTAAATATTTTAATTTTGTATTTTGATTTTTTCCCCCTTTCTTTTTATTATTCACTACTAGAAAATCTAGTTAGATACAGAGCATTATATGGAGCACTGGGAGAGCCAGTATGGTGTGGTGGTTAGAGTGTTGGACTGGGACTCGAGAAATCTGGGTTCTAGTCCCCACTATGAAGCTCACTGGGTGACTTTAGGCCAGTCACTGAATCCCAGCCTGACCTACCTCACAGAGTTGTTGTGAGGATAAAATGGGAGAGGAGAACCTTGTATACTGCCTTGGCTTTCTTGCAACAGGAAAAAAGGCAGGATATAAACGTAGTAGTAGTGGTAGTAGTAGTAAATATATATATATATATATAATAAACTAACAAACTGAGTTTTGTCAGTTAGCACAGAGTCCAGGAGACCTCCCAAACTGTATACTTGGTCCTTCACAGGAGCGCAACCCCATCTTGGGTGGGTTGCAAGCCCCCATCCAGGTTTCCCTTGCCACATCACCTCCATCTTGTCTAGATTAAGTTTCGGATTGTTTGCTCTCGCCTATTCCAAAATCGCCTCCAGACACCAGTTCCAGAGTTCCACAGTGTCTCTGGGATGTAGATAGAAAAGTAGAGCTGAGTGTAATCTGCATATTGACAACACTTCAGTCCAGACCTCCAGATGACTTCCCTCAGCGGTTTCATGTAGATATTAAAAAGCATTGGGTGCACATAGACCCTTGCCGCACCCCATAAGCAAATGCAGTCTTGAACATAGAATTAACAAATTAGGAAGGTATCTGCAGTAATATCCAACTTAAGAAGTTTGCCACAAAAATGAGACCAATATAGGAGGTTTTTCTGGGGTGTAGGGAGAAGAGATAAATGATGTATGGAAGAGCTGAGTTTTGTTTTGAAAGAGAGGAGGTTCCCAGTCACAGAAATACAATTATCAAGCACACAGAGCTAAAATTGCTTAGCTTTATTCCGAAATCTTAAAAGAGCAGAGGAAACACAGATGTGTCATTAGTATGACACACACATCTTCTGTGGTTTCTACATTCTGTTTTCTGAAGATACAATTGCTCTTTCGTTTTCCTGCTCTCGTAATAAATTTGCCTCAGTGCATTCTGAGAGGTCTCCCATATGGTTAAGATGCATGCAATTAATATGCAATTAATAAGATGGTTTGATCATCTGCTTTTGTTCAAGGAGGCAGCTGGTCCACATATCAGATGCTAATTAGACAAATCACTTTTGTTCTGTGATGAACTGATAGCCTACTGTAACCAATCCTCTTAGGTCTTCTGAAAGGGTGTCAATACGTGAAGCAAAAATGAGACAGATTTATTTCCTGGGGGGAAATCCTATTGCAGAAGTGAATTAATAACATCATTTAACTAATGGGATAATCTAAATACTCTATTTTGTTCTAGCAGGCAACATAGGAACTACAGCAGAATCTGAGTTTGGGTGTGGTGAAATAAGGAAAAATAAACAGGAGCTTTACTGCCTTCAAGAAACATGTCAGTCGGAAGCTATTTTCTGAAGCGAAGTCACCTCTTCCAGCAACATTTCTTGTAATGGAAAGGAAAAAGAAACAAGAACTTCAATATTATGGAGTTGGATTCAGTGTTTCTTGCCACCAACAGGAGCAGTCCCTGAGTGGAGTTCCTCTCAGGGCTCTCCAGCCAGCAGGAAGGGGGAAGGTGATTTTTCGAATTCGCCCCTTTGTGCCATCCCCATTGCCACCTCTCACGCTCTTCCAGAAGGTCTCCCAAGTCCCTGCAGTAGATGGGGGGCATAGAGGATTGCAGCAGGAAGGGCAATCAGTGAAAATTGCCACCTACCCTGTTTCACCAGCAGAAGCATTCTGCAAACAGAAGGAGCCCATTCATCCACAGGAGGTAGATTCTGGATCCAACCCTATGTATGGGCTTACTAAATATTTTAAAAGCACACCAGAGGTTATTTCTGCACCACAAAAAATCCAGTATGTAGTGATAAGATTACCATTAGCTCTTTTGCTAGTAGCTAGTAAATCAGTTCTCTACATGGCACTGTTATAAAGAAACACAAAGAACTGTGATAGTTGTCAGAACTGCCTTGTTTTTCTCAAGTTGTTTGTTAAAGAAGTTCAATAAGGACTCTAACTTGCTACACACCTAACATTCACAGTTGCTGAAATCCTACTGGCTGGTCATATGCAGAAGGTTAAAGTTTCTTAAGTTTTTCATTTCCAGTCACAACAAAACATAGATCACTCCAGATAAGGCTTATATTGGCACTGCTGTATGTCATGGTCAAAAGCAATCTCTTAACAATATTATCTATGTATCAAGATGATGAAGATTAAATTAAATTTATGCATTGCTTCTCACCACAAAAAGCAGTATTTTTTGTGGTGGGGAAAAAAGCAACTTACACACACAGAAATACAGAAATCCATAATTAATATAAGAGAAAAACCCAAAATCAATATCATAAATAATATAATCAATATAATACAATTATACAAATAAATACCATAAAAACATAACCTAAAATAATACATTAAAGTGTTCATCCACAATAAACAAAATTTCTCTCCCCCTCCCTCACAGCCTAGAATCAACATCATAAAAAGTAGCCCACAACATTTGGTCCATAACTAATGTACAAATGCATGGAAAAGTAAATACATCTTTGCCTGGTGCTAAAAAGACGACAATGTCAGCACCAGGTGAGCTTCCTTGTGAAGAGCATTCCATAAATGTGGGGCTATCACAGAAAAGGCTTGTTCCCAAACTGCTGCTCCCTAAGCTTCTCTCAGAGGTGGCACACAGAGAAGGGCCTCTGAAACTAACCTCATAGCTTCATATGGTTGCATTGAATCCCAAAGTGGGCTGGGTCATGGCAATAGGTTTTTAATACTCTATTTACAATTCTAATAATAAACGTTTTTTAAAAATTCAGTTAAAATTAACTTTGCTCTATCAATTATTTGCTATAGAAACATATAATCTAATTTAGTGGTGGCAACTGACAGATCAATTCTAGAATTTTCTAATTTGACAATGACGACGGATGTTTTATTAGGAAGGCTTTGCCCTGAGTAATTCATAGCTGTGGTGTGAGAAAGACAACTGCCTAAAACTATACTGAATAGATATTTGTGACAGAAGTATGTATCTAGCAGTTGAAATACGGTTTGACTATGTACTGTGACTGGCCATCTGCCAGCAGTCAATCTAGGTTGCTGGGTTTGTATGTCACTGTGGACGTGCAAGTAATGACGGAAAGGATATTAGTGGGCTGCTTTGGTGGCCTATTGCTTCCACTCTGTTCCACACTCACTGGTGGCTGCTAGATGATTTTAACTACAGTAATACCTTGGATTGCAAGTAACTTGGTTTGAGAACGTTTTGCAAGACAAGCAAATTTTTAAATATTTATTATTATTATTTTTTACTTGATATACAAGCGACGTCTTGCAATCCAAGTACTGTAATACGGCTTAAATTAAAAATCTCTGTACAAATTTTTTGGGGGGGGGATTTCGTTTTGATATAAGAGTGCTTTGGATTACAAGCACATTGCTGGAACGAATTATGCTCTCAATCCAAGGCATGACTGCACATTGTTCTGTTCACTTCTAAGGAATGAATCTGTACCCAAGACAGAAGGACAGTGCAATTTGTACATGCTCTTTGCAACCAATTACGTACTTCATATAGTCAGATAATCATGCTTGAATTGGACTGCCTTGATAGTTTTTAATATAAAAAAGTTTTTAATTTATATTATAAGAAGTAACCATAGCTCATAAGGAAGATGTAATATTCCCACACACATATGTATGTGGGTTATTGCCCGCATATACTTCTCCCAATTGGACAAAATTAAAGATCAGAGTAAGGAAAGGAGGGGCTGTGCATTCTTGACAGAAAGACAGGGACTGGGGAGATGGATGGATAAAAAATTTGGGAAACAAAGTAAGGAAAAGCCTAGGAGGTCCTGAAAATAGAATGGTTTAAGAAGGGTGACAGAAGTGGCAATGGGACAGGAAACAGCTGGATAGCTGGACGGACAGATGAATGGAAGAGGTAGGGGCAGAAGGAGGGAAGCAGGGCCCAGGGACAGTAAGGGCTGTGTTGTAAAAGGAGTAGAGAAGCAAAGAAGGTTGAGATCCAACAGAACCATAGATGCGGCAAGCAAGTGAACATGGCATTTTACTAACTTATTTACACTAACCAACCAGATCTTTGATTATTTTGGCAAAATTGTAGAAAGATATTTAGTTCTCAAAGTTCGTTGCAAGGGACACAGGGAAAATTGCTAGATGAGGCACTAACCTACCCTTTTTATTTTCAAGCTACCTTCTATTTGTGTTTTGAGTAGACTAGAAGGTAGATTTATCTGGATCACACTCCTTCAAAGGAAAGATGGTGATGTGCTGCCCTGCCTGCCAAGTTGCATTGATTGATATAACCAGTAGCCAATTTTTATAACCTTTTGGCTTACATATGTTCTTCCAGTCATTGTAAAGCCCTGTTCCTCATAAGCCTTAGTAACACATAAGGTCCCCCAAGCTTCTTCAAAAAACTGACTGATCCCAGGTCTATTCCAGTGCCCTCCTATTGCTACTAGCACTACTGAACCTCTCCCAACTTTTCCAATAGCAGCTAAAGGCCCAGTCACCAAGTTTCCTTCTATTTCCCAATGTAAAAACAAAACAAATGAAAAAAACAAACACTGCATTGTTGCCATTTACACATATTAGCCCCCACCTTGTCTGTACAAAGGAAATATGATTGTAGGGAATGCAGAACTGAAAGCTACATATGACAGCAGATGCACAGGGACTGGTGGTGGCCCTGAAGTCAATGGATATGGTCAGTCCAACAATTAACACTGCATTAAAGCATGCAAGTCCATATTGACCTATTCTGTCAATTTTCCATCTGATTTACACCTGCTACTGGGACAAGAATGAAAATATGCACCGTTAGATAAATATCTTATCTTTGTTCTGGCTTTGGGACATTGACAGAAGCTCAGTTTCTTTTTACTTAATTAAAAAAAAAAAAACAACAACCTCTCCATCAATCAAAATTGGTGAGTAAAGTACCTTAAGTTATATGAGAACAGTTTGAAGAACAAAAACAGAAACAAAAACAGTAACATTATGTGTGTGAAGTTTTTTTCAATTTGGGAATAGTCAAACTTTCCTATGAGGTGCTGCCTTTGTCACTTCATTTTAGAAATGTAATTTAGAAAGCTGGTGCTTTCTTGCACCTCAAAGAGGGCACTGGGAAGAACATCATGTACTAGATGGTGAAATGGGGCAATGATAAAAAGAGAAGTAGGAGAGTGCATTATACATTTAAGTCATTAGAATTTATATTGCAGGGACATTTTTAATATTTGGCAATCACAGACAACCACAAAAGATCAGAATGAATGTAAAGGGGAAAATAAGATCAATATAGCTGCTGATTAACTGAGTCATTCTCTTTTAAATACAAAGCCAATGTCACAATGTCTTCAGTAGGAAAGTTTTGCTAGGTAAGCTTTCTGTCATATGCATAGTGTTTCTCTTTTATATTAAATAATTGAGGAGTAGCAGCAGTTATTTAGTCCTCCAAAAATATTTTATAATTATTTTATTATAGACAATACTACTTGTCTTCACTCTAGCAGGCGTTCTTATTTATGATTTCAAATTGTACATTTTTAACATTAAGAAAGTCATTTATTTAATTTATTGTATCTCAACAAAAATAAAACTTATCTATATCCAGAATAAAGATCATAAACACCTGGCTGAATGTCACAGTTTTAGTAAAGGACATGGTCTATTCTTACTTGGCCACAGGGTACTGTTGTCTTTGCTCAGCCATTTTTTCCTGAAGTGCTCATGGACCTTAGAGTGACTGATCTCCATTTTGCTGGAATACAGTGGAATAAGTTCTTCATCATCGTCATCATAATTGACCTGCCACTTGCTTCTGTGCAGGCAACCAACCACTGGATCTGAAGGCAGGCCGTGCATGTAGGCTATCATTCTATGATATAGCTCCAAACAATATCCCTTGTATTTGTGATGACCTACCCATAAACTTTTCAGCTAAAAATAAGCAGTGATTCTGCAGCACTTGCCCTTCTAATTTGACTAGAACCAATCCAATTGTATGAGCTATTTAGCATAAGATTTTATTATCCCTTTGAACTGATTTGATTAAGTAGGTGCCATTTCAGGTGCAGTCCCACAGCCAGACTCCAACTGAGGCCCAAAGAAATCCCAACAACAGCCCTGCGAAATACATCCATCTGAGACAGATTTCAGACTGGCGTCTTTATGTTCCAGCTGAACTCTGATGCTTCTCTTAAGCTTTATCCCAGATTATTTGTCACTCTCTGAACAACAGGTACTACAGTCACCCACACAGATGGCCATATCTTAAAAGCTTATTTAAAGCTAAGTTATCACTGCAGTAGAGACGGCTACAAAATAAAAAACAGAAATATGACACAACTTATTTCCTTACCACCACCACCACCACCACCACCTCACACACAAACATACGTGCGCACATATAACATTTAACAAGAAAAGTTAAAATTTAACAGGTGTATGCATAGATTGGAGCACAGTTATTAAAACTAGAGTGGGGAGACAGGCAAGGAGAAAGAAGGAATCACTGAAAAATATTTGCTATCAAGAGTCTGGGAAAAGCTCTTCTCAGTTATTTCTAGTTAAATCGGTGGCAAATAATTAGTTGTACATCATTTTGTAAGTGATGAATGGACAAACTAAAGAATCCTTATAACACCTTCTTGAAGTGGGCATTACCCCTATTAAAAGATGAGAACAGAGAGATTCAAGAGAGGTTTAGTATGCTGTTTATGCTTTCATTGTAAAAGCCAGGATCAGAGGATATTCCAGGGGTCTCACAGCAAAAATCCACAGCAAACTGGTACCTTTTCTGAACAAGACAATATCAATATTCAGCACCACACCCCCTAAAAAATGGGAAATTTCCTACAAGCAAAGGCATAAATTATATTCTGAATGAGTCCACTAAATGAGTGGAGAGCAGGTGAGATTGAGCCCATCAGCCACATCCCCAGTGACCATCCGGTTTGAAGGCCAATTAAGGCAAGTGACCAGATTCGCATGATCACCGCAGCCCACTCTGGCTTATTTAAGCCATGGTGCGGTTGTGGTGCGTGCTTGTGGCCATTTTGAATATTCATATCCCAGCAGGGCATTGCTATGGTTTGTCGTGTCATTTGAACCCAGGCTACAAGGGCTGTTTGCAGGTTAAACAACCCTCAAATAACCCATGGTCTGTTGTAGGGTTATTTGTGGATTGTTTAATCCTCAAACAACCCCGCCACCCAGGTTCAAAAGTCACAACAAACCATGGCAACCCCCCACTGGGGGTTCAATATTCAAAATGGCCACTGGCACACACCACAACCCACTGTGGCAGTGGGCTGGGGTGATTATGCAAACCAGCCCAGTGTCTGACACAGTCAGGAGAACATGTGAAGACAGCATGTCTAGACATACGATTGGAAACTCTGCAAAAGGAAGTTTTTGCACATACACTTGTAGGGCTCCATTTACACATTACATGCAATGAGCAAAGGCTGGGATGTGGGGATGGGAACAGAGCCGGTGAATGGATTTTGAAGATATGAACAGGAGATATGCCACTTCCTGTTTATATTTTCCCTCCAAAACAGTGCACTCACGATCATGTGACAGGATTTGGTTGTCTCTTAATACCGTATTTTTTGCTCCATAAGACGCACTTAGGTTTTAGAGGAAAACAAGAAAAAAAATATTCTGAACCAAATGGTGAAACGATGACAAAACCCTGCCACTGTCACAGAACCGAGCGGGGAGGGCTTTCCCGACCCTGCGCTTTCTCTGCTGTTGGTGGTGGTGGTGCTGCTGCAGGCAACTGGGTCGGAGTGGCTGAAAGTTGTGCCGGTTCGCCCCCCCCCCCGAAGAATAGGGTGACGGGAGGGAGGAGAAGCTCTGCTTTGCCCAGTCTGAGTTTGTCTGTCTGACTCAGTAATCTACGCTCTGGTGATCTCTAAACTAGACTACTGCAATGCACTCTACGTGGGGCTGCCTTTGAAGACTGTTCGGAAGCTGCAGCTAGTGCAAAATGCGGCAGCCAGGCTTATTGCAGGGACCGGAAGGTCCGAGCATATTACACCAGTTCTGGCCCGCTTGCACTGGCTGCCAATATGCTTCCGAGCCGAATTCAAGGTGCTAGTTTTAACCTATAAAGCCCTACACGGCTTAGGACCACAATACCTGACGGAACGTCTCTCCCAACCGTTATCTACCCAGACACTACGCTCAACATCTGGGGCCCTCCTCCGATTGCCACCTCCAAGAGAGGCTCGGTTGGTGGCAACGAGGAGGAGGGCCTTCTCGGTGGTAGCCCCCCCGTTATGGAATCAGCTCCCCACTGAGACCCGCCTGGCGCCAACCTTACTATCTTTTCGGCGCCAGGTTAAGACTTCCCTCTATGCCAAGGCATTTAGTTAGGAGCTTGGAATAGCACGGAGGGGATTGTCACCTGTAGGCTCAGTTTTATTGGCTTTTTGTATTGTTATTTTAAACTGTGTTTTTAAATTTGGTTTTTAATTTTTTAAACTGTTTTGTATGTTTTAATGTTGTTTTTATGTATAGAGGGTTGTGAACCGCCCAGAGAGCTTCGGCTATGGGGCGGTATATAAATGAAATGAAATGAAATTACTCAGGGCTGGTGCAAGGCAATTTGGTGCCCTAGGCAAGATCAGATATTTAGCGCTACCCCCCTTCCCACTTGAGCCCTCCCTCCCTCCCTCCAGCCCTATGCCCATTATGAAATAAATTTTCCTCCCTGGGAACTGCCGAGCCCCATAGAAAAACTTTGTGGACTTTGAGACTTTTCCTTTGTGTTCATGCGGAAAGCAAAGAGGCAACATCAGCCCAGCTATGCCAGGAACTCCCAAGGGCCTTCTCCTACTCCATATATATATGTAAAAGCCTGTCTCCTCCTGCGGGCAGCACAAGGGATATGAAAAAAGGATGTGAGAGAGGTGTGGTGGCGCTACCTGTGAGGAATAGAGACAAAAGGGCGTCTTGCAGCCTGTCCTACCTCAAAGGGTGGAGGTGCAGAGACACCGGTTTGACTCGTACACCTTTTGGGTTGCGGGGGGGGGGATGCATGTAGTAGAAACATAGCAAAGAGAAAGCCCGTGGATCATCTGGTTCAAATTTAGGAGGGGCTTTACGAAACTTGCTGCTTCCCCTCCTCTATCACTTTGTTGCAATATTTCTTTATCAGAATAATGTATATTATCCTGTCTTTCCCTTTACCAGCCTAGTGCTCAAGGCAGACAACAATATTCAAAGTACAGTAATGCAAACATCAACAGCTCAGAGCACAATCCTAAACACGTTGAGGCAGAAAAAAGCCCCCGGGGCTTTTTTCTGCCTCAACATGCGTAGGATTGCGCATGGCTGGCTAGGGAATGCTGGGAGTTGTAGGACTCCCCCCCCCTCCAAACACGCGTAGGATTGCATCCTAACAGCATTTAAAACCAAAACACAGAAACAGCATGGTAAATAATTAAAACATTGGAGCCCCGGTTAGCTTAAAATACCTTTCCCTCCCTCCCTGGTTGCTGGAAATAACTGCTTTCAGGGGACGTTGAGCTGAGGAACCTGAGGCGCGCGCCGGAGGGAGGGAAGGCAAAGGAGGTGTTTGCAGGTGCATCCTTCCCGGAGGGAGGGAAGGCGAAGGAGGTGTTTGCAGGTGCCTCCTTCCCGCCGCCCACCAGTCTCCCATCATTGGCCCCTGCCCACCTCCTCCAGCAGCGGCCCACAGCGCCAAACAGCTGATCCTTCGCCCAGCTGTTTGGCGGGCCAGCGCGCAGCCAAGCCGCGGGCCCGTCAAACAGCTGAGCGAAGGATCAGCTGTTTGGCGCTGTGGCGCAGTGGCAGCAAATCTCTTGCTGCCGCTGCGCCACAGTGCCAAACAGCTGATCCTTTGCCCAGCTGTTTGGCGGGCCCGCGGCTTGGCCTCGCTCCATAAGACACACTGACATTTCCCCCTACTTGGGGGGGTGGGGTGCGTCTTATGGAGCGAAAAATACGGTACATTGATTATTCTTCCTGCCATACTCACCATCAGTGTAGTTAGTTTAAATGATCCTTTAAAAAATTCTTTCATATATATCTATTGGAGAGCTTAATATTTACTTTCAAGGGGAAGTTCAAATCTGTATTTATTCCTTCTACTTACAGCATGATCTCAAGTCCCAATGGGGCTTATAAACCTATGGGCAGTATCCAACGGGATGCTGTGCTCCCGTTGATTCCATTCTGCAAGTGGTACTCACCACTTGCACAATAGAGATTTAGTGCTTCTGGAAACAACCAGACACGAGCGGAAATGCTCGTTTCTGGGACAGAGCAGATCAGTGAAGTTTGCATAAGGGAGCTCTGCCAACCTGTCCTGATCCAGAAAAAACTGTTTCCACTAGTTTCAAGGCTTCCTCTAGGAAGCATTAATCTTCGTTGCACAAGCAGTGGGTCCCGCAATGGAATCAGAGGGAGGGGGCACTTGTGGAACGGAATCGTCGGGGTGGAAACACCCCTGTTGGATACTGCCCTATGAGAACTTACTTGAGATGAAGTCCCATTGAATTCAATGGGACAAGTTCAACAATGATAAGAGTGTCCAACAATGATAAGAGTGCCACACATGCATGGGGAAATCCTCCTTGTTTTCCCTACTAAATTGGTTTTCGTCTGCTATTTCTAAGTGGAAAACGGAAATTCTTTACTTACCGTGAATTTCTGTTCTCCACGAGGGGAGGAGGCCAGCAAATATGGGGAGTAGCCCCGCCTCCGGGGCTGGAAGGCAGACTTGTTCTGAGCTTCCGGTGGAGGAGGGGCCTCCCCAGAAGCTCCAGTTGACACTTCCAAACGAACCGTTAGGTGTAGACGTCCTTGCTATCCATGATAGGGACTCTGTCTGGTCCGTTGGTCACGAGCCTGTGGGAACAAAAGAGAGAGACTCCCTCCCACTTGCTCGGAGCGTGTCCAGGAGGCGGCCGGCCCGGGGCGGGCCTTGCTGGCCTCCTCCGCTCGCGGAGAACAGAAATTCATGGTAAGTAAAGAATTTCCGTTTCCCCTTCGAGGGTCGGAGGCCAGCAAATATGGGGATGTAAAAAAGCAGTCCATCCCCTGGGTGGGAAAAACCTCCCTCCCAGCCGGCCTCCTACTGAGACGGAATGACTCCCTGTAGAACGCGCCTCCCAAAGGCGCCCTCTGCTGAGGCCATCAGGTCAATTTTATAATGCCTGGTGAAGGTGTGAACCGAAGACCAGGTGGCTGCCCTGCAGATTTCATCTAGGGACGCCCTTGCGCTGAATGCCGCTGAGGTAGCCATCCCTCTCACTGAATGAGCCACTATGCCCTCAGGCACTGTCAGACCCGCTGAAGTGTAGGCCAACGCGATGCAGTCGCATAGCCAGCAAGACAGGGATGCTGTGGAAACCTTTCTCCCAAGGGAGGAGGGCTTGAAGGACACGAACATGCAACTAGCTTGCCTGTGGGGCTTGGTCCTGTCTAGATAAAATTTGAGTGCCCTCATGGCATCAAGTGAGTGCCACTCCTTCTCTATAGGTGTGGCAGGACGAGGGCAGAAGGAAGGAATTACCAGGTCCTGGGACCTGTGAAAGGGAGAGTTGACTTTGGGCATGAAGGACGGGTCTGTGCGGAGCACCGCCTTGTCCTTGTGGAACGTGCAGAGTTCTTTACTGCAGGAGAGGGCCCCTAACTCTGAAACCCTTCTAGCTGAGGTGATTGCAACTAGAAAGATGGTTTTCAAGGTCAGCACCTTGAGGGTGGCGGCCCCTAGTGGTTCGAAAGGGGGCTTTGTGAGGGCCCTAAGGACCGTGTTGAGGCTCCAGGTGGGGAACCTCCGGGTGGGAGGGGGCTGACGAGGGTGGCTGCCCTGAGGAACCTCTTGATGTGTGGGTGTGCTCCCAATGGTGATCCCTTGGAGTCGCCTAACACTGACCCTAGTGCTGCCACCTGCCGCCTGAGGGTACTAGGACTAAGGCCTGAGGACAGGCCTTCTTGGAGGAACTCTAGGATGTCTGGTGTCTCCGCCTCTAGAGGGTCCCTCCCAGCGGCCTTGGACCATCGGAGAAAGGCCCTCCAGGTGCGGTCGTATGTTTTGTGCGTGGACGGCCTCCTGGAGGCCAGCAAGGTGGAGATTACCTTATCGGAATAACCACGCCTTGTTAGGAGGCTCCGCTCAGTCTCCAGGCGGTTAGCTTCAGGAAGCTGGGGTCCTGGAGCAAGATTGGACCCTGACTGAGTAGGTCGTGCCTGAGGGGGAGTCTGAATGGCTTCTCCCTCGAGAGGTTCACCAAGTCTGGGAACCAGGGACGGCGTGGCCAGTGCGGAGCCACCAGGATGACTTGGGCTTTCTGGTCTCTGACCTTCTGGACTACCCTCGGGATCAGAGGTAGCGGGGGAAAGGCGTAGAGGAGGCCTACTGGCCACTGGCTGATGAGGGCGTCGGTAAGCGTTCCGAACCGTGGCAACTTCGTGTTCTGTGGTGTCGCAAAGAGGTCGATGCATGGTCGGCCTAGATGCTTGGTCAGTAGGACGAAGACCTCTGGGTTTAGGGACCACTCGTTCTGGTCCACTGTTGTCCTGCTGAGCCAGTCGGCCTGAACGTTCATTACCCCACTCAAGTGTTCTGCCCTGATGGAGCGGAGGTGTTGCTGGGCCCATCTGAACAAGGACATCACCTCCTTTTGTAGGGCTTCGGATCTTGTTCCGCCTTGCTTGTTCACGTATGCCTTGGCTACGACGTTGTCTGTCATCACCAGCACATGTTGATCCTCCAGGAGTTTGCTGAACTCTCTGAGGGCTAGCTTCACTGCCCTTAGCTCGAGGAGGTTGATGGAGAGCTTGGTCTCTTCTTTGGACCACAGTCCCTGTGTGTGTTTTTCTTGCCAAACTGCTCCCCATCCGGACAGGCAGGCATCTGTTGTCAACGTGATGCGTGTCGGTGCTTGAATCGGAACTCACTGGGAAAGGTGTGCTGGGTGAGACCACCACTTTAGAGAGCGAGAGACAGAGGGTGGGATGGTGAGAAGTGGGTTGTGGTTGCACGTAATCTCTAGTTGGAAGTCCAGGAGAAAGGTTTGCAGTGGCCTGGAGTAAAACCTGGCCCACTGCACTGAGTCCTGGCACGAGACCATCATCCCCAGGAGCTTGGCTAAGTCCTTGAGTGGTACTCTGTTCTTCGAGCGCAGATGTGCCGCCAATCGGCTTGTCGAGGTCTGTCTGTCTGATGACAAGAACATCATGTCCCTGATGGTATTCAGGGAGATGCCTAGATGAGTGAGCGCCTGAGATGGAACCAGGGAGCTCTTCTTCTCGTTGATGAGGAACCCCAAGTTGTTTAGCAGCGTCACTGCCTGTGAGGTGTCTTTGAGGCTCTGGCTGAAGGACAGGGAACGGATCAGGATGTCGTCCAGGTAGGGGTGTAGCTGCACGCCCCTTGTACGCAGAAGCGCCACCGGTGCCAGGAGAACTTTGGAGAAGACCCTTGGAGCTGTAGCAAGGCCAAATGGGAGGGCCCTGAACTGGAACTGCTTGATGCCATAGCTGAAACTGCAGGAACCTCCGATGGGCAGGGCGGATTGGTATGTGGAGGTAGGCCTCTGTCAGGTCTATCGACAGGAAGTCGATCGGAAACTTCTTTAGCTGAGATGAGGCGGGCGGGAGCCCCTCCCCTTCACGCGTGCTCCTTAGCGCGGCTCCCGCCCGTCTCCTCAGTTCCCTGAGACCGCCTATTGTGACCCTCGGGACCGAGGATGATTTAGAATCTCAATATATTTCCACAATACAAATACCTCTCGATGTGAGTCGAGATCGAAAAAACAATAGTATGAATTGGCCCATCCCATTTCCACTTGGGTATCCATCGAACTCGATGCAGACACCGAGAGGGGAAGGAGGGCGGGTTGTGTGAATGCACAGATGACCACTCGAAGAACTACAGTTACAGGTAAGCAACCTGTCCTTCTTCTTCGTGGTCTCTGTGCTTCACACACATATGGGTAGATTAGCAAGCTGACTTACCGGAGGCGGGTCGGTGTCGGCAGTCAGATGGTGACCGATGATAGAACCGCTCTCCCAAATGCGTTCTGCGCCCTGGCTCGAACATCGAGGCGGTAGTGTCGGATAAAGGTGGAGGGTGAAGACCAAGTCGCCGCCCTGCACAAGTCTGATAAAGCGACTCCTCTGCCAAATGCCGTCGAAGTCGACATGGCCCTCGTAGAATGCGCTCTTACGGAGCCCGGTTAGGCGTGGTTGCCAAGTTGATATGCCAATTTAATAGTGTCAACCAGCCAGGAGGACAGTCTTTGCTTTGACACTGGACAGCCCTTCTTCGGTGGGCCGTAACAGACAAAAAGTTGTTGAGTGTGTCTTATGGGCTCTGTATGCGCCTTGTAAAAAGCTAGGGCTCTACGGACATCGAGGCTGTGTAAAAGTCTCTCGACATCCGATGTCGGTGATGGAAAGAACGCCGGGAGTATAATGTCCTGTCCCAGGTGAAATTCAGAAATGACTTTAGGAAGAAAAGATATGTCTGGCCGCAAAACGACTTTGTCCTTGTGAAAGGTTATATACGGAGGATCAATTCTGAGCGCGGCTATCTCGCCGACGCGTCTTGCAGATGTAATCGCTACGAGGAAGAGGGTTTTCAGCGACAGAAGGCGCAAGTCTGATTTCGCCATGGGCTCGAATGGCGCTTTTGTTAATGCCTTCAAAACCAGTTGGAGGTCCCATCCTGGTGTAATATTCCTCGTTGGAGGACATAAGTTTTTCAACCCCTTTAAAAATTGTTTCACTAGAGGATGAACAAATAACGACATGCCGGTAGAAGTCGTGCGATAAGCCGTAATTGCAGCCAAATAAACTTTAATTGATGAAAATTTCAGTCCACAGGCCATCAACGAGTGCAAAAAGTTGAGGACAGTGGATACCGAGCATGTTACAGGGTCTTTACCCGAAGCCGACACAAAGCTGGAGAAAGCCTGCCACTTCCTCGCGTAAGAAAACCTTGTCGAAGGTTTACGTGCTGCCAGCAAAACGTCTTTAACTGCCTCAGAAAGGTCCGTATCCATCGTTATCTGATCCTCCATGCTGTGAGGCTTAAGGAATGCAGATTCGGATGAAGTACCTTGGCTTGGTGCTGTGTCAACAGATCGTCTCGAGTCGGTAATTGCAGATAATCTCCCTGGGACAGATTGAGTAGGTGGGAAAACCAAGGCTGCCTCGGCCACCACGGAGAAATCAGCATGCAATTTGTCCTGTCTAGCGATATCTTGGCCAGCACTCGTGTTAAGAGCGGAATTGGGGGGAATAGGTAGTAAAAACCGTTGTTCCATTCTAGCAGGAACGCGTCGGTCATCGACCTCGGGTCCGACGCTGCTCTGCTGCAAAAGAGGGGACAGGCCGCGTTTTCGCTGGTTGCGAATAAGTCTATGTCCGGTCGACCCCACCGATGGAATAGGGAAGTTAACACTTGCCTGTTCAATTCCCACTCGTGCGATCGCAGTGACACTCTGCTCAGTGTGTCCGCCAGCACATTGGTTTTCCCAGCGATATGTATCGCCACGAATGACATCTGACGAGGAAAAGCCCACTCGTAGATTTGTAGAGTCAGTCGCGTGAGGCGCACAGATCTGGTGCCTCCCTGCTTGTTTATATAAGCCACCACTGTGGTATTGTCCGTCACGATTTGTACGTGATGTCCGGTGAGATGATGTTCCAGTGCTTGCAGCGCCCTCCAAACAGCCATCAGCTCCAGCCAATTGATATGCTTGGAGGCCTCCGTCGGAGATCATGTGCCCTGTACGACGCGATCGTCGGAGTGGGCCCCCCATCCTAGCAAGGACGCGTCCGTCGTCAGCATTCTGCTCGGTACCGGCGGTTGAAATGGAACACCGTCGAGTAGGTTTGATTCCTGCTGCCACCACCTCAAAGACTCTCTTACGGCTCATGGAACTGGTAAACGAAGGGAAGGTCTGTCCTTTTCCGGCTTGAAGACTCGGACAAACCAGGTCTGCAGCGGTTGCATGCGAAGCCTCGCATAGCGTACAACTGCGATGGTCGAGGCCATGTGCCCCAGGAGTCGCTGTATCGTATGAGCTGACGATATCGGTTGTTTGAATACCTTGTTTGTAAGGGTAACCAGATTGCTTGCCCTTTCGTTTGGAAGATACGCCCGACCATCGAACGCGCTTAGCCTTGCTCCTATGTATTGGATCTCTCTCATGGGCTGGAGGACTGACTTCTCTGCGTTCAGGCAAAGTCCCAACTAGTGCATGAGTTCGAGAGTCTCTTCGAGTGCGCCCTGAAACTCGAGCCTCGACGACGCTACTATCAACCAGTCGTCGAGGTACGGGAAGATGGTGATGCCTCTTGCCCTTAGACTCGCACACACCACCGCCACACACTTCGTGAATACCCTCGGAATAGCTGGCTTTTCCCACTCTTGCTGCAGTATCACCTGAAGGTTCCACGGAACTGGGACCGCAGGATTGGCTTGAAGCTGGATAGGAGGGAAGGCCATGGGGTCTCCCAAGGATTCCGGGTCAGTAACGGTTGGGGTGCTATATTTGCTTACCAGCCCTACATGCGAGAGAGCCTTGGCAATCATCTTTGGGAAGGCTTCCGCTGCGAACAGACGGCCTCTGGGAGGGGCCTCACTCTCGATTTGCTGTCCTCAGGCAGCTCGCCATCTTCAAAATCGGAAGCTGAGGCCCCTGCACTTGTAGAAGTTCTACTGCTGTACTGGGTGCGCTGTGACCTGGCTGGGGATGCCATTCTTGAGCCGTCATCAGAGTCGGAAGAAGAGCGGCGGCGCTTGGTTCTGCTGTCAGCCGTGGGGCTGACGCTGGCGCGTTTCGAGAGCACGCTTGCTGACCTGTGACTTTTGCTTGAGCCTGCAGGTGAGGCCCTCAGCTGGCACACGGTCAGCTGGGAAACTGAGGCATGCTCGGTGCTGTGGCGGTTTGGCGACCTGCCCCGGGACCCTTTGAGGCTCTGGATATCACGCCACATTTCACTCATTAGCAGGTACATTGACTTGGGCACACCCTCTTGACAAACCGAGTTTGTAACTGGGATCACACGTGAAGGCGAGTCTGGTAGCATGTTGCTGCCCTTCATTGGAGAGGTGGAGGGATTGGCGGTGGGCGCAGGATCCATGGCTGCTATGGAATGAGCACTGGTAAAAAGGGAGAGACGGGTGGCGTGAACAGGGGCCATTGTATGCTCGGTTTTACCCTGGGGCTGTGGGTCTTTGGGGGTCTTGGCTGGGGGGCCTAAGCCCCCCCAATCTGGCAGACTTGAGGACCCCTGTGGTGCCTCCAGGTCCCCACTTGCCTAGCCGGTCAAAGGCCTGGGCTGGGCCGAGCCTCTGGGTGACCCCACCACGAGGCTTGTAGGGCTTGCGGCTTGCCAGTGAGGAGGGAACGCGGCGGGGAGGGAACCCGATTGTGGCTGGATGGCCAGCGAACAGCTGAGTTGTAGCTGAAACTGCAAAAAGAAAGCCTCGGGAATGGCCTTGCCCTCATCCAAGATGGCGGCCCAGGCCTCGCTCACTGGCTTAACAAGGGTCTTGCCCTTAACCAAAATGGCAGTGCCCATGCGGCCTCCTAAGATGGCCGTGCCCACAACCAAAATGGCGGACGCAACCTCACAGCCTGATATAACAAGGGCCTTGCCCTTAATCAAAATGGCGGCACCCATGTCGCCCCAAGATGGCCGTGCCCACAACCAAAATGGTGGACGCAGCTTCGCTGATTTACTTAAACAGGGCATTGCCCTTACTTAAGATAATGGCGGCCGCCATTGTTGCCCACGCTGCTGCCAGCGAGGCTGGACCGAGGCTGGGACTCCCGACGGCCAAACGCGCAGCAGAGCAGGGGAAGGGAGAGAGGCAGCAAGTAATCCACTGGGGGGTTGTGCCTTTCCGGCCGATTGCCGGCTGAGGAAGCCGCTCAAGCCCATCTTGAGATGGGAGGGGGGCTGGGAGGGAGGGGGGAGGTCTGGGACGCCTGGGCCGCGATTCCCTCCCCCCCCTTGAAGGGCACCGACTGCAGCGGGCTCTCCCACCCCCCCTGGCGCTGGCTTCCCTGGGGGGAGGCCGGTTCCCTTACAGCAAGGTGTCTCGGGTCCCCCCGGAGTCCAGCCGCCTGTCTTACCGCCAAGAGGCGGGGGCGAGGGGCTGGCTCCTTCCTACCATTGGTAGGTGTCTGGCGAAGAGGCTTCGTTTTCTTCGTTTTCCACCTCTTCTTTTCTTTGTTCTTTGCTCGCGCTCAGAGGAGCGCGAAAAGTCTGCCTCCCACTGTGAGGCAGGAAGAACAACTGGAGCTTCTGGGGGGGGCCCTCCTCCACCGGAAGCTCAGAACAAGTCTGCCTTCCAGCCCCGGAGGCGGGGCTACTCCCCATATTTGCTGGCCTCCGACCCTCGAAGGAGAACATCAGGTAGAGCAAGATAAAGACTGAGCCTGGGAATCTGGTACTCTGTAGAACAGCCTAGAACACTCAGTGATTATCTGTTGAATGCTGCTGAAATCTCTGGAAGCAAGACAGCAATGCAATGATAGCCTGGGTCTTCCTCCACTGTGCATTCTACAAGTGTTTTGGCCTTCATGTTAGTGTTAATGAGGGTGAAATAACAGGTAATTAGTAGGCATTTAATTAAACTAATATCTGAGAGAGTATTATTTAATACACGATAAGAGAATGACACCTGCCACATGACACCAATACAGTAAAATAGTATCAATACATTAGGTGCTGGAAATGTGACCTTAAACTAATACTGCATATATAATCTATTCAATAACTGAATATAAATTGAAAGAGGATCCAATGATTGTGTCAAAGGTCAAGTTAACTAAAAGAATAAGAAAGTTATTATTAACCTGCAAACTGCTTTAAAACAGTAATAGCAATATAATTTTTTGCAATGATAGAGTTCTTTAGAGTATAGCAAGGCACTGGAAATTAAGACCATATTGACTTCAAGGCAATGGGTGGAAAATGTTTGGCAGGCTACCAAACAAAACAAAACAAAACAAAAAAGGATCTAATCCACATTAGAAATGGACATACTTTGTTCCAGGATTACACAGATAAATGGTTGAGCTTTGTAAATTATTTCTATTTAAATGATTCTGCAATTCAAATACAAAAAGCTGAAAAAACTTACTCCAATTTACTCCAATATATTCTACTTTACTCTGGACAATCAGATTTAAGGTTTTCAAACACATAAGAAGATCACATAGGTCTAGTAACCAAACAACAGTTTAACATGCATTTCTAACAAAATAGCCGTATTTCAATTAGATTCTATGAGATAATACTGATAAAGAGTAATGGGATCAGCCCTAAAATCCAGTTTACAGAACATATTTACCATATGGCAAGAATTAGTGCCAGTAGAAATTCTTCAAGTAAACAACCAACATTTTATAATTGCAGCACTACATGTGTGAAATTCTGAACTATTAGGATATGCAAGTCATCAAGTGGAAACTGAACTACACTGTCACTATATTTTTGTCACAAACAGTTGAGCAATTGACTAGACACTATTCAGTGAAAATCTTATTCCACCCTCTCATTAAAACATAGACTCACAAACTCCTTTATGCTTTCCCTCCAATTAATTACTGCTCAATTTTCAATCTTCCCTTTCTGGGGAAGCAGATTGTTAGGGGAAATGATATCAGATTAGGGTTTTTTCTCTCTCTTTTTTCTATGATACTGCTGGAACCAGTGCTCAAACTGGAGGGTAGAAGTGGGATGGTTTCATTTCAAATTTGGCCAGACTCAATTTGGCCTGTCATCCATTTGCCATCTTTAGAACCAGGTAAAAAATGTTCTAACATGCTTGAATTAGTACACTCATACTCTGAAATAATTGCAGTCAGTTATCAATCATTGCTGTGACAATAAATGAAGTCAAACCCATTAATGAATGTGGCCTAATATTAGGCATGACATACCTTTAAAAAAAAAAATCCAGATATGCTTATTATGTAATTGTGTTGTTGAATTCTACCGTGTCAATGAAGAAACTATTTATGACAGTGGATTCTGCCACTCTTGCACACAGTCTTTTTATTAATTACTAGTGAACGGACCCAGCTTCATACAGGTTGGAATGGCCCTTACTTTGATACAGCGAGGCCTTCAAGCAATCTTACACAGCTGTCAGTGTTGGACTCATTGTGCCCATCCCATCTGAGTGAAGGCATGCCCACTGGAATCCCTAGTCACAGTGCATGCCATGGTGCATTCCTATAGCCCCCTAAGGGAGGGGTCTGTCCATCCATTGGGGGCTGCCCACAGCAGGGTGAAGGGGATAGGTGTATAACTTTGTCCCTCAGCCTAGTAACCCCCCCCTGGTTTCATACTGTATGGACTGTAAAATTATGTGCTGGTTAGGAAAGTCTTCCTCTAGTGGCTGAAGATGTTACTGAAGGCTTCAACCTCACAGGCACATTAAAATTAATTGATGTGTTTTAAAAATAAAATACGTCCAAGGTGCACACCCCTAGGGTCCCCTTAGAATGCATACCAAGTTACAGGTGTCTAGATTTCACACTCTTGGTGCTGATGGACAGAGACACACATTTTATTATTATAGGTTATAGCTTCATCAATCATCAAGCCTACCTGCTGATAATTTCTGATACTTTCCTACTATGAACCTTACCAGCTTCTTCTGCATTTCAGTTACAAAGTGACGGGTAACATCTGCACATGCATGGTGTCCCATTTCTAGACTGTTTGCTGTCTAAAGGTAAATTAAGGCCACCAAGTCTGACATCAGGCAATTTGATTTTGCTATGTGATAATTCAAAACATGCAACACGTTGTTTCATAGTATCGAGATTGTGCTTTCATGTTTAGTGATGAAATCTTTTTTTTAGCCAGAGCTTCTATTTTGCATGTTTTTATGTATGTAGCAGATTGTTTATGACCATTTCTCCCCAAACTGATTGTTGTTTCTCTTTTGTGTCACCATAAGCTGCTTACCCATTCACTTACCAGTTTCAGTGTGTCGTGTGTGTCTTTGTTGGTCATAGACTTGCCCCCTACAGACCTGCACGTAGAACAATCTAGTCCTTTCCTCTTGTCAGCCACATAATTTTTTTCATACCAGTGGTCCCTTGTCCACTGGTATGAAAATAGTTGAAAAAATATTTTCCAAAAATTTTCACACCAGTTTATTTCTTTGTTTCATTCCAATACATCTGGAAAATATTTATCCAAATATTTTCATACAAATTTCATTCCAATAAATCTGGAAAACATTTTTCCTCTTCGTGGTGTGGGACAACTCAAGCAACTGAAGCCCCAAGTCTTGGAGGAAGAGGAAACTGCTATCCAAGTGCCTCTGCAGTGACTGCATGCTTCCTCTCCCAACTCCGCAAACAGCACTGGCCTGGGTCAAGTGGCTTTTCACAATACGCTATAGCTGATAAACCAAGTTCAAGATTCTGTTGTTGATATACAAAGCCCTAAATAACTCAGGGACAGAATACCTAGTGGACTACCTGCCTCTAGATATACCCAGCCAACCTCTAAGATGTCAACAAGGCCTCCTCTGAACCATTCTATGACCAATAGAATATTGCCACATAACATCATGAAAGTGGGCCTTCTCAGTAGTGGTGCCCACTTTCTTAAACACCCTCCCCCAAATGGTTCAAGAGGCATATAATGTGGAGTCTTTTAAATGCTTCCTGAAAACATACTTGATCAGTTATAAGCCATAAGTTTGCATGAACATCACCATGGTGTTCCATTTTACTGTCTCTTATCTTACCTTTTTTGTTATAAGTTGAAATTTGTTAGTGTTATATTGCATTATGTATGTACTTTTAACTGTAATTGTCAATATTTTATATGTAAACTGCTTAGAGGTTTATTATACTAAGCAGTATGCAAGTAGAAATATAAAATAAAATAAAATAATAACACATGGAAGTATTACCATTATCCCAAAATACAACCTCATCCTGGTTCCTGAGCCAGGTATTTTAACAGAGCTATCCTCAAGTTTTAAGTCCTATTGCGTTGGAAGCTGATTGAGAAAATATACATATCTTTTGACCCTAAAAATGAAGTATGCTTCCTGTTTTATTCCAGAAAAAAATCCTGTGCCCAGATATAAGAAGTTTGGAAGCACTGCCCAGGATGTGGAAGACATGTTCAACCAATGGGAGGGAATGAGACCTCTATCCAATCCTAGGATTTTCAAAGGCTGTTACCTAATGATGCTAAAAACAGTGCATGCCATTTCATAGGTTGGATGGGGTAAAATGCTTAACCGCTAGTATGTAGATTATTTGTTGTTTGTTTAAGTGTTGACTTTCATAATCTTTATGTTGTTTCTCCTTTTATTTTCCATCAAATTTAGATTGTGAGTGATATGACCTTAAGGGTTATGATTTTTCTCTTATTAAAAAGATTACATGTCCAGAGCATTTGCGATACAGTGGGCTATAAATTAAAAATAAATACGGTAAGTACATTCTTCAAAAGAGGTCCTTGCTGATGTTGAAAGAAAGCCATTATGTTGCATGATATTAGAGTATTTCAGTCTATCCTATGCAGCTGCTGAGGCATCTGAAAAACATGGGACCAAAGATGTGCTGCCAAAAATAAATAAAAAGAAATGTTTCTAATCTACAACAACAATGGAATGACAAAGCTACTAAGGCTGGTACATCCTAGTACTATGAGAGCAAAGCATTCTTTACATCTGTGAAAAGCAGCTAAATTTACAGTTCAATTTAACTAGCAGTTCAGATACAGTTGGGACAAGATTAGCAATGTCAGCCTTGCTAATTCAAATGCATTACAATCCTGGATTACTATGGAAACCAAAAACAAGTTGCACCCCTATTTTGCCTGGTCTTCCACAATCTCTTTAACGATTTAAAGGTCCAAAAGGAAATGTCCCCTTTTCATATGTACTGCGGCAATAAATTCGTTATCTTTCCTAATGTAATATTCTTCAAATATTAAGGCCAAATAATACTGAATGGGAGCCCAAGGGATCAGTTTTGTTCTGCAAAATTGTTTGCAAGTTTGAACATAGGACAGGTGGGATGGGAGCATTCTTTGTGTATGTTTAAACATGAAACAAAGATCTCTGGATGGCACATTGCAGTCTTCTCTCTCTCTCTCCCTTTTTGCTGTAGCTGTTCAGTCTCAGCAAGGACTCCCTAGCTTTGCCTTGTTGTTTACTAATTAGTGGTGGGCTGGCTGCTGGGATATGGACTACCAAAGGAGGCTTTGGGGCTAGTCAACTTTTAGGGGTGGGTGACATGGGATGCATGAGCAATCGGTCAATTAGCTGTGGTGGGGAAGGAACCCCAAAGGCAATGTGACTGGCTAGCTGCACTGATGTATTGTGCAGGCGCTGGAGGTAGAAGGGAAATTGAATGTGAGGAGGGGAGAGAGAGAGCGCGAGAGCGCAAGAGAGCGCAAGATGGGACATGTTGCAGCACTGAGTAGAGGAGAGCACTCTTTCAGTGATGAGAAAAAGATCCATCCCAATCCAAGAACCGTTGAAATGGCCTGGTTTCTTGGTGACTGACTGATGAGGCCTTGCTTGGACAGCATAGAGGGGGAGGGAGGAGAGACCCAGAAAGGCCTCCAGCCCAGTCCAGTGCACAGCACCACCATCTGACGGGAGTGGGGAGAGCTCCTCCACAGCCCAGGAAAGGCCCCCAAATGGCCTCTGTGGTGGTGCTGCCTGGAGCCAAGGTGGCTCCTACTGGAAATATAGTGAAGATCACTGGCATATTGTGTTCCTGTTCATGTCAGTAATAGGTAATTGATGGATACACCCAACATATTACATAGGTACGAGGATTAAAAATGAGGTCTGACATTCTGTTTATTGAGATGTATACCACCTCTAAGGAATGCTTTACTTCAAAATAATGCAATTTGTAGATTACTGTCATTTAGAACATACCCACAAAACAGAATCCTTTATTAATGATTGGACATAGTACTGGAAGAAAGGGAAATGTTCTTTTGCCCCAATCCATTCCTGGAATACCCTGCACATTGGCAGAAGAAAGCCATGCTTCAACATGCACAGCAAGGTCTCTGCCATATTCCAAAAAAAGAAAAAGAAAAACCGTCATGCCATGATAGCTATTATCAAATGTACTCCAAAGGAACAGGAACCAGCAATGAATTCTGCAGGTTGCTTTTGTCTTTTCTCTGTTTGCAATTCTGGATGACATTGTACTATGAATTTGAGCAAACTGAACTATCAACTTATTGATGTAAGACGGTAGTATAATCCTCTAGTCCAGTGATGGCGAACCTTTTTGAGCCCGAGTGCCCAAACTGCAACACAAAACCAACTTATTTATTTCAAAGTGCCAACACTGCAATTAAACCTGAATACCGAGGTTTTGGTTTTAGAAAAACAACTCATAGTTGTCCAAACTAATTAACATCATTTGTCTTAATAGAAAAACACAATAACAGAGCTTTCAATGATACAAACAGTTTTTTGTTGGAAAAAAAATCAACTCAAAAAATTATTATAGTACTACATTGTACACATAGCCTGAAGGGAATTTATACAAACTTTTTAAATAATTAGGCACATGTATTTTTGGATAAGGATTCTCAACTTGTAATATGCCAGACTGAAATTGTATGGGGCAAGCTTTACCCCGGGTCCTTTCCCTGCTTCTACAGGTGTTGCATTAGTAAAAGTAAAAGTCAATTGTACTAGGATGAGCAAGATAAACAAGAAAACTAAACGTGCTTAACACATTTTAAGCACTTTATGTCTTGGACTGCAAACACTGCATTAGGTAAAAGTTTGCATTGGGCATGCTTTTGCACAATTAATGTGATTTTTGCTCTTGCATGCATGCTGATAATTTGTCAAACCTTGGCTCATACTCCGTTAGTTTGAGAGCAACACATGCAGCATTCAGGTCAACTGTTAGGGCTTTACATCCAAGCCATGCTCTGTGCATCATTCTTCAAAATCTTTTAAATCTGATAACAATGTAGAAAAGAATTCTGTAACAGGAATTCTAGAATAAAATCATTCTGTTCCACACTGTGAGAAAGAACAAAATCATTAGTGTTTTGCAGAAGGGGACAGTCTTTTCACGATCTGGTGACCAATGGCTTCGAGTGCCTACAGAGAGGTCCCTGCGTGCCAGCTGTGGCACCCGTGCCATAGGTTCGCCATCACTGCTCTAGTCTCTGGACGGCAAAGGACAGCTACTGCGAAATAATTGTAGTTTAGTGAAATCTATATTCTATTTTTTTCTACTGGTACTTTACTTAGGGGTACAGTGGTGACCACTTAAAGCACAGATAGTTCAAACCATAATTTCCTACAGAAAGCAATCATTAAGTTTACTGGTTATGCCATCCATCTCTTATACAGGACAAACCAAGCAGAGCGATATCAACATAAAAGGAGTTAACTGATTAAACTTTGAGTAGTGGCAGGCTCGGTAAAATATTTTAAGTAAGAACTGTTAATCAGAAAGAAAAAAATATTCTATTTTAAACTATACTGATAACCAATATGAACCTCCTACAAAAAGATCAAGGCACTCAAAGGCTGAATATAGCACAGCAGTGTAGGATACCACACTTTGTAGAGAATTATAGCATTTATTTTTCATTTCAGCAATTTTTCCCTTAAGCGGATGCACACTGTGAAGCTTTATGACAACTGCTGTTCTGAGCAGCAGTTCCTAGCATTTAGAGACAACGATTTTAGTGCAGTAGCCATGTAATTGTGAACAAATATTATCAGCAAGTGACAGTTAAGTCATAGCTGGCTTTGGTGGTGCTGCTTGTCCTGAATAACAGCAATGTTAAGCGTTCTTCAGAACTTGGTAGCAAATAAAATAAAACCAAAAAGAAGTGGACATTTGAAAACTAGCATCTTAGAAAAAGTATTCTAAAAAGGCAGCTCTCTGTATCAACCTCTGAATATATGGTAAGGTTTTATTTACCCATGTGTGCTATGGTGTGTTCAGTTGGATGTAGGAAATCCAAGTTCAAATCCCCATCTCACAGTCACAAAGCTCAAGGTATTTTTGGGAAAGTCACTACTTTTCAACCTTTTCTGCCCTCAAACGTTTAGTTAGGTTACAACATCACTCTGAGCTCCTGGGAGGACACAACAGATTCAGACAACACGATAATCCACACTCAAGGTGTGAGTATGGGTTGAGTGTGGGTTGTCATTGTTGAACTGTGGGTTATTGTGTTGTCTGAACCCAGCTGAGATAACAACCCACAGTTCACAACCCAACAACAAACCATGGGTTCTCTTCATGGGTTGTTCATGCTCGGTTCAGACAACACAATAGCCCAGGTTTCAGTAACAACCCACGGTTCAACAACAACCCACACTAAACCTCTCCTCCCGTTGACTGTGGTGTCTTATTCAGCAAAAACTTTTGTTTCATGCTGATTGGATACCACAACGTCTTTTTAATAAGCGTTTGTTTAAGTTGGCTAACTGCTGGAGGCATAATACCGCTAATGCTTCGCTTACCCACATGTTTTTGCAATGCCCAGTGGTTGCTTCTTTTTGGGTGGAGGTTACAGTACAGATAAATTTAGTATTAGATTGCTCCTTAATATTTACTGATGCACATGTTCTTTTAAATTATTTACCTGCTATGAAACTTATTACAAGGACAATGTAAGAGGATGTGTGGATAGGAACTTAGTGATCAATTTATTTTCTCACTTTTTGAATGATCCTACACAGTTCTTGGCTCAACAAATTATCAAAATACATTTTAAAATGCATATTTTGAGAGAAAATACTTTATACAAATATTCATTCATATATTTTTTAAATTTTAAATCAAAGATTAATGCAGAAACAGGACAGATTTATGGGTGAATACATAAATGGCACAGTAGCTATTGGTCTATTTCCAGGGACACAAACTGGAAATAGACAAATACGGTACACCCATCACTATTCAAAATCCACAAAATAACAAAAGATTTTGAAAACTTTCTCATCTACACTCGAAATGTATCACTTAAGATAGAGAGCAAGCAGCACAATTTAAACAAGCAAAGCAAGTTATTGTTCAATTTTCAAAGTCTCTACATTCACAGTTCCAGAATAGGGTTGAGAGAAATTTTGTTCTAGTGCAGGGCTCTCCAACCTTGGGTCCCCAGATGTTGCTGGCCTACAGCTCCCCGCCTACCCAGCCAGCATGGCTCATGGCAAGGGATTCTGGGAGCTGCAGTCCAGCAACATCTGGGGACCCAAGGTTGGGGAGCCCTGTTCTAGTGTAACAGTTAATGCTGTAGAGAAAATAATGTTACTATTTAAAGCAACAAAAAACAAAACATCTGTGTGCAAAAATAAGTTGAGATTATAAAAGAAAGAAAGAAAAGTGGCAATAGGGAAAGAACCCTGTAAAAAAAATATCTAAACCTTGCTATCAGTGCTATGTTTAAACATAACTACTTTATAGTTACCAAAAGAGGTCACATCTTTGGTGTGAAATACAGTGAAAAAGATGTTTTGTTCAGACAACTGGTGATGAAACACAAGTAATTACTTGATTTAAATATCTAAAAATCCTATAAAAACAAATTATTTATCTATTATTTACATAATTATTTATATATTATATATAGGCTTATTTATAAACTATGTATATGCAATTTTGCACACCACTTTAATAATAAAAATCCTTTCCATACCTACAGTTGTGAACAGGTGTACATACTTCTCTGGTATTTGCTCTGGTGACAACACTTACATTTTGAAGTAAGACATGGTAATTAGCAGTGCAATCCTATTTATGTTAACTCAGAAGTAAGCCCCACTGAACAGGGCCGGCGCTACCGCTAGGCCAGCTAGGCGGTTGCCTAGGGCGCGCGGCTGAAGAGGGCGCGGAAACGCTGCGCTCCTCTTCGCTGCCGCTGCGCCGCCCCCGCCAGGCCTCCGCCTCCCCACCCTCCTGCCTGCCGCCGCCGCCGCGCCTCCCCCCGCCCACCCGCTCGCTACCGCTGCGCCTCCCACCGCCATCGCCACCCCCGTTACCCCCCCAACCCCCCCGTCACCTACCTTCGTCGCGTCGCTTCCAGAGCCCCGCCCGCGTTGTTTTGGCGGGAGGAACCAGGGCAGAAGGGCTTAAACAGCCCTGTTGCCATGGTTTCCCCCGGCAAAAAACAGCGCGGGGGTCCCGTCGCGTCGCTTCAGGAGGAGGAGGAGGAGGCGGCAGCAGCAGCAGCCGCCGCCGCCGCCGCCGCAGCCAGGGCAGGGGGGAAGGTAGGTTGGTGGTGGCGGCGCAGGTTTTTTTTTTTCCCCTGCTTTGGAGGGGGGGGGGCGCTAAATATTTTTTCGCCTGGGGCGCCAAACTGCCCTGCACCGGTCCTGCCACTGAATATAATGGAACTTAAGCCCCAGTAAGTGTGTATATGACTTCAGCCTAAAAATCATATGTTGTGTCAGTAATTCACTGCCATTGCTGAAATTAAACATCTTCATTGTGATCACTCATGATATTGTGAGCTTAGCTCTCCTGGGGTCTCCACCGTGGTGCCTGTGGGCACCAATCTGCCAGTGGACACCTCTCTTGGTTCCCACCAGGCACTCTGCCCCTCCTGATTTTAATTTTATGTCTTAAGATTTATTTATTTATTTTAATTGGGAGGCTAGCATGCTGCAAAGTGAAGTGCAGCCTGCCAGCACCATCTTTATTTGGGTTCAAAACAGTGGTTTTGTGTTTTGGAGCTCAGACTCACTTCTGCCTTGTACTTGGACAAGTTGCTTTCTTTTTAGTATCACCAGTTTGCCTCCTAGTATTTTATGACCAGCCATGCCCACTATGGCAGCTATTTCAGGAATGAGCAAGCCCCTGGCAGCCATTTTGTGAGAGTGCCCACAACACTCTCTCAAACTTCCAGCATAGTGGCAAAAATCAGCCCTGGTGGTAAGGGTTGGCATTAGCATTGTCAGGCACCTGATGATGCCCAAGGACCAGTTACAGGTTGACTGTCAATCCTCAGAGCCTCCTGGCCCTGTTGCTGTCAATGCCTGTTCACCTGCCCTCTCCAAGTGAGCAAGCAGCAATAGGAGCAAAAAAGACCAATAACTTCCACACACCTTGCCTTCCTCCTCTGGGGCACAATGTGAATATGGGCCAAGAGAAAGAGAAGCAAGGTTATGAGTAGTGTTAAGAGTGCAAGATGAAATGGACACATTCAGAGAGAAAAGCCCACTGAGAGCATCTTGGCTAAGGAGCCCCCAAACCTGGTAATTCTCTTTATGTCTGGCCTAAGCCGATTTGGATATTTAAGGAATATTCATCCTTTTAAATCATTGCCCTGTTCCCCTGACCAAAACCATCAAATTGTAGCAAGAGACAGAAAGGAACTGGCAGTGGCCCTGGAGAGCTTGGCAAGAGGCTTTCGTTACTCTTTCAGATCGGCTCACTAGCCGCTTCCCTGGACCCACAGTGGGGTCAGTTGCCCAAGTTCAGACAACACAACAACCCATCATGGGTCCAACAACCCCTAGAAGGGTTGTTTACCACCCTGCGGGAAGTGGTCCAGAATTGCACAACACAATAATCCACCATGGCTTGTCACCCACCATGGCTTAGTACTAACAATAAATACATTTCTATATAGGTTATCCAAAAGAAACTATTTGCGACTACTACCCTGTGGGCCATCCTGCTCCATTAAAATCAGTCAGAGTCTTGTTATTGACCTCAGTAGGAGCACAACCGAATTGATCAAACCTAGCCTGTTAAAAATATTGCCTCAAATTTAAATTATGTTGGGGGAGTCTTGCTATAAAAATAAGTATCAATTTCTTTTCTTCCCTTCCCAAAAGGAACAGAAAATGCACATTTGAGTACAAACTATCTATCTCCTTAGAAAATGGATGTGCTTCAAGACACCAGAAAAAAAATCTGTTTCCGATTCCAAACTTTACATATTTGCTCAGAACATTGCCAAGAAAAGAATCCAAAGAATGTCCTTACATGTATACTACACACAAGACAACTGGTGAACAAACCATTGGATGACTTTTTTTAAAAAAGAGAGAAGATAAATTGGCATTTCTAACACAGACCTTTCCTCTAGGGAGCAACAACCACATGCCCAGGATTTTTCAGGGATGGTCTCCAACATAACTTCTTACTATTATTAGCAGAAAATATTTCCCCTACCCTCCTTCCCAAATCCACAGCTGTAAAACAAGGCTATGGAAAATGCTTAAGTGCAGCCACAGAGCTTACACGCCCAGTTTACAACACTCCCTGTATTTTCTTTACAATGAAATAATGAAATCTGATTTGCTTGAAAGTAATTTTGGAAACAATATTTTCATCTTGAAGGCCTCTTCTCTCTCTTTCTCCCTAATCCAAACTATTCAGAGCACATAAACAGTATACAGTCATGCCTTGGATTGAGAGCATAATTCGTTCTGGAAAGGTGCTTGTAATCCAAACACTCTTATATCAAAACGAAATCCCCCCAAAAAAATTTGTACAGAGATTTTTAATTTAAGCCGTACTACAGTACTTGTATTGCAAGACGACGCTTGTATATCAAGTCAAAAAAATTTAAATAAATATTTAAAATTTTGCTTGTCTTGCAAAACGCTCTCAAACCAAGTTACTTGTAATCCAAGGTATTACTGTAGCTCCCTCTTAAATTCCAGTATCTTGAGAGCCCTTACATTATACATTAGAATAGATTATGTGCAGTATCACCTAAATGAAGCTGAAACGTCAGAAATTATGACATCTGCGCATGAGATTGATAAAACTACATGTGTTCAGATTCACTAGCAATTTGGTCAAAGAGCAATATTAAAACACTCACAGTGAACAGTGCATCAAAGCGAACATTTTATATGCCTTGTGTTTTTCAATATTGTTTGCATCCCCTCTTTCCCAAAGGCCCAGGTGCAGACATAACATTTCCAAATTTCTTACCTATAGTTAAGAGATCAGAAGCATTCCACAGGCTTATGCGTCGCCCTCCTGTATATCTCTCCTTTCCCTTTCCATTTTAGCATCAACCATGGTGTGTAACGTTAATGCATCAATGTTAATGCTACCATTGCTATATTAATCGAGAGCTTGGAACTGAATCACAAACATTGGTTTATGATAACCTCCGTGAGAAGGCACGAAAAAGAAAGCCGGGGATGATTTGTGCAGTACTGAATATGTGCACAAATAGTACATGAGGACACTCCTGATTCTTTCACCATGGCTAAGAGCAGGGATGAACGATTCCTGGCAGGCCTTGGTAGCAGCCAAATTTTGTGCTCAGTAACCATTCCCTCCAAACCAGGGAAGGATAATGTCTTATATCCATTGCTGTGCTGGAGTTGGAAGAAGTCTTGCTGCTTCAGAGACCTTCCAAAGCCCAATGAGACTGCAGGGATGAGCTTCCCTGCCATTTTCCTGAGCTTGGGAGAAGGGCAGGGTTTGTGTGTGTCTACAGTCACATTATTTCTGAGCATCTCCAAAACACAACTTCAGAGGAGGAGGATTGGAATTCTATAGCAAACCCCAGTTCCACAGAAGATGTGGGGCAACCTGAAAATCCCATTGCAGGAATGCCTCACCTGCAGTCCCGAAGAACCCATTCAACCCCATCCCAAGCTCTGCCTTGATTCCCAACTCTCATCCCTCAGCTCTCCAGAGCACCAGTAGAAATGGACCATGTGAGATGCACAGAGGAGTTGTCGGAATGCCTGCCTAACTGCCAGAAGACCCCTCTGTCAAGGATCTACTCAGGAGCAAGAGTCTACCTGTGAGGAGGAAAATATACTAGCTGCAGACAATGAAGAAGCAGACTTGGCTGCAACTGCTGAACCAGGAGGAGGAGTTGATAGCATGTATATAAGCCCTCAGTCTTCTCCTAGAGCAGGGGTGGGCAGCTAGTAGCTTTCCAGATGTTTTGGCCTTTTCTCCCATCAGACCTAGCCAGCATAGCTAATAGTGAGGGCTGGTGAGAGTTGCAGGTCAAAACAGCTAGACCTTTCCTGAGCTAAAAAATCCCTTAGAGTCTTTGCTCCAGCTCCTTGCATGGATGCTGCATAGTAAGATGGTGTCATTTTGTACTCTGCTTCTCCCTATCAGCAATTACTTGCTACCCTTTATTATTTATTTTATTTATTATATTTATACCCAGCCTTTTTTCCTGCAAGGAACCCAAGGCGGCTTACATAACCCTCCTCCTCTCCATTTTATCCTCACAACAACTCTGTGAGGTAGGTTAGGCTGAGAGTCAGTGACTGGCCCAAAGTCACCCAGTGAGTTTCATGGCCGAGCGGGGACTAGAACCCGGATCTCCCGAGTCCCAGTCCAGCACTCTCACCATTACGCCACACTGACTTTAGACCCTTGGGTTATGCTGGCTCAGCTTGTCTGAGTGTGGAAAGCTAAGCAGGGTCAGGCCTGGTTATTACTTGGATGGCAGACCCCTCCTCTAGTTGCCTGCATTGAGCAGGGGGGGTTGGACTAGTCATAGAGTTGGAAGGAGCCTACAAGGCTATGATCTATGAAATCTATGAAACTGTCCCAGAATACCTATGCAGCGCTCCCCCCCCTTTTTCTTTCTTTAAATCACACCTCCAATTTCATATTCTCTGTGACTCCCAAAGGAAATGAAGCCTTACTACATGCAACTGCAGTTGCCCATATTCATCACATGACTTTTCCCACACTGCTGAAGTTTAGCCTGAAGGCCTTTTGCTTATGTCACTCTAGCTATGTACATTAATGATGCTAAATAAAAAGTATGCTGTGTGGGTGTAGCCCTGAACACAGTGGGAGAGAGAAATCCCATAAAAACACAATCCTCATTTAAGAAATTCCCTAGACCAGAAATATTGCAAAATTAAGGTGCAGTTTTCACCCACAAATAACTAATTTTTAATCACATCCTGTGAGTAGCAAGTGCTTTATTTGAGGCTTGCTTAATTCCCCCATTCACCCCTCTTCTACCACAATTTAAACTAAACCAGCAGTAACAACTGATTCTTCTGAGCTCGCATACTAATAATAAACATATAGACTGAAGAACTATGTTTTCATACATGGGGAGCTACAGAGCCACATACATATGAAAATCAGAAACACCCAAAGCTAGTCTCTCCTTCCAAAGAAATACCAAACATAATACCCAAAAAACATGCCCCACCATTTAAGAAACTGAAAACAAGCCCATCTCCAACTCATGCCTTGCAGCATTTCCTCTGATCTTGTTATAACTTAAGCTATATGTAAAGAAGTTGATTAGGCTAAATCAAACAGCTAGAAGCCATTGAAAGAGAGCCAACAACAGTTGAAAAGAACACAAGACATGGAACAAGGGAGAAAGAAACTGCTGCTGTTATTGTACTTCATAAATACACTGTTTCCTGAACTTCAGATAAAATTTTATACCTTATGAAACAAAAGAGAATTATAAAATGGCACTCGGTCCTTTTTGTGCAGTAATTATTAATGTGTCAGAGTAACCACAAGGTGCCTTCTCCACACTGCCTCACTTCATCTCAACACCTGAAGAGTGCCCCCACAAGCTGAGATCAACATTTTCCACCACATGGGAAACTTTCCTTATCCATCAGTTTTATCACACAAATGTCAATTTCACTATAGGAAACTATATTCAGAAGACCAATTCACTATATGAAAAAACGATTCAGAAAAATCACCTCATATTCCGAGTGCTGTAAATATAACTTTAAACACTTAAATACACACATATGCTTACTTACATATATTATATTAGTAATGAAAATTTTATCTGAAAAAAACAAACACCACAGAGTCATGTTTTTAAATCCAGCATTTGCTATATTTTATTCCATGCATGCTCAATGTGTAAGCAGGAGTTCATAGTATGGATGAAATAATAGTTTAACAGAGATTTCTGAGATGTAGTACAGACATGCCTTGGATTGAGAGCATAATTCGTTCCAGAAACATGCTTGTAATCCAAAACACTCTTATATCAAAACGAAATTCCCCCAAAAAAATTTGTACAGAGATTTTTAATTTAAGCCGTACTACAGTACTTGTATTGCAAGACGTCGCTTGTATATCAAGTCAATTTTTTAAAAAATAAATATTTAAAAATTTGCTTGTCTTGCAAAACGCTCTCAAACCAAGTTACAGTAATACCTTGGATTGCAAGTAACTTGGTTTGAGAGCGTTTTGCAAGACAAGCAAATTTTTAAATATTTATTTATTTATTTTTTACTTGATATACAAGCAACGTCTTGCAATACAAGTACTGTAGTACGGCTTAAATTAAAAATCTCTGTACAAATTTTTTTGGGGGAATTTCGTTTTGATATAAGAGTGTTTTGGATTACAAGCATGTTTCTGGAACGAATTATGCTCTCAATCCAAGGCATGACTGTACTTGCAATCCAAGGTATTACTGTACATGTAATTATGGAAGTATCTCAACTTCCTGGCAGGAGGTGCACAAGAAAACAACCTATAATGGAGGCTCTCTCATTCCATTTGCAAACTGCTAATCTTCCCCCAGGCATCTCTGCAGAAAAGAACCTGTAAGGGGTGATGCAAGAATATACTGCAAACATTGATGTTGATGCTGCTGCAGATGCTGATGATGGAGGTGAAGGAGGAGGCGGGGAGTGTTCCTTTGCAGCCCCACTATTTCTGAAGCCAGTCTAACATGTGCCACATTCCCAACTACATTGTAGGGGAGGAAGAAGGAAGCATTAGCATGCTTGAACACTGCTTATGACTTTTCAGTTGCCCAATACAAATGCAACCCAAGAAATAGACAGATACAGGCGGAACTTAGACAAAACACTTTTGGGTGTGTGGCTGGCAATTCAGGTCAGGCCTATTAACAGAAGCATGTACAGTATGTTTTGTTTTTTAAAACTAACATTTTAAAAATTTAAATATACCGGTAAACAAAACAAATCCAGTACCAACAGATAAATAATCTGTGTTCTTAAAATTAATTGAGATAATATGGTGTTCATAAATCCTCAGTTAAAAATTCTTTACCCAAAGAATTGGTATACCCAAATTGGTATAGATTGGGGGGGTGGGAGAGAGGTATACCACTATACTACATCAACATAATAATCAGATTGAATTTGTAGAAAGTTAGCAGTGTCCTAATTTACAATGCATGCAGTGATGTCTTAAGAGTTCTGAAACTCACTCACACTTCAGTTGCAATAAGATTTCCCCCCCAACTGAAAATATACTCTGTTCCTCCCTCCCCAAAACATATATAATATACAGCTCCTACCACAGAAAGAAACAGCATAAAAGAGAGCCTCCATTATTAGCTTATGTAGTAATTAGAATTTATATTTTTAAATACTTGAATTTGATATGCCAATAATAAATGCTTTTAAGAGTATCATAAAAATATTCACTCTACTTCTATTCATTTTGACAAAAAATACACTTAATAGAAGTTAGTAACTCTTTACTTTAGCAGTTGTATATCACTGATTTTACTCCAAGAGAAAAAACAGCATGTCTAAGTAAACACAGACATACTTCTGTCAGGATTTTTTTCCCAATCCCCCACCCCCACATACAATTGCCTATTCCTTAATTTAAAAT
Source organism: Shinisaurus crocodilurus (assembly GCA_021292165.1). Lineage (NCBI taxonomy): Eukaryota > Metazoa > Chordata > Lepidosauria > Squamata > Shinisauridae > Shinisaurus > Shinisaurus crocodilurus. Next base: position 93,351,702 of record CM037879.1, on the reverse strand, counting down.
GGAAGGACTCAATTTTAATACAATTTTCAACAGAAACACAAAACTGCAGTCATCTTGTTTCTGCACCACACACACACTAACTCAGTTACTCACTCACCAACATGACTTTTCATATATAACTCATCCTGAAAATAAATCACTGCTATAACTAGGTTTTGCATTTATGTAATGGCGATAAAGTTCATCCTTCCCTCCAGGCACTCATTAGACCTCATACTGTTTTGAGAATAATTAAATGAAAGTATTGTCTGATAGATCCTATTAAGCAACATGGCCAGTGCACATACTTCATCCAATAAATTGTTTCTAAAGTTCCTACAACACAGACAATGATTTTTCAGATACTTGGTATGCTCAGCAATTCGCAACCTACAGAGCAGAGCAAACTTGCTCTTTTGTACAAGGAAAGCATTACATGCAGCATTTGAAGTACCGTATCCGAAACAGGAAGAGTCTTCTCCGCCCTGCTTGTAAAAGACAAAGGGTTATGTGGGTTTGTACTGCTCTCCAACTCAAGACATTACACTTCTCATAAACTTTTGACAATTGTGAGAGGTTGCTAGTCTATGAAGAAAACCATTTAAAACCACCACCACCACCCAGCAGCACAGTCCTGCTAGCTCTACACAAAAGTCACATCACTGCTAAAAAGTGCCCTTACCTTTCAGACAAAACATTCTGAGACTGTTCCATCGAGAAGTGAAAGGGTCCTGTTTGCAGAGAGTGCAATGCACCAGTGCTAGGTACAGCTGTTCCCCAGTCCTCCCCATTCAAGCACACAGCCGGAGAAGCATGGCAACGAGCCAACTCCTGCTGCTATAGGAAGCTGCTGCCCAACCCACCGATGCTGCTGCTGCTGCTGCTGCTGCTGCTTGCTGCTGCTGACACCTCCCTATCTCCCACCTCCCCCTCCCCAAAAGCATTAAAAGAAGATATGAGAGGGGGAGAAGCAACTGTGCCTCTTCAGCCACGCCTAGCACAGTACAAACCTGAATATGTTTGTTTTATCTCCTCTGTCAGCATTTTTCCATTGAAAACAGATCATACTCATCAATTGGTCAGTATTAGGAAAAATAAATCACCCTTAATCCACCTCAGCTGTTCTCTATGAATTGCAAATTCTAGCTCTTTTTGTAATTGTTCTGGAATGTGTTACTTTTGAAGTGCTTTGTTTTCAACTTTTCACAATGTTTACGCACATGCATGGTATCAGTAAGGAAACATAATCAAGTACTAATCATTATTGTACTTGAATGTCAACCATGGACTCCTGCAAACCTAAGCTGTCCTGTGAACATATTACAACTAGGCATATGTACAAACAGGATTTTAGCAAATTTTAAGAGTTACTCTTGCTCCAGGGTAAATCCTACTGTTTATGTATATTACCACCTGAGAGAAAGCAGCTACCATTTTGACTCTGAGTGGATCTATACATATGTGGTTGGCCCCGTGTTTTCACATGTGAGTTGCCAAACCGCTGTGAAGCAGGGTGCATTTTGGATGGAAAAGTGGAAGGTGGGAGAGGATACTTAACCCCTTCTCTGCTATCTTTCCCCCACTCCCTGCAATCTGTCCCCAAAGCCATTTTACTTAGCTAAACTCATTCTCAGTCTTATGAGTCATTCATTGACCTGGTTCACATGTCATGCTAAGCTACAGTGGGTTGTTATTGTGGGTGTTTACAATGTGGCTTAGTGTGACATCTGAACCTGGAGCATTTTTTCTGTTGTGGGTTCTTTTTCACAAACAAACCACTCTGAGAACCCATGGCTTGTAGTAGGGTTGTCTAGAGTGGCTTGTTCTCAGGGTGGTTTGTTGTGATGTCTGAAGTCGGCAGTGCGATTTTATCATGGGTTGTTGGTAATGGCTAGAGAGCTGCCTGCCGCTCCTTGTGATCTTGCTAGTGCCACCACCATTCTCCCTCATTTCTTCTCAGCACCCTCTGCCTCAGGATGGATTTTTATTTTTTTCCACAGAAATCTTGAAGAAAGGAAACCTGAGAGTGTCCTGAATGCATTCAGAATTTTTAAATTATTTTTGATCCTACACAAATGCACAGGAGTGAATGTCCACTGCTAAAAATTTTGTGCGATTTCCCCCTCCATTTTACTGCTTTTATTTTTAGAAATCTGCCTCACTTGTCTGCCTTGAAATTTGCATATCTTTACCCACTCCCTGTTCTGCCTTGAAATCTGCATATGTGTAGCGATCCCACTCACTTGATGTAACCCTCACTTACATTTGACAGCTAGCAGTGAAGACCAGTGGAGGGAAGTGACAAGCACGGGGGGGGGGCAGGTGGAGCTGAAAGCTGCTGGCAGCTGGAGAAGGTGCTTTAGGAGCTGGTGTTATTACTTCATTAGAATGTAAAGCAGCCTTTAAAAAAAAAAAAAAAAGGTGTTCCCTAGCAAAGGAAGCATGGAAGTGGAGGATGAAATTGACAAGGGCATTGACAAGAGGGGGATAGGCTATGCCAGGCTCAACGGCCAAACAGGTGATCTTGTGATGATACTGTCCAATTGCGCAAAATTCCTTTTAAAAAAGGGGGGGAAAGAGGTTGTGAATGTGTTCCCGCATTCATAAGGGTTCAGAAACTTAAATCACTTTGGCGATCTGAAGCGGGGGGTGGAGTTTCCCTCATGAGCCGGCAACCCCAGCAAACCAATTTCAGAAAGGGTACTGACACAGGGAATGAGGAAACCAGTATTTTTTCAGCAAAGGCCCCAGGAATTCATGCCAGTAGCAGCCTGGAGGACTGAGAGGGTCTGAGGGAGAAACAAGCCATAGCAAGCCATCGAGCAGACAATCATTTATCTGGAGTATCAGGAGTAACAGACAAGCCACCCACCCACCACAGTTTGCTTTATTTATTATATTTATACCCCGCCTTTTTTCCTGCAAGGAACCCAAGGCGGCTTACATAATCCTCCTCCTCTCCATTTTATCCTCACAACAACCCTGTGAGGTAGGTTAGGCTGAGAGTCAGTGACTGGCCCAAAGTCACCCAGTGAGTTTCATGGCCAAGCGGGGAATAGAAACCGGATCTCCCGGGTCCCAGTCCAACACTCTCACCACTACATCACACTGGCTTATTCTCAGGGTGGCTTAGCGTGACATGCGAATTATCCATTGCCTCCTTCCTCTGCCCCAAAGGAAGCACTATACACAATAATCAGTGATATACAATGTATGTGACCAGTTCCTAGGATTTTCCAAGGGAAGGGGTTGATATGACTGCAGTGTATCATATGGTCTCGGAAACCAAACAGGAAAACAGCAAAAAAATGAAGGATCATGCTTTCTGACGCACACAATTTGAAACTTCAGGAGTTAACAGCCTTGTGAAATCTCCCAGGAAACAGCCCTCTTTGTAACTAGAAAGTAATCATGTATGTAAAAGTACAAATTATTTTATTCTGGAAAATCTTCCCAAAAGGCATCACTCCAAATTCATATACTAGTTACCGAGAAATTTTTTCAGAGAAAATTGTAGCAAATGAGCACATATATCATCTTGCAGGTCTGCTCCATACCCTAGTTAACAAAAATGGGATTTAAAAGTACAAAAATTCACATCAAGGGATACATGAGAAAAATCTTGTTAACAACAGCCTCTTTTTCTACACCCCTTTTGCAGAAACATTAGGTTCTCACAGCAGACTTTGGAGCAGATATTTTTCTTATCTTCACAGATTTTATGGGCTGTGAATGCAGCTCCTTTATCCCTTTTAGCTACTATGAGAGGAAGAAGGAAACAGCAAACCCATGGTGGTAGGAGAGGGTCCTTGGAACTGTGGCAGCAGCAAGGACAAAAGGACAAATATTTGGGTTGCTTTGGAGCTGTGATTTAGGGGCTGTGATGGGGTGAGGGCTTAGAGAATTTGCTAACAGATGTGTGATATGAAGGGCGGAGAACCCACTTCACTGAATAAGACAAGGATCTACTTCACATGTAATGATAGCCCATGGGTTGTCATGCACAATTGGGAGAGAGCGGGCATGCTGCCTGCAGGCTGCCCATCACTTCCACTTCTAATTAACAACCTACGATGAGCCCATTCATAGGCTGCTGAATGTGAACGGTGAACCCGGAGCACTGGATCGTTTAGCCTCAATGGTTTGTTATTGGGTTAACCACTGGGTTGTTCGGCCCCTAACCAACCCAGCCCTCCAGACTTTTGTATGTCACATTCAACAACCTATAAACAAGCCAATCATAGGTTGTTGAATAAAAGCGGAAGCAGCTGCTGTGTTGCAAGCAGTGCACCTGCTCTCTCCACTCCAGCTCATCCCCAACAGCCCATGAGTTGTTTAACTCATGAGCTGTTGTTGGGGGGGGGGGGGCAGTTACTTGCAAACTGGCCCTTTATGTCAGATGTGCTTTGATCTTCTACTGCCATTCTATTCCTTTCACTCACATCTTTATTCTCTCTGTCTGTTGTTCAACTCCCTCTCTTTCTGCAATGGGAAGGATGCAACACATATATGTGAGGTTTGAACAGGCTTTATCCCAGAAGCAGTATCCGGGATGTGTGTGCGTGTGCGTGTGCGTGTGCGTGTGCGTGTGCGTGAGAGAGAGAGAGAGAGAGAGAGAGAGAGAGAGAGAGAGAGAGATCCTTGTGGTTTTAACGCTGTTTTAAGAAGAAAAGGTGCACATTATTTGCTGTTTTGCTTCTCTGGGAAGTTATCCAAAAGATTATAATTTGCACATGTACCACAACACACACCAATGCTGGAGTAAGCATTTGGATGAGAGGCACAGGGGCTAGTGTTAAGACTAGTCTTTTTTAAAATGCATTAATTAATTACCTGAAAGAGAGAAATAACAACACATTAATGATGTTCCTTAGAGATGGTAAATTGGGAGCAGCAGTAAAGCCCAGTACAGAGTGAGAAATACTGTAAGTAGCCATTCATAAGAGGAAAGTGTGTGTGTGCATGAGCACAAGCATGGACAGTTTGAGGATAAAATGTAGCATAAGATTTGAGAGCAACAAACTTAAAATGCAATAAGGTTCTGCAGGGCTGAAAAGTTAGGATAAGATTTGGCTTGGTAATGTGGTCTCAGACATTACCTACAATTATGTATCCATCTCTTGCTTTGGAGAAATCTTCTGATACAAAATAGATGAGAATTCCTAGTCTGAGACTCAGTAACACGGAAGCATTTACAATAGTAGTGAAGGCTGGAGCTTTAGGAACACAGGAAGTTAGACTTTCTGGAATAGATGGTAAAGAGATGGTCAATCTCTTTTACCCCAACAACACACCATGGGTTAAAACTCTGGGTTCTTTGTCCCTCAACAATCCAGGGGTCTGGGTTCAGATGTCACATCAAACAACCCAGGATCGGGGCATTCCTGGGTTGTTTATGAAAGCTGATGCAAAGCAGAAGTAGCAAGCTGGTAGGAGGCAGTGCACTCACTCACTGTCGCATGGCCACAACCAACTATGGGCTGTTTAATACATACTTAGTTATTACATGCAAATTGGGTCAATGTGTCCCACAATCCTAGCTTACACAACTTTGCAAGTAGACTGTGTGAGAAGCCTAGGATTTCTATGATCTGAGACAGTCTTCCCCAATCTGATGCAGTCCAGACATTTTGGACTAGAGCTCCCAGCATTCCAAATCTTTCCTCACCCCACCCCCAATGTAGATCTATCCACAATTTCTGTTGGATGCATTTTTTTAGCTTTGATTCCCTTGATAAGCAAATGCTGAGAAGTTAACCCCTTCCAGAACGTGGGCATGCTCCCTATCCATCACAAGCAGATTCTGAATAAAGACCCCCAAGGCTGCAGGACAAAGCAATGAAGGGAACATTGGCAGTTCCTAAGTTTGGCCTTCCCGGGTCACATGGGTGTTTTTTCCTGAGCTTTGCATTACACCTGGGAAGTTTCCCTGGGCACAAATGGCAAGGAAACACAGTGTAGAATTCTGAGTGGCTATGCCACAACTATAGAGAGCCCTTTGACTACAGCCCATGTTGCTGTAATACCTTTATTAGGTATTGGCCTAATAGAGATATTACAGAAACATGAATTTTGGAAATTTCCTTATGGTCAACACATTTACCTTTCCTTTTTTCATTTTCTTTCTTTTTTTCTTTTTTTGCTTTGACTACAGGTTTCCCAAAGTGAAAGCTGAACATTTCCTTGAGGCAGTGTACAGCTTTATTGTTGGGGTAGCATTTGGTAATGAGAAATAAATAATAAGGATTTTTTAAAAATTATCTTGTATTTTATATTTTTGGAATACTTTGAAACACGTTACCCACCCTGAACTTTCAAAAATGCAGGATAAAGATGTAAGAGTGATCAGTTCAAAAGAGTGCTATATAGATATAGATATATCTTTTTGGATGTGGTAGTGCAACTTTACCCAGCTTTAACGCAACTAAGTTTTCCACAAGTAGCCTCTGGCTTTGGCACTACTCACCACTTTTTAAACAAAAAAAGTTGGTTAAGCCATAGTAAGACTGCATGAAGCCAATCCCCAGCCATGAATAAAGTCAGACTCAAAAACAAGTCAAACAAAAGCCATAGGGCATACGAAGGGCAATGCCTCATAACATTTGTGACAGGTCAAGGGAGGAATCTGTAAACTCATTTTTCCAAATGGGTTTGCCCAAGACATCCCTGTTTGTGCAAAGAGGACAAAAGTACAAAAAAGTTGAAAATGCAGGGCAAAAGGGAATAAGAGGATAATTAGTAATAGTTTTTTCCCCCCATGTTCAACTTTGTCAGGGCAGATTATGTTTCTCTTTGTGTTTTTGTTATTTATTGAAAGAACACATCACTATAGAAGAGAAGCAAACGTTAAGTGATAATATTGTTGCTGTCAAGATTTTTAAAATGTTGACTTCAACGATTTCCACTTCAGAACATGCTAGGTTAATTTATGTTGCTGAAGTACATTATAGATAAGCATCAAATTTAAGAAAAATAAATAATATATATATTTTAAATTCACTGTCCATCATCAGCATAGTCTTCAGGCAACAAGTATGTCATGGAACTTAGCAGAACTTTAACAAACATGCTTCTGATCATAGAATCATAGAATCATAGAAAAGTAGAGTTGGAAGGGGCCTACAAGGCCATCGAGTCCAACCCCCTGCTCAATGCAGGAATCCAGGTCAAAGCATCTCTGACAGATGTCTGTCCAGCCGCACCTTGAATGCCTCCAGACTGGGAGAGCCCACCACCTCCCTAGGTAGTTGATTCCATTGTCTTATTGCTCTGACAGTCAGGAAATTTTTCCTGATGTTTAGGTGGAATCTAGGTTCCTGTAACTTGAGCCCATTATTCCGTGTCCTGCAAACTGGGATGAACGAGAAGAGATCTTTGCCCTCCTCTGTGTGACATCCCTTCAAATACTGGAAGAGTGCGATCATATCTCCCCTCAGTCTCCTCTTCTGAAGGCTAAACATGCCCAGTTCTTTCAGTCTCTCCTCATAGGGCCTTGTTTCCAGTCCCTTTATCATCCTTGTTGCCCTCCTCTGAACCCTCTCCAGTTTGTCTATGTCCTTGTTAAAATGAGGTGCCCAGAACTGGACACAGTACTCAAGATGAGGCCTAACCAGTGCCGAGTAAAGGGGAATTATCACTTCCCGCGATTTGGAAGCTATACTTCTATTAATACAGCCCAAAATTGCATTTGCCTTCTTTGCAGCCACGTCGCATTCCTGGCTCATATTCAGTTTGTGATCTACCACAATTCCAAGATCCTTCTCACTTGTAGTATTGTTGAGCCAAGTGTCCCCCATTCTGTAACTCTGCATTTGGTTTCCTCTCCCTAGGTGCAGCACTTGGCATTTATCCCTGTTAAATTTCATTCTGTTGTTTTCGGCCCAGCGCTCCAGCCTATCGAGGTCACTTTGAATTTTGTTTCTGTCTTCCAGAGTATTAGCTGTTCCACCCAACTTTGTGTCATCTGCAAATTTGATAAGCATTCCCTGTACCTCCTCATCCAAGTCATTAATAAAAATGTTGAAGAGCACCGGGCCCAGGACCGAGCCCTGTGGTACCCCGCTCGTTACCTCTCCCCAGTTTGAGAAGGAACCATTGATAAGCACTCTTTGAGTCCGATTCTGTAGCCAATTGTGGATCCACCTGATAGTTGTTCCATCTAGCCCACTCTTAGCTAGCTTACTAATCAGGATATCATGAGGCACTTTGTCGAAAGCTTTGCTGAAGTCCAGGTATATAATGTCCACAGCATTCCCACAGTCCACAAGGGAGGTTACCCGATCAAAAAATGAGATCAGATTAGTCTGACAGGATTTGTTCTTGACAAATCCATGCTGGCTTCTAGTAATCACTGCATTGTTTTCAAGGTGCTTGCAGACTGACTTCTTTATAATCTGCTCAAAAATCTTCCCGGGGATTGATGTCAGACTGACTGGCCTATAGTTCCCAGGTTCCTCCTTCTTGCCCTTTTTGAAGATGGGAACAACATTTGCCCTCCTCCAGTCGTCTGGCACTTCACCTGTCCTCCATGATTTCTCAAAGATAATAGACAGTGGTTCTGAGAGTTCTTCTGCCAGTTCTTTTATTACTCTAGGATGCAGCTCATCAGGCCCTGGAGATTTAAACTCGTTCAGAGTAATCAGGTGCTCCTTGACCATTTGCCTATCAATCTCAAGCTGCAATTCTGCCCCTTCAGTCTGCATTTCAGGTTTGCCAGGGGGGTCATAGACCCTCTTTTGGGAGAAGACCGAGCCGAAGTAGGAATTGAACACTTCTGCCTTTTCTTTGTCTTCTGTTATCAATTTGCCATCCTCATTGCGTAGTTGAACCACCAGTTCTTTCTTCTGTCTTTTACTGTGCATGTATCTGAAGAAAGCTTTTTTGTTGCTTTTAGCATTCCTCGCTAACCTTAGCTCATTCTCAGCTTTAGCCTTCCTGACACTATTCCTGCAGTTCTGTGCTACCTGCCTGTACTCTTCCCCTGTAGCATGTCCTTCCTTCCACTTCCTATACGTGTCCTTTTTTGTTTTCAGGTCATCTTTGAGTTTATTGTGAAGCCACATTGGCTTCTTCTGTTGCCCTCTGCCTTTTTTCCTTGTGGGAATTGTTTGCAATTGTGCCTTTAAAATTTCCTTTTTTAAAAACTCCCACCCCTCCTGGGCTCCCTTTCTCGTGAGAGTCATTTGCCATGGGATCTTACTAATCATTGTTCTGAGTTTGTTAAAATTGGCTTTCCTAAAATCCAGGGTACGTGTTTGGCTACACTCAGCTTTTGCTTCTGTTAGAATCAAGAACTCAAGTATAACATGGTCACTTTCCCCCAGAGTTCCCGAAACTGCCACTTTATCCACTAACTCGTCTCTGTTGGTTAGAATCAGGTCAAGGATAGCCGATCCTCTAGTTCCTTCCTCCACTTTCTGTAGGAGGAAGTTATCAGCAGCACAGCTCAGGAATTTCTTGGAGGGGCCATGTTTGGCTGAATAAGTCTCCCAACAGATATCAGGGAAATTGAAGTCTCCCATTACTACCACATCGTGCCTCCTTGAAACACTGGCAATTTGTTTTTCAAAAGTTCCATCCTCGTCTTCTCCTTGATTGGGTGGTCGGTAGTAGACTCCAACCGCCATGTTCGCTTTATTCTTTGCCCCCTTTATTTTAACCCAGATGCTCTCAATGGGGCTGCCAAGCTCCTCTTCCTGTATCTCTGTGCAGAGATACGTATTTTTAACATACAGTGCAACTCCACCTCCCTTTCTGTTGCTTCTGTTCCTTTTGAACAAGTTATACCCTTCAATTGCTGTATTCCAGTCATGGGAGTCATCCCACCAGGTTTCTGATTACACAATTACTATATTCAGGATTAATTTTTCCCAATGCAATTTGGTCCTTCCTAGACAAACCACAAAAATGACACCGAATTCCACTGATTCTTTTATATCACAAGACCTGTTGCATATTAACTGAAGCCATTTTCTAGCAAGTCATTCAGAGATTTCATAGATCATAGAGTTGGAAGGAGCCTACAAGGCTATCAAGTCCAAACCCCTGCTCAGTGCAGGAAACTAGAGGAGGAGTCTCCCATCCAAGTAATAACCAGGCCTGACCCTGCTTAGCTTTCCACGCTCAGACAAGCTGAGCCAGCATAAGCCACAGGCCTGTTGTGCAGTGATTTAGGGCTTTGAAAGAAACAAGTAAATTGCATTACTATGCCAAGCAAATTACCCAGGCATACATATCTGTGTAACTATGGATATTTATTAAGTCAATGGAAAGCTAGAACTAAAAATGGGAATCCTGCCTTCCCAATACTTTGTTCTAATAAATTGTTGTTAGTTGTTGAGGGGAAAATGAGCGGTGTGTTTATTTTATTTATTTATTATATTTATACCCCGCCTTTTTTCCTGAAAGGAACCCAAGGCGGCTTGCATAATCCTCCTCCTCCTCTCCATTTTATCCTCACAACAACCCTGCGAGGTAGGTTAGGCTGAGAGTCAGTGACTGGCCCAAAGTCCCCCAGTGAGCTTCATGGTCGAGCGGGGACTAGAACCCAGATCTCCCGAGTCCCGGTCCAACACCCTAACCACTACGCCACACTGGCTCTATCTGGGTATTATGGTTGTATTCTGAATTTTGCTACTGATTTCATGTAGTTTTACATAGTTTTATATTGTTGAATAGTATGTTAATTCTAAACAGAATTACATCTGCATCTTCAAAACTCCAGCACTGGGCAACCTCCCAGCCCAATACGTGTTTTCAAAGGTGTCCTCCTCAGGCAGGAGACTACCCAGCACGGAGCAGCCTCAAACTGTTCAAAACCTTTGAAGATGCAGAACAAGTCCTGATGGAAAAAAAGGTTCTCCACCCCCGATGAAGGCACTCTTGGAAATGTTTTTATACTTAATATTGGACAGTTTCAGGATATGTGTCATTTATCTTGTATTACATTTTTGTGTTATTCTATTGTAACAGCAATAGATGACAATCGATGGATTACTCCAGCCTTACTGTGGTTGATCATTCAGATCTGTAAAACAGGAACAGCTTTTGGGGGGGGGCACATATTAACCTGGATAAATACACAGTACAAATGCTGAAATATAGCTGTTCTCAGGGAAAGTGTACCAGATAAAGGAATCTATAAGGAAAGTGTACCAGGTAAAGACAGTTTCTCAAATGGAACACAAATAATGCTTTTGTAACTCCATTAGGAAAAAAAACTTACAGAAATTTAAAAATATGACATTTAGGAATCCCCCAAGCCTGTTAAATTCATGACTTAAACTGTTAAGGTGTATGAATCTACATGTGTATCAATATATTTTTAAAACTTAAAGCCATCGTTGATGGCACCAAACCAAACCAAACAGCCATTCTATTAGAGGGAGACAAAATGCAAGGGAAGGAAGAAAGAAGACAGCCGCTATCATTTGAGATTTATACCAGTGGCAATAAAGCCTTCACTTTGCCCTGGGGATGGTCAGCAGGTGCAGCTAATCAGGCAAAGTATATTACTGAGCCTGACTGTGTTGTCTTCCAGCAGGGGAACATGATTTAAGTTGGTAATCATTAAATCAGCCCTGCCAATTTGAAAGCATCATTCCTTAACCCATGGCTAATGGACACGCTCTATGGCAGCCTTCCCTAATCTGGCGCCCTCCAGATGTGTTAGACTACAACTCCCATCATCCCCAGCCAGAGCTGGCTGGGGATGATGGGGTTGTAGTCCAACACATCTGGAGGGCACCAGGTTAGGAAAGGCTGCCATAGAGCATGTCTGATGGTGTATAAGAAAAACCAACAAAAACAGTGCTTTTATTAAATTAATAAACATACAATGTGGCCCTTGATATAAAAAAGAAAAGCACACACATTATGTATTATGCTCACTTTTTGAATATAAAGAGTTAATATTAGTCTCACTGGGCCAACAATTCATTGAAGACCATACCAACGCATTAAAGCCATACCTTATCCTGTCTCAGAGCAAAAAAGGCCCCCAATGCTGTTATCCACTCATGCTGAAAATAATGTCTTTTGATTTACAAAAATATTGGGTGTGACATCCTGATTATAACAGCACGCTGGCAGGCATAGCTGGGCTCAAAAGTTTCCAATGCTGACACAAGGCTGGTCAGTCCTGAAAGTATTCCAAATTTGTATTCCACCTTTTCATTTGCAAAGCTCTGTACAATCTTCTGAGCACTGTTCACCTAAGTAGGACCTTAACAGGAAGATAACTATTATCATTCTACAAAGTGGGAAAGGCTATACAGAAACTTGGAGGCATGTTGCATTGAAACTCAGCCTAATCTGAATTGTCATTTAAGAATTAACACCGGACCATAAGACGCACTTACCATATGGTACCCCCCAAAAAAAAAAATTTTTTAATCAGCTGTTCCGTGGGGAATCAGCTGAGAGGCGCCCTGCCCAGGAGGCCTCCGCTCTTCCGGACCAGCAGAGGAAAGTAAAATAAAAATAAAATAAAATAATAATAATAATAATAATAATAATATTTAAAAAAAAAAAAATCAGCTGTTCCGTGGGGAATCAGCTGAGAGGTGGGGGCTTCCCCCACCCTGCCCAGGAGTCCTCCGCTCTTCCGGACCAGAAGAGGAAAGTAAAAAAATAAAAATAAAATAATAATAATAATAAATAATAATAATTTTATTTTTTTTTAAATCAGCTGTTCCACGGGGAATCAGCTGAGAGGCGGGGGCTTCCCCCGCCATGCCCAGGAGTCCTCGGCTCTTCCGGACCACCAGAGGAACATTAAAATAAATAAATAAATAAATAATAATAATAATAATAATAATAATAATAATTTTATTTTTTAAAAATCAGCTGTTCCACGGGGAATCAGCTGAGAGGCAGGGGCTTCCCCCGCCCTGCCCAGGAGTCCTCTGCTCTTCCGGACCAGCAGAGGAAAGTTTAAAAAAAATTAAAAAAAAAAAATTTAAATCAGCTGTTCGGGGGGAATCAGCTGTTCCGCGGGAATCAGCTGTTTGGTGGGGGCTTGCCCCGCCCTGCCCAGGAGCCCTCCACTCCGGACCAGCAGAGGAAAGTTTAAAAAAAATTAAAAAAAAAAAATTTAAATCAGCTGTTCGGGGGGAATCAGCTGTTCCGCGGGAATCAGCTGTTTGGTGGGGGCTTGCCCCGCCCTGCCCAGGAGCCCTCCACTCCGGACCAGCAGAGGAAAGTAAAAAAAAAAAATAAAAAAAAAATTTAAAAAATCAGCTGTTCTGCAGGAATCAGCTGTTCCGCGGGAATCAGCTGTTTGGCGGGGGCTTCCCGCGCCCTGCCCAGGAGTCCTCCGCTCTGGACCAGCAGAGGAAAGTTAAAAAAAAAAATTATTATTATTATTATTTTTTACTGTATTCACTCCATAGGACGCACAGACATTGCCACCTAGTTTTTTTGGGGGAGGGAAGTGCGTCTTATGGAGCGAAAAATACGGTAGACAGCACTTTGTAACTTTGAGCTACAGAAATAATAATTAATCTCTCCAGTATTGTAAGTAATAGTGTTGAACCCCAAAACTCTCTGGGCTTCCAAACTGATGCAAACAAAAACTGATGCCAAACTGATGCATACAAAATCAAGAATAGTTTTAATTCATATAAAGCTATTCATATAATTCATATAAAGCTATTGCTATGCTGTTCCCAGTTCCCCAAGTGGTGAGAAATTCCAGGAGCAGCACTGCTGGAGTTTGGCTTCCTTTTGGAGAGATCACTGGAGACGTATGGCATTTTGTAATAGTCGATTTATTTACAATTATAAAAGTAGATCATAGGTAGGATGCAAGCAGTATCTGCACTCCTGACATGCAGCAGACCTGCTACCTCACATCAGCTCCTCAGAGAAAAGCACCTTGCACACCAACATGTTTTTGTTCTTCAGCTAACTTCTCTCCCTTGATGCTTCTGTGTGTCTATGGTCACACATGCTGCCCAGTTTGCACTTCTGTTCATGCCAGCAGCAAAACAAGCCAGGATTTAGCACTTAACCATAGCTTCCTGTGAGGGGCAAATAGAACTATGGTTAAGAGCTTACAAACAAACTAGGATTGTAAACCTAGTTTACAAGGTTTACAAACTAGCTTGTTTGTAAGCTAGTTTGTAAGAAACCTGGCTTCTTTGCAAGCCATTAACCATAATTCGCAGTTCATCCATCACAGGAAGCTCTGGTTAAGTGCTGAATCCTGGATTGTTAGCATGCTCTTGCAAAGAGAAGAGTGAAGCCAGCTACATGCTGTTTGTATATATCCTGCCATTAAGGCAGGATTTTTTGCTTAGTGTTATGTGTGAACTGGGTCTGTGGTACATGGCCTGGATTGAGGCTATCCATAGACTGCATAGGCTGTTCCTGTACCATACTACCCGCTCCCTAAGATCTGAGGAGGCTCTTCTCTGCATACCAACTAAAACCTCACTGAAACTAGATTTGTTGGGACTTGTCTGAGAACCTTATCTGCAGCCACATCCAAAGTGGAATTTCTTCAGGGAGGTCCTTTGTCCCTGGTCTGCTTGTCTTCCACTGCCTAGCTAAGACTTCTTTATTAGACAAGCTTTAATAATAATAATAATAATAATAATAATAATAATAATAATAATAATAATAATAATTTATTTATTTATTTATTTATTTATTTCTTACCTGCCTCTCCACTCAGATCGAGGTGGAGAACAACCATAAATATAAAATACATAACTAGTTAAAAACATAGTAAATATTATTAAAATATTCTTTAAAACCTTTAAAAGTATCCTAAAAACTCTTAAAATTCCACTGGGTAGGCCTTTTAGTTTGGCTGGTTAGTTTTTAACGGCTGATCCTGATTTTTTTTAGTTGGCTTTTATCTGCTGGTATTCTGTCTTATTGTCATTTTATTGATATGTAATATTGTTTTTTAAATGATGTAAGCAGCCCTGAGCAGGTTTTTTGGTGTGTGTTTTCTTTTACTGTGAAAGGGTCGGATATAAATGTATTTAAATAAATGAAAATCTCTTAGGTAAACACTTGTTTAGGTTAATATAAACAAGTATTTATATATTTACTCAAACCCTCAAGATCTGCCTGCAGTTTTCCAGACATACTGAACTCTGGCATAGGCAATTTACTCTAACCAAGCACAATATCTCATTTGCTTAGTTCATGTCTCAGTATTCATGCCTTAGGGTTGATTTTTTGCATACACTTTTCTTCCTAAATTACTGAATATGTTAGAAAAAATAGAGGCAAGCGTTAGGACCCCTGAATTCTTCTCCTGCTCGGATTTTAATCTGGGATGGAAAAGGCATTGCTCCTTCCCATCCACTGACCCACTCTACTCCAGCATCATTTGTTTCTGCTTAGTGATGACCAGAGGAGTAGGGACTCGGGAGGCAGATTGGGATCTCTCTCCCACTCACCCTTCCATCTCTCTCCTGTTCCTGGCACCTGAAATTCTGGGAAATTCCCAGAATGTTTGATCGTGGAGAGAGGGGGAAAGAAAAGAAAAGAGAGAACCTGATCAACCAACCAGTGTCGTTCCAGCAGCCACGCTGGAGGAGAAAGACATATGCAGCCACAGGCAGCAACTACCAGATAAGTGGGTTTGGGGGCTCCCAGAGGAGGCCAGCAATAATTTAGACACAGGGGGGTGGGAGAGTAAAAATGGTTTCCTAAACATTGCCCACTTTGGGTCCTAACTGGTGGTCCCAATCTAAAACCAAGCTTCGGGGAGCCTCCCATCTCTATCAAGAACCACTTTTCCGAATGGACAAACAGCTACACATCACATTCCATAGAATGTAAGTTATGAACTAGTTAAAACTAATATGCATGGTACCTATATAGCAGAATGCATTTTTATACAGGATTTTTAAAACACAACTTAATTGAGAATTCTGCCAACTGGAATGTTGAAACATATCTTAAAATTAAATGGTAACAAAACAAACAAAACACTACCCACAGCTAAGACATAAGCTAAAAGCAGCTTTCTAAAAATTAATTCCTAGATTATGAAAGCTCTTGGAATGTAATTACTTAAATAAAACATAGACAGAAAAGTATTAACATACTACTTCTAAAAATATAGGAAAGTAGTACTAATGCTGCTACTTTAGTTTTGAGTCTATTTTTTTCCAAGCATATTCCAAATATAACACACTGATAACAGTCCAAATAAAGACTGAAATACACTCTTGGAAACCACCAGAAGTCTAACCTATAGTTTCACCATGTCCAAGTTAACATTTGTTGTCAATACAACATAATTATCTAAACTATCCATGTGATTATGGTATTACATACCAAACCACAAGTAGTTATTACTCTGGAATTTTAAGCAATTGCTGGCATTAAAAAGATTTCAGTTTAGAAAATTTGCATCAGATGGATGTGTGTGCATGATGACAGGGGGCACTACAAAGCATTCCCTACAGTGCTGCAAATTTTACAGCAGAATGACAGCACCATGAACAGAGTCTGAATGGTTTTTATAATTCACTGCTATAGTTTCTCACTAATATTTACAGGGGTTTACAGTTTGGGCTGGCACTGCTGATTCAGCATCTGCCCCCTCCTCTCCAAGCTACCCCCTCACCAGCTTTTCTCTGGTAGGGAGGACACTGTGCTGACCCAGGACGACCCTGATTTAAAATGTCCAAGCACTATCCAACCCCCTGAGCCTTCCCTGCTCCAAGGCAGGCAGGAAAGAGCACCAGGTGGAGGTTACTGGTTTTGCCCTGCATGGCCAAGGATCTCCGGGTGCCTTGGCCCCACAGCTGCTAAACAACCTCGACTCCTGCCCAAAGCTTAGAGCTGGCAGGGATCACTGCACAACTGATGGGACAAACCTAACCCACCTCTGCAGCTTCAATACAGGCCTGTGGCTCATGCTGGCTCAGCTTGTCTGAGCATGGAAAGCTAAGCAGGGTCAGGCCTGGTTATTACTTGGATGGGAGACCCCTCCCTCTAGTTTCCTGCACTGAGCAGGAGGTTGGACTCGATAGCCTTGTAGGCTCCTTCCAACTCTATTACCGTAAATCTATTAAATCTATGAAACACTGGGAGAAAATCTGACTGCTCGTGATGCTCACCCATTTCATGGTTACTGGAACGGGTGAATCCTGGAAATTTCTATCTTGTTCTTACTATAGAAGAACAAGAAGGTTCTTCTATAGAAGGTTAACATGTAATAATCTCTGTTCTAATTCCGCTACATAATTTACACTTCAGCACTCTCTCAATATTCAGCAAGCTTCTCTTTAGGCTGTTTTACTCTAATTGTCCAACAAAGCATACCCATGATATACTAAAAACTATAATCAGTTAGTTTCTTTTTTCCTTTAACTAGTGATCTCGTCGTATTGTTTTATAGTGGTGTTGTATTGTTTTATGGTGCTCTTTTTAAACTTAAAAATACAATTCCAGTAAAAAGAAGAGGAAAAAAGAAATGTTACATGGAGGAAAGAGCTGTGATAAATAATATTATATTAACACATATTGGCCCCTTTCCCTTTCTGCCACTAGTGGAAAGGTTCCATGAAGCTAAAGAAAAGGGTAACTACCAAGCAATCAGCTATAATTCAGGAGAACGAGAGAGAAATTAGCATTGGAATAAGACCAAGAAGCCCAAGCAAGAGGAAGAAAAGGTAGGGTTATGCATGAATTTAAGCTTTCATAGTCAAAGCCCATTCTCCCCTCTCCCTCATTTCTCCCTGCCTGACAACTCCAGCTTTATCATACATCATTACCACCCACTGTTTTGAGAAACCTAAATTCCATAGCAACTCATATTGGTGTCATCCTGTTCAAGTCAATGATAAGCACGCCTTCTAAAAATAACCAGGTTTCTAGTAAAGGAAGCAGCATATGAAAGAAGCTCTCGATAAAATTTAGAACTGTGAAGTTTACTGAGAGGAGGCAACTAATTAATGAGATGAACAATCAGAGGAATCTTAACATAGATGGGCATATCAAATGAACCTGACCAACTCACCATATTCCCACATACCCCAAATCTGTGTGTGTACAAAAAGCATCCTCCTGTAAATTAATTTACAGTTGACTAGGATATCTAACAGACCACCTTCCCCTATATCAGGGCTCTCCAATGGGTCCCCAGACGTTGCTGGACTACAGCTCCCAGAATCCTTTGCCATTAGCCATGCTGGCTGGGTATGCTGGGAGCTGTAGGCCAGCAACATCTGGGGACCCAAGGCTGGAGAGCCCTGCCCTATATGTACCCAACTGACATTTAAGATCTTCAGGAGGCATTGCTGGCCATTCCACGATCAACAGCGGCACCCTCTGGGAAACCCTCACACATGCAGTTCAGGAGGCATACAATGTGATATGTTTCAAACACCTCTTGAAAACAGACTTGTTCATCCAGGCTTTCTCTGGTTTGTAATTAATTGCAATTAATCATATGCTATCCATCTTACTGTTCCTTGTATTGTTGTTATAGTTGGAATTGTTTTTAATCATCATCATCACCAGGCGATCACTCGTGACCGAGTAAGATTGTCTTCCAGGATAAAAGGAGGAAATTCTAAAGAAGATTGTGTAGACTCTAGCGATGGGTCCGTAAGTGACTGTGGAGGCCAATTCTAGATCCACACAGCTTCCCACAGTGAGGACACAGGTTACCAGATAGAAGATGGTCCTGTAAAGGATTCATTTGACGTGCTTTTCGCTTAGCACATTTCTCCCTTTCACCTTGCACTCGGGCTTCTTCAAAGTCCATAGAACCTTTGTGAAAGGCCAACCTCCATTTAGATCGTTCATGGGCCAGAGCTTCCCAGTTTTCGATGTTTATATTGCATTTTTTTAGATTTGCCTTATGAACATCTTTAAACCTCTTATATAGGCCACCGATATTCCGCTTTCCATCCTTGAGTTGGGAGTAAAGTAGCTGCTTTGGGAGACGGCAGTCAGGCATTCGAACAACATGACCGGTCCACTGAAGTTGGCGTTGAAGGATCATTTTTTCAATGCTAGTAGTCTTTGCTTCTTCCAGTGCACTGACATTTGTTCGCCTGTCTTCCCAAGTAATTTGCAGGATTTTCCGGAGGCAACGTTGATGAAACCTTTCAAGGAGGTGGGAGTGACGTTTATAGATAGTCCATGTTTCGCAGGCATACAATAAAGTTGGTAATACAATGGCTTCGTAAACCAGTGTTTTGGTCTTCCTACAAATATCCCGATCCTCGAACACTCTATGTTTCATTCGAGAAAATGCGGCACTTGCGGAGCTCAGACGATGCTGGATTTCACTGTCGATGTTAGCTGTAACAGAAAGATAGCTGCCAAGATAGAGAAAATGATCGACATTTTCCAGTATTGTCCCGCCAAGCTGGATAGATGGCATCACCAAAGGGTTAGCTTGCACTTGCTGATGAAGCACTTTGGTTTTTTTGATGTTAAGTGAGAGACCAAGTTTTTCGTATGCTTCTGCAAAAGCATTTAGGATAGTTTGGAGATCATCCTCTGAATGTGCGGAGACCACATTATCATCAGCATACTGAAGTTCCACAACGGAGATTGTAATTACCTTACTTTTTGCTTTCAGCCTGCTGAGATTAAAAAGCTTTCCATCTGTTCGATATATGATTCCCACACCAGTGAGAAGTTTCCCCTTGACAAGATGTAAAACCATGGCGATGAAAATGGCAAATAATGTTGGGGCGATAACACATCCCTGTTTAACACCTGATCCCACTTTAAATGGAGCACCATGAGAGCCGTTGTTGTCCAAGACCATAGCCGTCATGTTGTCATGGAGAAGTCGCAAGATATTCACAAATTTATTGGGGCATCCAATTTTCATAAATGTGATTTGTATTGTTACTGCAGTTGAAATTGTTTAAATAGTATATTTAAATGTGATTTTTAATATTTATATGTGAACTGGTAGAGATTTTATTGCACTGAGTGGTAGATAAGTATTAATAAATAAATAAAAGGCTACTCAATCTCATGGACAATTCCCCCAAACAAAATAGACAGTGACTCAGTTTGCATGTCACAATAAGCCACCATGAGTTAATTAACTTGTGGGGGTCCAAGACACACACTGGCCATCATTTTGAATATGCAAGCCCTGGCAAAGGCACACCATGACTTGTTGTGTCGTACAAACCCGAGTGTCGTGGGTTCTCTGAGGGTTAAACAACTTTCAGATTATCCAAGGGTTGTTTAACTCTCAAACAATACATGATGCACTCCTGCCAGGGCTTGCATATTTAAAATGGTGGCCAGCACATGTCTCAGAGTCCCACAGGTTAATTAACCCATGGTGGCTTATCGTGACATGTGAACCAGCCCAGTGTATATTGAAGAGAGCAAATTTAATTGAATATGGTCCTCTTTTAAGTGGTAAACTTAAATTTCTACGCTTCCAACAGGTAGTTCACACTGTCATTTCCCCTTGTGTATGAGCCTTCATGAGCATTCCCATAATACTGTATGTGCTCCTATAAACCCTAAACTGATATAGAATCCAAAATAGGCTTCAGAAACTACATTGAATTAAAAAGGTAGCACGCAACAGATACTTGTAAAATCAAGCCAGACCTTCACATAACATACAAAGTTGGCTTGATTTCACAATATACTATGTGTTTGATTAGCATAAGGGCATTAAAACCACGTTATTGTGTTCTTATTCTGCAAAAATCTGACCAGTGCCCAAGAGCATCTCATTCAATGTTCATTGAATATAACCTCATGAAACGCCCAGGCTTCTGTCCCTATTTTATATGGATCTGGGTCATTTGCATGTGTGAAACAGGTCAAGAACACAAGTCTGCTAATAAATCTAGTGTCCTACTAGACAGGACTACCTGAATCTTAAGTCTTTTAGGCTGCAATCACGCACACGTACTTGGGGGTAAGCCCCATTGAACCCGGAGTACACATGTACAGGATTGCGCTATTAATTGTTCTCAATTCATATACTCTTCAGTTATGGCCAGGGTGGAAATGAAGATGAAATAATGCCCAAATATCCTTGTCTAAAGGCCACAAGAACAGAATGTAATTTACATAGGACAGAAGTTTTCCTAATCTGTAAAAAACTATTGCCTTTAATGAAAATATATGGAAAAGGACCTGAACAATGTCTTCCAAACCATTTATATTTTGTGTGTACTAAAAATTATTCAATTTTTTTCCAGCAATCACCTCATACCTATCTGTAATTTTTTTCCTGCATTTTTTTTTTTAACATAAACCACCCTGGGAATTTCTACTGAAGGGTAGTAAAGACATTTCTATAATAAAAGGGGGGAAATAGCTTACAATACCCCAGTAAATTTAATGTGGCATTTAAACCAGCACAGCCTCAGACTCTGTAACCTTTGCGACTGATCATCATTCAGAGTTTTACAGTTCCAGTAGATACAACCTGCTAACTTGACAATGCATACAGTTTGTGGCCTAGGCTTAGGCATTCACAGCTACATCTGAAGTAAAAACACCCACAATAACACAAGAGACTGATCTCTTTTCATAATGGTTCTATCCTGGATTCATACTCTAGTATAAAAACTTTGTATTCAGGTCATATACTCTTCTTTTCCTCCAGTTCATCAACTATTCATCTCAATTCTGACCTGCAGCAAGTCATTTCAGTTTTTACCATCTCCCCTTTACTCAAAACTATTTTGCAGCATTCAAAACTATTTCAAATTTTACTAAATTCCCACAAGGAAGCATGTCTCCGTAGGAAGCAGCATTCACCACTTCACGTCGATTGTCACGTGTGTGTATTTAGGGAAAGTTCAGTTGGCTTCCTGGCACAGGTATAGCATCTGTACACGAAACAAAAGTACATAAAACTATTGTCACACATGGCATCTACAAGCCATGGACTTTTTTGCATGTTTGGAGCAGCCTTCAATTGTACATCTTATAATTCTGACATATAATCCACTCACTAAAATCAGCTGCACATTGCACAAACTTACTTGATCCTGATCATCTCCAGTATAAAACAGTCTACATATCCTTCCCCCATTCCTCACGCAAAAAAAAAAAAAAGAACCACCAAACCAAAACAAAACATGCATTGCAATCTCTATTATTAGAAGTGATTCAGGCTTTTATAGTTGCTGTCCAATTACAGGGGGGAAATGGTTCTCTCCTACCGCTCCTTACTGTGCTCTGTACAATGGACTTCTTTATTTTATATAAGTCTAGTGTACAATAATGCTACAATCAAATCAATGCACTATGTTCACCCCCCATTTCCCACCCCCCACATTACTGTCTCACTGTGTGAACTCTCATTAAAAGAAAAACTAGCCCTTGCAAGAAAGTCTAGTGGAAATGTAATGAACAAGGAGAACATAAATCTTAATGGGAGCCAACAATACATAACATACTGACTCATAATATATCACACATGAGCACATTTGCTTTGTCAGTTTTGTCATCCCTTTAAAACGAAAAAAAAAAAAAGTCAGCTGCCAACAAAAGATCCTTAAACAATTTTCAAAGTACTGAAGCAGAGATCTTCAAGCAAATAAACTAACATCTGGGTAACACCCTTATAGCACATCTTGATTAAAACCTCCTCCCCCGCCCCCTTCTTGCTTTTGGCCTTACATCCAAACCAGAGTTTATTTCTGTCCAACATCATGCAAAGCTGATGATCTGGTTGAACACTCAGTACAACTGCCAGAAAAAATAAAGATGTTGACTTGTCAGCATCCTTCCAGCATCTACAGTACATCTTCCTTTAAGATAGGGGTGGGCAACTTGTGGTTCTCCAGATGGTTTGGCCTACAACTCCCATCAGCCCTAGCCAGCATAGCCAATGTTGAGGAATACTGGGAGTTGTGGCCCTCCAGATGTTTGGGTCTACAAGTTGCCCAATCCTGACTTAAGGGTTGCCTTAAACTAAGGGAGTTAATATTATATCTGTACCTATACCTATATCTGTCTATCCAGGGCAGCCGCACTAATTTGCTCAGTATCAATCAGCACTTAACTAGATGATTCACTTGGCTTCTCAGATGATCTTTGGTGGAAAAATGGACCACAAATTACCAGGGTGACATGGATCCATGTTTTTTCTTATACTCTATCAATTATAAATAGGAAGGATGTTTCACAAAGAGGGCTTGTGTTGGTTCCTTTTTATTTACTCTAGTTTTAAAAAGCCCAACTTGCAGCTTAGGGCCAAACTATATATTACTTTAAAGACATAGCTAGCAGTTGTTTTAATTGATCACTTTTTAGCAATTTAAATTGCGGTGTGGGGGGGTCAATCTGGATAAGAATCACAGCATGGGCAAAGTTAACACTCTTCTACCACAGTAGAGTCCCAATTCGGATCAGGTCCCCTGTGCTTACTTTAGAGTAAAAAAGAAAAAAGTAAAGTACGGTAACATGTAGTTTGGTCCTTACATTACATTACAAGTGTATACCTGCCTTTCTTCCAAGGGCATCAGGCCAGTGTATATGTCCTTGTTTTTCCATTTTACCCTCGCAACAAACCTACAAGGTAAATTAGGTTGAGAAGTGATCAACTGATGGCTCAGTACATTTATGGCTCAGCAGGGATTTGTACTTAGGTTTCCATTGCCCAAGACCAAAACACTATCTACTAAACCATCACACTGGCTCTGACCAGGAGTCAGAGAGAACACTCCTGGCTGGCTTCTTGGCAATATTTCAAGGGGAAAATAGTCTCACATCTCCTTTGATCACATTACTCAGACCTGTTACTCTCACCTGGATTTGCTGTTCTGTGCCCTACCACACCTAGCACTAAGGTTTCTCTGCTTGATTAGGAAATTCCTACGCTGGGACTACAACAAAGTCAGGGAATTTCCCATACTTTGAGAGAGTCACCTTAGGGGCCATCAAGATACTGCTTTGAGCTCAGACAGACCTTGTAAAAAAATCATATGAGGAAAGATTATAATATTAGTCATCCACAGCAGTGCACAGGACCTGATACAAATCCAGGATACTGTTGCAGATTCATCCAGGAAATGTTATCGTCTTTAGGTAACATTTCCATATAGAGGCACTCATGATTGCTCCAAACATGGACTCCAAAATACAGACAATTACCAGGTTCACATGATCACGGAGTGGGACATAAGCCACAGTGGCTTATTTTCCACCCCCACCCTGTGTGTGCTGGGGAGATTTGCATAATTACCCTCTGCAGTGTGACTTGTGTCATGCAAACCTGGCCAGGGTACCTTGTTGCTGTTGGTAACAAGCCACCCAGAACTCATGGGCTGTTGTAGGATTATGTGTGGCTTATTTCCCCTCCATGATTGAGCAAACTGGGCCTATGGAAATAGTCCCCAGACTATTAAGCAAGAAATCTTTGCCTAATGCAGCTTCTTTCATTATACTACTTTAGCCAGCTATAAATGTTTACTTTGATTTGATTAAAGAATCAATAGTCCTACTCCTAAACAAACAGCAGCACTGAGTTTGAAATTAGTCCTGGTACAGTGCAAGTTGCCTATAATAGATATATTTGTACAGGATAAGTCTTACCCATCAGAACTTTCTTTTTATGAATTACCAGGTCACCATGGTTGTCACCATCAAGTTTGCTCCTTGAAAATTTCCCCCCAGGAGCCCCAGAGTTCTGAAAGCTTTGACCAAACACCTCTCCAGACTGCCAAAACCTTAAAAGGCTTTCCAACTTCCGAATGTAAACACAGCACAGGGCTGCTCAGGAGATGATAATCACACGTAATTGAATAGTTAGCTTCACAGAAAGGGGCCAGAATGCAAGCAGCCTTAGCTTGCCTTTTTAATTCAGTTCCATAAAATTGTGTATGATTTCTGGGGTTTTGGCTGGATTTAAGAGGGCACTCAGTATAATTAAAGGGTGCTTCCTTACTGAATTGCTTTACAGTATCCACTACTTATAAAAGTGACATAGTAGGCTTTGACTAGTGTTAGGGTCTGAAATCTCAGGCCTGATTTCTCTCTCTCTCTCTCTCCCTCCTACCCCCACCTCTTTCAAGCAGAACTTCAAAATAGAAGGCAATGAGGGGGAAATAGTCTTTGGAAGTACCTAGATGGGGCACAGCAGGTGATAATCCTGTTGGAAACTGAATAGTGCAGTTTGCTGGCACTTTTATTGTAGGATCCATAGAAGTACAGAACAACTTTAAGACAACAAGACATAAAAAAGAAAAAAAAATCCAGCATCCAAGTAAGGATCTGGCTGCCCCTGGGCACCCATGTGCCAAAAAACAACAACACACCCTCCCATCCTCACCTCACAAAAGAATTTAAAAGTTCCTTGCTACTCACCAGGAGCTCTGTGAGCATTGGTGGAATACTTTTTCACTTCATTTGTATGAATTCTACAATTTCCAGTGAAAGTGCCAAGAAGCCAACTATACAGTTTACAAGAGGGTTATCACCTGCTAAGCACAAAGGACCTGCCAGGAAAACCGTGCCAGATTATTAAAAAAAAAAATAGCCACTGCCATAATTGGTAACTCACTGGATTATGAATGATGATGATATGCTCTTTCAAGATCTGCCAAAATGGGTAATGATTACTTCAATATGCAGGAAAACCTAGTTTATCTGTACAGCCAAGACCTGATTAAATGCTGGGCGTGCTTTAAGTGGGGCAGTAAATAAAGCTTTTGACTACTCTTAAGTAGAAAATACATTTGAATGGTAGGAAAGAAGTAACAGCCAGTGTTAAGAAGCAAGGGACTGGAAGAAGGAAGGAATGTCCACTGCAAATAGCTAAGGCCAGTAATTCTGCCCATGTCAGAATGCAACACAACTTGGGTGGGTGGTTCTGATGAAACTGGGTAGGGCCATACTGTGCAAAAAGTATGTGTCACTGTCTGCAGAAGTGGAAGAGGCAAAGTCAAATGTTTCTCCCATGTTACACTGAAATGTATTTAACTATATAGCACAATATAGATTTCATAGATCATAGAGTTGGAAGGAGCCTACAACAAGGCTATCGAGTCCAACCCCCTGCTCAATGCAGGAAACTAGAGGAGGGGTCTCCCATCCAAGTAATAACCAGGCCTAACCCTGCTTAGCTTTCCACGCACAGACAAGCTGAGCCAGCGTGAGCCACAGGCCTGTAGGCATAACAACAGCTATTACTACTGCATATGTACCCTTGATCCCACCTTTCAGCACATTTCTGTACCCCTTCAACAGGTGGAGTAAAAACACACACACATTTTGTATCCTTTGCACTATGTGCATCTCTGTTTCACATACAGTAATACCTTGGATTGAGAGCATAATTCGTTCCGGAAACGTGCTTGTAATCCAAAACACTCATATCAAAGCAAGTCTCTGGCGGGCGTGAGCGGGGCCGATTTTGGCCCGCTCCGAAGCGGTTACATCCCTACAAGTTGTCTTGCAAGACCTTGCTCGTTTATCAAGTCAAAAAAAAATTTAAAATTTTGCTTGTCTTGCAAAACACTCTCATACCAAGTTACGTGCAATCCAAGGTATTACTGTACATTTCTCTACCCCTTCTCCAAGGATGTTTGTATAATAGGTGAACTTTTATAAAATTAACCAAATAGTCTTGCTATGTTATTTGCCCCTTTAGACTTCATCCCTGTTCAATTTCAGTGAAACCCTTGCTATGGGCTGGGTAGTTATCACAATACAGGTGCCATGTTCTGTTTCCTATTGGTGGGATTCCTAGGATGGATGATTTTGAGCAGCATAGTACAAAGCAGCAGGATACACTTATGAGGAAACACTTGTCACAGAATCCAGAAGGTCAAATGAAAGGCAGCTTGTGGAGAAAAAGGAAAGAAGGGGGAAGGGATTAATGAAGTAAAATGATAATAAGCAATAATAACATTAAACTATTAAATATGCATTAAAAAGCAAAAACAGAAAACAATTATCACCATTTCTGTGCTGTGGTCTGTAGGTCCAGCTCTCATCCTCTTCCACCTGCTGCCCACATATAGATGTGAGTTCTCCATCGCTACGAAATAACCTTTTTGTCTGCTTGGATAAGGTAGAGAAGTTTATCCAGCTCACAGCACGCGAAAGGGGTCCTGGATTAGTTTTAATCCGCAATGACTTTGAAGCACTCTCCTTTTTCATTTTCTCAAAAAAAATAAAATAAACAAGAGCATGCAACTGTTAAGAACGCGGTTGCCAGCCTTCTTCTTTCCCTTTTTCTCTACTATCAATGTTTCTTTAAACTTAATGAAAACACTTGCTCTGTTTAAACCTGCATGGAGTATAGAACCAAGTGGCTGTGCCTGTACAATTCTCTGGAGGCTGCTTCTGCCTACAGTACTTTGCAAGCTGCCAAGCAAAACACAGTGGAAACAAGAAAAACAGAATGGCACCGTGAAAGCAATCTTCAGAAGAGCAGAATAGGACTGCCGAGGTACACAGTTTTCAGCTTTTTCCAGCTTTCATCCAAAGTCCATCTCCTCTCCCCAGTATCATTCTCCAACAATACACTTGTAATCCAGTCTTTTTTTCTATCATATATATATAAAAACAACAACTACTCCGGTCAGGAAGACATACATGCTGCTAACAAGTTGCCAAACCAGGATATAAATTAGAACGGCTTTCTCTTTTCTGTGTAAAAACAGCACTGCCGCTCTGGTTCCTAAGACCATCCATCCTGCTCGCCCCTTTAATGAAAAGCCTAAAGAAATATATCCAGAAGGATTCTCTTTAACAATAAAAGAGACTGCCTGGCTATAGCTATCAGTTAGGATTAGGGCGAAATATGATAGGCTCCCTCTGCTATAGCGCCTCTGCTAAAGGCACGGCTATAGAAGCAACAAACTCCTCCTTTCCGTGGCAGAGAGCTAATAGCAATGCAAACTTCTGAGCAGAGAGCACAGAAGTACAATAACTCAAGGGCACCTCAGTCGACTTACACAAGAGGCAATAAAAAATCTCAATAAAAATAGCACATCATTCTCTGTTTAATACTGGGCATACATTACACACATGGGCACACATGGAATGGTTGTGGATAAGCGTGGAAATGAGTGTTAGTTTTATTGGTGGAGAGAACAAGAGCTGTAAACAAACAGGAGGTTTTCAACATACAACTGCAAATGTGTTTTTTTTTCTACTTAACACATTTTCAGTGCCCAGCTGCTTTTAAGAATCTGATCCTAAAGTAATATTTGCATGTTAAGGAATTTTGTTGACAGAAGAACTGTGGTTCAAAAGGGCAGCTCATGAATACATACCAAAAATCACAATACATCGTATATTTCTAGCTCAACACATTCTAGCATAAAACTAATGTGCCATTAGCATAAGAAATTGCTGCTCTAGTGAAGTTCTTCTCTGCTGCCTTTTCCTGTTGTACAAGCAGTTGCTCAGCCACTAGCGGACCAACCCAATAAACCTAAGATCTGCAAGCAGTTGCACAAATGGAACTTCACATGGATTCTCCCCTTGTACATAGTTCAGAACTTGGTTTCAGCTAGCACAATTTGCACTAGTGGAATGGCACCACTGGATACAATCCAACGTAAGCGCCAGAGGCCAGCGACACAGGTTTAGTCCCCAGTTCATGTGATCTATGAATATACAGTTGTGCAAGACAATTTCCAAAACTGCAGATATTGCCTTATTAGATTCAAAACAAAACAAAGTATTGCCACTTTTGTCAAGTCAGGACACAAAGCAGCTAAAACAAATTGCTTTTCTGGCAGTGAAGTGCCACCAGTTATGGTGTACTTGCTGTCTCATGAGATACACCACCACTTCAGCATGCATATGCATTCTTCCTCACAAAACTGGCTAAACAGCACCCTTCAAAAACTATTTAAATAACTCCTTCGCCCCTGAAAACGTATGGTTTTGTGACTCATAATGAAAATATAAGGTTCAACTTTCTGCCTGGGAAGCAAACAGCTAAGTACTGTATCAGATTACCTATGAATCAGCAAGGCACACCAAAGTGACCTTTGGCTCCTTGAACAATGGATTGGCCAACTGTCTTTTGTAAATAATTTAATAGGCTGTATTTATACTGAATCCCTTTTGAGGCAAAATATATACACACCACATTCACTCATTCACTCACATTCTCTCTCTCCTTCACTCCTTCTCTTCCTCCCCCGACCCTCACCACAAACCCCCTCCAACCTCTAGAAGTAAAGTATGTGGCAAATATATCTATTTACTTGCATCTACTAGTCAGTAGTCAGTAGTTGACTTTGAAGAAGCCCGAGTGCAAGGTGAAAGGGAGAAACATGCTAAGCGAAAAGCACGGCAAACGAATCCTTTACAGGACCATCTTCCATCTGGTAACCTGTGCCCTCGCTGTGGGAAGCTGTGTGCATCTAGAATTGGCCTCCACAGTCACTTACGGACCCATCGCTAGAGTCTACACATTTTTTTAGAATTTCCTCCTTTCATAATTTTCTTTTTGTAATTTTATCCTGGAAGACAATCTTACTCGGTCACGAGTGATCGCCTACTACTACTACTACTAGTAGTAGTAGTAGTCAGATAATTTCAACAGTACAAGTAATAAAATTAAACTGACTATTGCAATTAATAGATAAATATCAGGGAAGCATGAACTGTAGAATAATAATTTCTACTAAATTGCAATTTATGTGACAAGAAATCTAAAGTAGGAAAATAGAATCTTAGATCTTGCAATTAAATTTCAGACAACTCCTACTTGCCAGAAACCAGAATTTAAGTCAAATATTTTCAAGTAATGCTATTAATGGATACACAGCTGGAAATGTACATAACTGAACACTGAACTTATGATAATCAACTGAGAATTCAGTGACATTTATTTTAAAGCATGGTGTCATTTTGCCATAATATTTTATTGAAGGAGGAGGAAGATAACCCAATTTATTATGACAAGGTCAGTATTGTTATTAGGTCCCTGTTCATACAGATGAAGCAACAACTATAGTTAAAAGTCTGTAAAACTGACATCCCATATTTTATCTCACAAAAACATTTCCCATGCTATAGAAACAGAAGGACAGGAGGGGAGACAGAAAGACCAGTTTGCACATTTAGAGGGAATTAAAATTTCATGAAAATATGTTAGTTGTACCATATTATTTGTCAAACATAATTTATACAAATGGAATTGAAAACGATTGTATTTACATTACATTGGATTCTTTGTATTAACAAGTAGTCCCAAGAGGAGTTGCTACAATCTTCGGATACAAACCAGTCTGATCCTGCCGATGTTATGCACCTGTAAGTTCCATGTAATTTAAAGTCCCATTTATTTCAATGAGAGCGCTAAGCACATGCTTAATCTACTGAAATCAAAGGCCTGGCTCATATGTCATAAACCAGAGTTCTCTGGAACCCTGGCTTATTGAGATCAAGCAGCATGCTGGCGCACATTGCCCAATCACTCCTTCTTGGCCCCTCCTGCAAGCAGGAGCATCTAAGCAAACCACGGACGCACCGCCATATCTGAACCAGGAATTCTCAGAAACCGCTGTGGGTTTAAAGTGACGTACGAATCTGCCCCGTGACTGGGTTCAGTCTCCTTAACCACCCTACTAAACCGTGGCTTGCAATAGGGTCTGCTAAACCTACTGAGGTTTAGCGTGTTGTCCGAACCCGGATGACAGGCTAACCTTACTGCACGCCACAAGGGGCATAGAGCCCCTTGGCCAGAGTGACAAACAATGGCTGCTGCTCTAGCCATTGGGCTCTGGCTGATGACAGCTGGCCAAGTACTCCAGTGACACTTTGCCAACGGTCATCAGCATCCCCGTACGCTGCTGCTGATACCCTACCTTGGAAGCATCATGGTGGAAGGTCTGGGTGACTGCTGTACACCCCCTTCCCAAGCAGGAAGAGGGCATGCAGCAGCTCCCCCTGCCTTGCATTGTCGCCCCCCTGCCCAGGCACCCCCCCAGACTTACTTTATTTGGCGGCAGCAGCAGGCTCTGCCAGGCACCCCCTCCCCAAGCAGGAGGAAGCCACGCAGCAGACCCCCCACCTTGCCCCCCTCCTACTGCTGATTGTGAGCCAGCAATAGAAGGGGGCAAGGCACTTAGGCAATTGGCCATGCGCTGCCCCCCGATGTCGTTAACGTTGGCAATGTTGGGGGCAGCGCTTAGGCTGATTGGCAGCTCGTGCAGCCAATCGGCCAGAGGGCCCCCCCATCACTGACAGTCAGTGGCAGGAGGGGGGGCAAGGCAGGGATCTGTGTGGAGATTTGCCACATGGTCTCCTCCTGCTTGGGGAGGGGGCACCCAGCAGAGCCTGCTGCTGCCATGCACTCCTTTCTCACCCAGCTCCACTTGGGGCTCGGCGAACAAGAGGTGTGCAGTGGCAGTAGCCACCACCTTGCTGCCACCTGAGAATAAGGTAAGTCAAGGGGGCGGCTGGGCAGGGGGGGGGCGAGGCAGGATGGGAGGAACCTTTCTTGGGGAGGATGCGCCAAGAAAGGCTCAGAACAAGCACCATGGTGCTGCATTTCTTCTCGAGGAAATGCAGCTCCATGGTGCTCGTTGCCGTTGCTTGGTGGGGCCGCAACTCAGGTGATTTTCCAGAACCCTGACTATCATTGCATCCAAACATTCTTACGGTAACTTTCACTAGATTGTGCCCTAGCAATTTAAACAGAGCATTTCGTAATGTAACAGAGGATGGTAAACAGTATTTAAGAAAAGGACATGATACACAGAACAAGTATTTTCTAGTCCCATGTTTCTAGTCCCATACACGCTATCCTTCTCATACAGCATGCAAGCCTGTTTTAAAAAATCACATATATGTTCCCTCATACACACATATCCCTCTCCCTCTTATTCCATCACAACTAGAGGAGTTGGAAGCAGGCTACATAAGTAGATAATGGTCTGGATCCAGAGTTGTGCAGACCAAAATTCCTCGAAGTAGACACTTCTGCAGGAATTGATTTTTGCCAGTCCTCCCCTCCGCAGCCACGTATGCCCTCCAAATTTTGCTCCAGATGGTTGGGGGAGCATCCAGAACAACATGGGAGCTGAGTGCTGCAGGGAGAAAAGGAAATTGGAGAAAGTCACCTCTCCCATTCCGCCTTCGGGAGAGTCCAGCCTCCACTGGATCTCCACTCAGCAAAGAAAAGGAGCCCTTCCATTTACAGAACAGCAGGTCTGGATCGAACCCAATTATTTTTAATGCTTTAAAATCGGACTTCTTTATATTTTAATGAGTGGCTTTAAAAAATAAATAAATAAATAAATAAAACAGCCTTACAATGAAATTGTGGAGAGAAAGCCTGACCAGACATATACCTCACCCCGTCACCTGCATAATCTCTGCCTAGGGCAGAGAGGTCCAGTTCCGAGCAGACATTTGCATCTAGATCGAGCAGACATTTGCATTCACCTCAACGGTCTTCCCAAGCAGTCTCAGGGAGCTGCAGAATACCCACCCTCAAGCACCCAAGAGGAGGCGCCACAAACCCCTGCTGAGCAGAACCAGTTCATCCTGTCATCAGAGGGGAGGGTGGGGGTGAGAGGAGAGGGAGAGGGAGAGGGTAGAAGAACAGCCCAAGCTCCATTGAGGTTGTTGGGGAACAAGGTGCAGGAGTGCACGGAACGGGTCGTCGGCTACGGCCAAACCCAGGGACCTCAACCCCAAGCTGAGTGCTTGGTGGACTGCTGTAAGTCTGAATGATTTGCTAAGGGTAGGTTAGGTAGAGCCTACAGTGTTAGATAGCTAGTTCAGGTTCTCTGATGTCAAATAGTACTCTGCCTGTACTTTTGCAAGCCCCATTGACTCAGTTTGTATATTGCGGTTTCATGCTTCGCTGATTTTTATAGACTGCTTTTATTTACTGTGAATCCCTTATCTCCTTGACCTGCTTTGCTCAATTAAACTTGTTATCAACAAACAGCCGCTTGTCTGTTACAGTCTCCAATTCAGTGCTATTCTGGTGCGGTTGAACTCAGATAACCTGGGAGCCGCAAATGGGAGTTTTAAAGTGTGCCGGTTAACCCGTTAACTCCCGAACTCACGCAAAAGGACCGGTGGTGGTCCTTCACAGAAATTTAATAAATCGATCATGTTAAATTCTAAATCTACAATCTCAGATGGAAGCCATGATCAGGCAAATTGAGTTAAATCCTGCTTTGTCATGTAAAAGAAAGGAACTGTGAAAAAAATACGATATTTTTTTTAGGTAAAGCACTATAAATATGATTTGATTGGTCATGCATTTTATTTATTATTACGGGATTCCTACTAGACCCAGGGCCTGACAAGTCATCGCAGGTGCTAGGATTCAGAAGACAACAAACTGCGCCTTACCAGGATCACCACTGACCCACTCTGTGTGATCTTATACTTCAATTTTATATCCTGCAACTACGTAATGCATTTATTTCTCAAGTTTTGAATATTTATAAT
The DNA here is from genome assembly GCA_021292165.1 of Shinisaurus crocodilurus. NCBI lineage: Eukaryota > Metazoa > Chordata > Lepidosauria > Squamata > Shinisauridae > Shinisaurus > Shinisaurus crocodilurus. Next base: position 93,318,354 of record CM037879.1, on the reverse strand, counting down.
TCTAGTAGAATGCAAGCATACCATTTATTTTTGATCTTATCAAGAAACACTGTCCTGCCCAGTAATTACCAGCCCTTTCTGAACATTTCTAGGCACCTAGTCTATAAGTGAGTGATCTGTTTAGTGCCCCATATCAATTAATTTCAAAGAATTCTACAATGCAAATATAATTGGGGTTGCAGGTTGAAAAGCTTTATACTGTGCTCCTTATAGGGCCATCCCTAAATTAGGCAGAGTGAGTTGGCAGATGCTGGGGGTGGAGAGACAGGAAGTGACAGCAGGTGTTGGAAGAAAGCTGTGTGTCCTGTGCCCCCTAAACTAGCCTGCTGCCTTCAGTTGCAGTGGAGAGCACCACCAGTGTTAAAATAAGGGTCAAGCTACATGTTATGTTAAATATGCATCATGTAGCTCTATATGTGCGTTTTTTGTTTGTTTTATTTAAAAGTGTGCAGGAGCTCAATCCAGACTGGGACCACAGCATGTGGGAGGGGAGTTTAATTCTTCCCTCCTCTACCATGATCCTGATAAAGATCACTCCACCATGCGCCAATTAGGGTATGAAAACCACTGGTTGCAAACCAAAGGCTCTATTTAATACCAACCAAATGCTCCATTTAATACCAACCATACAACATTGATTTAAATAAGCCACCATGATTGGAAGCTACATAGTGCATCCCTAGAAGGCAGCTGCTACTCAGGAATGGAAAGTGAGCACTCAGTGTTCTCTACTGCACTGTGCTTACCTGCAAAAAGAATGGAAAAATAGTTTCCTATTCAGTTTTGTTGCAGAGGCTACCTATCAAGCTATTCAAGCCTCCTACTAAAATAGATTAAGTAAGTAAGCCTTAGAATCAAAGCACATGTGTGCATAAAACTGTGAAAGAAAGGGAGTGGACAAAGCAGCTATGGGGAGACTGCTCAAGATTGGAACTGTGATGAGAGGGGCATTCAACCTTTTCCTCCCTGCCAAAAATCCCCCTCAGATGCTGTTCGGTGCTGAAGATACCATTTGCTGCAAAAAAGCACCTTTGGGGGGCAAATAGTAGCATCAGGGGGTGATTTTCAGTAGGAAAACTGCATAGGAGGAAAGGGTTAAACCGGGGGGGGGGGGGACGACATGTTGCCCCTGCTGCCTCCCAAAATTGTAAAACCATTTTTTAAAAATGGCATGCAGTGTGGCCATTTTGACTTCTTCTATTTTATCCTTTAGTGCTACATTGCTACTACCAAGCACCAAAAGGGTCAAAGTTAGCATGGAAACTAGCTAATTTTGACCCGTTTTGCATTCCATATCTGGTCCAAATGCCTTTTTTTCCCAGCACCAGGTGGGGAGGCCTCCACACCTCTCGAAGTTGCGTAGTCCTGGGTTAAACTCACTCTCCTCGTTGTCCTGATTTGGGTCATCCTCCCCCTGCTGCACAGCTGCTATATAAGTAGACCATTGTAAGCATGTCCTTAACTTAATGGGCAAGTTCGCACGACAGGGCAACCCACCCTGTGAATAAAGTATGCAGTGTGTGTTGTTTGCGGAACAACCCAGTGTGCCCAACAGACGACTGGGCTCACTGGGGCTTGTTCTCCCCCTCGGCCCTCCAGCCGGTAGCCCAGTGTCCTTCGTGGCAGAACCCATCTTGTCTTCCCTCCCCGCTCCGATTGCTACCCCTTTTCATTTGCTGCCAGGTTGTTGTTTTTTTAAAAAATCGGAGCCTCAAAAAAGGGCAATTGGGGTAGTGACAGCCAGTGACAGCCCTTCCACCGATGCCCAAGCAGCACTTTGGAGTGACCGCCACTGGTTTGCCTCTTTTTTAAAAAAGCCCCAGAAATGTGCGCAAATGTCTCTGTATGGGGTTTTTTGGTCTTTTGCACTTGTGCAAGTGTGCCCTTTCAGCTTTCTGATATATGTAATCTTGCCTGGTCAATGCCCTTGACAGTTTGAGCTGTCAAACAGTAACAGATAGACGAGGTGAGACTGCATATAAGCTAAATTGCGAGCAGTTGACTGCTGTCAATTGCCTAGCTGTCAATTAGAAATAGAGAATATTTCATTGCTAAGGGAAAGCACCGGCAAAAGGGGGGAAAGTGTTAGAATAGGTGCACAAAAAGGGGGTGGCCTTAAGATTTTTGGTGCACCTACTCTGATGCTTTTCTCCCTTTTGCCGGTGCTTTCCCTTAGCAATGAAATCCTCTCTATTTCTAGTGTTGCACTGACACTTCTCCGTGCCCTCCACCTTTTAGACACTTCCTTGGATCTCCAGCTAGTCCAGAAAGGGGAGATCTTAAGGCCACCCCCTTTCCATGGTTCCTTTTTGGAGCTTACTGCAGTTCCCTGACATTGCTAAAAAAAAAAACCCAAACAAACCCTGAGAAGGTGGCTGAATGGGACAGAGTGAATGGGGCCACACTGAGGGGGGGGCATCCCATTTGATCCATCCCATTCTGCCACTTCTAAGGTGTTTTTTAAAAAAAAAAAAAACCTGTATGAAATTTGCACATTTTTTTGGACTGGGAAATATATACAGATTTCAAGGCTGGGAAGTAAATGGGGGGAGCGGATTTGCATTATATAAATATAATGCAAATCCCCCCCCCATTTACTTCCCAGCCTTGAAATCAGTGTATATTTCCCAGTCCAAAAAAATGTGCAAATTTCACAGACATTTAAATTAAAAAAAAAATTAGAGGTGGCAGAACAGGACGGATCAAATGGGGCAACTCCCTCAATTTGGTCCCATTCACTCTGTCCTATTCAGCCACCTTCTCAGGCTCTTTTGGCAGCTGCCAGGGAACTGCAGTAACGGCTCTGAAAAGAGGCCGGAAAAAGGGGGTGGCCTTAAGATCTCCCCTTTCTGGACTAGCTGCAGACTCGAGGAAGTGTCCAAAAGGTGGAGGACACTGAGAAGTGTCAGGTCAAGACTAGAAATAGAGAGGATTTCATTGTTAAGAGGAAGATCTTAAAGCCTCCTCCTTTTGGTGCATCTACTCTGCTGCTCCTTTTTCCCATTGCTGGTGCTTTCCAGTTGACAGCTAGGCAACTGACAGCTGTCAACTGTTTGCAATTTAGCCTATATATGCAGTCTTGCCTCGTCAATCTGTTACCGTTTGACAGCTGAAGCTGACAAAGGCATTGACCAGGCAAGACTACATATATTGGAAAGCCGTAGAAGCGCATTTGCACAACTGAGAAAGATTGACACCCCCCCCAAAAAAACCACCTGAAAACATCTGCACACATTTCTGGGGCTGAAAAATAAAAAGGCGGCAAACCAGCGACAGTCGCTCCAAAGTGCATTTGGGCATTGGTGGAGGGGGCTGTCACTGGCAGTGGTAAGGGCAAGGTCGTGAAGAGCGGCAAGGTGTTTTTGCCACTCTTGCCAAGTGGCTCGCTAGCTGATCCACACAACTCACAATGAAATTGCTCTGCCAGGTTCGGCTGACACTACAACCTATCATGGGTCGAATGACCCCTAGAACAAGCTATGGGTTGTCAAGAGAGGTTGTTGCCCAAAAACAAGCTAGTTACCCACGATGGGTTGCCATGTTGTGTGAACCCAGTCAATGTGCAGTTTGACCCTAAGAGCGTGTTCACACGACACAGGAACCACGGGGGAGCAGAAGTCCCCCACGGTTCCCATGTCATGCGAACACCAGCCAGGGGCGCCCCTGCGGGACGGCCACAAAGCGACCATGGGCGGTAGAGGGGTAAGCCCCTACCGCGTGTGGCCACCCTGCTGTGCGAACAGCGGGCGGCTGTCCCACGGGGGCCGCAGAGAGACAGCAGCCCAGAGCAGCTGGAGCTGCGGCCGCTCCGGTCTGTAGGGGCAAACGGCCCCTCTGGGCATCCCAAGCTGCTGCCCCCTAGCGCCGGGAGGCCCGCACTGCGGTGCGGGGACTGCAGGGTCCGCCCACGCACATGGGGTGCAGGTCACCTGCGGCGCCCCGTCGGACCCCGCAGACGGCCCCCTGGTGCCTCCCCCGCTCACAGCCTGGGTCGTGCGAACCGGCCCTAAGAGAAGCTAAGAGAAGTGAGAAAAGAGGAGAGAGAGTACCCAAAAATAGCACGCAAAAATACTTAGGGAAATTAGGAGGATCTGCTTTCTCTGTACTGTCCTGACAGCAACTACCATTACCTTTCTTTTTGCAGGTAACAATGTGGCCATCAGACCAGGCATTGCCAAAAGTAACAGCGCACTGCATTTTAGCCAGTCCTAGGCAATTTTCAGCAATTCCTCGAGCAGATATGGATGGGCATGTTATCACTTCAGAAGCCCCATTGTACATAGTGGGCAATATCCAATCCCTCCTGTATGCTAATGGAATCCACTGCTAGCACAACATGAAGCTAGCGGTTCTAAGAACAGCCGGAAACAAACAAACATTTGTTTCTGAAACTGGGCAGGTCAGCAGAGCTTGGTCTTGAACCAGAAACAATGTTTTCATTTGTTTCCAGGGTTGCTTTTTGAACTACTTTCTGTTGTATGAGTGGTGGGTCCCATTTGTGCAACAGATCAAGCAGGAGTGCAGCCCAGTGTCTCTTGGCTGCCATATTCTACGAGGCTTCAACAAATACACTCACCACATTTGCCATGACAAACATGGCCTGCCCTTTGGCAAATGCCAGAAGGAAAAAAACCTTGTTTCTAACTTTGAAGCTGCAGAGGTGAATAGGGATCTTCCAGGAAGCTTTGCGGTAATTCCCACCTCCTACGGTGAGGCGTAGGGGTGGGAAGCACACTGCCCAACTCTTTTTTCATCAGAAGTGAGAGACAGTAAAGGGGGGCTCATGGAGGTAATGCTCAGCAATAGATTTCTGAGTCCACTGCCAAGCTGCATCTGATGTCACTTCCCAGCTCTCTTTCTCATTAGAGAGAAAAGCAGGGAGGGGGGAAATCCTCCAGTAGTTGCTCAGCATTGCTAAACTTTGCTTGAAGCTGGAATGTTTCCCTCCTGTCCTTCCTGCATGAAAGGGACTCCTTCACAGAAGCTTGCTACTAGCCAGCTAGCAGGGTGGGGAAGGAACCTGGCAACCACAAATTTGGATTTAGCTAGCAGTGCCAGCCAAAAATTGTAGACCTTTGTATTTTATGTATTTTTACAAACATAAATAATTTAATTAAACATAACACCTCATGCTTTTAACATTTCTTTACAGACATGGTATAATTTCCACACATTTCAGCTTAGTTAAAGGGTTAAACATTTCTGTTTAGTGAACAAAACAGGTTCTGCATCTGGCTGATCTGTGTTTTCGGAGCTGCTCTCATGCTAATTTAATCCCTGCAATCCTTAAGAGTTCCATCTTTGATGATTCAGCATCGCAGCTGGTGAACATTTCAAAGATTTGCAATCATTGCTCCGAGGTAGTTTTAAAAAATAGTAAAACTATCTTTTCCATGATAATTCACTTCCTCAGTCATTTCTTTCCAGGCCTTCCAACAATGACATTGTTGGACAAAGACATTGTCCTGTTTCTAGACACAGACTTTCACACACACTGCCTGTAAATAGAGAATGACTGGCCAAAATGATTATCACTGTACTTGTTCAGACAGTCCTTTACGATAAAATAGTTCAGATTTCAAGACGCTTAGAAGTTTAGGTAATCCTGCCCCAGCAAAAGCCCGTATCTCTATGCAAGATCTTACTGTCCCACTGAATAACAGGTAATTTGATCCTGTTATTGAGTGGGCATGAGCAAGTCTCTCTTAACCTCTATTAACCATCTGTAAAATGGGAACAAATAGCAATCTACTTCATATAGTTGTTGTGAGGATGAACACTTATTCACATTGTTATTGGTTACTACTTACTACTGATGGCAATAGGATGCAGTTGCATGCAGGAAAGGGGAGGAAGGAAGGGAGGTTTCCCCTCTTTTCTATTGTCAGCTTATGAAGGGAAATAAGTGTGCAAATGGCACAGAGCAGACATTAACTTTTGATCTCCTAATCAGGATAATGAGATCCAGAGTGCCCTGTTTGCTAAAGCTATGTTAAGTAGACGCTCATATAAAAGCCTTTCATCGTAAATATCTAAAAGCTATAGTAAAGTCAGAGGCTGCCATTTAGTTTTCTAGCTTACAGCATGTAGCAATTAACATTGCAAACATAGGGTAAGGCCACAAGATGGCAGTGTGAAACAATTGATGCTTCCTTACTGCTACAAATTCTCTGAAACTTTGTCAACTAAACAAGACAAGAAGGCTTGGTGTAGCAGACAGCAACAACTCAAGTGCAGAATTAAAAATTGGAATACATTGAATCGTGCTGACAAGTAGTAAATTACACACACACAGAGAAGCAAAGGGCATCTTTTGAAACAGCATTTAAAAAATAATAAACTTTAGATACAACTTTAAAAGGAGGGGGCAGTAGAGGAGGCCAGAAGCACAACAACAATGGATAATACACTAAGAGCACTTCAAACCTGCTTTTATTTGTTCATTTTATTAACAATACTTATATACCATTCAGTATAATAAAGTCTCTAAGCGGTTTACATGGAGTACTTTGTCTTCCATTGGCCTGAAAAAGTCATGATAGTTCAGTTAAAACAGAGCTTCAAACACCAAGCATAAAACTCATACTGTTCATACTTTTAGACCAAGAGTGGGACACCTCTTTCATCTTGAGAGCCAAATTCAATTTTGGAGAAGCTCTTAGGGGTGGGCATAACTTAATGCAAAGGGGTTGGGGCCAAAGGCAAAAGGGGTGAAGCCAAAAATACCAAAATGCTGTATTTTGTATTGTAGCTTACAGCTCTTACTGCCAGTAAGTAAGCCTTTAGAGAGGCATTTCCTTTCCTTCTGGGAAGACCAATATTTTACCAAGCCTCATTCAGACTACATTGGCAGATACTGTTAAAAAGGGAATTTACGTACTTTACATGATAGGAAAGGCCATCAATTCTGCACACAGTTGTGCAGAGTTTTTGGGTGCTCAAAAACCTATTACATTCTGACCCACAAGAAGAAAACATAGAGCACTCAATAGTCCGTTGTGACCAATTTGTACAACACTTTGCAGAACAAATCAGTTATATCCATGTTGACTAGGAGGGCACCATTGATACAGGTCCAGCTGATGTAACTTTGCCCTCTGCTTGTCCAGTTATAACAGATACTTTTAAATTTGTACTTCCTGAGGATGTGGACAGGATCCTTAGAGAGGCAAGACCTACCACATCTGTGCTTGACCCTTGACCCTTCCTGGCTTATCAAAGTGGCGGGGGGGCACCCCCAAATTCGTAAGGGTAGTGGTAAACACCTCTTTACAACAGGGTGTGATTCTATCATGTCTGAAAGAGGCAGTGGTGACAAATTTGTTAAGGAAAGAAAGACCCTCTCTGCATCCTCACCATATTGAATAATTTCCGGCCAGTCTCCAATATTCTATTTTTGGGGAATTTGCTGGAGCTTGAGGTATGAGGCAGATACTGCTTTGGTCACCTTGTTGGATGATCTATGCCAGAAACTGGACAGGAATTGCAAGGCACACCTTTTGTCCCTCATGATGAGTCCCTCATGTACCCCACCCACAGTGCGCTATGCTGAAAGAGACAGGCACTTTATGTGATAACTCTCTCACTTTCAGCACAGCTCACTGTGGGTGTGGATGGTGTACATGGTGGACTCATCATGAGGCAGCCTTGACTGAACAAACACTCAAGTTCTACCTTCACTCACAACACTCCAATTCCTCCATGCCTTTTGCACGTGGCACTTCATTTCCCTAACATCTGCTTTCAGGCAGAAGCTTCTCAATATTACAGCAGGATGGGAGAGGGGGCATTTTCAGGGCAGAATCTGCAGCCGGAAGGGAGTGCTTATCCGTTCCCTTTCCTGCAGGGCCACCAATAGATCAAATGGAAGTCTTCAGGACCACCCCCTTCATTTGTTGAACTTTTGAATACCTTATTTTTTATTTGATATGTAAGACCATTTCACAACTTTAATACATGGTTTGCATGCATGATTTATCCCTGTCAAATAGGTATGATGAATTGGCATGCATGAATCTGATCACTCGCACCCAGGCACACCTTTTGTTCAATAGACACTGAAGTTATACATTTTCCCACACATTAAAAAAAATATGTGCTGGCATGTAGGTTGCTTTACAAGTCAAGATTACCTCTTTGTACTATATGTTTCCAATGCTGAATGGATAATTGACTAGATACCCCATGACAGGCACTCCCCAAACTCAGCATCTCAAAGACTGGTACCCCAGGAGATCACCTCACTCATCTCCCCCCTACATCTGGCCCTGTTTGCCTGCAGATTCTCCTGACTCATCTCCCCCCTACAGGCCTGTGGCTTACGCTGGCTCAGCTTGTCTAAGCATGGAAAGCTAAGCAGGGTCAGGCCTGGTTATTACTTGGATGGGAGACCCCTCCTCTAATTTCCTGCATTGAGCAGGGGGTTGGACTCGATGCCCTTGTAGGCTCCTTCCAACTCTATGAAATCTATGAAATCTGCCCCATACACACCCATTTTGAAAATCACTGCCCAACCCTACTAGGCTTCTAAACTAGGAATAAGCATGGTTGGGGGTGGGTGAACAGCCTGGGGAAGGCAACATTTGCAGGAGGGAATCGAGTATCTCTCCCTCATTCCTGTTATCTCAGTATAGGTGTCTTTGGAAATGTGTTCACAGAATTAATGTGGAGTTCCAGCCTAATTTTTAAGCTTTACTTGCCAGTGACCCTGTCTTTAGTTGGGTGTTGGGCCCAAACCCCTTCAGCAAGCCTAGTAATTAGATTTAATCTGATTTCTCTTGGAGATTTTTGCACTCAAAACATGCCTTTTGTCCAGGCAACAGTCCCAAGAAGAAGTACCACATCTAAGACTCTGCTGACTTAGTATATCGTGTTCCACATATGTTCTTCAAGACTGGGTGTGGCTGTGGCTTCATAATATAGAAATTGTCTGCGGGAAACTATCCTAGAGATTTTTAACCACAAATAACCACTCCCTTTCTTTCTAAAAAATACTTAGCTATAGGGAAATAGATTTTTTTTTAAAAGAAAATTATCTTTCTTCTCCATTGCCAAAGAAACTGAATCACACTGGACTTGAGATGAGTTGGTTATTTTCATCCTCTGTATGAAATGTAAAGTAGATGATTGTCTAGCAAACATTTTAATATATTTTTTATAACAAAGCCCCATTTTTTTAACGGTTGTAATGGTCTTGTCTCAGAATAAGCAGGACATGCATTACATGCTTACATAAAAAACGCAGCATATTTAAAATGAAACACTGTACAAAATGCTAGTTGTGAAGGCACAATATAGAACAGGGATAGGCAATCTGATGTTCTCCCATTGGCAGCATGGCCAATGGTCAGGGATTATGGGAATTGTAGTCTAAACATTTGGAAGGCACTTCTTATGATTAGAGTATTACTGTTGACTAACAGAATGGAACTTGTAAAGGATGGAAGATGGTGCTTACCATATGCTCTGTTGATGACTTAATGCAAATATGCTAATATTGTCCTTAAAAGTAGCCTGTGCTTTTCTTGCAGATGGCAATGTGAAAGGTTACACACAGGTTTGAGAAAAGAATGGGACATTTTGAAAAAATATATAATTACAGGAAGAACAGGCTGCTGATCTGGACAGTTTGAAGACAGATTTATTCTACTTCACGTAGAATCCGAGGTCTTCTAATAGAGAAAGTGACACCGTAAGACCACATTGAAGACCTTGCTCCGATGAGTCCACAATGAGCCAGTTGTCTAGGTAAGGAAAAATCTATACGCCAACGATCTAAGGAGGACACACATGACTGCAACTCATTTCATGAAGATGCGAGGAGCAGTGGAGAGGCCGAAGGGGAGCACTTTGAACTGGAAGGAGTCTTGTCCGATGCAAAACTGAAGGAAACGCTGACTGTCCCGATGCATAGTGACATGGAAGTAAGCATCCTTGAAATCGACTGACGCAAACCAATCGCCTCTGTGAAGTAGAGGCAGGGTCAATTGAAGCATGGTCATCTGAAACCCCTTCGGGGTAATGTAGAGGTTGACACCCTGGAGATCCAGGATCGGACAAAGCCCTCTATCCCTTTTCAGCACCGTGAAATACCTCGAGTAGAGGCCTTCCTAGAGGTGGTAAGAGGGAACCCTCTGGATAGCACCCTTCTGAAGCAAGGAAGTCACCTCTTCTAGCAGTGGTTGTGAGGGCTGTGTGGAACAACCAAGCAGTGGTTGTGAGGGCCGAGAAAGGAGGGAGCGCGTCGAATTCGATCCTGTACCCATGCTGGACGATCTTGAGGACCCAGCTGTCAAATGTTATCGTCCTCTAGGATAGTAGGAAGGAGGCTAGATGGGAGCCGAAGGTGGGAACAAGTTGCATCATGCTCACAAGAGAGTCAAAGATGACAATTGGAAGAGAGGTCACCTCCTGATACTGGAGGACTGGTACCAGGGCTGTTGATAAGAGCACTTTGGTACCGAGGGCTGCTGCACACGAGATTGACGCTGTGACTGCTGGCTGGGCAAAAGATGAAGGCTGTCAGAACCACTTCCTTGGACAATAGGTTCGAGTTGGGGTATCCTGCTTAGGGCTGGCCGGCAGCCAGCAGCTGGCTCTGCTTCTGGGAGTACTGCCAAAAGTCCAGCTGATCAGAATGTAGCAGGGAACAGGGAGAGCGGAGTCAGACAATCCGGAGATTTTAGCCAGTAAAGTTCTTACAAAAGTCCAAGGATCAAGCAAAGCCGTTGTCAGGGTCAGTCCGAGTAGAGTCCAAGAGTCCAGGGTTGAAGGCAAGGTTCAAGAGCAGGGTCAGGGATCAGGAACAAGAGTCAAGGAAAACGTTGTTTCCCAATACCCTGGCTTCAGTGAGTGCGTGCTTCTCTACTGCCTGCTGCCGGGGCACGCCCGTCCCACAGCTGGAGCTCTTTAGCAGCAGGCTGATTATAACAGCTTCACAAGGCCGATGCCCTGGTTTGCAGCCGGACGCTACGTCGAGGGGCCTGCATCTGTTCCTGCCTTCTCATTCTCCTCCTCTGTCTGGGACTCGGGACCTGCACCACCTCCACCTCTGATTCTGATTCCTCCTGGACTGGGGAACTCCCACGGGTCATGCCAGAGGGGCCTGCCAGCTCTTCAGCTGCCCGGTTGGCCCCGTCTGGAGCAGCAGTGTCTGAACTCTGCTCCTGAGGAGTGTCCAGGGCCCTGGGTGAGTCACACTCATTCTCAGATGAAGATTCCTGGAGGGGGGTCATGACATGGGGGCTGTGGCCCAAGGCCCAACTTCTTTGCCATCGTCCTGGCTTATCCATACCCTCATCTTTTTTGGAATTAAAAAGGCCTTCCCCATCAAAAGGCAACTCTTCGATCCAAGCATAAGCTTCAGGTGTCAGACTTGTTGAACGGAGCCATGCGTGTCTTCTGAGAGCCACTGCCCCAGTCATGGCTCGGCTGTTACAATCAGCTTGATGTCTGGCTGTATTGATCTGTTGACGTGATAACTTAGACGCCTCATCCTGAAAAACTCAAGCCAATTCCGTCTTGTCCTTAGGCAGGTAGTCGCATAAGGAGCCAACTTTCTCCCATAGAAAAAGTTGGCACCTTGCCATGGTAGCCTTATAGTTCGCCACCCGAAGACCAAGGGAGGAGGACGAGTAGATCTTGTGGCCAAGTAAGTCTAAACGGCGACCCTCTTTATCTTCGGGCACAAAATGCTTCTTCCCCAATTTTCCTTGCGCTGACTCAACAATAATTGAACTGGGTAAAGGGTGAGAGAAGAGGAATTTAGCGCTCTCTTCCCATACCCGATACATGCACTCCAGTCATTTTGCTGTTGGAGGAGTAGAAGCAGGCAGGAGATGGTGGCAGCTCTAGAAGAGGAGGAGCGAGAGTCTGATTCATAATCCTCCGGTGAGGACAGCCTGGACACCCTAGGAGGGGTTGATGCTTGAAGCACAAGGTATGTCGAAGGAGCGCCTTGAACAATCTGCTGTACTTGCATTGGAGCTGGAGAGGCCAGAGGCTCTGGAGACAGAGGGCATCCCAATGCCGCCGACGGTCATCAAGGAGAGAGGTCCTGAACATGAGTAGGGTCACACTGCATCCAATGTGGAGGTTCTTGATGCCTCATAGTAATAGTCAGGGCCAGAACATGGATTGCACGGGTACCTGAACCTCCAGTCATCCCAATAATAGCCCCGATGAGGGGGCATTGACCATTTGGATCGGTGTTCCCAGTCCGATGGTGGGGTGTGGGATTGGTACCAGTAATCAGAGCAGTGACTGTCCCTTGATTCCGACTGGTGGGTGCAAGGGAGAGGCCTAGGTGACACAGGGTGATCCAGAGTGTGACCCTGGACTTCCTGAGAGGCAGGATCCCGAGATCGAGGGTGATCCATAGCTGGAGACGCGTCTTGAATCTCCCCCTCAGAGATTGAAGTCGCGGGCGGTGGAGGAGGCATTGGAACCGTAGATGGAGGAGGTGGTGTTGGAACCAACTTTGTCTTCAGTACCGAGGATAGAGAAGATGCAGGTGCAAGGAAGATCTCGGAGCCACTGACGTAGAGGAGCTTTTAGCTCATTTGTGCTCCTCCTTTTTCTGCTTCCGCTCTACCTCAGTCTTCGTGGACCTTTTAAGCCAACTTTTTTGCCACTGAGACAGACAAGCAGCAGCCCAGAGTAGGAGGGTCTGTAATTACCAACTCCTGAATCGGCGGAGTGAATGGCCTGGCTGCAGGTGTTGTCATCACCGCAGAAGGGTTAGAGGTGTCCACCGCCTCCAGAGCCTCACACCACAGCACAGCCTTTTTTAGATGGTCCGCCCGGTGTCTCCTGGCTTGTTTTGTGAAAACCTGGAAGTGGGGGCACGTATCCACTACGTGCCCCTCCCCAAGACAGAACAGGCAGAGTGAGTGTTCGTCTGTCGGGGGCAACTTGCTGCTACACCGGACACACTTCTGGAAGGGTACCTTAAGATGCATCCACCTCGGAGAGGCCTCCACAGCCAAACCGAGCAGAAAGAAAACTAAAAACTAAAAACAAAACTAGATAGATAGAAAAAATGATAGAGATCAAGATGGAATAAAAAAAACAATGAGTTAGTGAAGCCTCAGCTAATTTCTCATTAGGAACGAGAAAAGTTCCCTTGAACACCCAGCCACAATGGTGGTCAAAGAGGAATTGAGGGAATAGGCGGGAACCCGTGGGAGAATGCTCAGTGAGACAGTGGGGGAAGGGTTCCCGCCTATTTTTCCTCAGTTTTAGAAGTTTCCTGAAGAGTCTCAGCACAGAAGGATACCATGGTCAATGATATCAAAAGCTGCTGAAAAGTTCAGGAGATCCAACAGAGTCACACATTCTCCATCCATTCCCTGGCATAAGTCACCCACTAGTTTCTGTCTCACCCATTCTCCATCCATTCCCCAGCAGAAGCCACCCACCAGTTTCTGTCCCGAATGCAGGCAAGAAGCCTGGTGTGTATTACTGAGACTTGGGTTGGTGAGCTGGGTGGGGCTGGTGTGACTCAGTTCTGCCCACCTGGATACTCAGTGCAGCACCAGACTACAATGGATGTAAATCATCAGTGTCATCCAAAAGTGCCTGCAGTGACATGAAACAACCTACTCCAAGACCTTGCTCAAAAATGGTAGTGTGGAGAGAAAGCTGGACCACACACACACACACACCGCCACCTGCATGATCTCTGCCTAGGGCAGAGATAGTTCTGTTCCAAGCAGTCATTTGCATCAGCCTACACTTGCATTCACCTCAATGGGACACATCTGCATACACGTCAGTGGTTTCCCCTGGCAGTCTCAAAGAGCTGCAAAACACCCTGAAGCACCCAAGGGGCTCCAGGATCCGCCCGGCAGTCTCAAAGAGCTGCCAAGTACCCTCAAGCAGCAAGGGGCACCAGGATCCTGGCAGGAAAAGCTGGTTCCGCCTGTCAGCAGAAAGGGAAGGGGAGCGAAGAGAGGGGATAAAAGAGGGTCATTGAACCCCGGTAGGTTGTTGGAGGCAAGGTGCAGAACTGCACGGAACTGGTCCGTGACTCCGGTCAGGACGAAGAAATTCCACCCCGAGCAGGGCACTCGGCAACCAGCTGTAAGTCTGAACAACTTGCGGTGAGACTCTTTCTAGGAACTTGGGTCTTTTAAGGTCAACACTGTCTATGCCTTTCTGCAAGCCTCCTTTCGGCTGAATGTGGATTGGAGCTACACGCTCCATTAAGTTTTATAGACTGTTCTTGTTTACGGTGGAGTTCTTATCTGTATGTTTTGCTACACTCCATTAAAAGTGATATAAATTCTTTTTGCATGCTGCCTTAAGCTTTTCGCTCAGTGCCTATTGGTAGCGGTTACTCTCCATTCAGCTGGGGACCGCTTAAAGGGACTTTTCTCAGTGCCGGTTAACCCGTTAACTCCTGAACTTGCGCAAAGGAACGGTGGTGGTCCTTCACAGGTAGATTTGAAACTGAGCAATAATTCTCCATAGCCAATGGATCTAGACCTGGCTTCTTCAAGAGTGGTTTCACTACTGCCTCCTTCAGGACCACCAGAACAACCCCATCCTTTAATGAGGCATTGACCATATTATAAACCCAGCCCTGGAGGTTTAATTACCCAGGAAGAGCAAGGATCTAAAGAGCAAATGGTAGGCTTCAGTCCTTCAAGCAACTTGTCAACTTCTTGTATTTTAAGAATTTCCTTTCCATCTGTAGCATGAACAAAGCAGGGAAGTCAGCCAATAAAAATGTACTCTGAGATGGATGGTGATGCTGGTGGCAGCAAATACAGTCATATTTAAAACCATCACTATTTATAATAATGTATTTTTATCTGAAGGTGCGGGGGGGGACCAAGGCAATACACACACACACACACACACCAGTCATTTTATGTCATTATTATCACACACGAAAATGCATCTTCCAAATGAGACAAATTGTTTTATTCATGCACTGCTTCCTCATATAAATAAATAGTATTGACCTTTCAAGTACAAAAAGACTCTTCACAGTTTTTGACTGCTTACAATGGGGGGGGGGGGAATGTTTCAATCCAAGGATCTTTTTCACACAACCAAATACAGAGCTCCTCCCAGTGAAGCCTTTCTTTGGAGAACAGCAATAAAAGCAAATGGCAGTTGGCTAAAGAAGCTTTCCTTATTATGGTTTAAAGTGATGGGCCTGGACATCAAAATAGAATGTGTTACAGATGTTTATACAGTTCCCCTTCTACCCCCCTCTTCTAGCTCTCACGTACCTGGTAGATCATCGTACGAGCCCTCCTGTCTTGTGTTGCTGCTATTTAACACCAGATAGGTCCACAATAAGACCATACTCATTCACAACTTAATCATGGATGAGAAGGCCGATCTGGTGTGTATTACTGAGACTTGGGTTGGTGAGCTGGGTGGGGCTGGTGTGACTCAGTTCTGCCCACCTGGATACTCAGTGCAGCACCAGAATAGGCTGGGGGGGGGGGGGAAGCTGCCGTGATTCACAGAACTTCCCCCTCTCTTACCAGGAAACCACTCCACCTTGGAGCAGGCCTTGGTTGCACCTGGTGCTGGGGCATAGAGACAGATTGGGGCTGCTGCTGGTGTACCGCCCACCCTGCTGCCCAGAAACCTCCCTGACCAAGGTGGCCTCAAGTGTGGTGTTGGAGGAACCCAGGATGGGTTATGTTATGTTCCATGAATGTTTCAGGAAATTGA
This sequence comes from Shinisaurus crocodilurus, assembly GCA_021292165.1. Classification (NCBI taxonomy): domain Eukaryota; kingdom Metazoa; phylum Chordata; class Lepidosauria; order Squamata; family Shinisauridae; genus Shinisaurus; species Shinisaurus crocodilurus. The sequence continues at coordinate 93,302,658 of CM037879.1, read as the reverse complement.
TTGATGTTGCATATGATTATTTGATTGTGGATGGGGATTTTAATGAAGTTTTAAACCCATTGTTGGATAGAAATACACCTGCCCCTAAGAAGTAAACGATGGTGAGACTTACATTTCAGGCTTATATGGCTGAATTTGGCTTGATTGATGTATGGAGAGCTTTGCACCCTCTCGAAAGGGACTACACATTTATTTCGCCTGCTCATCATAATTCTTTTTGATTAGATTATTTTTTGGTTTCTACATCGTTGTTACGTTATATAAATGTCTGTAAAATTGAAATGATGGTAGTTTCCAACCATGCCCGTTTGTCTGGAGTTGCAATTTTCAGATTCACTCAGGCCCCCAGCTCTTTGGAGTTTAAATGTTTCCCTGCTTAATGATGAGACGGGTGACCGGCCAGATGGGCGATTAATAAATATAATAAATAAATAAATAAATAAATTAATTAATTAAAAAGCAGATCTTGGCAGAATTAACTGAATACTTTGACATTAATGAGGGCACAGCTGATTCTTGCGCTATTGAGTGGGGGGCCAGTAAAGCTTTTATACGGGGCCCAATTATTGCTTACGTTTCCCATAAGAACACAATTTTTTTAAATGCAGCAATTAGTTTTGAGTTAGAAGTTGAAATCCCTTGTAACTCAAGTGTGCTACTTCTCTAACAGCACAACTTTATCAGGAGCTGCAGAGCATTAAATATGAATATGAAAATATTCTTTCACAGCAGGCGGAATTTGCTTTAACCTGTTTACACCAGGCATACTGGGAAAATGGTGAACATCTAAGTAAGCTTTTGGCACATTGTCTTAAACAGAAAAAGTATCAAGGTGTTATTTCTGCTATTAAAGATGAGAGTGATATGATACACACTTCCCCTAAAGATATAAATTCACAATTTTTAAAATTTTATTCTGATTTGTATAGTAAGGGTAAAGAAGTATCAGAGCAAGATATGGATGTGTTTTTTTTCTCAGCTTAAAATTCCAAGGTTAGATTCTTCACAAGAACAGTTCCTTACGGCTCCCCTGCTTATTGAGGAAATAATGAAAATAATTTTGAATATGAATGTAGGGAAAGCACCTGGCCCAGATGGGTTTCCAATTGAGTGGTACGAAACATTTTCTAGCTTCTTGGTCCCAAAGCTTCATCGTCTTTATGATTACATTTTTGAATCTGGTTCTCTTTCAGCATCATTAAATGATGCTTATATCACTGTGATTCCTAAGCCTGAAAAAGATCATACATATTGTGCTATCAACCTATTTCGTTAATTAATGTTGATATTAAAATATTAACAGCAATTTTGGCTGATAGATTGCAACAAGTTATTACAACACTTGTTCAATCTGATCAGGTGAGATTAATTAGAAATCGATAGGGAGAATGGATTAGATGTTTTGTTGGTTGTTCGGTTGTCTTGTATATGTTAAAATTCAAATAAACAAATTTTTTAAAAAAAGAAATCGATAGGGAGATGATAATCTTAGATTAGTAGTTGATTTGATTGCTTTGAATACAAAGAGAATGGACTCAGCTGCTATAATTTCTTTGGATGCTGAAAAGGCCTTTGACAAAATTCATTGGAAATTTATTTTTGCTACGTTGAGAAACTTTGGCTTTCCCATGGAATTTTTAAATTGGGTTAAAATTTTATATTCAACCCCAAGAGCAAGGGTTAAGACCAATGGGTTTTTTTCAGATTATTGTATACTTCGGAGAGGTACTAGACAGGGATGTCCACTTTCTCCATTTATATTTGACTTACGTTAGGAACCCCTGGCGTGTGCTATCAGACAGAATACTAGTATTCATGGATTTTCACACAATTGTTTAGAATTTAAAATTATTCTCTATGCTGATGATCTTTTATTGTTTATCTCAAAACTCCAGTCATTGGTTCCTGCTTTGATGACGGTGATCAAGCACTTTGGTGATTTGTCTGGCTATTTAATTAATTGGACGAAGTCGGAATTGATGCCGACTGGAGATAATATATCTCAGAGTGCATTAACTCAATGGGAATTTTGATGGTGCACAGAATTTATTACTTACTTGGGGATACTTATCCCTAGAGACATATCCCAAATGATTAAACTTAATTTGAGTAGGTTGAATAATGAGATCTCACGAGATATAGACAGATGGGCATCTCTTAAGTTTGTGGGGTAAGGTTAATGCATTTAAGATGAATATAATACCTAGGATTGTATATGTTTTACGTGGGATTCCTCTATTTATACCTAGCAATTATTTTCAAAAACTTAATGCTTTGTTTCGCAAATTTTTCTGGGGTTCCTCACCTCCATGAATCTTTGAAAAGAATGCAACTTTCAACTAAAGAAGGTGGGTTTAGTTTTCTAGATCTTGCCTTATGTCATCGGGCTTATTTGCTGACTAGTTGTAAATTCTGGTCTTTTCCACTTAGATTAGATTATCCATCTTGGTCAGTTTTGGGGTTTCACAGGATACAATTTTGTCCCCAGTGTTCTTTAACATCTATATGAAGCCGCTGGGAGCGGTCATTAGGGGATTTGAAGCCAAGTGCCATCAGTAGGCTGATGACACATAGCTCTGTCTCTGTGACATCTGAATCAGGTGAGGCTGTGCAAGTCCTGGATCAGGGTCTAGTCAGTGATGGGCTGGATGAAGGCCAATAAATTGAAGCTGAATCCTGGCAAGATGGAAGCCCCATGGATGAGTGGCTCCCAAATCTGGGAGATAGGTTCCTTGCCTGTTCTGGATGGGGTTGCACTCCCTTTGAAAGATCAGGTTCGTAGTCTGGGGGTATTCCTAGATCCATCATTGTCACTGGAGCCCCAAGTGATCGTGGCACCTCAGAGTGCCTTTTACCAGCTTCGACTGATTCACCAGCTATGGCCTCTCCTAGACAGGGATAGCCTGGTCACAGTGGTACAAGCGCTAGTAACCTCAAGACTGGATTACTGCAATGGGCTCTATGTGGGGCTGTTCTTAAGGCTGGTCCGGAAGCTGGAGATAGTGCAGAATGCAGTATCTCAGCCTTTGTTAGGAGTTGCCCTTTTTCAGCATGCAACTCCTTTGCTGAGGGAACTGCACTAGCTGCCTATTTGCTACCAGGCCAGGTTTAAGGTTTTGGTACTAGTGTATAAAGCCCTAAACAATTTGGGACCCAGGATACGTGAGAGAGTGCCTTATTCCTTACCAACCTGCCCAGTCACTGAGGTCATTGGATGGCATGTTCCTGGTGGTTCCATATGGACCTATGCCCCGACTGGAGTCCACCTGGAGAAGAGCCTTCAGTGTAGCAGCTCCATTTCTCTGGAGCTCTCTGCCTCCGGAGGTCAGGAAGGTGCCAACATTGTATTGTTTTCAGCACCTCCTGAAAATGCTTTTATTTCAGGAAGCCTTCCTGAACTACCAGCCACTATTTTACTGATTTTGTTTTTAACATAATGTTTTATTCTTTTATCAGTTTTATCTTTTATTGTTCACTGCTCTGAAATCTCCATACTAGAATAAGGAGCAGTATATAAATCTTGTAAAATAAATAAAATAATAAATAAAGCCATGGAAATTCTTACCCAATTTTTTCCCATTTATACAAGTTCCTGTTTCCCAAGGAGTTTTGGCTCAACACCAGCACATGGACTACAAACCAAGAGAATTGGTGGTACCCAAGAACAAGTACAAAAATACAACTGCCTTAATTAATGGGCCAGATAATAAAATTACCACCATTAAATAAAGCAGAAAGAGAAAAGCCATGATTTTTTAGAATTAGGATGTATATAGGGATTTGTCCATAATACTAGGCAGAAATGGGTTTTAACAAACCATTTATTAGTGACTATGCTTTCTGGGAAGCAGAATATTAAAAAAACACTTCTGATCAATAAGGGAAGGGCAGGTACACATGTACAACAGGCCTGAGGCTTATGCTGGCTCAGCTTGTCTGAGCGTGGAAAGCTAAGCAGGGTCAAGCCCGGTTATTACTTGGATGGGAGACCCCTCCTCTAGTTTCCTGCATTGAGCAGGGGGTTGGACTCGATAGCCTTGTAGGCGCCTTCCAACTCTATGAAATCTATGAAATCACTTGATTTTTTTCATTCCATTATTCAGCATAGCTGGATACCTGAACCTACTCCACTGAAAAGCCTGGTGTCTGAAGACCTGTGTGGTGATACAACACTAACATATGCATGTCAATATCTGATGCTGCAACCCTGTATAAATATGCATTTCTGAACCAACCTGACCTTTACTATTATTTTGAATTTGATTTCACCATATATCTGTTCCTGAAGGGCAACAGCCTTTAGCCTGTGCTCAAGATAATTATCAGCCCTTCTGTAACAATGTAAACAGTCATTCTCAAGGAGCCTTTTCTTAAGCAATTGGTCTGACAGTAGCTTCAAAGTGTGGCTTAAAACCAGGATTTGGAATTCTGGAGTCCCTTCAGCCTTTTAATTAAAGTGGCCATTTTCGTCACTGTATCTGTATATTCCAGCAGGAAAGACAAGAGAACCCAGCCAAGAATTTTTTTTTTTAAATTACTATCTTAAATAATTTGGTAAGAATGTAATGAAGCGATTCCCACAGCATTTCAAAAGCAAGCCACTGTACAAATTCTTAATCTGTATATTTATAAAGGTCAACAATATATCCTGGGCCATCAGTAGAGAAAGCCTCTGAGAAACACTAGCCTCACAATCCAATTTTAAAAGAATGTTTAGCTTGTTTTATTATATTTAATGCTGCATTTAAAATCTGTGAAGGACTGCCACCAGTCCTTTATCTCAAGACGAGAGATCAAAGGTGCAAAACTGCCAGCCTTGGCTCTGCCGTCTTGACATTGATTCTCTCAGGGCTCTGCCCTTGGTCTATACACTGGATTTAGCACTGAACCACACCGTGTGGGGTAAAACCAGGAAAGTTTATTTAAGGTAAACCGATTACAATAAAAGGTGGGGAATGAGGGAAGGGGAAAAGGTGGGGAGACACTTTGGTATACACAGGTAAAGCTACAAAACTAGTTCCTTTACTATATAAACACCCAGGCACTTACTCTTTGCCTGGGGGGTTGGTCTTCTTAGGGCTTGCCTCAGCAAAAGCCCTACTCCACACTCCTTCGCATCCAGACAACAACAACCAAACCCAGAAGCCACGGCTGGCAGTATAGATTCCCCCCCACCGCTCCTTTCAGTAGCCCGGCTGTCCTTGGCCAATCAGGATGAACTTCATCGGTGCTAGGCAGGGGAGGGGTGGCTCCCAGGTGTCAGAGGGGTGAACTCCTGATCATTACTAGAGTGCTTGGGGAACATTTGCATGTGAATACATGGGAGACCCTGAGGCGACAGGGCCATCATAGGAAGCTATGTACAGTCATGCCTTGGATTGAGAGCATACCGTAATTCGTTCCGGAAACGTGCTTGTAATCCAAAACACTCTTATATCAAAACGAAATTCCCCCAAAAAAATCTATACAGAGATTTTTAATTTAAGCCGTACTACAGTACTTGTATTGCAAAACGTCGCTTGTATATCAAGTCAATTTTTTAAAAATAAATATTTAAAAATTTGCTTGTCTTGCAAAACGCTCTCAAACCAAGTTACTTGCAATCCAAGGTATTACTGTACATTTGCAGGAGACTCTGAGGCCCAGAGTCTTCAGAGGAACTATGTACATTTGCATGAGGTTCCCAGCCTCCAGCTGGGATTACACTTGTTTACACGTGTGTGGTGGAGAAGGGTCTGCTTTTCTTCACAAAATCTTTTTCCATTTTTTAGATGTTCAAATATTGGTCTCATCTTTTAAAATTATTTAATTTTTAAAATATTATTTGGATGTGTTTGATCATTGTTTTGCTCTATTTGTTTTCACTGTGCATGTAGCCCTGAAATGTTCAGTTATAGGATAACTCATTAATAATAATAATAATAACAACAACTTTATTCTGTTCCACAATTAATTGAGATGGCAATGGGTTGGAGGCCAATTGCCTCCTTGAAGCGTCACCTTGGTAGGGATGCTTCAAGAGTATTTTCCCATTTTATGAATTGAGAACTTTTGTTCTTAATATGGAAACAAAATTTTCCCTCTATAGATTTCATACAACAGAGCAATTCAGCAGACATTGAGAAGAAAATGTATACTGGGAACTGCAGTAATCTTACCAGTCTTACTCTATCCACAGCAAATGTAAGGATAAAATGTCTAATAGTATCCAGATCCATGACTATTCCTATAAACCACAGCTTTCTTTAATAAAACAAAACAAACAAACAAACAAAATAAAGACAGCAGACTTTGCATTTTGAGAAATTCTGAGAAGGCTTGGCAGTTAGTAGTATTATGCTACAGAACATCATTTCTTCTGTACAGAGCAGATTTATTTTGTATTCAAATACCAGGCAAGAAATGTATGCAAAGAGAGCCGCTTCCCAGTTTAGAGCATGAGGAAGCCAACACAAATACTGCAGAAGAGTACTGTAACTAAGGCAAACTTTTCTTTTGGTTTTTATATTGGCAGCCAGTTAGATATTGCAATTTGCTGAGAGAGTCTCTTAAAATTTAGTAAAAATCTATTTCCTTTCTAGCTTCCAGAAACTATTTCCTTTACAAATCTTTTAACTCCAAATCTTATTGGCAATGTTTCTTGTTGGCTATTGCAGGAATCTTTGAGTAGGCTCAAAACCTTTGTGTTTCACAATTACTAAATTCACACTAATCAGTATAAGCCAGAATTGCTGGAAATTCTGGTTTATTGGTAATGAGCAAGTGCGCAAATCAGTATAAGCCAGCACTCTGCCTGATTGCTCCTGCTTGGCTCCTCCTGCAAGTACAAGCATCTGGAGCAGCCTTCCCCACCCTCATGCCCACCACATGTATTGGAGTGCAACTTCCCCACCCTCATGCCCACCACATGTATTGGAGTGCAACTCCCACCATTCCCAGCCGGCATGTTGATGGGTGGGAATGAAAGAAGTTGCAGTCCAATAAATCTAGAGGGCACCAGGTTGTGGAAGGCTGGACTAGAAGTAACTAGGAATTTACCAGCAACTGAAAGCCTAGTGTTATGTCCAAACCATGTCTCTCCTCTAGAAGAAAGAGTTTCAAACCAGGGTTAGTAGCTGCATTCTGGATCCTGGCTTGTTAGAGGAGCAACAAGCCAGGGTCTGGGTTTGGACATAATGCTAAGTTTCTATTGCTGGTACATTCCTGCTTACTTTAGCTTCTCCTCCTTGCAGGAGCAGCCAAATGGAAGTGATCAAGCAGCGTGCACTAGCATAGTTTCTCATTACCAATAAGCCAGAATTATCAGCAATTGTGACTTACCACTTTGTACAAATGCAGCCAATTTGTATTAACAGAAGAAAAATCAGATACATTACTACACTTACATAACAAGCACTATTTCCTATTGAACACAGTGATACTTACATCATAATAAACATGCTTAGGACTAGTGTGCACTGTAGCGGACGGGACCCCTTACTCCAAAGCCCACACCCTCAATGTGTACTTCACTCTCACCAAGTGCCCCCTTGTATGGGTCACTTCAGACTTGAAACTGTCTTCTTCAACTGCGTTAGCCAATTATGTGTCTTAGGTCTTATATGTAGCTGTTCACTCACGTTTGTTTGTCTTTATTAAGAGCAGTTTGTTTTATTTGATTACTTGAAGCAGGGTGCCCCTCCGTTAATTCACTTCTTACTTTCCTGTCACCAGTCAGACTCTGGAGAATTAGAACTTTGAATAAAAAGATTGATTTATTGTTCTAACAAAGTCTCAAAACTGATATTCAACTCAGGCACAGATAACTTGGATTTTCAACAGTTAATTCAAACTTGTTCTTTGCTTAGATTCAGGTTAAAGGCAGGCAGATGGTATACAGTGCTCTTTGTATCAATTTGGCTTGGTTACTTGAAAGTTACAGTGTCAGACTAGGGAACGTACGTAACTGTCCCTCTCACTAGTCCAGAGTTTCTCCTTCTTCCTCAGACAGAAGGTCCTTCACTCCCTAAGTGGAGACTCCTGTGAATTGTTCTATACTAACACCTTCACGTTTGCTTTCTCACAACTTAAGTCACTAGATTTCCTGTCTGAACTCTTCTCTTCAGTACCACCTTTCCCTACCTACGCTATTAACCTTCCACTCCCTCTCTCACTCCAACCCACTCTCATCCCCAACTGACAACCCTTAACTGTCAACTCCCTGGGGTTCTATGCTCTCCTTCAACCAATCAGAGCCTCTGGAATGTTCAGGTTGGCCCCTCCCTGGGCTTCTGCCTGTCATTCCGCCACATGCACCATGTAATGATGAAGGATGTGGCTAGTCAGATGTGTCTGGGAACCCCATAGGCAAGGTTTATATTTGTCACCAGCAACTGGTATTCGGTGGAGAGAGCAAAAAAGACATCCCACCTCTGTTCTACTGGATCAATTTCATCTCCAAGTTCTACATTTGAATGGAGGAGAAAAGTTCCCTATCCACTTTCTTCACACCATGTCTACTTTAGTAAATCTCTTTCATTTTTTCCGCCAACCCCACCTCATCATCTTTTTTTTATTAAACTGAAAAGCCCTAAACACGTTAGTTTTTCCTCACAGGGAAGATGCTGCGATCCCACACAGGTTGATGTTTTTGGTTGCTCTTTTCCACACCTTTTCCAGTACTACAATGTTCTTTTTGAGTTGAGGTAAGATCCTACCTCAACACAGTATTCCACATTCAACTGCAACACAGATTTATATTAAGGTATCATGATACCAATCATCTTATCTTCAATCCCTCTCCTTATAACACCTATCATGAAATATGCCTTTTCACAGCTGCCATACATCAAGTTGATGCTTTCAGTGAGCCGTCTAACCGTAATCCCAAGATCTCTTTTCCTGATCAGTCACTGCCAGTTCAGACCATAGTAGTCTATATGTGAGGTTAGGATGTTTTGCCTAAATGTGCATCACTTTACACTTATTTATATTAAACTGTATTTGCCATTTTGTTGCCCAGTTTGGAGATCCTTTTTGAGCTCTTTGCAGCCTGCTTGGATTTTTAACATAATTAATTCCTTGTTGTCATCTGCAGACTTTGCTACCTCGCAACTAATAGAACAGAGCAATCTTTTCAGCCCCAAGGGCCACATGTGGTTCTTGCACGCATGCATGCACACACACACACATCCTGAAACAGTTTGCTAGGAGAAAAGAGAGACTTTAACCTCACCCTCCTCCCAGCGATCCTGAGCAGGACTGCTGGGGTTGGGATGAGACATTAAAGCCCCACCCCCACCTCCACAGTGATCTTCATCCCCAGCTCTGGGATGGGACCAGTTTAAAGCCTTCCTCCCCCTGCCCCAGCAATGTTGAGCAGGATCGCTGGGATTGGGGGCGAGGTTAAAGTCTCCCTGCCACTGCAGTGATTTTGATCCAGATTGCTGGGAGGAGGGAGAAGCTTTAACTTTGCTCCCATCCTAGTCATCCTCCTGGAAAAGAAGCCATGTGGGGATGACTCTCCACATTCACCTTCTTTCCCAGCACAGCTGGGTTGTTGGGAGCCTGATTGTTCTGGGAAAGAGGGCACATGGGAAGAGTCATCCATGTATGCCTTCTTTCCCAGAGCAATCGGGCTCCAGAGAGTTCGTCAATCAGCTGTTTGGTGGGCTGCCAGGAGGCTGATCACCTTGGGAAAGAGCATATTGGGGATGACTTTACTCATGCACCCTCTTTTCCAGTCATCCCTGTGAGGGGACAGAGACTGGGGAGCACTAGGCACCCAGAGCAGGCTACACGGGCAGCTACCAAGGGTTGTATGTAGCCTATGGGCTGCCAAACCCTGCAATGTAAGAAAACACTTGCTCTTTAAAAAAATGTGTCCATACACAGAGAATTCTCATGTGCATACTATGTAATTATGGTTTCTTCATATATTTACCACATTTAACACTAATCAATTCCTCCCTACTATCCTAACATAGATATAATCAGATATTTTCACAGGCACATATCACTTACACAGACCATTTTTCTCATTATCGCATACCTGTTAGAATTTAATCCCCCTTCCCTATTTCATTTATGACATTTCTGGGTTATCAAGACATAGGCTAAGATTTGTAGTCTAAAATGTGACTGTTTAAGCAAGAACCTCTCAGGAAATTTAGGAATATTATAGGCATATAAAGGATAATGTGTCTTGGAGCGCAAGGGCTTTAAAGAAAACAAATCTGCTTGTTAGGATTATAAAGTCATGCTGAAAAATCATTTTAAAAGCTTAGAACAGTATTAAATTTTGTAAAGTATACTAGGGTCAGGAAAGCATTTGTAATTGATACAACTAAAACAGAAACTGTGGAATGTGCCATGTTAATTTAGCAAAGCTGTCCTGTTAGTAATCATAGGAATCACACAAGATATATGATTTTTACATTCAGATGCCAGAAGCTTCTGCCCCCGAGTATGAAAGGTTCACTCAGAAAAAACATTAGGAAATATTCAAATATTTCTGTAGTATTAGACCACTTTTGACAGGCAGCTTCAATTATCACGTAAGTGGTGGTTCCTACAAGTATAGAAAAGAAAGGTATGTGCATGTGGGAAATCCAACATAAGCCAGATAATATGCATCTGCCATACCCAGCATGGAATTCGTCAGCTCACTACATCTGGGAAATATTAATGAGAGATAGGTGAATAACATGGAAGAAAATATCTACTATCCTATACAAAACTAATTTGGTAATGCCTGAGTTACTAAAACAGCATAAACAGCTATCTCAAGATACAGAATGAAATCAAGTCTAAATTTTCATTATATTAAAAAAAAAAAAGTGTATGTCTCATTCCCAAACTTGTAAGTTCTCCTAATAATTAGCAATGAACAAAAGCCATGAACAGATCCAGCAAGTTACCAAGAAAGCATAATGAACTGTGCTCACTTTATTCAATAAAATGCATGTGTACGTTAAGACCTCTGAAGCATGCACCTTAGTTATCCTGCAGCATAATAAGAGTCTTGCAAACTATGGCAAGATGCCACACAAGAAGATTCAATTCATGTAAAGTATCTCAGTCTGGATAATGTTTCCGAGTTTTCAACATCCAGGCTATCTGTGCTTCTCAACAAGCCACTCCCAAAATCAGGGATCTTGTTTGTCACAGTAATCAAAAGTTATTATGCAAGGAGGAGAGATTACCAAGTTGACTTTGAATAGTTCAATGAAGGAATAAGGTGGATAGAGTGAGGGGCTTTGACTGGAGAGAAGTGAGTTCAAGCTATGAAGATCTCTGGATGGCCTTGGGTTACTACCTCTCAAATATATCCTACCTCTGAGCTTAGAGGCAGGATATAATTAAACTGTAATAAATTAGATTCTATTTCATAGACAGACTCTAGAGAAATGTTGTTCTAACCATACTTCATAATGACTACAAAAATATTTACTTCTCAAAAAAACAAACAACCCCCCAAAAAACCCTGTATTCCTGCACTGCTATTAACACAGAAAAGAAAATTAAAAACCACAAAATACCCAGGTGCTTGGAAGTTACATCATTTAAGTAAACAGTTCCACTGTATTTCATGAACATTAATTTTCACCCCCATCTTTCATAGTCCCCCCCCTGCATATCTGATCATGCTCATGGACCATGTTAATATTACAAGAATGTTTACAAAAATGTAAAATAATTTGCAATTTGAATCTACATCCATATAATAAACTTCGATCTAAAGCATTTGCAAGATGCTTTCCCCTTTACATTTCCAACTCCAATTCTAATTTGAAAGGGCAAATGAAGTTTTTCAACTCTTAAAAATACCATTCAAATCATTTCTGAAAGACCAAGGAGTCAGATGCAGCACGTTCTTCTACAAAAACATGTCCTGCTTAAAACAGCTTCTATACAGCTTCTACTCATACTACATGTTATAATTTTTCCATCTGGAATGAATTAATACAAGAATCCTGAAACTAATTTGGCTCTGCTGTAAATCTGAAATTATCTTGAGACTTTCTGCCCAATTCTTAAATCCTCTCCTGATACAAGCCTTACTAAAGTATGCGGCACTTATCAAGGTCATTAAACCCTCCTAGTATTGCTACCAAATCATGAGTGTCTCTTAATTCTTCTGGCTGATCGTCATCATTTACTTTTGATTAGCAAACCAACTGTTTCTTTTGGAGAAAGCCTGAACACACACACACACACACACACACACACACACACGCAGTGACACGAACCCTGACAGAGTTTTCTCCCCTTGGTAACCACACGTAGTTTTCCCCTAACAACCCCTGTCTGCATAATCCCCACTGGGGGACAGGAGATGCAGGACTGGCCAGATAGGTAACATGCATTTCCTCAATGGGGCACATCGGCCCGAATCCACAAGAAGAAGCATGGACCATCAGGAAATGCAGGGCAGCCTCAAAGAGCTGCTAAGTATGCTCAGGGGGCATGATAAGCCCAAAGGCGCCACCTGTTCCCGGGCAGGAACAAGCCCACCTGATCGTAAAGGGGGCAGGAATAAGCCCACCTGATCACCCAGGGGCGGAGAGGGGGCATGCAGGGTAGAAAACCCCTCTGCCTGCTCCATGGAGGTTGTTGGGAACACGGGCAGGTGAACACCTTCCAAAAGCCAGCACTGGCTGGGTCAAGCAGTTCTCTTCCCCGAGCAGGCAGCTCGGAGTCAGGCTAAAGCGGAGAGTCGTAGAGTCTCTGGTCTAAGGTAACTCCTTGCTGCAATACACTAGCCTGGGAACCAATTCCGTCAGTCATTTGAGGTCACGACCTAGTTTGTGTACATTGTAGTATTCCTAGAAGTCTATTAGTTCCGCTCCATTTAACCTGTAGAAAATAAAGTGTCTATTCTTGTTTTGTGAATGGACTGGTGTGCTTTTTAAGCCGCGGTTGAGTTTTAATCGCGTAATATTCCCTTGACGGGCTATATCTCAGTGCCGGTTAACCCGTTAAGTGCCAAACTCACGCAGAAGACCTGGTTGCTGGTCTTCCACATTTCTATTTACAGTCATGCCTTGGATTGAGAGCATAATTCGTTCCGGAAACATGCTTGTAATCCAAAATACTCTTATATCAAGTAAAAAACATTTAAATAAATATTTAAAAATTTGCTTGTCTTGCAAAACGCTCTCAAACCAAGTTACTTGCAATCCAAGGTATTACTGAATCTAGTTTGCTATATGTTCAGACAATGGGAAAGCTAGTGGGAGGAAAAATTCAATAATTTTTAGTCAGACACTAGTCTGCATCTTCATATCTATACAGTCATCTTCAGCAAAAAAACAAAAAACAAATTACTAGTTGCAAAGGAGAACTTCAGTTTGCTCTAGCAGCAATGAGCTCACCTGTGGCAGCCAGCACCAAGTCCTTCATAGACCCGGTTCTCCTTGTCTGAGAGGCTCCCTTATACACACACTTGCATACCAGCCACAGTTAACAAAATATGAGGAAAGTCACTCCCAATATTCTATCACACTTTTATGTGAGTCAAAAACATAACCTAGAATAGGTCAATGTAGCCTATCACTATCTAGACAAGTCAGATCTGAAGACATTCAATGACCCGGTTTGCTGATCACAGCAATTCCCGAGTTCTTCAACTCAGGATTTGTTGGGGCCAAGCAGCAGCACGAGAATGCACTGCCTCCCACATGCTTGTTGTCTCCACTTTAACTCTGAGCTGTTTAACCCCTAAACAACCTTGAATTCCGGGTTTGGACGTCACATTGATTTAAAGAGGAAGTGACGAGCAGGCGGAAGGCAGCACACTTGCTTGCCAACAATTCTTGGGTTAAACAACCCAGGAACTGCCATGACATGTGAACCAATTAACATGTTCTCTTCTTGAAACATAAAGGCCTTAACAGGGCAATCCTATGCATCTCTACTCAGAACTAAGCCTCACTGAGTTCAGTGAGATTTACTAAAGGAGTAACTATAGGAATGGAGCCCTAGTATGTCTTAAGATTGTTATATAACATAAAAGAACACGGTGTATAAAATGAACCAATACCATATTTTGTAGGCAGAGAAGCCCTTAAACGTTCCCTACAAATCAAACCTTCTACATTTTGAAAAGTCTGTCCATCTTCACTGTCCATAGCAGTGTATCTTTTGGTCTCTAAAAATCAAACCAAACAGATAAACCCAAATGTATGTATTTAAAGCTTAATATTTCTAAATAACTCTTGCCATTTAGGGCTGGAGTAGGGAACATGTGACTCTCCAGATGTACTGGACTACAACTCCCATCAGCACTAGCCAACACAACCAATGATGAGGAATAATGGGAGTTGCAGTCCAACAACGTCTGGAGGGACACCCATCCCTGATTTAGGAGTTACCTAATACAGGCTAAGCAGTTCATAGAATCATAGAATCATAGAAAAGTAGAGTTGGAAGGGGCCTACAAGGCCATCGAGTCCAACCCCCTGCTCAATGCAGGAATCTAGGTCAAAGCATCTCTGACAGATGTCTGTCCAGCTGCACCTTGAATGCCTCCAGAGTGAGAGAGCCCACAACCTCCCTAGGTAGTTGATTCCATTGTCTTATTGCTCTGACAGTCAGGAAATTTTTCCTGATGTTTAGGTGGAATCTAGGTTCCTGTAACTTGAGCCCATTATTCCGTGTCCTGCAAACTGGGATGATCGAGAAGAGATCTTTGCCCTCCTCTGTGTGACATCCCTTCAAATACTGGAAGAGTGCGATCATATCTCCCCTCAGTCTCCTCTTCTGAAGGCTAAACATGCCCAGTTCTTTCAGTCTCTCCTCATAGGGCCTTGTTTCCAGTCCCTTTATCATCCTTGTTGCCCTCCTCTGAACCCTCTCCAGTTTGTCTATGTCCTTCTTAAAGTGAGGTGCCCAGAACTGGACGCAGTACTCAAGATGAGGCCTAACCAGTGCCGAGTAAAGGGGAATTATCACTTCCCGCGATTTGGAAGCTATACTTCTATTAATACAGCCCAAAATTGCATTTGCGTTCTTTGCAGCCACGTCGCATTGCTGGCTCATATTCAGTTTGTGATCTACCACAATTCTAAGATCCTTCTCACTTGTAGTATTGTTGAGCCAAGTGTCCCCCATTCTGTAACTCTGCATTTGGTTTCCTCTCCCTAGGTGCAGCACTTGGCATTTATCCCTATTAAATTTCATTCTGTTGTTTTCGGCCCAGCGCTCCAGCCTATCGAGGTCACTTTGAATTTTGTTTCTGTCTTCCAGAGTATTAGCTGTTCCACCCAACTTTGTGTCATCTGCAAATTTGATAAGCATTCCCTGTACCTCCTCATCCAAGTCATTAATAAAAATGTTGAAGAGCACCGGGCCCAGGACCGAGCCCTGTGGTACCCCGCTCGTTACCTCTCCCCAGTTTGAGAAGGAACCATTGATAAGCACTCTTTGAGTCCGATTCTGTAGCCAATTGTGGATCCACCTGATAGTTGTTCCATCTAGCCCACTCTTAGCTAGCTTACTAATCAGGATATCATGAGGCACTTTGTCGAAAGCTTTGCTGAAGTCCAGATATATAATGTCCACAGCATTCCCACAGTCCACAAGGGAGGTTACCCGATCAAAAAATGAGATCAGATTAGTCTGACAGGATTTGTTCTTGACAAATCCATGCTGGCTTCTAGTAATCACTGCATTGTTTTCAAGGTGCTTGCAGACTGACTTCTTTATAATCTGCTCAAAAATCTTCCAGGGGATTGATGTCAGACTGACTGGCCTATAGTTCCCAGGTTCCTCCTTCTTGCCCTTTTTGAAGATGGGAACAACATTTGCCCTCCTCCAGTCGTCTGGCACTTCACCTGTCCTCCATGATTTCTCAAAGATAATAGACAGTGGTTCTGAGAGTTCTTCTGCCAGTTCCTTTATTACTCTAGGATGCAGCTCATCAGGCCCTGGAGATTTAAACTCGTTCAGAGTAATCAGGTGCTCCTTGACCATTTGCCTATCAATCTCAAGCTGCAATCCTGCCCCTTCAGTCTGCACTTCAGGTTTGCCAGGGGGGTCATAGACCCTCTTTTGGGAGAAGACCGAGCCGAAGTAGGAATTGAACACTTCTTCCTTTTCTTTGTCTTCTGTTATCAATGTGCCATCCTCATTGCGTAGTTGAACCACCAGTTCTTTCTTCTGTCTTTTACTGTGCATGTATCTGAAGAAAGCTTTTTTGTTGCTTTTAGCATTCCTCGCTAACCTTAGCTCATTCTCAGCTTTAGCCTTCCTGACACTATTCCTGCAGTTCTGTGCTACCTGCCTGTACTCTTCCCCTGTAGCCTGTCCTTCCTTCCACTTCCTATACATGTCCTTTTTTGTTTTCAGGTCATCTTTGAGTTTATTGTGAAGCCACATTGGCTTCTTCTGTTGCCCTCTGCCTTTTTTCCTTGTGGGAATTGTTTGCAATTGTGCCTTTAAAATTTCCTTTTTTAAAAACTCCCACCCCTCCTGGGCTCCCTTTCTCGTGAGAGTCACTTGCCATGGGATCTTACTAATCATTGTTCTGAGTTTGTTAAAATTGGCTTTCCTAAAATCCAGGGTACGTGTTTGGCTACACTCAGCTTTTGCTTCCGTTAGAATCAAGAACTCAAGTATAACATGGTCACTTTCCCCCAGAGTTCCCGAAACTGCCACTTTATCCACTAACTCGTCTCTGTTGGTTAGAATCAGGTCAAGGATAGCCGATCCTCTAGTTCCTTCCTCCACTTTCTGTAGGAGGAAGTTATCAGCAGCACAGCTCAGGAATTTCTTGGAGGGGCCATGTTTGGCTGAATAAGTCTCCCAACAGATATCAGGGAAATTGAAGTCTCCCATTACTACCACATCGTGCCTCCTTGAAACAATGGCAATTTGCTTTTCAAAAGTTCCATCCTCGTCTTCTCCTTGATTGAGTGGTCGGTAGTAGACTCCAACCGCCATGTTCGTTTTATTCTTTGCCCCCTTTATTTTAACCCAGATGCTCTCAATGGGGCTGCCAAGCTCCTCTTCCTGTATCTCTGTGCAGAGATACGTATTTTTAACATACAGTGCAACTCCACCTCCCTTTCTGTTGCTTCTGTTCCTTTTGAACAAGTTATACCCTTCAATTGCTGTATTCCAGTCATGGGAGTCATCCCACCAGGTTTCAGTTATCCCTATCAAGTCGTACTTGCCCTCATGTATCAAAAATTCAAGTTCGTCTTGTTTGTTGCCCATACTCTGGGCATTAGTATAGAGACATCGAAGACTATGTGCTTTATAGTCCGACTTTCCCCCTACATTTTGTGGTAGACTATCAATGGGCACCGCTGGAGCTGTTCTCTCCATTGTGGCATAGAGGCCTTCTTCCATTGGTACCCCCGAGTTTATGTCTCCCTCCCCTGTTGGATTCAGTTTAAAGCCCTCCTGATTAAGTTCCTCATGCTGTGGCCAAACACATTCTTCCCAGTCCTTGTGAGGTGCAACCCATCCTTTGCCAGCAGTCCATCTTCCAGGAAGTGTAGCCCGTGGTCCCAGAATCCAAATCCCTCACGTCGGCTCCACCTTCGTAGCCAGTCATTCACTCGGAGTATTTTTCTTTCCCTTTCTATGCCTCTTCCAAGTACTGGAAGGATGGATGAGAAAACTATCTGGGCCCCGAAGTTCTTGAGTTCCATTCCCAGCTCTTCAAAGTCTGCCGTGATTTCTTTGTAACTCCGCTTGGCAGTATCATTTGTACCCACGTGGAAGAGAAGAAAGGGGTATGTGTCGGTGGGCTGCATGAGCCTCGGCAGCTGCTCTGACACATCCTTAATCCGTGCCCCGGGGAGACAGCACACCTGGCAAGTCCATGGGTCTTCGCGACATACTTTGGCTTCGATCCCCCGCAGGAGGGAGTCTCCCACTACGAGTACTCTTCTCTTCCTCTTGCTGTAGGCCTTGGTTTGATTGCCTCCACTCGACTGACCCTCAGCCTCTTGCTCGCTGTCACGTTGGGTGCCCAGTAATCCGTCCTCTGCAGGCTGTCCTCTGCTCTCGTCCTCAAGTACATGGAAGCGGTTCCATAGCTCCACTGCTTCCACAGGCGCAGAGTGTCTTGTAGTTCTTCTGCTCCTAACAGTCACCCTTTTCCAGTGAGTTCCCCCTGCGTTATTTTCCCTTGCCTCTGCAGTCTCCGACTCCGCCTCATCCTGCCGTTGCCCTTCTGGCTCCTGTACTGTGCTTTGGTGCTGTAGATCCACCGTTCTGTCTAAGAACTCCTCGCTTTCTCTTATGCTCCTGAGGGTTGACACTTGCTGCTCCAGTCCTCTGACTTTTTCTTCCAACAGCGTGACCAGCTTGCACTTGTTGCACGTGTAGGCCATGTCGATCTCCGGCAGGAAAACAAACATTGCACACCCCTTGCAGGTAACCACCACTGCTGAGTCCTTTCCTTCCATAGTGCTCTGTTTCTGTCTTCCTAGAATTTTTTTTTTTTTTTAGGGACCTCCCCCTTGACCTCCCCTGCCGAACTCCGCTGCCAAACTCCTGTTTTCTCTCCCTGTGCGCTTGCTCTGTTCGCTCGCTCTCTGGGAGCCTGCTTGCCTTATCACAGCCCCAAAAACAGCTGGAGCCTCTCTCCTGTTGTGCTCCTGCTCAGCTGGGAGTCAGGAACAGAATGAGCTGTCAGGCCACACCCTTCCTTTTAAGCTCTCAGACCACACCCTTCCCTTTCAGCTCTCAGGCCACACCCTTCCCTTTCAGCTCTCAGGCCACACCCTTCCCTTTTTTTTAACTTGATTAAATGGAAAGTTATTATAAATTAATAATTAATTATAAATTAATTTGCTGTCTAAAATTGAAATACATTAAATTTTAAAAAGGCATAGAAAGGCTTGATTTGCATACTTCACATATCTTATTTATTTGTAGTGCAAACAAAACAGGAAAAACCTACCGCACAGGGTTATTTGTTTGTAATCCAAAGTGATGTCACTCTGTGAGGATAAAATGGAGAGGTGGAAGATTATGTAAGCTACCTAGTGTTCCTTGCAGGAAAAAAGGCGGGATATAAATATGACAAACAAATTAATAAATAGTGCGTACAACTGAAATGATTGTCATTTCAGACACCTCAATGGCACCAGATTGTCTTCTAGAGATGTTTTGTAGCCTGATCCTAAGGATTTTTACTCAGAAGTAAGCCTTACTGATTTTCATGGGAATTATTGTAATTATTGTGTTTCAGCCAGGCCCAGCAATCCTAAACATGTTTGCTTGGAAGTATAGCCCAATTAAGTTCAATGAGCCCTGCTCCAAGTAAGTTTGCATAGGATTATAGCCCTGTAGCCAGACTTTTATGCAGGTTTACTCAGAAGTATGCTTACTCAGAAGCTTAATGGGGGCAATGCATAGGAATGCAACCATAACCTCATGGCCTTCTGCAGGTTTAATATATTTTTGCATTTATTGAAAGCAATTTTAATAATAAGATGACATCACTCTGGATTACAAACAAATCTTTTACAAACAAATTAAAAGAACACTGTATTTTTCGTGCATACTGTGTCTCCGGGGGAAGGGGAGGGGGGGTGAGCATGCAGCGAGGCACAAGCCACCTGGAGCCCTGCAGGGCAGGCATCAGCGCCTCAGCCAGCATCCTTCCAATGGCGGAGGCGCAGCTGATCTGGCGGCAGCGGGGAGCGAGCCGCCCGGAGCCCTGCAGGGCGGGCATCAGCGCCTCAACCAGCGTCCTTCAATGGCAGAGGCGCAGCTGATCTGGCGGCAAGCAGCAGGGAGCGAGCCACCCGGAGCCCTGCAGGGCGGGCATCAGCGCCTCAGCCAGCGTCCTTCAATGGCAGAGGGGCAGCTGATCTGGCGGCAGGCAGCAGGGAGCGAGCCACCCGGAGCCCTGCAGGGCGGGCAGCAGCGCCTCAGCCAGCATCTCTCCGATAGCGGAAGCATGGCAGAGCCGCCCGGAGCCCGGGCAGCAGCACCGCAGCCAGCATCCTTCCAATGGAGGATCCTCTCCTCTTCCAAAAACTTCGTAAAAACTTTGTAAGAACTTTGCTTACCTCTCTAGACTGGCTGCTGCTGCTGCTGCCGCCACCACCACCACAACTTGGGCCCCTCCTCCTCCTCGAGTTGCTCACGTGGGCTCCTGCTGATCTCATTCCCCCTCCCCATTCTCCTCCCTCTTCAGAGCGTCAGGCTGAGACGCTACTCCTGTAGCGAAGCAGCAGCAACTTTTGCCCGAGGCAATTCTTTTCTTTTCTCCTCTAGAGTAGGCTAAATCGGCCGCCGAGCCGGATGAAAGGACCCGCCGGGCCGGGTGTGTCCCGCGGGCCGTAGTTTGAAGACCCCTGATCTATATAGAAATGGAGCCACCTCTACACAAGCAGTGTTCCCTCTCCATTCCACAAGGATTCCCAAGCTGCTGTGCTTCAATGCTTTATAACTATACACACTTATTGTCGAGAATGTCAACTGAGCATTGTTCTGTGTATTATTTTTATGAATGACAATTCATTACATCTGTTGACTTCCTGAACAGAACAAAAACTTCAATCAATAAAATAATGTTGTTGAAAAATAAAACAAGATTCAAAAGCACAGTGAGAGATATGACTTGTAAATGTATTCCAAACTGAGGCTTTTTCCATGGCACATTTTCAGTGGTTTTTAAAACGCTTGCAACAGTACCTGCAAGAAAAAACAAATTGATAACAGCCTAATACAAATCTCTGCATGCAAGCAGGTATCAAATTAGGGCTAATATACCTTACTGACACACCAAATCTTGGACTCAATAGCCTTGTAGTAGGCTCCTTCCAACTCTATATGAAATCTATGATATTCCATTTTTAACATTAAATTTAATTTAACATTGGATTTCTTCTGTAAAACATCTTCATATGACAGTCAGACTGACCTATTTTTAAAATCAGATTATAGCTGTTAAATGAGTATGGGATGATACTAGGCCATGGGGAACATAAGAGGTATGGTATGGTGTGGAGAGGAGGCACCAGTCCCTAGGACTGAGAAGAATCCAACAAGAAGCAAAGGAGACTGGAATAAGAGGCAGGAAAGGACAGTGCTGACTGCTGCCCAGGCAGCAGTCCCCCATTTAGTCTGCAGCCTAAGGATCAAACTACACATTATGTTAAACATGTAGCATAGCAGCTGACCCTCTCTTTCTTACTCTAAAATAAGTGCAGGGCCCCCAGACCAGATCAAGACCACCATGCATGGAGACAAGAGGTTTAAACCTCCCCGCAGCTCACTTTCCAAAATGTGTCCCTGTGTAGGGGTTATAAAATGAAAAAGGTTCCACTGACGCCAGTAGGCTTCCTCCCCCTTTAAACTTCTGCATGGAGGGTCAAATTTTGGAAAGCAAGCTGGTCCTGAACAGAAGTTTAAATTTCCTATCCCATGGTGCTACTGTCCTTATCTAGATCGGGAGTCCATGCACTTACTTTAGAGTAAGGAAGAGAGGGTCAGCTGTGTGCTTCATATTAAATGTAATGTGTAGTTTGACCCCCAGTAGATCACCACAAGGGGCAGCAGAGCATGAATCCAAAGATTCCTAGTAGTAGGCCTGGCAACTCTCAGCACATAGACAGACAATGTACCTCCATGTTGATTCAAATCTAAGCTTCCATGTTCCCTTGATCAGAGCTGATAGAAGTTTCTTTAGAGAGTATACTTAATGTTCATCAGCAGAATGTTATCAAATGCAAGAGACAGCTGTACACACTTAACTTGTCTATGGGTAGCAACCTTAAAAACTGCTGTCTGATGAAGCTTCACAAAAGACTTTGAAATGTCTTCCCTGAAGGCAAACAAGGGGGATCAATATGTTCAGACTATTGTAACACTTTTGTAAACTTCCTAATCTTTTTTATTCTTTCTTTTAGCTTTAAAGGGGATTAATGTCACATGAAATGACAACAGACCAAAGGAGTCTCTGACACTTCTATAGCAACATTACATTTACTATCTCTCAATTCAGACAGCACAGAACCCTAAACCATAGTTTGAAGATAGGAAATGTGTCATTTACTACCTGCTACCTCTTTTTCTCCTTCCTTACTTTCTTGCATTTCTATACCACCCTTCTGAAATGAACAAAGGTTATAAAACTTCTGAAAACAAAAATCATGAGCAAATAAAGACATAGTAAAATGTTAAAAACAACCTTTTAGCATAGTTTGCTGAGATGTTCAGAACTGGAGGGGTAGCAGGGAACTGTCAACAGAGATAAGTGATGTAATTTTGAAGGCTGAGGGAATCACTCTAACTGAGGAACGAAAAGGAAAAATCTATGTTGGACTCTTGTGCAGGCTTACTCATAAGTAAGCTATTCTGAACATACAAGGACATATCTATTCATTTGTACACATCTACTAAGTTAAATGTTTTGTTCTTTTAGAACACTGTAATAAATTTCCTTTTTAAAAACCAATGAAATTCAATGATAAAAAAATCTGCCTGTTTAATTTAAGACCAGAGTTAAGGCTACCTTATGTTGGCTAAAACTCCACAAAGTCAGGAAATTGGAAGCTTAGGCTGATGCTTTAACAGACATACCCTGTGATCAGTAATGATGTTGTGCACTCTGCACTGTCACAAATTATATTAAATAAATACTCTATTATTGTTCATGATTTCTTGAAGATTCTACTTCCTGCCTTGTTCTGAGATCATGGTTTCTTGAAGGTCTGATAAAACTGTTCACAGTTACTGTTAAAAACAGTGGACCTTAGGTATTTTATTTTGTTTACCGTTAACTGTCATACATGTTCTACTTTTAGCTGCTGAATTTGCTTTTTCAGTGTAAGACAAAAGCACAGATTTTCTGCCTTTACAAAATTAGAAGTTGACCTTAACATTTGGTGAAGTCTACTTTGATCATTTTAGAAACAGATCAGATACATTGGATGTATGCCAAGAATCTAGAAAATTGCAAAAAGCCTATGGGATCACTAAGAGAAACTTTATGAAAACAAGGAGCTCAGATTTCCAACAAAGCAATAAAATTCCATTGGACATGGAATTTTCCCATTGGACATGGGGGAAAATGCCTGTCAAAACTGAAAGCAATATTTTTTCACAAGTTAAATATGGTACATTAATGAAAATATATGGAATCCAAGTCAATAAAGTTTTGAAATGTGTAACACTATTTTATTTTGGTTTCTCTTATTTCATAAACTTGGAAAGGTTTACGAACTTTGGAAGGTATATTGCCTTGCATATATTCATGCAAGGCAGAACTCCATTCCTGAATTAATCTAAACTGAATTTGCCATAACAACATCTCTGTTGTATTAAGATTATTGCTGAACAAGATTTTAGAATGATTCTGTTTACATAGAGATAGGCTTTATCATTTGAAAAATTGTGTTGCCTGTTTCTTAGAATGCTAAGGAAGGCCCATCACTACACACTCTGTTTTTGTTCTGCTGTAACATTTTCTTATTGGTCTTTGATTTTTCTACTTGTTTTGGTTCTTCAAATTCACCGAGTTTATCATTGCTCCTTCTGATACTGAATTAATCCCACCCCCATACCAAGAACTTCATAGCCAGAATGGGGCCACTGAGAAACAAGAGGGAGGTACCTGCATGCTTAGACGTACGTGAGATTTGCAGATACAAAAAATCAGCAGAAGTACAAAGCATATTCAGTGATCAAAGAACCTGCTCATTTAAGACCAGAGTTAAGGCTATCTCATGTTGGCTCAAGCTCCACAAAGCCAGGAAATAGGAAGCTGAGGTTGATGCCTTAACAGATGTCCCCTATGATCAGTAATGATGTTGTGCAGTGTCACAAATTGTGGTTGCTTACAACTTTACCCTCCATACACCCACACTATTCCTGGGTCTTCCAGGCCCAAGTCCAGATGGGGAGGATGGAG
This sequence comes from Shinisaurus crocodilurus, assembly GCA_021292165.1. Taxonomy (NCBI): domain Eukaryota; kingdom Metazoa; phylum Chordata; class Lepidosauria; order Squamata; family Shinisauridae; genus Shinisaurus; species Shinisaurus crocodilurus. The sequence goes on along the minus strand of CM037879.1, from coordinate 93,278,795 downwards.
TGCATGGGACCAACAAAGATGCTCCATGTTGTCCTGGTCCTGTATTGCTTTATGTGAAGGAAGGAGCCTTTGGGGGTTCCTACATGCATGCACACACACACACACACACACACACACACACCTCCTCATGTGAAAAACAAGTAAGGCCGGTTGGGGGCTGGGAGGAGGCGAAATGTGCATAAAGTATCGGATGAGACATGGCGCCTGGGTCTACGGCTTTCAAATGCAAATGTAGTTCAGGCCCAGTAAGTCAAGAGTCATGAGTTCCCCCCCCCCCTGCCTGGCCAGGTGAAGTGCATCATGATTGGCTAAAAGGCAGCAGAGCTACAGAGAGGAGGGGAGGGGGGGGAAAGGTATATTTCCCAACGTGTGGCTTTTTGTCTTTGTTCGTCGCGTGGTTGCTGGCTGTGGAGCAATGGCAGCAAGCCAGGCAGAGGTCCAAGCCTTCAGGGGGCCTGAGGATACGACCCCAGGTAGCTCCTGGTGAAATTAGCTGAATGAGGGCTCTGGTAAAGACAGGCCTTGTGGAGGGCTACCCATCTCGGACCTTCGGGTAGGTGAAGTAGTCCTCCCTGGCAGCAAGGCTGTGCTGGATCTAACCCTGGAAGAGAACTGACCCCCAGGTAACAGAGTTGTGTGCCTGGGAGATATTAAGGAATCAGGTTTTGTTATTTTTCAGCTTTACTTTGTTCCAAAGTGTCTCTCTCTAATTTTGTGTCCTTCCCTCATTTCCCTATTGGTTGTTGTAAAATGCTACCAGAATAAACCTCCTTTGGTTTTTTACCCCACATGGTGTTTGTGGATTGCTCTGTGGCTTCAGTAACTAAATCCAGGTTACAGACAAAGGGCAAGTCCCTGAACAGAGATTCAAGTAGGATTGCAGACAGCTGAGGCTGGCAATCTGGTACCTTGAGATCTCTGGGGATCTTGGGTCCTTTGGGGTAGGAAAGGGTGGGGGTGTGGCGGGTCAGCCAGCCCCCCCCCCTTCCTCCACACTTTATGAAGCAGCTGAACCTTACTGTATTGCTAGAGTTGTGAGTTGACTCGTGCTGGCTTGTTGCTTATAATAGGCAAGCACATTTTCCTCACCTTTCTCCCTGTGAGCGCAGAGATGGTTCTCTCCAACATTTTCTCTAACCTGTAAGATAGGTTAGGCTGAGTCACCTACTGGTTCAGCCATCATAGCAATCCCTTGCTTGACATTGTGTGAATGACCAATCAGGTGCCTTAGACCCATATACTCTCCATCCCTCATGTGCAGCAGTTCCCTGCATCATGTCCTATTTGAGGCAAACCAGTTCGCCATTTTGTATGAATGTTAAGCTATACTTTGTGCTTGCCTTGCTAACTAGAGGAGCCACTGGGGCCCTGGACTAGAATCAGGAACCCTTGGCTCTCTGAGCGCCTGCCCCTTCTGGTGAATTACCAGAACAACAATTTGGAGCATCTTACTGGACAATTACATGTTTTCAGGCTCTGGACTGGCCCATCCACCAGGACTAGTCAGTGGGTCCTCCTAGACAAGAAAAGCTATAAAGGACTTCCTGTTCAGGCTGGGCCTTTGCCTCTTCCTAGCTTTGGAAAGTTTCAGTTTCTTCCTTGGCTCTGACTCCTCGCTCAACCGTCTTGATCCCCTGACACAACTCTTGATTTCCAGATTCCCTCTGACATCAGCCTTTACACCAGGAGTCAAGCCAAGTCCTAACACAGATTCAAGACCTTGTTCATGTAATGTTTTGTCTGAACCACACATTCTAGGGTAATTTTTAAATTGTTAATGATTTTTCCTTCCTACTACAAGTGATCTTCCACAGCAATGCACAACCCAGGCAAGTATCTAGGTAACATTCTCAAATTGATTCAGGGATGGAAAAGACTGGCCAGCTCTTTGTGTGAACCAACTGTGCACACAAAAGACACAGGAATTCTGTAGCAGGCAAGTCAATCTGGGGAAAAGATCCATGAATGTTAGAAAATTGAAAACCACGGCACTGTCAAATTACCGTGAGAATCCAATACAATAACAAAGTGCTTATTAAAAAAAATAATAAACATACAAGTTTAACCCTTTAAAAACACAACAACACACTAATATATATTCCTAGGCTGCAATCCTATACATCAGTGATGGCGAACCTATGGTACGGGTGCCACAGCTGGCACGCAGGGACCTCTCTGTGGGCACTCGAGCCATTGGTCACCAGATCGCGAAAAGACTGTCCCCTTCTGCAAAACACTAATGATTTTGTTCTTTCTCACAGTGTGGAACAGAATGATTTTATTCTAGAATTCCTGTTACAGAATTCTTTTCTACATTGTTATCACATTTAAAAGATTTTGAAGAATGATGCACAGAGCATGGCTTGGATGTAAAGCCCTAACAGTTGACCTGAGTGCTGCATGTGTTGCTCTCAAACTAACGGAGTATGAACCAAGGTTTGACAAATTATCAGCATGCATGCAATAGCAAAAGCATGCCCAATGCAAACTTTTACCTAATGCAATGTTTGCAGTCCAAGACATAAAGTGTTTAAAATGTGTTAAGCACGTTTAGTTTTCTTGTTTATCTTGCTCATCCTAGTACAGGTTGACTTTTACTTTTACTAATCCGACACCTGTAGAAGCAGGGAAAGGACCCGGGGGTAAAGCTTGCCCCATACAATTTCAGTCTGGCATATAATCATAGTACAAGCTGAGAATCCCTTATCCAAAAATACATGTGCCTAATTATTTAAAAAGTTTGTATAAATTCCCTTCAGGCTATGTGTACAATGTAGTACTATAATAATTTTTTGTGTTGATTTTTTTTTCAACAAAAAACTGTTTGTATCATTGAAAGCTCTGTTATTGTGTTTTTCTTTTAAGACAAAAGATGTTAATTAGTTCGGACAACTGTATGAGTTGTTTTTCTAAAACTAAAACCTCGGTATTCAGGTTTAATTGCAGTGTTGGCACTTTGAAATAAATAAGTTGGTTTTGTGTTGCAGTTTGGGCACTCGGGCTCAAAAAGGTTCGCCATCACTGCTATACATACTTACCTGGAGATAAGTTCCATTGGATTAAACAGCACTTACTTCTCAATAGACATGCATAGACTTGAACAGTTATATCCACTTTTAAACACATCTTCCCTTAAATTCCCTTCTCTACGTGCATTAGCTTACAGACACTTCAACAATGTTCATGTTGACCCTCGATTAACAGAACTCCTTGGCTAAAGAAACAGTATTCTAGTTATGAATTATCCCAGTTTAATGAAGAGCTATATCAACAATGCAAGAATAAATATTAACAAAGAGGGAGATAGCCCTTATTACATTTGATTTTAGCCAAAAGGACAAAAAGTGATTACCAATTGTTGGCGTAGTTATTTTAATTCTCCAGATAAGTCCCTGCAACTGAGAGTGTTTCTGCTACAACAAAGAGTGGCCAAAGGCAATGAGCAAATATCAAATGAGCGCATTATTTTATTACATAACTTATTTCACAGCTTTTAATGAAAAACACTAATTTATTTCAATGGAAGCAATTTCCCCCTCCTATAACTGACTTATGTATTCAAAGTCACCCTGGTTTTACAAACCAAAAATAAATATCAGGAAATAACCTACTGTAAAATGAAAGGTTTGTTATAAAATATGTCCTGTTAGAACAAATTCAAGCTTGTTGATTTACACCCCCAAACAGGTGTGTTCTTCAGCATTTTTGCAACCTATAAAGGAGGGGGGAAACACAGTACTATTGTTGTTAAGAAAGCAGAACATAGATGAGGAGCTTCAGTGATACTGGTTGGCGTTTCCACCCCCTCCCAACGTATTCATCAATTTGCAGTACACTAAAGACAAGGGATCTACCTCCTTAAGAAAGTATTTTAGGAAAAGTATCACTGCACCTTATTTAAGAAACTATTCCAACTCATTAGCTACTCTCCATGCTTCATTAAACTTCAGTTATCAAATATGCTCTGCTCCATTTCTTCCTGGCTGCTTAATGCTATAACCTGGCTGACCCTACATTCCTTCCTAGGCAGTAAACTGTCTGATCCTACAAACTTTGCAGCAGGCCTAATATTAATACGTCTGGCTAGTTCTTGCTCCACAGGTGACCCAGGACAGAAAATGCAAGGGAAGAGTAATGTGCAGGGGGAATTCAGTGGGTGGGAAGGACTTAAAAAAAAAAAAAAAACCCACCCTCCTAGCTGCTTACTCTCTCCAACAAATGCCCTCTCCTTCCACTACTGAAACTACTAGGATCTTTGGTAGTATCCAATTAACCCCTTCCACTGACAGAATGACTTCCATCCCCCTCCTCTTGCAGCCACCCCTGGCACCTTCAAAATCTGCACTGGGACCCTCTGGAGCAGACTGGAGGGCACATGGGGCTGCAGGAGGAAGGAGAGAATGGGAAAGTCCCATTGCACAAGTTGAAGTCTGTTCACACTAAGCTGGATTTCGCCCTTTATCTTTAGCAATTAATATGTTAATGCAGCAGAATAATCTGCTAAAATTATATTTGAATCTTCAGTATTTCTCTTTTCAGTGCATAGTCTTGAAAACGTGCAACTAAAAAGATCAGTAGATTAACAGCTCAATGATATGAAAAGGCTAAATGGGAGCAAAATAGTGAGTGTTTAACATCCACAGCACCTAGAAGATTACACTCCATCATCTTAAAAAAATTAATAAACCAGGATTGTTTTTGCACTTCACACACATTTGGAAACCTGCCAGTTACCAAATGCTTTTAGCCAAACAAAATAACTATTACACAAACCATGTATGCTTACACAAAAGTAAAAGCACACATGCAAACAAATATGCATACGGAGTATTTCTGAAACATCACATTCTCAACATGTGCAAAATTAACTCCTCTACAAACTTGCCAGCTAATTTATGAAACATAATTTATGAAACATAAATTAGCTGACAATTTTACTATTGCCCCACTGGGGCAATAGTAAAAAAAAGAGCAAGCCTATTTTTTTTTAACATTAAACAGAAGTCAGTATCAAATAATTGTAGAAAACCCTCTTCAGAGAAGACAACCCGGCTCCTACTCTAATGTCTTTACAGCACCAGGCAAAGATGCTTTTATTTTCCCAGGCCTTTTGTGGATTTAGTACTGTTTAGCTCTGTGGATTTTTATCCCCCTGCTCCCTGTTTGAACTGAACTGGCTCTGTGGTTTTATTTCTTTGCTGTTATTTGCTGTTTTTACCATCTTTTTATTATAATGTGATCATTATTTTTATGTTGTAAGCTGCCCAGATAACATCTGTTAGAGGGTCACATATAAATAACGTAAATAAATACACTGTAATTTAATTGGATTGTATTTGACTTCCAATAACTAATTATGAAAGTGATTCTTCCAAGCACAGGAGAGCTAAGTCACTGTGTAGTCTTTTAGATTACACCAGAAAATATGAATGTTACATAGTGAATGCATTATAAAGACTCATACACAAAAAAGCAATATTTCTGAAACCTAAACTATGACTCATCTGAAACTTCAGAAGGGCTTTCAGCAGACCAGGAGTAGGATGCCAAAAGCATGCAAAGTGTTCAAAGTATAGGTGTCAAATATATTAACATACATTCCTGGCAATCTGTCTTTGAAGTCATCTAATACAAAAGAAAGGCTATCACTTATTACAGAGCTTAATTCTAGCTAATTTGTCACAGAGTAATGCATCTTCTAAATTACAGTTATATGTTGGGGCCTGGCAGCATTGTTCATTATCTGAAGAAGGAAAAAAGCCATTTCTTAATATTTCCAAGTTCTGACCCATTCCTATTTTAGATATGCAGGCCTTCGTTGGGGACATTAAAACTTTACAACACAAAGAATAAAGTTTGAAATGCGTATCTGCTACATTCCTTGAGTGCAAAGGATACTAAAGCCTCTTGGCTTTAGCTTTCCTACCTTTTTAACAAATGAGCAATTCAGTTCCTAGGCAGGAACATACATCCTCCCATGTCTTCCTAAGTTCAGGGGTTAAAAAGCATTATTCTTCAGTTAAATAGGCTATAGTAGGGTAAGGCAGCCTGTCCACTGCAAGGAGCCCTTCAGAGACAGGTAGATCAAAAATAAAGCTACTTAATCAAAACATGCACACAATGGTCACAAGTGTGCTTATGTATTTAATCCCCTTAAAACAATATCTCTATATAGCTAGGTAGCATTATGGGATATTACTCATCTCTGTGAGCTATGGCAATTGAGAGCCCTTTTCTATCTATACAGCTTTGAACAACAAAATACGGCTTCTAAGCCCTTCCTAAAGGCCAAAACAAAGTACATCACAATAAAGACATGAGTACCGACAAAATGGCAGTATCTAGCTCTCCCCTCTTCCTCTGCAATGTCTAGCACAACTTACCAACGTCCTAATATAAAAGCATAATTTTCTGCAATACATTTTCACAGAATTTCCAATGTTACAAGCTACCATTGGCAGGGAAATCCAGAATGCCATTTTGTAAGGAAGCTGTACTATATGGAGTGGGAGGAACTAGACACACAGTTCTCATTTTTTGTAGCAACCATGTATTTTCATAAGGTCTAATCTTATTTCAAAGCAGTGCAGAGGTGGTAAAGTATTGTGTTTTTCCTCAGAAATACAGATTTTCAAAAAAAATTCTTGAAACTCACAAGATACAACCTTGTGTTAATTATACTTTTAACATAGCATAAAACAGTGTCAAGCTTGAGACAAACTGCAAACAACATTCTGCTGCAGTTACCCAGAAGGAGAAAACTCTAGTTAAATGTATATCATGCAGTTTAGGACATTTTTGACAACACTGGTAACCTACCATTCCTCCAAGGAATTCAGGAAAATACACTTGGGAGTTAATCCCTTTTGTTCTTTATGAAACAAGCTATATAAAGATGGTGACTGGGTTTGGACAACACACCACAGCTTGTTGTGGGTTATTTAACCCATGAGCCACAGCGCCCACGGGTGCCAGGTTACATAAGTAACCCCCACTCGGGTTGTCGGTCGTGCGAACCCAATGAGTAGATACATTATCTACTCTAAATCTTATATGCCCATGGTTCTTAAACATTATTGTACTGAGGTACATTGCTGTACTTTACAGCTGTCATGTAAGAAAGATGTTTGAAATGGCCTTTGCCTATTTGCTTCCTACAAAATGTTGTCCACTTGGTTCCATACCTCAAGCATACAGCATTCCTTCTCAAAATACTGCAGGACAGGAAGAGCTCTCTTTCAGATTTCCTAATCCCTTGTCCAAATTATTCCAATGGAACCTAAATTGGTTCCATTTATCTTCTGTTTTTTGAAGCTTTGACAGATGCTGCTTTTAATTTTACTGAAAATAAGCTTGTCTCTTCAATATCTTGCATAAGAACCCCTCAGCTTGTCAGCACTTTTTGTATTCACCATAATAATAAATGCATCAGGAACCACTGGTGATTCCCAGAACACAGTTTAAGAATTATTATTATTTTATTTATTTATTTATTACATTTATACCCCGCCTTTTTTCCTACAAGGAACTCAAGGCGGCTTACATAATCCTCCTCCTCCTCTCCATTTAATCCTCACAACAACCCTGTGAGGTAGGTTAGGCTGAGAGTCAGTGACTGGCCCAAAGTCACCCAGTGAGTTTCACGGCCAAGCGGGGACTAGAACCCGGATCTCCCGAGTCCCAGTCCAACATATAAAGGACTTTATATAGTCCTTTCTTTTTTTACTATCATCTTCATTTAACAAAGCATCCTAATAGAGATCAACAGCAGTAGATTGAATTCTGACATTTGAACTTTGCTTTAAATAGAATTTTCCTCCAACACAATGATCCAGTTCACACATAATGACTACCCATGGGTTGTTTAAACCATGGGTAGTTGGGACTGCACAGGAGTGAGCAAGCATGCTACTTCCTGACTGCTTGCCACTTCCGCTTTGTTTCTGCTTTGATAAAGAACCCAGGAATGCCCTGTTCTTGGATTGTGCTCCGTTACGTCCAAACCTGGCACTCTGGGTTGTTGAGGTAAACATACCTGGGTTGTGCTCTGCGATGTCTGAACCTGGCACTCTGGATTGTTAAGGGAGAAATAACCCAGAGTTTCAACCCATGGTTTGTTGTTGGGTTAAAACTCTGGGTTGAAACCTACCCTCCCCAAACACACAATGCAGTTGCTTATACAGGCAGTCCCCAGGTTATGAATGAATTCCATTCTTAAGAATGTCTTTAAGTCGAATTTGTATGTAACTCGGAACAGCATAGCGTTCTAGAAGTTAAAATCGGCATTTACGCAAATTGAATAAATTACACAAATTGCATAGTATACTATGCTATGTACTCTATGTAAACGACGTAGTGCCGGGGAACCCAGAAGTCCGTTCTTAAGTATGGGTTGTCTGTAAGTTGGACGTTCTTAACTCGGGGACTGTCTGTAATTTGGTTGGATCACAAGTAGAGAGAACATGTAGCAGTTGAGTCTTATGTCAAGCAATATCTGACAACGTGGCCATAATGTTCCCCAACCTAGTGCCCTCATATGTTTTGGATTACAACTTCCATCAGCCTCAGTCAGCATGGGTGGCAGGGGTGCTGGTTGTTGCAGTCCTAAATATCTGAAGGGTACCAGGTTGGGGAAGGCTCTGGTAATGTAACAAAGTGTTCTGCAAAGAAGAAGAAGAAGAAGAAGAAGAAGAAGAAGAAGAAGAAGAAGAAGAAGAAGAAGAAGCAGCAGCAGCAGCAGCCAAGCCAGAATACTGGACCTCACTCAAATATATTTCAAGAACCACCTCATTAACAAAGGCTCAATATAATGTCACCACATCCTATGTCTTACTTCTGAAATTTGTTGTTCAAATTTTATCTTTTATTCCATTTCTTATCCAAGTCATGTGCAACTGAAGGTGTGTCTCCTGTGCATAACAGACAACCTGAATGCATTTTACTTGTTGCTCAGTTTCCTGTCTTTGATGGGAAATCCATGAAGCAAATATTTAGCACTAGGCCACAAGCCAAGCAAGCAACAGAAAGTTTTTATACTTTTGCCAAGATTTCTTGCTCTCTTTTTAAAATGAAAATCGTGACAATTATGTTGATGCTCCTTCTGAATTAGATGTGCCTCTAAAAGACAAGAACCTATTTTGGGCTTCCAATACGCTATTTCACAAGCTTATTCATTTATTTTTAAAAGGCAGCTTACATACCGATTTAGAGGCTAACGTTCTTGTCTGAAAACATTCGGAACCAGTCAACCTGCAGCGATTTTCAGGCAGTAATCTTGAAATAGCAATTGAATGAGAGATAGAAAGATTCAATAAAGGAAGGAATCTATTGGTGCATTCAGAAATACTGTTATTGTTTCTTTGTCAGCTTCCTTACTTTTGCAATTATGCAATTAGACAGCTTGCTCTTCTATTGCTTAACAGTAAGCAATTTAAAAATAAAGTACGTACTGACAAACAAATAAAGCTTCATTTAAGAATAAAAATTAGCAATCCCACTCCCCTTTCTGCCCCAAATGCATATCCTGTTAATTCTTTGTGTAATACAGTTTCAGAGTGTGGCTACTCATGTAACTGCAAATGGCAGCAAAGCTGGAAAGGCTTAAGCAAACCTATCTACTATAGATACCCCACCACACAGTTGTACTTATCTCTCCCATGAACAGTCTAAACATATCATCAGATCTAAATTTTTCTCTGTGTCAGAGGCGTGTTTGGGAGCTAAGAGGTCTGTGGATCCTTCAGATCCATAGTCACTCCCTCTCCACCCACCACCACCCTTAACACACTTCTTTTCTCCCCTGTATCAGGTTGGAGTTTGTTTCATTTTTATACTGCCCAATAGTCGAAGCTCTCTGGGCGGTTTACAGCAATTAACAAGACAGTCCCTGCCCGCAGTCTAACTTCTGTCCTTGTAGAGTTCCAAGGATGGACTTCTGTCCTTGTAGAAGGAGCCACCACGAGCTGGGAGGGGCCAAGAGGGGGCTCCAAAATTGGACAAACACCTCCAAGGTCAGAGCTTCAACTAAGACCTCAGAAGAGTTTTTCCGATCAATCCTATGGCCTCAGCAACACATCCCCAAGACCAGAGAATTGCTCTCTAAGTAGCTATGTAGTTCTATTACCAAGTACAGTAAAACGTAACACTCACCAAAAACAACAGCAGAAAAGAAACAAACATTAAGAAAGAAGTAATTTTAGAATTCACTTATATTCTCCAATATTTATTAAGCCCTTTAAGAATCCTGAGTGGGATTCTTACCAACTATTTAAAGATTATTATTTTTCTTTTAATTGCTATTGAGGATGCCTGGGGTAACTGCAATTCAACACATAAAATCCCTATGACATTTTGACTCTAAAGGCATGTCTGACAATCTGGATCCTAGCTCAGCATTACTGAAATTTATGACAATTACCAGGCTGATGGACAAAATCAATGGAGACACCGTGACCCAGTTCACACCATCACGGCAGCCCACCATGGCTTGTTTAAGCCACAGTGAGCCACAGTGCATGCCGATGCATGCTGGGCAGTTTTTGACTATTTAAGCTGCAGCTGTGACTTATGTTGTCCAAACCCAGGCAGCAGGGTTGTGCAAGGGTTAAACATAAACCTAAAACAGCCCATAGGTTATGTGAGGGTTAAACCATTATGAATGTTCAAGCCATGACTGCAGCTTGTTGTGTTGTCCAAATCCAGGTGGCAGGGGTTCTGAAAGGGTTAAACAACCCTCGCAGCCTGGGTTTGGACAACATGACAAGCCACAATCACAGCTTGAATATTTATAATAACCACAGCCCATCATTAAATAAGCCACAGTGGTTTATTCAATCGTGCAAACAGGCCAAATTAGTAGTAACGGGAAGCCCAGGTTATTCCACACTGAATCAACAGATCCCCATCTTTTCTCCTGTCTTCTGCTGCTGGACACAACAGCCTAGTTTACATAGCTACCCTACAGAAGTTTGGCTGTTCCAGCAGAATGAAAAAGATTCCAAAACTGGATAATTTCTTCATCTCTTGGACACATTTTTTGTGTAGAATTTAATGTAGGTTAGACTAAATGCTGCTATAATATTCTTATAGCACATTGTAAAGGATTGAGGCCTATTCAGGTTTGAGTTTGTTGAAGCCTGAAGGCCCAAACACTTCCCTCGAGTAGTGAAGCCTGAAGGCCCAAACACTTGGATGGGAGGGGGAGTTTGAGAGTTTTAAGTTACCCAATAGAAGTTAAGAACTAGATCTCCTATTCAAGGTCACATGATTATAACCTTCCATTCCTGGGAAGGCTATATATGTGGGGTGTGGTCAGCTAGCAGTTAGTGTGTGCTGAGAGAGAGCCAGAAGCAGCAGCAGAGAAACAGCAGAGAGCAGCAGAGAGAGAGAAAGAGAAACTGGCTGCATAGGATATAGGTAGTCTGAAGTTAACTAGAGAACATTGGATTGTTTGTTTGTTTGTTTTATTTTATTTTATCATACTTGCTTTTGAATTATAACCACTCTATTAAGTAAAAACCCTAATATTATAAGTAAAGTGTTGTTGTTTACCCTGGAGTTTGGAGTGACTTATTCACCACGTCTACAGCCTACACCCACGTTACTGGAAGCAGGCAAAGGACTTGATAACCTAGAGAGGGAGAGGCTTTGGGAAGAGGCAGAGATCTCCCAAAGGCAGATCAAGGGGTCCCTGCAGTAGCGGAACCTTGACACACATGTTTGAAGATGTACTTGAGGACGAGAGCAGAGGACAGCCTGCAGAGGACGGATTATCGGGCACCCAACGTGACAGCGAGCAAGAGGCTGAGGGTCAGTCAAGTGGAGGCAATCAAACCAAGGCCTACAGCAAGAGGAAGAGAAGAGTACTCGTAGTGGGAGACTCCCTCCTGCGGGGGATCGAAGCCAAAATATGTCGCGAAGACCCATGGACTCGCCAGGTGTGCTGTCTCCCTGGGGCACGGATTAAGGATGTGACAGAGCAGCTGCCGAGGCTCATGCAGCCCACCGACACATACCCCTTTCTTCTCTTCCACGTGGGTACAAATGATACTGCCAAGCGGAGTTACAAAGAAATCACGGCAGACTTTGAAGAGCTGGGAAGGGAACTCAAGAACTTCGGGGCCCAGATAGTTTTCTCATCCATCCTTCCAGTACTTGGAAGAGGCATAGAAAGGGAAAGAAAAATACTCCGAGTGAATGACTGGCTACGAAGGTGGAGCTGACGTGAGGGATTTGGATTCTGGGACCACGGGCTGCACTTCCTGGAAGATGGACTGCTGGCAAAGGATGGGTTGCACCTCACAAGGACTGGGAAGAATGTGTTTGGCCACAGCATGAGGAACTTAATCAGGAGGGCTTTAAACTGAATCCAACAGGGGAGGGAGACATAAACTCGGGGGTACCAATGGAAGAAGGCCTCTATGCCACAATGGAGAGAACAGCTCCAGCGGTGCCCATTGATAGTCTACCACAAAATGTAGGGGGAAAGTCGGACTATAAAGCACATAATCTTCAATGTCTCTATACTAATGCCAGGAGTATGGGCAATAAACAAGACGAACTTGAACTCTTGATACATGAGGGCAAGTACGACTTGATAGGGATAACTGAAACCTGGTGGGATGACTCCCATGACTGGAATACAGCAATTGAAGGGTATAACTTGTTCAAAAGGAACAGAAGCAACAGAAAGGGAGGTGGAGTTGCACTGTATGTTAAAAATACGTATCTCTGCACAGAGATACAGGAAGAGGAGCTTGGCAGCCCCATTGAGAGCATCTGGGTTAAAATAAAGGGGGCAAAGAATAAAGCGAACATGGCGGTTGGAGTCTACTACCGACCACCCAATCAAGGAGAAGACGAGGATGGAACTTTTGAAAAGCAAATTGCCATTGTTTCAAGGAGGCATGATGTGGTAGTAATGGGGGACTTCAATTTCCCTGATATCTGTTGGGAGACTTATTCAGCCAAACATGGCCCCTCCAAGAAATTCCTGAGCTGTGCTGCTGATAACTTCCTCCTACAGAAAGTGGAGGAAGGAACTAGAGGATCGGCTATCCTTGACCTGATTCTAACCAACAGAGACGAGTTAGTGGATAAAGTGGCAGTTTCGGGAACTCTGGGGGAAAGTGACCATGTTATACTTGAGTTCTTGATTCTAACAGAAGCAAAAGCTGAGTGTAGCCAAACACGTACCCTGGATTTTAGGAAAGCCAATTTTAACAAACTCAGAACAATGATTAGTAAGATCCCATGGCAAGTGACTCTCACGAGAAAGGGAGCCCAGGAGGGGTGGGAGTTTTTAAAAAAGGAAATTTTAAAGGCACAATTGCAAACAATTCCCACAAGGAGAAAAGGCAGAGGGCAACAGAAGAAGCCAATGTGGCTTCACAATAAACTCAAAGATGACCTGAAAACAAAAAAGGACACGTATAGGAAGTGGAAGGAAGGACAGGCTACAGGGGAAGAGTACAGGCAGGTAGCACAGAACTGCAGGAATAGTGTCAGGAAGGCTAAAGCTGAGAATGAGCTAAGGTTAGCGAGGAATGCTAAAAGCAACAAAAAAGCCTTCTTCAGATACATGCACAGTAAAAGACAGAAGAAAGAACTGGTGGTTCAACTACGCAATGAGGATGGCAAATTGATAACAGAAGACAAAGAAAAGGCAGAAGTGTTCAATTCCTACTTCGGCTCGGTCTTCTCCCAAAAGAGGGTCTATGACCCCCCTGGCAAACCTGAAGTGCAGACTGAAGGGGCAGAATTGCAGCTTGAGATTGATAGGCAAATGGTCAAGGAGCACCTGATTACTCTGAACGAGTTTAAATCTCCAGGGCCTGATGAGCTGCATCCTAGAGTAATAAAGGAACTGGCAGAAGAACTCTCAGAACCACTGTCTATTATTTTTGAGAAATCATGGAGGACAGGTGAAGTGCCAGACGACTGGAGGAGGGCAAATGTTGTTCCCATCTTCAAAAAGGGCAAGAAGGAGGAACCTGGGAACTATAGGCCAGTCAGTCTGACATCAATCCCCGGGAAGATTTTTGAGCAGATTATAAAGAAGTCAGTCTGCAAGCACCTTGAAAACAATGCAGTGATTACTAGAAGCCAGCATGGATTTGTCAAGAACAAATCCTGTCAGACTAATCTGATCTCATTTTTTGATCGGGTAACCTCCCTTGTGGACTGTGGGAATGCTGTGGACATTATATACCTGGACTTCAGCAAAGCTTTCGACAAAGTGCCTCATGATATCCTGATTAGTAAGCTAGCTAAGAGTGGGCTAGATGGAACAACTATCAGGTGGATCCACAATTGGCTAAAGAATCGGACTCAAAGAGTGCTTATCAATGGTTCCTTCTCAAACTGGGGAGAGGTAACGAGCGGGGTACCACAGGGCTCGGTCCTGGGCCCGGTGCTCTTCAACATTTTTATTAATGACTTGGATCAGGAGGTACGGGGAATGCTTATCAAATTTGCAGATGACACAAAGTTGGGTGGAACAGCTAATACTCTGGAAGACAGAAACAAAATTCAAAGTGACCTCAATAGGCTGGAGCGCTGGGCCGAAAACAACAGAATGAAATTTAATAGGGATAAATGCCAAGTGCTGCACCTAGGGAGAGGAAACCAAATGCAGAGTTACAGAATGGGGGACACTTGGCTCAACAATACTACAAGTGAGAAGGATCTTGGAATTGTGGTAGATCACAAACTGAATATGAGCCAGCAATGCGATGTGGCTGCAAAGAAGGCAAATGCAATTTTGGGCTGTATTAATAGAAGTATAGCTTCCAAATCGCGGGAAGTGATAATTCCCCTTTACTCGGCACTGGTTAGGCCTCATCTTGAGTACTGCGTCCAGTTCTGGGCACCTCACTTTAAGAAGGACATAGACAAACTGGAGAGGGTTCAGAGGAGGGCAACAAGGATGATAAAGGGACTGGAAACAAGGCCCTATGAGGAGAGACTGAAAGAACTGGGCATGTTTAGCCTTCAGAAGAGGAGACTGAGGGGAGATATGATCGCACTCTTCCAGTATTTGAAGGGATGTCACACAGAGGAGGGCAAAGATCTCTTCTCGGTCATCCCAGTTTGCAGGACACGGAATAATGGGCTCAAGTTACAGGAACCTAGATTCCACCTAAACATCAGGAAAAATTTCCTGACTGTCAGAGCAATAAGACAATGGAATCAACTACCTAGGGAGGTCGTGGGCTCTCCCACTCTGGAGGCATTCAAGGTGCAGCTGGACAGACATCTGTCAGAGATGCTTTGACCTAGATTCCTGCATTGAGCAGGGGGTTGGACTCGATGGCCTTGTAGGCCCCTTCCAACTCTACTTTTCTATGATTCTATACATAAAAGCCATGGATTTAATTGCACTGACTCCTGTGTATGCATGGTTAAGACTTCAAGCTTAGTCATACCTTCGAAAAATTCGGAACAGTTTTTGCTTATTGCAGCAACCGATAACACATACCCCTAGGAAATAAATGCACAAAGATCTGAGAAGCTATATACCTCAAAAATGTGCCAAAATCTCTTTCCTAATCAGAGACCAATAGCCATTTAATAGGAGAAGAAAGAAATAATTACCTCTTAAGACTACATCTAAATAATTAGCTTCTTTACAATGCTAATTCTGGTTGACAATAAAAAAGTATCTCAACATTCAGTTTCCAAAATTTATGGCCTGGACTATTCATCTCATCCTGGAAATGGTTGCAGATATATTTCTCTAATGCTCCGGGTGGCTTTGGGATAATGATGTGTAAGGAATTACAAGAAACATATTAATTAAATTTACAGGAACCAACAAGAATGGTGTTTTAATCAGAACAGTAGACAGAGAGCTATCACTATAGAATTATTGCAACTCAGAGAGTGTAACATAAAAACAAAAGGGTCTTTTTGTTTTAAATAATTTCATTTCCCTCTCTTGATTAAAGTGATGCAATAATGCAAGACATGTAATGTACATTCAGTTAATTTCTGAGGTATTTATCTTCATTTTATACTGAAAGTTCCTTATGACAGGAATCCACCTTTTTTATTACCGGTATATCACTTTGCAAAGTGCTATATGTACATACGATAGCATAGTATAAAGTTACTGATGATTATGATCTTGTTTGCGTTTGGAGCCAAAGCACGAACCACGGATAGGTTTAAGAGGTGCAACTCTTTTCCTAATTCTGAATTTCTACATTTGCTGCATATACGTTTCAGTACACAAGACAATATTGCAAGTCGATTCAATCAGAACTGCAGCTTTATACTAGGCATTAAAATACTGTGTGTTAGTCCCCTACACCTTTAATTCACTCTCGTTAACCGGCAAAGCAATCCTACACTTCAGTTATGCTGGGGAGAAGAGGAGGAGAGAAATACACTGCTGCTATGCTAGCAGAATGGCCACTGTATCCTATATCCACTCAGCCTGTGTAGGGTTTATATACTTTATATACTGGTAGCGGTGTGCTGCGATTAGGTGCTGTGTTATACTTTATCTGTCATGGAAACATGGACACAGGGGTGGCTATTTTTTAATGTTTTCCCTTCCCACTGAAGTAAACAGAAGGGAAATAATAATAATAATAATATTTTATTTATTACCCGCCTCTCCATCTAGATCGAGGCAGGGAACAACAGAAAATATAAAATACATAAACTAAAACAACACAATACATACTATTAAAACATCTTAAAACATCCTAAAAACATCATCTTTAAAACATCTTTAAAACATCCTAAAAAATTCTTTATGCCAGGTCCAGAGCTGGTGTAGCGTTGCACCGTTGACTGGGGCATGATCATGCTCTAGGAGTGTAGAATATGGCATGCATGCTCCTCCCTTATGCCACCCCATCCCACTCATGACTCCACCCTATTTTAACTAGTCCACCAATGTATCTGGACAGTTGCACCAGCGTATCTGTCATGGTGGCTGCATATGTAGTGTTCTGCCAGTGTAGTAGGGCTTCCACTGAATCCTATAGCCCTTCAGCTGGGGGAACTGAAGCACAGGGTTGCTCCATAAGTTTCTTTATTTGATACAGTGGCCAGGCTGTCATTCAGATACTGAATTCTTAGCAGAAATATCTCTACATAATTAACTTATTTGGGCATTCAGGATTAAATGATCTGAACCTACTCTGAGCCAGGCAGTAATTCAATCTTTCTAGACATAATGAGGTGAAGCTCTAGGAAACAAAAGGTCTTTCAATGCAAGGCTCAATAACCCAGAGGAGGATTCTTATAACATGCCTACAAAGATACACCTTGATATACCGTAAACAAAGTACAGGCACCCTTAATCCTGATCTAGTAGAAAGGTTTGTGCTCTGAACTATTTTTACAGTAGGATTTTATACAAGCCATTAATTCCTTAAAGTTAGAATGGAAGAAAAGCCACAACTTTTTCCTACTGAAAAGGCAACCTTGAAATTAGTTCAAAACTGAGAATCTGTTATTGTTGTTTCTTTCATTTGTAAGCTCAACCCTATCTTTGATATGCCATAGTCACTGCCAATTATTTTGGCGGAAAATATGTAACACTTTAATTTGCAGTACCAATACAGTTTCAACATGCATACTTGCATGGCTACCTTGGAATTGCTAAACAATTATTAAAATCATTATCACAAGAGGGATTTGGTTAAAAAAAAATAGATATATCATGCAAAGAAGGGCTGAAAGCTATTCTAAATAGCAATCAAGCTGCTCCTACTAGTATGTCATTTATTTTTTCTACCAACATATCTAAATTAACCATTGGTTTAGCCCAGTGGGTTTTCAAAATTTCTAGCTTTGGGGATCCCTATCTACATTGCAGAAGAATCTGGGGAGCATTCTAGGATTCATGAAGTATGCCAACTTCCATCTATTTTGCCTCATCATTGCCCATGTACACCAGCAGGGCACCCTAGAAAGCTAGAAGCCAATACTCACCTGCAGGCTGCTGCACATTGTAGGAAAACATCAAGTGGCTTGTCTGCCATTACATTTTTCCTCACTGAGGAGCCCAATAAGCTTCTCAGGAATCATTGGGTTCCCAGAATGTAATTTGAAAGCCAGCTGATTTAGTAAACACACTTAGAGATGCACAATGAAAACTACTACAATGGCAGCCTTGTAAATAAACCTACAAAAGTTATTAGCTTGTAAATGTCTTCATTAGCCTGCTGTAAGAGGTTAGTAGCCTGTATTTATATGCTGGCTGTGGATGAGCATGGAAACGCAAGCAACTAGCCTCTTAGCAGGAAGCTTTCTGCCTTCTACTAAGCAGTCTGATATAGGAGGAAGGGATCACTCCATTCCTCCTCCACCAGCTCACTGCATTTCCATGCTGATTGCAGAGAAGGGGAAGGGGAAGCCCATTCCTCCATAGCCAGCATGGAAACCAACTAGACTGGCAGAGGAGGGATGAAGCAATCTGTCCCTCCTCTACCAGCCAATTACTTGCCCTCATGGAATTCCATGTACTTCCTATATAATTTATTGTTGACTTATTAAGTAATAATAATAATTATTATTATTAACATTTATATTCTGCCTTATTTGCTAAAAAGCCATCAAGGGGAGTGATATTTTGTAAGACTGCTCATTTAGAAAGACCACACAGCATACAAACCATGGGCAAGATGCAGTTTCTTCTTCATTAGTTTCCATACTGCCTGAACATTGCTCTGTTTGCTATGCAATGGACAAGGGAAGTACAGTAATACCTTGGATTACAAGTAACTTGGTTTGAGAGCGTTTTGCAAGACAAGCAAAATTTTTAATATTTATTTAAATTTTTTTTGACTTGATATACAAGCGTTGTCTTGCAATACAAGTACTGTAGTACGGCTTAAATTAAAAATCTCTGTACAAATTTTTTTTGGGGGGTTTCGTTTTGATATAAGAATGTTTTGGATTACAAGCACGTTTCCAGAACGAATTATGCTCTCAATCCAAGGCATGACTGTAGACTGGAAGAGTATTTACCTTCCCAATGTACATATACATGACAAGACAGACATGTTCCTGCCCTTTACACATTAATGTAATTCTTTACAACATTTATAAACTGCCTTTCAGTCAAAGTAGTTAAAGGTGGTTTACAATTTAAAATAATAGCTTACAGTCCAGTAGACAAGACACAGAACAAAAAAGGGACAGGAGGAAAGAGGAAAATAAGCAAAATACAGTAACAACATGTTGCATAATGCAATGTACACATAGTGTACATGCTTTTTACTATATGGAAATGATATCCAGGTCAGAAAAATATCACACGTGAAGCAGCCCTTAGTGACTAAACAGCTCAATCAGATTTAACAAAAAGTCAAACACAGCAATGCAAAAATGAACAGTGTATATACACAGACTCTCTAAGGAATACAATGTCTTAGTACTGGCATTGACAAATGACAATGGATATTTTTTCCATCTCATAAGGGAATCAGCATCAAAAGACCTCATCGAAACTGAGCCGAGTAAGAACTTCAGCCTCTAGGAACTTAATATGTACCCAGCAGAAAACTGGAAAACAGTAGGGAAACTGAGGATGAAGCTAGAGATATCATCCTGTCAACAACACAATATCTTTAAAATTAGATACTGTCAACCAAAGGTTTGGGTCCATTTACATGATTTAAAAAAAAAAATCTTCCATTTAGACATTAGAAAGTATATTTGATTAAAAAGTGTTTACATATTTAAAACAGAGAGACTTCTAACACCTTAGATCTATCCAATTTACAGGGGGACAAGCTTTTTGGGCCAGAGTTTAAGCCACAATAGATTGGTTTGTTTTTTAAGGTGCCACAAGAGTCACTGATGATTTTTCTGAAATAAGCCAACTGAGCTACCCCTCTGGAATTTGTAACTTTTTAATATTAGCCTTCTAAAAAGAGCTGAACCAACATATTTAGATTGAATAAAGTATATTTTTATTTTATTTTCTTAACACCTGAACGGTCAAATATGTGGTTTTGCAAAAAGAAAAAAGCCAAAATTTGCACATAACACCACTTATAAAATAGCCACAAGTTCTTTTCCAATTAAAAGAAATTAAGACCACAGTTCTACAATCCCATGCACACTTACCTGGGAGTAAGTCCTATTGTACTCAGTGGGACTTACTTTTATTTATTTATTTAATTTATGAATCGCCCATCTGGCCAGACATCCGGCCACTCTGAGCAATGTACAGTCCAATAAAATACAGGGGACACACACACACCACACACACACACACAGTATAAAACACAATTAAAAACAGTACAAAACTTAACAATCCTAACCCACCCCATATTCCCGCCTGAAAAGCCACATTTTTAATGCCCGGCGGAAGCTAATCAAAGAAGGGGCATGGCGGTCACTAGGGAGAGAGTTCCATAAATTGGGGGCTGCCACAGAAAAGGCCCTCCTCCTAGTCCCCACCAGCCTGGTTTCTCTGGCTGATGGGACAGGGAGAAGGCCGTCCGTGGCAGATCTTGTTGAGCGGCCTACTTGATGTTGCTGCAGGCGCTCCTTGAGATAAACTGGACTGGAGCCATATAGGGTTTTAAAGGTCAACGCCAACACCTTGAATTCGGCTCGGCAAACAACTGGAAGCCAGTGCAACTCTTTGAGCACTGGAGTGATGTGATCACGCCGGCGGCAGCTTTTAACCAGGTGAGCTGCTGCATTCTGTACCAGCTGCAACTTCCGAACCGTCTTCCAGGGTAACCCCATGTAGAGCGCATTACAGTAGTCTAGGCGAGAGGAGACCAAGGCATGAACCACTGATGGGAGCAGATGATTAGGAATGTAGGGGCGCTACTGCCACATCAGATGGAGCTGATACAGCACCGCCCTGCTCACAGCTGACACCTGAGCCTCCATGGACAGCTGGGAGTCTAGAATGACTCCCAAGCTGTGGACCTGGTCCTTCAGGGGTAGATGTACCCCATTCAGCACCAGGTCAACATCCCCGAACCTTCCCTTGTCTCCCACCAGAAGTACCTCGGTCTTGTCGGGGTTCAGTTTCAGCATGTTCCTTCCCATCCAGCCACCCACTGCCTCCAGGCACTTGGACAGGGTTTCAACAGCCAACCTTGGTGAGGACTTGAAGGAGAGGTAGAGCTGCGTGTCATCCGCATATTGATGACAGTGCACCCCAAACCTCCTGATGATAGCTCCCAGCGGCTTTAGGTAGATGTTAAATAACATTGGGGAGAGGATGGAACCTTGCGGCACCCCACAAGTGAGCAGCCGAGGGTCCGAAGCCTCCTCCCCGAGAACTACCCTCTGGTACCTTCCAGAGAGGAAGGACTGGAACCACTGCAATACAGTGCCTCCCATGCCCAACCCCTCCAGGCAGTCCAGGAGGATACCGTTGTCAACAGTATCAAAAGCAGCTGAGAGATCGAGGAGGACTAGAAAGGAGCATTCACCCCTATCCAAAGCCCTCCTCATATCATCCACCAAGGCGACCAAGGCCATTTCTGTCCCATGTTCAGGCCTGAAGCCCGACTGGCATGGATCTAAATAATCTGTTTCATCCAAATGTGCCTTCAACTGAGCCCCCACCACTTGCTCAATCAGCTTGCCCAGAAATGGCAAATTGGAGACTGGGCGAAAGTTGTTCAAATCTTGGGGATCTAAGGAGGGCTTCTTTAGAAGTGGTCTTATTACTGCCTCCTTAAGGGCTGATGGCATCACTCCCTCCTCGAGGGAGGCATTCACTACCGCCCTGATCTCCCCACCAGTTTCTCCCTGCAGCAGCTCATCACAAGCCAGGACGGGCAAGGATCAAGCAAGCAGGTGGTCAGCTTAACAGAAGAAAGCACCTTGTCCACTTCACCAGAAGGAAGAAGCTGGAACTGATTCCACAAAACCGGACTGCCACTGGCCTCCTCCCGTTCACCCGATGATGATGATGATCATGATCATGATCATGATGATATTGATGGGATTTAAATGGAACTAAGTAAATAAATAGTAGTAAGTATAAATGATTTCTCTTGCTATAGTAAGAGAGCCAGTGTGGCGTAGTGGTTAGAGTGTTGGACTGGGACTCGGGAGATCTGGGTTCTAGTCCCCGCTCGGCCATGAAACGCACTGGGTGACTTTGGGCCAGTCACTGATTCTCAGGGTTGTTGTGAGGTTGAGTAGCTGCATAAGATTTTGATGTAAATCGTTGGGTTAGAGTCAAATTAAGTTCCTTTGATTTCAGTGGGTCTACTCTAAACATGCCTAAACCTAGATTAAATCCATTATACTGAATGACCTGGTTCTCATGTAACAATTACCCATGGGTTGTTTAACTCATGCAAGAGTGAGTGAGTGTGCTGCCTCCTGACCGCTCCCTGCTACCAATTTGGTAAACGACGAAGGAACACATTAATTCCTGGGTTGTGCTACGTGATGTCCAAATCCAGTTTCCTGGGTTGTTGAGGAAGAAACAACCCAGAGTTTTAACCCAACAACAAATCATGGTTTAAAACTCTGGCTTGTTTCTCCATCAACTACCCAGAGAGCCAGGTTCAGAGATCACAGAGCACAACCCAGGTACGTTTACCAAAGCGGAAGCTCTAGCAGTGAAATGCCAGACTTATCAAATTATCCAAGATTTTACCTGAAGGAGTGATGGTGGACTACTACTATGTCTCAGACTTGAGCTCAGAGCCAAGTCTGTATTTAGGTGATTATTTTTAGTCACATTAATGTTTGTATCTACACCCATCAAATAGTTACCACTCGTAATGGGTAGGAATGATCAAGGGGGGAAATGAAATTTGATTTGGCCCTGTCAAGATAAAAACAAAACCCTCTTGACATTTTCTTAAGTTCCAGGTAAGACACATCAGGCCAGTTCTGCAGCACTTTTAGATGATGCTCTGAGGTGTGTTGAACACATCTAGACATATTCTTGTCTAGACTAGATTTAAAAGGTGTGATGCCAAAATATGCTGGCTAATTTAAGCAAACATACACAGTTGGATCCATAGTCATACTTGGAGTGGACCCACTGAAATCAGTGGGACTTAACTTAAATTAAGGTTAAATTAGTCTAGATCCAAACCATACAATTCTAGCAAAGGCCAGCTGTAGTAAATTCATCATGTCTCTTCAGATATGAGAGCATTTTCTTTTACTTTGAAAAAAGAGTTGTCAGTGTTACACACACACACACACACACACACACACACGCTAAAACAGTGATGGTGAACCTATGGCACGGGTGCCACAGCTGGCACGCAGGGACCTCTCTGTGGGCACTCGAGCCATTGGTCACCAGATCATGAAAAGACCATCCCCTTTCCATAGTACTAGCCCCTCTCCACTCATTCCTCGCTGGCCTCCACAGGCAGGCACACTCCAACATCTCCACCCCCAGAAGCGGACTGCGCAGGCACCCAGCCCTCCTTCTAACTGAACAGACAGCTCAGAAGCACAGCATGCGCGCGCCCGAATCTTGGCGCGCCCAGTGAAGAGCCATGCCCTGAGAAAGAGCGCAGCGCGATTAGCTAGTGCCCCCTCCTCCTTCCTGCCAAATTTAAGGCACTTTGAAATAAATAAGTTGGTTTTGTGTTGCAGTTTGGGCACTCGGGCTCAAAAAGGTTCGCCATCACTGCGCTAAAATATTTAATAGGATAACCAGAAGTCCACAATCAAGGAGAATTGGCTAGTATGGATGTGAAATTGCCTCAAACAAGGCACGAATGTGAGGCAAACATACCCACTTCAGGGAGATTCAGGCTACCCTGGAATTCAATCCAACTAGGCTGGCCCCAAGGCTTTGGATCCAATCTCAGAAGGATATTTTGTACTGTGTTGATACATATTTGAACCTTCCACAAGCTTTCCATAATGAAAAACGCCAGACAGATGAAAGTGGAGAGACAGAAGAGACTTTTGTAACTGACAGCTCTAGCTTCTAATGAGTGCTATAGGGAGAAAATAGAAAGAACAATCAGAAGCTGTTTCAGGATGTAATCCTATACACATACGTATCTGGTACTAAGTCCAATTGAACTCAATGGGGATTACAGTATTTTTCCATGTATAAGACTATACTTTTTCCTAAAATTGTTAGACTAAAAATTGAGGGTCGTCTTATACACGGAAGTAAGCCAAGGAGAGAACCACGCAGTTGCGAAACTGCCCAGTGGGGGGCGTCTTATACATGGGGGCATCTTATAGACGGAAAAATATGGTACTTTTCAGTAGACATGCATAGGATTGCACTGACAATTATTTCTTTGCACTTTGCCAAGCCAAAATTTATACTTGCCAGCCCTAGCCCTCCTCCTTTCCGGGCAAGGCCCTCCCGTCACAGCCTTTCCTTCAGAAAGGGATTGTTGGTAGAGTGGTCAGTTAGGTGCTGCTACTTTGAAGGTGCCCCAAGCGCCTTAAAGCAGTGGTGTCAAACACACACACACGCCTTTCCGAACCTGCTTAGGTCCCCACAAACTCTGGAGCTGGGCCTGTCTACACTATGGGCAGGTTCGCATATCACTTTAAACCCACAGAGGTTCTGGAACATTGGCGGAGTTGAGGGCAGTGCTTAGGTCGATTGCTAAGTGCACCTCCCAACGTCATTGCTGACGTTGGTTGGTGGCATTGGGGGTGGCGCTTAGGCTGACTGGCAGCTCACGCTGCCAATCGGGCTAAGCACCTTCATCCCCTGCTATCATTGGCTCACACTCAGCGGTAGCAGGGGGCCAAGACGGAGGTCTGTGGGGCAGCCTGCTCCCGCTTGGCTAGACAGCCACGCAGCAGAGCCTGCTGCCTCCACCGCACACCTCTTGCTCGCCCAGCCCTATTGGGGGCTGGGCGAGGAAGAGGTGTGCGGCCGCAGCAAACCGCCACCGTGCCGAGCCATCACCGTGCCACTGCCACTAACCCGCCAGAGAAGAAGGTAAGTGAAAGGGGGCAACCGGGGGGGCAGTGAGGCAAAGGTGGGGGTGCAATCTAGGCGGCCAGGCCTTGCGAGGTCTGGCCGGTTGGATTGTACCACCACTGCTGCCCTTTTGGCTACTGCTGTCCTTTCAGACAACACACTAAACCTCAGTAGGTTTAGTAAACCCTACCGCAAACCATGGTTTAGTAGGGTGGTGAAGGAGACTCTCTTTAACCACCTTAACTATACTCTCCCAGGTTCACACGACACTTTACACCTCACTAGGTTTACTCATGCGGTAAACCTACTAAGGTTTACCGTGTCATGCAAACCCAATCTATATGTTATGTTCTTGCAAGTTACCACAGGGAAGGTCATCAAACCTTTCAGATGCCTGCAAATTTCTCTAATTCTGTTTTTAAAAAATAAAAGTTATAGGTGTTTGTTGATTTTCTCATTGTAGTGGGGAATACAGTAAAACCTTGCAAGTAACTTGGTCTGCAGGTGTTTTGCAAGACAAGCAAATTTTTAAAATAAATTTTAATTTGATAAACAAGCGACGTCGTGCAGTACAAGTACTGTAGTACGGTCAAGAAAAATGAAGACTTTACACTATCATTCTTTATTGCAGCTTAAATTAAAAATATGTGTACAAATTTCTTATGGGGAATTTTGCTTTGGTATACAAGTGCTTTGGATTACAAGCACATTTCCGGAACGAATTATGTTTGCAATCCAAGGTATTACTGTACATCCAAGGCTTCAGAAAATGAGGCAAGCCAATCCTCCACCTCAGATCAGAGGTGAAGTACAATGCCAATCTGAGCCACTAAGCCAAGGTGCACCCCCCACACAGACACCACCATCCAAGCGTTGGGTTTCAAGGAGAATATTTTTTCTGTGCATAGCTCTGTTGGATAGTAAGCTCAAAAACCTCCTTCGTTTTTTAGCCCTAGTTACCCAACTTTAGACATGCCAGGTCATAAATATGCTGACATAAATGCCCACCCCATCTTTCAGTTCGCTCAAGCCTCCATCACCTTTACCTAGCCTTCCTGTTTCAGTACACTGCCTACTTCCTTCAGCCACTTTGCCACCTAGGCTTCCTATTGTCCCTAAGACCCTCTTTGCAATCTGAGCCTGCCCACAAAGCTACTCCTGTCCTAGGCTAGGGTAACATTTAATCCCAACCCAACTGACAAGTTCAAAAGCATGCATCAGAAGAGCTCAATGTTTATGCATTATAAATTCACAAAGATTATGGAGGCCTGCTGCATGATTACCAAAGGTGATTTAAGGTCAAATAAAGACAGCAAGCAACATTTAACATTACATATTTAAACCCTAGTTTGTACAACCATTTTTCAAAAGCAGGAAATCTATATGCTTTGTGTTATTTTAACATTGGTCAATGGACAATTATTAGAATGGTAAAGAGTCAGAAGACATCTGGCAATTTAAGGGACACAGAACTCAAGCCTAACTATCCCTGATGAGCATTACTCAGAGAAAGCTTGCCTGACAGGTTTTGTTCTGTGTGTGCTAATTAGTCTGAAGCGAATACCTGGAGAAATTGGGTGGGGTGCTGGTCCTGTTATCTGAAGAGCTGCTGCTCTAGCCAGCTTTTTTCCTATCATACTTTTCATCTGTTTCCCACGTAGATATGTGTATAGAAACCTCCCAGTCCTGATTAATATATTTCCCCACCCTATCATCTACCGCTTGTGCTAAACGCAACAACACACAAATCAAAATGGAGACTAACAAATGTAGGAGATAGGAGAAGCAGACATTATATTAAGAACTGTTGTACACCTACTACCCTGTGTTTTCATTACAATCCAGTTTTTTGTATTTTCCCTTATGGATTGTCAATCTTTTCAGGTCAATGTCTTGGCTTCAGGACTATATCTTGGCTTTTAGCAACAATCACTAAAAAAACATGGCAATTTGAACTCTACTGTATCTTTACAGAATGGTCTTGATCCAATTTAGGCATGGTGCTCATATACAGACGAATCTCACAGGGCAAAATAGAGCCCTACTTTCCCATCAACTCCCCAACATGAGTTCTCAAGCAGGTAATGCAAGGGGACACTACAGGGAACAGGAGGTCTGCACATATCTCCCATATCCTCTTCACCCTCTGTACGCTATGCAAATTATTCATGCTCTGTTCTATAAGAAATCTGCATGCCAGGGATGGAGGAATGGATAGAGATAGCACTGATCTCCCATTTCCTGCTGTGCCCCCATGCACTCCCTGTACATTCGCTTGTGTGTGCAGCTTGGGGGGTCTGACAAGAAAAACATGGCTCTGTTGAATCCGGTGGCACTCCGCCACTCATGGGCACCATGCCCAGGCTCAACTAGGACAAGCCCAATAAGTTTTGTGGAATAGTTTGTCAAAGTCAACTGCTGAGTTAGTTACAGAACAAGAACAAGAAATTTGTACACATATTTTTAATTTAAGCTGCAATAAAGAATGATATTCAGCAAAGGAGAGTCAAAACCAGCTCTGTGTAAGTTTGAAGAGAGAGAGAGAGTGTGTGTATAATAATTTTGAAAACATAGAAATAGTTTTCAGCAAAAAAAAATATATAAATGTCATCAAATAAAAATACATTTGGGTCAGAAAAATATGACATCAAACAGAGAAAATGAAGAATTCTCAAATAAGAAAAGTGAAGGGAAAAAATGCACGTTCTACATTGCAGTCAAATCTTTCATCACCCTGTATATATAAAATGTTATACAGTAATACCTTGGATTGCAAGTAACTTGGTTTGAGAGCATTTTGCAAGACAAGCAAATTTTCAAATATTTATTTATTTATTTTTTACTTGATATACAAGCGACCTCTTGCAATACAAGTACTGTAGTACGGCTTAAATTAAAAATCTCTGTACAATTTTTTTGGGGGGATTTCGTTTTGATATAAGAGTGTTTTGGATTACAAGCACGTTTCTGGAACGAATTATGCTCTCAATCCAAGGCATGACTGTAATCGGGCCAAGTTATTAGTTGTATATTTTTAGGTTTAATTAACCAGACTGCAATTTGACCCTAAGTAGAGGAAGGGGAGGCATGCATGCTTAATTTGAGCATTTGCTCCATCATACATATTAACAGGGCTTTTTTTCTGGCGGAACGCACCGGAACGGCGTTCCGCCACCTTTTTCTGTCAGTGTCCGACCATAATTAACCCCTGCCGCCTCCTAGCAAGCATTGCGCGCCTTTGCTTCGTGCTTCCGCTTCTGGGTTGTCGCCGGGTGGAGCCTTCACGACCGGGTGAAGTGGAAGCGCCCGAGAAAACTGAGCGTGGGAAGCAGAGTACCGAGACCCAGACTCGCACAGCCACATGTGGTAGTAGTGTAGTAATAATAATATACTGCTGGCTGGCTAGATAGAAAAACCAGCGGAGAGCAAATCTGTCAGCAGGTACATTTCAGCATTAAGCGCAGCTAGCAAAGTCCTGTTCCGAGTTCTTCCCCCTCCAAGCGAGTTAAAAAAACAAACAAAACCATGTTGAATCAACGGAAGCCCCACCCCTTTCCCGAATAGGAAGAGTCCGTGCTGAACTTTGGGGGATGCCTCAACTCGTAGCAGAGGGAAATGGGGAGCGCGCTGGGCGGGCGGGAGCTTGCAGTGACCCTCTAGGCTGCAGCCCAATTCTCGTCCTCTTGGCAGCTGGGCGCGCTCGGTCTCCAGTGACTTCGCTTATAGTCCTGGCGATGCCTGCAACCAGTACACTCCGGGCAAGAAGTCTCCCTCTCCTGCCACGCTCCAGCTGGGCTGTTGTAAAGCTCTGTCTCTCGCAACCAAAGTCCTGTTCGCCAGGGCAGCCCAGAAGGGTGACTGCACTCGTCTTCTTTCCCACCCCCGCCCTCTCCATTTGCACAGCATCCTTCACTGGGTGTGTCCCTGCTGCTCCCGTTAATAATATACTGCTGCTGGCTGGCTAGATAGAAAAACCAGCGGAGAGCAAATCTGTCAGCAGTACATTTCAGCATTAAGCGCAGCTAGCAAAGTCCTGTTCCGAGTTCTTCCCCCTCCAAGCGAGTAAAAAAACAAAACAAAACCATGTTGAATCAACGGAAGCCCCACCCCTTTCCCGAATAGGAAGAGTCCGTGCTGAACTTTGGGGGATGCCTCAACTCGTAGCAGAGGGAAATGGGGAGCGCGCTGGGCGGGCGGGAGCTTGCAGTGACCCTCTAGGCTGCAGCCCAATTCTCGTCCTCTTGGCAGCTGGGCGCGCTCGATCTCCAGTGACTTCGCTTATAGTCCTGGTGATGCCTGCAACCAGTACACTCCGGGCAAGAAGTCTCCCTCTCCTGCCGCGCTCCAGCTGGGCTGTTGTAAAGCTCTGTCTCTCGCAACCAAAGTCCTGTACGCCAGGGCAGCCCAGAAGGGTGACTGCACTCGTCTTCTTCCCCCCCCCCGCCCTCTCCATTTGCACAGCATCCTTCACTGGGTGTGTCCCTGCTGCTCCCGTTAAGACAGTGAAGAAGCCCTCCTAAGTCAACGATTATTTGAGATACCTTGTGTCAGTTCCAAAGCCATAAAATATTCCCTTTCTTGACCCCTGTTCTCAGATGCTGGGCCAATAAGTGGTGCATGGCATCCTGAGCAGGGGAGCATTGTGCCTGCCCTGCTCCTGCCCACATCACATGCTGGGGGGGGGGGGAAGTTATTTGCACTGTGCTTCACAGGAAAAGGTGCCAGCATTGCTGCTTGCTATTCCATCAGTGTGCAGTTGTTCCCCCATACTAGCCATTGGACACATAACTGCTCCTATTATGAATGTTGCATTATAACATCCTTTTTTTTTTACCCTGAAAATATTGTGAGTGTACAGTGGGTATTACTGATGCAGCTGTCTCTGACAGGAGCCCTCTTCAGGTGTTCTTCGTCCTGTGTTGAATGAAAATGTGAGGAGAGGAGCGCTCCAGCCCTGCCCCCCTCTGTTGTTGCATCCATCGTCCTGTATGCACGGAGGGCCACTTTTGAAGAGGAGATCCTCCGGTATCCGCAGTGGCTCTACACGCAATCCAGGAACCTGGAAAATCAGGGCCCTGTGTCGCATGTAGAGCCTCCACAAATAGATGAGGCTCTCCTGTCCAGTCCAGACCGCTGCCCTCTATGAATACAGGGCAACAGAAACACATGAGAACAGGGGTTCTCCTTGCACGTCCAGTCAACACAGGATAAAGAATGCCTGAAAAGGGCTAGTAAAGGAAGTAGAGCTCTCCACGTGATGGTAGACCCTGCCTTATCGGGGTCATCAGGCAGAGAGTTCTACTCACATTCATAGATTCATAGATCATAGAGTTGGAAGGGGCCTACAGGCCATCAAGTAGAGTTCCCATTTAGACCTTACCTATTCAGCATGGTAATTTCTGAACTGAGGGGAGGTGGGGCCCATGCACCTGGAGACATCGTGGGAAGGGCCAGCGTGAACGGCCCCACCACTCTAGCCACTTGAAACCCTCACAGGTTCAGGCAAATGCCTGAACAAGACTACATATGAAGCAATTTGTGAATGTTGGTAAATTCTTGGTAAAAAATGAACTGAAACAAAATGTTCACCCATGCCTAGCTTAGAGGCCTTTGTAAAGATGCCTTTGCACATATGCAAGGCGACGTAGACGTCATCTGATCCACCACAGACATTCCTTGCTGGAGAAAGGAGTAGAGTGTAAGGCTGTACGTGCAAGATGAGCACTTCCTGTGTGGTTGGTCCTTAAAAGCGTCCAGTGTGATGGGATCCGTGTTCTGTTCTACCTGGTCTCACAGTCCTGCAACCACAGTCCTAAACCACAGCCACGGAGAAGCAGGCTGTATGTTCTGAGCCAGGACCATACACGGCTGGAGCCCATAGACAACCTGTTCCCAGTGCAATCATATCCACACTGTGGGACATTTTTAAGCCATAGCCACACAGGAAATGGTCATCTGTGTTTATTCTGATGCTGACTCCAGTGTCGAAAGCAAGAATTCAAGGGATTCCCTAGTTGAATTTGTGTGATACAACAGAATAGCATAACATGTTCACTTGATAAGCACTGGAGCACCAAACACTGAGCTTCAGCCAATCTCAAAAAAATGACCAAGAATGTGACAAAGGTGATCAGTGAGGCAGGTCAGGGCTCTGTAATCACTTACAAAGAAGGAGAGCCATTTCAAAACCTGTATGGTATTTGAGTAGCAGCCAGTATAGGTCCCCCCACCCACTTTCCAAGTACGTTAAACAGTTTAACGTGTGTTTAGCTGTGTGTTAGTGGGCGTCCTGACACTCCTGCTCGCCCCCTCAGGAGGCTTTCTCCACACCATGGAGAAAGCCTCGCATTACTGTGTGGAGTTACAGACAGAAGAACAGGAAGTGAGGATTTCTCAGAAGAAATAAGGACATTTAAAAGCAAAATGGAAGGATGAGGTAAGTGAAGGAGGACTGCACTAAGGTAAAGGAAGCTATTTAGGGAAAACATTTTTTTACCTTTACAACCCATTTAAACAATCAAGTTTATTATAAATCATTAGAAAACCTGATTAAAATAACTTTGTCGATTATTATTTTTTTTATCATTGCTGTACATAACCTTTTTTAGTTTATTATTCATATGACCTGACAACTTAGTGCTTTACAATATACAAAGCCATTACCGTCGTTGTTAGTTCGTTTTCATCTATATTTTCAGATCATCTTCATCCATCACCCCATCTATTCATCTACTAGACTTCTTTAGAAAGAAGTACATTTTTTTTCTAATTTTTTACCATGAAAAAGATAACTAGCTTTTTTGCCCACGGCAATAAAAAATTACGAATAAGTGAACCAGGACAGGGAACGCAGAGCAGTCAAACTGTTTTACAGTCTGCATCTTCATGTGTTTCTTCACCAATTGAATTGGATTCTGTGTCTTCTGATGAAGTTCTGCCTTCTACTTCAGACACACTTGATGCTGGTCCTTCTTGCACTGATCCAGATTATCTTGAAAGTCCTGAAACTGCCTGGCCAAGTTGCTGGACTTTGGATCAAAAAAACTCTTTTTGCGAGAAGTTCGATTGGCTTGACTTCCATGATCAGAAGCTTGGGTGCAAGGTGTGCAAAAAAGTTGGTAGTCTTGGCATAGAAAAAAAAAATGGCATGAAGATATCGAAGGAATGGGCAAATAATCAGGTAACCAGTTATGGCACCAAGCGATCACAGCAGCTCACTTCTTTAAGAAAAAAAATGTTTGAGCACAAAGAAAGTTCTGTACACAAGGCCGCCTTAAAAATTCTTTTGGAACGAAAAAATGAACATCTTGAAACGATTTGTTTAAAACACGTGGCCCAAGAGAAAGACATAACTATGAAGATCTTTCGCACTGCATACAAGATAGCCAAAGAAAACCAGTCCTTCAATAGTTTTTGCTCTGAAATAGATCTGCAGGAGTTAAATGGCGTTAATATGGGCCGTATTCTTCACTCAACAAATGCCTGCATTAATATTGTGAATCACATCACACAAGAAATGAGAAAAAACTTGGTCAATGAAGTCGTAAGATCAAAAAGTAAAATCGCCCTTATTATTGATGAGTCAACCACTTTAAGTCAAAAATCTACACTGATTGTATATGTTCGATTTCTTCTTGCAAACAGTGCAATGGATTCCCCTGTAAATTTCTTTCTTGATTTGGTTCAACTGGAAAGCGTGAACGCAAAAGGAATTTGCACTTCTCTCCTTAACTGCCTGCATTCTTATGGGATAATGGACGACTACTTAAGACAACATTTGATCAGTGTTACATGTGATGGTGCAGCCGTGATGTTAGGCAATAAGAGCGGTGTTGGGACATTGTTGAAGGAGAAATTTCCTTCAATTATTCTGTGGCACTGTGCTAATCACAGATTAGAATTGTCAGTTGGAGATACGGTCAAACAAACATCAGGAATTAATAGGTTTAAGGCCTTTATGGATAAGTTGTATGTACTATATCATGCATCTCCCAAAAACAGCAGAGAACTGCAAGCCTGTGCTAGCTCCCTAGAGGCGCAGCTTTTGAAAATAGGACGAGTTCTCAGTACGAGATGGGTGGCATCTACTTTTCGTTCTGTGTCAGCAGTGTGGGAAAGCTACAGAGTGTTGGTTCGTCATTTTGAAGAAGCAAAGCAAGATACCGCCCGGGACAAGACTGAACGCTGTATGTATGAAGGCCTATTGAGAAAAATTACCAGCACAAACTTTTTATTGGATTTGGGACTCATGTGCGATGCTCTTCAAGAGTTGTCTGAATTAAGCTTGGTGTTGCAAGAGCGAAGAATAAATCTATACAGGGCAAATAAAAAAATACAAACTGTTGTACAACTCTTTGAAAGTAGAAGAACAGAGCCAGGTTCTTATTATAAAGAAGCAGCTGTTGCC
The DNA here is from genome assembly GCA_021292165.1 of Shinisaurus crocodilurus. NCBI lineage: Eukaryota > Metazoa > Chordata > Lepidosauria > Squamata > Shinisauridae > Shinisaurus > Shinisaurus crocodilurus. The sequence goes on along the minus strand of CM037879.1, from coordinate 93,245,514 downwards.
TCTGAAAAGCTCTGTTTCCAGGGAATCTCCCTTTACAGAAAAGAAGCTAAGAATGACCCTCCCATAGGTCCTGATGCGTTTTATGAAAAATTAAAATCTTCAATAGAGAGTAGACTGCTCACTGAAAATGATTCTGCTTTTGCCAACTGCACCAGGGTGCTTGACTCCAAACATTGGCCTGACAATGTTGAGAAAAAGCTTACTTTTGGAGAGGATGAAATTAGAAATTTGTCCATTAGATTCCAGTTGAATGAAAGGAAAATGATACATGCTTTCAGAGAATATTTGATTGAGAAAACCTTGCCTGATGACCTGTGCCCTCTTATAAATGCCATTGAAAGTATCCCAATTTCATCCAGTGAGTGTGAAAGAGGATTCTCACAAATGAATTTAATAGTTACTCCCAACAGAGCTTCCCTTCTGACAACAACCATTTCAGGACTACTGTTTATCAGAGTTAATGGTCCTCCTCTACGTTGTTTTGATCCCTCTAAATATGTCGATTCATGGCTACTTCGTGGTCGTCATGCTGCTACTGATGTCAGAAGCAAGGAGAGAAGCAGAGAAGATGCATATGACAAGAACACTGAAATCATCTGGAAATGTCTCTGAGCCTTTCAGAGGTGATGGTACATTTAAACGGGAAAGGGCTTTATATGATACAAAACGTTTGTTTCAATTGAACTCAGGAGTGAGGTGGGGCTGAGACCTAAGTAAGCTTAAGGTGCATCAGTGTGAATGATTGAACGAATGTGTGTGTGACTGCTGTTGTATTGTTATGGGTACCTTCCCACTGCATCCTAACTCCTTGACCCCCCCCCCCAATGGGCATTGCTTAGGCAATGTGTAATTGGTCCCCTGTTATCCCCCCCTTTCTTTTCATGTATTCACTTTACTAAACTGTGATTAATATGTCTGTGTAACTGCAAAACTTATAAATAAACACCTTTCAAAAAGGAAATGTCTCTGAGCTTACTTTTGGTAAGTATTCCAAATTTTTTTGCACATTTTACTGCATTGCTTTTTATTTAATTCCATACATTTACTTTTATAGCCCCCCCAAATTTTACTTGCATCCCTGTTCTCTAAAGGGGCGGTTTTAGGGGGCGGTCCTAGGGGTGGGTAGGGGCGTGGCTAGGGGAGGGGGGGTGAGTTCCACCACCTTTTCTCTGAGAAAAAAAGCCCTGCATATTAAACAATCAATGCAAGTCCTCATGGGCTCCCTCTGAACAGGCTCCATCTGTTACCAAAGCCATTGCTAATACAAACTGAAAACGTGGGGCAGGTGCCAGATTGTTACAAGGCACAGAGCAATAAAAAAGTAAATCAATACAAGATAAATTAGACCTGGTGTGACTAATGAGGAAACAGAATATTTTTCCATTTGAAGAATGTAGCAATGACGTTGAGAAAAAGCCTAAAATTATTAGATTCGTAATGTGTGTGTGTGTGTGTGTGTGTTTAATAATTACTGGGATGGATCCAGATTTAGTCATAATTAGAGTAGAGTCATTGAAATCCATGGGACTTAACTCAAGTTTCATTAATTTCAATGGGCATACTCTTAAGTATGACTAAATCTGGATCCAACCCACTGCATATAAGGACCACCACCACAGTAGACTCGCCTTGATGCTCCTTGGAATGGAGAGGCGAACTGAAGGAGACTGTCTTTGAGGATTGTATGTGCGGATAAACCAGTTCTGGAGGGTCCTCATGCATAGACGGGCATAACACACGACTTGCACCATGGATGCCATGTGACCAAGAAGACGTTGGATCGTCTTCTTATGAAATGTCATACTTATTTGACATTTCTGCTACTACTGCCAGAAAAACTTACGTAGCTGGCAACTTTTTGCTTCCCAGTGGTTCAAACGCTTGAGAGTTCAATTTTCAGCATATTTGCCGCTCACAGTAGTCGTTGACCTGGTTCGCACATAATGCCAATGCATGGCTTGTATAACCCATGAATTGGCGGCACCATTAGCAAGGGAACAAGTGCACTGTCTCCTGGGCACTCTTCACTTCTCCTTTCAATCAACAAGCAACCCAGAGTTTTAACCTAACAACAACTGCTGGGTTAAACTCTGGTTGTTTAACCCTAAACAACCCCAAGTTCCAGGTTTGGACATCACATCAAACAACCCAGGAATGGGAGTACCTGGACTGTTGATTAAAGCTAATTCAAAACAGAAGTGGTGAGTGTGCAGGAGTCAGCACATTCAGCTCATGGGTTGTCATTATGTACAAACCAGGCCACCAACTTTAATGGAGGTCCTAGGTGGCAACACCTTTGAAACTAGGATACAAATCAATAAAAGCAGATACCTGAAGATAGGAGGAATGTATATGCAACTTCTTCATACTGCCCCATCATGTCTTCCTTTCAAATGAGACCTGGGTTGGAGACGTACTATGATGCATATTTACTGACCAGAGCTAGGGATTCCACACTACTCCAGGATTGGGGAAGGCAAAATACGGTACCTTCTTTCTTTCTTTCCTTCCTTCCTTCCTATTTGTTACCATAGAGGCACCTCTCCATGGCCCAAAATGAAAACTGACTACTGAACAAACAGGCAATGACACAGTACTACATATCTATGTAGCCAGCTCCTTCATTCAGCCAGACTAATTCCAATTATTGCACAATACCATCATATTTTGCAGAATATTAACCCTTAGAAAGCATTTTCATACAGATAATCTCACCCCCAATTAAGTGACAACAGAAATAAAGTAAATTTCCAAAGTAAAGCCATACCTGTTATACCTGACTGGCAGGTACACAATATTCTCCAATATTTCATACAACAAATGCCTGACAACCAAAGGTAAGATTTGTTCCCTGCCTACACCCATTAATTAATACTGTAATTAGTAGGTTGGTATGATTTGTAAACAGTAACCAAAACACAGCTTTGATCACACTTTGCTGAGAAGTACTCACTGACAAAAAAACCAAAAAAACCCCAAAGGATTGTTTTTAATAGTAACTAGAAGTTTCCAGCACACATTTTTCAAGACTTTCTCCTACTGAGCAATACTAAAGCAAACTTATAAAACAGAAGAATTTAGTGAGAACATATCAAGCCTGCATTTATATAAGTCTACGGCTGCAAAGTAAAAATAGTTAGGATTGGCCTACTAGCTTGTTTAAAGGAGACTTTTTTTAAAGTGAGACCTGATATCACCTCAAAGACATGGCCATTAAATTCAGGTGTATTAAACAGCAAATACGAAGCTTAGACAGAAGAATCTTCTGTGAAAAGCAAAAAAGAGCATGCCAATTATTAAATTATTTTGCATATGCTGTTTCTCCAAGGAGCTCAGGATGCTGTACATGGAGTCTTCTCATCTTATCTTCCTAAGTAAGGTTGAGAAGCTAGTGACTGGGCCAAGTAACTTGGTGTGTTGAATAGCTGAGTAGGAATTTGATAACTGGGCTCCCTTGTCCATGTCCACTATACCCAGGGACACTTTCAATTGGATGGTGTTTATGAAAATAATGGTCTTTCAAAACAATGGGCTTATGCTTAACTGGATTGTGGTTAAAGATTCAGAATCACTTAGTAATTTGCTGCAGTTTATGTGGAACACTGAAAATAATGCATTTATTCTGCATTTAATATATCTGAAGTGAATCAACTGCATCCATTCAACATTCATCCATTTTCCACTACCCGAAGAACAAATTGAGAGCCAGTGTGGCGTAATGGTTAGACTAGAGTGTTGGACTGGGACTCGGGAGATCCGGGTTCTAGTCCCCACTCAGCGATGTAGCTCAATCGGTGACTTTGGTCCAGTCACTGACTCTCAGTTTAACCTACCTCATAGGGCTGTTGTGATGATAAAAATGGAAAGGAGGAGAAGGATTATGTAAGCTGCCTTGGATTCCTTGCAAGAAAAAAGATGGGACATAAATAAAATGAATAATTTATATATATATATATATATATATATATATATATGTCAGTCAGTCAGGCGATCACTCGTGACCGAGTAAGGTTGTCTTCTAGGATAAAAAAGAGAATTTACAAAAAGGAGATTTTAAAAGGAGGAGAATTCTAAAGAAAATTGTGTAGACTCTAGCGATGGGTCCGTAAGTGACTGTGGAGGCCAATTCTAGATCCACACAGCTTCCCACAGTGAGGACACAGGTTACCAGATAGAAGATGGTCTTGTAAAGGATTCATTTGACGTGCTTTTCGCTTAGCACGTTTCTCCCTTTCACCTTGCACTCGGGCTTCTTCAAAGTCCATAGAACCTTTGTGAAAGGCCAACCTCCAGTTAGATCGTTCATGGGCCAGAGCTTCCCAGTTTTTGATGTTTATATTGCATTTTTTTAGATTAGCCTTAAGAACATCTTTAAACCTCTTATATTGACCACCGATATTCCGCTTTCCATCCTTGAGTTGGGAATAAAGTAACTGCTTTGGGAGACGGCAGTCAGGCATTCGAACAACATGACCGGTCCATTGAAGTTGGCGTTGAAGGATCATTTTTTCAATGCTAGTAGTCTTTGCTTCTTCCAGTACACTGACATTTGTTCGCCTATCTTCCCAAGTAATTTGCAGGATTTTCCGGAGGCAACGTTGATGAAATCTTTCAAGGAGTTGGAGGTGACGTTTATAGATAGTCCATGTTTCGCAGGCATACAATAAAGTTGGTAATACAATGGCTTCATAAACCAGTGTTTTGGTCTTCTTACAAATATCCCGATCCTCGAACACTCTATGTTTCATTCGAGAAAACGCGGCACTTGTGGAGCTCAGACGATGCTGGATTTCACTGTTGATGTTAGCTGTAACAGAAAGCTGCCAACCAAGATAGAGAAAATGATCGATATTTTCCAGTATTGTCCCGCCAAGCTGGATAGATGGCATCACCAAAGGGTTAGCTTGCACTTGCTGATGAAGCACTTTGGTTTTTTTGATGTTAAGTGAGAGACCAAGTTTTCCGTATGCTTCTGTAAAAGCATTTAGGATAGTTTGGAGATCATCCTCTGAATGTGCGGAGACCACATTATCATCAGCATACTGAAGTTCCACAACGGAGGTTGTAATTACCTTACTTTTTGCTTTCAGCCTGCTGAGATTAAAAAGCTTTCCATCTGTTTGATATATGATTCCCACACCAGTGGGAAGTTTCCCCTCGACAAGATGTAAAATCATGGCGATGAAAATAGCAAATAATGTTGGGGCAATAACACATCCCTGTTTAACACCTGATCCCACTTTAAATGGAGCACCATGAGAGCTGTTGTTGTCCAAAACCGTTGCCGTCATGTTGTCATGGAGAAGTCTCAAGATATTCACAAATTTATTGGGGCATCCAATTTTCATAAAGATAGTCCAGAGAGCTGTTCGGTCTACAGTATCAAAGGCCTTAGCAAGATCAATAAATGCCATATAAAGGGGTTGATTTTGCTCCCGGCATTTTTCTTGGAGCTGACGTGCAGTAAAAATCATGTCTACTGCACACACACACACACGTCCAATATTATCTTTTACAATTCGTAACATGCCCCAAAGTATCTCTTATTCATCCAATAAAATCAGATTGGGGGAAGGCCCAATCTATTGCTGTGGCATCTAATGGCCAAACTACACATGACATCAAATGCATCTTTGCATTTAACATGCAGGTTTTAAAAAATGCAAATAGTATCAGTGAGTGGGTGGGATATTTACTTGGATTACAGCAGGCAAGGAGGGGAGTTTAACCAATTGGCTGGCACCAATGGGAAATCATCACCACCACCACCAAATACCAGATTCAGAGGGGGGATATTTTCCAAGACCACAGCAGGGGAGGAAAGGGTTAAATTCCCACTTCCTGCCTGCTGCAATTCCAATTATTACCCCTCCCTTCCAGCAGATGCTACTTGCATTTTTAAAAATAGACAGATTTAACTCATGTCAAGTGCAGTTTGGTTTAAAAAATCAAGGATTGTTGGCTAGGGGGTGGAGCAGGTGTTTTTTTTAAAAAAAAAAACAAGCACACCTGCCCATTCATAACTACCTCTTCAAGTGAAACTGCTTTTCTGAAGATCACTAGAAGCTATGGTAGTAACACAATGCATTTTAAAAGTTATTAAACTCTGTTCAGGCTCATAATATACAAAGCATTTTCAAACTTCAGCCAAAAAACATTTCTGTGCAAATTCATCATTTATTCCAATGGCAGCTTTTGCCTTAACACAATGCACCAGTTTCCCTGTGGGAAAGGGTTGTTGTTGTTTTTTAACGAGACCTTTTCACCCTGCTCTTGCTTCTAGTAGTTACTTGAATGGTAAAGGATGAATTTCAACAAATAATGAGTCTTGCTACTAAGCATTCTTGTATATAATTACAGAATGAGAGTATAATGAAGCTTGTTAAGTCCAATGAACTCTGTTTCTACAGAGGATTTGCAATAATGCATTTAATGCAATTTGGACTGCGCTCAACATCAGATAATTTTCTGGCAAGTTGAAGAGAGATATAGATTATGTTCAGAGCAGCAACTCTGGCATCTCCAGAGGGTCTGGGATCTTAGCATTAATGTAAGGATTTAAGAACAGGAGTATTGTATCTTAGTCCTAAAAGTCAAATAAGACTGTTGTCCTCTTCCTATCTGGCATCTAGCAAGTCTCTAATGGCCGCTTATTAATTTGGCCTTACCCTGCTTCTCACCCATGCACAATATCATCAAGAGGGAAGGTGTCCAAAGGAGAATGGACAAGAAAAAGCTCAAAGGGATCTCACCAGCAGAAGAGCATGGATTCAGAAGAAAAGAAATAAACTGTTAGATAACTCCTATTGTGTCACAGATTCTATTATAGCCCCTCTTCAGCACAGCATAGGACGAGTGTTTTCACAAGCAAATTGCTACAAGAAGGGAAGTGCTGTGGAGAATAGGCATGGAAGAGAAGATTCTTCTTCCATTCCTGTGATTTTTTTGTTTTGCATTTAATACACAGGAAAGCCTTCTCACAGTATTTTTCTTTGTCGCAGCATGAGGTGTAGTGAGCCAAGTGGGATCTTCCAGGCGGAAACAGCTGACTCCAAACAAAACACAAACAGTCACAGGTTGCATTGCACAGCATTTCCTTCCTAGCATTCGGTGGCTGTAGAGGAGGCAATAGCTGCAGCCATCCAATGCATGAATCACTGGAATAAATAGAAAAGGAAATATTCATTTCAACAAAGAAGCTCCCCGCAGATTACTCCAATGTTTTATACTTTTTTACAAATCTCTGATGGTAACAGAGGCAGAGCCATTAACCTTTCCTTGGTTTTCAATACAAGGACAAGATGCCAGCAAAATGTTTAACGAACCAAAGCCATGTTTAGAGTATACCTCACATACAAGTAAAGCAAACATATGGTGTATCAACCTGTAGAATGACTGGTTTCTCAACTTCAAATACACAGGGAACATTTAATTTTAAAAACTTTTATTACCACCCCAAGTTGCTGTTGTTAGTAGTAGTATTAAAGAGGAAAAAGAGGGATGGAGCCAACAACTTTTTAAATTTCCAAGCCAGAGAAAAACTGAAAAAATTCACATGATATATTTAGAAGACTTCATTATACAATTATTTTCAAGTAATTTCAATCAAGCTTCATTATTCCCAAGCAAACATATGAAGAGTCCTTTCTTGGAAATGGACAATGGTCCTTCAAGAAGCAACTTATACAGAAAGGACAGGTTGCTTACCTGTAACTGTAGTTCTTCGAGTGGTCATCTGTGCAGTCACACACATGGGCTCTGCGCCTGCGCGGAGGCCGCTTCGGGAAGGTTCTATAGCTGAGGCAAACTTTGGGCGGGAACCCCTCCCCCCTGCGTCTCTACTGCGCGGGTTCCCGCCCTCTCCCTCAGTTCCCCTGAGACCGCCATCGCGATCCCAGTGCTAAGGAAGAACATAGGAAAAAACTCCCTACATTGAACATCAATACCGAGGGCGGAAATCGATGGCGTCGTACGGTACCGATGGTACACCCAAGGTCCCGGTCCAGTACACCATCGAACTCGACAGTGACACCGTAGCGGGGATGGCTGGGTGGGTTGTGTGACTGCACAGATGACCACTCGAAGAACTACAGTTACAGGTAAGCAACCTGTCCTTCTTCTTCGTGGTCTCTGTGCATCACACACATGGGCAGAGTAGCAAGCTGACTTACCGGCGGAGGGTCGGTGTCATTGCAGGATCGATGAAAGGACAGCTCTGCCGAATACATTGTCCTTTCGGGATCGGACATCGATACGGTAGTGTGTCACGAACGTGGAAGGCGTCGACCACACTGCCGCCTTGCAGACCTCTGTCAGGGAGACACCCCTCTCGAAGGCAGTTGAGGTTGAAACGGCCCTAGTGGAGTGGGCTCGGATCGAGCTCGGTAGAGGTTGTCCCTTGAGCTCGTACGCTAGTTTGATACAGGACACAAGCCACGAAGCCAGTCGCTGGCTCGATACAGGCAAGCCTTTGGAGTGACCTCCGTAACAGACGAAGAGGCGTGGAGACCTCCTGATGGACTCGGTGCGGGACTTGTAGAAAAGTAGAGCCCTTCTCACGTCCAGCATGTGGAGTTGTTGTTCCAGGGGAGTAGACGGACCTTGGAAGAACGCTGGCAATATAATATTTTGGTTGAGATGGAAAGAAGAGACCACCTTCGGGAGGAAAGCCAAGTCTGGGCGCAGTACTGCTTTATCTCTATGGAAAACAAGGTACGGAGGGTCTACTCTCAGGGCCGTCAACTCCGATGCCCTTCGGGCAGAGGTGATGGCGATAAGGAACACTGTTTTAAGAGTTAACAAACGGAGGTCTGACGTCGCCATAGGTTCGAAGGGCTTAGACATGAGTACCTGAAGTACGAGCTGAAGATCCCAAGTCGGGTTTACCGGTTTGAACGATGGGTTCATGTTGTGCAGACCTCTCATGAAGCGCTTGACTAGGGGATGGGAGAACAGTGTATACCCATCCCTGCCCTCGTGGAACGCTGACAATGCCGCTAAGTAGACTTTCAACGAGCTCGTCTTGAGACCTTTGTGTTGCAGATGGAGTAAAAACTGCAGTACACTATGAATAGGAGCCTTCGGATATGGCACCTCGATCTCCCCGAGGTATTCGCCGAAGGCTTTCCATTTCCTTGTATAGGATGTCCTGGTGGATGGTTTCCAGGCCTCCCGTAACACAAGTTTGATCTCTGCTGGGAGTGAGTCTGGGATCAGATCATCCAAGCAGTAAGTTGGAGGATGGATGGGTTCGGGTGCATAATTGAGCCTCGAGCTTGAGAGAGGATTGTTGTCGAGCTCGGTAGGCGTAAGTACTCTCCTTGGGACAGTCTGAGAAGAGGAGCAAACCATGCCTGTCTCGGCCACCACGGGGTCACAAGTATACAGTTCGTTTGGTCGGACTGGATCTTCGCGACGACCTTGGTTAACAGTGGAATCGGAGGAAACACGTAAAATAGAGTCCCTGACCAGGTTAGCAGGAACGCATCCCCAATCGACCGGCTGTCGTGGCCCGCTCTGCTGCAGAAGACCTGACACGCCGTGTTGGCTGCCGTCGCGAAAAGGTCTACCGTCGGGGTCCCCCACCGTCGAAAGAGGGACTGACGGATTCGGTCGTCTAGTTGCCACTCGTGGGAATCGAAGGATATCCTGCTGAGGGCATCTGCAAGATAATTGTCCTTCCCCGCGATGTGGATAGCTCTCACCGAAATATGGCGGGGTATCATCCATTTGAATATACGAAGGGAGAGGTTCGTCAGCCGTATCGAGCGAGTACCTCCCTCCTTGTTCAGATAAGCCACGACAGTGGTGTTGTCGGTGACCACCTGTAGGTGTTTGCCCTCGAGTATGGGCTCGAGGGACTTCATGGAGTTCCATACAGCTTTGAGTTCGAGGACGTTGATGTGTTTTCCTCGGTCGTGAGGGCCCCATTGCCCCTGTGCTGTGTGGTCCCCACAATGCGCTCCCCAGCCCAGGAGGGAAGCATCCGTCGTCAATGTGATTGAGGGTACGACGGGCTGAAACGGCATGCCTTTTGTTAAGTTGTGACGAGTTGTCCACCAAAGAAGCGACTGCCTTACTGTGGACGGGATCGACAGACGAGTTCGATGGGCATTCGTCTCGGAATCGAACGACCTTATGAACCAGTTTTGGAGCTGGCGCATATGGAGTCGAGCGAGAGGGACAACTGATATGGTTGAGGCCATGAGGCCGAGAAGACGCTGGATCGAGAAGGCTGTGCACGAGGTCGCCTTGTGTATTCTCAGGGCGAGGGCAAGCGTCTTTAGAGTTCTGTCCTCTGGTAGAAAGGCGCGACCGACAGTAGCATCCAGTAATGCTCCGATGAACTGGATCCTTTGAGTGGGGAAAAGCTTGGATTTCTTTGCATTGAGACAGAGTCCGAGGGTGTTCAGAGTGTTGGTAGTTAAATGTAGGGCATCCTGGAGCTCCTGTGCAGAAGGTGCTACGATGAGCCAGTCGTCCAGATAGGGGTAGAGCGTCACCCCTTGAGTCCGAAGATAGGCACACACTACCGTCATACACTTGGTAAACACCCTCGGTGCCGTCGAGAGTCCGAATGGGAGTACCTTGAACTGGAAGGTATCGGATCCGACCATGAACCTCAGGTATTTCTGGCTGTCCGGGTGGATCGCTATATGGAAGTAAGCGTCCTGGAGGTCGATGGAAGCAAACCAGTCGTTCTTGCGAAGGAGAGGCAGGATCGACTGGAGCGTGACCATCCTGAACTTCTTGGGTAGAATGTAGAAGTTCACTGAACGGAGATCCAGGATCGGTCGGAGTCCCCCATCTTTCTTTGACACCGTAAAGTACCTGGAGTAGAGGCCGTCCTGAACGAGGTGTGGAGGGACTGTCTCGATGGCCCCCTTGAGCAATAGGGAGTGGACCTCTTCCTGCAACGCTCGAGATGGTTGTGTAGTGCGGGTGCCAAGGAAGGGTGGGAGGGAAGCGAACTCGATCTTGTAGCCGTGCTGGACAATGTTCAGAACCCAACGATCGGTGGTAATTTTCTTCCATGATGGTAGGAAGAGGGATAGTCGGGTTCCAAACTGAGGTCGAGCCGGAATCGGAGTCAAGAGGATCGAATTGGAGCTGTCGGTCGTGCCTTGGGTCCCGTCAAACCCGTCGCCTTTGGGAGTCACCTCCTTTACGGGAGCCCCGGTACCGTTGCTGCTGGAAATGACGGCTCGGTGCCCGGGGCTGCTGTGGACGAGCGCGGCTATCCTGCCACTGCTGGTGCTGTCCTTGTTGAGCTGGAGCTATAGGTGGTAAGTATGGGGTCCACCTTCGGCGTCTGAATGCTCGAGTTGGTTGCATCGGAAGGAGTCCCATCTTCCTAGCGTTCACCCGGGCTTTCTGGACCGCATCGAGGGAGTCGTCTGTTTTGTCATTAAAGAGACCGACTCCATCGAAGGGCAGGTTCTCGATCTTGGCTTTAGCCTCCGTTGTTAAGGTTGAAGACCGTAGCCAAGCGTGTCGGCGGAGAGCGACTGCGCTCACCAGGGATCTCCCGTGGCAGTCTCCCTGATGTCTGGCCGTGTGGATTTGTTGCCTGGAAGTGTTCGACGCTTCGGCCTGGAACACCCTAGCCAAGTCTCTCTTCTCGTCCGGGAGATAGTCTATCAATCCACTCATCTTCTCCCAAAGGAAGAGTTGGTACCTCGCCATTGTAGCTTGGTACCCGGCGACCCGGATCCCCAGGGCGCTCGAAGTGTAGACTCTTCGTCCGAAGTTGTCTAGCTTTTTTCCCTCAGGGTCCGATGGAGTGGAGTGCTGCCTGCCGGACTTGGACTGCGCCGACTCGACTATCATTGAATTTGGAGTGGGATGGGAGAAGAGAAACTTGGCCGTGTCCGGTCTAACCTTGTAGAGCGCGTCCAGGCGCTTAGCCGCGGGAGGGGCTGTGGACGGGGAGCTCCAAGATCCTTGCACCGTCTCTAACATGGTAGGAGTAATCGGGAGCAATGTGGGGCCCGAGGAGGATTTCGAGACGGCATCAAATAGAGGATCCACCGCTTTTTTCTCTTCTACGACCGTCTCCAGTCCGAGGGCTTGGGCCATCCGGAGGATTTGTTCCTGGAAGGTGCCCATATCCTCGGAAGGGGACACTCCCGACTGGGTGGTCACCTGTTGGTCTGGTGATGTCGAGGAGGGGGAGACAGAGACGACTGACTCCGAGTTCGAGATAGGTGAGCCCGGGGTCGACGATCTACGGGACCGTGTGGCTGCCTCCGGCGAGTAGGCGGTAAGCCTACCTTCTCTCACCTCGCTGCGTGCCTGCAGAGCTAGGAGACAAGCTGGTGGAGACCTCCTAGAGCTCCCGGGTGATCTCTCCCGCCTTGGTGGGGAGCGTCTCCTAGGTGGGGATCTATCTCGGGATAGGTACGTTCTCTGGTATCGATAATGGGAAACCGGGGAACGTCCTCTGTGGTATGTGTCTCGCGACCTCGAGGAGTATCTCGAGTCCCTGGAGTCGCGGGATCTGTCCCTGTAGCGTTGGGGATCCCTTGATCTCGAGACCGAGGATCTGGATGAAGCCCGGTCCCGGGTGATCAGAACCTCTTCGATCTCGAGTGATTTGGATCGGGTTCGTGGGGTACGAGCCCGTACCCCACGAGCTGGAGAGACAGATAAAGGAGCGGCAGCGGTCTGTGCCAAGGGTCTCGGTTCCGATGGTGAGTCCACGATCTCCCCATCTGAATACGCGACGGCCTGCGTAGCTTCCTTCGAGCCCGAAGGAGCTGTCGGAGTGGAGCAAGGAGGAGGGTCCCTCGAGCCCGAGGGAACCGGTGCGGATGGAGATTTGAGCCCAGCCGGGCGATCTGAGGCCGCGACGTCCGTCGGGTCCATGGCTAGCGTCGATCTCGATCCCGAGAGGGACGAAGCCAGTTTTTTCGCCAATTTCCTCGCTTTTTCCTTCCGCTCCTTGCTTCGCTTTTTCGCTTCTTCCTTCTCCCTGCGTGCCTTCTTGGCCTTACTTTTAGATATCATAGTGGCCATATAGGCCTCCTGAGCGTCCGCTGAGGAGACCGTGTGGGAAGGCGGCGTACTAGGCCTCGGTAAAGAGGAAGGCTTTTCCGCGGGCGGCTGGAGGGCTTTTTTGTAAAGAATCGCCGTCAACTTATCCGCCCTATGCTTCCTCGCTTGCTTAGTGAAACCTTGACATTGATGGCAAGTTTCCACGTTATGGCCTTCTCCAAGGCATGCAAGGCAAAGTGAGTGTCCGTCTGCGGGGGGAAGCTTGGTTCCGCACCTCACGCACTTGCGGAAGGGGGCTTTCGGAGCCATAATTTCCTCAATGATCCCACGAAGAACGGGGGGAGAAATTAGAAGTATTCTTATCTTTTTTTGTTGGATTCTACGGAGAATCAATGAACCTCTCGAAGTAACAGCCACACGCGATGGCGGTCGAAGAGGAACTGAGGGAGAGGGCGGGAACCCACGCAGTAGAGACGCAGGGGGGAGGGGTTCCCGCCCAAAGTTTGCCTCAGCTATAGAACCTTCCCGAAGCGGCCTCCGCGCAGGCGCAGAGCCCATGTGTGTGATGCACAGAGACCACGAAGAAGAAACAGTGTCAATCTGAAAGTGCAGATAGAAGTTATCCCCCAATATGTTCACAATGAAAACCAAACTAATTAAACCACACCTGCATTATCTTATAAAATGTTTGGCTTTCAACAACTTCAACAATGACATTTCCCCCCCTCTCCGCACTTTACACCAGCCTTCCCAAACCTGGAACCCTCTAGGGGTTAGATCCAAGATCTGCCTTCCACAAGAGGAAGGGACCTTCAGCGAAAGTAAGGGCGCTGCTTGTGGAAGGCCCCTCTGCCCTATTGTTGTTCAAAATAGCTTTGTAAATCAGATTAATTCTAAACTGCAAAGGAGATGTCCAATGTAGCACAATCACAGAGGAAGTAAAAACCAATCCGTGCAATTTGAACATACAATAGAAGAACCTTACAGAAGTGTTCATGCATTTTTTCTAAATAGTCATGAGGGCAAACAAAGTAAGATGCGTATGTTTCTCAATGTGTTAAACCACACCATCAAGAATTCGTAAACTTAGAAGGATCTAGAGCAAACATTAAGACCAATTATGAAAACCTTCAAAAGTTTGGTCAAATGGTAAGAAGCAGATGGTAAAGGAGATAGCGGAAGTACAAGCATGATAAACCTGTCTATATTTGCAGTTGTACACTAGGTTAAACAGTTATCTGATTAATATAAAATGGAATGTATGATATTTAAAACTAAAATGAATTATACCTCTTTCACTACTCAAGTTATGCCAGTGCAGATTGCTATACAGTTACATTTCAAGATCTCTCTACCAAATCCCATTTTTAAATCAGGCAACACTGACAAATGTAAGGGGGAAATGTCTACATTAGTGGCTTCAATTTAGAGACACATTGTGCATCACAAAGAAAAAAGAAAAAATATAGTGCAAGAAACTAGTATGGTACATCTAAATTTAAATTGCAGTTATGACACAGACATTGATTTTTAAAACATAGGTAAGATAAGTAAGCCCCTATCTACAGTAAGGGAATAATATAATGGCCTACCTTATAAGGGTTTTATAAATATTGTTGAGATAGTGACCTGGTTTGCACAATACAACAACCCACCATGGGTGATCAGCCATGCAAACCCAGCACAGTTTCTGCAGAGTGGCTTATTTTTCATGAACAAGCCACCCTGAGAACCCATAGCTTGTTTTAGGGTTGTTGATACCCTCCAAACCCAGCAGGGCAATTTTATTGAGCTGCCTGGCCAAAGCAGTAAAAAACTCTGCTTCTCTTCAGAATCTCACCTGTGCCGCCACCATCCTCCTTCATCCCCCTTCTCAGTGACCTTCACCATGTGCCCCTAAAAATTGGCAATATCACGATGTGACAGCTAGCAACAGAGGGAGGTGACAAACAGGAAGGGGAGTAGGGAGCTGAAAGTGGCTGGAGGGAAGGTGCTTTGTGAGCAAGTGCTCTTACTTCAGTGAAAGTTAAGCAGCCTTTTAGCCTGCAGGAGGACTGAGGGGGGGGATGAAGAGGGGAACAAGCCATGGCAAGCACAATCATCTGTCAGAGGTTCCGTGGGTTGTTCAGCAAACAAACAACCCATGGTGGCTTATTCGCAAGATGGCTTAGCACGATGTGTGAACCCACCAAATGTATATGAACCATGTTGTACTCTTAAAGTATGCTATATAAATGTTAAATATCATTAGTATTAGTATTTCCACATGAGCCTTATCTTTCTAAACATTAACAGAACTCTATGCAACAGAAACTATCTTCTAGCCTTGGAACTCAGTTTAACCTATACACAAAAATTGTTAATTCATCTAAATATGATTAGGTGATTGTGTGGTCCTCTCTCATGATGAACAGAACTGGTAGCTAACCAGTAAACTTGAAATGCAGCAATAATTGCAAATACTGCTCAAGAAGTAGGTTATCTCAATAAAAGATGGATATGAGTCGAAGACAGACAACGTTTATGTTAAGAGAACTGAATTATGTACAAATTTAACAAATGCTTGTTGAATCAATTGCAAAACAACCTATTACTAGACACTAATGAACAGAGATTGGTAGCAAAAAGAAATAGACTTGAATCCTGAGTTTGCTCCTGCCAGGGGGTGCAGTTCTGCTCATGGGTTGCTCCTACTGGTGTGACTTTTGCTGATCTCCCTCTCCCCGCCCCCTTGCACTCTCTGAAAATCTGCTCTGGAGGATCTGGGGACCCTCTGAACAGCATAGGGGGACTCTGCAGAGCCTACCCCGCTTTCACCAACACAATCTTCTGGTGGACTGAAAGCGTTCCGTGAATGGAAGGTACCCTCAGAAGTCTAATTTAGGATCCAAGCCATAGTGCTGAAAGAATTAAGCGGGCGTATTTCAGTTAAATTTAATGAATTGTAATAGATCACTTTTTTTTGTTCTGTTAATTTTTGCTATTTTAAATTGTTTTGTAATAAATGACTACAAATAGAATTTAAAAGGAAGTTATACTTTAAAAAGAAAATAATGGAAACACAAAATCCAGTGTAAGCAAAAATGGCCAAATACCCTCCTAAGGCTAATGTGCTAAATTAAAGTAGAAAACTGACACCCATCAGAAATGCTGACAAACAAGCTTCTCTACTCTCTTGAGCACTCTCTCTCTCTCTCTTTCACACATTGTAAGCCTTCCTTTTTACCAAGTGGAACAAACAGCAAAACTGAAAAGGGGGAAGGGTAAAAAGGGTGCATGTGTGCGCGCACACACTCAAATTTTCATTGCAAAGAGCCAGCAGGAAATTCCAAACTCTCCACATAGGAGCTAACTGACTTTTTGAAATCAGGCTGGCTGGAGCTTACAGTGGGAAAACCATGTCATGCTCTGCCTCTGAACGTCGGATGACAGGGTTCCTGATAATACAAAAGAAGCATGACTTGTTTGGCTTGGCTTGCATATACCCTGAATAGTCAAAGTTAGGGCCCAAATACTTAAAATGAATTATATAAACTATTATTATTATTATATTTCCATGGGAGTGTTTTCTTTCAAAATGAACAGAACCTCATGGAACATGTGGCATCAACTTCTTTCTAGCTGTGGAACTCTGGGCAACCTATACACAAAAGTTGCAAATAAAAGCAAGCTACATTATTAGGAGAGTTTGTGAGGCATATATAAGGGGGGATTTACAGGACAGAAGCATGTAGTATGAAAGGCAAAGCATTAATGTGCCTAGGTTGATAAAAGAGAACATACTGAAAAGTGTTAACTAATAGCAGAGGATTCATAAGCAGATTTGTATTAACTGGGGCTTACTCCCCAGGAAAGTATTCAAAGGACTGCAACCAACAGTGCGTTCTAACCTGAAATTAATCACATCTGTATGTTGTTCATTCAGTAGATGCTGGTACTGTATCCTTCTTTATGAGGCCCTCAAGTGTCTTAAGACTGGCCAGGGCCGCCTGATTAGAATTACCACCTTTTCAATGGGAAAGATCAGGAAGGATTCACTGTGAATATTCTCAGTGGTATACTGACAGTTATGGAATTTCCTCCCAAGGGAAGTCTGAACAAGGCTAGCTTCAGGAAAAGCCAGGGAAAATTTAAATTTATATTGTTCATTTAAAAGCTTTTTATTCTACGTTTCAACAAATATGGTAGCTTCAAGGTGGTTTACAACTCTAGTTTAAAAAGTGCAAAACAGCAGCAGATCACAATTTACAAGCAGACTCATAAGGGAAAAACTCTGGCTAACCCAATTATGGCTTTATGCAATTTACAACACTTTTAATTGGGGAGGGGATGGAATGAAAGCCAATGAAGATCTTTAAGTACTGGAGAATATATATATATATTCATCATGACGTGGATTACGCTGGCTCAGCTTGTCTGAGCGTGGAAAGCTAAGCAGGGTCAGGCCTGGTTATTACTTGGATGGGAGACCCCTCCTCTAGTTTCCTGCATTGAGCAGGGGGTTGGATTTGATAGCCTTGTAGGCTCCTTCCAACTCTATGATCTATGAGTCCCTGTTAACAACCTGGCTGCTGTGTACTGAACCAGCTGAAGTATCCAAATCACTTTTCAAACACCTTTCAAAGGCAGGCCTGTGTATAACATGTTGTACTCATCAAGCCTGGATGTTACCAACACATGAATATCTGTAGTAAGATCATCTCTTTCTAGAATGGAAAGAAGCTGGTGTACCAAACTGAAGTTGATGAAAAGTTTCTTTGTACTGAGGATATATCACTTGTGTGACCAATAGCAAAGCTAGATCTAGAAGAACACACGATATACTTACTGATGAGTGTGATTCACACATGGAAAGTCAAATATTGAACTTAAACGTACTTGTGCAAATGCTCACAGCAAAAGAAATACTGGGTACAAGTTAGACTTGCCCAATGATTTCAATGAGTCTTAGATGGGTGTAGAACTCTACAAACTTTAACATTACCAAAACAAGTTTCCTCTGAACCATGTACATCAGGCAAGAATGACATTTCCACTACCATCTGAGGAGTTGCTAAAGGAATTAAAAAGTTCCTCAGGGAGCAACACATGGATTTTGAATCTGAATTATCAGTGTTTCATTTCCTTTTTGCCCCTCTCTTTCTTTTAAAGACAGATGTGGAAAGATGATGGCCAGATTTCCCTTACTTTTAAAGATAATAGTTCTGATCCGAGATTATCGCAAGCCACAACTTGATGGCAACCCAAGTAAACAGTCTACAAGTAAATAACAACGTCTTATGAACATGCATTTCATTGCATGCACTCAAAACAAAGCACACGTGTTGTTGTGTGTTGACATGTGAAGAGGCCCTAATCCCTGCCAACCCAGTGGAGGCTCCTCCTGATTTCATAACAATTTGGCCTACACCCATCTAGAGAATAAACACCCTTGCACTTTTTAACATTTTGCTGTAAGATCCCTGTTTGGGAGAGGCAAGACTGCGTTTGAGCAATGTGAGCAAACCAGTGGAGCCTGCACAGATTGCAAAGAAGAACGGCCTGGCTCTACCCTACGACCCACTTAAAGGTCAAGTCGGGGCGATGATTGTGGTCCAGTAGACCCTCAGGTGAGGCGAGTGGAGGCGGCCACATTTTTGACTGCAAAGTGGGGATCCATCTGAGCGGCTTCGTTCTCTAATATATTACGAGGGACCAAACATTTTGCCGCCCAAAATCTCTTCTCACACACAAACAAACACAGGGCCACCGGCGGGCTCAAGGGGTGCTAGGGGACAACCCAAGTGGCCCCCACCCCAGCCCAAGGTCAGGGCTGCAATCAACCCAACCATCTAGCCCTCTCCCGCCAAATGAATTACGCAGGAAGGAGAAACTTACGGATTTTCACTTTGCGGTGGTCCTGTCGAGCGGCGACCGCCTTGAGGGAGTCCAGGCGGTGCTGGAGCTCGGCGCTCCGGCGCCCCAGGCTGTCCGCTTGGTTCTGGATGCCGCCGAAGACGTCGCTGGCGCAGCGGGAGAGGTCGGAGAGCTGCCAGAGGAGGGAGACCAGCGAATGCGAGCAGACCTCCTCCAAGGAGCCGAAGCGGAGCCCCGCCGCGCCGCGCCCGGCGTGCCCTTCTTTGTCCCTTTGAGCGGCAACATCCTCTTCCAAGCAGCACAGCTTGAGGGGGGACACGGTCCTCAGAGGGAATGGCATCTCTCGGACTCTAATCCGCCAAGGGCGAAATAGGGCTTTCCTTGGCGAAAAACAAACTGCATCCAAACACACACCAAACGCCCCACCAAAAAGGAAAGAAAAAAAGTAGAAGCTTTTGTGTTGTTTTGTTTCCCCTCCCCAGGAGAAGAGTGAGCTTTTGGTCCGCCTTTCAAATAAATAAATAAATAAATACAGTCAGTAGTTGGCCGGTAGAGACCCAAAATGAAGAGGCCGTCAAAAAAAGGGGGGGCTCACGTGAGGGAGCCTCGGCTGGCCAGGGGGCCAAAGAGGAGGCGCCACAGGTACATTGCGCCTCAGCGGGGGAGGTGGAGAGTTTGCCCGCCGCTGCTGCTGCTGCTGCTGCTGCTTTAGCTTCAGGAAAAGGCACCGAAAGAGAGCGCGGGAGGAGGAAGCTCTCCACTGGCTGGCGTGAGGGAAATCCAGGACCCTCGTTGCTGTTGCTGTTGCTGTTGCTGCTGCTGCTGCTGCTGCTGCTCGAAACGAAGGAACAGGAAAGAGAGCCGAGTTTCTCCCCGAAGTGGAGCTGAGGAGGAAGCGTGAGAGGAGGGGGGCTTGGAAAAACGCCTTTCCTCAAGGCAAACCGAAGGAGGGAAAGCTGAAGAAAAGAAAGGAAGAAAAGCGACCCCGCACAGTCACCTGGGATTCGCCGCTCTCTCTGGCTTTTCGGAATCAGCCGCACTCCAAACCCGGAAAGCGAAAGCAACAGAAAGGGAGGAGAATGCAAAACAACTCAGCTCGACAGAAACCTGGAGAATTTAAAAATTAAAAAAAACCCACACACAATAATAAAGGCCGCCGCCTACCTGTAGCTCGAGCTACTCCTTGCCCGCCAGCGAGCCAAAGGTGGAACGCCTCTCTCTCTCTCTCTCTGTGCCTTGCCTTAACTCTTTCTGCCCCTTGGTGTCAGTGATTATGTAACCCTCCGGTTCCGAGTTACCTTTCCTTCAAGACTCTGTGCAGACATCAGCTATTACCCAAATAAATCTCTCATTCTAAATCACTGCTGCCCACTACTGATTGTATATGCCTTTCCCTTACAGTTGTCACTTATTCACAATGTTTATGGGCTGTGACTAATCATTTCTATGTATGGTGGGCATTCCCAATTCTCTTTCCCTCCCCAACATCATCTGGGATAATATAATAGGTAGATAAGAGTATAAACTTGGGCTGGACCCTGTGGGGATTGTTTGCCAATATATGTATGGATCTTTAAGGGCACTGCTGTGGCTATTCAAAATGTTCTCTTCCCCCACTTGCCCTGCAGTATTTACAGCCCTAGTCACAGAATTCTTTATTCGATGAAGCTGACTCGCAGGTAGATTGACATAGGTTTGGAGCTTTAGCAACTGGATTGGGTTACTGTGTTGGATTGCATGGCCAGAGCAATGAACTGTCAACACAGATGTCTATTTTGCACTCCTGCCCAGGTTGCACTCAGGCATATGCCTCAACCTAGTTACACACTGGTGTGGTATGGGCTGTTCATATATTCAAAGCTTTGCCCATATGTAGGGCAATTATTGTGGGTGGACCTTGCTCATACTCATTGGTGTGAATTATTTCTCATAAACTCTTGAAGCACCCATGTAGGTTTGGTGGGTTTCTTTGGGAGCTGGTTCCACACAGTGGGAACAACTACCAATGACATCTAATTTCTTGTAGCTCTCCAGTTTACAGAAGGTGAGGGCATCGTAAGTAGAGCCTCCTTGAATAATCCCAAACCACTTAGTTGTATATTTTGGAGAACATGTGGAGTCCTTTAAAGCTTAGAACCAGTGCAGATACACCCAATTTATCAACCCAAGATACCTATCACACACACACACAGTTATCCATCCTCTGGGCTGATTTTGGATGCCTATCCAAGCACAAAGTATCACCATCCTTTTTTGGCAGAATGCAGACATCCTTCGGAGCCCCAAAGCTTCTTGAGCCAGCCAGAAGCTTGTCTGAGCCACAAACATGCTTCTTTCCCACTTCTTGGTTTGATCTTTTTTCATTTGTGTCATCACCAGTGCCAGAGCATTACCTCTAAATATTTTCCAAGTTAACAATTATAATCAAAAAATTAAAACAAGTATAATTTGCTTCATTAATTGAAAGGATTCTACTCTTGCCAAACTACCACTTCTCGAAGAAGGAAGAGGAGAAACTCCTTCTTTCCTGCTCTCCACTAGAAGATTTCACAGGTAAGGAAGTTAAGGTTATTCAAGAGTAGATGCTAAGCAATCAGTTGAATTTAGGGAGATCTCTGAGCAAATTTTAATTACAAAATGTATAATTTCCAGAGTACTTAATTTAGATCCCTAGCATCAATTACATGTGTCTTCAATAACTTTTTCTGGCAAACTAGATTTGGCAGTTCAAATTATAGTTTATATGGTCACCTCCACACATTACATGTTTACATGTATGTATAAAACTTGCAATGTAACAAGGTCTGGCTTTTCCAAATAGGGATGCAACTGGTAAATCAGATGACGCTGATAAAGGGCTCTTCTGGTAAGCAATACCACTTGCACTTCCATAAATAGTGCCAAGTCCAGGAGAACTACCAAGCTAAACACCTGGTCATTCAGGAGAATTGCAACCCCAGCCTCACAGCTCCATCCAGATTAGTAGCTTTCCCCACCCACACTACCTCCATTTTCCCCACCCAAACTACTGATTGTTTGCCTTCACCCATCCCAAAACTGCCTTCTGACACCTGTTCCACAGCCTTTCTGGGACTAGTTGGAGGAAAAAAGAGGTAGATTATCTGCATATTAATGATACTTTAGCCCAAACATCTGGTTAACTTTTCCCAGTGGCTTCATGTGGATTCAGAACAGCATAGGAACCCTGAGGCATCCCAAGGGTCAGAACAGATACCCAGCACCACCTTCTGGATATCATGCCCCACCTACATGACCCAGGATTTATTTTTTTATTATTATTATCATCATTATCATCATCATCATCATCATCATCATCATCTATATACTGCCTTATTTGCTAAAAAGCCACCAAGGCAGTGCACAATTTAAAACAATAAAAACCAAGAACATTAAAAACAGTAAAACATAAAGCATTAAAAACTAATTTAAGAGGCTAAATTAAAAAGATGTCTTCACACCCTTTCTAAAAGCCAAGAGAGAGGGGGCCAATTGTAGTTTTTTGGGAAGTGCTTTCCACACTTTGCAGGCAACCCAAAGGAGAAAGTCCTTTTACACATGCCTGGAAAATGGGCCTCTGTAGGTAATGGTGCCCTCAAGAGGGCCTCTCCTGCAGATCTTAATAACCAGGCAGGTTTATTACGAGGCAGGGAGTCCCTAGAAATGGTGTCAAAGGCCCAGGGCTGGCCCTCCCATGAGGTAGGATGAATCCCCTGCCTCAGGTGGTGGATCCCATGCACCATGCCACCGGGAGGGCCATGGGTCCCAATGCTGCCACTGCCCTATGCCTCTCAAAGTGAGACATAGGATGGGTGGCCACTCTGGAGACTGCCTGTGCCACGGTCCTAGTTTCCCCACCCATGGATCATTGCCCCCTAAACCAGAACAAAAAACTAAGTCAAATTTATGTCCTGCCACATACATTGGGACAGATATTGAGACAGGCCCATGATTTTCATAGAAGCCAGGATGGCCTGAGTGTGTATGCTGAAGTTCCCCAAGATCAGAAGCTTTGGAACCATCCATACCACCTCCAAATCACCTCTCTCAACTCAGGCAGGGAGACTGATGCTCATTGGGGTGGATGGTACACCAACAGAATCCCTGCAGTCTCCAACACCAGGTACAGACATTCAATGCTAACTGACTCTTGGATAGGGAATCCTTATAGTCCAAGCCCCCACTCCCCACCCCCCATCAAGCCGAGCTTGACTCTGTGCCTGATAGCCTTGTGGATACATCTGGGAGAGATTTATACTGCGATCCTTCCACCAACCAGGTTTCAGTTATACATACCTGGCTAGCATGTTCATCCTGGATTAGGTCTGAGATGGTTATCACTTTTCCATTGGCCAGCCTGGCATTTACCGGTAGAACCTTATGGCCAAGGGGACTGCAGTTAAGAAACAATAGTTATTGAGGCTGAGAGATGGGCTAGAAGTGGAGACAGCATATAAGATGTCTGACTTACCTTCCCTTCACTCAATATCTCCACCACCATAGCACCCTCAGCTTCTTACAACCCTAATAATGGTCCCTCTTTCCCTGGTCCGTGCAAAAATTCTGTTGACATGTAAAATAGTGTCCACAGGAACACTTACCATGGGCCAAAAACTGAATTCTCTTTTGCTTAGCTTCTCCCCACTTCTGATAAAATGGGACTGTGCTGTGCTGTGCTAGCAAAAAAAAAAAAAAGCTATGGATCTCCTCTTGTAAATAGGTTCTTCCCTTCTGTGGATTCCTGGATCTTTGAAAGATCTACAAATCTTTCAAAGAAAAAAAAATCTATGCTTACTTAAATATCTAGCAATAAAACAGACATAGGAGAATGTCTTAAATCACTTTTTAATGTACAATTGGTTAAAAAAAAGTCAAGTAACTATACTGGAAAGAAGAATGGAAACCTCCAGTAACATAAATAATCATTGTAATGTAACACTTCCTTCTACATAAAAGCATTTTTCTTGCAACATCAGCATGTAAGTCCTACTGCACGATTAAAGCTGCATGTACAAATGTCTTCATGATACCACACAACAACCTTCTCAACCACGTGGAGAACCTCCACAGATACAGGAGGCTCTCTTCTTCGCAAGGTCACCCTCCACAAGTAGTGGGAGATGTGAAGGACCGCGAGGAAAAGCAGAGTGCCTCGCGTGAGTGAAATGGAAGATTTAAAATCCTATTCTCGTGTGCAGACGCCCATAAATCCACACACAGAAGTTCAGATCTGTCTCTCCCACTCCCAGCGCAGCTCTCTCAGCGTATCGGATGTCAGCCAGCTCAGCTTCCTCCTGTTTGCAGATTCCAGTAGTAAGGAAATAACTCTGTAAACTCCACAGGTCTATTTACTACCTGTTTATTTACTTAACAAAGCTTATTCTACAGAGTATACATTTCCATGTGCAGAGTACAATGCATAGCAAGCATTTAATCCAGTGGAGCAAGTTGAGCTTCACTCCACTCAGCACAGACATTACATGATTGCATTTAGTCCAGCAAGCACTAGTCAGAAGACAAGAGAGTGACGAAGAAAGAACAGTTCAACATCTCTCCAAAATGGCTACAGACAGAGAAAAAAACAAGTCAGTACGTCATCAGAACATACAAACCACGTGACCAGCTCGTATTTCTTTCACACCTACTTTTCCCATGAGAAACACACAGAAAGTAGGAGACAAAACATAACTTGTTTACCAGCCATTCTGTTCCTTTCATTTGTAAACAACGTGCCACAGCTGGTGATTGTGATACATGTCACAACATCCCCCCACAAGCTGTGATACATCTTGTTTACATTTACTCAATGAGGCCTAGTGCCGTCATTAGTTTCCTGTGTCTTACTACAGGCAATGGTTTTGTGAAAAGATCTGCCACCATATCCCCTGTTGCACAGTACTTGAGTGTTACCCACCCTTTTTGCACACAGTCCTTTACATGAGAGTAACGAACATCAATGTGTTTGGTTCTTGGCCTACTTTTTTCATGGAGAGCCATGCTTATGCAAGCTTGGTTGTCCTCAAAAATTGTAACAGCTTTGTCTACTGGTATGTGCATATCAGCAAACAATTGTTTGAACCACTCAATCTCATTACATGCTTGAGATAAACTGATGAATTCAGATTCTGCGCTAGATACAGCCACACAAGTTTGTTTTCGTGTGTACCAGTCAATTAGACTGTTGTCATACATTAAAACCGTCCCACTTGTGGACTTTCTATCTGTTACAGATCCCCAATCAGCATCAGTGTACACACAAAAACCTCCATCTGTGTGTGATGACAATTTCAGTTTGCAATTCATGGTACCTTTTAAATACCTTAACACCCGTTTTACAGCTAGCCAATCATAGTTAGAAGGATTTTGCGTTTTCCTGCTAAGTATGTTTACAGCATTGCTGATGTCTGGCCTACTCACATTTGCCAAATATAGTAGGCTTCCAGTAACACTCTGATATTTCTCCGTATCATCAAATCCAGTGTTATCTGTGTGTTTCTGATATTCAAGAGTCATTGGAGTAGTAACTGGGTTACAATTCTCCAACCCATGAATTTCCAGCAATTTCTGAATTTTCCCACTTTGTTCAATCATGAAAAAACCTTCCTCATCTTGAGACAATTGCATTCCAAGATAGTGTTGTACCAAACCCAGATCTTTCAGTTCAAAGTGTGCTTGCAATTCTTGTGCAATTTTGTCTTTTTGACTTACTGATTGTGTCACCAGCAATATATCATCAACAAAGACCAACAAATACACCCAGTTTCCCTGTTCTGTGTGATTTGTATACAGACAATGATCAGCCTTGCTTTGTTTGAATCCCAAACTAATCAAAACTCTGTCTAGTTTCTGGTTCCAGCATCGAGCTGCCTGCTTTAACCCATATATGGACTTGTTCAGACGACATACAAGACTGGGATTTTCTACAAAACCTTTTGGTTGCTGCATGTAGATTTCTTCTTGTAATTCACCATATAGAAAAGCAGTTTTTACATCAAAATGAAATGCCATCATTTTTCTTTGTGCTGCCAATTTCAACAACAGTCTGACAGTTGCATACCTTGTTGTTGGTGCAAACACGGAATCAAAATCTACCCCATGTTTTTGTGCAAACCCCCTTGCAACGAGCCTTGCTCTGTATCTCTCCACCTGCCCCTGGTGATTTGTCTTCTTGAGTTCTAGTTGGTCAAGACATGAAACTAGAGTAGTTCCTAAGGAATTTTTATAAACAGTACTATAGCTCAAGTCTAAGTTCCCATGAGTGAATCTCTGCTCACAGGATGCTCTGGAAAACAGAGGGAAGGCAATGTTTGCCAATTTCCCCTTCCCCCTACAGTCCCTGTTCCACCTGGAAAGCTGAGGATTGATGGACCCTATGAAACAGTGCGGGAGGTGGCGATTGGGGCAAAAGTTGCTTCCCACCTTCTGCCAGTGGGAGCCTCTGCTGGATCAGAATCCTTTCCGTGAATGGAAGGAGAACTCAGGATCCAAGTCTATGTTGTCTGACTTGACCCGATATTCTCTGTTTACATGATTAACATGAAGAAAATTGATCAAATCATGATTATGAAGAAGGAATTATGAAGTAAAACCTATCTTTATAAAAGGATTAATGTCTTAAATATGGCTTAGTAGGAAATTTAAAATGGTGTCCGTTTGTGAGCGATATTAAGCATATATAGCTGTGAAAAAAGCTTTGAAAAGGTTAATGTGTAGCAAAGTAAATTAAGTAGGGCCAAATGTTACACTTTAAAATACCATCCTTGATTTCTAGAACTCTAACATTATTTTTCTAGTCTTTCAGGTTGATTACCCTGAAGGTGCTACAAGTTTCCCACTCTCCTTTAAATTTTTTGGTAGCGTAGGACACTCAGTTCCAAGTAAGGTTAGGCCTGAAGGCCCTGTTTAAGAGAGAAAACATATTCTGTTACTGCTGAGCAGACAAAAAGAGGGCTAAAGCAGCAGCAAGTCCAGTGCAAACACACTAGAAAAAAAGCTGCCACAGAAAAACATTGTCCCAAAAATGGATTAAATCCAACACATGTTGAGGTAAATCTGTTCCTCAGGGGTCGTATAGAAGTTCTGTGAACACATTCCAAATCTCAATGAGACCGCCTCAGCTACAGCATTCTCCAATGTTTCTCTATGTCAGCATTTTTGAGGTTTTCTTTGTAATGCCAAACTAACAGGGATAATACAAGTCCCCAAGTATAATAAATGCTGATATCTGTTGCACTGCTCTCCCAAGAGTACCACCAGGGTATTCCAGGTTGACACTTCTTTTAAGGCTTTGAATACAGCAAGGTTGCCACTGACAAGGGGCCACTATATGGAGGCTTTTAGAATGGTCACTATGTGCACATAGTGCTCAGAGCCAGTTGAGAAACATTTACAAATTAGTCTATAAAGAATAGTCCAGCCATGCTTTTGGATGTAGCCATGACCATGAGAAGGAAGTAACATCTGACCCATGCTTTCCAGACACAGCTGTGGTTTCTCAGTGGCAATTCACACAAGTATTGCAGTTAAACATGCCACTGCTCTCCTGCAACTTACCACCAAGAAGCATCAGCTATATCCAAGAATACACCAGGTAAGAAGCTACTTCTACCCAGTTTTATCCTTGGAGATGCTTGGGCTACCCCACTTGCTGCAAATTATTGATTTTTATTATCTATATACCACATAATTTGCTTAAAAGCCATCAAGGTGGTGTACAACAATACAACCTTAACACAGTTTTTAAAAAGAACATTAAAAGCAGTAAAACATTAAAACAGCTACATAATATAAAAGGCTAAATTAAAAGGATGCATCTTCACACCCTTTCTAAAAGCTGAGAGAGTAGGGGCCAATTGCAGTTCTTGAAAGAGCGCATTCCACAGTGTGGGAACAACACAGGAAAAAGCCCTTTCACATGTGCCTGACAAACAGGCCCCTGCAGGTAAGGGTGCTCTCAAGAAGGCATATTCTGCAGATCTTAACAACCGCACAGGCTCATAACAAGACAGGCGCTACCTTAGCTAGCCAGGTCCTAAACTTGAACAATATGTGTAGCTGAAAAATTCTTCAGTATACTTAATTCAACTAAGAGCTGTAGTTATGTTAAATTTGAGTCCTTTGGCCTATGTTTGTGCCACCTTTCCACCAACTAAAACACCATTTATCTCTAGATGTGTCCGTATCATAATAATTTGCAATTAGCAGTGGTAGTTTCCATTTTAAAATCCAATGTAGTCAATGTAATTTCACAATAGGTTTCCATTGCACCATCTCTGCCTATCTCTCCTCCTCATATTGGAACAAACTGGTTAAGCAGATTCTTGCAAGAAATAAAGAGCAAAGAACAAGATTCCACAGCTCAGCACAGGGTGAAGTACAGGGCAAGAATTTGTGACTGCAGTGAAGTGGCTGTTTGTGGAATGGTCTGCCAATTTCTAGAACTGTATTGACAATTCTGAGTAATCATTTCCACAGAGAGCCACAATTACACCCAAAATTACACACTGGACAGTACAAATCCTTTCCCAATATAAACACAGAACAATGTGCTATTTTCTTTCCAAATTCTGAGCAGCAGATAGCTTGGAATCAATAATGACAACACAGATAAGTCAAACTAATGGCCAGATTTGTTTTTCTGCCTCATTCACAGGCGGACGAGTGGAACTGAGCTATGCTCCCTCCTCAGTCTCATTTCTCTGCACTCTACGGGTAGAATCTGGGATCTGCCTTCTATGAGAGGAAGAGGGGTCCCCCCTCTCCCCCATACCTCATCCCATTCAGCAGGGTTTCCTGACTCCCTGTGTAGTGGGAAAGTCCACCTCTTTCAGCATAGTTAATCCACTGTAAACCTAGATTCAACATTCTCACTGCAAGCACTTTTCTCCCCAGACTGACTGATATCAAATTTCAGAGGTGGCCATGTTAGTCCGCCACAGCAAAACGAACAGTTTTGTGGCACCTTAAAGACTAACAAATTTATTATGGCATAAGTTTTCAACTACAGTCATTTATTTATTTGCAGCATTTTTACTCCACTTCAGCCAGAAAAGGCTCCCAGAGTGGCTTACAAAGATAATATTAGACAGTCCCTGCCCTCAGGCTTACAGTCTAAAAGATATGACACAAAAGGAAAAGGGATTGGGAGGGAGGAGGAAGAAAGCAAAACTCAGGCACCAGTTCTTAGTTACAAGGTTCTTATAGATTTTTTTCTCTTTTTTTCCTGGTACGGGTGGGCAAAACAAGCTCCCTGCAGCTGCCTTGGATTGAGAGCATAATTCGTTTTGGAAACGTGCTTGTAATCCAAAACACTCTTGTATCAAAACAAAATCCCCCCAAAAAAATTTGTACGGAGATTTTTAATTTAAGCTGTACTACAGTACTTGTATTGCAAGACGTCGCTTGTATATAAAGTTAAAAAAAAATTAAATATTTAAAAATTTGCTTGTCTTGCAAAACGCTCTCAAACCAAGTTACTTGCAATCCAAGGTATTACCGTATAGTCTTGTTCTGTGTTTATATTTTCTTAGCAGGAAAGGATTTGTAGGGTTCAATAGGTAATTGGTGGACTACAGTGCATGAAAGCATATGCCATAATAAATTCATTAGGAGTTTAAGGTGCCACAAGACTCTTGTGATATCTAAGTGAGCCAGGCTGAGTAGAAAAGTGGTCTCAGTGTTGGAGCATTCATGGCCCTGGTGGGGAAGGGGGTAAGTTGAGGAGGGGCAGTGTTGCCAGTATTGTGCCAGGAGCTCTATTCTTTCATTACACAGATCATGAGAGGATGAAAACAAGATCTCCGAGGGTCTCCTAAGGTGCAATCCTATGCAAGTTTAGGCAGAAAAAAGGCGTTTTTTCTGTCTAAACTTGCATAGGATTGTGCCCTTACAGGATTAAGCCTTAAGGCCGCCTTCTCCATCCTGGCATCCTCCAGACCAGTGTTCCCCAACCTGGGGTCCTCCAGCTCTGTTGGACCACAACTCCCAGAATTCCCCAGCCAGCATTGCTGGCTGGGGAATTCTGGGAGTTGTGGTCCAACAGAGCTGGAGGACCCCAGGTTGGGGAACACTGGTCCAGACTACAGCCCCCCACCATTCCCAACCAGCATGACCCTTCTGGCTGGGGGTGATGGGAGTTGTAGTCAAGTACATCTGAAGGGCACCACGCCGGGGAAGACTGCCTTAAGGAGTCTCATCGACTTGGTGATGATGATCCAGTCGCGGCAGTCTATCCTCTGCTCAAAGCGGAGGGAGAGGGATAAGCTAAGTACAGAGGACCGGAGAATAAACACGAAACAGTGGGACGAATATGAACGCCACACGCCCCAGGAGAACAATGAACCCTTCTCGGGCGAGAAAGTAAGAGAGGTCCGGTGGCTTCCTTCACGGCTGTTCTCGGCCCTTCAAACTGGAGCTCTCGGGAGCAGCAGACACGGCATGAAGAAGAGCTCCACCGGGCAGGAATGCAGCCCGGCCACTAGAGCCTCCCCGAATCGCGCAGCTCCCGTGGGGCCAGGTAATTAAGAGCTTCCGGGTTCTCTCCGTTCCCGCCTCGGCCGCCTCCTTCTGGCCCTTTTCTTATGACGGACGCGGAAGTCTCGTTCTGCCGCGCCGCCCTCCCGTTCCTCGAGCCGGCTACTGCCGGGAGTTCCGGGCCTGCCGGTCGCGCCGTGGCGGGCGAACTCCAGCGTCTTTTCCTGGGTTCCGCGGAGCCAGTAGGTAACGGGGCTCGATCGGGTTTCTGTTCCCCTCACCTTCCTTTGTAAAATCAGGTTCTTTCTACGGGAACAGGGGCGACGCACGAACAACAAACATGGCTGCCCCTGCGTGTCAAATTAGTTTCCGCTCGGAACTGTCCCAGAATGAATTCACATTGTAGGCTAGTCGCTCTTTTGTTTATATGAAACCGTCTTCCAGATCCGTGAGTTTATGAATAATGTGTCAGACGCGCCCCAGCTGTTTGTATTTTAAATACGAAAGAAATCATGCAAATAGGTAAACATCTATTCAGTTTATAATACTTGTGAAGGGAGGCCTATTGCTCAGATGTCTCCAGGCTAGTTGTGTCATGGGTGGCACCTTGGTGATGGTGGCTACTGCTGCTTGTCCTGGGTGAGGAGGGGCGGGTCATGTCAGAAGAGCTAGCAGCAGAGGCCCAAACACTGGACCTGAACCAGAGCTTACGGTATCTGCCAAGAGACTCCTGGCACAGGGATCTCCAGAGGCTGCAGCCCCACAGTTTCCATTGCTGGACCATCAGTGGAGGCAATAAGCCAGGACGGAACTAACAGAAACTGGGCCTTTTAAGTTCACCACTCTCCAGGAAAGAGAGCAGTAGTCATAGCAGAGCTGCTAAGCCTCATTTGGAGTCTAGTCTAGACAGTGTTGGAGCAAGTGGCTCACACGGAGCACTCTGAGATTTTACAACTCTTGGCTGTGCAGGCTTCTCAAGGTCAGGACAGGAGTTGTAAGATACAAGTTGTAAGTCATTGTGGGGCTGCTGCCGTAGCATCAGAAAAATATACATTAGCTTTGGTATATTTTCTGTTGGCCAGGTAGCAAAAAATGTATCCGTGTCACAATTGCCTACCACAAGGTTGCCTCTCTCTCTCTCTCTTGCGCACGCACATTCAGAATGTAGGGGTGTACGCATGAACACCCCTCATGCATTGAAAGGTGTCGTAGAGTCTGCCTGATGGCCACATCTTCTACTGCTGATGTGTGTGCCTGCTATGCTGCATACTAGTGGCATGTTTGGGGTGCTTGTAACACTGTAATGTTAATAGAGCTTCTTCATGTGAGGAAGATGGGGAAATAAAGATGTTTTTCCATGTTGAGGAGCTCTATGTGCTAAGTTGGTATGTGCATACAGACCTTTCTCACACACATATGGCAGGGGATGTAACTACCAGGCACATCAACAGCAGGAGTTGGGGCTAGCCTGCCCTTCACAGCCCTATAAATCCTCTCATGCATTCTTTTAAGACTAAATTCCCTTGTAATATATATGATCCTATCCCTACCCAACTTGTGATTGCTAGCTCTCCTGCCATAATCCCTCCTCTCTACCACATTATTAACCCCACCTCTCTGGCTTTTTCCCTTCCACATCACACTGTCTTCAGTATTTACTCAAAAAGTACTCATCCTGTCATACTGCTGCCCAGTTTTCTTTCTACCTTTTATGTCCAAATTCCCACAGTTTCAACTCTCTACCTCCAGTTCTACTTAGCCTTCATGCTCCTTGTTTTGTGCTGCCTTTGATGCAGTGATCATTTTGCTTGACTCACTTTTTGCCGAAGGTCTTTCCAATATTCTGTCTTCAGATGGTTGTCTTCCTACCTGTCTAATCATTTTTTCAACACGTTCCATAGAGAGATGCTCTTCTGCTTTCCAAATCTCCATTGGGGTCACTCAGGGCTCTGTTCTTGGCCCTCTGCATTCTGACTTGGAAGTAAGACCCTTGAACTACCGGTATTTACTTTTGAGTAAATACACATAGGATCAGGCTGATAGTATGGTAACTTTCTTCTGCTGATCAAACAGGCTTTCAAACAAGTTCCTCTGTGTGGTGGACATACAAAATATTCCCAGGCTTTCATATTGTTCATTTATTTTTGAGATTTGTATCTTGCTTCCTAACGATACTATTGAAGCAGCTCATAGAATTTGAAACATATACAAAAATGCACTAAAACTAATCTAAGGCAGTATTAAAACAAAATTACATCATTTTGTTAATAACATTCCTTTTCATGGGCACAGATACATTCTTTACTCTTTCTCTCCATAATACAGAAAAGCATTAGCCGTAGCAACAAATAATCTGTGAATATGGAAGAAAGAAAAACCAAGAGGAGGAGTCCCAAGTCATCCACTTCTCATGTCACTCAGGTTGTCAACAATAAGAAAAACTCTGTGCCTCCTAGCAAAAGTACAGCATTTTCAAATTCTGCACCGCAGCCACCTTTACAGAAACCAAAGTTTAAGAGGTAAGTGCTTATATGATGCTAGTTATTGGCAATCAAAGTTAGTCAAATTGTGGACCCTACCATTTTCAGGCAGTGGTAGATAGTACGAGGAAATGCAGGCTGCAATCGTATACCCACTTCCCTGAAGTTAAGCCGCATTGAACTTGATTTCTTACTTCTGACTAGGCATGCATGTGTAGGATTGTGCTACCAGTGGCCACTTATAGTATTGCATTTCTAGTGAAGTCACAAAAAGTTTTTAAAAGAATCAAACTAAAGGGAGCTCAAATAATTATATTTACAAAATGTATCAGTTGTATTCCAAGGCAAGGCACCCAAGGCTATATACAAGCATATAAAACCACTAAAACAGTAATAAATTTGACTTATTCCGTTATTGGGACATAGCCTTTCTTATCCATGAACTTGGCATGAAATCTTTGCATAATACAGAATTGATCTATTTTCTCCCTTGACCATGGAGGGCATTACAGAACCCTCCTCTTAAATGTACCCTCCCTGGACAGGAGACAGGGTCCAACAACTTCAGTTGCTCCTCTAAGGAGAAGGGCTTGCCCTCCCAGACCGGCCCTACCTAGTGACAACGATGTAGGGATTTTTTTGCTGGGCTCCAGAAAACTCAGCACAGCAACAACAAAATACGGTAAATAATCTCTTCTTCCCTTCTGTCATCATCTTGGCTTAGGGTCAGAAAGGGACACCGCATCTCAGAGTGGGGAAAATATTTGG
The DNA here is from genome assembly GCA_021292165.1 of Shinisaurus crocodilurus. Classification (NCBI taxonomy): domain Eukaryota; kingdom Metazoa; phylum Chordata; class Lepidosauria; order Squamata; family Shinisauridae; genus Shinisaurus; species Shinisaurus crocodilurus. The sequence goes on along the minus strand of CM037879.1, from coordinate 93,211,924 downwards.
TCACCCCCTCACTCTTTGCACCCCTCATGGTTGGGTCTCCAGCATCTTGGACGCAGGTGCCAGAACCTCCCTTACAGGCAGATTGCAGCTGTGCAGCAGTGTTACTTCTACGGCCGTCCCCCACCACAGGGCAAGCAGGGGGTGACATTAGGGAACTCCAGAGTCCCGGTAGTCAGATGGGTGCTGGAATAGTAGCAACACAGGCCTCCAGTGAGGCAGCAGCAGATGTGGCTGCCAGTTCTATATGTCCATGTAAATGTCTTCTCCAGGGCAAGAGCAAAAAGTACCTAGAAGAAGGCTCAGACGCAAACAGAAGGAGTTGCAGGTCTCCCTACACCAGCAACTCTTCTTTAAGCCTTTCCAGCAGGAGGATCACTATCCATGGAAAAAAGTTCAGGAAACACCCAGATCAGGAATCCATGGTTTGCCATTATCATTCGAAGGAGATAGGTGTCAAGGCAGATGCAAAGGCCACATGTGTGCCCCAGTTCTTCCCCCATAAAGGGTTCAAGTAAAAATTTATATTATTTTTCTATAGTTCAAGTTGGATTTCTGACCTGGCCAGGGGATCCCATGCCCTTTCTCCCTCTTCAGGTAGATCAGAGGCTTCTCAATAGGCACCTGATGCCAGGAGAGTAGAGTGCATCCAAGAGCAGGAGGTTAGGGCTCAGAGCCATCAGGCTGGCTTGTCTAGCTTTTCTGCACCAAGTGTGGAATCAACCTGTTTTAGTCAGGATGGACAGTGTCTCAATAAAGGACTATGTGAACCAGAAAGGCAGGACATACACAGTGTCTATTGGGAAGCCAGAAAAATGCTGAATTGAGCTCAGCATTGCCTCCTGTCTATAAAAGTAGAGCATCTTGCCAGGGCAACCAACACACTCAGAGGAGCAACTGAAGTTGTTGGGCCATGCCCCCTATGTAAGTGGAGAAGCCTCCTCCCAAAGATTCTGGAATGCCTTCAGTAAGTCAAGGAGAACAGGAATACATACATGGTAAGTAATTTCCATTTCCCCCCTTGATAATATAAACTAAAATCTAGAAAAGCTGGTTGTACTGTCAGATTGCCATGTCTGTGGCGTAGTGAGCCAGTGTGGCGTAGTGGTGAGAGTGTTGGACTGGGACTCGGGAGATCCGGGTTCTAGTCCCCGTTCGGCCATGAAACTCACTGGGTGACTTTGGGCCAGTCATGGACTCTCAGCCTAACCTACCTCACAGGGTTGTTGTGAGGATAAAATGGAGAGGAGGATAAGGATTATGTAAGCTGCCTTGGGTTCCTTACAGGAAAAAAGGTGGGGTATAAATATAATAAATAAATAAAATGTCATTAGCTTCAGACGTTGATATTGCAAATCACAAAATAGAACAGTAGCTTTTCTTATAACATGATGGAGTAGTTAATATGTATGTATTAATTTGTCCCAGAATGGCTTTCTTTTTAAAGTATTTGTTGACAAGACTGAGAGCACCAAGCAGACCATTGTAATTTAACTATCTTCTTCTCAGAGGCATAAAAGAAAAGGCCAAAGCACCAGGAGCAGAAAACAAAGGAGCACAGTCAGCTCCAATCCAGCACTCATTTCTCACAGATGTATCAGATGTTCAAGAAATGGAGAAAGGACTTTTGAGTCTTCTGAATGACTTTCATTCTGGCAAACTTCAAGCATTTGGTATTTTTTCCTGCTACTTCTCCCCACAAGTATTTCTTTCATATACAAACATTTCTTTCACATGTGAGTAGGGTAGGATATGGTTGAAAGTATGACTGATGTCCAGTTCCTTAAAATTCGTCGTACAAGTTGGGAAATACTTCACTAAACTCCCCTCTCAAGGCAGAATCAGTTTCTGTGGCAGAGAGGGTCATTGGTAGACTTTAGCGCAGGGGTGGGAAACGTGGTCCTCCAGGTATTGTTAACCTGCAACTCCCATCAGCCCTAACCAGCATAGCCAGTGGTGAGGGATGTTGGGAGTTGCAGTCCAAGAATATCTGGAGGGCTACAAGTTGCCCACCCCTGCTATAGCATAACGTAGAGCCAGTGTGGTGTAGTGGTGAGAGTGTTGGACTGGGACTCAGGAGATCTGGGTTCTAGTCCCCGCTCAGCCATGAAACTCACTGGGTGACTTTGGGCCAGTCACTGACTCTCAGCCTAACCTACCTCACAGGGTTGTGGTGAGGATAAAATGGAGAGGAGGATAAGGATTATGTAAGCCGCCTTGGGTTCCTTGCAGGAAAAAAGGCGGGGTATAAATATAATAAATAAATAAAAACTTGCCTAATCCAGCATCCCACTTTGCCAGTGTAAATATATCCATTGAGAATATGGCACAGTCCTTCCCCATGCCTTGTCATGGCCCCTTTCAACCTCCACCTTGCCTGTTAGACAACTTTGGGTACCTGGAGAAAAAGCAGCTTGGAGAAGAGTCTGAGTTATAGTAGCAAAAATGCCACAGTAGAAAGGCTTAGGAAGCACCATCACTAACCTGTCTTTCCCCTTCAGATTGCAGTCCCTACAGCTGTATTTTTTTTTAAAGACAAAAAGACATGCAAGTGAGCATCCTGTGTAGTTTGGCTCTTAGATTGCTGTCATTTCTGTGCCAGTTCCTGTGAAATACATATTTTATTATCTTTGGGGAGTGGGGTGTATGTGTCAAGGCTGGAAAGTAGGGTACATACTACATAAAATATAGCCTACCTTGTTTACACACACACACCCTTGATAGCAATCTAGGTGTGTGTGTGTGTGTGTGTGTGAGAGAGAGAGAGAGAGAGAGAGAGACAGACACCCACATTATTTTTATCCCATTAAGACATAGAGATTTTCTGCTGGGTTTGTCTGAGTCTGCATAAAACAAATACAGACAGATTGTATGAAGAGCAGTGAGGTTAGAGAGTGTGTGTAACTTAACAGTAAAAGAAGGACTAGGGGGGCAGAGCCAAAAGTGGGTAAATTACCTCTTTTCTCTTTCTGCCACCCCTTTTTTTCTCTTCCCTCTTTCTTTCCAGCAGGCTGCCAAGAAAGGGACAGCTGGCTCTTGCCAGAAGTCTGAACTGATGGCATTGAGGGGGCTTCTGAAATTAGGCTGTGGGCTACATTAATAAGACCAAGGGACACATACGGCTCTAAGGCTGCAGGTTGCCCACCCCTGCTCTAGCAGATAGGATAAATTTTGAATATATCTCCATTATGAATATTCTGTGATGACCTTCCTGTTAGAGATCTTAAACATCAAAGATTCAATGTAGTTATAGGACTAAACAGTTAATATAGTGGCAGTATTTATCATTACTGTAAGAAGAAAACTAAGTGGGTATATTGATCTGATCAGGGTAAGAGCATTTCTATTTATATGGATATAATATAAAATAGGATTTTTCTTTTATTATTATCTGATCTTTGACTTAACAGTTCTGCATTCTGATTACGTACTTCAGGGAATGAATGTTCCATAGAGCAAATGGAACACGTGAGAGGAATGCAGGAGAAGCTGGCTCGCTTGAATCTGGAGCTTTATGGGGAATTGGAAGAACTTCCTGAGGATAAGAGAAAACTAGCTAGTGACTCCAATTTGGATAGACTGCTGTCAGATGTAAGTATAAACAGAGAGCAGTTGCTGTACACAGCTACATCTGCATTCAGAAATTCAGCCAAGCATGGGAAGGGCTGAGTGAAAATTGCAACAATAATGGATCATCTTTGAATTTTAAGACTAATTTTCTTAAATAGTTTGCTACAACTGCCTGGCTGAGCAGAACTATGAAACTGCCTGAGTCCACTGTTGTCTAAACCTAGCTTTGGAAAACATTGCCATTCTGATTTGAATTAGACTTGTAAACTTGTTAACTGTGGCTAGGTTAATGATAGTGAGGAAATGGAAAGTACCGTACATCATGTTTTTCTAATAACTGATTGGTATAAGGAAGTTTGGGATATAGCCCTAAATGATAAACTAACTTGTAGTATCAAATGCAAAAAGGGACAGTTAAAGAAGAATAATTTTATGGATATATGGAATCAATTATTAGACTATGTGTTAATAAAGGGGAAGGGGAGTATGCCTTATCAGGATATGTTATATTTTTGGAATGTAGAATTTAATTGATCAAGGGGATGGAAGTATATTAGTTGTGTCACTAGGCGGGTGGGGGGTGCACCTTGTTGATTTATTTTAGTTGTATGTTTTTGTTTTACAGTTTTGTATGTAGTTGATAATTAAATAAAATTTATTTTTAAAAAATAGAATGCATTTGTTAGCTTGACCAGATGATTTCTGAAAAGTGCACAGAAATGCTGATTTAAGCTTTCGTTACTATAAGCCTGAGTTTAGTTCTGCAGTGAACTTTATGTATTGCTATCAGGTTGAATCCAAAGTTCCTGTGGCTAGAGCTCTGCTCGTGGGATGGTCCTGATAGAAGAATTGGGAGAGGAGGTGTCTTTGATTCCTCCTTCCCCCGTACCCTCCAGCTGGAGCCCCACTGGATCTCAGTCCCTTTTGTGAATGGAAGGAGCCCTTCCATTTGCAGAAGATACACTCCAAATCCAACTAATGGAAAATTAATTATCCAGATAATTTATCAGTAGCATGCTAAGTGCAACTTTCTTTCTTCCTTGCATTGCAGCTCGAAGAACTGAATTCTTCTATGTATCCTTTGTGTGAAATGGTCTGTCCTTACAAAACAGGTGTTAATTCCCCGAACTGAAGCCTTTAAAGGTTTGTTTGTTTGTTTTACAAATAACATCGCATTAGTCATTCCTAAAACAAGGGCTCAAGTGTGTGTGTGTGTGTGTGTGTGTGTGTGTGTGTGTGTGTGGATTCTCACAAGATATTGACTGTGGATGTTGAGAACAAATAGCCACAAGAAGCTTTGGGAAGAGTGGGCTATATCTAGCTGAGGGAGCAGGATATGAAAGGTGGGCCTTAATATGGAGATCCCCAAACTTTGCAATTGTTTTACAGCAACAATAAAATCATTTAAATACCTCCAGCCATAAGGAGGATGTAATATTTGGAGATAAAAATGGAAAAAAATATTTAGTAGTTAGATGTGTACAGAAGATTGAAAGGGATGGGTGAGAAATGCTGGATATTTATATATTCATTTTTTTAAAGATGAAACTTCCCATATGAACACAATGCAAGCCCATCCTCCAGAAGTTCAGTTTTTCTAAGTCCTTTGATAAGAGATGTAGCTTGGATCACTTAATACTGAGAGATCCTAAACATAATTCTAATGTCTTCTCTGTTTATTTTTATTTTTTTCATGTGCTTTGTCTCTCTCTCTCTCTCTCTCTCTCTCTCATATCATAAAAACATTTTTAAAGTAGTTAAACAATAATTAAAACAAATACATTAAAAACGTATACACACAGGGTTTGTTTTTGTGTTTTTTACAAATAACATGTTTGTACAGAAGTCACACCATTATCCATTTTCTCTCACTCTATTCTTTTCTTTTGCCCAAGTATCTTTACACAATCCCACCCGCATCTGGTTCAGTTTTACACATACATCTCATCAGTTTCAAGTGGTTTCCCCTCAGTCCCTTCTCATCCAGACAGCAGTGTGCTTCCTTGCCTTAAAAGAACCTGGATAATATTGCTTTATGTCCTAGAACAGGAGCAGGTGGACTTCAGCCTTGCAGGATCTACTTGTTTTTTTACTAGAACCCCAAGATCCACTAACTGGAGGTTGGTGCAAAAAAGACAATTAAGAGTTCTGAGCTCAGGAATTTGTTTTGAGCACCAGAACTCACAGTTCTACACAGAGAAATCCAATCCTAGTTACCACGAGCTTTCTGCACTTCAGCAGTACAAATTAGGGTGATTGTGGGGGAGTCATTTTCTTGCTGCCACTGCTAAACAGTTGGGAGTCAGAAATCATTGCTGATCTACTGCAGGTTACCCAGAGATCCATCAGTAGGTCCAGATCCACCTTCTGCTCACCCCTGCCCTAGAACAGGGTTCACTGCCTTTTTCCTCCTGAGAGCCACATTGGCTGGCAGCAGGGTGCCTGCGGGCTGCACCTAGGCATATGAGTTGCAGGGCAGGCTGCTTTGGTGGTCACTGAGAGAGGAGGGGAAGACTAAAGCCACCACCACCCAGCGATCCCAACATGCATTGCTGCTTTTGCTTTGCCATTAACAGTGTGAAAGAAGCAATGCCAATCGGCGGGGGCTGCGCAGTCTATGCCTAAGGGCCGTTGGTTGGCTGTTGATGATTATACAATGAGAGGCAGAGAACCATGTATGCTACCCTCGAGATCCATGGAGGAAGAGAGATTAAAATGTCACCAATAATACAGTTGTGCAAGAAAAACACGAAGCATGTTTCCCTGTGTTCCAGGGCCTCACTTCTCCAGCCATTATCTCAAATTGTGTTGCTTCCGAAGTACATGTAATACCAGAAGAACGTAATGTTTTTACAGCTCGACCCCATGAAACAATTCCTTGACTACTTGTTTCAGACAAAAACTTCACTTAGCAGACGTTCAAGATGTTCCAAATACCAGCACAAGCTAAAAATGCAGCTTTGGGGCGGGGGGAATCCAGGGTGTCTTATTTAATTTCCAGTAGACTCTCTTGCTTCTGCAGCAGAGTATTCAAATGCAAGTGAAAACATTCACGTATTCCTCATAGCAGCTGTGAGCACTGCACAGCAACTTTGTCAGGGTACGATATGTCCATGTCTTGCTGCTATGCTTTGTATTATTGCCTTATCCACCATGAAGTGTTGAGAAAACTTGAAAGTGCATTTTAATAATATAACATACTTGGCTTTGATTAAGTAGTAATGGAGTGTGGTGTATTTGCCTCCTTTCTCACAATGTAGACAATCAGCACATGGGTTGGGTTCTTTTATTGGCCTCTGATATTATTAAAAGAGTGTTTAATTTATTTTAGCAATATAATTGTTTTAAAGATCACTAATTATTCTATAGAAACAATTCATATGCCTGCCACTGAATGTTTAATTGTGGCTTGTATTTTCAGGTTGGATGGCATGGCATTACAGTTTGCATTGCAAATCTTATTTTAATACATACGTGGGAACCTATGGAGCAGTATCAAACGGAGTTATTGCTCAAGCAGCCCCACTTGCTGATTCCATTATGCAAATGGGTCCCACCTCTTGTGCAATAGAAATTTAACACTTCCTATAGGAAGCCCCAAATTGAGCAGAAACGCTTATTTCTGGATTGGGAAAGGTCGGCAGATCTCCGCTGACCTGTCCCGTTCCAGAAACCAGTGTTTCCGCTTGTTTCTGGTTGCTCCCAGAAGTGCTAAATCTCCACTGCGCACGTGGTGGGTCTTGTTTGCCGAACAGAATCAGTGGGGGCACAGCTATGTTGTTTTATGAACGATGAAGTTACCACTTCTTGAAAACTGATCTCTATTTATTCAGACAAACTTAGAAAACATTCTCAAGCATTGGTCTCTGTCCTATATATTTCAAGTATGGAAATGCAGAGGTATATTATATAATGTCTCCACTTTCAGTCATTAGCATCCAGTAAGTCTTCCATACCTGTGGTGGCTGATTATTTTTCAGATGATTGGCGGAGTGGAAGGTGAAAACCAGCTGCTCTTATGTGAGAGTTGACTTCAAGTAAATGTCATTACTGCCTTGTGGTATATAGAAATGTCCTACAATTCCTTAAAGCAGCACTTTACAAATCTGCTACCAATGGAGCTTATTTTGGTCATGGTTGGTCTTCACCCTTTGAATCTGGATGTCACTTGGGGCCTTCTGAGACTATTATTCTGAAAATACCTTTATTTTATTTTTCAACCTAATAAAAGTTGTTTTCATTCAAACTGAGTGATCCTCAAAATATAAAAAGGCAAGAAAAACTATATAAACACCTTTTGAACAAAGCTGTGTTGTATGTTAGGATTTGTGTTTTTTTTAAAAACAAACCAAACTTGCAATCTCATACCAAAGGTTCTTCTATCAAGACAACCACTTTCAGTTTTAAGTTCAGAGGATTCTGCTTCAGGTATACATGGAGCTTAGTGTTATATAAACTAGTTTTAAGAATAAGAAATGAGGGGCCTTAAAAATGGAATTTGATACAAAAGCACTGTGGTCAAAGTGTTTCATGTATATTATCTTGGTAATCCTTAAAGCAAGATAGGTCATAATTATTCAGTATAAAAAATGCTATACAGACAGGGGACCCTGCTGAATGGGGTAGGCTGTGGTGCAAGGGCTTAGGAAGGGATCCCCAAAAATCAGGCAGCAGTATTTTCAGAGGGCTGGAGGGACTGCTATGGGAAGTAGGTAGCAGGGAAATTCACTTCTGTCAGCCCCACTGCATGCACTTAAAATCTGGATCCAATCTGTTGTATATCTATACACTGTTTACTATGTAACTATATAGTTATAAACCTACTAGGGGCCAAAAACATCACATCTGCATGAAAAGCTATGCAAATTAGTTGCCTCAATAGTTTAGTGTCCTAGATTGATTAGATTGTAAGACTAAAATCTAATCTGTGGCAGGCTTTGGTCTAAATAATTTCAGACAATAATGATCAGAGGCACATGTATTTAGTCTGAAATCTGTCTGACCTCATACCTTTGCTGTACCAGCGCCTCTCATGTTAAGATCTTTCAATGTGGAATTTCCGCAGTAGCACCGCATCTTAATGGAAGCGTCCACTGCTGGTATGGAAACACTCGGTGTTAAGACTTCCATGACAGGTACATTATGGCATGATGTGGAGAAAAACTAAAGGGAAGCAGCTACACACACACACACACACACACACACCTATATAAACTGCTCCATAGGCTGACTTCAGTGGCCTAAACCGCCACTTAAGATCTTTTCTCATTTTTTAGATGCAAAGTTTCATATGCCCTGGTTCCAAGGCTCTGCCCCACCCTGGGGAATGATGCCCCACTTCAGCGGGAGCCCATGGCACCCTTTCTATACCTTCTCAACCTGGGGACATAGACCTCCCATCAATGTCTGACTCCAAGAAGAACTCCCTCAGCCACACAGGAGCATAAGGCTGCAGAAACAGACACTGGCCCTTTAGAACTACAGTCCGCATCCTGCAAGGTTGGAGGTACTGGATGACCAAGCTCTGCCAGCCGTTTCTTTGCCAGGACAGCAGCTCTTTGGGGGTTAGTACTCCAGCCAGTCCCTCTTTCAGTGTGCTATCTGAGGTCCTGACAGATCCAGCCTTGCCTATCATGACCCCTCCTCTAGTTTCCTGCATTGAGCAGGGACCTTGTAGGCTCCTTCCAACTCTATGATCTATGAAATCTATGACCCTGCCCTGGTTTGACTCCATTTACCTGATGTCAGTCATGACCAGTAAAGTAGAGTCACATGATCCAGAACCACTAGTGAGTGCCCGTGTACACTCTGCTTCTAAGCGACACACCAGAAATAGGCAGAGTTCTGTCTTAGCAATGGAGCTTTCCCCTTTGCCTTCAAACTGCAGCCCCTTCCATGCCACAGTATGTTAATCCTGAGGGTCAGGAATTTCCAAAATGGCTCAGAATGCAACATCAGCAATAGTGTGGATGCAATCTGCTTACACTATGGCGGAGGGAAGTATCTGATTTCCATTTAAGTGCCTTCCACTCACTCAAGGGGTTCTTTGGATATTAAAGAAGGTGGAGGCAACTCAATGTAAGAGGAACCTGCAGGTGCTTGCTTGTGCTTCTTACCAAGAGTGGATGTTAGTTAACTTACAAGAGGTTATTGCCCAGCATTGCAGTGGAGCACATTTGTGTCCTCAGTCATGTTCTATCGTGCTTGCATTTTAGTTATCTGTATAAAGTAATTGTAAAGATTTCTGCCTTTTTTCCTAGCAGAGCTCTCATGCCTTTAGCAGCTGCGTGAGAGGCAGAAATTAGCAGGTGAAACTTTTCCTGTCACTGGATTGCTATTCCAGGGCAAGCTTCACCTGCTGATGTTTGTGAAAGGCATGGAAGCCGTTTCGGGGGGGGGGGGGAGGTAGCAACCAAAAGAAAAGTAAGCTGACAACCATGCTACTTCAATGCGACTAAAATCAAAGGAACTATTCTAAGCAGATTCAGAATCTTTGTAAGCCACTCTGGGAGTCTTTTCTGGCTGAAGAGTGGGGTAAAAATGCTGTAAATAAATAGTCCACAGTAATAAGAGAATCTTTTCCTATGGTCCTGCCTCAGCCAGACTTGGCTGGAAGCCCAGAGTGCATTGTGTTGTGCACTTTGGTTCCTATGGAGATGCAAGGAAGTACTGACCTTCAGCCAGTCCTACAGCAGTTCTGGCTTTCTCACAGATCTCTGGGTGCCTTCCTCACAGGGGAAAGAACCATCATATCTTGCGGTAAAGTAAACTACCAGTCTTCTGGTTACCTGTTTTGTTCAAATGCGGGGGGTGGGGGGGGAAGAATTATACATTAGTTTGCTTTGCTTTGCTGTGTTTCAGAAATGGCAGGAGTTGATAATCCTCTTTTGCTTCTTTAGGCCCAATTGACTAAAGACATGGTAGGCTCCAGAAGAAAAAATAAGCATGTGTTACTGTAATCATCATTCTAGTAATGCACAAAGGATTAATTTGTAACATTTCTTGAGATTAATAGTGGGGATTTTTTCCAAACTCTGATTTGAGTTGTCAGTCATTTAACAGCATTCAATTACCTACCAAATAAGCAGAGGAATAAGAATAGTCCTTTTAGCCAGTATAGTTTTTAAGAAGAAAATGTATTTTAAAGTTAGCCTAGCAACAGCAGAGATTGAAAACAAGACTGAAAGGTGAGCAAGAGGAAGATAGGCACCCATATCCTAAACATGTTGACTTGTAAGGCTGAACTGGAAATTGATTGGACTTGGCTTCCATATACATTTCTTTAAAAAAAATTTTTAATGTGCACAATATTTGATAAATAGCTAGCTACCCATTTTATTCCTGGCATACAAGTCTGATAAAAAAAAAAAAAAGACATATATCTCAGGCAGTTGTTTGATTAAAACATCAGAAGGGCAGGTTTCCTCAGTATTTTTCCATCCACTCACAGGAGGGGTAGGCACCCTTTTTACCTCCGAGGGCTGCATGTGGCAATGGGTGGTGGGTTGAGTCGTGTGCTGGTAGCAGCTGTGGCCAAAGGCAGCGGAGGGTGGGTCCTGTGGTGGGTGTGGTCAGAGCTGGTGCGCTCCTTGCCTCACCCCCTTACACACACAGCCTTCCATTCATTCTCGTGCACACTTACCCTTTCCCCACAGACATATATAACCCCATCCCATATGTGCACCCAGACACACATATCCTTTGTCCCTCTCATATTCTCAGTGCACAGGGATAGGGAAGTTTAAACCTCCCCTCCCTGTATGTTGGGATCACATTGCTCTTCCCCCCCCCCCCACAGCAGCAATCAGCTGGGTGGGTGAGGTGCCTAATTTAAATGGGGAGGACTGCATAGGGATAAGTCCCCCCCCATGCGCCATCTTCCCACTTAAATTGTGCTCCCACCAGCTCACCAAACTGCTGTTATGTGGACTGGCAGGAGTGTGATTTAAATGGAGAAGATGGTGTGCGGCGTGCACCATCCCCATGTACCATCCTCCTCGCCAACACCGTGGTGGCATTCAGCGGTAGGGGAAATGTGGCAGCGACTTGGGCATCTGAGGCAGGCCATATTGAAGGCTTCCAAGGGCTGTGTGGGGCCCGCAGGTTGCCCACACGTGGCTTAAGTGGTTGAAAGAAAAGAAAATGGTTAAAAATCCTTGGGTCTGAGTAGTATTTTAAATATATGGCAGTTCAGTCTATAAGCTGTTGACTGGCTCAATACTAGCAGTAAAAATCCAGTTCAGCCCAGGTGACGTCTGTGGAACTAAATTGGCTTTAATCTTAATTACTTCAGTGTAATATCACTGTAGACTGGGCTGTATCTCTGATGTTCAGTTACTTGAATTCATCCCGATAGATCCCATATAACATAATTCCTAGTAAGAGTTCTTAGGCTTGAACTTTACACTCTGACCATCCTACACACTTATGTCAAAATAAGCAATGGGATTTACTACATTGCAAGTGTTCTTGGATCATGACAGCAGTTGAGTCACAGGCTGTAGATGGTTGAAGCAAACAGAGATTGAGGTTTTCAACTAGATGATATGAAATTAAGGACAGAGAGAGAGAGAGAGAGAGAGAGCGATAAGTCTCTTTTATATTTTGACATCAGAGTAGTTTACCTTATAAAGCCACAATCTTAGTAAGATTATTATAATACGTGGCTGAGGATCTCAAAACTGGAGTAGCCAACAAACCCAATATCCAAGCAAATAAACATCAGATTTTTACAAAACCGGCAGCCTTACTCATCAGAGGTGGTGCTGGTTAATCCTGTAGGTTCTGAAATCTTGTGTGGGTATCACAAGTAATAAAAAGCAGCGTCACCTATTTTGAAGGATAACAGCTAACTAAAAGAAGGTGAGATTTTCTATGGCATGAAAAATACCCTGTGTGTCAAATGATACATTATCGTGCAGGGCTAGTGCTACCATTAGGCGAACTAGGCAGCTGCCTAGGGCGCGGGGCTAAAGGGGCCGCCAGAAACGCCTTGGGGGGGGGGGGAATCGCTTCTTGGAAAGCGCTTGCTAAGTTGAAGCCCCCAATGTGCTGGTTGCTGCAATGCAAGCCCCAAAAGGAACTTACCCCGGAGGAGCAACCACCCAAGTTTCAATGAAATGACGCCATAGCAAAGCCGCTTAAGGCGGAATCCAGCGCGCACGTCCCCTGCACAGGTCCCATTGAAATTCATTGCGTGAGGATAGTCTGCTTGCGCAGGAGAACTTCTCAGCTGCATTGTGCCCTTAGCCATCAGTCCCCGCCCCCGCCCCGTAAAAGCGAAAATCAGAACAGCCACCATCATCCTCTGTCTGTAAAACTACCAGCTTCATCTGAGAGAGACTTTTTTAAAAAAGAAGAAAAACACCCGATCAGGGGCAGCAGACTTCAATGTCATAAGGGGCGCTATGTGACAACCATCTTCAACCTACTTGATCAGGGAGTTTCACATTTAATGTGAAATCTATGGCCCCAATCCTATCGTATCAAACGCCAGCGGTTTCTTCTACAAAGCCTTTTCTTACGTCAAAGTTTCCCTAGATTTGCATTTCCAGCACTGTTTGTGTGGGAAGTGCAGTCCAACTTTTTTTTTTTTTATCTTCACGTTAGTCCTTTTGTGGCGCAATCCTATGCAAGTCTCCTCAGAAGTAAGCCCCACTGAGTTCAATGGGACTTACTCCCAGGTAAGTGAGTATAGGCTTGCAGTTTAAGGGAGTGGTGTATAGGATTTTTATTTCATAATGGGCATAGGGCTGGAGGGAGGGAGGGAGGGAGGGCTCAAGTGGGAAGGGGGCCCCCTAAATATCTGATCTTGCCTAGGGCACCAAACTGCCTTGCACCGGCCCTGTTATTGTGTAAGGAATAAATACTACACATTGGGAGGTCCATCTGCAACAAGAGAAGTCCCATTTAATCCCATTAAACATGCACGTTATCACTCTGCTCCAAAGAACCAAGTCTAGCGCTGCTTGCAATCCCTCTGTTTCCCCCTCTGAACAGATATTCTGTACTGATCACCCGTAGGCACGAAGGTGAAATGGGTCCCTAGAGTGACGATGGCTTCTTGGCTTCAGCAGCAGGCCAGCAGCATCCTCAAAGGCTCCTCCTGTGCTTGCTATTCTGTGGATTTGGGTGAGAATTGTATGTGTGGATGTGGAGGATCTTTTCTGCTATCAGCAACTTCTTGCTGTGGTCCTGTGGATCAGAACAAGCAGCAGCATGCATTTGACCTCCCAGGATTTGATCAGAGAGATTTCCTGTGCAAATATGCAGCAACCTGTAATACTTAGATGGGGGGGGGGGATCCATGTGAGAACTCTTCCATATGCAAATAATTCCTTGATAGACTGAGATGACTATTATAAGCCATCGGTATTGAACCTCAGGCTGGTTTTTTCCCCCCAAATCCTGCCTGCTTGAGAACCCAGTCCAGCCCTCTGGGGGTTCCCAGGTGGCCACGCCCCCTTCTCCATATCATCAATTGGTTCCCACTTCTTTACCTGACTGCCTATTCCCCACCCCTGACTGCCTATCGTCCAGTGGTTCCCCAACTTTTACATGGTTTCCTCCCCGTTCTAAAAGGTTGAAATGCCTCTCCAAAGGCAGTAAGAGCTTGAAGCTAAAATACAATGGTATTTCCCCTCACCCCTTTTGCCTTTGGCTCTGGAATGTAGCCCCTGAGAGCTTCTCTGAAATTGAATTTGGCCCTCAGGCTGACAGAGGTTTGATATCCCTGTTCTAATCTCATATCAACATACTTACATTAATATAATGTACAGCAATGGGAATTTTAATATTTTCCATTTCCTGTTTGGAAAAATCTCAATAACAAATTATAGTAAACACGTTCAGCTCCAGTGTGCTGAGATGCTTTTGAGTGTTTCAAAATAGTTTTGTTATAAACCTACATCACAATTTTATAAAGCACATGCATATACATTTATAGAATATCTTGCTTTATCCTGCCTCTTTGAAAGAAAGATTGGATTATATGAGGGTTGTACAAATCTTTGCCCTATATATTCTGCTTACTGTCTTTCTGACTAAAGCCCACTGACATAAAGGACCATTTACTCCCTTCAAATTATTTTCATGATATAGCATCTCTAAGATACAATTTACGTTTGACAATACCTTTTTTAATATATGTAGGAAGAGGTACACTTTATTTTGGGAAGATTTACAGAAAAAGAGCGTGATGGATGACTTAAATTTCTCTCACTGTAATAGAGATTGTAGCATTATTCTAGCATCTGGCTAGGATTCCAATATCTGATAGTTTATACATCTCAAGCAGTTAATGTAGTATTGTGTTCAGTAGGCCACAGCAAACATGCTTAATTGATTCATGTTAACAAGGAAGTGGGTAGTACGAGTATTGTGAGCTCTTGTTTTATGTGAATCCCCCTATTATAAAGGGTAATATCTGGATGCTGGATTATAGATCTCAAAATGCAAGGTGGACACCTCCAACCAGACATTGGCTGTTACTAGGGTAAGTGCACTGGAAAAATGCATCCCTGATAGATTTTACAACTGGCAGCAAAATCAAATGTGGTATATGCAGTCAGGGATGCATGTTCTAGCATGGCACCTCTTCCAATGCCTTAACAAAGGCTGCCGAGAAACCCCCACATTTGCACATGGCTACCGTGGTCAGAAGAGCTAACCAATGCTGTGGAAGGGGGGGGGCAACCATCAGCAACACTACACAGCATTACTGTTTGCAGCAAGGGCAAGGCGAAGCATCAGGCAGAAGAGCACCAGCAGGGGTGCTGCTAGGCCTGGGCACATAGGGCCTGGCCCCCGAGGAGTCTGTTTCCCAGAGCTTTGGATCTATTCCCCAGAGCACTAAGTGTTGATTTGGTGCCAGTGGAAGGTTTGCTTCTCAGCTTGACATGCAGGAGGCAATTTTCATGCCGGATTGCAGCTGGAGAGGGAAGGGTCAACCCTCCCTTCTCCACATGCTGCAACACACACACACCCAAAAAAATCCTCCCCTGCATGACAATTACGCTTAGAAGAAATCTTTCCATTGCTGCTAATGGGAGGTTTCTTCTAGGCTTATTTTATTTGAGGTGACTTGGATGAAAAATTAATTGGCTGGCTTTGCCTTCTTCTGTGAAATTTAAATAAATCCAAGTAACTATTTCTAAATTTGCATATATATTTAAATTGGCATATGCAAATTTGATGCAGATTTACATCCTATGGGCCTGAGCCCTGAATCTTTTAAGTGCCTAGCAACACCCCTGAGCACCAGTATCTTCTCCAGAGCTGCAGTGGCGTTGGAGTGAAGTCTGTTAAATCGCTAACCTAACCAAATACAACTTTAGACTGGGTGGCTCAGCTTGTGTGTTCTTCATCAAGGATCTCGGCCTTTTCATATGTATGTGAAACACTGTGCAAATGTGATGCTATAAGAATAATTAAATGGAACCAGGTATCTTCCAGAATTACTGTGGGGTACTGACTGACTTTCAGTTGTTTAATTAAATCTCTGGAAAAAATCTGGAGAAAATGATTAAAAGAACTAATGCAGCAGCACTAGCTAAATGTTCTCCACTTGGATACTAGAACCTCACTGCCACAGTCATGTGCCCAAAACACTTAACTGTGGATATGAGAAAAGCTACTTTTTTATATACCTAATAACTTGGGTTATTTTTTGGGAGGAGTGGATACTTATTTTTTTTCAGTGGAAGAAATAAGATTCCTTACCAGTATAGCTTTACTAAAAGAAGCCAGAGGAGGGCACTAAAGAGTTACACAATAATTTCTCATTGCGGAAGAGCTGTTAAAAGGGAGGCTTTGGAACGCGAGTCATTATTTTGGCCCTAGATGTATACAAGTCCAACAAACATCAACATGCAGAATTATTGTATGCATGTTTACTCAGAAGCATGTCCCATTAGGTCCAATTGTGGCTTCATCCCAAGTAAGTGTGTTTAGGATTTTATCCTTATTGAATATTCACGCTGGCTCAGCTTGTCTGAGCGTGGAAAGCTAAGCAGGGTCAGGCCTGGTTATTACTTGGATGGGAGACCCCTCCTCTAGTTTCCTGCATTGAGCAGGGGGTTGGACTCGATGGCCTTGTAAGCCCCTTCCTACTCTATGATCTACGAATCTATAAGTTAAGCATGATTCCATTAATCCATTAATCCTAGTTGAGATGGAGGGCTTTAAGAAGGACGTAGACAAACTGGAGAGGGTTCAGAGGTGTGGCTGGACAGCCATCTGTCGGGGATGCTTTGACCTGGATTCCTGCATTGAGCGGGGGGTTGGACTCGATGGCCTTATAGGCCCCTTCCAACTCTACTTTTCTATGATTCTATGATTCTATGAACGTAAAATTCACCTTGTAATTTGGAAGGATGATGCAGAAGCCCATGCTGCTACCTCAAGGGTGAGAGAGAGCTCACCTTGGGCTAGTTTGTCCATCTGTAATGGACTCTCCAGTTTGTCTACATCCTTCTTAAAGTGTGGTGCCCAGAACTGGACGCAGTACTCAAGATGAGGCCTAACCAGTGCTGAGTAAAGGGGAATTATCACTTCACGCAATTTGGAAGCTATACTTCTATTAATGCAGCCCAAAACAGCATTTGCCTTCTTTGCAGCCACATCGCACTGCTGGCTCATATTCAGTTTGTGATCTACCACAATTCCAAGATCCTTCTCACTTGTAGTATTGTTGAGCCAAGTGTCCCCCATTTCAGCTAGGATTAATGGATTAATGGAATCATGCTTAACTTATAGATTCATAGCTCATAGAGTTGGAAGGGGTCTACAAGGCCATCGATTCAGAGCCCCCCCCCCCCAGATATTGATTATCTTGCTCTTAGCAGCTGTACCAAGTGTCTAGGTGAGTGAGCTTCAGCATGGAAACAGTTACCAGACAGTCTCTTCAGTAACCCAACAAATAGTTCTTTATTTTCTTAAGTAAAACATTTCTTTAAACAGGAACAACCTCTTTTCTCTAACACTCTAACTCTCTAACCTCTGACTCTGACACTCTAACCTCTAACTCTGACACTCTAACCTCTAACTCTGACACTCTAACCTCTAACTCTAAACCCTCTCACACACACAGGCACATATATACAGAGCTCCCCCTCCCATCAGAACTGTATACAGGTGAGCCCCGATAGGTTGCCGGGTGCATCCACTCTGCCTGGCAACACTATATGTTTCATCACAGCCCTCTCCTCCCCACTGTGACGCGCGTGAGCCCTCACTGTGCTGTGCAAGAGGGTGCGTGGGCAGCCGGGCAGTCCACTTCAGCAATGAGGCGACAACAGCAGCGGCGTCGGCCGTGGCGCAGTTCGGGCCAGTGTCTCGGTGCGGAGGGCGGGTGGCGCGTCTCCCCGAGCGACTGGGCTGCGCCCAGCACCAACAAGGGCAGGAAGAAGCCGCCCGCCACGCCCTGCTGCAGCTTGTCCAGCGCCGAGACCCAGCAGGTGATGGCGCGGCGAAGAAGCCCGAGCCGCTTCTCCCCGCCGCGAGGCTTCCCGGACGCCTACAGCTCGGAGCCTGAGGCAGCCGGCAGCGAGGGCGGCCTGGGGCGCCACACCCTGGCGCAAATGTACCACGACGAAGGTGGGATGCTGCTGCCAAGCAAGGGCAAGAGCAGGAACACCTCATCGCCACACCACAGCAAACCCCCCGCCAGCGCCGGCACTGCTGCCGTCCACCCGCGCCGCCTCTCTGCCTGGCAGCAGCAGCACCTGGCCCCGGGGGGCAAAGGCTGCACCACCCCGTGCACCACCTCATGTACCACTCTCTACGGCGGGGACTTCCACGGCCACGCCGAGCCCCCCAGCCGCTCCCCAACAGGCCGGTGTACCCACGTGGAGGAGCTGCTCCGTGACGACCAGTGGGCCAGCCCAGTGCCTCGGACTCTGGAGTATGGCACGGATTTCCCCACCTACGCCAGCAAGCCCCCCTCTATCTGCCCCCCTTCCTTTTCCTTCTCCCAGTTCGACAACAAAGCCTCCCCCAAGCTTGAGAAGGAGGAGCTCAAAAGGAGGGAGTGGCAGGAGCCCTTTGACAGCAGCCGCCCCAGCTTGGCTGATCTGATGCACTCTTTGAAGCAGTACCAGGAGGAAGAGCCACAGGCTTATCTCCACCCTGACCACCAGAGTGCCCATCACCGTCATCACAATCACAAGTCCAAGAAGGGAGATGCACAGATCAGCCTCCAAGATCTGGCCGACAAGAGATATGAGGATTTGATCTCGGAAAGGGACAAAAAGATTGCAGCTCTGATGCTAGCCAGGAATCAGGAGGAGGAAGAGATGGAGGAGGCTTGGGAGAAGATGAGGAGGAAGGAGAAGAAGCACAAAGCCAGGATTGAGAAGGAGAGGCAGTACCAGCTGGCCGACAGTCTAGACCAGTGGCAAAGGGAACGGGACCAAAGAAAAAACAAGCTCAGGTTAGAGGAACAGCAGCTATTGGCAGCCAGGGAGAGGGATATGATGCAGCGTGACAAGAACTGGAAAAAACTAGCCAAAGAGCAGGAGTGTAGGCGGAGGGAGAAATTCGAAAATGCCAAACTTCAAGCGGAGTATAGGAAACGTTGTCAGGAAAAGCAACTCTGGGACAAAAAGTTAAATGAGAGGAGTGCTAGAGAGAACAGCTCTCATCTTTATAAAGAGAAGATGCTGCAGGCCCTGGAGAAGAGGCTGATGAAGGAAATGGAAAGGAAGAGAAGGAAAATAGATATGAATGACAACAAGAGAGCTAGGCACACACAGATTAAGGACAAAATGGATGACAGACTCAAAGCTGATGAGCTGTACAAGAGGCTCTGCATTGAGCAAAAGCTTCAGAGGTCTCAAGAAATCCTTGAGCAGCTGCTTGAAGAGAGGAATAGAGAATTAAAAGAAAAGACTTTCAAGGAAGAAGAACAAGGCATGATAGCCAAGGTTAGAGCAAAAGAGAAAGAGGAAAAGAAGAGAAGGCGTAAGGAGATGTTGCTGCAGATAGCTGAGATGAAGATCCAGCAGGCCAGAGAAATCATGTCCAAAAATATCCAAGACAGACCACAACGTATGAGAGAAATTAACTGCATGAAAGAAAGGAACCATCATTGCCGCAAACAAAAGCTTGATTGTGATGAAAAATGCTATCTGCATTAGTGTTCTCACCTAATTTTCTCTTTTTGCATTTCTTTTTCTACATATCTAGCAGTCATTAGTCTACTTTACCAGTCTTCAGTGCTTTCAGGTGTGGATGTACAGTCTCGACCTTTACAGGGAGCACCAACAGCACCAATATTTTCCACCAGCCCATTATTTTTGCTTTTTGAACAAAAGTTTGAGTTCTAAGTCTTCTGGATCAGTTGATGTTACAGGAGACACAGTCTACTGCTTAGGGGCTGGAACTTACCAGTACTTTCTTTTTTCCCCTCCCCACTTTTGCTGCAGTATAGCTGACTAACGACACTTGAAGGGGCTTTTTTCACTTTGGCGGCTCATCTTTTCATGTCTGAACCAAGACAAAGTCTCCCGGCCGTCTAGGGGCGTGGGCTGGGCATTTTTTACATTCTTGTGAAGAGAAAGCAAAACAAAACAGCAGACACTGAACACAAATAGGAAGCAATGAGTTTCTCTCTTACCTACTCAGTTACCAGAGCTGGGATACCATTGGCCAGGGCTTTCTAAACATGATTTCAAAGGGACACTCTATCGTCTCCCTGGGCAGTGTTCTGACAGGCAAAAGGGCTAACTTCTTCTGTTCTTCTAGGTACTCTGCTGCTGGGCAATTCCACTGGAAGGAATGAGGGCTGCTTCTACCGCTTTTCTTTTTTTTCCTTTCTCACAGTCCAGCATGGGCATGCACCACTCTAAACACATAGATGTCAGTGTAGATGGTGACTCTTTTCTTTTCAGTCAGTTCTAGTGCCCTTGTCAAGGCAACCACTTTTGCCACTTGCGCTGAGGTCTCTGGAGGCAGGGTTTTGGCTTTTACAGTCATCTGCATTCTCAAGAGGGACGTCTTTTAAATTCACTCGGCTGCAAAAGTGGGTTTCAACAGTCTGCAAACAATCATGCTCAATTTTTCTTGTCTCAGGAAAGAGGGTGACAGGGTTCAGTGTGTTGCAAGGAAGGAGAGTTATTCTAGCTCCCTTTTAGCTTGGCTTGGTAGCAAGCCATTCGGGCCTGAGCCAACTACAACCCTCCTTTTGCACCTAGCAAAGCCTCTACCATGTGCGCTGTGCACAAAAGCATGGGGGCCCCCCAGGGTTTGGGTGAGGATCTCTAAAGCAATCCTCTTTAGTCCAACAAAACTTAGCAGGCTCACTGTAGCTCGGAGGGTTGGGGCCACCCCTCTTCCCGCTATTGTTCTTCTTCTTGCTGTGCCATCATGGGGGTCTGCCCTATTTCAGGGCACTCATTTTTCCAATGGCCAATCTTGCGGCACAGAGCATACTGGTCTCGTCTTAGCCTCTGCTGCTGTGGCCCAGGGCGCCTTCTCTCACGTCTGACTTGCTGCTGTCCCTGCTCTTGCCCTTGCCCTCCAAGGGAATCATTCTGAGACTCTCTCACTGCCATTGCCATCTTCTTTTCCTTTTCTACTGCCTCAATTTGCTCCAAATATCCCCAATCAGAGTTTTTCGGGATCCAGCTCCTCGTCCATTATTTGTAAGACATTCAGAATCAGCTGCGGATTTGCAAAACTCTACTATCTCTAAGTCCTTGGGAGTTAAAACTGTGCCTATCTTCCACCTCCCCCAGGAAACCTTCCTGCAAACATCCTCCCTTGAAATCTATACTGGAGCCAAATGAGGAGGCCTTGGAAAATCAAATCATTAACTCCTTTGGATCCTTTTCCAAGTCTGAACAGAATGATCTTGTTGCAAAGCTTGACCATCTAAAGGAAATGATTACTTCTGCTTGTTCCTCTGCAGAACCTTTACATACACTGACAGCCACAATTGAGAACTGTGAGTGTCAGGAGGAGGAGAACAGAACAGTAAAGAAGCAGACCATGTAACAGCTCCAGAGATACAAACAGAGGGGGTGGGATGCCCACATCCATCTGCTTAAGTGACGTTGCTACACCACCTACCGATAACCCTTCCTCCTTAGGGAGGACTGCTATGTCGAATCACCCGAATGATCAAATACAGGGTGTGCTGCTACTGGATGATGAGGTCCCTCCCCTCCAAATTTCAGATTCTATGCATAACATCCCAACTGTTTCATTCATCTCCAAACCAACATTAACTGAAGGATGCAGTGACTATGAGATAGATCTTCGTTCCATTTGTAATGATCCTCCTCTTACTGACTCTGAGTACTCAACAACTCTGGCCCAAGAAATATGTGAAGCCCTCTATAAAGAAAGTAAAACACAGGTTGATTCCACCCAGCAGTATCAACTGCAACCCTGCTTGCATCTGACTTCCCAATCAGATGTTCTACTCCAACAGAATACACTGTTGGAGTAACAGTGCTTGACTCAAGTAACAAGTCAAGTAACACTGCTTGACTCAACTGAAGGCCAGTCGGGGATGTCAGATGTTAAATGAGGGGTGGAGTTAGAAACTCATAATAGGAATGAGGTAGTTGACGTTCATTGTTTACACGATAGAAACTATACACAGAATGGATTCTCCTCCGAAGACTGGCACACTCTCCATCAAACCAACTTTTTGAAGGTTTTAAGTGGTTCGAAGGGCAAACAGTAGTTTGAATTACTGACTCAAAATTTAGGATACCCTCCTCAGGGGAAGTATCAACAGTAATTTGTCTAAGAGCAGCTATTGTGCAAGGGGATAAACCTCTGAAAAGCCTTGACTGTAGACCTGGACCATTTAATCTTTTTGGAGCTACCAGAAATAAAAAGGTTAGAAGAGAGGTGTTGTAAACTTAGCTTAATAGCGCTAGGAATCACAAAAGATGCTCCAGTGGGAGATGGTCCTTTTTTTTTTACTCGATTAAATGAAAAGTTATTAAATTAATAATAAATTAATTATAAATTATTTTGCTGTCTAAAATTGAAATACATTAAATTTTAAAAAGGAATAGAAAGGCTTGATTTGCACACTGCACATATCTTATTTGTAGTGCAAAGAATACACATTTACAATGCCTTGGATTGAGAGCATAATTCGTTCCGGAAATGTGCTTGTAATCCAAAACACTCTTATATCAAAACGAAATCCCCCCAAAAAAATTTGTACAGAGATTTTTAATTTAAGCTGTACTACAGTACTTGTATTGCAAGACGTCGCTTGTATATCAAGTAAAAAAAAATTAAATAAATATTTTAAAATTTGCTTGTCTTGCAAAACGCTCTCAAACCCAAGTTACTTGCAATCCAAGGTATTACTGTATCTCCTCCAGAGGTTCGAGTGTTGTCGACTACTTTTTGGTTCATAAGGAATTAGAGAATATGTGTTGTAATTTTAGAATTGGTGATCGCACTGATAGTGACCATGCTAGATAGAACAGCTCTCATCTGTACAGAGAAGATGCTGCAGGCCCTGGAGCTGAAGCAAGATTTCAAAGTACCAGGAACTGAAATAAGATGATGTTCCAGCAAGCAGCAGGCCTCAACAGAGGTTATAAGCTGGAGCTTCCACAATCCCACCCAGGACTCAGCTGCAGCACATCAGACTATTTGTGAGGAAGACCTTGCTAATGAGGAGGCCTTTACTCTTGAGGAGACTTTTTCAGTAAGCAGGCACTCCTTTGCCTGGCCACTGTCCTAGCCAGAATCTTTGGGCACAAGCATTCTCAGGGTCTAGGTGATGGGCCCCTCTCAAACAGAAGCTGGGTTTTCTGCCTTTCTGGGAGGCAGATCTGAAGGCAAACCCACTGAGGGCCCATCACTGTCTTGGGTAGTCCCAGGGTCCTCTGAAGCGCTTGTTCCCTAGGGACATCTGGCTTTGAAGATGCAGAACTAGTTTTGTGTGAGGGGCTGGATGACTTGCCACTCTGCCCTCTATAGGCCATATGATTCAGTGGATGTGGCCATGCCCACCTGACATCATTTGCTCCCTGGCCCAAGTGCTGGGTGGAGGATCCCACCCTGCCTCCTTCCCATAATGGGGGAAGGAAGAGGGACAGGTCAAGCAGAAGGGGACTCGCCCACTGTGATGAATGGGTTAACATTTAGCATTGCCAGGCAGAGTGGAAGATGCTCGCCTGTAGAGGGTTCTGATGGGAGGGGGAGCTCTGTGTATATATGTGCCTGTGTGTGTGAGAGGAGTTTAGTTTAGAGGTTAGAGTGTCAGAGTCAGAGTTTAGAGAGTCAGAGTTAGTGAGTTAGAGTGTCAGAGTGTTAGAGAAAAGAGGTTGTTCCTGTTTAAAGAAATGTTTTACTTAAGAAAATAAAGAACTAGGTATTTGTTGGGTCATTGAGTCTGGTAACTGTTTCCATGCTGAAGCTTACTCACCTAGACACTTGGTACAGCTGCTAAGAGCAAGATAATCAATATCTACCCAGCATAAACACCACAATAACCACCCATGGTATTTTAATAGAGTTTATCTCCCACAGACAGATTGTCCGCTCGGGTTTGTCTGGGAGTGAGTGAAAACTTGTGACAGAGTGGGAACAGGGATAGTTTAAAATAGGGTGAACTAATACCCTGGAGCTACCATATCTCAGCCACTGGGTTAGTAAAGAAAGTGAACTAACAGCCAGGTGGTAGTGAGAGAAATAAAATTAAATAACCGGCCACGTTATCGTCACACCCACACAGGGAGGAGTGACCACTCTCCCTAGGGCAAACAAGTCCCAGTGCCCCACATCTGAGATCGGGGATCGCAGCGGGGCTGCCACTGCTGATGCGCGCCAGCAGGGGAATCCCTGCTGTTAGCTCCAGTCTCAGGCCAGAGATTGCAGTGGGAGGATGCCCTCCAAGGGGATTCCTCCTAGAGTGGGGCTTGGAGCCTAAGCCCTGCCCCCTAGAGGAACCCCAAGAGGCTGCACAGCCCAGATTCGGGTGCTTCCTGGGCAGAGGTGCTGCACCCCTGGTTTAAGCTCTTCTTCTAATTAGCAATCCCCCCCCCGGGAGTTGTGACATCCACCACTATTAACACATAACATTGTAATGGAAATTACATTACATGGGAGTGTAACATGGGAGTGTTCCTTCTTGTGCCCTTTCCCTCAGTCACTTATATTCTTCTAACCTTTAAAAAATATATGAACAAAGTAGGAGAGCAGGAGAATCGAAAAAGTGAAATGCACAGTCAGGACCGGTGCAAGGCAGTTTGGTGCCCTAGGCAAGATCAGATATTTAGTGCCCCCCTTCCCACTTGAGAGCGCTGTATATTTTTTTCCAAGCGTTTTTGGCACCCCTTTAACCCTGCGCCCTAGGCAGCTGCCTAGTTGGCCTAATGGTAGCACCGGCCCTGTGCACAGTCCATATGCTCCTCTGGGACTGTTGTGATTGGGATGCAGAATCAAATCAAGTTCGGAACCCAAAGTTTACTCTCCGGGAAGAAGAGTCACACTTTTCTTCTGTTTTCAGGAATCTTCCAGCAGCAGTCTGTCTGAAGAGTATAGCAGAACTATTAGCCAAGGAAACTGTGCAGCTACTTCTACAATGACTACACACACACCACACAGTGTTAAACGGTGGCATTTAGAAAGTTTAGGGCTCCTTGCAGGCAGCACAAAGAGCCCAGGTCAAAACCAGACAATGGAAACCTTTTGTACACGATTCAGTACTTGGACACCAGTTGAAAACCAACCTCTTAATAATCAGGTAAGTTAAAGTCTATTGAAGTCACACAAGTAATATTATTTAAAGCACTGTGCCTTTACCATTCATCTTAATTACTCCATCCATAACTTCCATGGCTCCCCCCAATGCATATGCATTCATACTTTCATCATTTAAACAGGAAATATATGTTTTCCGGTGAAATGAATCCTCTTCATCAGTGTCATTGCAGTGCAGGTGTGTGTGCCAGCTGATGCTTTCAAAATTTGGTGTGATCAGGAGTTCTGTCCACCAACCCCATCACTGCCTGGCACCACCCAAGATGGCATTTGGCTCTGTCCCAAACATCAATTGCAAGGTTGACAGGAGACATATATTTGACCTGTGGTATTGCAGAGTACCATGCATCTGCCTGCTATCATTGGTCCTAAGAACATCCAAGAATAAGTGTAGCCTCATTATATGATGCTGTATATTTTACTATATTGTTGTGTGACATTCCTATGGCAATTTTTCCCATTGCAAAAATGGGTTGCAATGGAAATCTCTATAATTTTGACTTTGAAATATTGGGAAGCTTTTTTCCTTCTGTATTAGAATTGCATAATTGCTCCAATTTAAAAACAAACAAACAAGGGAAGGGAAGGGAAGGGAAGGGAAGGGAATTTAGGAGAGCAACTGAAAACTTCTATTAGACATTCTGAGCAGCCCCTTTGTTGCCTTGGTTGAAATGCTGGGTTTGCACGACTGGGGAAGGAAAAGAAGACACAGTGGCTTCTTTTCCCTGCCTGGCGCATGCCGGTTGTGCACTGCCTCAGTTCCATAATTACTCGTGACAGGCACAGGTTGCCATGTCATAGGAACTGCCTTATGCTGAGTCAGAGCCTTGGACCATCTAGCCGAGTATTGTTGACACTGACTGGCAGTGGCTCTCCAGGGTTTCAGGCAGAATTCTTTCCAAGCCCTACCTGGAGAGCAGGGAATGAACCTGGAACCTTCTGCATGCAAAGTATGTGCTCTATCACACTGAGCTATGGTCCCTCCTTACAGCACCTGGCATTCCAAGGCGGTCACCCATCCAAGTACTAACCAGGCCCAACCCTGCTTAGCGTACGAGATCGGCCTGTTTAGGGCTGTTCAAGGTTCTGGGGTGGCTTGGAAGGCACCCCCACCACCCACCCTTGTCAGGTTCAGATGACATGGGAACCCGTGCCTGGCACAGGTGATTATGGAAATGAAGCAGTGTGCAACCAGCAGACACAGGGTGACGAAAAGAAGCCACCGTGGCTTCTTTTCCTTCCCCGATCCTGTGAACCCAGTCGCTGTCTTCTGTTAATACAGGACACAGTTCCAATTCTGGAGGAGATGGCCAGGTACCTATAATCTGAGTATAGCATCAAGTTTAGGAAATTGACAAATAGAAGTGAGTTCATTTGCAATGCAGACAAGACGTTGAAGTAACTGCTGTTTTGACTGTACTTTTCCATTTGCTACAACTATAGAGATTTTCCCTACTTTTTTATTCGATTGACTGAAAAATAGGAATTCCAGTTGCGGGAGTCCCTGATTATTTTTTTCCATATCAGCCCCTTCTATGCAAAGAAAAATCCTCTTCCCTCATATACTTAACCGTTGGTGAATGGAAAAGGAATAGGAAATATATTCATTCATAGCAGAAGTGAGATTTTAAAACACACACACGTACTCCTGTGTCAGAGCTGTGGAACTTGTTACCAAGAGGATACTCTGCTAGAGAAAACACCACACAAAACATTCATTGCCACAGCAAAGTCCAAAGGATGTACGTTAGACATCCCTTTCAGTTACAATGCATATGTGGTATGGGTCACTTCCCATCCTAGTATAGTAATGACTCCAATTCTCTGTGGGGTTTAGAACTCTGTGTTCAGACAAAGGTAAACTTGATTTTCCTTCTTTTGCTGGCAATTGTAGGTACAGCCTCAAAAGAAGGGTGTTTAATACCCCAATCATATGGAATTCATCATTTTCTCAGAAAAGAGGCTGGCTGCTGCTTGGATCTGAGACAATGGGAACAGTGATACTGAGGGGACTTCATAACAGTGCTTTCCTGCCATAGGAGCTGAACTTCCTGGAAATTCTCAGAGAAAGGGAAATGTACAAAAGATGACTCTATGTAGAGGTGTGAAAGATGAGTGTCGGGAAATGTTACATATTTTACTAAAACAGGCTGACTAGAAGAGGCAAAAGAATCACACGAACAGGAGAGGGTTTAAGAAGTCATGCTGGTTATAGACAGAACAGAGGGAATCTTACAAAAGAAAATGAAAACTAAAAAGCTAAGTCAACTAGCAAGAGTTTTTGTGTGCAACAGAAAATTGTTGTCTTCTCCAGAGGTAGCCGTCAGCCTGTTGCAGGAAAAAAGAAGCAGGAATCTTGTTGGTACGTTAGAGATGTATGCGGCATAAGTTCTTGAGGCATTGTGCTGAAGTGTTATCTTCAGTTGGCAGATATGTACATGTCGGTACAGTGGAGAGACAAAAATAGTAAAATAGTGGACCCCAAAAGCCATGAAATGGAAGCGGTATCCAAGATAATAAGAGTGATTCATTTATAATGGCAGCAACAACCGTGATAATGCTATCTCCCTAGCTATGCTGTACTAATTACATAATGCAGTCAGGAAAGAAACCCAGACAGTGGATTAAGTCCAAATTGAATAGAACTTTGCTGATTAATTATAGTTCAGCAATTTCATAATAAGCTTCCCTTTCAAGTCTTTTTAATGAAATACAACTAAATTTTACACACCTAACAAAGAAATTAGCAAATCCATTTGCCCCCCACTTTGGTTCCAAAAGCTCCAAATCCAATTTCCCCCCCTTTGGGGGGAAGAAAAAAAGACGAGGAAATTGTTGCTGTGAAGAGGGTGTAAATCCCCCCAAACACCCCCTTCTCTGCAAAAGATTCCTCATGCCTTTGGTTTCCCTTGACAGCTCGCCTTCTGCAACCTGTGTCAAGAGCAACCAAATGGGTGGTGGTAGATTTGGAGCCTCGGCTAAGGCAATGTCCAGGGCGGGTACCTGCTGCCCCTTGGCAGCAGGCACCCTGCTGAACATTGCCCCAGCCGGGTCTTCAAATCTCCACAGCCACGCTACTGTGAATGACTGCAGCTGCGCAACTGCACTAAAAAATAATTTAAAAAATGCTGGGCAGCCACAGGCAGCAACACACGATGGGTTGTTCTGTCGTGCGAACCCAATCAGTGAGAAATTGCTGAAGTATAATTTATCTTGGTTGTGACTACAAGTGGGAAAGTTAACCTGCCACAGTTAATCAGCTTTGTAGAAACAGTGCGTTTTTGTACACTGCCCTCTGTTTAGTCCTCTATATTCGAGGGGGGCACTTTTCCTACCCAATCGTAAGCAAGTTTACTCAGAAGTAACTTCTACTGAATTTTGGATGAGAAAAGGGCTAAACTCTCAACTAAAAAATTGGTGACAGCTTTATCTGAAACATGGGGCTGTTACAATTAGCTGTAAAATGCTGGAACAGGTTTTAAAACGTGTGCTTTATGAGTTATGATCTGGCCATTTTAGATAACAATGAGGCAACCAGAATCTAATCTGACAATAAAGAGATTACATTCAAGAGAGTACTCTTAAGGGCATGAGTATAAAATGGCCCTGATCCCAGGGAACATTGGCAATTCATAGAAGGGCCTACCTAGTCCTGTGTGTTACTGAACTGTCCTTCAAGAGAACACTGTGGCTTTGTTTAGCTCTTTCAGGAAAGAGTCAGGCTGATAAGCCATTGGTTTGACCTGTGGACGGACAAGCAGCGCAAGCAGTTTCTCCACTGGATATTGACCAAGTGCAGTAAGTCACAACTGAGGTAAGTGAGCCACAAGTTCTTTTCCAGGTTGTGTTTTGTGAAGAGCTCCACAAGGACATCTCCTGTAAAGTGGATCTTTTACCCAACACCTGCACCTTTGCTGAGTGTAACACTGACATGAGCAGGTGTTCATAGCAAGCAAAATATTTGCTCATCCATATCCAAATGCAGGGGTTAAGACTGCATTGTGTTCTTGTACGATGTGTGTTTCAGTGTATTTAAATTAAGACCTAAGCATGTCAACAGTAAAACTACCTGGTGAAATGTAGCTTGATAAAGAGAACAACTTTTGCTTGTATAACCATTTAGAGAAAAAGCACAGTAGATTCTTCTAAAACAATGTAAAATGTGTATTTATTTCAGTTACTACCTTATAGCAGCCTTCCCTGTCAGGCTTCCAGATGTGTTGGACTACAACTCCCATCAGCCCCAGACAGTCCACCCATTTGTATATAATGGCTGTGGGTGATGGGAGTTGTAGTGGAAGCTGCCAGATTGGAGAAGTCTGCCTTTGAGAATTTCTTACTCTCACATGGCCAATGAAATCTGTAAAATTAAGGCAAGCCAATGGCAAGCAGATGGGTTGGCTACAATTTTGCCTGACAAAAAGTCTGTTCCCCTAAAGAGATGACTGATCAGCAGAAATTCAACATGTGCAGCTTTCCCCCATTATCCAGTTAGGAAAAAGTGGTACTTTTTTATTACAATCTGTTTTGTCACAATCTACTAAAAGGCAGGGAACATTCAGTCAGGAGAAATGATGACAACTCCAAATACAAAGCTGGTAGACGCTGTACTGGAGCTGTCACGCATGCCTCTATGAAGTCAAAACAAGCAGGGGCGCAATGGCTCAAATCTGGCTTTGGGCATGAAGCTTTGTCTTGCTAATTGTCTTCCAGAGATGGTTCTGTGTCAATTTGGAAATTGTGAAATAGCCTCAAGTTTACGCAGCCCCAAGCATGTAGAGAAACTTCTCTGAGTTTCCTAAAGGAAGAGTAGGATGTACAAAATGTAACCATAGTTTGTAGCTGGCTGCTGTGACGCACAATGCCTGGGTTCAGACATAACTCAAAGCCATGGCTTGTGTTGATGTCTGAACCTGAACCTGCCCACAAACTGTAGCTTCTTTGGGGGCAACAAACCGGGATCTGAAACCATTGTTTGAAGCTGGTTTATCATGGAGATGTAAGTGAACTTAGGAAGCTGAGTGCTGAGCAGATGAAAAACAAAAGCCAGTGAGAGCCAGTGTGGCATAGTGGTTAGAGCGTTGGACTGGGACTCGGGAGATCCAGGTTCTAGTCCCTGCTCAGCCATGAAACTCACTGGGTGACTTTGGGCCAGTCACTGACTCTCAGCCTAACCTACCTCACAGGGTTGTTGTGAGGATAAAATGGAGAGGAGGAGGAGGATTATGTAAGTTGCCTTGGATTCCTTGCCGGAAAAAAGGTGGGGTATACCGTAAATATAATAAATAAATAAATAAATAAATAAAAGCAGGCAAGCAGCTCAAAACCATGGTTTGCCTGTTCTATGTTTGGAAGCACAAGCTATGGTGTGGGTCTGTGATTCGCAGAAACCAAGGTTTCATACAATGTCTGAATCCAGCCAATGTCACAGTCATATCCTTCTGAGCCTCCTGAGAATAATCCTTCTAGATCCTTTATTTCTTGAAAGGATGCAGTCAGAATCACAAAAAGGGAATAGCCTCCCACTAAGGATCATCCTGTTTCTCCTTCCTGTTTCACAGGTTTGCTGAAAAATGGTTTGTAGAAAATATCCCAGTGACCAAAGTGGACTTCACCACTTTGCTGCCCCGTTTCATATCTCTGTATATATTCTCCTTTCTCAACCCAAAGGATCTTTGTGCAGCAGCCCAAGTCAACTGGCACTGGAAGTTTTTAACTGAACAAGTAAGCTCACGTTGCATATGATCTTCACTGGAGCCAATACTATTTTTTTGGCAGAATAACAGGAAGTTGCCTGAGTCTTTCACTTCATATACCACAGTCTGGCCCCATCCATTAGCCTCTGAAGGTCCAGCTACTCCAGTGCTTACTTTCCTCTTCCTTCCCCATTCCTTTCTTTCCCTTTTGTATTGTTTCTATTCGATTGTGAGTCCGCTGGCAGCGATGGTCTTACTTTTCAATATTTTATAGCACTTAGAAAATATTAGGGCTTTATAAGTGATTATAAGAATAATGGGTTTGACCCAACCCTCACACAAGCAGAAGTCTGCCCTCGCAACAGCCCTTCCCTGTCCTCTGCTCCCTGCAGATCCCTATGCATGCCTCAAATCTTTGGAGCCCCCTCCCTGATCCTATGGAGCAATTGGGGGGGCACAGGGGGTAGAGGGAAATTGGTAGTTCCCTCAGTTGGTTACCACCCAATGAAATGGTTACAATTGGTTACAACCCAATGAATAATATTACTCATGAACTATGAGAATCTTGGGGTAAAACCCAGGTTCCCAAAGTTAGGAGTGTACTTGGTTTGTTTTAACTTGAGTTGAAGATGGTCATATGTAACTTTGATCCCAGGGAGCAGCAAGAATTTGTGTATATGATGCCATGGCCTGATCTTGATCCCTAACCCCTAGTTTTATTGGAAGTCTGAGCCAGGCCAATTCACCATGCTTCATTAAAGAATGATGTCATATGTTGCTATTCTTTAATGTTTAGATAATAGTTTCCCACTGAAAATAAACTTTTGTGGTTATTTTTACTTTCCTCACTAAAGGATTGTCTGTGGATGCCAAAATGCATTAAGCTAGGATGGTTTCTTCCTTATGCTCCTGAAAAGAATGAATGCAGTGCTTGGAAGCAATATAATATTACCTGTGCAACCAACCTGGATTGCTTAACTCCCAGGGAAGCTGCCGAAAGTTATGGGACTGTCAATGAACCTAAAAATGAAAATGAAGAGCAAGAAGGCAGACTACATGCAAAATGTCTACGAAAAATTATTCGAGAGAGACTGGCTCTACAGAAGAGTAAGTTGGATGAAGCTGTGACATGATTTAGTTGGAGGATCCCATAATTATGCCGCAGTTGTAGACCAACCTACCTGGGAGTAAGTATCATTGGATTCAATAGGACTTACTTCCAAGTAGATGTGTATAGGATTGTATTATAAATGTAGCCCAAAAGACTCAAACCTGTTCTATTACTGAACTGAAATAAATTGCAGACACACATATGTATGTGATGATGATATTAATAATAACCACTACTACTTCACAAAAAGGCAGAGAAGGTTGTATGGTTTGTATGGGGGATTTCCTCTCCCCACTACTACCACAACTTATGGGGAAACTGCTCCTTCACTGGGCAATCCCACCTATGGGCTTTCTTATTGATAGCAAATACTTATATTTATGGGCCTAAGGAACTCTCTGCCACTGTAACTCGGAGTTCCACAAGGGAGTTCCACTCTTTCCCGCTGCCACCAATTCTGATAGAATATTTTAAAACTTTCTAGTAGCTGGTATAAGAGGCTTAGGCATGAGATGGGCACCAACACTACAGACAAGTAGAACAATTGAACAAGTAATTTATTAAAAGGATATTTTGTACATAAGGGATTACTAATATTTATTCCGGAGTTTTCAAAAGACTGCTTCGTGCATCCTTAGGGCTCAAGAGACAGTATTTCTGTTACAAGCCTTGAAGGATTTCTTTTACTTCAGGCCAAATTCCCAAAACCTCCACCCCAGTCAAATACCCTTACAACCAGGTCCAACTTCAGGGTACAGTCTTCCTCTGACACCAAAGCTCCTCCTGTTGTATTACTGGCTGCCTGGACAGTTTAATTAGGCTTTTACTGCCTGCTTGCTTAACCTACTTCTGGCACGATCTTAGGGCAACCTCTTGGCATCACACAGCCACCTGCTTCCTACTCCTGATCTTCACCAGCCACGTAAGGTTATCCCACACGGAGAAGGAATAGCTTAATATTCAAGCCTTCACTCTCTCCTCAGCTTTCTCTTGGTCCTTCTCAAACACCACACATCAACCAGCAGACCTTCTCCCTCTCTCTCCACAGATTAGCTCTGACTCCCTCCTGTCAACTCTCCTACCTTAACTGTCATTTCCCAGCCTCTCTTTTCCACCTAGCTAGAATCTCCAACCAATCAGAATTTACCTGATCCAGGCCGCATCTAACAATATTCCAAGCGATTCTCTCTCCCCTTTCAGAATGTCACTCAGCAGCTACTACACAGGCCTTTGACTGAAACAAAACAAGGCCTCAGGCCTACTCAGATATACTGTAGCCGCACAGAGGCCAGACAAAGTAAATATTACATAACAACCACAGTTATATACAGGCATTCTTCGTGCATGCACGCCATTGCAATGAATGGGCTTGTGCAAGAGCATGGATATATTCTTGAATACTTGCCATTCTTTTCAATGGAGCTTGCATAGAAGATATTCTAGGAAATTGTCCCTTAGAGTTGTATCCAATGGTTGTGCCCCTCAAAAGCCTCTGTGGATGCAAGATTTCTCAGCCTGATGTTGGGCAATTCCCCCCTCCCACTGCACCCCTGTACAACCCAGCTCACGAAGTTCAGTATTTCTCCCTCTGATCCTCTGGAGAGGCTTTTTGTGGGGTAGATGGAGCTGCCTGGGGGAGGAGGGGTTGTAAGAACCGCCTTCTGCTTAGTGCCACCATGGATACAACCCTTAGAAGTTGGGAGTTTTCTGTGACAGTACCCAGTGTGCTAGCTTTTGGTATTGGGAATAACACAGCATAAGGGGTACTAGGTGATTTATTTCCAGGTGGAAGTGAGGAATAGGGTGATGAAAGCATCCCAAAGGAAATATTCAATTGTTAGTTGAGCTTTCGGGGTGGGGAATGCACCCATTTCCTACATTAAATCAGCCTATGAGCAAATGCA
Source organism: Shinisaurus crocodilurus (assembly GCA_021292165.1). Lineage (NCBI taxonomy): Eukaryota > Metazoa > Chordata > Lepidosauria > Squamata > Shinisauridae > Shinisaurus > Shinisaurus crocodilurus. Next base: position 93,177,905 of record CM037879.1, on the reverse strand, counting down.
GAACTATAGGTCACAAATTTGCAGGCTGGAGATAAGTAAAGAATAATTTCTAAGCATTTTTTACAATATTGGTTTACCCTGCAAAAAGGAATCTTCACCATAATTACAGTAAAAAAAGTATTGAAGGGATAATTGAACAAATAATACCAAACATTTATTTTAATGTATATGAAAATTAAATATGATGAGAACATTGGGATTCAATTTTTATGGTTTTCCAGCATATGTATACATGTATATGTATATCTAGCATACTTGTATATGAAATTAAAAATCCAGGTATGTGCTTATGTTATGGCACTTGTGCAAACCTACATATAGGTGGTACATTGATTCCTACATGTATGTGCCATCTGTGGAGGAGTTGTGCAATGTGTGCAACAATTTTATTCAACTTAGCTTAAATCTATAGTTGGCAACATGAAAATTTCATTTCAAACTGATTGTATAATGTAGTAATCATAGAGATGTATCCAGACAGCATGAGAAATATGTGCTTTTTGAAACCCATGGGATTAAATGGCATCTTCTAATGGAGCTTATTTTTCAGAGGAATTATTCAAAGCTCGTCCACCTTGGATAAGTGGAACACAGAGCTCAGGATTTTACAAATCTGGATTTCAGCCAAATTTGACCCGGACTATCTATGACCAGGCTAGATTGCCAGAAACATTGTTACTAATGAAGGTATTCTTTCCCCCCATATTATCTTACTGACTCCTTATAGTTTACTTCTGTGTGTGCATGCAGAACTTAATTTGAGTCTAGTCCCTTTCTAAGAAACTAATCTTTAATAACAGTTCTTAGCGCTTGAGCATGTGAAGAGTGCATCTGAGTAGGGCCAGTGTGAGAGATCAGAGCTGTCAAGCCCCTGCCTTCTTTTATTTATTTATTATGCCATAGTCGGGAAGTCCACTGGCAACCCTCGGACTTTCTGCTCCTCTTCCTTGTTGCTGTCAGAACCTGTTTGCCTGCCCTGTCTGAGTGAACAGTGACAGGCTGAGCATTTGGGCCTTTTTTTTAGTTATAAAAATTATTATTTTTTATATAAAATAATGAATGGCGTGAAGAAAGTCAAAGGAGAAAATATTTCTCATCACACACAACAAAATTGGTTTCGTAACAGATTTAAGACGGGCAGAAACGAATTCACACAACTAGACAAAATAATAGAGGAAGTCTATCCAATATACCAGGTGCGCACTACCTTTTTTGTCCATGAGGGCCACATGTGATGCTGGCTGGGGTGTGTGTGTGTCCACACACACATACACAGATGTACACTTTCACACACACACTCATTCATGCATTCTCACTCCCACAAATCCCCCCCCCCCCATTGAGACAGTGAGATCTGGGTGGTGGAGGAAAAGACCAGCTCTCTTTCGCCATTGCCCAGATTGCCTTTCTGTGGACAGAGAAGGGTGTGGGGGCAGCCCTCTTCTCCCTACACAGAGACAGAAGTGGGATCTTGGCAGTGCAGTAAGAGATCGGCTCGGCCCCCTTCCTCCAGTGCCCAGATCACCTCTCCTAGCGATCACGACACAAATGGCTCTTCCCTCACTATTAGTAGCAGCAGGAAAAGAGCAGCCTGTATTATCAGCGGGGTGGGTGGGTGGGAATTCAGTGGCGGCAGCGGCAGAAGCAGGTGGGTCAGGGGCCATAATGAAGACTGGGGGTGGGCAGGCTGTGGGTTGTGAAGCCCTGCTATATGCTGACAGTGAACCCATTGTATGAGTGTGGATCCTTATGTAGCCAAAATGGCACCATCTACACACAAAAAGGAGGCATCAGCAGGCCAGGGGGAACCCCAAGGCTTGCAGAAGTAGAATAAAAACAATCTTGGGGGGGGAAGTGTGGCAGGGAGCCCAATACTGTTTAATGAGAACTGAGCATGCTAAGTGGCCACAGAACGCTGAGTATCTTGCTGGAGAGGGCGGGGAGAACCAGAACCCAAGTGGGGGAGGGGAATTTAATGGAGGGATGGAGTGCTGGACCTTGGCAGACCTGCTTGTTTTCCTACACTCTACTCTGAGAATGGTGCTCCCTCTGCCTGTCTTCCCACCCTCCTAGCAGCCACCTGCCCAGTGCCTCCTCCTGCAGGCCTGGTAATCTGGCTCCATTTCCCCCCTAAAGCACACACCCACCATCTCTGGGGTCATGCCTCCTCTCAGACATCTCACTCCATATCCCCCCCCCCCCTAAATGCTTTAGAAAAGAATGACTTCACCAAATGATATGCTTTCAAAACAGGTTTCTGAAGATGTTAAATCTGTACCGAGCTTTAGTGTGGAAGCGGAGAAACTACTTGCGTTGGCCTCTTTAAAATCTTTTCCAAAAAGGTAAACAGTATTTGGTGGGAGGCAGGGGAAGCCTGCAGGACTGGTGTGAGGATCCTTCCTATTGAACTCCCTCCCCACAAAGGATGATGGGATGAGGCTAGCACATGCAGAAAACAGCCTTTAATGAAGCCCTTGGCTGGCCGGGTTTGGGTGTCCAAAGGGAAGAAAGTTACCAACAGCTTCTGTGATGGGTGTAGGGCCATAATGGAGGTATCAAAGTGGGGGCCCTTGCAGTCAGGGAATGGACACGGTTTGCCCTGTTCTCCTCCTGAGCCAAAAACAAGTCCCTACAACCTCTCCCTACTCTATGGCCTACATCCATCACAGAGGATTAGCAAGGAGGACTCTATGGGGTGGGTTAGGATTTTTAAGTTTTGTATTGTTTTTAATTGTGTTTTATACTGTGTGTGTGTGTGTGTGTGTGTGTGTGTGTGTCCCTTCTTGTATTTTATTGGATTGTACATCGCTCAGAGTGTCCGGTTGTCTGGGCAGATGGGCGATTCATAAATATAATAAATAAATAAATAAAAAGATAGATAGATAGATAGATAGATAGATATAGAGGTTCAGGGCTGCACCCTGAGATCTCTTGGACTGCACTGCAGTGCTGTCTCCTCAGGGTCCCTTGCCTGCCAGATTCCATAAAATTTGTGGGACAGCAGATTCCAAGGAGGATTGCCTTGTGCCACATTGTGATTTGGTTCTGTTCTCCCTAAGATTGTTGGGTGAGGAACTGGGGGTAGGGGAAAGAGAGGAGGGGAACACCCTCCACTCCCCTTCTCTCCTCTTTCCTTCCCTCCTCCTCACAGGTACCAATTTGGATCCTGCCTGCTACTTATCCAACCCCAATCTGAGAGAGCAACAGATGGCTTGCCCTATGGTACAGTCACATGATATCCCCTCTGGGTCTGACACAATGAACCATCTGCCTTGAGTGAGCTCATACATAGCTTTTGTTCTTGCTGCTGTGGAAATTCACATACACACACTGGCAGGAAACATTTGCCTTGGAGTATCTGCTTGCAGCTTGGCACAATGTGGTAGCCTATGAAACTTTTGCTGCTGTGGCCACTAGTGTTATGTACCATTCTGAGCACTGCTTCCATGCTGCAGGATTGGCATGGTGAGACACGAGACCCTTGGTCTGAAGACATCCCCAAGATGGCCTTTGGAGGCTGAATGATCAAAATACTGGTTCCCCTGCTCAGTTAATGGAACCTGAAGGCACCACTTCAAGAACGTGGAGATCCAAATGGGCAGTTTTGCTGCTAAGCCAGTGATTCTCAAACTAGGGCACCTCTCTTCCCAGAGATAACAGGATCCCACAGCAGGCAGACCCGCTTTCCCTGTGGCAGCAGAGCTTAGTGCTGTAGTCACCAAAACTGCCATGTTAACCAGAGAAGCTGCAGAAAGGAAAGGAACCTATGGGAACTTCAGGCCTTGAGGAACAACCACCTCCTGCCTACTCACCCCTAGTGTGAAGCGGGAGTGAGATATGCCCTGTTCTTCTAGCACCAGTGTTGGAGCAGGGTCCCATCCACAGGTCCTTACGTACCCAGCAGTGAACTATGTACATAGAGCTGTGTGCAAGGAGTCTCTGTGCTTGCTTGCCAAAGAGATGGATACTGAATGCTCAGGAAGCATAGTGAGTTTAAAAAGTGGCCCGATTTTGAGATGTAAACCACAAATAATTCAACCACACGACATGGTAAGAACAGAAAAGTTCCCAACATGTAGCACAAATTAATTCAACAAGTCTGTGTCTAGTGCAGTGTTCAATGGGAATTTCAAAGACGTAGGGATGTATTGATGAATCATAAGTGTTGTGTTTGAGATACAATTAAATAGAAAATATAAGGAAGGGTGCCCCCTGGAAATGTGTGTGGTATGGCAATATAACTTCTTAGTAATATTTTATACACTGAGAGATTCCAAATGTGAAATGTGGTGCCTTCCTCTTCACTCTGTAACCAACATGGCAAGGTAAGCTAGAATATGAAAGGAAAGCTTCACGTTTCCTTTCTGCTAACTCTGTATGTCACTTTAACTCTAAATTTCCACTTGTATTCTTATAGAAAGAACATTGATGGGAGCAGCTCTTATCCTGTCTTACCTCACAGACGTTGCTTGACTGTTTACCAGAGCCACCCTAATGGGATGCATTCTCTTCAGCCACACCTGGTCTTGATATCATCACGTGTTCCTGCTTATGAGGTATGATTGGTTTTCTGGGCTCTTTGTCTTTCCCCCCTTTCTTCAGGGGATTTGATGGCATCTGCCTTTTCTGCTTGCAATGTATTGTGGTGGAAAGGGGGAAAGATGAACCAACTGGGCAATGAATGGAAATGCTTGCCAGACCAAGACTAAATGGGATAAAATACAAGTATCAGAACAGAATGGAAAATATAATTCACCGGTCATGTAATCATTGGGTAGTATCCTATTGTGCCCATGCACTTGTGGGACCCACCACTTGTGCCCCGGGGCTCTGGCACTTCTAAAACCTGAAACAAGCAGAAACACGCATTTCCAGAATGGGGCAGGTCAGTGGAGCTGGCAGAAAGGAGCGCCACTGACTGTCCTGATCTGTAAATGAGCATTTCCGCTTTTATTTCTAGAAGCACCAATGCCCTGTTGTCCAGCTTGCGTGACGGAACCAGTGGAGGCGGAGTGGATATTGCCCATGGTATATATATGACCTAAGATTAGGGAAAGACAATGTAAAAAAAGAGGAAGGAGCAGGCCCAATTCTGCAGACTTTCCCTTGTTTGCCTTGTCTTGCAGTGTTGTCCTCCCCTCTCCACATGTTAGAAACCTAGTCTCAAAGGTTGGCTAAGGAACTGTATGTATTATAGATCACTTGGTGATCACTTGATGATCTACAGACCCTCTCTACACTCACACTCTTGCTTGTCACAGTGATGGGCATTTTGCTAGTGGATATATAAATATCTGGAACTGGAGGAAGAAAATGCCATGTCAATCTAATAATTTATAAGAGGTGCCGTCCAAAATATATGAGTATTAAATACTCACAAGACCATTTATTTATTTATTATATTTATACCCCGCTTTTTTTCCTTCAAGGAACCCAAGGCGGCTTACATAATCCTCCTCCTCTCCATTTTATCCTCACAACAACAGCAACCCTGTGAGGTAGGTTAGGCTGAGAGTCAGTGACTGGCCTAAAGTCACCCAGTGAGTTTCCTGGCCAAGCGGGGACTAGAACCTGGATCTCCCAAGTCCCAGTCCAACACTCTCACCACTACGCCACACTGGCTCTCCAGTCATCCTCTCCAGTTAAGGATGACTATAAAGTGTTGGCTAGATGAGGAATTTATACTGTTGCTCAATATGAAGAGGAAGGAGACTTGTAATTGTAAACGCAATTATGTTTATAACATAATTGTAAAATTTTATATGTACACGTTCAATCCTACAAATTATCTTTGAACAGTGATCTGCACCACTGTGCCGGGCACCACCTCCTTCGCCCCCACTAGTTTGGCGTAGGTGGTGCTTCAAAGGTAAACCTTGTATGATGCAATGAATCCTGCCCTTTCCTTGCCAAGGGGTAGCTGTTTGCTTGGGAAAACATATTACCACAGCAACTGTAATAGCTTATTTGGTTCTAGGCTGGATCCTGGGGCCACTGTTGGAGTTTTCCCATGGCATGTTCCAGTGAGCAGTTGTTGTTGTGCAGATATTAAGATTGTGCTGTGCCTAAATTCTTCATCATTTTTTCAAATTTTTATTTTTGGGGTTCCACATGAACTCCTCTAATGGAGAAACTCAAGTCTTCAACATTGAACAGTTGTCTGTGTTATGTCTGTCAACAAGGGATAGGGAATGTGTGGTTTTCCAAATGTTGGACTGCAACTCCTATCATGCCTCGCCATTGGCTATGCTGGCTAGGGCTGATGGGAGTTGCAGTCCAGCAACATCTGGAAGGACACCTGTTCCTCACCTGCTGTAAACCCTTGAACAGTCTGACAGATCTGTAACATAGCAGCCATAAACATTGTTCATTGTGAGGAACCATTTCTTACTACATGGGGTAGTAGTTTCGATGGCAGAGACTTATGAGTACCTCCTCAAATTTATTTTGAATTTGCCAGTTTAAAAATTACAGTTTTAATAGGTTTACTATTATCTTATTTAAAGCAATAATGTTTAGTTGAAACTGGATTTGTGACTTTGTAAAACAATATAGTTTGGGATAATTCCCAGTGTGAACAATACATATTTTAAATGTAATTTAAGGTGTAATCCTTTGCATGTTTAGGCAGGAAAAAAAAAAACCCTGACGACTCCTAGCATCCCTCCAAACAGCCATTCTGGCTGGGGCATGCTGGGAATTGCAGGACTTTTTTCTGTCTAAATATGTCCTTCCCTCAGCCAATAAACTAATGAACAAATGCATTATAACCAAATAGCAGTTGCTTTTAAACATACCACAATGCAAAAAGAGTCCAATGCCTTAAAATTAATATCATTCATTCAAAATGACTGTATTCCTATCAGTTTTTGCCTTTCATTCTGCGAACTAGGTATATGGCAATTGTTCTGTTCCCTTTTCCCCTCACCCATTTTTATTTTAGATGATTGTGGACAGTCTTAAACTTGAAGTGGTTCCTGTAGTGTATGAACATAGTGGCACCACACTGGAAAGCCTCCTTTATTACATAGAGAAGGCCTTGGACGGTCAGAAAGCAAAGAGTATCGGGATTATTAGTGATGGAGATTCCAGAGGGATTAACTTGCTTCAAGGTTTGTATGATATTATATACAATGTTGTATTTTTAAGGTTTTTAATCTCTGTAAACTGCTCAGAGAGCTTGCGGCTATTGGGCAGTTAATAGAAATGTAATAAATCAAAAGGGTGGGGTTCACTTAAAATATAAAATATTTATCTGACATTATTTTGCATTGCAGAGCAATATTGCATAGAAGAGATGAATATATTGGCAAGTTTGATGATGATGATGTTTTTGTCTGCAGGACTTTAAGCTTTCTTAGAGATACGTTGTTCTGATTCACCTTGTCTCCAACTAAATGTGCAAAACAACCTTCAGGGGGGGGGGGGGAAGACTAGAATAATATGAAATATGATTGTTAAAAGGAGTCAGCACAGTTTGCATTATTATTACTGACACTAAATCCCCACAGACTCCCCCATATCCAACAATAATAGAGAACAAAGGGATGCATTTTTAAATTTATTTACAATCCTCTGCTTCCATAGCTACCGTAGTTCAAAACCATCAACCCTTGCATTTTATTACCATGAAATTCTGTATGTTTCATGTGGCTAGCTAGCGGAATGTGTGTGCCATTTTCTTCACTTCCCTGTAACTTGAATTGCTCCCACTTGTCAGCTTCAGGCAGGCCTCCATCTTGAACAGCCAAACAAGACATCCCACAGGAGATGTAACACTCTTCCGACCTCTCTTTTCTCGGCTTTAATTTTAATTAGAGGTTAACATTTGTAAACAACAGAACAAATACTGTAGAATGCTGACAAAATAAAGGACTATTTTGGAAAGTAGACACATACAGAACAGAAAAAGAAAGGAATGAGAAGGCAGAAGAAAAGCGGAAAGCACAAATAAGTAAGAGTGAATTTTCCTACCTGTCCAAAGGTTCATGAACTGCTACAGAAATAAATATGCTGAGTATAACAAGACAACCTTGCACTTAACAGCTGGGGCAGCCTTTATATATTGCCATCCATGTACATGGCACTTTACAAAGAACAGGTTTGACAGGTCCTGCCCAGAGAACCATAGCAATGTAATATAAGTTAAATAATTAAAAAAAGATTTATATCTAAAAACACATAACAGCAAAACAGAGGAAGAGGAGAGAAATGGAAGCAAGGTGACTGGAGGAACAACGTGATTAATCTAGATTGTGGTCTTCTACCTATGGCAAGAAAAGTTGCCATAAGGCCCCAGAATGCTTCCAGTTTGGCTGTGTTCTTTTGAGACTTTAATTCAGGGGTGGGCATGGGCAACTTCTGGTGTTCCAGATGTTTGGGCCTACAACTCCCATCATCACTCACCATTGACTCTGCTGGCTAGGGCTGATTGGAGTTGTAGGCCAAAACAGCTGAAAGGCCACAAGTTGTCCACTCCTGCATTAGTCAGCTTTTATATTATGAGATGGTTCCAGACTGTCACAACCAATATTGTTGGCTGGGTTAGTCTTTCACCTTTATTTTAAACATGAAAAACAGCTGTGGGAGGCTGTGAGTTTGAGTGGAGGAGGGGCTGGCTTAACTGTTTCCTGCCTGGCCATTTTTCTGCTCAGTCACTTCCTCCCTTTCTCTATAAGCTGTTTTTCCACCGGCGGTAGGAAAAAATATGCTGTTTTTCTACACATAGAAATGTAGCTAGGAGGGAGGGTGAAAACAGATGGATGGGAAAGCATAAACAGCCTCCCCACCTCCTGCCACTGTTCACTGCAGTCCCTCCATACAAACTTATAGCTTCCAAGAGCTGCTTTTCATGAAAAGAATCATGAACTATTACATGCATCTAGCTGGCCCTATGATTCTTAAGGGAGGGTTGAACACCTTGACTATGCCCTTTCAGTCCTAAGAAGCTGGGTTTGATTATGGAAACAGAGAAAATGTAAACAAAACTTAAACATTTTACTTGCTGACTTACTCAGTTTCATTCAGGTTATAGAATCAGTACCATGAACCTGCTTAAGCCTGAGGTGAGAGAATTTTGGGAGAAGTTAAGAAGCCACGTCTCCTCTCCAGAGGAAGGTGGCCATATCGACATCTTTGTTCCTCTGGCAGCATCAGGTCAGTTCTTTTTTTCTTTTTTAACTTTATTTTATTTCTATAAAAAACAAAAAACAAACAACACAAAACATATAACAACAATTAACAAAACTAAAATGGACTTCCGAATTTTTCTACAGCAAATATAAGTAAAAAATAATTTCTCTACTCGATAATCAAAAAAGAAAAACTTTTTTCTATTGTCACAAATGTATCTTATTATTCTTCCCCCCCTATTGTCAGTTCATCCTCTTATTATTCCACAAAACCACAGATAAACAAATCATTGTTTTCTAAACCCTGCAAAAAGTCAATTAGAGGTTTCCACTCTGCAATAAACGTAGATGTTGTCTTTTCTCTTTAATGACGTAAGTTTGGCCATCTCTGTCAGCTCTCCACCATCTTGACCAACCATTCAGCATCAGGTCAGTTCTCTTTGCCACCACAGCGGTGAGCATTTTGCTTTGCTTATAAGAGGTCTACTCCAGCCTTCCCCCCACCCCATAAGCTGGTGCCCTCCAGATGTGTACTGGATGTCTACTGGATTAGTAGAAACATATTGATTTTTGTTTTAGTAAGGTCTAATTATTACATTATGTAGAAAATACTATATTTTCCAGAAGCAGGAATGGAGGTCCTTTCCCAGCTGTCTCATCTAACTGGCGTGTTCTTCAGGACTCCTACTGGAATAGCAACTGGATCATATCAGCACAGTAAGCAAAAAATACTATACGTACTTGGGAGCGTGTGTGTGAAGTATTTCATTTCATGCCATGTTTTAAATCTGCTACATCCAATCTTCTCTCCCACAATGACTGCTGGGGCATAAGTAGAAGCACTACATAATTAACCATGGTTTTAGTTCTTAAACAACTGTTTGATAAATACATTATACTCACAAAGGATATTGACTATTCCATGTCTCTGATTTATACAAGTCTATTCTTTATTTATTTATTACATTTACCCCGCCTTTTTTCCTGCAAGGAACTCAAGGCAGCTTACATAATCCTCCTCCTCTCCATTTTATCCTCACAACAACCCTGTGAGGTAGGTTAGGCTGAGAGGCAGTGACTGGCCCAAAGTCACCCAATGAGTTTCATGGCCGAGCGGGGACTAGAACCCAGATCTCCCGAGTCCCAGTCCAACACTCTCACCACTACGCCACACTGGTTAAAAATCCAATTTAGCATCAGGAACACAAGTGGCCTTGTCTTACAGTACTAAAGATAGTTGTGCTTTTCTTATATTTGCTAGTGAAAAGATTTATCTGAAATCTATAGCAGAGTAATCCAAGGGGGAAAAATAATTTGCTGTGTCATTATAGTCCTCGGTGAATGGCTGGGAAATCAGAAAGACAAACCTCCATCTCTCTACTTCACTGAAGTAAAACTGCAGATTTGGCTCAGATTTACAGAACTGCTGGAAGAGGCAATGAAAGCTGTCAGGAAAAAGCTGAGACCATATTTTTGTGATTTGCAGAAGAACATGGCTGGCAAGATTCTTGGTAACCTCACTGTTGCCTTCAAAATGCCTTTGAAAATTAGAACTCTGTTTTAAAAGGTTATAACATTGCCTTTAAAATGTATCATTTTAATAAGACTATAGAAAATCATTTCCTGTTCCACTATGTATGGATGAGTTGATTCTTATTTGACATTCTGTTCTCAAGTGGCTATACTGAAGTACAATATTTATGCATGCACAGTTGAGTATGGAGCATCTATGTATAATTTTTGTGACAGACCCATTTAATCAAACCCCAACAGCAAATGAGTGGTGTTTGAGCTTTGGCTGCATCTATGGATTGCCTGGGTTATATGTCATGTTCGTCATGTGAATTGTGTGGAGGAACATTTTGTCTCTGTGTGAGCACAAAAGTGAACTCCGTAAGCCTAAAATGCGTTTTGTACATTTTACTGTAATTTCCACACCACAGATGGAAAAAATCTTTTGTTCCAAGACATGACTCCACATACACTGCTTCAGGTTTCTTTTACCAAAATATAGTGTCATACAATTAGGTTGTTACCTGACTGCATTCCTAATTACAGCCAGGCCTGTCAAGTATATTTATGAGCCCCTTGGAGATGTGCCCCTCTTTAGCAGCAGTGTTTAGTTCAGCCTTCCTCAGCCCGGTGCCCTCCAGATGTGTTGGACTACAACGCCCATCATTCCCAGCCATCATGGCCAATGTTGGGAGTTGCAGTCCAACACATCTGGAGTGTAGGGAAGGCTGGTTAATCTGTTTGAGGACCTTCTCTCTCTCTCTCTCTCTCTCTCTTTCTCCTGCTGCATAAAGATGCAGGCCCTGTTCCCTGAAGCAGCTTGTACACTTACTTAATGTTGCCTCCGTAGGCTTGGATCCAGTGCACCCCTTTTGCATTGCCTAAATACAGTCTTCTTGAATACACTGTGTATTCATACAAGTGAATACACTTCTCGAATACACTGGAAACCGTTCCTGAAATTTGTGGAATTTGTCTCACATGTTCTTGAGGTGAATGGATACTCCAGACTACTTGATTCAGGAGGGAAATGAAAGTTAGATGCAATCATATTAATTTCTTGATCACAAAGACTAACAATTAATACATTTTGCATCACCAAAAATTGTGTCATGCGAAGGACTCTTAGCACATGATCAGCTGAAGGTCATAATGTGTTTGTTTGAGCAGCTAGCTGGTGAGCTTCATCATCTAATGACTCCATGCTTTGTTGTCAAGTCAGTTGCATCTTAAACATTTCAACAATGAATTGATATATGCAGGTCAGATTATGTTTGATGCTGTGAGCTGGTCTGAAGTTCCAGACAGCCGAAGAATAGCCCACGCTTTGGCTGATGGATTAGTTGAAGCCTCAAGAGGAAAACATGTAAGCTAAGCTTGTTGCCTTTAAGTATATTAAATGAAATTGGTATGCTCTCGAGTTTTGACTTTTAGGGGTTATTTAAAATTGGTTTCCATTCCCTGCTGATGTTGCTGCGCGACTGCAATCCCCTCACCTGCTTCTATCTCTTGCCCCCACATCTGTGTGCTCCTTTGTCTCTGCCTGCGGTGAGGCCCCATGCGAAGTGGCTCATCAGCCCAGGAGTCAGCATGCCCACCCTTCTCCTGAAAATGCCTAAAGGGAAGTGAACAAGACTGAATCTTGTGGTACTTCCATTTAACAACAAAAAGTCTTGTGGCACTTCTATTTGAAGGCTTAACTGTGGCATACGTTTCTGTGGACTGGAATTCATCAGATGTCCAGTGTGCTGTCTTTAGCCCTTTACCCAAGTTGCCCTTCACATGTAAATCTAATCATATGGAAGGGGACTGAAACCTTGCCTCTTGGCCCCACATTGGACACTGTGTGTCTCTGTGGCCATCTTGCCACTGATGTTTGTGTCCAGCTATATGTGATCAGGTGTCCCGTCACAGACACTGCGCTCTATACACCTGGGTCAACGGTATGCATGATGTCTGGAAAGGAGCAGCACAGTCCCGATCCCCCTTTCTCCATGTGTACAGAGTACACGTGGAGAACAGCTGAAGGTGGCTTTTGCGTTTACTTCTCTTAAGACAGGGGTGTTGAAGCTCAGGCTTTTGGGCCAAATCCAGGTCTCCAGGATTCCTCAGATTTCCCCTTCCCCCCAACTAACTATAGGTTGGTGGTTTCCCGACTTTTGCGCAGGTTTCTCCCCCCCCCCCCCCCATTCTAAAAGGTTGAAGTGCTTCTCCTCAGGCTTAGTTACTGGCAGGAAGAGCTTCAAGCTAAAAGATGCTGGTATTTTTGGCTGCACCTCTTTTGCCTTTGGCCCCGCCCACCTACCTACACACTCACCCACCTTTAGTCTGTTAGAAACAAAAAGGTGTTGCAGAACATTTTATTGCGCCAATATTTGTTGTTTAGAACATGCAAGCGTGACAGACCCCAGCCTTTCTTTCTTTTTGGAGGGAGTGTTGCAGAAAATGCAAAGAGTATGCAGAGGATGGTTTTGACACAAGAATATGGGGAGCATTGGTTAGACTATAAAGACTGAAGAGTTTCCATCACAGCCTGCCCCAAATGTCTCTCTGTGTGTGTCTTTGTTGTGTAAAATGCCTATTATTAGCATCACAAGGTCATTGCTCTCTGAAAACAAGTGGTCATACCATGGCTCCCACCAGAAGGCCATCAGAAACAGTACTGCATGACAGTGCAGTGCAATGTTTGTCTGAAAAGCCACTCAGCCCACAGCTTGCTCCAATCACATGGAGATCCTTCATGTCAACGCGGCTTGTTTCTGGCAGTCAGTGCCAAGCTATTGTTGGAGGATAGGGGAAGGAGTCTCTGCCCTGTACTGGTTAGGCCGAAGTAGAGTTCCCCCCCTTATGCACAGCCTGCTTATTGAAACTGGTAATCACCACGTGGGTTGTTGAACCCTTGCTAAAAGGCTCTTAAAAGGAAACGGATTGTCCATACTAGGTTTAAAACTAATAAAGACATTTATTAGTTTTACTTACAGGCCCTTTATTGATATGTGCGTGTCCATCATGTTGGAGAGGGAGAGAGAGAGCAGGCCACAGAGAGGCAGGACGTAGGGAGGAGGGGATTGTTCAATTAACCCTTTCCTCCCACGGTAACTAGTGGTTACATTGTCTCGTTGATTCAAGCAGGCAATATTACAATTTCCATCCGCTATGTGCTTACATGTGACTATCCCCGTGGTGAGTAGGTTTCAGTCTTTATAGTCTAACATGGAGCTGCTGTTGCATGGAATGGTTTCCAGTGGCTTCCTTTGTGGAGGGGCTGTTACACGTGTGAGTCTATCAGATCAGATCATAAAATACTGTTATTGTGAAGCGTCCATTTATTACAATGGGGCTGAGCCCCTGCAAATTAAAGGAGGTTGGTTGATATACAGCCAACTGTAAATCTCTTATTGGCTGACATGGCAATAGGCCTCTGCTTGAAAAAGGAGCAGTACACCTGGGCCAGCACCCCCCCCCATGAAGCAAGGTGAGGCCCGCCACCTCCAGGGGCTGCTCTGGAGAGCCCTGCCAGCTGCTCTCCTGCCATGGCATTTGCTGCAGCAAGAGAGCGGCTGGTGGGGCTCCCTGGAGCAGCTGCCCGCCCTGTTTCCCTCGTTGTGCCCCCACTACTTTTGCTGCCACTGCATCCGCTCTATGGAAAGACACAAGCCTGGAAGCAGCAGCTGTGTGGGGCTCTCATGAGAGCTCTGTGGCTACAGGGAAGGGAGGGTGCGACGGCGCATGTTCTCTCTCACCTCAGGCAGCAAGAGAGCTTGTGCTGAAGCTGCAGTACACACATTGTCTTGAGTACTTACCTTTATGGTTTTTTTAAGGAAAACCCTTTGGAATTTCTATCATACTTCCTGATGAAGAAATATAATACAAATGAAAAATTTGGAAGCAAGGTTTTCTTGACTGAAAGCAATCCAGAAGCAAGCCTTAACGTGCCAGTGAAGGTACAAAAGAACCGTGTAGCAGCTTTCGGCACCCCCTGTCGTTTTCTAGTAATTCACTTTTTGTTCTGGAACGTTGTTCTCTGACAGGATTGGGCAGCTTGAACAAAGAGAAGTGGAACAATGGACATTGAGTGCAAGTGTGCAATTATTCTTAATGGTTATTTTTTGTATTTATTGACATACTATTAACTACCTCAGACCTCACTACTGGAAGTATGTAAGTTTATAGAAAGATGTTGCCAGTCTAGTTCTCTGCTTTATAATCTGTAACGCTAATCTGATGTGTAGTGCATATATTTCCAATATGGAAACTTGTAGTCAAGATGGACACAGTTCAGCTAGTGCAGTACAAATCAAGCCTTTTTCTATTTCTAATGCAAGCATATTTCTGAATCTGTCGTAGCATGATGTTTTAGAACAGCTTCAGATTAGATATGCTTTCATAATAATTCTATGTAACACTGTGAAATGAATTAATTTATTTTAAAGCATTTTTATTCTGTCCCTCAGCCAAAAACGCTCCCTGCCCACAGGCTTACAATCTACAAAGATACCACACACAAGGAAAAAATTGGGGAGGGAAGAGGGGGGAAATTAAGTCTGTCAGCAGGGCTGGAGGAATGGTCCTGCTTTCCCCTCTCAACTCCCTCTGTATAGGATGCTGGTGGTAACAGTTGACGGGGGAGGAGTCCCCATGCCAGTGCAATCCTACAGAAGTCTATTCAGAAGTAAGACCCATTGAGTTCAATGGACTTACTTCTATGTAAGTAATGATTGCAGCCCAAGAGGCTTCTGAGGAAAACCAACACACTGGTCTTTTCACTCTTTTCGTGCTTGTTTGGTTAGATATTTATCCTGCCCGAAATGTAAGCAAAGAACCTTTAGAAATGCATAATCCAGTATGCCAAGCCATATCCCAGGCTCTTGAAACAAACAAATTTTTTAAAATGTTGCTGACTTAAATCTCTCGTACTTTGACTTTTAGAGTGGTAAACTTCATGAAGACACAGCAGAGAAGCGCAAACGCTTTGCCAGAGAGCTTTTGTTAAGTGAGAAGAACTATGTAGACAGTCTGGAAATTGTAAGAGATGTTTATGTTAAGCCACTGAAAGCAGCGCTAGCTTCAAATCGAGCCATCCTCAGCTATGCCAGTGCTCAGCTCATCTTCTCTGATATCTTGGACATCTTACAACTGAATAGGTACATTTCGCTGACTGTTCTGAAGCACGTGAAGATTAAAAAATCACACTAAGGTCCTAATTCTAAACCAAGTACAGTAATACCTTGGATTGCAAGCATAATTCGTTCCAGAACAGTGCTTGTAATCCAAAACACTCTTATATCAAAGCGAGTCTCTGGTGGGCGTGAGCGGGGCCGATTTCAGCCCGCTCTGCCCGCTCGAGGCGAGCGGTTACATCCCTACACTTGTCTTGCAAGACGTCGCTTGTTTATCAAGTCAAAATTTATAAAAAAATATTTGTTTGTCTTGCAAAATGCTCTCAGACCAAGTTACTTGCAATCCAAGGTATTACTGTAACTGTTTGGGATTTGGGGCTGTCACACTTTTCAGATGACTAGCTGTGGGTCCGTTAGTGCATCTGTGGTGGTGGTGAATTCCTTCTAGTCTGGGTCTTTAGAGACATGTAGACACATGTAATGTCATACACAGACACACATAAGTCTCCAATGATATTTTTCTAGTTAGGCAGTCATGGGAGGATGGGAGTTTTCAGTGCGGGAACATTTTGAGGTGATGAGAGAAGGGTCTCCTTCCATGGCTGGCAAAGCAGCCGGATATAGTATATTTTTAGCAGAAAAATGACTGACGGGGAAACGGTTAAGCAGCTCTTCTCCCCACTCGAGTCCTCTACCAAGATTGCAGCCTCCTTCAGCTCTTTTAATAAAAACAAGACAAAGACTATTGCATGCATGTGCCATATAACAAGTTCAGTTTACACAGCAAGCACTAGCTGTTACTAGAATAATACCAAGAAATCTTAAGTCTTTGATTATGTGCCTCTAAATAGGAAGCTGTCATACTGAGTCTGGCTATTGGTCAATATAGCTCAGTATTGTCTACACTGAACTGGCAATGGCTCTCCAGGGTTTCAGTCTTTCCCAGCCTTACCTGGAGATGCCACGGATTGAACTAGTGACCTTTTGCATGCAAAGCATGGGCTTTACCATTGAGATAGTCATTCCTGGTGTATATGAAGCCAAATAGTCCTTCAGGTGTTTTCTTGTGCTTCTCTGGTACTGATATTCAGGATTTCTTAGTCTCTCACACTTAATGCCTAGAACTGCTGAACATTTGGACATTCATTTCAATGTGCAGGTCATGTGCACAGTGCCACAATTTAAATGAGTAAGAGCAATCCTATGGTCCCAGGGACCACAGGACAATAGACACTGCTAGGGCCTCAGAAGGGGGACACCGGAATCTGATCCTTCCCCTCACCCCTTTGTAGTCACTGTGAAAAGAACACTACTGGCTGCTTTCTGAGGTCACAACAGCAGCTTTGGAGAACCTTGGAGAGGTCTGCAAGGGGGTGTATTCCAGGGGGAGGGGAGGGGAAGGGGCAGGATACGATGTTTCCTGTGGCCGCCCCAGCCCTGTCCCCGGCAGCACAACTACTCTAAATGGGCTCAAAAGCCTATATAGAAGGAAATGTACAAACAGGAGGATGGAGAGGCAAAAATCACCTCAGTCGCTCTTCCCACCCTGCTGGGCACTGGATACTCAGAAGCCTCCAAGATTGGAGGCTTCTCTCCCAATGCCCCAAGTAGGTTTCATTTGAATAGTATTTCAACAGCTTCCCCAAACCCTTCCCCATTAGGAGGCACAAACTTGGCCAGAAATTGGATTGGGAGACAGGGAAACATGAGTGTGAGAAAGGTCAGAAAAAGATATACTTTATTTACATGGAGTATTTTTATCCAGCTCCTCAACCAAAAAGCTCCCACAGTGGCTTACAAAAAATCAGTTAAACAAGACAGTCCCTGCCTGCAGGCTTACAATCTAAAAAGACACAACACACCGGGAAAAATGGATGGGTAGGGAAGAAGAAATGTAGTCTTTCTGCAGGGCTGGTGGAATGGCCCTACTTCTCTCATCTCCATCAGTAGCGCCGGCTGCATTGGCTGCTGGTGGTGTCAGTTGAGAGAGGAGCATATGTGAGAAAGAGGCGAGTCGCTAGGGCAGAGTGAACATATGCGAGTTCTCAGTTTTAATCTTGATTTTATGTATTTAGTTTAAAATATTTAACATGTTGAAGTTTCAATTTTGTTTTTAAGCCACCTGAGGCTTCAGGATAGGGCAGGGCAGTAATAGTAGCAGTAGTAATAGTTGTGAGTGTGAGCATTCTATGTGAGCATCCAAGTTCTTGAACCTATAAGCAATGTTTTGCTATTATTTCACTGGCACCTTTCATTGTACTGTTGTTGGCACACTGGCAAGTTGCAAATTATCATTTAAGTTTGTATGGCAAAGCACTCCCTACAATACAGATAACAGTATTTCCTAGAGGCATTTGCCTGAAACACTTAAAGATGTAGCATTGGTAAGTTATCAAATCTGCTGAAAGTTTACAGGAAGTTAAGGCATGTTTATTACAGTTGATTTCATACAGAAGGATCCTAAGATTGGACCAAGCTGTACACAAAAATGACACCACATGACACAGTGCGCATGTAACCACTTGGTAAATTAGGCTGCAAATCCTGTGCACACTTACATGGGAGTAAGCCTCATTGAACACAGTGGGATGTCTGAGTAAACATGTATAAAACTGCACTGTTAGAAAGGTCTAATAAGGCAAGTAGTGAGGCAAATTCTATCCATCCGCTGCTTCACCAGATTTCTAATTGGACACATACCGGTATGTGTGGTGGACCTGTCCTCAATGCTTGGGGATTGAAGATGTTATGGATGACTCGCTTATCACAGAACTTTCCTGTGTAAGTTACTACTTGGGGCAATAGCCTTCTTTATTCACATTGGGTTGCTGTTCCGCTACTGTGGAGTTTCATAGATTTCATAGATCATAGAGTTGGAAGGAGCCTACAAGGCTATCGAGTACAATGGCTTCAGCGTTAATCCTTGTGTCAAATCCTTGTGGGCTCTCCCACTCTGGAGGCATTCAAGGTGCAGCTGGACAGCCATCTGTCAGGGATGCTTTGACCTAGATTCCTGCATTGAGCAGGGGGTTGGACTCGATGGCCTTGTAGGCCCCTTCCAACTCTACTTTTCTATGATTCTATGAAATTGGGAGAGTGGTTTCTCCTTAAATGTGCAAACATGTCGTCGTCATCATCTGTTGGAACTTGCCTGTAACCAGATAGGAAGAGAGAAAAACCCTTTATGTCTGTTTCAAACGCAGGTGGTTTTTAGATGAGCTAACAGAAAGACTTAATGAATGGAGCCCAGCCCAAAACCTAGGAGACGTATTCATTAAATTTGGCCAGCAGCTTCAAACATACTCAAACTTCTACAACAACTATGCAGTAATTCTGAAAACTATAGACAAGGTAAGAACATACCACACTCGCAGGACTCAAAGCTGAGTGTTCCGTGTTCCACTCTGTCCTAGTCTTATGTATGTGTTGAAGCTCAAGGCACTCTTTACAGGGGCGTAAACTATGGTGTGTGTGGGTGTGGGTGTGTGGCAGGGCTCAAGCCCCCTCCGGGATTTCCCAGAATTGGCAAAGCCCTCTCTAGGCAGGCAGCTGTTATGAGTTTGGGGGGCAATCTAAATTACCTCCAGGGAGAGTGTGTGTGTGTGTGTGTGTGTGTGTGTGTGTGTGTGTGTGTGTGTGAGAGAGAGAGAGAGAGAGAGAGAGAGAGAGAGAGAGAGAGAGAGAAGGGGTGGAAGAAAGTGTAGGAAAGAGGGGGGAAGAGAAGGGGGAGAACAGGAGCGTAAACTATGGGGGGTGGGGCTCAAGAATTGGCAAAGCCCCCTCCAGGCAACCAGCTGTTTAGCCCCCTGGAAATTGAGACAGAGTCACATTTCAGTCAGCAATCTGCCCCCTACAGGATGTGTGAGAAATAGCAACCCTAAAAAAGTTTTTGTTTTGTTTTGTTTTTTAGACAAGAGTGCCAGACAGGCAACAGAAGGGTTGAGGGTTCTCATTTGAATTGTAATTGATGTTTCTTGGGTATGCAAACCTGTAAACTTCTGATTGATAGTTATTGCTTGTTGTTTTGCTGTTTTGATGTTTAAAGATTTTAAGAATTAAGATGTTAAAGCTGTGTTAAGACTATAGTTAAGGTGTTTGATGTTTTGATGCTTTTTGTGTTCTGTTTTTGCGTGTGTGTAAAAGTGAAGAAAGGTGCACTAGTGGTAGAAGGGTAGCAAAAGCTTTTTCTTTCTTTTTTTTTAGTTAGTTTAAAATGAAATGAGAGGGTTAACCTCTCAGGTTTCATTTTTTTTTTTAAAGGGAGCGTGTAGAGCTTTTGGGGTTCCTACATACACACACACGCACACGCCTCCTCATGTGTAACCAAGTGAGGCCAGTCAAGGGGGCTGGGAGGAAGCGAAAGGTACATAAAACATAGGATGGGGCCTGGCGCCCGGAGGTCTAGAAGAGCCAGGCTGAAAGCGTTCATGTGTAAATGTAGTTCAAGCCATGACTCACGAGTTCCCTCCCCCCTGCCTGGCCAGGTGAAGTTCAAATTGATTGGCTGAAGCAAGAAGGCTACAGAAAAGGGGAGGGGGAAGAGCTATTTCCCCACGTGTAGCCTTTGTTCTTGGTCTTAGTCCTTTTGGTAGCGTGCCCGGCATGGCAGCGCGCCAGCGAGGGGCCCAAGCCTTTGGGGGGGGCCCTCAGGAACCGACCCCAGGCAGCTCCAGTCTACGCCCCTGACTCTTTACCCATCTGTGTTAAAACTGGTTGTGGGTATTCCCCTTATATTTATTTATTTTATTTATTTGTTACATTTATGGATCGCCCATCTGGCCAGCAAACCGGCCACTCTGGGCGATGTACAACACGATAAAATACAGAATAAAATACATTTAAAACAGTATAAAATTTTAAAATCTTAGCCCACCCCATATTCCCGCCTGAACAGCCATATTTTTAGTGAGCGGCGGAAGCTCAGCAGAGAGGGGGCATAGCTTTACAATGGTGCTATGGTGGAAGCCTATTGTTTTTGCTTACATGTATACAGCTTTTTTCTTTGGGGAATCCTCTCTTAAAAGCAATGAAGCCAGAAAATAACTATAAGGTAACTTCTGGTCATGCTTGGAGGATCTTCAGTTTCCTCCTCCTGGAGGCAAGTGTAGAAAGGCAAATGTGTATTATTGATTTATCTGCTTTTAATCTGTTAATCTCCAAGCTGGGAGCAGCATCAGCTTTCTCTCTCTGAAAGTGTCTTTGCCTGTACCAATATTCCTTCCTCCCACTCATTACCTGCCCTGCCCTAACACCTCCATCAATTTTGCTTTGCACTCCCCCCGCCCCCCAGTTTTGATCAGGACTTGCATAGCTTATGATCCACCATGCCAGATACAGCCCATTACCATGCACTGCAGCTTGCTAAGAGCTTGGCTTCCCCACTCCTCCTCTTCATTTTTGCAGGTCCAGGCAGCAAAAAATAAAATTGAATTAAAAAAATAGGATCATAAAACTCCTGGTGGCCACATTCAGCTTGTCAAGTCACAAGCTGTGCAGGCCTGCTTTAGACCCATCTCCACAACTGGCTATGTATATCCGCATACACACCATTTTATACAGCAGGGGGGCAACATGCAGGCTGCATACAGCCTTACCACAGCAAAAAAAAATAAAAACGGCAGTGTTTGAAGCTAAATTTGTTTTGCAGCTCAATTCGACTTGCATAGGGCTCTGTACCAACAATGAAATAATTAAAAATTTGGGTCCCCCGACCCCCTGAAGTTGCCCACCCATTATAGGGTAATGTAAGCAGAACAGGGTTCTGCCCTGGCGAACATATGATCAAGATTCTTACTATTAATTCAGTGGTCAGCTCAGACCCAACTGGGCTTTCCATGACTGTGGGAACCAGGCTGAACTGCCTCCCATTTTTTTGCTGTGGAAACCTGAAAGAAAGCTTGAAGGGTGTTTTTGTGATGGCTCAATTCAAAGATCAAGCCAAACCATGGTTTGGTCTCCAGTCTCCACAAAGATACATGCCAACCATGTTTTATGCTGGGGGGTTTTTTCTTGCCTGTCTACCCTGAGAGTCCCTAGATTATCCTCCCCTAACCTGAAGCCCTCCAGATGTGTTGGATTACAGTTCCCAGCATGAAGCATGCTGGGAGTTGTAGTCCAATGCATCTGGAGGGTGCCAGGTTTGGGGAAGCCTGCCCTAGATATTATCCACAAATAGAGAGGATCTATTTGTAGATAACTTCTGCACAAGTTGATATAATTCCTAACTGTCTTGAGGCAACTTTATCAAAGAAAATGCTTAATGTTTCTTAACTGAAATGGCTTTTGCACAGAACATGAGCAGGAGGGTGTCCTATTTGTGGGTTTCCCACAGGTAGCTGGCTGGCCACTGTGTGAACAGAATGCTGGTGCAGATGCACCCTTGGTCTGATCCAGCAGGGCTCTTCTTATGGCCTTATGCCTGGTATACATTTTCTGCTGTAGTTCACCTCAGCAGACTCCTAACACGTGGTTCATGTTTCCCATTCTTGGAAAACTCTTTCCTCTTGCTTGTTAGAACAATTTTTCTTTTAATGGAAAACATTCCAGTCTTCCTGTTCTGGCAACCTGCGGCAGACACACAAACTTCTTATTAAAATTAACACCAACATGATATCCTTAGGGTAGAAAGCACCTTCTATTTAACTCCTGTGTCTTTGCATATATGAACTGCCTGGTCCAGGAAATGAACGTTTATGTCATGATGGAATGCTGACAAATTGAGGCTATTTGAAACTATCCGCTGTTTTAGCAAAACTAAAGGGTGCCAATATCTTGTTCGTGTAGGAGCAGGAAAATAGCTCTAAAATGAGAGCTGGTCGAACGATTGAAATGAAACAATAGTTACTTTAGCAAAACATGACTCATCTGGTAGGTTGTATGACGTTTATCTGGCACTAAAAGCTATAACAAAAATTATTCTCTCAAGTTTTGTGCCCCAGATAACTCCCTCCCCAAAGTAGCCTCCAACTAGCAGTAACAAAAAATTAAGCAACCTTTTTATATCTATGGACAGGTACATTTATGCCACATTCTACAAAACTAAGCTTCTTAAGCCAGGAATTCTTTACTAAGATCCAGTAATGAGGTCTACATTGTATGTCATTTCTCTGTTTTGTTATTTTAGTTTACACTGTTCTATTAATTGGTATATTTTGCATAATTAAAAACCAAAGGCAGTATCCAATGGGGCACTTATGCCCTGCCAATTTTTTTCCACCCCACTGATTCCATTGCCCAAGCGATGGGTCCTGCTGACTGCGTTGCACAAGGAGGACCCACCACTTATGCAAGGGAGATTTAGTGCTTCCTAGGGAAAGCCCCCAAATGAAGTATGTCTATAATCTTACAGCCATTCTTCTGGCCTTCCAAAATGTTCTTTGGGTGGCACAGATTTACTGAGTAGGTGCCTGTCCTCAGTAGTGCTAGTAGCAGATGCTAGAGCCACCACAGGGCTGGGCTTCAAGTCTACCTCACAGTGTTGGAGTTGAGAGAACAAGGTGTTGCATAGCAGATCATAGTACTGGATTATGGGGATCCTATAGTTTGATCTTTATTTGGTCCATAGTTTTGTGAATCAGATAACACTGATCACCAAAACCTCTGGCTTTCACAGTGCAAGGAGACTATTCCGGTATTCCGTGCTTTCTTGAAGAGACACGATAAGACTGTTGTTACTACCATGAGGAGGTAAGTCTTGTGGTTTAAAAAGAGAAAAGGACTGCTAAAACATGTAAGCAAAAATGTTAGCAATCTGTACAAGCTTCTTACATGCTAACTTTGAATATATTTTTGCTGATGGTGTTTTCAAACTGAACACGTAGTCTTAGAAAATGGGAAAGAGCAAAGTTAGTTTAAAATGCTTTTTAAAAAATCAGACCACATGCTTCAGCGTACATCCAGGGCTGGATTAACCCATAAGGATAAGTATGTGATAGCATGGGGAAGTAGCAAAGTTAGGGCATCTACTGTATTGTAACTGAACTTCTGAATAGTCTTGGTAGCTATGGTAGTTCTACAAAATGCTAATGCAAGAAAATAAAGTGATAATTTCTCATAAACTAGCTTAGCTAGTTTTTAATGTTTACTTCCAATATTTTAGTGCTTCTCTGAGCTTAGGTGTTCTTCTGCATATCCAAATGATTATTCATGAGAAGGGCTTGAGAGTAGAGCGGCAGAAAGGGGAGATTGCTTTCTGCACCTCACCCTGCTCCAGATCCACTTGAGAACCATTTCTAATAAGGCTACTTTCGCAGAGGCTTAGTAGCTGCTATTTCTGGTTCCCAATTATCCAGAGCCCGTCAACTGGATTGAGCCAGTGATTTGCAAAAGTACTTCAGGTAGATCTAGCAGTTGCTGTGCTACTCCTAGTCCATCACCTGGGCTCTCTTCACAATTGAATGTCAGCAGTCCCCCTTTTCCTTGGGCCACAGCTAGAACATGTAACTAGTCCCAGTAACTAGAAGTGTTCTAGAACTTGCAGATAGCACACATGCCAGCCACATAAAGAGAGAGGAGGGATTCCACCTGTTTCAATGAAGTGTGGCAAAGAGGGTGGGAGAAGGGGAAGCACCCACAGACCTATCTCCCATGCTGCCCTGCCAGAATCAATTCTACGTCTGTCTTCTAGCCTTGGCTCCTGAGACTTTATCTGTGGTTAAGACTACCACAAATGCTAGTTTTGCTGGGGTGGTGGTGGTTCTCCCTGCTTTTGCAGGGACAGCAAGGTCATTTGGCATATACCACAGCATATTTTGGCAATGCTCCTCATCCAGGGCTAGCCCCACAGAATTGAAAGCAGATGACATGATACACAAAATACGTGAATGATGCATGGGTACTTTGGCATTTCTTTTAGCAGTCTGCCTGCCTGTGCTGTGGGGTCCTTTAAATTTGCCCATACATGATGGTTGCAAATGACAACCCAACAATGGTCAGTTTTTCAATTGTGATGAAACATAAAATACTGTGACCAGCTTGAAAGAGCATAGTGGCCTATATAGTAGCAGATTTCACATGCGGGATACCAGACCGGGCAAATGGGATGTAGAGAAGAAGAACCACCTAGGATATGGTTTGGTATACCTTCGAATTTAGGGCGCTGTCAACTTTACTTTGACCAGCAAGCAGTGCAACAAGTTTAACACAAAACATAGAACATGCATAGTGCAAGTCTACTGCTTTTCTAATTAAAAGATTGATTAAGTATGTGTATATAATATGTAGCCTACAGGAACTTCTGTTGTGCCCTTCTAAGAGGGTTGAAGAGTACATCACTCTCCTGTATGCTCTGAGGCTTCACACTCCTCCAGAACACACTGACCGTGAAGACTTGACTACTGCAATTAAGCAAATGAAACAATATAAGGATTATGTAGATCAGGTGTGTCTATTATATTCCTTTTAAGATGCAATCCCATGCAAGT